>OU026153.1:143555548-144805548 GCA_907269105.1 Volucella inanis
AATGGAATCGCCCAACATCAATTCTGATACAGGCAGGGGCTCTCGCAGAGGACACTGGGGTATTAAAGGAAATGAACAAGAGGATGAGTTTGCAGGAAAAGGGAGGCTATTCGACAATAGTTAGGTTGCCAACAGCAAACAACCACTTTGTATAGTAAGGGGCACTATCGAGGAAAAAATCACAAAGACTGCCAACCTAAGTTGATTAAGTCTTGAAGGACACAGGGTATCCAAGGCTCTCTGGCCACTTTTTGACGGCTAAACATCTAAGAAGTTAATAGAATTAAATAGTGATAATCTTAGGACAGTAATAGGAATCCTGACAGAACACTAAAACCTGCTAAAATACGCAGAGTCTCAAATTGCAAGCTATTGAGGACATAACACACAAGGGATGCAATAAAGGGAGTAGTATAATAAAATTTTTAGGGAGATAGTTTTTCGAAAATCTAGAAAAAATAGACAACACAAACTTCAAAGGTCTTTTTGGCTTCTGCAAAATATATATATATATATATGAATATTCCACCAGGGAGATTGTTTAGGTTTTTGCCATTTGAAGACAAATTCAACAGATCCCACAGGTTCGCGATGGGTCCATTTTAGTGCCTGATGTCTTTGTGATGGCTTATCCATCATACCTCTGTTTTAATCTAACCTTGCTGGAATGAATGATGTTGATCTTCAAGCTGCAGGACCAGATCCGTCAGTGAAAGTGTCAGAAGTTCATCACCATATGAGCGTTGTCGCTGGTTTCGTGAGAATTTTTCTGGTCCATTTCCTCTTCACCTCCACATTCTAATTAGATGCTGAAGGATTTTTAAATAACATTATTCAACGTCTCTGTCCAAGAGATGAAAGCGTTTTCTATATGTATTTAATTTAAGCTGGACTCTTGAAGTAAAGTTTTAATTAGGACTACAGCATATTAAGGGAGACAAGAAACAAAGCAAAGGAAATGTATTATTAACTTGATAATTCAATTTTCTAACTTAACTTAACTTTGATTAAAAGTTTCTTCAAATCGCTTTCAAACAATTGACTTCCAGCTAAATTTAAGCTGTCTCTTACCCATTTTGCGTTGTTAGTACTGTAATATATTGTATCATAGCCCACAACTGTATTAAATTATAATAAACAAACTCTTAGTTGTTAGTTTGGGTGATATACATATGAGTATGTAGGAGTTACATATAAAGAATGAAGTCACCAAACTTCGAGAACATGGTTTTAATCATGTTTAAGTAATCTTGCGACGATACGCATCAGTATAATGCGATGGTACAGGTTTAATCCGTGATCATTTATGATCATAAATTGTCATTAAATCGGTCTAGAAATGCAGCGCAGCGAACAAAAAAACTTTGTCAAAAGGGGCCATTTAAAGTACAAGGGTGTAAAAAACGCATACAAGTGATATAAAAGTTGCAAAATGAATGCTGGCTTATCTTTGAAATGTTTTTTAGAAAGAAATTTCGGATGTGGAAACGATGAGCCATTTGGTCAAGTGAGGGAAAATAAAACTGTGTTTAAGGTCAGCATTCAACTACTAAGATTTTGCCTGAGTTTGTGTTTGGAGAGCACAATCCATAATCCAATATCCAAAAGTGAAATTTAGTGTTAAGTCAGTTTAAACCTTTGGCATTCTTCTTTGAATACTAATATAATCTTGGAACAAAAGCCTAAAACTTCCAAATGATTCAATGACACACACCAGGAAATGGATCAAAAACATCACTTTAGAAAAGCATTTATAATATAGATAATGTGTCCTTTCGTAGCACCACAAGTGTCTACACAAAATATGACAGTAGAGATGCATTTCTACAGCATTCCCACTGTTTTACCTTTTGCAAAAGCTACATAATTGTATTCGGAAGAGTTATTGAATGAAAATTTCACCCCATCTGCATGTCTAAATGACCCCAGGCAATGTGTTCGTATTTAGGTAGACTTTTGTTCCATCAATGAAGGGTCGGTTGGTCGTTTGGTCTATCTGTTTGCTCATAGTATATCCCCCAGATCTATTTAAGCTCACTTCAGCAACAAGTCAATACCCCAGGGGTTCATTTAACTCTCTATCACAAAGATGCTTGCTATTATGCTTCCAGCTTAAATTCATTGCATACTTACTGCTTGAGCATTTGTAAATAGATGTACGCGTATATGCAAAGCTCCTCCAGCGGCAAGTCAACTTCTTTTCTATTCAATATTGTGCCCTGCCTACTCAATCTTCATGGTAGATAACTTAAAAATTCATTTACTTCAGTCAGTACCTTGAGTGAATGTACATGGCATGTGTGAATTGCTTTCCCACAAATATGTAATCTACATGTGTTGACATCCTTTTGAATGAGATTCCTTTTGAAATTAACTGCAGTTTCGAGTGCCACCAAGTGTTCCCTCTGCGCAAACACGGATAATGGTATCCACACCATACATAGTACCCAGATAGATATTCGTACCTGGGGAAAGTAGCGTTTTCGTTATGAATATCTTAAAATGTAACTTTTACGGTTCGGGATGGTTGAATGCTATGTATATACACATGAAGGTTTGGTATAGGTTTTGGGTCTCATTGTGGCGCTGATGCTGAAGCCTGGGCCTTTGAGAATTCAATTTCGTCCCCAATTCATCCTTTGTTTATGCACTCTTTGTAGCTTTGTAGATTATGAGAGTACATTCATATAAGCATAGAACGCTGCTAGCAGACACACTGTGAAGGGCGTATATTTTGATTAGGTCCTTATCTAGTGTGTGGATTTACTTTTTGTAGCTTTTTTCTAAGTCAACAACCATCACAGGGATACGATGGAGTCTACTAAGATGAAAAAAAAGATAGAAAAAAAAAAAACAAAAAAACGAAAAATAGCATGAAATCCAAATTGTTATTTTTATATTTATGTCCTTCTTCTGTCTGGTGTATATTTCTTGGTTTTTGTGTTTATGTTTTTTTAAGGAGGACTCTCTGGAATGGGGTGGTTTACTAACACACACATATACGCACTTGTGTTGAACCTTAAACCATTTGAAGTTCCTTTTGTTAGGTAGCACTCTAACAGTGGGGTGGGCCAGGATGGTTTCTGAGACTAAACAAAACGATTCACTCGTAACACGACGTCACGACGTCGTTGAAGTTCTTGTTGTCGTCCTCTTCGTCGATGACGACAAACTTTTGCATTTGTGATGAGAATGTGTGGGCATACTCGTTAAAGGAGGCTGTAAGAACGACGTGTTTACTTTCGAATTTTTTTTTTTTTTCGGTTTTGGTTTTAGATTTTTTTTTTTCGCTGATGTAATGACTGCTGAGGCTAACATTTTGCCAGATAGTTTTTTTTTTTTTTTTTTTAACACTGGATCAGTCGGTCTTCGTTTGTAGACAGCCACATCACTAAGAGTTTATTTCAAGCGAGAAGAAAATATTTTTGAAAACATTCATGTGTGTATTTGGATATGTTTTGAGAAATTGGAATTAATAAAACATTAGTGCTGCTGAAAATGTAATAATAGTTCTGAGTGTTTCCTGATTTATTATTTTATTTTTTTGCCAATTTAGAAAATATAATAAAATCAATTTCGTGCTGTGGTGCGTACCATTTAAGATTTTTTTTTTATCCCACCGAAATTGAAGGTAACTTATGAGAAGAAACAGACCAACTGATAGCTTAAACAATTTTGTTAGTACTGACTTGTATATATTGTTACTTGGATTCGTCCTGAGGTATTAGGTCATATGTAGAAAATATTTATACATACATACTCGTTTGTATATTATATATATAACATATAAATATAAAAGGTTTCCGGTGACAGAATAAGGATTCCAAATATAGACAAACAAGGTATATCAATCTTATTAGACCAGTGCTTAAATGAATAGATTTGCGGATTTTATTTTTTAAAGATTATTCTATCCAAATGTTGTCCGTCGCATACACTCCTAGACACTCCTAGAATCTGTGGACTTTTTTTTCGTGCAACGCGCTTGGAAATGGTGCAGAGTAATGTTTATTGTTCGAACAATATTCTCTTTCAGTTCAGGAATGTTTGTGGGATTTGATAAATAAACTTTACTAATGAGGTATTCCAATAGAAAAAAGTTCATTGGAGTGAGATCCAGCGATTTTGGTTGGCAGTAGATGTTTCGGAAGCGGCTTATCAATTCATTGGAAACAAATATATATATATATATATATATATATATATATATATATATATATCGCAGAAGAGCCATACTGTCTCCAGCAGTATGAAGCGTGGCGCAAAGTGAAGGAAGGATGTTCTTTTAGTTTTAGAAGAAAATAATCATTAATCATGCGTCGATAAGAATTATCATCTATAAAAATTTTTTAATAAAAGATTTTTGAAAATAATAATGTCCAACAATTTTGTTGTTTGCTTTAACGCAAACTGTCATCATTGGGCTTAAGCGCTTTGCAAAATTTTGAATTTTGAAGAGTTGAAATTTGAGGTCCTTGTTTGGTAATTCGTGTAGTTTTGGGAGCCCTAGAGCAACTAACATCTTATGGACTGACGTGGACTATCGCGAACTATCCTCGACAGAGGATTGTTTGCTGCTTAACTTGTTGTCTGGAACTTCTGCACCAATAATCGAATCATTTCATCGCTTCGCGCATCACGTAAAATTCCAATATTTCAAGGCGATACAAATTTTCGACGAGCAAAAGCACAAAAATCTTTAGCCTTGAAAACCGATTCGATTGCAAATGCACGACGTTGTGCATCCGTCCACTGCGACATCGACAAGTATAAGTACTTATCGAAATTACTTATAACAAAAAGTTGAGCTTGTTTCTTTATGCTGAAAATATTTAACTGCTGGAGGGAAATCAATGAGATACATATTGAAACAGAAATAAAGTTCGATTTTAAATTTGTGATTAAACACAATTGAGTGAGTACTGAAAATACTATTATTCAGAACGGATGAACTCAAGGAAAATCAACTGAAAACGCAAATCTGTCAAAATTTCCTCTTGACACATACTGAAACGGAAAATAGAAGGAGCACTTTGTTGAACAGTGTTCTCGTCAAACGATTTGAACTGACTTGTCTTAGAACTCCCGGTTCGATGAATGACAGATTGCAAAATTTCGAAACGAAACCAGGAGCCTTCTGTTGAATAAAACTAAGCTGTAAGTGGATTTGAATCTTAACAGGTCAATGCAAAACAGATACCGTAGATAATTTCAATCTCGAAGAATTGCTTCAGGGTCGAAATTCAGTTCCCAAGTTATTAGATCGAAACAGCTTCAGTCAGCTTCCATATTTGAAATGACAAATTGACAAGGGTGTTTCGAAATTCACGCAAGAAGAAAATGTGATAAAAAAATTTTTAATTAAAAATTTTAGGGTTTTCTTATTGATTTGTAAGGTTAGTGTAGGTGAGGTCAGATTAGAGAGGCTGTTGCAAAAACAAACCGAGTTGGGCTTATTGGCCCGTTATGATGTCACGTGGATCCGTGATCCTCCTACCCTTAGAACCAGTTTCAGCTTCTGATGAATCCAAGGAGACTATTAATGTTTATATTGTTTATATCTCTGTAAAGAAAACTCCCAAGTGTAGTTTTTTTTTTCTTTAGGAGAGAGCTGGGTATATACAGAGTAGATGGGGGATTGCCTCCTCCTACTCATCGTCGTTTGTAAAAATACCAATCCTTCTTGCATGCTTGCCTATAAGACACTGTTAAGTGAGTATCATAGGTGAAGTGAGATATTAAAAACCGGGAGGTATAGTCGGCGAATAATGCGAGCTACTGCAGTTTTCGTTACTCTTTTTTGATTATAAGTTTTCCAGTTAGGTTTCCGCTCAAAAATAAGACCCAGATATTGAGAATATATTTTAATTCGAGAGTTTTTTTTTCAAAATTTGAACGTTTATTTAAGAAAAACATGTACAATAGTATTATTCAAAGAATTGCCCATCTGAAGCTATGATTTTTTCCCATCTTTCTGGCAATTTGTGGATCCCATCCCAAGGGAACTGCGCCGGCTTGGCAGCCAAGAATGAATCAAGCGAATTTTTGATATTCTGCTCTGATGTGAACCGTATTTAAGTGTGGGCGTTCTGCATCGACCGGAGCAAATGGTAGTCAGAAGGGGCAAGGTCTGGGCTATAAGGCGGGTGGGGTAAGACTTCCCATCCACTGTTTTCCAAATAGTTCTTAACCGGAATAGCAACGTGGGGCCGAGCGTTGTCATGATGGAAAATTATTGCCTCGTGTCTGGTCGCATACTCCGGGCGTTTTTCGGCTACTGCTCTCTTTAAACGGATTAATTGTGTTCCGTAGCGTTGTCCAATGATGATTTCACCCGGTTTTAGCAGCTCATAATACAGCACACCCATCTGATCCCACCAAATACAGAGCATTACTTTCGCTCCATGGATATTCGGCTTTGTCGTTGATTTGGCTGGTTGGCCGGGTTTCACATATGATTTTTTGCACTTGAGGTTGCCGTAAGGCATCCATTTTTCCATCACCAGTAACAATCCGTTGCAAAAATGACTTCCTTTTTTGGCGTTCCAGCAGCATTTAGGACATGCAAAACCGCCTTTCGACGTCACTCAAGCCGAGTTCATGTGAAACCAAATTTCCTTGCTTTTGAATATATCCAGCTGCTTTTAAACGTTTTGAAATGGCTGCTTGAGTGACACCCAAAGATCATGCGAGCTCTTCTTGTGTTTGGCAACAATCTTCATAGAGTAATGCTTCCAGTTCTTCATCTTCAAACTTTTTTGGCTGCCCAGGACGTTCATCGTCTTCCAAGCCAAAATCACCACCTTTAAATCGTGCAAACCTCCTTTGGCACGTTCGTTCAGCTAGCGTATGTTCACCATAAACTTCCACCAAAATACGATGACTTTCGGCAGCAGTTTTCTTCATATTAAAGTAATGTAGAAGAACTCCCCGCAAAAACACTTTTCAGGTACAAAGTTCGACATATTTGAGTGAAAAAAAATTATTGTTGTTTACGCTTCAAATGAATCACATATACTGAAATCACTTACAATGACAGTAGCTTTCCAACACATGTTCCAATGGAATAATAACAATGGAATAATACAAGTTACGCCATCTCTTAGCAAAACGCAAAGTTATAGACCCAATATTTTGCTGTATTGGAGAAGATTGATTGAGGAATGTTTGAAATTTTATTTCCTGGTAAAGGTTTTGTGGGAGTTTACTCCTTATCTAAAGTAATCCGCCCAACGGGTTAATCTATTAAAATTTAGCTGGAAGAGTTCTTGTATTGTATTGAGATGGTTCCCTGAGACGGCTCTAGCAACGTCATCCACATATGCATACTACCACCCGCTACCAGTTATATCAGCAAATCGTTGACCACTTAGTTCCAGAAAAGGTTTGAAAGGACAATGCCTTGCAGCGTACCTCTACTGACACATCTTTCAGCAGAAGCCTCACCCAGTTCGGAGCAGATTTTCCTACTATTTAGCATAGGTAAGACTAATGAACCTACAGCCGTTTCTACCTACTTTAGTTCTAAAGTTTTCAGAAGGAAAGCTAATAGACTTATAGGTCTGTACAGCTCGTAATGCCACTTCCCTACAATACAAACAAGACCAAAAATCATAAGGAATATTTTTTTCTCGATACAGGAAAGCGCTTTTTAATATAGAGCGTATAAAGTCAATTTGATCTTATGAGGGAAGTCCCTGTTATACCTATACAATTGCCCATTGAGGCTAAAGAAACTTCCATTAGGAATAATAATTCTGCGTGTTATTTCTGAGTTTATTTCGTTGCTTAACTGTAGAGCTAAGATAGACAAAGTCCTTAACTACCTCGAAGTTATAACTATTAATGGTGACGTTCTAACAAGGCGGTTGGTTTTGTCATTTTTTGCTTTCGTTTATTGTCAGGACTAATTTTGCTCACAAAAGCTTCGTTTTCAGTTCACGTATTTGTCCAATCACATGAATATCATCCGCGTAAGTCGTGAAGCGAAATAACCACTAAGCCCAAACATCTTTCTCTCTAGGTAGTAATATCCTCTTGAATGTTAAGTTCTTTAAATAAAGAAAACTTACAAAGTGACAATTCTTTCAAGGGCGATGTTAAAATGTCACATGAAAGCGGGTCAAATGACGTCCTTTTTTAACATCGAACGTCTCGGTTAATATAGTATATACCAGACCTGGATGCGGCAGCAATAATTCTTTGCAGTCATCTTGTATAACCTAACGAGTTTGGCAGGGATATCGAAACTTGCCTTTATGCACGCTGTCGTATGCAGCCTTAAAGTCGAATACATAGTGAATGTTGATCCGAATTTTTTGGGTCTTATACATAATCTGATGTAATGTGAATATTTACTCGATGTGAGATGGAGCAATCTGATTATTTATAAATGATTTCAGAAACCCACATACGAGTAATACGACAGAAAAGATCTTATAGGCAATATTTAGGAAACACAGGTAGAAACAGCTAAACATACATATCCTGCTTAAGATCTAATATTGTATGATTTCAGTTTCAGATTTTATGCGCACTTGGTTAATTTGTTCACAACAAGTAAGAATGTGGGCTTGCCTATACAAGCTATGTTAAAGTTATTTAACACAACCAATACCACTTCAACGCAAAATACTGATATTTGGTTTTGCAACAACACATACACCAATTAAACAGCAAATATGAAGGATGTCGAATATCCCAAAGCGGAAAAAGAGACTCAGGATAAGATGAGGAGAATGGACTGTACAAGCTTCATATAGTGATACGACTTGACTTGTAAAGAAACTGTCAGGTTAGAAAAATCGCGTTTATTCTAAACAGACGAAAACTGAAAAAGTTAAAACGAGTCAAAAACGCTAATGTGTTAAGAAACTTAACCGATTTTCCTTTTTGGTAAGGAAATAAGTGTTTATAGTATAAACAGCTCCAAGAATTCTTCCTCAAGGTCAACTCAGGTATCGCTATCTCAAGGATCCTTTCGAAGAAGCTATGCAGCACCTTACTTCTCCTGTACATCGTATATCCTTTTTGAGGGCACTTTCCCTCTGCCCTTTTTAATGTAGGAGAAGCATGGGGGATCATTTTGTGTTTCTTTCAGTTTGTCTGGCGATGATTGTTGTAGCCGATTGATATTTGAGACAATTTCGCTAGTAAAAAGTTCTGCATCATTATATGCTTCATTTGTCCTTTCTCCTGTCATATCAAAATCTATCCTTTTGGCATAAAAGGTTTTACAAAAGATTCAACAAATTTACAAGACTTAAAATTTGAGCGATTGGATACATATTTTTTCAATGTACCTACCTTATAAGATTAAGGATTTTAAAATGTAAATAGCGGTGCATTTACGTGTTATTAATGAAAGTGATTCCCAAGAACGGAAAAACAAAAACCCATTTAAAGGCAATACAAATTTAAATGTTATATCTTCGTAGTTAAATACTACTGCCTACAATGTAAATATAGGAGTATTCTTTGTATAGGTGGGTACACACGGATTGTATATTTCTTTTACGTTAACCTACCCCTGACGCTGTTTGTGTTCCATCAATTAGCGCTGCTTGAAATTCGATCAGCCCTTAAATAGGGAACCAACTCTAGCAGACCTAATAACATGTTTTGATGAGAAACGAATATCTAATATCTCACGCACTGTTTGCCTATAATTAAGAAATATGTTCGCCGTCAATACGAGATGCGACATTCGGTGTCCTGAGAATTCTATGGTCACAATATTATTATACCATAGTTTGTGCGTATTGTACATATATTCCCGGTTATTGTCCCATTCAACAAGCCCAGCATTCTATGAAGGAAGTCCTTTCCTTAATTGGCTTGCTCAACACTATTGAGGAGATTCATTAAAGTCAATTAATCGAGTATCCTGTTTCATTTAAAATATGAATGAAAAAGAAAAGAACACAACACTAGAAATCGATACGTTACGAAACGATGTGGATGCCCCTGTTCTAAAGGAAGGGCTAATATGCTTTCTAGAGCTACAAATATGAAGGGTTTGTATCTAAGGTACGATAATAAATATAAATGGGTTCCTGTGTTCGATCTGGATAGGTGTGATTTAAAATTATTACCTCCACATCCCATCTGTTGTTGGTGCAATACCGTGTGTTCTATGGAGATGCACAGGAGAATTCGTATCTCATAAATGCGAGTATCGTAAGTGTGAGAATGTAAGAAAATTCCCCGCACGCATAATTTATTGAACGGCGTAAATTTATTTGACATTCCATAAAGAAATATGTAAATACATATAAATAGACAGGCAGATAGCTACCCGTGGTGGATACAGTTCGATATGTCAGACAGGCTGAGTTATGAGAACTGTTGTTAAACGAGCTCACTTGGTTCTAATAATACAGCACCAGAGGTGCCAGATGTTTGATTTAGATTCACCCCTAGCATTGAATAGAAGTGTGAATAAATTGAAGAGTTCTTTAATGATTGTTGTTTTTTTTTCTTCAATTTAATTCTGGACTTTATAGCATTGATTGTTTTATGAATTGATTGGCAAAAAGATAGGTAATTGTGGATAGGTCAAAAACTGTCCAAAAGAACTTATCTTAAATTTTTCGAGCAGAATATGACATCAGGCAGGGTGTTTAGGTATTAAACAGCAAATTAATAAAAAAGACGAACACAAAAAATGTTTGTATGTATTTTTGTATATATTTAATGCTACTACTACTGTAGAAACTGAATTTAATTTACAACGATGAGTAAAGTTTTCAACTGATATACAATGCAAGAACATGAAAACTAATATTACAGATAATTAAGAATGAAAAAATAAAGTAGGCTAAATGAATGGTGGAGCATAGTTTCATAGTTTCATAGTTTCAAAATTAATATTGCCAGCTTGTGTATCGGACGAATCAGATCTCCAACAGCAGTGTGTAGGGTGGCAACTCGAACACGGTTATCTTAACCTGGATGGACTCGTCCTATTGTCCACTTGGAATTGCAAGCCTTTATTTCTACCAGATCGTTGTGGAAATAAGGTGACGTACTCTATCTTCCAGTGTTTCTAAAATTTCTGCAACTTGGCTTAAGCAATTCAAGCCAGAATAAAGTCGATTTTGTGGTACATCTGATGATGGTTCAGAAACAACTGAGTATGATTCACCTAGAACAAAACGAGATGATGTTAGTATTTCTAAATCATTGTCGGAGTTTGAACTCCGATGGCTTCAATTTGAATTAAAATAAAATAAAATAAATACTTTGGCACGACAGCCCGGTATGGGCCAAGGCTTTCCTGAGAAGCTTTATAATTGGCAGAATTTGACTTTCGGAGGTTTGCCATTACCCGCCGAAAGGTTGATGATGATTTTGAAAAATTTGCTGTTGTGCCCCTACCGGGATACAAATCCAGGTAAGTGGTGTGACAGTCAGTGAGTCAACCATCACGCCATAGCCACCACCTTCAATTTGAATTATAAGGGTATATAAGGCTTAAAAGGTAAGAATGTCTCTATTGATATCAAGTTACGCTTAACAGATTTAAACCCCCTTTTCAACAAACCGCTGAAGTGTAGTGCGTAAGTAGGGTCGAGCAAGTGACTCTGAAACTAGGGAGTTATAGTATTTTGACAATGCCAGATTGTGCGTATCAGATAACACTTTTGCAGATCCGCGAAAATTTTTATCACTATCCGAATACATTCGCGACGGTTTTCCAAGACGCGCGATAAAATGACGGAATGCTGCGGGAAATGCACTGGTAGTTAACTCGCTGAGGAGATACAAATGAACAGCTTCAGTCACAAGACAAACGAACGAAGAAATGTAGCCCTTTGATGTTTGAATTGTTCGACCAATTTTAGTATGGTAATGCTGTTCTATTCTTTGGATGGTATGATGGGATATTCGGTGTCACACGAAAGGTCTGCTTGTTGGATTCTTCCATCTACCCGTAAAATTTGATTATCATCTAGGAATAAGACAAGCAATATCGCCAGTTCTACAAAAATGACCGTTTTTTTATATAAAATGTGATAGAGTCTCCGAAAATTTAATTTTGTTATTTTGTTTAATTTATTAATACTTATTGCAAGCTGCATAGGATTCCTTTAGTCACTTACAGACAAAGCGAAAAATGAAAGCTGTAATCCTAATCATACTGCCAGCAAGATATGCTGATAAGATGTGATCGATGATGAAAGCTGGAAAAAAATGTTTTTAATGTTTTTTTTTTTTTCATTTCCTTACAACCATGATGTCCTTCAATCTTTTTAATGGCAGACAAGTCATTTTGCCATAATCAATGGGGTTCTATCCAGTAGATAGGGTGTTGAATCAATAAAGACCGTGCTATACCTTGCGAAGCATCGTCTGCTCGATTACATCCCCTGAAAATATCTCGACACCAGGAAAGAACAACCTGCAAGTTGCACCAAGCGAATGTATTCGAAAATGTCATAATTAGCAATTTTTGTACTGCGACCAGCATTCGTGTGAGCAACAGTGCTCTTCACAATTTCAAGCGATGGATTGTAAGTTGCTTTATGGGAGCAACCCAAGTCTAAGCTGCAACGATATTGGTATTAATATATCCATTCTGAAGCACGTAACGAGAATATACAAATGTGGGATTGTCAGGAAAACCGTTTAGTTGAAAAAATTTATTTGTAATGGCGAAGCCGATAGATCGATGCATGTTCATTTGAGTCAGTATAAAGTCCTGCTGATGACTGTAATACAATCATGCAACGATAGACTCTATGAGAAGATCGCCCCAGCTAAGTTGCTGATGCCAAAGTTCTTGGAAAATATTTTAAATTGAACCGTCAACGATACAAGAAACCTAAGAATCGAAAGTGCGTACAATTTTGGCGAGACAAGTCAAATCGAAACGAAAAACAATCACATTTAGAGTTTTAGTAGAAATCACGATCCTTTACTTCATCAAACGAAAACTTTTCTTTACTTGGCATACATACTTACATACTTTGCATATGTCCTTCTTGAAGTAGCTCCGCGCAATTGCATTACTACCTGCTTAATTGTCAGCCGCCTTTTGAGAGAAGTTTAACAAGACGTTGCTTTATAAATACGACATCACCGCTACCTGACACCACATCATCCACATAGAAGTCAATAAGAAATATTTCTGATGCGACAGGATAGTCTTCTCGATAATCACGAGACAGTTATTTAAGAATCCCTCGATCATTTTTTGCGCGATAGGATGTCCGCGTGAATCACCAACAACGTCACCTTTAAAAATATCTCAAATATTTTCGGCACCAAGCAAAATATTAACTAGACTGGTTTTATTAAAGAACGGATCAGCCAAATCGAGATAGGAAATGTGATTTCAATCATTCACATCACAATAAACTGCAACGCTGATGTAAGTATTGATAAGATAAAAGTATCAACCTAGATACGGACTGAATTACACAAACAGGAATTAGTTCTAAGAGAGTGCATATCCACAGAAAATACAAATATTAAACAATTTGCAAGATTAGACAGTGTAGGAGTTTCTGAAATGAGTAGTGAAAAGTAGTGAGTAGGGAATGTTGGCAATAGAACCAGAGGTTCTGCGCAAATTACGGGCTTCAAAGGTTGGGCTTTGCGTAAAGTCTTTTCTCATAAAGAAATTTTTTTAAAATTTTTAAAATAATAAAGATGTTTTACTAAGAGAATGTTTAAATTTCTAAATAATTACATTGAGCGATCAAACCGGTTTGCGCCACAACCTTTTCTCACAGCAATTTTTTGAAAACCTGCGATTAGTTGAATTTTCGATTGTTATGCGGTTCCCGAACAACTAATTCCGTACTCTAATCTTGAATGAACAATTCAAAAATAGATATGATTAGAACAATTCATATTTTGGTCTATCAGAATTCCTAAGTATTCATATTTTTTCGCATTGTAAAAATAATTGCTGTTAAACATTACTTTGGAACTGCTATATTGGCATGTGCAATACAAATAATGTCACAATGTCGAGAATAGTTAGAAGCATGAAAATTTACGAGTAGGTTTATCAAGATACCTGCTTACCACTATTAATTATTTTGGGATTATTCGAGTAATTTAAAATACCGAGTGAGTTTTTTTAACTTGAGACATCCAAATTCCTCGACAAATACGCGATATCGCGAAAAATGTTTCAGACAAAAGTCACAAGGTTCTGAAGGGGACATAAGATGGTGACCACGAGTTTGACCTTGAGACCCATTTTCAGGGTCACTTCTAATTTTTCAAATGATAGTTCCTGATTTTCATTGCTCAGTCGTATTGTTCAATGGGCCACACGACTTTGTCTCAAAGGTTTTATTCATTCAGTGCTAGATACCACTGCACTGGCACGCCTAAATCATTAATCGGTTTCCAACGTTGTTAGGGTGTTAGAAGGTCGAGATTTCTTTTGAGGAAGTCATTATTGCCTCGAGTGAAGTTAAAACTAAAAGAAATTTCAGATACTGACAAATTCTCCTAAATTTGAAATTGAAATGATATTGATTTATGGAGAAAGTGGAAGGAACATCGATGTTGTTCTTTACACCCAACGTTTCCCAGACCAGATACGATCGCGCGCTTCATTTTATCGGGTCATCCAACAATTCACTGGTGAAGGAAGCGTGCAACCAAAGAAAAGGAATCGGTCAGATAGGGTGGCTGTTGAGGACAATGAAATAGCAGTGTTAGCTGCCATTGCACACGATCCTCACATTAGCACTCGCCAAATAAGTCGCGAATCAGGAATTTCTTAAGCGACTGTCTGTAAGATATTACATCGGCATAAATACCGTCCTTATCATGTTTCAATGCATCAAGAACTTTCTAGTGAAGATTTTCGCAACCGGGTTTCCTTTTGTCAATGGGCACTTCAGCAAATTGAACGAGACCCTCTTTTCTTCGCCAAGGTGTTATTCTCTGATGAGTCGACTTTCACCAATTACGGTACGGTCAATCGACATTATATGCATTACTGGGCTACCGAAAACCCCTTTTTGGTTGCGACAAGTTGAACGCCAGCACCCTTGGAATGTTAATGTTTGGGCGGGAATTATTGGGGATAAATTAATAGGTCCATATTTTATTGAAGGCAACTTGAATGACGAATAGTATGCAAAATTCTTGCGGGTCCATCATCCAGTATTACTAGAAGAACTGCCATTGGAGTTGCGACAAACAATGTGGTTTCAACATGATGGTTGTCCATCCCATTATTCCCAAGTAGCCCGGGGCGTAATAAACAATGTTTACCATCAACGATGGATCGGACGAGGGGGTCCGAGGTAATGGCCTGCTAGATCACCTGATCTTACGTCACTTGATTTCTTCTTGTGGGACTACTTAAAAAGTAAGGCTTACAGAAAAAGCCAACAACACGTGAGAACATGAAAAGACGAATAACTGAAGCTTGCCGGAAGATTACTCCAGAAATATTTCTCAGTTCTGTTGCATCATTTAGAGCGCGGATAGACAAGTGTATCGAAGTGAGTGGTCACATTTTCGAGCATTTGTTGAAATAGTCTCGGGAAATAAACGTCGAAATGTGAAGAATTCAATGATTCAACTGTGGGAGGCAAGGGAACCCACTCTAATTAATCACCCAGAAGGAAACAAAAAACTGCTACGTCCAAGTCGTGGTTTCTGGGTTATGCTAAACGCAGTATGTAAAAACAAATGACAAGCCTACGAGCAATACGACTGAGCAATAAAAATCAGGAATTATCATTTGAAAAATCAAAAGTGACCTTCATTTGACCTTGAAAATGGGTCTCAAGTTCAAATGGTCCATCGGCTTCATTTCTTGAGTCAGCTTGATCTTGTATGGGTGTAAACCAAGATCCTTAAGCAAAATACGCCATATGTGGTCTGGGCGATGCCCAATTCTTGAGAGCGCCGTGGAATTGACTGATTTGGATCTTTTGCTACGGACTTCTGAACGGCAGCGATATTTTCGACACTTCGACCAACCCGTTGCCTCACTGATACAGTCACATCACACAACGAATACATAGACTCAAATTTTTGCACTAATCTTGTTATTGCCTGTCTACTAGGGCGAGAATTACGACCGAAAATTGGAGTTAACGCTTTTAAAGTTGCAGTCACCGACTCCGAATATCTGTAGAAAATTTTTATAACTTGCAGACGTTGCCCGTTAGTGTACTTTACCATGATGAAAATGATGATGAAAGTTTACTGAATAAATTGACAGTGACAGTTTGATGATTAGTGAAAGAGTGCGTTCACAAATTAAATTCAAAGTTGTCTAGTCCCTCTTGGAAAACCCTATATTTGTCGTTAATGTCATGATCTGTAACGAGATTATGGATAACATTGAGAACTTTCTGTACCGGTACATTTATGAAAACTCACCATCACTTTATAAGCGTCTAGTCTTAAGTTACTTAACATCGACATAAGATGAACAGAATCCCTCATGTATTGTTCCGTCGACCCAGACAAAGGCTTAAACTCTTTTACTAAATGCTTGGTTAACAGGTAACAAGGAGCCAATCGGGCGCATGGGATTTCTTTCTTTGTGGATTTTTGGTAGTCGATATAATTTTGGTTTCTGTGAGCATGATGGAATTAGACGTTTGGATGATAAGATAGATTTAATTTCATTGATGAGCTTTGTTGCTTTCCCACGGGGAGTGGGATCATAATCCACTGCCAAGTATGTATTTGCATCATCAACTAAATTGTTCATTTTTGGCATAATAGTCACGTCTATTTACGACTACAGTCGCGTTTCCTTTGTTTGCAGAAAGAACAAAAATACTTCTTTCTCTTTGAAATTCTTTCAAAGCAGCCATTTCATCTCTGTTTACATTTCTCATTGTAAGTGTTTTTGCTCTTCGTACAACGACCGCTATGTCTTATCGAATAGATTCGCTGTCGGTGATGTTGAACTTGTTTCGCGAAATGCATTGTTCCACACTACCTATTAAGTTTTCGATTGGCCCACATCGCGGTGTAGGTGCAAAGTTCAAACCTTTACTGAGAATGGTAGTGGCTGCTGCACTTAAGTTTGTATTTGATAAATTAGCAATGGCTGTTTATTTCTATATGTTTGGATTACGTGCTGACTAGTTTATCAAATTTTTATTTTTGTTTTTGGGAGAAAAGCAGTTGTATTCTTCTTGCCTGCAGGAAAGTCATATTGTCACTCAAACAGAAATCCTCTACGTTTAGAATCCATTTGCGGGACCAATCTAATTTTTAACAATTCACAGTAGTTTCCCGGTGACTTAGCTCAATGCAGCTTGATGCGAAACGTTCGGGGTGAGTTAAATATTCGACTCATTTATTTTAATTTACGCGATTAATTACAAAATAATTAATAATGTTATCAAACAATCGCGAAAACCTCAAAAGTTATAAAATACCTGCTTGCTCAGATTAAATCATATCAGCTTAGTTTTATTGCTCACGAATAATATATACATATATATTCCAAGAACTATAATCGCGTAAACAAGGAACAATTTAACTTCAGATCCTTGTGGAACGCCAAATTAATGACCTTATATTCTGTTATATTCCCCAATCTTAACTTTCTGTGTGTTGTTTTTGTGAAGTATGATTCAAATCAATTGTATAGATACATAAAACCACAGAATCCTGTACAATACAATTTATTCAAAATAGTGGGGTTAACCATATCAAACGGTTGTATTTCTTCAAAAGGCATTTTTTTCATTCAAACCTTTGTTTATAACTAAACTATTGTACAATATTTCCACCACCGGTGCTGCATTAAAACTGCCAGTAGCATTCCGCCCTTTAAAACCTTCAATTGTAACACCCGTTTCACTATGAATGCTCATTATTATACCCGCAAGCCTACTTTCGGACGTACTACAAAATATCGTGATTCGTTCCTAAGCCATTCAACTCGCTTATGGAATGCCATGTTGAGCTTTCTATTTCCTAGTGGTTATAACTTGCAAACATATACCATAAGACCAATGTATTTCACTTTTCTTGCTCCCTAAATTTTCTTCTGCCGCGCTATGTACAAACATTTTAAGGGCATACAAATCCTTGAGCGCGCGCTATTTAAAAGAAAAAAGCAAAATACGAGAAGAGCATATTCTGATTAGAATGAAATAAACCTGCTTTTTTTTATGTAATTAAAGTAATGTATCTGTTTGGTTAGATATATGATAGTGAAGCGTACGGATAAATAATTAAACCAAATAATACGCATGCTGGTATGAGTTTTAAAATTCGGCCTACACCAAAATGCAGAAATAGTAATCTTCAGTAAGTCTTCAGTTTTATTCACCCGCTGTTTTGACCTAGCAAAAAATCATAGGTCTATTCTTATTTTGCACAAAAACGCAAGCCGTACGACAATGATAGATAGATGAAGGAAGAAACTAGGCCTACGCACAACTTTCTCTTTAATTACTGGAAATTTTTTTTTCTTTCCAACTAGTGGTGACACTATGCTGATAAAATCGATCGTCCACCGTGATCATTAATAATATTCCAAGCTTGGTGAACGGTGATGTCTCCATTTACCAATAATTTTAATTATCTGAGATCTATCGTCCTAAAAAAGTCAATTTTCCATGGAACATAACGTCAGAAGGTGGTGAACTTTCTTTTCATGAATCAAGGCTGGCTACTGATATCTGGTCACAAAAATAATGTCAAGTATAAATTTTCCTACGTGCTGTTAAAGTCACAAGACTTACTTGTTTCGCGATTGATTAACGATGGTTTTTTAATATAAAGCAATAAAGTGTCGTATTATTAATATGTACTATATATGATAGCACTACCGAACTTTGTTAAAGTCAGATCGTATACCTTTAAAACTCCAGTGAGCAGGAGGCAGTAGCCAGTCAATTATCAGTGATTGTCAGCAAAGTATTTGTTGATTTCAAAAGTGTTCGTTGAAATTCAATGACCAACAGGACCGGCATTTAACCTTTTAATATTGGTAAGAGCTTATTTTTAGTGATTCAGGAAACTCAATATCTAGCAGTTGTCGAGTTTATGATCTATTGCACCGGTAGGTCGATACCCTGAAGAATTGGAAAACAAAATTCATACATAACCACCTTTTCGGGATGCATAACAACCTTCTATCTTTGAAACAGTTTTTCAATCACTTGCTGTTCGAAATCGGTAAAAAGCCTAGTTGAATAATACAGTGAGCAAGAAGGCTATGACTTGGTACACATCAGGCTTTTATGGCATCAAATTATTTCATATTAAATCTAATATATCAAAACAAATTTTTATTTATTGGCTCCTGACTAGTTTGTAAGTAAATAACTTAAAGAAGGGTTTATATGTTACATATGAATGTTTTCTATGCCGATGAAAAAGATTACTTTCAGCGATTTACTTAATAGAACGCCAATATAGTACGCAAGCGGAAGTTCAACAAATTTCAAGACATCCAATCGGCATAATTTTTTAAGATATTGCCATACGAGATTCCGATCTGTGAATTTTAGCTTGTATCCGAAGTAAATATTCCTCTTTTGTTTTTGCACTGACTAATTAAAAAAAATCATTAAAATCGGCAAAACAATTTGTCTTACTTTACAAAATCTTTGTCTTAACAATTTCTTTTGGCTCGTTTCTTGTCTTTTCCTGTAACTTGTGTTAATTGTCTACCCACGGTTTCTTTACTCTACGGCAATGACTAAGTGCGGAATCTGTAACAATGACCTTACCCCCGCCCCGAAAGGAAGTTATGATAAATGCAGCGGTTGCTTGCAATACCTTCATTTTGAACTCACCAACATCACCGAAAAATCTTGGCGGAATAGGGGTTCTAAGAAAGATACTTGGATTTGTCAAATGTGTAGGAGCATGTGTCATCAACCAGCTGCTATGGGTCAAAACATTCAACAAAGTCCACCTGCTTCCAAGAGAATGCGTAACATCTTGTCGCCAGGAAAAGAGAGTGAGGTAACAGGAATGCAAGAGGTGCTAAAAGAGTTATGGCAAATACGCAGGGAAATGAAAGAGATGACGGCTTCTTGTGAATTTGTTGGACATAAATATTATGAGCTTAACAAAAACATGTCAAAAAATATTGAAATCCTTGAATCTCTCATGACACAAATATACGAACTAAAACTGACCAATGCGGAAAAAAAAGGGCAAATATGCAAATGCAAATGCAAATAAAATCACTGGAACAACAAATCCTAAGAAACAACGTTCAAGTTAAAAACATACCACCGACACAAAATGAAAACCTTACGGAAATCACAAAGAACAAAGGAAAAGCGTGTAAACTGTAAAATAGAAGACACTGACTTAAGCGACGTGTACAGAACAAAATCAAAAAACATAGAAAAATCCACAATCATTGCATCCTTCTCAAGAAACTCATGCAAATCCACTCTTATGAAGAAAGTTAAGCGTAAACTGGGGAAGGTCATGGATTTGCCAAACCCACCAACGGGTGATATAGGCTTTTTCAATAGGAACTAGACAACCTTGAATTTAATTTGTGAACGCACTCTTGCACTTATCATCAAACTGTCTCTGTCAATTTATTCAGTAAACTCAACATTTTCATCGTGGTAATGTACACTAACGAGCAACGTTTGCAAGTTATGAAAATTTTCTACAGATATTCGCAGTCGGTGACTGCAACTTTAAAAGCGTTAACTCTAATTTTCAGTCGTAATTCTCGCCCTAGTATACAGGCAATAACAAGTTTAGTGCAAAAATTTGAGTCTACATATTCGTTGAGTGATGTTGCCGTGTCAGTGAGACAACGGGTTGGTCGAAGTGTCGAAAATAACGATGCTGTTGAGACGTCCATAGCAAACGATCCAAATCAGTCAATTCCACGTCGTTCTAAAGAATTGGGCATCGCTTAGATCACATTATGGCGTATTTTTCGTAAGGAGCTTGGTTTACACCCATTCAAGATCAAGCTGACTCAAGAATTGAAGCCGATAGACCATTTGAAGCGACGTACGTTCTCCGATTTGGTTCTGGAGAAGATGCGCCAAGATGATGAATTTCATCGCAAAATCATCTTCAGTGACGAAGCTCATTTTTGGCTCAATGGGTTCGTCAATAAGCAAAATATGCGTTATTGGTCGGGTAGAAACCCACATGTGCTTCATGAATCACCACTTCATTCACAAGAAATAACTGTTTGGTGCGGTTTGCATGCCGGCGGCGTTATTGGGCCATATTTTTTCGTCGACGATAACGATGGTCACGTTACTGTGAATGGTCAGCGTTATTGCGCCATGATCACCGATTATTTTTGGCCGAATTGGGAGATATGGACTTGGACGACATGTGGTTTCAAAAAGTTGGTGCCACAAGCCACACAGCACACGCTACAATCGATTTATTAAAGAGTAAGTATGGTGAGCGTGTTATTGCAAGACATGGGCCAGCCGATTGGCCGCCTCGTTCGTGGGATTTAATGCCACTTGACTATTTTCTGTGGGGCTACGTTAAGTCATTGGTTTATGCCAACACGACGACGACGTTGGAAGAGCTCAAAGCCAACAATGAACGCGAAATAGCGGCCGTTTCGACCGAAATGTGTGGCCGAATCGTTGAAAATTGGGTCCAATGAATCCACCGCAGCAAACGTGCCCGCGGTGGCCATATGAACGAAGTCGAGTTCCATTCATTAATGTTTTGATTGTACTTCAAGCCAATAATAAAGTTTTTGAAATATCTCAAATGGTTTGCTTTTTATTTAAAAAAAAGTTGTCAAGTCGTTATTAGAAAACCCTATATTAATGTCTTCATCAACAACCAGCTGACACCAGTAAGCAAACTGTTGCTCTGGGAGAGTTCTGGCAAGAAAAAGCGAGAACACCACTGCTTTGCAAAATAAATAAACGTATGTACAATAATAATTCCAATTTGTCAGAGTGAGAAAGTCAACAATTATTTTTGTAACAACAAGGTAATATTAGACATCGAATATAGGGTATGGAGTGGATTTAACAGCATTGAAATTAATGAGTTTAAAAAACTGGATTTTAGCTGTATATGTCTAAACATAAGATCACTTCGCAAGAACTGGGATAATTTTGTCTGCAATATTAATAAATTAGTCAATTATGTAAGTGTCATTGTTTTGGTTGAAATAAACGTTGAGGATGAAAACGAATTCTTTAATCTTCAATTTCATAAACCGAAAACAATCAAGGGGCGGAGAGAATATGATGTTTCTTAAAAATAATATGACTTATGAACGAGTACCTCTAATGACCTATGTATATGAAAGTATATCTGTGAAAGTAACAGATTCATTTATAAAAAAAAAACAAATAACAGACCACCAGGTTTTAATGTAAATTCATTTATCACTGAACTTGAGAAAAATGTTGCGTGTGGCGAGGAGGTAATACTGATGGGTGATATAAATATAAACATTCGTGATGAAACAAACTCCTATTTAAAGAACTATTTAGAAGCGCTCGCATCTAAAGAGATTACAAATATTATAAATACAATACTCGAGTAGATTTGCAAAAAGGAACCTCTACTCAAATAGACCACATCCTAGTCAAAATGCAAAAAAATATAATTTTATCTGGAGTAGTGGAGACTAATATATCGGATCATTATGCTGTAGTATTTGGGACCTTTAAAAACAAACCTCCAGTAGAAAACTCCAAGGAACCTGTGGATAGTCTAAAAAGTGCAATTGTTAACAATCTGATCTCCTCAACTAGTAATGCGGATGTAGAAGGAGCGTATGAGAAATTTGTAGAAAAAATGAACGAGATCTATTCAATCTTAAAAACAAATAAGAGAAGACGTAAAAACCATAAGCCATGGATATCAAATGGACTTGAAGTGAAATGCAAAGAAAGAAACAGACTGTACCGGAGATGGAAAAATAATAGACTGAACAAATCTTATGAAGCAGAATACAAGTTACTGCGAAACCAAATAAATAAAGAAATCTTTATACAAAAGTCGTCGTTTTACAAAAATCGTTTCGACCAAGCGAATAATAACCCAAAGGAAACTTGGGAAATAATAAATGAATTGTTGGGAAGAACAAAAACCAATTTGAAGGACTTTATTATAAAACACTGTGGCTCAAATAAAAATGTCAATACATTAAATAATGAATGTGCTAACGGGTATAGCAAACAAGCTTCTAAAATTATTCACGACTGCAGCATTAAAACTTCGAATCATATATGTACGACTACTCCGAACTCGATATTTGTGCAGGAAACCAATGAAGCTGAAATGCATATGATCCTGCAATCTATCAAAATAAAAAAATCTCCAGGTGCAGATGGTATAAGGGCATGCGACCTAAAAAATAATGCAAACATTTTCGCCCCAGTTTTAAGCAAAATCGTTAATAGGTGTTTATCTAGCGATAAATTCCGACTATTTTGAAGACG
This sequence comes from Volucella inanis, assembly GCA_907269105.1. Lineage (NCBI taxonomy): Eukaryota > Metazoa > Arthropoda > Insecta > Diptera > Syrphidae > Volucella > Volucella inanis. The sequence goes on from OU026153.1 coordinate 143,578,930, forward strand.
GTAATTGTAAGACCAATGTACATAGGTGGTGAAAAGAGGGCTTTAGAGAACTATAGGCCTATCTCTATATTACCAATAGTTGAAAAATGTCTTGAAGAAGTTGTAACAAGAAGACTTTGGAGGTTTCTAGACAAGGAGAAAACCATAAATAAAGAATAAAAGCAGAGGAAAACTATTGTACTTGGTGAACTTGCAAATTTAGTCAATCAGAGTCTGAATTTAAATCATCACGTAATGGTAATGTTCATCGACTTTAGCAAGGCATTCGATAGTTTGAATCACTGTAAACTAATGGACATCCTGAATCGTGCTGGAATAAGAGGGGTCTTAGCAGATTGGTTATGCAATTACTTAAGTAACCGAGGTTTTAAAGTGAAAATAGCAGGCGAATTAAGTGAGTGGAAGGAAGTCAAATATGGGGTTCCACAAGTCTCGAAACTAGGGCCCGTATTATTTACCCAAAATGCTGCAAGCAAATATACTAAAAGTAATGCAGCGAGGTGTGAGGCGGGACGAGGATGATTTCAAAGTTCTAACTGTAGAGCAAATCTTCAAAATGGTGACTGTAATGGAGTGAAACCAATTTCACATCAAACAAACACTAGACGAAAGGTTAGAGGTATGCAGCAAACACCTAGGTTCAAGAATGTTTATGGCAAGCGATAACTCAACTACATGATCCCCCACGTCTTAAAAAATTTTCCTTTAAGACTGATAAGCATTATTAATTTCAAAAAAAGAAAAAAAGAGATTAGGAAATTAGAAAATCAATAGTATTGTATTTTAATTTTGATTAATTAATTAATTAATTTTGTTTTCTTAAATCTCTTTGAATTCACATAAGTAATGTTATTATTTAAACTTAAAGTTAAAATTTAAATATCTTACAGTTTGATCTCCTGCAGATAAGCTTATGCTTTGCGGGTAGTGCATATGTATTTGTTAACTCTTTAATTTAAATATTAATAATAAATAATAAAACATCACTAGATTTCTGAAAACATGAGTTTCGTGTTCCACACGTACAAAACCTAACATAAACGGTTCAATTTGCTTAACAATGTTTTTCAAATCTGGCATACTAGAAAATTTTAAATTTAAAATGCATCTCCGACCCCTTAAATAAGAAGTTGATATTCATATAAAACTATAATATTTGTCCCATTTTTGATCCTAACAACAGTTGCTCTTCAACAAGGGTCGTCTCTTAGAAACCTGTGAACAACTCTTCCCAACCATAAAATCAAATCATATGACTTTTAGGTGACGCACAAAACAGAAAAAAAAAATTAAGCAAAAAAATATTATATTTACTAGCTCACTAGCTTCTTTTAGGCCCTATGTCATTGTAATTCACTTCTTGTCATCTTGAAGAAATCTTCCCTTTATGTTGTTTTTGTGCTCAAAGAAAGAAAAAAGTATTTCATAGCTGATTACACCAAATCATGAACGCCCAGAACATTTAAGAAAAGATAATGCTCACAAAAGCGGACAAGTGAAACAAACCCCCTAAAACCCTGGGGTGTAATTATTTTAAGTGAATCACACAAAGCGTTTCGTTTTATCTGACCATACCACATGGGATGAGCAAAGGACTGGACAGTCCTTTTAGTCCTTAAACGGGCCAAAGAATAGAATAGGCGTATGATTTCTTGTCATTTTTTAAGACGTGCGGTTGCTTTGAGAAAATCCCTTCCGCTTCGGGGAATTTTCAACACTTTTTTTTGATATGTGCTTTTGTGTGTAAGTAACATAGTTGTTGTATGCCTACCTCAGAAACTTATGGGATGATAAATTTCCATTTGATGATGAAAGACTTCGATAGACATGGGCTCCTTTAATTAATCCTTGTTCATACCTCCTTATATTTTGTTTCTTTACAGGGGAGTGAGTGTAAAAGAAAGGATGAGTTATTTGCGAGTAAAAAGACAAAATAAAAAATAAAAACAGAATATTTGTCTTAATGGTCTATGTAAAGGGTTTTCCAATAGGGACTTGACAACTTTGAATTTAATTTGTGAACGCACTCTTTCACTAATCATCAAACTGTCACTGTCAATTTATTAAGAAAACTCAACATTTTCATCATGGTAAAGTACATTAACGAGCAACGTCTGAAAATTATAAAAATTTTCTACAGATATTCGGAGTCGGTGACTGCAACTTTAAGAGCGTTAACTCCAATTTTCGGTCGTCTATCTCGCCCTAGTAGACAGGCTATAACAAGTTTAGTGCAAAAATTTGAGTCTACATATTTGTTGTGTGATGTTGCCGTGTCACTGAGACAACGGTTTGGTCGAAGTGTCGAAAATATCGCTGCCGTTCAGACGTGTGTAACAAACGATCCAAATCAGTCAATTCTACGGCGTTCTTAGGAATTGGGCATCGCTCAGACCACATTATGGCGTATTTTGCGTAAGGATCTTGGTTTACACCCATACAAGATCAAGCTGACTCAAGAATTGAAGCCGATGAATCATTTGAAGCGCGTACGCTCTCCGATTTGGTTCTGGAGAAGATGCGTCAAGATGATGAATTTCATCGCAAAATCATATTCAGTGACGAAGCTCATTTTTGGCTCAATGGGTTCGTCAATTAACAAAATATGCGTAATTGGTTGGGTGAAAACCCACATGTGCTTCATGAATCACCACTTCCTCCACAAAAAATAACTGTTTGCTGCGGTTTGCATGCTGGTGGCGTTATTGGGCCATATTTTTTCGTCGACGATAACAATCGTCACGTTACTGTGAATGGTCAGCTTAACGCGCCATGATCACCGATTATTTTTGGCCCGAATTCGAAGATACGGACTTGGACGACATGTGGTTTCAAAAAGATGGTGCCACAAGTCATAGCAATCGATTTTTGAAGTAAGTATGGTGAGCGTGTTATGTTAAGACATGGGCAAGTCGATTGCGCACCTCGTTCTTGCAATTTAACGCCGCTTGACTATTTTCTGTGTGGCTACGTTAAGTCATTGGTTTATGCCAATACGCCGACGACGTTAGAAGAGCTCAGAGCCAACATTGAACGCGAAATAGCGGCCGTTTCAACCGAAATTTTCTTTGAAAATTATTTCCAATTTAAATTACAGCTGTTAACTATGACGTTGATATCGTTGTCTTAGTTTAACCCTGTTTTATCGCTTAACCCATTTTGGTAGCTTCCGTTTCAATCTCAGTTAAATCGTTGTTGAGAGCGTACGCCAGTAGCTGCATAGACTTATGAAAGATTTTGTTAAAGAAGTCACATGACGACAACGACATCATCTTTTATAAAACCTCTTTTGACATCAAAAGTCTCGCTTACCGACGTTGCTGGAGCAACGAACGTTCTTCATAGTCATTCTGCAGAGAAGCACGAGTTTGACAACGATGCCAAACCTAGACATGGCTCTACATAGCTTGTCTCTATAAATTATGGCATATGAAAAAATATGGTCGGCATCGAATTGAACTTCATGAGTTCTTTCCACGATTTGTCAGAGTGTAAAATTTTGGTCGATTGGGAATTTCCTTGACCTGAAACCACACTGATAGGGGTCAATTGGGGTGTTGACGAAATATTTTAGATATTCACACTACATGGCAGATAAGATCTGGTACGCGATGATGAGGAGACTTATTCGTATACCTCTGTATACCTCTGATGCAGTTGAGAGGATTGCCTTTTTTGTGTGGTTGACAAGATTTCAGAAATTAGATGGAATATGTTTTCTACAAATTCACTTCCAGCAGTTTTGAATATCTCGGGCGATAAGTTGAAATCCGCCAGTGTTCTTGAATTTTATCTTAGATGTTGCTATCCTTACTTCGTTTCAGGTGGACGGAAGTTTACAAAATAAGTCTTTTCCAGTTTTCACCACCGACTGTGGCTATGCTACAAGGTCTTCTTCTACATCCCTACAAGTTTCTGTACGCGTCTTGGTGCATTGACGTGTTTTTTTAACCTGATGGTTGCGATTCCAGCATTTCTTATAGTAGTTCTGCTTTGTTGTGGCTTGTTGTGTACGTTGGCTGTAACATGGTACTGATCCGAGTAATACAGTGTTAGCTATCCGGAAAGTTCGGACGCCCAGAATACTGGGCAGGTGCCTTATGTCGATAGCAAAATGATTTCCAAGTCTGAAAAATCTATGTATGGCTTTCTTTGTCGTTAAGAATTTTACTCGACTTAAAATCTTCAAGTTATCGAAAAAAAGCCCATTTAGTATTAAATTGAAATTCTATTATATCCGTACCTAACAGAACCAAACGTCTGACCAAGTGTTTTTCTTTTAAAAATACAAACAGTTATTAGAACGAATTTCACTCATTGTCTACAGAAAATAAAGTATCTTTCAAAAGTCGCGTCTAGATATCTGTAATGATTAATTTCTGAATGCTTTCTTTTTTAACATCATCTTTGACTTTAAACTTGGGTAGTAACACGCTAGAACAACGCATTATGGTTATTCAAAATTATTGTATTGTCGATTTTAAAAAAACGTAAAATTCATGGTTTTTATGTTGTAAATAATTATCCAAATGAGTCAAAAATTTAAAGGTTTGTAACAAAAAAATAAGAGGGAACTGGTTCTTTCGAGGATCGGAACATTGCTGCAAATGAAAGAGCTGTTACCATCAATGGAGAATGCTATAGACAAATGATTGAACATTTTTTGTGGCCTCAAATTGAAGAAATAGACACAGACGATCTTTGTTTGCAAGAGGATGAAGCTACGAGTCACACAACTTGTGTTAACTTTGAGCAGATTAAGTTTTAGGTCGATTAATTTCACGTAATGGTGACATAAACTGGGCACTATCATGAGATTTAACGCCATTACATTATTTTCTTTTGGTTTTTTTCAAACGTAAGGTCTAGATATGTGGATAATCCAACAGCAATTGCACAGCTGAAAAATAATATTCGGACCGAATGTGGTGAACTTAATGCGGTTACGTGTGAGCACGAGACATGTTCGTGGTGGACATTTAAATGATCTTATTTTTCCACGCATAATTAATAAAAGCCATAGTTTTATAAAAAAAAAATAAAAACACCAGAAAAAATTTAAGTATTTACATACTTTATTTCAAAAAAGACATCTAGGCGCGACTTCTGAAAGGTCGTACTTTTTTTTCACTTTTTCTACATCGAAAATACCGAAAAAGCGCACAAGCTATGCCAGAATATCCATTTAGTTAAAAAATAAGGTGTTAAAATGTTTTTTTTTTTGATAGGCTCACAGCCAGGATGCATCAAATTTGTGGGACGGAAGGTGCATTTCGGCTGACTGTGCGAGTTTTGCAATACTTATGATTGAGCGAATTCTGCAGTCATTGTGGTTCTCATAACATAAATGATGTTCCAAGTGTTTGTCTCATCAGGGATACGCTAATAAGCTAACCCTGGCCGAATAATATCATCATGAACTGACGAAAGTGTAGAGCGTGTGACATTCGTAACAATACAGACCTACCAGTTCGTAACCGAGCAAGTGCCTTAAATGTTCCTAAATCATCATTATCCTGCATTTTGCGCAAACTTTCAGTATTGGAATGAAACAAACCTGAGATGCTAGCATTATAAATCCCAACATTTATTTAAGATTACCGTTTGCAATGTCAATGCAAGAAAAAAGCAGGATATATTTTTTTGAAGATGGAAAGGAATGCACACTTGCGGTCAACTCAGAGTATTATGTGGAGATGTTAGACAATTTCTTGAACAATTGCCTGAACCGTAAAACTTTCCTAGTTTTAAACACAGAACTTAGTTCCAGCAGGAATGAGCAACGTCACATACTTTCAACACGTACATATCTGCAACATGGTCGTGAAATTTTCCCTCAAAAACTCACATCCTAAGGAAGTTGTGTTGAAATTAACAAAAAAATCAATTAATTAAGGAAAATTTAAAAAGTCGCCAGATGCTTCGGTCTATAAGCCTTTACCAAATTATTGCAAGTACATATACCTTGTAGTCTAAATGGTTTGTCTTAATTCCATGTACCAGACTGACATTCACAATTTTTTACGAAGAGAAGAAAGCATGTTGTTAAAGTGATGAAAATAGTTTTTCTGTGTTTTCTTTAAAATCTTTATCATCTTTAATGCTTTCACAGCATATTTATATAGCACTTCCCAACCACGTTCGCCCTTCAAAACGCGAATCGTATCCTCCAACCCTAGTACATTTGATATAAAGTACATCGTACGATACTATCCGAGAATATGGCACTTTGCGATGAAATCCTCTTTCACTTTAGGCAACCTTAAAAAGTTCAGGTCTGTGTGGTATGTAATATAAGTTTGTTAGTACACCTCTCGTTTTGAATATAACATTTATTTTCTCAGTTGAGTTACTATGTATTTGTATACTATATTCCTTCACTCAGATTATACTTCAAATTACTATAATACTCTCTGTGTTGCAATGACTGAGCTTGATTAATATATGAGTCATAAAGGAGATTTCTTGTTTGTTTCCAGGATTTTGCGAAATTGAGTTTTCAGAGTTGTTGCTTATTCATTTTCTGGTATAAATAGGATCAACCCGCAGTTACCTGCTAATGTACTCCTTTCATCCAAACAGTTGCTTCTTCTTGAAAGCAGCTGAGAGAGAACTATTTTTGGCTGTCTTTGATTTTCTATCCTTTTAATTTTTATAACATACTCGAAATGTATTTAGCTTTAATGTTTCAAGAAGAAAAGGAGTCTTTCCAGATAAATCATCTAATTGCGAGTATTAATCGGTTGTTTGAGCACTCTTTAATGCAGTAGCTCATGAACGTATCGACCGTTTCGAATGGGTAATATCTTGCCCATATTACGAAACTTGAGTTTCGTAAAACATTATAGATGTCGTAGTACCACATGTTGTTTTTTGTTTTGAGCAGTGATGCAATGTGTTCTTGATGTTCAGTATGAAACTGATTTCTTGTTTTCTTTCTGATAGTTCGGTTTTAAGGTATTAATCCATGTTAAGGTTAGCTTTAATCAGTACTCCCAGATACTAAAATACTCTTAAACCACTACTATATATTCATACGTTCATTTCTTATTTCTCGAAAATCTCTTTGCAGTATTCTGACAGTCTATTTAGCATCAGCTGCATGTTGTTCACTGTTTCGGCTAGGAGAGCACTAACATCTGCGTATATTAAAGCATTAATGTGTAAGGTGCGCGACTAAGTTCTCTCTGTTTATCGATAGATGGCTCCAGCAGTAAGTGCTGGTCGATTTTGACATATCTAAAACGTCATGAACCAAGCTTAGATCTATGGTAAACAAACCGTTTTGACACATTATTTTTATTTTTTTTTTTTTGGCGACATAAACTTTTGGTTATGTGGAAATGCGAGAAGTGTTGATTTTCTTCTTTCATTCGAAGAAAACGGGGCATAGCTGAAGCATATCGAGAGCTCCAAAAAATTTACGGAGATGCTGTTCTAAGTTAAATAACGTGTCGTGATTGGTTTCGTCATTTCAAAGACGGTTATTTCGATGTTGACGACCGTCTGCGTGAAGGAAGGATAATATTTTTCGAAGACGCTGAATTGGGGGCATTGCTCGATGGGGACCCGTGCCAAACGTAAGAAAAGCTTGCTTTATCATAAAGAGTTACTTGACAAGCCATTTCCAAGCGATTGCATGCGTTGGGAATATTTTAAAAACAACAAGGAACTTGGGTTCCTGATGACTTGAACCAAGGGACGCTGATCGTCGTTTTTTTATCTATAAATACTGCTCCAGCGGCAAAAAAGGAAGGGTTTTCTTTATTGCATGATGAAAAATGAATTCAACTCAGAGAGAAGAAAGTCATGGGGACTGCCCAGTCGTCGGCTCGGCCGAATATTCACGCTGAGAAGGTTATACTGTGTATTTGGGAAGACCAAGTCAGTATTAATTATTATAAACTGTTTTAACCCAACAAAGCCATCGCTTCAATTGAAGTCCACAATACGAGCAGAGGTATGAAAAAGTGATAAAGCATGACAACGCTCGGACCCACGTTGCCAACTATGGTAAAACCTACCTGGAAACGCTCATACTTCCCGTCCGAATATTACTTGTTCAAAAAATGGCTTGATTCGTAGAAAACCTAAAAAGATAAGTACCTTTACTGTCCCGGTATTCGAGCTCTGCAAAAAGATTGAAAAAAGTTGTATCTAGCGATGGGTAATACCTTAAATGATTCATTTATAACCATTTGGATTTTCATAAAAGAGCAATAATTAAGTTGCGCACGTCCGGTTGATTTCAATTGAACCTATAATATTGTCCGTTATATCACTGATAAACAGTCATTCCTATGTCATTCCTATGACACGGAACTCTCATCTCATGTCATCGTTAAGTTGTTGTCATATCTTAATAATTTTGTTTTAAATTCAAATTCTGGGCAACTTGTAAAAGATTGCTTCCCAAGCTATGGTATCAAAGGCGACACGGAAGTCTACGAATGGAATATTAATTTGTTTATTCCTTTCCTTCTATATATATATTTCAGCAATACTTAAAGGTGTGAATGCCTAGCCTACAGTTAAATGGTTTGCCTAAACTATGTTAGAATTCATGTAGGACTTAATTTTCTTCAAACCATCTTGTGAGTTGGTTATAAAGTAGTGCACTAAAAATTTTTACTGAAGCAATTAGAAACAATATTCTTCTGCAGTTATCTGGATTTTCATTATATGATTGCTTTTCTAGAATATTAGCCGTTAAAAAAAAAAATCCGCAGAGGTTTTGGCAATAGTATTTACACTTATGTTTTGTGGCTCAAAAGCTAACCGTTTTGAGTGACACAGACGTCTTAATTCCTTGTTTGCATTGAAATACGAGTACTCGTACATGCTTTTAAAAATGTTGTCGTTATTTAACCTTAAAAACTTTAAAAGGGCAAAAGACTTATCTCTGGTTTTCAAACATTCAGCATCGAACCACTTTTGTAAACAATTTTTCCTCTTATACGCTCTTAACGCTTTTGATTGTGAAGCTTTTTTAATAATTGCCATAAGAATACTTCGTAAAGCATTTATACGGTTCAGATGTTCCAGTTATTCAATAAAATTATGTTAATACAGCTGGAGACATCTTTTTTCAGAAAAGTTTTGGTAATATATTAAGCTAGTTTGCATTTAGTTCATCATTTGAAGTAGCTGAAAACAAACTAACTTCCAGAGGCATGTGATCAGAGGGCGTTTAAAGTTCTATTTGGAGGTAGCATTACTGCGAAAAACACTCTCCACCATACCATGCAGAAAAGTATATTCGCCATAAGAATCCCCAACGCAGCTTCCGTTCAAAACTCGGTAATTAAATCCATCTGCTAGGTAGAGTTATTTAACTTGTTTATTATCAATATTACATTCTTTGATCTACGGCTCATATGCACAGAGTTTTATAACAAAACCTATTCTTCCAAATGGTTATTTAGTGGATTCTTAAGGAAAATCTCTTAAGTTTTACAGTAAGAATTCAAGCCAAAGGAACAGCGATTGGCAAATATAACCTTGATTTCTGCTAGTCTTTGCCAGAGTTTATACTTGTCCGAGCTAAATAAAATCCCTAACTACCTTGAAGTTGTACGAAGGTTACTAATTTAGTTTTGAGAAAAATAACAATAAGTCGTCGAAAATGACTTTTCAAAATTTTCTTCATTAAGATGAATACAATTTTGCATGCGCTTGCATCAATTTTCGAAGCACTTCTTACTCTCTGAATGAGTTAACTCCAAAACATATGTTTTAAATGCATCAACCACTTCTTCAGATGTCGAAATATATTTCTGATGTGCGGTTATAAAAAAAAGCAACTGGATGTCAAGTCAGGGCTGCGCGGCAGATGGACCTATCAATTAATAATCACATTTTACGTGTTTCGCAGTTGCTTTTCCTTATTTCTTGAAAGATTTCTGGCAAACAAATGGTTGCATATCATTCCAAATTGACCGTTCTACGTTGTAGTAACACATGGACTGCAAAGTCAGTGCCATTTTATAGTAAAAGAAATTTTTTTTGCAAAATTCAACTTTATTTATCAATATAGTTGCCTTTGAGGACGATACACTGATTAAAATGATTTTTCAATCTTTCCATACCAGTTTTATAGTACGATTTCGTACTATAGCCTCAAAATAGGCCTTTGTTTCGGCGATTACTTCTTCATTTCTTTCCGGCGAGCATTTTTTTGAGGCTTGCGAACAGGAAATAGTCACTGGGGGCCAAATCTGGAGAGTACGGTGGGTGGGGAAGCAATTTGTATGAATTCGCCGAATCCATTCAATTTTGCCATCGTTTTCTTCGACTTGTGACACGGTGCATTGTCTTGATGACACTTTCTTTTTCTTCAAACGCGGCCGTTTTTCTGCGATTTCGTCCTTCAAACGCTCCAACAACGCAATGTAATACTGTTGAGTTGGTGGTTTTGGACGAGGTTCGTCGCCTGCTCGCCAGTCAGCTGACTGCCGACTTGACTCTGGTGTGAAGTGATGGAGCCAAGTTTCATCCATTGTCACATACCGACTCAAAAATTCGGCTTTATTGCAGTTGAACAGCTTTAAACACTCCCCTGAATCATCAACACGTTATTGTTTTTGGTCGACTGTGAGCAAACGCGGCACCCACTTTGAACAGAGCTTTCGCATTTCCAAATATTCGTGTATGATATATTCAACACGCTCTTTTGATATCTTTAGAGCCTCAGCTATATCGATCAACTTCAATTTACGGTCATTCGTAATCATTTTGTGGAATTTTTTGATGTTTTCATCTGAAACAGCCTCTTTTGGACGTCCACTGCGTGCATCATCTTCGGTGCTTGTATGACCACTTTTAAATTTTTCAATCCACTTGCGAATGGTTCGTTCAGCTGGTGCAGAGTGCGGGTAACACTTATGAAGCCATTTCTTTGCATCGGCTGCACTTTTTCCCATCAAAAAGCAATGATAAATCAACACACGAAATTGCTTTGAATCCATTTTTTTTTTCGCAATAACAAAAGTTGCTTCACTCACAACGCTATATCTCGAGAACTAATCGTCCTACAACTGTCAAATTTATACACGTATCTTTTGAAGGTTGGTACTAACTGAAAATGGTATGGATTTAATTCAAGTGGTGCATTCTCTTAGAAACTGCACTTTTCAGCCCATGTATTAATTGCACAATGGTGACATGTCCGGTCCAGGAGACCGTTTTCTTCGAAGTGGTTCGTGCACTAACAACTTTTGTGAGATTTGATTCGTTTTGAAAGATTCATACAGTCGACCGCCATTTAGTTTCGGGCTCATGTGCATATACTCATGATTACGTTTTTTGAAGCACCGCCATCGAATTTTTTCAACATTTCTTTGAAACAATCTATTCGAGTCTTTTTTAATTGTCAAATTATGCGGTATCCAAAGTGAAGTATTCTTTTTAACGGCACAAGAATGTTTACGATTCAATTCCATTTTTTTGGCTAAGACGAATTTTTTAAGTCTTTGTAAAAAACGTGAATAACTAGCGCTCGTATGACAAAACATTCTGAGCAATCGTCAAAATTTACGGTGCCGATGTCAGATTTGCCTAATCTATACCGGCATTACCATATCTTAAAACGTACGCAGCAACTTAAGTAGCTGTATATTGCGTTGTTAAGTCCGAATTGTCAATATATTACGTCACTTCTTATTAATAGAATATACGCACTTGAATACGCTCTCACTGTTCATCAGTTTTAATACTTTTAACGCATTTCGCTGTGTTTTGCAATTGAGTTATAAGTATGTCATCAGAGTGTTTTTAGGGAATTGAACCTCTAGTTTTGACTTGTTATTTAAGACAAATTTTTCAAGTATGATGCCAAAGAAATCACATTACAGCGCAACACCTTCTGTCAGCCTGTCTTCTACATCCTGTCATAGGCGGCCTTTTCTTTGTTTGGGTCTGCCCTTGAGTAAATAGGAATGTTGATTAAGAGCCTACCGAGCCTAAAATCAGATTACAAACAAGTAATTAGAGAAGTTTAGATATTTAATTAAGATTTATTATACATTGAAATCATCTATATTAAGTAATCCGCTGCAGTTATTCTGTTTTGATCGCCGACTGTGACTCTGCTTCTAGATTCTTCTATTTGCCTTTACAGGCTATATTGGGACTTCTTTTTCTGGTTGAACAAATATTTGAACATGAGTCTTAGAAGAGTAGTTTTCTATTGCTTTGTTTTAATTTTAATTTTCCGAAGCGAACATTCGTTTCTTTTCTCTTGATCTCGTAAAGCTCACAAGCTGCTATCATCCTTCTAGAAAGCGTCTTTTCATAGGAGAGTTGTTTCGCTAAGCTTACTTGCCTGCACTCTTCATCAAAGCAGTTTTTTTTTATTTGTGTGGTTTGTTAAAATCAGGCGTATCAATTGCTTTTTTATTAAATTTTACGCGATTGATGGTAATGGTTCTCAATCACCTCAATACATTACCGATCCCGTTCAAATATTCGGAGAACAGGGACGCGAATAGAGGAAACTGAAAGTCATAAGCAAAGGAATTAGAAATTGTGGAGCTGGCTGCGCGTCGCGCAGAAATTTGATTGGCCATGTCCAGAGAACTCGCTGAATGCCATTATATAATAAACGAATGTTAACATTGAGGATAAGGCAGAAATATAATTATATTTTCTTCAAGAAGAGCTTGGCAGATGGTAACAGCTTTTTTTTTTTATTTAACTTACGTCTTTTGATTCAGTACTTTTCATACGAAGAAGGATAAAGGACCTCATTTGGAAGTGAATAGTGTCTGTAATCACATCCGCGTCGTTATTGAGAAAATGTAACGACTTCTACGTACTACGTACTTCCTAGAGAAGATGCTGATTCTGTTCCAATTCTGCTCCAATTGACTTTTCCGCAAAAAAGTTAATTGAGGATTTTTTTTTCTAAGTTTCCTAAGGGAAATTATGTGATATGACACAGTTTTTCGACGAACCTAGGAGGAAGAACCCGTTGTACTTATGGGGGTAAAATTGTAGAAAGAATTCCAGTGCTTATTTACAAGCTGGTACTACTATGCATTTTATAGTTAGGATGTAATGCTGACCAAATAAATCTCAATAATGTTACATCACGTGCACCGACAAGTGCAATTTCTGATCCAAAATAGACAATCCAATCATTCGGAATCACCAAGGCAAAATTTTATTCCTCATCGATTTTCAAAAATTTTCCGCAATTATTCCGCTTTTCCATTTTCATTCATCTAAAATGCTAAATTCAATAATAATTAATAATGCCTACAGCATTTGTTTAAAATTTTCATCGGGCAATTAATTTTTAAATGAAAAAAAAACTTTTTTAGTATTTATTCTTTGAAAATGAAATTGAAATAAAAAAAAAGAGAAATATCAAATAATTTATTAATAGATTGAGTATTATGATTCGGCCGCCACGCCGGCGAGCATAATCAAAGCCGTCTGAAGCACACTTGAAATTTACTTTACACATAATTATTTTAATTAATATTGTATATTCCGCTGAATTAAAACTCTTTCAGGAGGGGTGAAATAAAGAAATATTAAACAAAAAAAGGAAGAAAAATTTTCTTTTCTAGGTGATTTATCTTCTGGAACAAGTCATAGCTTATAGACTTTATGCCACGTAGTCATGCTTTAAATGTTGTCATTCGCTGAATCATTTCAAAAATTATATTATAACTCATTTTGAGCGTCATGCAAAATCTTAATCAGATCTACCACACGAATTCGAATCAGGGTCTGCTCACTAGGTCTCGTGAGCTGGGGTAGATTTTGGTATTTGTTGGCGTCAGTCGCTTCAGTGGTATGCCGTCTATTTGGGCGAGTCCACTTTACCATTAAATTAATTAATTTCCTAGAAACATACACGGATACATGCTGGACGGAGTCCATATACTTAGAATTGCTACATCAAGAAGTGGAATGGATAATGAATTGGATTTTTCAGCTGCTACATGAAACCTAAATCAAATCCGTATCCGCACCCATAAGTCGGATATAGCCATACCATACAACCACCGTCGGCACTAACTAAGTATTTGTTACTCCATCTGTCCATAATTTGCAACAATACTTCCGACCGCCAAACACAACCCCTAATGGAGGAAATACCTTGACGGTGATGGTGATGGTAATGTTGATGATGATGATGATGATTAAAAAACCTGACAAAGAACCACACCTTTCAATTTACACCTGACCACGCTGCTGCCGCGCCAATGACTTTGCGGAATCTAACTCAATTATGGTGTTAGGTATGGTCGGCCTACCAGCATGGTGTACGAGTTGAACTACCGTCAAGCCATATGGATGCATTTTCCGGGTTGTGGCTGCAAGAGTACTACTCTTGCTCATATCATTGAAACAATGTGTGTGTTCTGCTATTGGCAGCACCAGGTGGTTTCTGATTTATTTCCTCGGTGTTCCTTTCTAGCACTAGTTCGTCATTACCATTGAAATCATATAAGTATCCATGTACCCACCGGTAAACTCGTACTCGTATTTAAGCAGCCAACTACAAATTGGGTGGTTTATAAGGAGTTTTGAGTATCGTGGAATACAAATTGTAATGGGGATTCGATTCCGGGTCGTTTATCATTGTGGTGCATGAACTAGGTAAACTAACCGAAGCGGGAATGTGGAAGTGTGCAGACTCAATTTGTAAAGGCGCTTATCTAGAAGTAATTGATTTTGCATTTTCATTGATTAGCTTTGGAAATAGGGAAAAATTGTACGAATTCGATAAGGAGTTTGCTTAGATTGTTAGATTGTTTTTTTTTTTTGTAAATTGAAAAAGTTGTTTTCCTAAGGAGGGTGAAGATGAGTCATTCGGGTTGCCTGAATGAATAAATCCCTGAATAAACCTCGTTCATATGAATATTTTGCATAAATCTAGTTTTTCATTTTCAGATATATTATTTGGGTGGGGTTCATTAATTTCAAAGTCTGAGGAAAAGTATATTTTGAATCCATTTTTATATGAGACACATTGACGATAGCGACATAATATCTCGTCCTAAAATCTGAGACTTAAAAAGACTCACTTAATGTACTCTCTTGTTATTTTTCGTTCTCAGTTAACCGATTAATTTTTTTATAAATAAGATTTAGACGATGGTCCCGTACTATGAGTCAAACTGATGTCACTGATGAGTGACATTGTGTTTACATTTTGAATACTCCTACTTTACTTAGCTTAAAATCTTCATCTTAAATAAGATTTTCTGAGAAGGAATGGCTCTTAAATATTTCACTCTACTATATAACATGATGCTTACTCAATTTAATCACACATATGCATTTATACACAGAGCTCTACCTAAAAGATTTTCAGATATACTCGGCATATGGGAAGCACATTGTTATCTCAATCCCAACCGCTGTAAGCCCGGAAGACTCTACGATGGTTGTAATCATAAACTTCGAAGTAGAGCCAGAAGCTTATCTGGAAAAATTTTCGGCATAAATAATGTCAAGTAGGCAAATATCAAATTTCAACTATGGTATTAAACGTATTCAGGGAGAGGAGAAGGTCTTTTCGACATTACCAGCTTTCAATATATTTGCCTATACTGATGACTATTTTATCATTTTTATTGACATATTTTTCTCCTTCTTAGATGACGCTACATTTCGTGGTGAATCTGACGTGGTCTTTTGCTAATTACCTCCAGTTGTTCATTCCGTGTCGATTGAGGTCCCTTTTTTTTGTACACACCATCTAAGACGACGCCTTTATCTACTCTCGGTTACTTTTGAACACTCTGTATGCCGAAGTCCGTCAACTCTTCTAAAGTCCGCCAACACTTCCGAAGTCGGCCAACTTAAACGGGGCCGAAACATTTTTCTCTCAAAAGAATATTTGCATCGCTCTCAACCTAGTGCATGTTTCAGCGCCATAAAATAGGATTGAGATTAGTAAGGTCTTATGGAAAGTGTCCCTATTAGCTCGAAATTACCGTACTCTATTTCTATTCATTTTATTTCTACTCTTTTTATATATTAACTCAGGTGTTGTTGGCAGACAAAGTCTCTTACTACCTCAAATTGATAGCTGTCGACTGTGATGTTCTGTCGTTGATGTAATGTGCCCTTTCTTGCTAACAGCATATACCTGGATACTAGCGAAAGCACCGGTGACATATATTTGATCGCGCCTCTAATACCATGATGGCAGCGTTGCCATTGATTTTCGTTACTTGTTACTGGCAGCATAATAATTGTTGGGAGGTTTCAGGATACGCATTCGGTAAGTGTTTTTCCGATCTTTTGCGATTGCAGCTCTACGTTGTATCTTATCATTTTAATTTTACTTTTCTGAGACTCTTGAGAATTCTGAATCCGAATACTTATCTTGGCTACAATAAGGGTTATTTTGGCTGCCCGGAAAGTTTGGACGTTTAGAATACTGACGGCATACCTTCAGTAAAGTGATCAATTTGGTTTAACGTTTCATGGTCCGGAAACCTCCATGTTCTTTAATGCATATTGAGATGGTAAAAGCGTGTATTTGCTTGCTTTAGTGACATAGGCTTATTTCCGTTGCCAAAAATGATGTCGTGTAGGCTTTATGTTAGCGAATTTGATGCAGATTGTCAGAAGACGCTCGTCGGAATATCAAGACGTCTTGCCTAAGTCTGTGTCGTGTGACAAATCCGCAGCCGAATGATTATTGTTTCTTCCAATCATCATGTTAGGTGTCACAGTTTTTTTTTTTATTTTACTCCACTCATCCCGTAGCACTTCCTATGTGATGGTGATGTCCAACTGATAGTAGTCAAGTAGATAGTAGTCTGCTAACTGTTCGGATGCACATGACCTGTAAATTGTCCTAAGATTATACTTTCGGATACGAAATTCGTTGTTGTTGTGTCATTTTCTAAGGTCGTCAACAATAACGTCATATCCGAAGCTTATTATTTTTCCTGGGCAAGGGGCCGGATATTCCGATGCCAGTAAACAACTTCTTCCACTTTTGTTTCATATATGATAGTTAAGGTTATCATTATTCTACTCTACTTTCCATCATTCACATCCAATTTAAAATTAGTTATATCACAGACAAGATCTTCAATACCAAGCTAAAGCCAGATCTCACCCAAACATACCACATCAACGCAAAATAGTCAAATTTATTTGTATTAAGAGCATCATTCCAAGTCTAACCCAGAGCTCTTTATACCTAATTCATTCCACTAGCACAATTACGGAATATTCAATTCTTTGGCAACCAATATTTGAACACTTTGCCAAATAATTCTCAATGCGTGCATAAAATCCCTCCAATATTCCTCCTGATAATTACGGAATGTTTCGTTATTTATGAACGAACGTATGTAGCTAATGGCCTGAAAGTACAGTAATTGCAGTCATGTGGATATACGCTATATGGTATATCGCTCGCATGTAGGTAATCTGATATAGTGGTAGTAACCTGTGTCTCCATGGATCCTTATTCAAATTTTCAAAAGGTCAAAGATTACAGTCCGGTGCATTGAATTGTATCAACATGTCTGGTTATAGCCAATCATCTCTATGTAGGATGCACAATAATCAAAAATGAAAAATTTCCAATAAATTTTAGGAACGCAACTCTGATTGGAAGTGAGTGCATTTCAAAATGGTAGTTCATAGTATGCTGGCTTATTTTACCAAGCAAATCCTTTAGTATGTTTTCAGTGATATGTCAAAATGCATATGCAAAGTAATGAGCCAAACGATACCTGACAAAGTGGTGCGCAGTTACTCATATGTGATTGTAGTATTACAATATATTACAATATATGTATATAGTATTATATATTGGGTCTCAATTCGAAGAACAAGTTTACATCCTGATTCGGTAGTCACTTAAGCTTAAAGTCACCGGTACACACCTAACATCTAGGTAAATAAAGACCTCAAATATCTGAAATCTATGTTTGTCTACCGTCGATAGAGCCATCCATGGGAAAATCAAAAATTCGATTGTAACCATTTAAAAGCTGTATTCAGATTAAAATGGAATACTAGGTGCCTTTTTTTAGCCTGTCACGAAAGTAAATGTCCTGAATACAGCAACAACAAAGTAGTTTTATAAAGTCGAACAACTTCAATCTCTCCTTCTTTTTCGACGTTCAAATTCGCCGATATCAGGTGCCGAAGTACTCATGTAACATTTGATCGCCGCCATGAAGCTTTTTATGCAGGAAAGCAACAAGCATGTGAAGCGACGATGCAAAAAGACCACTAGCATAGAATTGCGCCTTGAAAATTTGGATTAATAAACCAATGTGCAAAAAATCTATTGAAAATAACTTGTGAGTGCAACAAAATTTCTACAGAGGTTTAAAATAGTCAGTGCAGCGAATGAGAAAAACAATTTTTGTGGATAAAAAATTTTTTTTTTATAAAACCTTATGTATCTGTTAAAAGAACCTAAACTCGACATCGCTTGACCGGTCCACAGTATGCCTTGGAATTTCTGAAATAGTTTAGGAACAATGTTATTGGTTCCTCTCAATAAATTTTAAGACCAGAAAAATCAAGAGTCGTCTAAATTTTTAAAATGCAAAGCCGTTTATAAAACACAAAGTTTTTGCAAAATTCAGCTTTATTTATCAATATAGTTGCCTTCGAGGGCGATAAACTGATTGAAACGATTTTTTAATCTTTCGATAGCAGTTTTGTAGTACGATTTCGGTTTAGCCTCAAAATAGGCCTCTGTTTCGGCGATTACTTCTTTATCGGTCTTAAATCTCTCTCCGGCGAGCATTTTTTTGAGGTCTGTGAACAGGAAATAGTCGCTGGGGGCAAATGTGGAGAATACGGTGGATTGCCATCGTTTTCATCGACAAACGCTCCAACAATGCAATGTTGGTGTGAAGTGATGGAGCTAAGTTTCATCCATTGTCACATACCGACTCAAAAGTTCGGCTTTATTGCGGTTGAACAGTTTTAAACACGCGGCACCCACTTTGAACAGAGCTTTCGCATGTCCAAATATTCGTGTATGATATATCCAACACGCTCTTTTGATATCTTCAGAGCCTCAGTTATCTCGATTAACTTCACTTTACGGTCATTCGTAATCATTTTGTGGACTTTTTGATGTTTTCATCTGAAACATCTTCGGTGCTTTTATGACCACTTTTAAATTTTTCAATCCACTTGCGAATGGTTCGACTGGTGCAGAGTGCGGGTAACACTTATGAAGCCATTTCTTTGCATCGGCTGCATTTTTTCCCATTAAAATTCTATATCTCGAAAACTAATCGTCCGACAGCTGTCAAATTTATACACGTATCTTTTAAAGGTTGGTACTAACTGAAAATGGTATGGATTTAATTCAAGTGATGCCCCTTTCAGCCCATGTATTATTTAGTGCATCTTCGTCAATTTTACTGGATAGAGACCAGTGAAATAGCATTTTCAAATTTTAAAAGTAAAGAGAAGATAACATCACAATGTTCGGAATGTTCGTGATATCCGGAACTATTTTAAGTTGGCCTATAACCGACTGTAATAATTTACAATACATATACCTATTTTACATTAATATATAGAAAGGTTAGACGTGCTTTGGTGTGCTTGGCGATTTTCAATTATTATAGAAAATGGAACAAAGAATTTGCATCAAATTTTGTGTAAAAAATGGAATTAAGTACTCTAAAATACGTGAAATGTTGATTTTGGCATACGCTGAGTCTGCTTAAAGTAAAAAAAAAATTTACAAGTGGTACAAGTTCTTCCAGGATGACCGAGAAGATGCAAAATTGTCATAAGTGTCATGCAATTTTTTCGAATGTTTTGGAGTTCAGGAGCTCTTGAATGACGTCAATGATGATCCTGACTTGCTCAAAATGGTCATAACTGGTGACGAATAACTGGTTCAAACCAAACGGTGCTTATGAGAATAAATCTACGTTTAAACCAATACTGACCCTTAACAGCGCACGGATACGTAAGTATCATAAAATGTTTTTAATTTAAAATGATCTGCACGTTCCCGCATTTTATGACTAAAAACGTTGTTTTTGAGCCAACAATAAATTCTGTAAAATTACTGAATTCGCTCGCATTTTGTAATTACTAATTACTCTTCATTAAGAGGGCACAGCGGATGTTGCACGAAATACAAAAATTACATCCAGGAATACATGAATTTGTTGCATGCACTTATTGTACAGATTTTTAATTAAGTCTCCATGGGAATATACCTGCATACATATGAGTAAATGTATGTTTTTTGGACCAATTAAATACGTAGAGATTGCAGAAATTATTTGTTGTAATGGCAGATACTAGATACATATAAATATAGAAACTCGTACACGAATATTTGTGATATTTTCACAATTAGGATTTCAAGAGCAATCTATATTATATAACATAAATATGTACATGTTCGTAGGAATAATTTGTTATCGCTATAATAGTCACTATTCACTTGAACGCCACTTGAAAGCTGCGGGATGGGTGACTAGAATTCAATGGAAATAAATTTTAATTAGAAATTTATAGAAACTAAATTGCTCGAAAACTATTTGACGCATTTTGAATTGGAAATAATAATATACCTTATCAGTGAAATTGTTTTGATTAATTGCTTTGCCATATACATTGGGACAATATTGGTTAAATTTTTAGCGCATAGGGGTTGGTGAATTGGAACAGTTCAACCGAAAAGATTTTCATTATCAGCATTACAAATTTTATTTAGTTTAACCATTTGTTTTTTTTTTTCGTTCAATTAATTAGTATTCGAAATAAATTTAATTTTATGGCTTCAGAGTATGTCATCATAAATTGACCAGCATATTGTCTGATTTTGTGGTTTAAATCAAATTTTTAGGGTGGCTGTGTAGTGTGCAATGATAACAAAAGTAATACCTTAGAGCTCAATTGAATCCTGAAAATTATAAAAGGCCAGAAATGTTGAAAGAAAGCTGTTTTTCCTAAACATTTATAGGACGGCGAAGTAACGTAAAATATAATTCAAAAGAAAGTGTAAAAATAAATTTCTTCAAAAATTCAGTAGAATCAAATGAAATTTGAAACAGTTGTGCTCGTATTTGATGTTAAAAATTCGACTTAGCTATTTTAGATGCCAGCTCGCAATCTATTGTACTTTGAATGGTATGTATAAAATTCTGAATAGTTTCAGTGGGAGTTAAATCCCACTGCTTCTGTATTTCAGTCTAAAACATTTCTTAATTCTAACGTGCCAAGTAACACGATTTTGGGACCTAGTTCACAGATCCATTAACAAAAATTATGAGCTCATTGAACGTTTCCATCAATTAATTGATTGCGTTGTGTGACTTGTTATGCCGCCTTGCTGAAACCACAGTTCCTCCAAATTAATGGCATTAAATTGGAGAATGGAAAGGTCAGCAATCAAGGATTTATAGCGCTCTTCTGTAATATTCAAGTCAGCGTTATTTTTGCAAAAATATGAATCATTGATTCATTATAATGGCGTCTAGATAATGGCCTTTGGATTTTTTTAACTCCAAGTCTTAGAGAGCATACGCTCTCCCAGAACGTTCTCAATTTTATAAGCTTTTAAATCACGTCTTTTCGCAAAATTTTCCATAAAATGAATGGACACAGCTACAATTGTTGTGCACCGAAAATGCAAGCGTTTTTTTTTATTTTGTGTAAGTCTATGCGCGATGAATTAAAAAAAAAAAAACCGACTTAGCAAATCTAACTTTCAACTTTCCACTTAGCTTTGTTAAGCAATGATATAAGGGTGATCTGACTATTACGTCACAAAATCCTTTTACATCTCCTTTGGTAAGCTACTTTTCGAATATGCCAGCAAAATATGGTTCTCTTATTTTGAAAAACTAAATTCTACGCATCGAAGCTGCCCGGCGCAGTTTTCTATAATTCCCTCCTACGGACTGAGCACTGTATCTTTTCTTTTCCTCAAAATGGTGGATATAATTCATTTTTAAAAAACGTCGCGAATCCTCCAACGAATTTTCTTTATTCACCAGTTTTTAGTCGGCAACCTCGACAGTCTGCTGCAACAGTTTTCTTTATACTAACCCACACTATTTAAGGTCTGCTCCCTTTTGTTGACCAAATAACCACCGATCGGCATATGGTTTTAACCAGCCATTGTCTCGTATGCTATGTGAAGCAAGTAGAACTCCCCATATTCCAATCTTCCCATCATGATTTCCCAAGCCCTGTAATTTTAATTGTAGCTTAGAGCAGTTTTTATTAGACCCAATAAGGTCCTTATGGTGTTGACCCGGGGCTGCTAAAATCAAATTATATTTTCAAATATAAAACTAGAGATACAAGACATTCTGAAGAATTTCCACCACTATTTGAATATAAGTTCAAGCATTATTTGTATCCTATTGTTTAAAGATATTGTTGTGCCTTAGATACAATTTAATAGATTTTTTCATTCCGATTTCTTTTTCGCCTCAGGCCAGATTATTAACTGGGATTTTGGTCCTGGTATTTCCTTCTGCTACTTTATGCTTTAAGATGGATACCAATTTTAAGTAGGTTAGATTAGGTTAAAGTGGTTATTTACCCGTTGTGCTACCACGTGGATATATGTTCCCCTCACTCATTGAAATAATTTGAGCTTACGATGAAGCGCAGGAGATTGTTAACGTCTGTATTGTTTTAGATCGCTTAAGTCCTTGTAGAAGAAGGCTCCTTGGTGGAGTTTTCTTCTCTGGGAGAGAGCTGGACATGTACAGAGAAGGTGAAGGATTGTCTCCTCTTCCTCCTCGTCCAAGCAGCTTCTACAAAAACCGTTTGTAAAAGCACCAAGCCTTCTTGCATACTTGCATATAAGCCAGTGTCCAGTGATGAAACCTATAATTGCGCTGAGATGTCTCCTACTTAAAAGAACCAGACTCTTAGAACAATTCAGATCCAGCTTTGGCCAAATCAGTTTAGTCGCTAGACATATTGGCCCACCTATCCATCTAAGGTCTGTTCTTTTATTAAGATCCAGCTTAAATAATAATTTGCACGTAGCGATTGGTATACCTATGCTGCCCTTTTCCGCTAGAATAGGCAGAGTGGCCAATTTTGGCGAGTTCGTCAGCCCTACAATATCCTGGAATGTCTCTGTGGTCCGGCACCCAACAAAGGTTGAAATGCTCTGCCATCTCCGTAAGAGATTGTCGGCATTCATAGGCGGTTTTATAATTTAGTGAAACCGAGTCCAGGGATTTGGAAGCGGCCTGACTATCCGAAAAGATACGGATATCCTTTACAGATATCGCGTTTTTCTTCAGCCAGGACAAAGCTTCTTTAATCGCCAAAATTTCCGAACACGCTACAGTGATTTGGAAGACGGAATGAGAGGCTTAAATTTAGCTTATCTAAGAAAACACCTCCACCAACCCCGCTATCGGTTTAAGTTCCGTCTGTATAGAAATGGATAGACTTGTCATCAATGAAAGCATCTTCTTCCCAGGAGGATCTAAATGGAAAGCTCACATGAAATCAAATCGATTTTCTCTAAGTGGATTCCTAATACATTAAGAATATTAGCGTGGCCAAATAAATTGTTTGTCCACTGTGTAGTCGCCTTGAGGCGAATAGCTGCAGTCGTAGCTACTTGCCTGCTGAAGATGTCGATGGGTATGAAGTGAAACAGAATGTTTAGCGCCGCAGAGGGAGTGGAGCATAGTGCTCCGCTTATGCATAGACATGCTATTCTTTGGATTCGACTTAGTTTTTTTGCAGTTGACTGCAATGTCCCCCTTATGACCGAGATGTATAGACAGTGGTTTATTTGAGGTTGGAGGCCCCATTTGTTTCCAATGGTTTTCTTGCAAGAGAATAAAGCTACTGTAGCCTTATTAACTCTTTCTTTCTTGAATGTTAGGTTTCCAGTTTAGTTTCCTATCAAAAATGAGATCCTGGTATTTTGCTGTATTGGAAAACACTTAACTGGTACCGTTTATTGAAGGAGGGTCTATAGTTGGAATTTTATATTTCCTGGAAAAGAGGACAAGATCATTTAATCCGTCAAAATTTAGCTGAAGGATTTCTTTGATGGTATTGAGATGCTTACCTGAAACGGCTATAGCAATGTCGTCCGCACAGGCAATCACCTTGCTCCCTCCCGCTTTCAAGTTTATTAGCAGTTTATTTACCACTAAGTTATAAAGAAGGGGAGAAAGGACACCGCCTTGCGGCGTACCTCTCCTAATACATCTTTTAGCAGAAGTCCCACCTAGTTTGGAATTGATTATCCTGCTATTTAGCATAAGACTGATCAACTCCCCAAGTAGGTCGTCTACTTGCAGATTTGATAGCGCAGTCGTGATTGCGGATGTGTCGACGTTGTTAAAGAAACCCTCTGTGTCTAGAAAAGCAACCATTGTGTACTCTTTGCAAATGGATCTTTCGATGTGGCTAGTCAGCGAATGCAGAGCCGTTTCCACTGATTTTCCTTTACAGTAGGCTTGGATTTTTTGCAAATAGTAAAATTTTTGGCCGTTATTTTATGCTTTCCTAGCTGTAACTAAAGTTTGTATCTTCACTTGCTGTATTGCGATACTTCTAAATGTCTCTTTCACCTGTTCTGGTGATTACTTTCGAAGTGACCAGGACGTTTGTTTAAAAAAAAAAAATTGTGAAAAGAAAAGTAGGTATTGACTTTGTAATTGTTTCAAGTGTTTCTTATATTTTTTTGCTTATCAGTTAAGCTTATGTTACTTATATCAGCGAAAGATGCAAAATGGCTTTCAAATTAATTAATTTACAAGAATCTGAAAAAAAAGAAAAAGTGTTTATTTTCTGTGTTTTAGAATAAGATAATATGCTAAAATTGTTGAACATCGCTTCACGGCGACAGCTGACTCCTGAAGAAAGAGAGTGTCTGGAGAATGATTTCGGTAGCTTTTTTGACGGTGTTTTCAAGATTGTTTCCAAGATTGTGAAGACGAAAACGAAAATGATCAAGTTCAAGAAGATGTATCAGATGCCGATGATTGCAGATTTAATCCGGCGACACTTCCAGACTTAGGATTTCTCAGCTTTTGGAAGAAGTGCATGCAGCACAAGCAAATCCAACTCAAGATCAAATTTACGAACAACCAACAAAGAAGCCATCGAACCAAATAGAGGAATGAGCTCAAAACAAAAAATTCAACCAAGTTTGATGGTCTTCGCCTTCTAGCTCAGAAAAACAAAGAGTTATTTCTGCAAAAAATGAAAAAAAGTTTATGAACCATTCTGTACCAGAACTTTTGCAAACAAAGCAGATGCATTCCAGTGTCTCCTAACACCATCAATCGTTGGTAATACAGTGATAGAGACAAACAGAAAGACTAAGAGAGTTTTCAAAGAAAACCTAAGATCGAATAATTTAGGAATGGGAGCATAGAAAGAAACCAACATAGATGAAGTTTTTGTCTACATTGCTATTCTTTACGCTGGTACAGAAAAGTCTTCATCAGTTGATACTAAAGATGTGTTTAACTAGTCGCATTTACCATTTTACTGAGCTGTTATGTCCTTGGAGAGATTTGAGCAACTATTCAGGTTTTGAAGGTTTGACGATTCTCGTACCAGGCAAAATCGACAAAAAGAGAATATTTGTCAACTTTTTACAGGCCGTCAAACTAACGTAACAACTCGTGGAAGGTGCAGCTTTCGTTAGTATATTCCAAGTAAGCCAGGAAAACATGCCATAAAAATCTTCTGGATTGTGGATGCGGCGATAAATTATTATTTGATTGGTGAAATTTATATCGGAACAAGACGTGGCAGCAACGTGCCAAAAATGTTATATTCGATTTAGCTATGCGCCTAGCTGATCGGTTCCTTGATGACTAATATGATATTACAATGCACAACTTTTTTACAAGTGTCCCATTAGTAAAAGAATTATGATTTCTAGAAAATAGAAAAAGTTCTAGAAAATGAAGAACAAGCAATAGTTATCGTCAATTTTTTGTTTTTCGGAGTACATGAGTCTTGTGAGTTATTATTCTGATACAAAAAAAAAAAAAAAAAAAAATGTTTTGTTTTTATCAAATGCCCATGCTGACGAAGAAATAAAAAAAAAAAAAAAACAAAAAAACTGAATATAATCCTCGACTATAACGCTAACAAAGGTGGATTAGATACCTTTGACCAGATGCTTTTTAACTTCTCCTGTACAAGAAAAAAAAAAAATATATGAAAATGTTTCAAAAAATGATAGATGTGGCTGGTCTTGGAAGCTTTCGGATGTATAATCTGACAAACCCGAATTGGTGGACGAAGGTGTCACAAAAAAAACAAAAAATCCTCTTAAAATCGTAAGCTCTTGAGTGAGCAACTCCACACATCCATAAAAGAATCGAAAGGGGCTCACTGCGCAAATCGATCGATAAAAACAGCTCTCAGTCGTATTGGTTTCGAACCAATGTTGTCTTTTTCCTAAACTCCGAGCAAATAGAATACGCTAACAATGTGTTCCTTGCATTCCTTCACGCAAAAGTTAAAAAGGCGATACAAACAACTACTGTTTTTGATTTGTGCAACACTCCTACGTGTTCCAAACTCTTTATACGAGTACGTGAAGAGTGCTACATGAAAAATGATGAACTTGGTAAAAACAAAAGTTCATACATTGTATGCTAGGATAAAAGTGACCCAAAACACGATAAATTGGTTCTTGCGTGGACACGAGTTTAGGGCTAATGATATTGTTATGATACATGGTTTAACTCCAACTTTGACATTTGTTGCGAGTTTCCATTTATTAATAACTTTTTATTACTTACTCAGCGTGAAAAATTTTCTACAACTTGAGTTTGTTGTTTGGGAGAAGCAATTTCCATGCTGACGTTGCACCTGGGTAACTGAATAACAATATACCACTCAATTAACTTATTCTGTTAGTAATTGCCGATCGGCAACAAGTTCTGTCTCTTAAGTTCCACAATGGATGAAAAAAATTAATTTTTTTCTTCATCATCTGTGATTAAACTATCAAAGTAAAATGAGTAGACAAGTCTATCTTTAAAAGCTACTTAGATATGTCCTCCGTACGTGGGCCTCTCCAGAGAGTTCAGCTAACTGATTATATAGTGAGGTTGCCCTCTACTGCAATGTCCCTCCGAGTTAGATTCGAGACTTTGGGAGCCGAGGTATCGGTGTACATTCTCTGTACATGTCCTAGCCATTTTAGGCGACTAATACGCGGTTTTCTGACAAGGTCGATGTCGTTGTATAGCTCGTATAGTTTGTCGTTGAACCTTTTTCTCAAAAGGTTCGTCAATACAAACGAAACCGAAAATTTTTCAAAGGAATTTTCTCTCGAAACGACTGAGGATATTTTCATCCGATTTCAACCATGCTTTAGTGCAATAAGGTAGGACTGGGATGATCAAGGTCTTATATAGAGTCTCGTTAGTTTTTACTACTCAACTGCCTTCTCAGCCCAAAGAAACAGCAACTGGCAAGGGTTACTACTCGTCTTATTTCAACTCAGATGCTATTGGCAGCATTTATAGTAGAACCAAATTCCCTTACTACAATACCTATTTTACTGATAGCTGGAGACTGTGACAGCACGTCACTTTGTCTGAGACTTTTTTTGGTTGACATTAACGGTCTCGGGGTTGCGAACTTGACCATTTTGTCAGGGATACAAAAACTAGACATAACTCTAAATAGCACGTGTCTAGAAATGCTGTCATATGCCTTATAATCGATGAAAAGATGGCGGAAATCAATTTGGAATCGAAGTCAAGGTCTAAACTTTTTCCAGGATCTTCCGGAGTCTGCGGATTTGGACGATTGTGGTCGATTTTACTGGTCTGAAACTGGATTGAGATAGACTCATCAGGCTGTGGATGAAGGGTTTCAGACGTTCAGACTATATGGCAGATAGATGCAATGTTGAGTAGACTTATATCTTTATAGTTGGGGTAGTCTCCTTTTTTGTTAATCGGACAAACGAAGTTGAGATTCCATCTTCAGGCATACACTCAAATACTAAAATATGTATAGTTCTTAAGGGAAAATCTTGTATAAGTACACATAATATTATTCAAAAAATTCCCGATTTTTGGTGCTTATTTTTTAAAACTTTTCTTCTATTTTTCGGGTCCTAGAGTATTGTGCATTTCCTGTGCATAACCATATAGTATATTCCAACCTTGGCGACTATTTAGGATATGCATTTTTTTATTCAGCTTCAGTACCTGTGCTCTTAAGAAATTTTTAGGGAATTCCTTAAGTATAGGGTATTTTGGAAGAAAAAACAAAACACATCTTCTCGTTATCTGAGATTACATATGTCACATAAAATTGGTAACTTTTGGCGGTGTGGTATGTAATTTAAGTTCAATAGTTCTTCTCTTTTTTCCAATATGAGGTTAATCTTGTCTGTAGAGTTGATGAAAAACACGTCCTATTTTCTAAACAATGATCGGGTTGGTTGGAATGACTGAGCTTCGGTTACAAATTTCTCGTAAATTCTCTTTCCGGTTTATTCCAATAAGATATTGAATTTTTGCTGTTGCGTAGAGTGTAAGTGTATTCCCAGTGTGCCCTCCACAGTATCTGCTATTCAACTACAATATATTATTTCATTTTGTGTCACGGACTGTGTGCTTAGAATTGCGATTAGAATATATGTGTAGATGGGTGATGGATTTGTTTCATTAATGGAGTAGTTTTGTGTTGACTCCATTCTTGCTTTAAAATCCCCGATTAGTATAAGTTCGGTAGAGTTTAACTTCATAAATAAATCTCTTAACTTAATATATTCACATTGCAACTTAAAAAACAACAATTTTAAATATTGGCACAAAGTGGAGTCTGAGCCTTTTCTGTCCTCTTGAATCGAGTCCCCATACCATTATGGTGCTTGCAATAGCCAATGATGTTGATCGTGTGTAATCCAACACATCGGTCGATGATGGCAGATTAGCAGTGTTACCACTGGTCGTCGGTACCTAATGCTGACGACATAGGGCTTGTTGAGAGATTTCAGGATACGTTTTTAGCGAAGATTCTGTATGTCTTTTGCGATTGCAGCTTTTCTATTGGGTATATATTTTAAATCGTGCGGTTTTTTTTTTTTAAATTTGAATGTTTATTTAAGAAAAACATGTACAATAGTATTATTCAAAGTATTGCCCATCTAAAGCTATGACTTTTCCCATCTTTCTGGCAATTTGTGGATCCCATCCCAAAAGAACTGCGCCGGCTTGGCAGCCAAGAATGAATCAAGCCAATTTTTGATATTCTGCTCTGTTGTGAACCGTATTTCAGTGAAGGCATTCTGCATCGACCGGAACAAATGGTAGTTAAAAGAAGCAAGGTCTGGGCTGTAAGGCCATGGGGTAAGACCTTCCATCCACTGTTTTCCAAGTAGTTCTTAACCGGAAAAGCAACGTGGGGCGTTGTTATGATTGAAAATTATTGACTCGTGTCTGGTCGCATATTCCGGGCGTTTTTCGGCTACTGCTCTCTTCAAACGGATTGTCCATTGATGGTTTCACCTGGTTTTAGCAGCTCATAATACAGCACACCCATCTGATCCCACCAAATACAGAGCATTACCTGCGCGCCATGGATATTCGGCTCTGCCGTTGATTTGGCTGGTGGGATGGGTTTCACATATGATTTTTTGCGTAAAAATGACTTCCTTTTGTGGCGTTTCAGCAGCATTTCGGACATGCAAAACCGCCTTTCGACGTCTCTCGGCTTGAGTTCATATGGAACCCAATTTCCTTTCTTTTGAATATATCCAGCTGCTCCTAAACGTTTTGAAATGGCTGCTTGAGTGACACCCAAACATTCTTCGAGCTCTTCTTGTGTTTGGCAACAATCTTCATAGAGTAATGCTTCCAGTTCTTCATCTTCAAACTTTTTTGGCGGCCCAAGACCATCGTCTTCCAAGCCAAAATCACCACTTTTACACGTCCACTCAGCTAGCGCATGCTCACCATAAACTTCCACCAAAATACGTCAGCAGTTTTCTTCATATTCAAGTAATGAATATGAGGCACAAAGTTCGACATATTTGAGTGAAAAAAAATTATTGTTGCTTACGCTTCAAATGAAAGACATATACTGAAATGACGTACAATGACAGCGGCTTTCCAACGCATGTTCCAATGGAATAATAACAATAAAATAATACAAGTTACGCCATCTCTTAGCAAACCACGTTATAGACCCAATATGTTATATCTTCTCACAATAGTTTTTCTTTGATGTGGTACTTGGAGAATCCGTATTCATGCCTTGACTGTAAAATCTCACATACTGGCTCACTAATGCCGCAAAAATACCCGATTTCATCATTTGCAAATAAATATCAAAAAGTTTTAATAATTCCATAGAAGCCTTTGGTTTTGCCTCTGACTGTTATCCGGTGATTTTAAGAATTAGTGTAATTTAAAAAATTTTAAAAGCTTACATTTCGAAATGAAATTGAAAAAAGTTAAGATGGGCTTACCACTTAATATACTGTATAAACTTGAAGACGTTCTTATTAATCGTTCATGACGCATACAATAATAATTCCTGTCAAAGAAAGAAGACCACAAACAACAGCTTAAATCATGACATTAGGAGAAGCAACTTTCGCATTTTGTACCTTGATTTCCCTAACTTCAGCCATCTGGGCTTGATGAGTGACAACTGCTACAAATCAACCAGCGAGAATATGGAAATA
Organism: Volucella inanis; assembly: GCA_907269105.1. NCBI lineage: Eukaryota > Metazoa > Arthropoda > Insecta > Diptera > Syrphidae > Volucella > Volucella inanis. Next base: position 143,609,585 of record OU026153.1, read on the forward strand.
GTGATGAAGGAAAGGAAAGCAAAAAGTCACGCGAAACAAGAGAAATTGGACACTTGCGCCACCCACCTAAAATATCACCTTAAAGAAGCTACAGCCTTAGAAAATGCCTGGTTATTACTTTATTACCGGAGTAGTTCTTATGATATTGCGCTTCTGTGTATTACAAGGTTCATTTAAAAAATAATGCAAGCCTTCCACGTAGCATCACTGCTTCTCAATCACTAATTCTCAACGTCTTAGAGGGTTTGATATGACAGTCAGCTCATCATTTTTGTTCATCAGGTCGAAGTCATCAGAAGGCTCTTTTAGAGAGGGAAAATACAGCCCACTCATTGGTTCATTCACTTTGGGAAGAAGTCGCAATGTTTGGAATATTAAGGAACTTAATGAGCTGAAACATTTTTTTTCTGCCCTTAATGGCTACCTTATGAAGCAGCACAGTGTACCCGGATGCTTTTTTGACTTTAAAGCGTCATAACGTTTTTATTTTTTTTTTTATATATTTTCCTGAAAATTTGGGACATCTTCAAAAAAACTGTTTTAAGATAGAATAATATCAACTGGTCGACAAATTTAATGTTGTACTAGCTGTTTTGTTTTCGTTTCTAAAACACACCCTCTATCACCCATATGGAATACCTAGGTACTCACCAATGCAATTTTCAAAAACAATTTCTCGGTATGGGTTCATTATTTAATTCATTAATAAAAGAGAGTATACAAACATAAAAAAAAATACCCATGTAGATAAATAACATTTCTTATACAAAAAAATCAGTCGGAGCAATCCTTGCAAACAACAGGTGCGGAGTTGGTGTGCTCATCGCATGTTGGAAAGTGGCATTTTGTGCAGCTTTTTCTTGTTTTCCGTCTACATTTCTCGTCTGCACATTTGCACATCTAAAAGTGTCCTGAACACTTCCTTCATCCAGTGCTATCCCGGTCCTAAGTGGGTGTTTGCGGCGTTGGTGCAGAATGCAGTTTATAACCCAGTGGGGCCTCCATAGCAGTCTTACTAAAGTAAAAGCGCTTCACCAATGGATCTTGGCATCTTTGGCGAATCAAGGAAATGCACTTCCTTCCCAGTTTTTTTTAAAAAAAAATCTTCTCTTATCTGTTCTTTAAGAAATTTGTGGATTATTCTCACAATGAATAACATATATTGTCAAGTATGTTACATCCAAAATATTACTAGAAAATGCTAGCGGTCAACGTGCAATGGTTTGTTCTTCTCTAACTTGAGTTTTGTGAAAGCATTTGATCCATTTGGTCGACCCCAGATTTTGTGGAGTTATATTACCGAATTATTTCCTGTTTTTTAGTTGCAGTGTTGTCGACTTGTAGAGAGGCATGCATATTTGACAACAATATCACAGCCTTTTTTTGGAACATATGAGCATAACGTTGCTTAATAATGGAAGGCAAAAATTGTGAATTATATATCCTAAACGTCCTAACTAATGTAAGGCCATTAGCTCTGAGATACCTGGCCAATGGAAATAAAGTAAAGAAATTATCTGTGGTGATATTTCTTCCTGAGCCCTTGTAGTGTTCACTCAATTTCATCACTACTTTTTCGCCGATATTTATTTGCCTATCATATTATTATACTGACTTCCAGTATCTGTGTACAAAAATTACTTTTATATACATATAATGCCTTGCAATGGGTAAGCTGTTTTCAAGTCTGCTATCCTAAATACCTTTATCCTGTATTTGGCGGGTTTGGACGGTTTGTACTGTGTAAATTCCGGTCGACCCTGGTACGGGAAAAGCTGTTCGTTTACGGTCAGATTTTCATGTGGTTTGTAGTGGTCACGGAAAGCAAAACAATAACATAAATTGCATGTTGTGATGTGGAAAGATATGCGTCAATATATTCTACCAGATTCACGGATGATATTGTGTGATCTAGTTTGCGATGACAGATGCGATGACGTCTTCCAAACAGATTGATCTTGAGATACGTATTGTCCCGATGACCAAAGCGGAGCTGAAGTATCACTGTCACTTTCAGAATCGCTTTCATCAAATTCTTTGTGGGTCTCGATTACGTTTTGCATTGTAATCATTTCTGTTTCTATGTCAGAATCTTGATTATTTGCAAGCAAACATTCTGCATCACCGTCAGTGTTTTCAATGAACACTGAGTAAGGTTCAAAAATATAAGTTATTTGCTCCTCAGTTAACATACAATCGTAATTAAGGGCCAAACTTATTCGCAGTTACGCAATTTATAATAAATTTAATATTATTATCTAGATTATGGTGCAACTTACCGATCTACCATAAGCGAATATATCCTTTGGTATTACAAATTATTCCCTCCATAATTATGACCTAAACACGCTCACTTCTATGGCTGAAATAAAAAGAAACTATGCATACACATGCAGCCTGAGCTTCCACACTATTACATAGGAAAAACCCGTTATCCAACATAACTTTAAAATGCAACGAAGGAGAACAATACTGCGAACTCAACTGAGTACTCGAGAACTCTGTGAAAATTTGTAGCATAGTTCCTTTCTTTACAAGTACTTCGATTAGATCCGACACAAGTCTCACAGTTGATATTTTCAGATTTTCTGGTCCTCGGTACCCCTCATGACTGCACGACCACGGAAGCGGCTATCCCAAGCGCAAAATAGTTGGCCTAATATTATATTTTTCATTACAAATATTAAGCAGAATTAATAAGAAGTTTTTTTATAATCTGCGTAAACGGTACCCACTAGCGTTTCTTCAAAAATCATCTGAAAAAAAAGATTATTAAATTAGATAGCATGATCTACAATAGTACTCATAGCCGATTTTGAAAATATTGATTTATGACAAAATGACGACCGGTCGAACATGAATAGGAATTTTTGCCCACAAATTTTTTTTATTATTTTCCCTATAAAACAAAAACTAAGAAACGAAAAAAAAAAATCCTATGACAAGTAGATACTAGATAACGGTGCATATAATAAACATAAAAAAATTCAAGGCAATCGGTAAATTGGTTTTCGAGAAATTTTCGGTAAAAATTCGGTGAAATTCGTCAACTTATATGGAATCATCGATACTAGGCCCATAGTGTAAGTCTTCTACGATGGAATATTCATAGCTTCTATATAGCATTTTGTTGTCGTCTGTTCTTGTCTGTTCTTGTGCTTGCAGCTCGGCTTTTGCTATGCGAATTTCGTCTTCTTGCGCAGAGTATAAGTGCGCTCCCGATCCTACCGATATTCCTAACACGCTCATGACTTCCAACAATGCGGTGACACCATTGTTGTGCATGTTGCAAAAAATACAGCAATGTTAACAATTTTGTCCCTGCATTTCATCGTTTTTGGAGCTCTGGTTGAAGCTCTCATTGGCGTTTTGGGTATATCCGTCAACACAGCGCTACAACAATTTGTAATTGCTGAAGTCTTCGAATATTGATTTGATGACATCTAACACCATTTTTGACAATGCTGAACAATCGTGATGGAAAATTTTCCGTTTTCTGTTGGGTCGTAATGGTACGATAGAATGTTGCCAATATCGATTTTTTCATGTCAACCTTGGAGTTACAGTTTCTGCGAATAGCTAAGCCATAGTAAATGCTCAGTTTATTTATGAATTTTGACGTCAATTTGTTTTAGCAACCGATTCCAGAATTTCTTTTGTTGCATTCGCGAAAACGGCTTCTCATTCGCTTTTGAACGTGTCCCACACAATCTTTCTTTACAATTTCAATCTCATCACCATACGGTTTTGCATTCATTAATCCCTTGTACATTTTAGATTCGCTATTCCCGACCGAGCCTAATGAAGGGTCGCTTGCCGCTACCTGACTCTCGGTTCGAACCGCAAAACTCGTTGCACACTCTTGGCTGTAACCGCCTACTCTACATACTCTTGAGACCTCAAGCTTCACGAAAATGCATTTCGACAATGTAAGGTGTATATCTCCGCTTAATATAATTCATGAGCAATTCATAAATTAATTAAATTATTTGAATTGTAAATTAGTTGACCTGCTAGTATTTCGCGGCAAAAAAAATTGGCCTAGGTAAAATAATGTCTCTCTCTTTTGACATATACCGTTTATTATTGCGTTATTTAACTCTGGATCCGTGTACTGGGCACTCACTGCCCAGAGGAAATTTCAACTCGAATTTAAACGTATTTATTGGTCTATGACATGCAAAAAATTTATGATTTCCTAAAGAATACGATGCCCAAGTAAAGGGCTTTCCAATAGGGACTTGGCAACTTTGAATTTAATTCGTGAATGCACTCTTTTACAAATCATCAAACTGTCATTGTCAATTTATTCAGTAAACTCAACATTTTTATCATGGTAAAGTACACCAACGAGCAACGTCTGCAAATTATAAAAATTTTCTACAGATATTCGGAGTCGTAATTCTCGCCTTAGTAGACAGGCAATAACAAGTTTAGTGCAAAAGTTTGAGTCTACATATTTGCTGTGTGATGTTGCCGTGTCATTGAGACAAGGGGTTAGTCGAAGTGTCGCAAATATCGCTGCCGTTCAGACGTCCGTAGCAAACGATCCAAATCAGTCAATTCCACGGCGTTCTCAAGAATTGGGCATCGCTCAGACCATATTATGGCGTATTTTGCGTAAGGATCTTGGTTTACACCCATATAAGATCAAGCTGACTCAAGAATTAAAGCCGATGAGCCATTTGAAGCGACGATCTTCTCCAATTGGGTTCTGTAGAAGATGCGCCAGGATGATGAATTTCATCGCAAAATCATCTTCAGTGACGAAGCTCATTTTTGGCTCAATGGGTTCGTCAATAAGCAAAATATGCGTTATTGGTCGGGTGAAAACCCACATGTGCTTCATGAATCACCACTTCATCCACAAAAAATAACAGTTTGATGCGGTTTGCATGCCGGCGACGTTATTGGGCCATATTTTTTGATCGACGATAACGATCGTCACTTTACTGTGAATGATCAGCGTTATCGCGCCATGATCATAGATTATTTTTGGCCCGAATTGGTAGATATGGACTTGGACGACATGTGGTTTCACACAGTGCACGCTACAATCGATTTATTGAAGAGTTAGTATGGTGAGCGTGTTTTCTTAAGACATGGGCCAGTCAATTGGCCGCCTCGTTCGTGCGATTTAACGCCGCTTGACTATTTTCTGTGGGGCTACGTTAAGTCATTGGCTTATGCCAACATGCCGACGACGTTGGAAGAGCTCAGAGCCAACATTGAACACGAAATAGCAGCCGTTTCGGCCGAAATGTGTGGACGAGTCGTTGAAAATTGGGTCCAACGAATCGACCACACCTATACTTGAATATCTTAGTTAATTTTTCTTGAAGCGGCATTTAACACTATTTTTACCCATAAAAATATTAAATGCCTCAAATTTTTCCTCACTAATATTATTAAAAATGTGTATATGTAAGATAAACAAAAAGGCAATATAAATGAACTTAAACATCCGAAGATTGGCTGGTTCATTCGTTCTTTTCGTTTTTTTGTTTTTTTTTAATTCCATTAAGGTTTTGTTCTGGAATAAACGTTGACTCTCGATTAAACTGTACTTTTTTAAAAAAAATATGCGTAATTTTCTAAACAAGCTGGCCAAAATTAACTATGATGTGCCTAACAGTGAACTGCGCTTTGAAAATTGGGAATAAGGTAGCGCTCAGGAAAATGTGTTAATATTATCTGATTATTTGTTGGCTATATTAAAAAATCATGTCATTACTGCAAGTTACGACAATATACCATTTAGTCTCGAATTTAGAATTTCCTTGCCAGAAAAATTAAGAGAAAAATTAAATTTGTTTGAAAAATATTGTGAACATTCACAAAATGCTAGTTTAAAAAACCATACGTAAAAGCCGAGATAGTTGATGGGTAGCCTTGATTCAAGTGGTATTATATGTAGCCGAATCTTCAGATAATTAAAATCTCCTGAGATGAGTGAGATGATGAATACAACCTCAAGTCAATTAACATAAATAACACATGGGCTGAAAAGTCAGTGCCGTTTTATAGTATTGGATATGTAATTTAATTCGTGCGGTTTTTTTTTCAAAATTTGAACATTTATTTAAGAAAAACATGTATTGCCCATCTATGACTTTTTAATATCTTTCTAGCAATTTTTGGATCCCATCAAGAATGAATCAAGCCAATTTTTGATATTCTGATATTTGATATTTCTGATGTGAACCGTATTTCAGTGAAAGCGTTCTACATCGACCGGAACAAATGGTAGTCAGAAGAGGCAAGGTCTGGGCTATAAAGCGGGTGGGGTAAGACTTCCCATCCACTGTTTTCCAAATAGTTCTTAACCGGAATAGCAACGTGGGGCCGAGCGTTGTCATGATGGAAAATTATTGCCTCGTGTCTGGTCGCATATTTCGGGCGTTTTTCGGCTACTGCTCTCTTCAAACGGATTCACCCAGTTTAAGCATAATACGGCATACAAATCTGAGTCCACCAAATACAGAGCATTACCTTCGCGCTATGGATATTCAGCTTTGCCGTTGATTTGGCTGGTTGGCCGGGTTTCACATATGATTTTTTGCACTTGGGGTTATCGTAATGGATCCACTTTTCACCACCAGTAACAATCCGATAAAAAAATGATTTCCTTTTGTGGCGTTCCAGCAGCATTTCGGACAAGCAAAACCGCCTTTCGACGTCTCTCGGCTTGAGTTTTTGTGGAACCAAATCTCCTTGCTTTTGAATATATCCAGCTGAATATAAACGTTTTGAAATGGCTGCTTGAGTGACACCCAAAGATTCTGCGAGCTCTTCTTGTGTTTGGCAACAATCTTCATAGAGTAAATACTTACGTTAAAGTAATACGTTAACTTTCGGGAGCAGATTTCAATAATGAAGAAGAACTCCCCGCAAAAACACTTTTTCAGGCTCAAAGTTCGACATATTTGAGTGAAAAAAAAATTATTGTTGTTTACGCTTCAAATGAATGACATATACTGAAATGACGTACAATGACAGTAGCTTTCCAACGCATGTTCCAATGGAATAATAGCAATAGAATAATACAAGTTACGCCATCTCTTAGCAAACCGCACAAATTAAGTTATAGACCCAATAAAACATAAAATTGCAAAATTCAGCTTTATTTATCAATATAGTTGCCTTCGAGGGCGATATACTGATTGAAACGATTTTTCAATCTTTCGAAAACAGTTTTGTAGTACGATTTCGGTTTAGCCTCAAAATAGGCCTCTGTTTCGGCGATTACTTCTTCATCGGTCTTCGGTATCTTTCCGGCGAGCATTCTTTTGAAGTCTGCGAACAGGAAATAGTCGCTGGTGGCCAAATCTTGGGAATACGGTGGGTGGGGAAGCAGTTCGTATGAAGTCGCCAAATTCATTCAATTTTGGCATCGTTTTCATCGACTTGTGACACGGTGCATTGTCTTGATGAAAGAGCATTTTCTTTTTCTTCAAGTGTGGCCGTTTTTCTGCGATTCCGTCCTTTAAACGCTCCAAAAACGCAATGTAATAGTCGCTGTTGATAGGCTGCCCCTTTTGGAGATAGTCGATGAAAATTATTTCATGTGTATCCCAAAATACGGATGCCATAATCTTGCCAGCCGACTCTTGAGTTTTTGGTCGTTTTGGACGAGGTTCGTCGCCTGCTCGCCACTTAGCTGACTGCTGACTTTACTCTGGTGTAAAGTAATGGAGCCAAGTTTCATCCATTGTCACATACCGACGAAAAAATTCATCTTTATTGCGGTTGAACAGCTTTAAACACTCCTCTGAATCATCAACACGTTATTGTTTTTGGCCGACTGTGAGCAAACGCGGCAGCCCCTTTGAACAGAGCATGTCCAAATATTCGTGTATGATATATCCAACACGCTCTTTTGATATCTTCAGAGTTTCAGCCATCTCGATCAACGTCACTTTACGGTCATTCGAAATCATTTTGTGGACTTTTTTGATGTTTTCATTTGAAACAGCACCTTTTGGACGTCCACTGCGTGCATCATCTTCGGTGCTTGTATGACCGTTCGACTGGTGCAGAGTCCAGGTAATACTTATCAAGCCATTTCTTTGCATCGCAATAACAAAAGTTGCTTGACTCTCAACGCTATATCTCGAGAACTAATCATCCGACAGCTGTCGAATTTATACACGTATCTTTTGAAGGTTGGTACTAACTGAAAATGGTATGGGCTTAATTCAAGAGGTGACTTCTCTTAGAAACGACTTTCTAAACGATAATGTATTACACTGCCAAAACAAAATTCACTCCGATACCATTAACAATAAACAATAAACAGACATCCATTCATCCATCCAGTCGCCAAATACTTGGGGATCCACCTGGACAGCAAAATGATTTGGAAGTTCATGTACAATACAACAAAAATGTACCTAGCTAGAACAAAACTAACTAACTAACTATATTGGCTTCTACGACCCCAATCAAACTTCACGGTAACAAACAAATTACTTGTCTATAAGAGTACCTATAATAAAAATAATATGGATTTATGATATCCAAATCTGGGGAACCTCCAAGGTAATAAATACGAACTCAATTTAAAGACAACAAAACAAGTTTTTGAGGACGACCGTCAACGCTGAATGGTGATTTACAAGTAAACACAGTTGACCAAGAAATTAAACATATCAGCATGAAACACCTAACAAAACTTATAACACATTGCAATGTGTAAACACTTATTCGACGCAGAAACTCTAAGAAGAAGAAAAAGACTCAAACGAAGACGACCCATCGATCTAGCGCTTCAAACATACCATATTGTATGGATGCATCTCACTTACATGTATTTTATGTTTAGTTCTTTAACGAAATTTATATTATTCCTAAGCTAAGATTTGTTAGCCGGTTCTCCTGTTTGCAATACTGTTTCATTTTCTTCTTGTGATTCAAACGCTTTCATTAACGTAAAGCTTTGTATTTTGTATACTACACACCATCAAGTATTTACAAAAAAGGCGACAACAACGAGTGACTAGGAGTGCTCGGAGTGAACAAACCCCACCACGTTTCGGATGAATTAAAACTCATCTGTGCCACAATTTTTGATACCATATGTGATATAAATTTAGATCACAAAGTCGTGAAATAAAAAAAAAATGGACTACCTATATATCATAGTATTTAGCTGGCTATCAGTTAACACAAATGACAATGTCATGTCTATATGACTCAGCAGTTTCGTAAATACCCGTCATTTTCAAAGGTTCTACAATAATGCATATCTAAGAGCTATATTCAGACTAAGCTTCTACATATGTTAGGTTGCACTATAGTTTGGGGTTAACCTGGACTTCTACAAATAAACCTCAAAGGTAGCACAATTTTTTCACGAGCTGCCTCCAGCATCACACTCCAAGTTGGTTGAATTCCCCTTAAGTCATATGTCAACATCGACCTTAGATACTTCATTAAGTTAAAACTTTTCATTGCGAAGTTGCTCTCGGTTGCAACGTATTTTTGCCGTAACAGAAAATCTGGTAAGATTATTCTCTGCCTTAAGCCTTGGACTCTCTATTAGACTACAATAGTCTGTATTATTACCTCAGTATTGAAGGGATGAATTATCTAATAATGGATTTCCCATTTCAAGCGATACTAATTTGTCCAGCTCAGTTTTCTGTCTAAACTGGATCCCAAGATACAGAGCTGGATAGTCCTTAATAATAAATATTGAACGTTAACTTGAAGCATGCTGTGTATCTAGTTCTGATTTTATTCACTAAGCTGGTCGAACTGCAGCCGTTTCAAATAGAACTGAATTTTTTCAGGAAGATAGCCAACAAAATTTGACATATTGGAACTTGATGAGTTAAGGAAGTCTTGACTTTTTTCTAAATAGTAATTTTACCTTTGGCTCTGGCTTATATTATCAATAATTAACTCATTTCCCAATCGCTTTTCTACTAATTATCCCCCAAGTCTACTTGATGTTATTGTGGTGTCCAACCCTTCCTTTGTTTTGCATCGAGACCAGCTATCTTTGGCCAGTATGTCGGATCATGATCTCCTTTTCTGTACATATAGTCGTAATGTTGACTTGTATCGTCTCACAACACCGACAGCATTTAAGTTCAGAGATTTTTCTTCTATTAACAACGACTTATTAGAAGCCGATGCTAGCCAGCTATATTGGGGAAATTGTTATCTTGACTCTAACGTGAATGACAAAGCTAATCACTTACAATCCCTGATTTCAGAACTCTTTGATAGGCATGTTACCGAAAAAAAAAAAATGTCCATGGTCTACCACTGAAGTTCGAAATGCGATAAAAATTCGCATAAACTATACGCTAAATGGAAAATTAATCAAATGAGTTGCAACTGGGAGAATTATTGTCGGGCCCGTAATATCTCAACTTTTATTACCAGAAGAGAAAAAGAAGATATTTACTGAACATACATCGAAAAAACTGTGGAGTAACCTACGTTCAATCTGTGTTGGAAAAAAGGCAACAGTTGACAAAATCCCAAACTTAAATGAGCTTAATAAGTCTTAAGTGAAGGATCAGTGCGACTGGTTTATAACTTTCTTGATAACCGTCCACAAAGAGTAGTTCATAATGATTTTTTTTTTCCTGAATACGGCTCTTTACCTGCAGGTGTACGGCAGGGGTCAATTCTTGGCCCAATCTTATTTTGTTTCTTCATTAACGACTTACCGAAAGTATGTTCGAGTGTCCAAATACATCTGTATGCCTATGATGCCTAGATCTATCTTTCCAGACCCATCGGGCTTGTTGAGGTTCTAATCGTCAGGCTAAATGATGACCTGTCAGATGTATTTAATTGGTCATAATGTAATGCACTAATTCTAAACACTGCCAAATCTCAATTTAGTTTAATAAGTAAAAAAAAAAAAGTTGACATGGGCTCAATACCGCCTGCATTTCTGAACGGTGAACTGCTTAATTTCTTTGATACAGTTACTAACCTTGAGTATTAAATAAATAGTTCACTCCCTGCTATTGATCAGACGAACTACGTCCTTCGCCGTATCTATGCTGGACTACGTAGACTTTAACCATCATCCAGTTTCACACCAATGCCAACAAAGCTTACACTAGTTAAGGCCTTATTTTAACCTATTATTGATTACGCCGCCATTGTTTACTGCAGGCCTGACTCCCACTCACAACACAAGTTACTTGTTGCTTTTAATGATATGCTGTATATGCATAAAATTATACAAAACAGATGTCCCAACTATTTGCTTAGTAAGATACAATTCACCTAATCTAGCAGAACACAAATAAAAAGTTCCGTCCTTCAATTTCTTGAACTCGTCGGGTCTTTTCTTCATCCACGCTACCAGACTTTGGAACTATTTGGAACAAATAGTAGGAGCTAATACATTTAAAACTTCTGTGTTAAAATATATATGTATAATAAATGCAATAACTATAGTGTGGTTCAACGTAGGGTTTGATTTTCAATAGACCTTTTTTGACATATCACGGATGGCTCCTATGAATCTGATTTGTCATTTTTGTTAAGTATTGTTTGGCAAGTCATCATAAAAAGACTTAGAACCCAACAGCGTCTCCAAATTGTTCAGCTGTATTACGAAAATCAGCGTTCTGTGAAAAATGTTTTTCGTGCGATTCGAGGAACTTACGGTGCCCATAATCGACCTATTGAAACCACTATTGCATATATCATTCGCAAATTTGAGTCCCAGTTTACATTAGTGGATGATACTCTACCGGTTAGACAACATCCAGCATGTAGTGAAGAGACTATAGCAGCTGTAGCTGAGAGTGTACGCGAAGACCGTGGCGAATCGATTCGTCGTCGTTCTCAGCAGTTTGGCTTGGCGTATTCGACAACTTTGCATATTTTACGTAAGGATCTCGGCGTAAAAGCGTACAAAATTCAACCTGTTGAAGCCAGGCGACTTGAACTTGCGTCATATTTTCAGTGGATGGGCTCTGGAAAAACTCAACGAAAGTCCAGTGAATTATCGTGAAATTTTGTTCAGTGATGAAGCCCATTTATGGTTCAATGGATACGTTAATAGACAAAATTGCCGTATTTGGGCTGATAAGCAACCCGAAGAGTACCAAGAGCTACCATTACATCGATTAAAAACAACGGTATGGTGTGGGTTATGGGCTGGTGGAATCATTGGTCAATATTTCTTCAAAAATGAGGCAAATGAGAATGTTACCGTCAATGGTAACCGTTATCGCGCCATGTTAACGGCTATGTGTGCTCATGGTCTCGTTGAGCTTTGGTTTCAAAAAGACGACGCTAGGAGCCATACAGCGCGTGAAACAATGGACTTGTTGAGAAATCATTTTGGTGAGCACTTAATTTCACGTTTTGCTACGGTAAATTGGCCGCCTAGATCATGCGATATCACACTTTTGGACTATTTTCTCTGGGAATATGTAAAGTCTCAGGTCTTCAGGAATAAGCTAACTACGATTGACGCTTTGGAAGCTAACATTACTCGTGTTATACGCGAGATACCTGTCGCTATGCTCGAACGAGTCGTCCAAAATTGGACCTTCCGAATGGAAAACCTCAGACGTAGTCATAGCTAACATTTATATACATTGATTTTTAAAAATTAAATGCCATGAATTATTATTTTAATCGATAGTAAAAATTTTACGTTAACTTTTAAATTTATGCATCTTATTTTATGTTAAAAATCAAACCTTACGATGAATCACCCTATATGTATATTCCTTCTTCCTTTCTGCTATAATATACAATAATCTATCATCCTTTTCTTCCTCCCATCACCTTTTCTTCCTAATCATCATTTGCTTTCAATCACATGAGCATCCATTTAACTTCCTGTCTTCCCCAAATCAAAGGTTTTTTCTCAACAGCTTTGCAAACAAGAAAATGTAATTTCGGGCCAGGAACGATATACTGCGTATGAATACAATTTCTCCCAATGACAAATAGGCATACTGAATATCCTCTATTCGTTTATTATTTATTTTACCAACTAATAGCTCAACTTGAGTTTCCTATGGCTTCAATTAAAAATTAATTGTTTAATTATGGTATATAATTCTTCTTCGTCCGTGTGCCTCTTCCTTTAAGCTAATGAAGAATTCTTGGCGTAAGGAGTAATTTTTCAAAAAACACACTTCGCTTTCTCTTGTAATGAATATTTGTCACGACGTGCAATGGACGAATATTACAAAGGACATGTGTTTTGTTTTAACCACTCCTTAGGGATACACCCCCATGATGGATATTCATCATTTTATTACATCACGCGATATTCTCTACACGACTTTGGCCTTTAACGTAGCGTAGCGAATTTGTTAATTTATTCGCAAGGACAAAATACTCTCTCTCTCGTCCAAATATCAAAGGAAAACCTAGAGACCTATGAGTAAAGAAAGAAGGACAAAACTAAAATGTCCACGTTAGCTTAAGTGCGCAATATACACTTTCTGGGCACGTTGGTTATTACATGAAAGATCCTACACACATATTCATGTTTCATGACAGGCAAAGATATCAGAGAAAAAGGTGTGCTCAACTTTTGCCCAAGTTCGTGGAAACCTGGCTTAGCTATCTAGCGGATAATATTTATGGAGATATCTCATTTTTATGGTCTTTCATTAAAAAAATTTCAGTACATCAACGCAGAAATTATTTGCTAATGAAATTCTGACGCCAAGTCCTTCAGGTTGATTAATTAAATTCGCATAAAGCTAATGAATATGTAGATTTGTATGTAGGAAATCGTGTACGAGTTCCATGAGTAGTCGTAAGAGGGAATAATTTTTAATGCTCATAAACCGACCTTGTCCTAGTCATGCCATCATCGCTGAGAGTGGTGATGAAATATATCTGCTACTGAAATTTGTATTTATCTAATGGGAAAGTTGGAAAATTAAGTCACCTCATCAAAGAGATTTTCACTTCGCTCATTAACACCGTAACAAAATTACAACTAGGCGTTGCCTAGTCAGGTTTCACAATTTTTTTTATAAAATTTCATAAAGTTAATGAATATGAAGATATTAAAAAATAAAGATATAAAATTTCATAAAAAAATTTTCCATTGAAAGTATGATATCTGAATAAAAAGTGAAGGTTAGGGTTTTCGGTAGTCAGGAAATAGAGCAACAACGCAACAACAGGTACGAATGAAACACTGTGATATTTATTACCAGCCAAAATTTCGTCACTTAGCAATATGACTAATTTCAGAGCTTCGAGCCGCCAACTAAAGCTGCGACCACTTTTCAACCAAAATATGCTGCCACATTTTCTATATGTTCATCTGTTAGAAGTACATCTGGCCTACGGTGTTTCTAACTATATATGGTATAAAAGGAGCAGAATAGAAGAACAATGAAAAGTCAGCGAATATGAAATGCTCGATTGAAGTGATATATAACAAAGCGTAACATTAAAAACTAGGAAAGAAAACCAAGACCTGGAATGCTGGCTTTTTATAACTTTAACAGAAATCTTTTGCTGCTGACGAACAAAAAAGCGATTGCTCTTCGTTTCTGAATTTCGTTCTCGAAAGCAATTATGCTGCTTCAAAGTAGTTGATGAACTTAGCTATCTCGCAACTAATGTTAACCCTGTAAACGAGGCCTTATCGGATATCCAACGAAGACCGACCTCTATGAACAATTGTTGCTTTGATTTTTGAAAACAACAAGAGGAGGCAAGAGGAATTCTGCGCTGATGTTGTTGCTACTTTCAACTGCTGCGCCAAACTAGATGGTGATATGCGACCGTTTTTGATGACAGCATGCAGTTTATTTCGGCCTCTCTTATCGCCAGACCTATCTTGGCTGCGTCGGCCACAATACTCATGAAGGTTGTTATACTTAATTCGTAGTCGTCTTGGATTTTGTCAAAACTGAACATGGTGTTGTAAAGCTCGTCACTTTGCGCTCTGCTTTCGGGAACATCGGGCATCCACAATGACGATTGGTTGACGTATTGTAATGTGATCAATCTTTCTGAAGGGTTATTGATCAGTCGGTATCCGAGTACTTTTGTGGATATGGATGTGGGAATTATTTGCTAGCTACTAAAAGGTTACATCGCGTTACACCGCAGGCTGTGTTTTCCGTTGAGAAAACTTAAAGATGGCTTCGTTCCCAGCCTTGTGTGAAGGTCCACTAGAACCATTTTGGTGACATAGCTGGGACACAGCAATGTTTTTCCTTTTTTTTCCACAATAAGCCAGCACTCAGGAGGTTTTAAGTACCCTCAAATGTTGGCACACAGCGTAGGCAAAAAGAGTTATGGGGGGGGGGGGGGGAATAGAGGTACCGACGTACGTTGGTCTTAAATGTTTGTAAGTTACAATGACTAGGAAATAAACAGTTCGGCATAAACGAGCTGTACTGTTTTGGAAAGAATCACGATATTTCAGAGTCCTTTCGAAAGTGGGCTTGATTGTTTTTGATGTGGATTCGTAGCGAGACGGGTGTTACGAGTGAAAGTTTGAAGAGAGTCAATTGACGGTGTAATATTGTTGTCACCTATGAGTTTTATCGCAGAGGAACGAATATGAAAAGCAAAGAGTACTGTCATCGGCGAAGAAATATATTGGATTCGAAGCAGCAGACAAGAGATCATTATTGAAGACTAAGAAGAGTGTCGGAGACAGAACGGAGCCCTAGCTCACACCAGTATTTATTTTACGAATATTAGACTTGAAACCATCAAAGACAAAATGAAATTTAATTTTTTATCCTTTGAAGAATGACGCCAAACTCTGTCAAATACCTTGAAAATGTTAATTGCAACTTTCTTTCTTTCACTAGATTGATGTACGCTTCGGTTCTACTTTTCGGTGAAACAACCTCACCAGTTGACCTATTGCTACGAAAACCGTACTGCCAGTCGTTAAAAAGTGTTCGTGCTTCATAATCTTTCATTAGCGGAAACGGTTCGTCAGCGTTCTCATGACCTTGATGTAGATGCAATGAGTTTGTACGAAGACAGAGAAAAAATTCGCAGTTTTTAGGGACGGGCTGAACAAATGCTGTTTTCCATCTACTCGGAAAGAGTCCTAAAGGGTATGCTTTTCTAACTTCTTGATCCCGTCCGAAAAGTAATTTTCCAGAAGGTCTGCCAAATACTCCTCCGTGTCCTCGATGATTTCCTCGCGTGAGCTGAATTTTTTATTGATGAGTCATCTTTTGAGGTTTGGGAAGAGATAATAGTCCGAGGAAGCAAAATCGAATGAATACTGTGGATGCGACAGCATTTGGAGCCGTAAGTCATGGATTTTAGCCATGGTTGCGATGCTCTTGTGCGCCGGTGCATTGTCTTGCAAAAATAAAATATTTTTCGCTTCATGTGAGGCCGTTTTGCAGCGATTTCGGCTTTCAATCGTTCCAATAATGCATAGTAATATTCGCTGTTGATGGTTTTTCCTTTTTCGAGGTAGTTCACAAAGAGTATGAAATGACAATCCCAGAAAACCGACGCCATAACCTTTCCGAGCTATCGAGCCTCCCTCGGCCGCTTCGGAGCACTCGTGCCAACTTCAGTCCGTTGCCGGGCACTCTTTCTGTTCTATGGTGTTCAACAAATACCAATCGATGCCAAAAGTCCGCCCGATTCCGCATCAGCAATGCCAAACACACTTTCGAAGTGCTCTCGCGTTCGTGTTTTTGGTCAGGAGTGAGTATGCGCGGCACCCAGCGGCAGGATAACTTTTTCATACGCAGAATATCGCCCAAAATATGGCGTGTGCGCTCAGTGCTAATCTTTGTGGCATCTGCTAGCTCGCGCACCTTCAGTTTCCGGTCAACTAACACCATTTCATGTGTTTTTTTGACATTGTGCTCTGTAACAGCATCGGAGGGCCTGCCGCTGCGGACTTGAAACTCTCGAAATCAATATTTGACGGTGTGATTTGACGGAGCATTAGCCCCATAATATTTATCCAACTTTTCTTTTGTTTCCTTCGCCGTTTTGCCTCTCAAAAAATAATGTTTTATGAGAGAACGAAAATCGTTTTTGTCCATACTCAACATGATGCCAAACACGTCAATAACAATCAGCTGTCAAAACAAAACTAAATGCAGTATCGCACTGAAATTTGGCACGTCTGCCTAAATATGAACGGATTCAAAGGCACCATAACCTTTTTTGCAGAAGCAGCGCATGTCAAGGAGGTTACCTAGTAACGCTGACAGCCTTATCCTCTGTAGGGGCATGAACGCGAATCAGGTTTATATTAGCAAATTTGGCCTTGATACAGATAATTCTAGTTATAAGGTGCTCGATTACGCACCGAAAGTTTAAAACTTTTTGCCTAAGTTTCCTTCGAATCCACGTCCAATTAACGATGGAAGGTTGTAATTTTTTGACCAGCACTTCCCATCGCATTATTTTGTATTAGATCTAGGAACCCCGCTAGTTGTTATACAGCACAAGTTCTCTTAAAGCTCTTAAGGGGAAAACCAAATTTCGTTCTCTTTAAAATGTTTGCTGGACTTTTCCGTGTCCGAGGCTGATTGTTGTTTCTAATTTGTTTCTCTTTTGTACGGTGGCGGAGTTACCTCCATACGCCACCCCAAAACTGATGAACCAGTTCCTTAATAAAATTCTTAAACAAAGGGCTCGGCTAAATAATCAGGTAGTTTTAACTGACAAAAGCCGTCTTGAATCCACTGTCTTTCTTTTTTATCCTACTTTGTCTCAACAGGTCCAAATTGTAATCTCTTATATCTACTTCATTTCTTACAATCGTTTTATAGTGCTAGGTTCCAACTCTCATTTTCTTGTTGATCGGTCTTTCCGAGGCTCATTTGTTGGTTTTAAATCGTTAATACCCCTGAAGTAGGTGATTAATCCTACTCTAATGTAGCTATCGTGACCCAGGCTAGGAACCCTCATATATGTATTATCATCTGTTGTTGATAGGGAATAACCCTCCCTTTTCCTTTTACATCTGGGTTTGGGACCGGTGTTGATAGCGTTGAAGATCGAATACAAATGCGTAATCTTTTGTAAGTAGGCAATACTGATTGGTGGTTGTACTTGGAGTTCCTCTAATTTTTTAATATGGAAGGATTTGGTTGGAACAAAAACGCTTGCGCTTTTACAGTTAATTTCTTTATTCTAAACATAATCTTCTTTAATTGCACTGTCATTCGTCAACATTGAAGCAGGATTTATTTTTGCTGAGAAAACCATTTTCTATTTTAAGTTCCTGCCTAAACTCTAGGCAAATCATCAGCTGCTAAATCTGTAGAGGTTGTCTTGACGAATTTTCATCATGTTTCCTCATTTTGTGTTCGTCTTAAAAATATTAGAATCAGAATCGAAAATTCATACAGGATTAAAAGAGGTAGACTATTTTTCATTTTATGTCAGCAATGTATCATAAACTCCTTCGAACAATTTAATACCAAGCCTTCTTGTGACTCCTTGGTGAATCCGTAAACCGAATTGAGGGCATGTTCCACCCTCAATTAGGTGGCTGTCATGTACAGAATTTTGTTAAGGATTTTTCAGTGAAAGCAAATTTTGAAGGCACAGAAACAACCTGAAACTGTTGAAATTGAATTGCTATTAAAACAAAAGTTAATTAAAGCACACTAACTGTTTTTCAATTTAAGGTAAAAAAAAAAAAAATAACCTTTCACATTTCATTTTGCTTCAACTAACATTAATGTTGCATCCTTTGAGTTCTATTTAAGCAGTTATTTTAAGCTTACCGGTGTTTCCGTTTCCGATCCTGTTATTGTACTACATAGGTAGGTACGGATATACCTTACCCCATTTTGTGCGGTTTCATCCAAAATCTTTTTTTTTTTTTTTTGTGCCAACCAGGACAAAGATCCCAAGAAGCGCAGAGCATTCGCAAAAGTTTCCATTCTAACTATGAGTAAAAATAAACGAAAAGCCAACGGGGAAAATTGTTATCGGCAACCGCAGGAAACTTTTCAATTTGTTTGATTCGTTTTTTTTTTTTTTTTTTTGCTTTATTTCCGGTTGTCAAGAAACACCACTTACGAGAGTGTATGTGCAAAGTTTTGTAAATAGAAATACACCGAGCAGTTACATTGTTGTTGATATTGTTGTGAATTTTTGTTTTTTTTTCTATAAAAAGAAGAACAACTTAAAGATTTGTTGTCTCCTTGGGGAGAAAGTTCCATCCGCTCGCCATAACTTTGTGAAAGGATGCAATTGATGCAATATTCAATGGTCAGTGACGGCGAATGATTTCAAAGGAGTACTTGCCGTTAAGAATGGAAAATTTAAAGATCTAAAGGACTTCAGAAAAGTCGATTTAGACCGTATGTCTGGTGTGTCCTTGGTAAACTGAGTAAATAAATCATTTTATCCTCTCTGCATCTTGCATAAATTAAAATAAATTGTCGACTTGGCACATTCCGAGAGAAGGCATACGAAAAATTTCCCTCAAATGAGCTGAGGGCGAATAAAAGTTCTACTGTCTATGAAGCCTTCTATGGAGTGGCAAGGACTAGGACTTGATATATTTTTATTCGGCTCCTTATTCTCTGATCGTCTGAATCAGAAAAGTTTTCCATGCATGTCATTCAATGGACTGTCTAATTTAAGACTTTGTTTGTCTGTTCAATGATTGTACTTTTGTAGTACGTACTTGAAATTGGTCTAAACTGACTTATACTCATACTCGTACATCCTGAATATTCACACACAGTTGATTGATTTTTCGAAAATAGAGGACCTAGTCAACGATAACGATGACAAGGAAATGAAAATGGCAACGACAATGTGAACCACGATGACTTTCTGAAGATGTTTTACATCAAGACCTTTGACTTTTAAAGTTTTGTGTGCCTAAAAAGTTAAATTCAATTGAGGTGAAGTACGCTGTACGCTATGATACCGTATTTCTTTTGAAGGAGATTCCACAATGTTATTTTAAGTTAGTTTGGCAGATGGAGGAGGGAGAATTCGAATATATGAGATTTTGGAAACATTGGGTTGACTTAAACGAATATATTGTCCTCAGTGAGGTTCAAAATGATTTCATAATGCTTTGCAAAAATATGGATAACAAAAGTCTTTTGCAATCAGAAATAGTATTCTCATTTACGAAGGGTCAAATGCTGAGATAGAATCTGACTTAAATAAATCAGCGATAATCTCTAGGAACTTCAAATAAAAGCGCCAACATAATCATAGCCAACACATTGTAATATATAGGGTGACTAGATACGAACGATAGGGAAAAGAATTTTAATAAAAAAAACAACGGTGTTGGATACAAAATTGATTCCGGCTCTATTTTTAAGCTACGTTCATGTCAATATATGTGAAATAAAACATAATTTAGATGGAAGCCTCGGCTTCGCTGGCAGTGCTTCAATAGGTCGTTCGAATTTTTGATAACTCGGTCAAATATGTTTGGCATTATTCCGGCAATAGCGTGTCGTATGTTGGTATCGATCTCGTCCAAAGTGGTGGGCATATTAGCGTAGACCTTAATCTTGGCATAGTTTGCAAAACATCTTCAATCTTGGATGTCAAGACTTACAAGATTTGTGGTTTATTCTGGTAAATGTGGGATTTCATAAAGCACTAAAGGAAGAAGTATGGTGCCGACAGATCTGGCGATCTTGCAGACCACTTCAAACGTCCAAAACGGAAAATCACACGGTCTGAAAATTGGTGATTCAAAAGCTCCATCGTGAGCGGTTGCTCCGTTCTGCTTTAACTAACAATGCTCAAAACCCAATTCAGCTACTTATGACGAAAAAGCAACTCGTTTAACATCTATCTGTAGCGCTGTTTATTCACATAATCACTAAAGGGTAAATAGACTTCGTCGCTCTTTATGTTTTCGGATACTTAATCACCTTCTACTTCCATAAGGTTTAACAGAGAATGGGAGTAAGTTAACCTAACTTGACGGTCAGCAGGTAGCAATTGATAAACGGTTTGTACTTTATAAGACGCAACGAACGTAAGCTGATACCAAATTGTGTGCATCATTGTCTCGTCGATGTTTGTGGACTTTCTCGCACATCCTCGACCACAGCAGTGATATTCTTCATCGAACGAGTAATACGGGATTGACCACTTCTTGCGTTGAAGCTTGCGTGCAACTTCTTGGCCATTATGGGGGACCACCTCCCATCCAAGATTTTTGTCAACGGCACAACATGCCTACCGTAAAGAAAAATCGGTGAAAACGGCTCCACATTCGTTGACTAACCACATTGAACGATCCCTTATCAGGTCGATCAGTCTTATGGTAAATAGCAGGATAATCAACTTCAAACTGTGTGGGACTTCTGTTAAAAGATGTGTTAGTAGAGGTACGCCGTAAGGCGTCCTTTCTTCCCTTCTTTGAAACTTTGTGGTAAATGAACTGCCAATAGACTTGCAAGCGGGAGGGAGCAGGGTGATTGCCTATGCGAACGACGTTGCTATAGCCGTTTTATGGAAGCATCTTAAAACCACCAAAGAACTCCTTCAGCTAAATCTTAACAGGGTAACCCGTTGGGCGGATCGCTGATCTTGTCCTCTTTCCCAGAAAATATAAATTTCCAACTATAGACCCTTCTTCAATAAACTGTACCAGTTTGGTGTTTTCAGATACAGCAAAATACCTGGGTCTCATTTTTGACAGGAAACTAAACTGGAAACCTAACATTCAAGAAAGAGTTAAGAAAGCTACAGTAGCTTTATTCTCTTGCAATTGGAATTAAATGGGGCCTCCAACCTCGAATAACCGACTTGCTATACATCTCGGTCATAAGACTGATACTCATTTACGGTGTATTTACTTGGCCCAGCTAAGATTCTTAATATATTAGGAATGTATAGAACATCGACTACACCATACCTAAACTTCGGTTTGACAAAGTCTTTCATGCGAGCTTTCCCTCTAGATCCTTCTGGGAGGAAGATGCTTTCATGGAGGACAGGTCTATCCATTTGTTGGTTTTATCAGATAACCTTAATTTAAACATCTTCTTCCGTCTTTCAAATCACTGTAGCGTGTTCCATGCAGAAATTTTGGCGATTAAATTAAGCTGGATGCTAATAAAAGAACAGATGGAATTAGATGGACTGGTGGGCCAACATATCTAGCGACTAAACAGATCTGGACAAATCTGAATCCGAATCGCTCTAAGAGTCTGATTCTTTTAAATATCAAACATCTCAGTGTCATTATAGGTGTCATCACTGGACACTGCCTTTTAGGCAAGCATGCAAGAAGTCTTGGCGCTTTTACAAATGATTTCTGTAGAAGCTGCATTGGAGAGGAGGAAGAGGAAACAATCCTCCACCTTCTCTGTACATGTCCAACTCTCTCCCAGAGAAGAAAACTCCACATAGGAGTTCTTCTTCTACAACGACCTAAACGATTAAAAAAATACAGACGTTAACAATCTCCTGCGCTTCATCGTGAGCTCAAACTGCTTCCATGATTGAGGGGCTCATAGATCCACGTGGCAGCACAACGGGCCAATAGGCCTAAGTGGGTTGGTTTTCCAACCACCACTCTAACCTAATATAACCTAATTAATGTGATCACGTTGGGGCCACCAATTTGTGGCCGTATGTACCACATAAAATCAAACACGATTCATCATGTTACAGAGTTTCAAATGATAATTAAGTGAAAGTAAGATAAAAAAATTTAAAGTAATAATAAAATTCACAAACGAATCGCCAGATGTTTTCTTGAGTGTGGCAAATCTATCTAGACTTCTTAGTACTTAAGGCGACGCATAGTTTTCGAAGTTTGTATCTTCGAAAAAGACTGCCATTGAATGTACAGGGTGCGAACCTGTAGTTTCAGTATTAACATGTTTAATAACCTTGATAATTCTTGACCGATCGGATTCGGTAAGCGAGATTTGGAAACATCAATTTAGTATAATTTCAGCCATGAATAACTTTATAGCGAAAAATCGCGACGATATAGTGACGCCTTACATTGATCGTGGTTTTTCTGCACCTTCCGATAATTTAATTCGATGTTTGGTCTCAAATTTTATTGAGCACGGGTCTGTAAGGAATCGCCAAGGACGTAAGAACCGGTTAGACAGATTGTTATAGAAAATCCAAATGTCTAGTGTCGCCACCGATCTCAGCTATTAAATATCTGTGGCACCACTTTAAGGACGATTTTGAAGCAAGACCTTTACATGTTTCTATATAAAGTGCAGTTGACCTAAAGGTTTTTGCGAATAGACAAGTCCTGTCGCTTGACTTACGCGAATAGTGTCATTCAAATGATTGAAACTGATCCGGAGCGAATCATCAGGCCGATAAGGTTCATTTCGCTCTCTCTGACGGAGTAAACAAATAAAATTGTTGCTTTTGGGGAACCGATAATTTTCATATGGCTCATCAAACACTGTTTGAGCCTGCATTTGCTCCAGAACCATCACTGAGTCATTTTTCTTTAAAGTTGAAGAGACGGACGATGACAATCGGTCTCGACGCTATTTGCGTGTCCAAAAATGCGTGGAAAATCGCAGAAATTACAACAAAAAAAACGCCGTAAAGTAAAAATAAATTTGCTAAAGATCCTAAACTTATGGTAAAGCTCGCGGTATTGTACACTCAATGTTACGGTTACGCTTAGAGAGGAGCAATCTATTTTGCTCACCGCTTTTAATTGTAACCTTACTGCTTGAAAAATCACAGAAAACTGTGGAGTTAAAACTAATAATGCACAAAGAATTTAAAAAAAAGGTGCGACCGATAGGTCACGTCAAGAACTTCCTGATTAATTGAAACTTTAGTTTTCCCCAATGTTAGTTTTGATATTTCATATTCTATTAGAATTCGTACAAGTAAATCTGAAAGTGTTCACAAAAAAAGTTTAAGCCTAATCGGAAAAGCTTGAGAAGTTGTGGTAAGGTTAAAACAATTTTGGCAGTTGACTTGATTTCCTCTTTCCGCTATACAAGGACTTTAATACATATGTTAGTTGAATTGAATTTGAAAAAAGTTAGAGGACTTTAGCCAAAAGCTTCAATTACAGATCTAAGCTGAATGTATATATAAATTTTTTTATAACTTAAAAAGTCATGAACATGTTTTCATCTTCTTCTTACTCAGAGCGGAGTGCTCACTTGTCATGTAATTTCTTAGTTTTGTCTAACCATAACCAATCACCGTTTGTCCGATCAGATTTGTGACTCCCTGTAGTTACCAGTTAGGAAATGTTTGTACTGCATTCCTATTTCTCACCTGTTTTTGTTTAAGGTTTCGTTAAATGTGGGCAGTATTAATAGATTTCGATTAGGAAAACATTTATTGTATTTTGTAATTTTGTATTTTTTAATAAATTAAAAAGTCATCGGCGGTCAAAATCTAATAGCCGAGATTCTGCATGAAGACCCGTCCTTTGAAAAAAATTCAAATCCATAGCATTCCTCATTAGCGAGCTATTGTGGGCCAAAAAAATGGATACACACACACACACGAATATCTCAAAAAAAAAACTATCTTAAAACATTATAAGCATCTTGAAACGTAAATATACGATATTACAACACTTTCATTTTCGATTTTCGAGGTTAATGGAGGATCTTCCTTATCAGAAAGTTAAAAACTATCTAACGCAATGCACAAAAAACTTAAAAAAAAACTGCAAGGAAAAGTATGCAAAGACTCAAGTTTGCAGAAGATCACGTAAAGCGGCGAAAAGGATGGCATCGCGTCCTTTTAACGGAAGAAAAAAATAATTATTTGGATGGCACTGATGATTGGTCTTGTTATTACCATGATCTGAGGAAGGAACAGCAAAAACTTAGTCGTCGCCAACATGGAGGAGCACGTGTAATGATTTGGGCTGGAATTGGTTATTATAGAAAAACCGATATAAAGTTCGTTATAGCAAGAATAAAAAGTCAAGAGTAACTTTATTTCGTCGAAAATTTAATAACAAATCCTGAACAACAGCTTCAGTTCAGAGTTCAATGACTTTTCAGCGGGATAATGCTGCCTTCCACATTGCTAGGATTGTGAAGACCTATTTCCAGGATAGGAATACTGAGATTTTAGAATAGCCAGCACATTCTCCTGATCTTTATATAATATAATTTAAAACTGTTGGGGATATCTTCCTGCAAAGACGAATACAAATCTTACAAAATCAAGATGGATCCATGCATTACAAAATGTTAAAATTTTGAAGTATCGTCATTTTCAGCTTTAAGTTTTCATATGTATTGAATCATATCTTTTGTCGCATCGCTTTTTGTATGCTCTTAGTTTTAAATGATTAAAACACACGAGAAAAATGTTTAGTGTTTGTTTAAAACTATAAAAACACGAAAGGCGGTTCGTCAGACGGTGTATAAAAAAACACAAATCACTTGTGCGGGGGAAAAAAACGCGCGATTGCAGTGATAACATCAACAGTGCGGTCATCCCAATCCTCCTGCCCCTGGTAATACTGTTGCTTGCACTCAGTCACTACTGTTGCTACTGATACACGGGTTGTGACTATGAATTTTTGTTGGTTTGCTATTTCCTATTGTTGTATGGGCATAACACCTAAGCTATTTGATTCGGTAAACCAACTTCGAATTTTTACTTCACAGCTGTGCTAAGTGTCGTCGGTGTTTGTGTTTTTTATGTGTGCCTTTTTTATAATGAATTTAGAGTGGATATAGCCAATATCCACGTCTGTAAATACAGACCAAACAGCGGGCATTTATTGAAATACAGTTAGATCCCCACCCACACTTTTTAGATCACTATGATCTGAAGCAACAAGGCTTCGAACTAGTGTCATTAATCTTCTCTCAATGCGGTATCGCCATTTACGTGCGAAGTGATGTAGCTTACCAAACTCCACCACAATTTAGTCCTTGTTCCAGTCCGTAATTCAATTTTATATGGTAAAATTCCATTTCCATTAATTTACGGAAGCCCCAAACTGGACAGTAATTCGATTTTTAAGAAGTTTGATGCGCTGCCTGACTCAATGCAAAGGATTCTATCCCTACATCCTCATACTGAAATCGTAATTACGGGCGATTTCAGTAGAAGAAATTCTGGGTGACTTCGATATTCTGGACAAACAATACCAGAAGGATGGTGTATTGAGATCTTCGCTGCATAAAACAACTTGACCCAGCTTGTAAATGAGCCTACACGAATACCAGACCTTGATAGTCATACCACACCGTTCTTTTTTTTTCATATAATTCCGCGCGCGCACCAAGGGTATATGAATATCCTTTTACTGGATTTTCTCCAGGGCGCGGGCGGGTGATATAGTAGTTTGAACCTCAGGTGTATTAGGTTTTGATATTTTCCCAGAAGTGGTTGTCAAACTGGAGCCAGTGCATCCTCAACCAGTGGGTCTTAGTACATGCTAGTTGTAAGTTCGTTACATTCAGCCCAGCCAGCAACCACTCCAACATCAGTGTTATGCCTTCATGTCAGTGTTGACGCCGACGGAATTTTCATATAACTACATACAAATTCTATGAAAAGACTTTTTTCAGAGAATTGCCTCATGGGATTCGAGCCCGCGACCCTTTGCTTGAGTGGTCTATGCATATACGTCTACACCACGGCCACCTGGGCTTGTTTTTAACTTCTCACCCCGAGAAGTACACCGTTGATGTGATCTCTAATCTAATCATCTAATTTCTCGTACTCCCACCACACAGTTCGAGAAAAAAAAGTCCTAAAAAACCGTATGGCAATATGAGAAAGCCAATTGGAGCGGTCTTAACACCTTCCTTAGGAATTTTAACTTTTAATTCAATTCAATTCTGTAAAGAGGCTGTCAGGGTTAGAGAAATGTTTTTTCGGTACCACAAGACATACCCAACAGAGGAAAATCGATAAAAGTTTACCATAAATGAGCCAGGAATGATTGCAACGTCTATCTAAAGAAATTTCAATATGACCAAAAACTGGAATCACACAATACTACAATGTTCCAAAGGTAGTAAAAATTTTTGGTCGTTTGTCATAAATATTAGAAATTCTGCTCCATCCTCCATCCTGATGCTCATTTACAATGACATTCTAGTTGTCAGCTCTTTAAAAAAGGCCAATCTGCTTGCTGCACACTTTGCGGCCAGTTCAGCACTCCCAGATTGTGCTTTGTCTCCGCCTAAACTTGAGTGTGTTGAATCTTCAATGGGACAAATCTACTTTCGCACTCATGTAGTAGCGCGAGTTCTTACAGATATTAGCATTCACAAATCCGCTGGTCCTAATAGTATACCATATCTCCCCTTGTTGTGAAGAGGTGTTCTTCCTCCCTGGAAAAACCACTGTGTAAACTTTTTCATCAATTCTACACTTTAGGACTCTTTCCGAGCAGATAAAAAACAGCATTTGTCCAGCCCGTCATTAAAAAGGGCGAATCTTCTTCTCTCTCCTCCTACAGACCTATTGCAATTACGTCCCTTCTTTCAAAGGTCAAGAAAATGCTGATAAACTGCCAGCTCATAAATTATCTCGAAACATGAAAACTTCTCAATCTCCGGCAGTACGGTTTTCGTAGCAACAGGTCCACAAGTGACTTGATGACATGTCTCACCGAAAAATGGAACATCAATCCATTGATGACATCATTATCTTTTGTCGAAAATGCGTGCTCTTGAGATCGATGACTTTCTTCTTCTTTCTTCCATTAAAGAAAATACCTTTCGGAACGTTCAATTCAAGTTGTTTTGGATGGTTCCAAGTCTGATTTTCACAAAATAAATGCGGGAGTGCCCCAGGGCTCCATTCTGTCTAATACACTTTTTTTAATTTTCATCAACGATTTTTGATTTTTCTAATCTAATATATTCCTTTGCTGACGACAGTACTTTCTGCTTTTGATATTTGTGCCCTGACTCACGCACCTTCTGTTCGGCTGTAAAACAAGAACGACATGGTATGTTAAGCTTATTAAATTCTGATATTTACAGCATAACATTGGTGAACCACTAACCACTAACCACTATTTAAACACCCAACCATTGTCCATAAATGATTGAATCATCGAATCCGAAGAACTGTACATTCTCGATGTGTGTGTCAATGACAACTTACGTTGGAATGACCGCATATTCGGTGTAGTCAAAATGCTGCGAAATATCTAGGATTTCTCAAGCGATGTAAGAAATACGTCACCCTCTCTGATCAGGGCTTAATTTATAAGGCATTTATCCGCCCGAAATTGGAGTACAATGCGCACATCTAGTCGGGTGCGCCCAAAACATCTCTGTGCCTGCTAGATAGGACTTAAAATCGTGCGATTAAACTCATAGGTGATGATAATATCATCCAGCCAATGGACACCCTTTAGCATCAGTAGTGCTCCATAGAAATCGCCAGTAGCATTGCGACCCTTCAAACTTTTAACCATAACATAACAGCATAACCATAACCATAACACCCGTCTCGTTATGAATGCTCATCAGTATACACTCAAGCTCATTTAAGGACGTACTGTACTCTAAAATATCGTGATTAGTTCCAAGGCCGCATAACTCGCTTACGGAATGCCCTGCCGACCTCTGTGTTTCCTGGTCGTTATAATTTACAGACATTTAAAAACAATGTACATCGGTACCTGTTTTTTCTTCCTCCCTGATTTTCCTTCGCCCGCTCTGTATACAAGCATATTAAGGGTACTTAAATCCTTTGAGAGCGCGAAAGTTATAAAAAAGGCTACTTTAATATATCCCTTAATACGCATCTACGTTTCACCTGGAGAGTGTTTAAACTCCCGATATTTTCCAGCACTTTTTTTCAATAATATTCATTTACGAAAACAAACTGCAGTATTAAATGAAATTAATAAATGAAGTTAAACAAAAGAATAGTTTAGTCATTATATCTAATTACCACTCACAACAACATTTTTGCCTAATATTCAACTGTTGCCGAAAAAGAAGAAAAAAAACCAATTAAAGAATAAGGAAATATAATAACCATATTCAATATAATTATGGACTGAAGATATAAATGATTACACATTAACGCTCTTAAATTATGGCCCTAAGCCTACAGGGTAAGGTTTACTTAAAACAGTGCTCAAACCCATTCCTTAAAAAAAAGTTACTTCACTCTTAGTACGATTTGCCTTTTGCACACAGTCGTCTCTCTCACTTCTTATATTTTATTACATTTACTTCTAAGTAATATTAAAAGACATTACATAAATAAGTTTTCCCTTTAAAGAGCCAAGCCAAGCTTCATGAGTAGAACACGAGTAAAAAGCTGATATTCATCCATTTAGTGAATAAATTTAGTAATATATATATAGTAAAGCAAAAGCAAAACCCACAGCCTGGATAGAAATGAAGGAAAACAAATCATTCCAGGACCAACTGACTACAAATACGAATACAAGGGCTGGTCTGCAAACACCATCTGCAGATCTAGGTGATCTAATAATAACCTGAGTGCAAATTGTCTATCTTTGTAACGCGATGAATTTAATAAGAATATTTAAGGGTGGAGTGAAATAAATTTCGTCTGTCCTCGCCTTTCTTAAGGCGACTCATGCTACAGGGAACTTGCTCACCTGAAAACAGAGGCAGAGAAGCTGAAAAGCTGTAGAAAAGAGGCAAGAAGCAGTTAGAAAATATTATAAATACGAGACAGATGATGCTTCAGATATTATCTAGCAAAGGAGCACTCTTCAGGTTCCATGCTCTTTTCTAGAATAGAAAAGCAGTCATGGCGAATCTTCACTTTAACATTCACGCGTTTGTATTCTTGTCCTTGTTATCCCAACCTACGGGCTATCTGTACACCAAGTGCGATGTTAAAAATTTAAGTGCATCTCATTTCCGTTTCTATTTGATTGTGTAAGGTAAAAATCAGGTGTGATTACGAAATGATGAATTCGCGCTCCAAAAACCGAGTATCTCGCAATCAGGACTTTATTTTATTGCACGACCGTGTCGTTAAAGCGATACAACCTTGGAGACCTTTGTTATGAGGCCAGAGAGGTAAACGGCATTGGAAATCCACTGTATTATTGTGTTAAAGAGATGGAGGGGAGGGATTGTGAGATTGTATGCCCAAGTGGGTGGCAACGGCAATGGCAATATATCACCCGAATGGTGGGCTCTTTGGAGGAAATTACTTCATTCAGTGGAGGCTGGAATTAATTCACGAAAATTAACCTAAGTGAGGGCAGGACATAAACCATTAATTCGAACAATTCTACCAAATTAACGTTGAAGTACTGTTTAAGCTCACAAATGAGTGTATACAGATTTATGTTTAAAAGAACTCTTAGTAGAGACAAAGGAATTGCTCAGCTTTTTATACTGGTATCTACTATTGTGTAGGATTAGGCAACAATTTCGCATTTTGATCAACAAATGTATTTTAAGCGACTTTTTACTTTTGAATTAAAATCTGAAGATTCATTTTATTTATTTATTTATTTTTTTTTATACCTTGTTATATTTTACTTTCGTATATTGGACACATTTGCAACCATTGTTTATTGTAGAATTAAATTACTTAAAAAATAAAATAGATCAGCTCTGGGCAGTTAATTTGTTACAGTTCAGCAATATATCTTGATTTTAATGGGTTCGTATTCTTAGTCATACTAGCTTATACAGGAAATAGCACACAAGAAACTGTAACACGTACTTTTCGGTTTTGGTATTTTCTCAAACAGTTAAGAAACATCTTTAAGACTACCCATAGTGCGACTTATCCAAAAGCAAACCCTTTTATTGTTGTGGAGAATGCTTTAGCAAAGCCTATATAATTTTAATATGGACGAAACTGGGTTAGACTTGGTAAAATTAGATGTTGGAAGAACCCCCCTACATAAGTCTATTGGTCTATGGAACCTCTTAGAATCAAATTGAGCTTTTGACGAAGCGTAGGAGAGTATTGACGTCTAAATTGTTTATGTTAAGGCATTGTTGAATAGAGCTCCTAGATGGAATTTTCTCCTTTGGGAGAGATCTGGAGATGTACAGAGTTGGTGGAGGATTGTCTCAATGAAGATTCCATTAAAGTCATTTGTAAAACGCTAAGCCTCCTTACATACTTGCCTGCAAGAAACTGTACAGTCATCGCAAAATATGATGGCACTGAGATGCTTCTTGTTCAGAGAGATCAAAGTCTCAAAACGAATCAGATCCAGTTATGGCCAGATTTATTTGGTCGCTTGACATATTGACCCAACAGTTCACCTAAGATTGGATCCAGCCTTAGGTTTACCTTGCACTTAGCGATTGGTATACGAATGGTACCAGGTAGGATAGGTAAAGCGATTCCAATTTTGACGAGTTCATCCGTCCTATAAATTCCTGAAATATCCCTGTGGGCCGGCACCCAACAAAGGTGTATTTAAAACTGCTGAACTCTCTGAGAGATGACCGGCAGTTATCTTTGTGACAGCATGACACTGGACGTTTTATCAAGAGAATGCAAACATCTAATTAACTTAAAAACTGACACAGCCTTTATCGAAGATGTTAAAATCGACGCACAGGTGCATTGACTACATACCAACAAACACAACAGAAACAAAACATCAGTACGAGTTCTGAGTTTTTGCTGATGCAAAAAATAATGTCGAGATTATTTCCACAGAAAGCACCAACGGAGCATATAGAACCACCGGAGGATGTAGGTGAGATCGCCAGTTACGCAAACGAAACTTCTGGATGTATGCAAACGATTTAGCAATAATAAATCGCCTGGATTGCACGGTATACCAAATAAGGTCCTTAAGCTGGCTGTCAAAAGAAATACAGAAGCATTCGTGGAAATGTATAACAAGTGATTAACAGAAGGTGTTTTTCAAGACCAATGGAAAAAGCAACGTCTTGTGCTGCTGCCCAAAGGGAATAAACTACCAGATGAGCCCGCGTCATACCGTCCCATATGCTTACTAGACACGATGGGTAAAATGCTGGAGCGAATTATATGCAATTAATTGGAGGTGTCAATTGATGAAGCCGGAGGACACTCAAACCAGCAGTATGGATTTAGAAAGGCTCGCTCTACAGTAGATGCTATTCGGAAGATAACTACGACCCTAGAAGAAACCATTCAGGGCAGAAGATGGCGCCGTATTAACGTTGAGCGTCAAAAATGCCTTCAACTCTGCAAACTGGGGGCTTATAGTACACTCTCTGAGGTCAATGAAGGTACCATGGTTTTTAATAAAAATTATGCTAAGTTACTTCGACAATCGGTTCCTATTCTACGATACCGACGATGGAGTAAGGCAGCACCACATAACTGGCGGAGTTCCACAAGGATCGGTACTAGGATCTCTCTTATGGAACATTATGTACGATAGGATTCTAAGACTTGGAATCCCGATTGAGGCTAAAATTATAGTATTCGAAAAGTTAGACGGCGGATGGCAACAGTTGGGTTAGAGCTGGCAGAACATAAAACCGAAGCAGTTCTGGTAACCAGTCGCAAGGAAGGAGAAACAGTCACCATCAGGGTGGGTGATCACGATATAACATCCAAACCGGCTATCAGATACCTAGGTATGATGATCGATGCTAGGCTCACTTACAAGGAACACCTTGAAAGAACGTGCGATAAAGCTGCAAATGTGAGCGCTGCCTTATCAAGAATAATCACAAACATAGGAGGACCCAGACAACAAATGAGACTAGTTCTGTCAAGGGTGGTGCAGTCATCAGCGGCACCAATATGGGCGAAAGCATTGAAAATTAATTCATACGCAAGAAAGACTAATTCTGTGAACAGACTATGTGCTCTGAGAGTTTGCTGTGCATATCGGACAGTGTCAGATGATGCTAAACACGCTGCCTGACTCGAACTGCAACTTTTTAAAATGCTATAATTTTTTTTACTTTTTGATAAATTTTATTGTGAAAAAAAAAAAATGTTGGAAAATACAACAATTTTTAAATTGTATCAGTAGTTTTCAATATGTACACCTTTGGCGCGAATAATGGCCTTCCGACGGCAGAAGAAAGCATCGCACGCTGTACGCAAGTGGCTCTGCGGTATTTTGGCCCATTCCCGGCGAAGTGCTTGTTTGAGGTGGCCTAAACTTTGGTATTTTTTAGTGCCAACCTTCGCCTTAAAAATACCCCATACAGAGAAATCCAACGGATTTGCATCCGGAGAATTTTCAATCCATTGTGTCGAAGAAATGAAGTGTGGAACATTGTTTTTTAACCAATCTTGGTTGACGCGCGCTTTGTGAGACGGTGCCGAGTCTTGTTGAAATGTCCACGGTCTCCGACCGAAATGATTGTTTGGTCAAGGCTTCAATATTGCCTCTAAGACATTTTTACGGTATACGATCGCATTAATTTTGACGCCATGGTCCAAAAATACGAGCGGAGAGCGACCATCGACGGTTATGGCGGCCCAAACCATCACCATCGATGCTACCTGTTTTCTGGTGGCCGTCCGAAGGTGTAAATTTTCGAAGGACCTCTCTGGCAATTAAGCCCGGTCATTTTGTTTGTTGACATATTGCTCGATAACAAATGGCGACTCATCGGAAAAAACCAAATTCGGCAACTCACCACTTTCGTGTAAGCATAGCAACTCCTTCGCTCTTTCAACTCTAACTTTTTTCTGTTGCTGTGTAAGATCGTGTGATTTTTGGAACTTCAATGGCTTGAGCCCAAGCTCATTTTTCAGTATGTGTTGCATCCGTTCCAACAATATGTTGAGCCCACGAGCCTTCACTTTCCGAACCATTTCTGCCGATGTTGCTGTTTTTCAAGACACAATTGATTTATTCACGTTGAGATGCTGGAGGGCTCTAACGATAGCTACTTTTGGTTTTCCAGCCAAATATAAAGCAAACACACTATCATGTTTGAATTCCATCGCGGGTAAAAATTTTTCAACACAACTGAGATCGTTTATAAGGCTTGCAAACAATTATATGTTATGTATCAAAATTTGAGCTCACATTATGGCAGTCTGAAGTTGGTTACAGTTCGAGTCAGGCAGGGTGTATATGTCATTGCGGTAATGCTACCAGCAGATATATTGGCTACTGAGCTACAAAGGACCTACGATGCCAAAATTCGGGAACCCGGAGTTTCAGTGAAAAGTATCAAGCTCGGAGAAAAGAAGCACAGCATAAGTGCGTGGCAAGAGAGCCAGTCTACAGAGTGGAGATGGACCTACCGAACTATACCCGATATTCGTAAATGGGCAGAACGTAACCTTGGAGAAGTAGATTTTTACTAAAGTCAGCTTCTAACTGGATATGGCTGCTTTCAATCATATCTATACAGGTTTGGTTTGAAGGAATTCCCTTCTACTTAAACTGCGGAGCAGCTAGAGAAGATGCACAGCATGAGAACTAGAGGAGAAAATTGGAGATATACAAGCTCCTGAAAACATCGTTAACCCTATGCTAACATCAAGTATAATATGGGTTGCGGTGAAACAGGCTGCGGCAAACATAATGAAGGAACTTCGACGGTTGAAAAGAGTCAGAGAGGGAATTAATGAAAATCAAACCCAGACGACATCTCTAATACAAGAACAGTAAATACTGTACACAATTTCGAACTAGCAAACTGAGAAAGAAGGGCATAAAGTGCTTACCAGCCCCCAGTAGTAGTACTTAACGGCAGTTCCCTGGGGAGAGTGGTAGAAGAGTGCAGGGTTAGTACGTAGGCGCATCACCAAAATCGAGTACTTGGGGTTTGCGAATCGTGCATGCTGATAGCTCGGGCTATTAGTGTCTTTCGAAGATCATCACATCCTTGGACGCAACCCAAAAAAAAAAAAACACGAGTACCATAGATATGCATTTTGTGCGTGATTGCTTATACACCAAACACAAATGCGGCCAATTTATAATAAAACTGTTGATCATAAAGAAAGCTATTGTAATTCTGGAAGAAAGCTACAAAACCCTTAACAAAAGGGTGACAAAGAAAGAGGAAACCAACGAAAAAGTGATTTAAAAGTTCCAAGATTAAAATCAAAAAATATTTTCATAACAAACAAAATTAACTTATCGGTAAGGAAGTTAGTAAGCGTTGACATCAATAATATAAACATAGATTTCCAATACGATACAGCATCTGATATATACCATATATGATATATCAATATAACATATATATATATGTAGTACTAAGACAATATAAACTGCTGATGCATCGTCGCCATCTCAAAATTATATGATTGTTTGTTTTGATTGTTAGCTGTCTTCACTTCGATACAGTTCATGAGGATCGAATTCGTAATCAAGAATTACATCGTGTTAACTCATAAAGTGTGTTAAAAAAAGCTTAAAGCTTTACACCGAAAAAAATATTCACACAGCTGTGCAACCGACACATTGCCTTTGTCAAAACAGTTTGAATGTTATGTGAAACTCCGAGACAGAAGGGCACATATACCATTATGCCAAAGCAATATCTTGTTGAAGCAGAACTTCGACGGCTGCAAGACATACATATAATTTCGCCAATAAATTATTCAGACTGGACCGCCCCTATAGGTGTCATTAAAAAACCAAATGGAAGCGTTCGAATTTCCGATGAATTTGTACGGAAAGTTTCTGAAAAAAATGCAACAAAAAAAAAAGGGGACACCTAGACGAATTACAAAGCAAACATTCGATGGAAATTGACAGAAAATC
Source organism: Volucella inanis (assembly GCA_907269105.1). Lineage (NCBI taxonomy): Eukaryota > Metazoa > Arthropoda > Insecta > Diptera > Syrphidae > Volucella > Volucella inanis. The sequence goes on from OU026153.1 coordinate 143,645,151, forward strand.
ATCGCAAATCTTCCGATGCACTCAAGAAAATTTTAGTCTTCTGGCTTCCTCTTGACACACTTAAATCCAAAGCAAAACATCATCGTTGCAGCAGGTGCATCCAGCTACAGATTGGGTTGCTGCATTTTCCATGAACGTTCGCTCACACCAGCTGAGAAGTTGTACAGCCAAATTGAGATGAAGGCCGGCCACTTGTCTTCGCATTTACCAAGTTCCACAAATTGGTTTTTGAAGAAAATTTAAAATCCAAATCAACTAAAAGCCTCTTCTTAGCATTTTTAGGAACAGAACTGGAAAACGTTGTTATTACATTCATCAAACTAGAAAAGTTCCCTTCTCTAGATATCCCATATGATATTGTGATAAATGGCTGGCCAAACAAAATTTACAATGAAGGTGAGTTGAGGTCATTTTTTAATCGCAAAGAAGATATAAGCATTGTCAAAGGTTGTAATTCAAAGCATTTACAGAAAATGCGTTCTTCAACAACTTCATCGAGGAAAACCTGGAATCGAATGAACAAAGGCGATAGCCAAAAGTTTCGTTTATTGGCCTGGCATTGACTCGGATATAAAGACCTTGGTCCAAAACTGCAATAACTGTGCAATGATTTAAAAATGCCAATGAAAACAACGCTACAGCCATGGCCTACATCCAAAGAGCCATGGGAACGCCTGCATATACATAGACTACGCTAGTCAAATTAATGGAAACTATTTTCTATTTTTAGTGGACGCTCATCCAAAGTGGTCAGAAATAGTACCCACAAAAGTGAGCGGACACTGGAGATTCTCACTGAAATATTTTCTCGATAATGGACCACCGAAGACCCTCATTTCAGATAACGGAACACAATTTAAGAGCTCGCAATTTTAACGGTATATGAAGGAAAACGGCTTTCAACATCTATTTTCCAGTACATACTATTTTATCTCATATCTAATGGACAAGCTAGACGGTTTATCGACAATTTTAAGCGCTCGCTTATTTAACTAAGAACAGAGGGAACACAGCGATAGAACATTTAGACATTTTTAAAGTGTTATCGATCAAGGCCTAATCATAACACTCCTAACTTCAAGTCCCCCTCCTCATTTTGTAGATATAATCGGGTAAGTTAAAACTTAATCGAACCAAACTCATATAAGGAGAGTCGAATTACAAAGGTTAATACAAAGCCAAACTCAAAAATATGGCAAAACTCAAAAAATTTGGAGCCAAGCAGAGATCACTCAACAATGAGGAGACTAGATCTTATTCCAACAGCAAGGAAACATATTGGGAACCAGGACAAGTCATAGAACGCCTTGGTCATATTATGTACAGTGTACTGCTGCAAAGTGGTATGCTAGTTCGTCTGCATATGTAGTAAATTAATTGCGCAAGCTCCACGGAGAAAACACAAGACTTGGGATTTTGAGCTGGGAATATATGATAGTGAACGAACTTCAGATGCAGATGATATTGTTAGGCTTGAGACCAGTTCTAAAATTTGTAAGACTTCAAGGCAAAATGTCTCAATCCGAAAACAAAAAATTTTATATTTTGTTGTTAGATGTCGCAAAAGTTGACATTAACCATTTTAAGTTTCTACTCTTTGTGTTGTGGTGTTCTTCCACGCTGGCAAAACCATTGCGTAAGCTTTTTCATCAATCCTACTCTTTAGGACTCTTTCCGAGCAGATGGAAAAGAGCATTTATCCAGCCCGTCCCTAAAAAAGGCGAATCTTCTTCTCTATCCTTTTTCAGACATATTGCACTTACGTCCCTTTTTTCCAAGGTCATGGAAACGCTGATAAACCGTCAGCTCATGAAATATCTCGAAACACGAAACCTTCTCAATAACCGGCAATATGTTTTTCGTAGCAACAGGTACACTGGTGATTTGATGGCATGTCTCACCGAAAAGTGGAACCAAAGCGTACATCAATCTGGCGAAAGCAAGATAGTTGCACTTCATATTTCTAAGATATTTGACAGAGTTCGGCATCAGGCTCTCTTGTCGATGACTCTCTTCTATAATGGATTAGAAATTAACTTTAGGAACATTCAATTCAAGTTGTCTTGGACGGTTTTAAGTCTGATAATCACAAAATAAATGCTGGTGTGCCCCAGAGCTCCGTTCTGTCTCCGAAACTCTTTTTAATTTTTATTAATGATCTCTTGTCTGCCACTTCTAATCCAATTTATTCCTTTGCTGATGCCCACATCTAGTCAGGTGCTCTTAAACATCTCTAGCAGGTGCAGGTGCAGGTGCTAGGATTTAAATCCGTGCGATAAAACTAATTGGTGATACTAATATCGGTAATATCTCCTGCCTTACTTTGTTATATCGCTATTTTCACCACCAGTGATCCATTGAAATCGCCAGTAGCATTCCGCCCGTTCAAACTTTCAACTGTAACACCCGTCTCGCTATGAATGCTCATCAGTATACCCTCAAGCCCATTTTCGGACGTACTCTAAAATATCGTGATTCTTTCCTAAGCCATACAACTCGCTTATGGAATGCCCTGCCCACCTCTGCGTTTTCTGGTCGTTATAACTTGCAAACATTTAAAAACAATGTACATCGGTACCTGTTTTTTCTTCCTCCCTAAAAACCCGCGCTGTGTACGAACATTTTAAGGGTACAAAAAACCCTTGAGGTCGCGCCGATTATAAAAAAAAGCATTGTGGATGTATTTGTTAATTCTTAAAATTCTTGTAAATTCTTAAAATTATATTTCGTATCTCTCAACAGTGGGAAATACAATCGAATATTTTCAAGTATTCTGGCTATTCAAAAACAATTGAGGAATGTTCCGCTTAATTTTCTCTTGAATCTGAGCCCCATGTTCTGGATTCGCTGTCATTGTGTATTGCAGCTATGACCAGATCTTTTGCGTTTTTGGCCAATCAATACCTTAATGGTCACATAGTTTAGTAAATGCGACGTGCATAAAAAAGCGATTTATTGCTTTTAAACAATGGCTCTACTGAAAACCAGCGAACGTCGGTGTAAAAACGGTGTCAGTATGACGTCTGTCAGAGTTTATTTCTAATCAAATTAAACCAGCTCCCTGCCTTGATTTTGAAGATAACTCCAGCTAGCAGACTATTAAACCTAATTCGTCGGAATATGGTATGTCGGCTTGGATTTTATACAGCTATTTTTCTCTTATTTCTTCTAAGTGTATCACTAATCAAGAAATATAAGGAAAATCTAAATCTTTTTTTAAGGTCTACTGCTCTTCTAAGTTGTTGCACTTATTAATAATATTATTATATATATATTATACTATATTGTATTATATTGTATAATATATAATAAAATATAATAACCACCGTGTGGCGCTTCCATTGTTCCGATATGAGTTCTGTTTTTTTTTGTTAAGTTGGTACATCGGTTGTTGACATTCTCTCTAAATCTTAGCGTCATAGCTTGACATTTGCAAAAGTTACGTAGCCAAGAGAACATCTATCTCTGTGTGTGTTGGCGGTTTTTACAATTTTAGAAATGGATTTAAATTTGCAACAACGAACTTATATTAAATTTAATTTAATTTAATTAATTTAATGGTGCGCGAACGTTGGAAATGTTGGAAAAGTGTTTCAGCATTCGGATTCTCCAAGGAAAACAGTCGTTTACCAGTAGCACGAGCGGTTCAAAAGTGGTCGTGAGTCAATCGAAGATGATGAACACAGTGGCAGACCATCGACATCGAAAATGTAGCAGCAAAGTTGGTGCCAAAAGACCTCAATTTCATTAAAAAAAGACCGTGTTGACGTCGCAAAAGAGATGATTTTCGAGGCTGAATCCGATCCCACATTCATCAAAAGGATCGTTACTGGAAACGAAACATGGGTTTATGAGTACGACACACAATCCAGACATCAGGCAAGTGAATGGCGTTCACCAAATGAGCCGAGATAAAAAAAAACACGTCGTTTTCAGTAAAAAAAGAAGGCAATGCTCACGGTTTTTATGGATTTCAACGGTGTAGTGTAGATAATGCACCGTCGCACAGTGCCATCATTATTCGTAATTGTTTGACGAAAAATGCAACAAATACCATCCAACAGCCACTGAATTCACATGTGAATGTTCAATGTGACTTCTTTCTGTTCAATCGAGTTAAAAAACCACTGCGGGGAACGCGTTTCAGCAGTTGAGAGGAATTAATGGAAAAATCCCAGGAAGCACTGATGGACATACCGAAAACCGAATATAAAAAATGTTTCGACGATTGGATCAAGCGCTGGCATACGTGTGTTGCAGTCGATGGCGATTAGTTTGAAGGGAATAATATAGATTTAGATGAATAAGCTTGTATTTTTGTTGATCAAGGTAGTATACGCGAACTATCAAGCACCAGGAAGCTAACATTCAAAATGCTTTTCTGTATAGACATCTTTCTAAATAAATTAAGCCGTTTAAGCTAAATTTATTATATGAGTGTAGCTCTACAGGCTTTTCTTGACGAAAGAAATCTTTCATTATATCACTTTCAAATCCGTTGCTTAATTCCACTGAAAAAGTCTTTGAAAACACTCCAATCCAAGTCACTAAACATTTCAGAAAAAAAACGTTAACAACGATAGACTCAACGGTTAAGATATATGCAAAAGTAATCGTTGACAAATATAAAGACCCCTTTTTCAACCACACTATTTATAAGCAAAATGCATAATAAGACAATAATTTGTAGCAAGGACATAATTTTTTATGTAATATATGTCAAATGCTTATCGCAACTGTATTTTATATGTGTGTACGCTTTATGTAAGATAAATAAAACTTTACACCCCGAAAAAATTCTGCAAACGAAACAAACGACTTCGGAACGACTTTCGCGAGTATCATCGCCTAAATTTGCATAATGTGATGTTCTGCAAAAAAATCGTACACTCTTGGTAAAACAAATCAAATTTACGAGCTTCCGTAAAAGGGACGAAAAATAAATGAAAAAAAAAAGTGCGCTAATATTCCATTCCCGCAATTATGAGTATACTGTTGCCTCGAGGCTAATGAGGCCGCATACCACTCTTAAGGAGGAAAGCAAAACCTAACCTAGTCATGATGGGTCAATTCTGTAGGAACAATTGCATAAAAATTCTTCCAGGGTATTGCAGTTGTAACAAGTAAGCCCCCCCAACTATCATTGCACACAACCGCCAATTGATTGTGTGACACACAATGTCGGAAAAGTTAAAAGGAACGCAATAGGATTTGCATGAGGTGGGGTTAAGAGTTTATAATGTTGGTAGTGGGGCCTACTCTCAAGGCCAAGTAGCGGGGTTGATTGTGTGGGTTGTTGGTTATATGGTGATCAGGGTTATGTGCGGAAATGGATTTTTCTCTTGTTTTCTTTTGAATAAAAAAGTGAAAAAAAAAATTCTTGTTTTCCCCCGTCGTACAAGGGAGGCACTTAACTCATGGTCGAGTTTCAAGTTGACTTGTGAAATGCTAAAGGTTTCATGCTACTCCAAATGAGGTAGAACAACCGCAATTTGTTCCTGATTGTGTTGTGTTATATTTTACCTGCAGCTATGAAGTGTGTCCTATTCGTTGAATGGCTCGACCGACGATGGTGAAACCTTAACTGAAGTACCATGAATGGCAGTATGGTGTAATTGGGATTGAAAAAAAAAAACGATTTCTTTTTATTCATTGTACTCGTTCTTGGGCTGTAATATCATGTGTCGAAAGTGTGTCAATTGTGGTCTCATGGACAATATTACTAGTTGAGTGTTTAAAGTGCTTAAGGGGCCAGTTTTTAGTTTCTTTATTCAAATTTAAGATTTTAAAAAAATGAATAAGAGTTGGCTATGTTTACTGTATGCAAGTTTTTTGAGAGCTGTTTAAATTAATTTTCTAGACCTTCTCGACGAGAAAAGTTTTTAGTTTCAGAATACCCATTTATCTGTATTTTTTGAAGTATTTTTACCCATCTTGTTTCCTAACTAGCTCCGGTGAAATGTTCATGCATCGACACTTAGCTTATGCAAAATGATCGAAAGCGTAGCTAGTAATAAGGATTTTCAGGTTGTAAATGATTGGACATCCAAACTTTTGTCAGTGTTTTCAAGATCTGATAATTTTCGATTGGCTTCTCCTGACGCTTCCTCTGGGACAGAGTTCCATATAATAATTTTATGCGTCGAAAATAAAAGTATAAAGTCCTAAGCGTGCAGAAAGTTTGTAGTTCAGAGCAAACTAGTCCACTATACTCCTTGTGTTTTCTTTACTGAAATTACTCAGTCAGGATGTTGTTTCACTTATGCCCAGCATACTTGATTATCAAGCGTAGTTCCCTGTTTCGATGCCAATAAGTAGCCCGTAATCTTTCCCACTAGAGAACAGTCGCTGACTTTTAGTGATGTCAGAAATCTTTCGTTTGGTCTACTTGTAGGCTGAAGGTGATTCCATCTGCAGTTGTGCTCATAGGAAACGCAACTGTGTATGAACCAACGTAGGTCATGAAGAACTGTTATCTGATCCTCACTGCGTTCAGTGAAGTCCTGCATTTTCGAATTCTAGATGCAGATGCTTCCCACCCTCCACCGGTTCTTCACAATATAGTTCATTTCATCAGGATGTTGTAAACCTCCGTTTAAAGGACTTTTAGGAAGTTTTCCTAATGGGAAGTGAAATTTTACGTCCTCCAGAAAAGCAACATTCCGTTCCTGGCTTAGCATCTGGTCGCAATCAGTTTTGGGTATTTTTTATTTTTTTCAGCAACAAGGGTTCTGGTGTCATTGCATGCTCATAAGACCAGAGTCAAACAGAGATTTATATTATTTCTCTTTAAATATAAAATGGCTAGGATAAATTGGCTGTGTCTACCCGAAAGATCATCAACACTTCAAGAAAGTGGAATGTGAGTTTCTTGGACGTTTCCACCGTGACATATTTAGCTCAAAACAGTTTGTTATCCAGTTGAAACCAAAATTATTAGCTTAATTGGAGAAGAGAATAATGATGCTCTTAGGCACTAAAAGGGTCAGAACTTCGTACAGAGAACGATCTCAGTTTCAAGAAAATTGGCTTAATCCCATTTCGTGCACTGGAAATAGTTGATCACGCCTAGGGCTGCCTGCGTTTTAAGGCAGACTGTCGCTAGGTATGATCCAACAGATAGTAGAGCTTCAACATATGCATATGCCTCGGTATTGATGTTAGAACTAATGCTAGCATTAAGCATTATAACAGTGGATGCAGAACGTCCCCTTCAATGCAACCCAGCAGTCAGGATATGTAATCAGGGTGGTATTCACCAGCATTACCTTTACTCAAAAAACTGGTTATCGACAACTCAGCGTATTCTTGCAGAATTATACATGCCGTTAAGAGTTGCGTTGTCGAAACACTGAATGCTTTGGTGCATACTGCTGGTAAAAATGACCTGTTTTTTTAAATTATTTGTACACTAGTATATCCATCTAGTTTCATATTTTGTTATTGCATATGAAATATAGTGCCACGTTGTTGCATGTGAATAGTGCCACAAATGAATCTGCTGGAGAGGTGTGCGTTGAAATCGCAATTTCTGCGCATGATAGTTTTTAAACCTACTGTATGCTTGATGTTCCGCCACTCAAGTGATGCAAACCTTATTATGGTATGGTGACGATGATAAGTTAAGTTTATTGGAAAGTTGCTATCGTAGCAAACGTTACTCCACATCAACGACGACATTTGTCTTGGGGTCATATCATACGTTGAACATCTTTCGCCCCTTATTTAACTGTGCTATGCTGAAGGTTCATTTCATAATATGACACCTTCAACAGGGTTCCTCATGTTGGGCTCCCATTTCATCGAGAAACTCTACTTAAGACAATATCACCTTTTAGCCCCCTCGATATTAATTTATTACATTAATACTTCTGATATTCAAAATTGTTTGATTCCTGAACTGGTGAATTAATCTTTGTTTACAAACCCGGGGACATACATTCAAAAATCCTCTTGTTTTCGTTTATTCTTTTGATGTGATCGAGTTTTCAAAGACTTTACGTATGAGTTTCTTAGACATTTGGTCTAAATTGATTGAGTATAGATAGAATTTACTCGTGTGTCTTCTCTACCATCTGCCCTCGTAGAACACGTATATTATATGCATTGTAGTGAGCAGCACTCAGCGTCGGAAAGTAGACGTGGTTATACGATCAAGTTAATATAGAACATCACTTTGGTGTTTCAAGAAAGCAGTTTCAAATTCAGTTATTTCCTTAAAGTAAGTAAATAACTTTCTGCTGGAGCATACATTGTATTTGCGTTACTTCAAAACCAGACCTTAGTTAAAACTAAGGTAGTAGTTTGCTCTTTATATTGAGCAGCTAATTTTTTATGTGTCAGTAACCTATATCTAATGTAATCGCTTCCATAGTGACAGATTGAATGATCTTGTTTTCTCGTGTCTTATTAAGTCTCCACTTTTATAGCCTACATCGCTTTTAACAAAGAAAATAAAATAATACATTTGCAACATTCTTACCATTTCAATTTTCATAGGGCTTATTTCTCAAAATTGAAATATCTGTTTAGCACTGCTAATTTTAACTGCTAATTTTAATTTTAAATAGATCAAATATTTACATAGATGTTGTTGAACTTTTCTACAAACTACTACTATTCTCTTCGTTCCTATAAAAGATCATAAGCATAACTGGTATAATAATGAGTAACAAAACAATCTAAATTATGGCGCACAAATTTTAAATCTCGGTATACCTTTGACATCTTCGCTTACAATCAATCAAGCTCATACCCTTTTTTTCGGCTCTGTGATTCACTTTATCATGATTACTTGAGCCGAATGCAATCTGAACTTATCGCTAATCCTAAGCGCTTTTTCCACTTCATAAACACTAAATGAAAATATGATAATTTACCACCTAATTTGAACTTTTCAAATGAATCCTCGGACAACCCGGAAGAAATCTAAAACTTAAATTGTTTAACCGAACGTTTGTTGTGCATTTTTCTTATATGAGAAGTTGTACCCAATCTTCATTTACATCAGATGATATAAATGTCGAATGTGTAGTGCAGAAAACCCTAGTACTCTCTGGACTGGCCAAACACCCTCTCTCAGCAGCTATGCCACAGAATATTTTTCCATCATTTTGTAGAAGTTCCTACATAATTCCCCTGTATAAAAAGTTCCCAAAATTAAATATCGTATCTTCGAGTAATTCCCCAAATTACTGTATACCCAAATTATTTGAGATCATTTTGGTCATGGTCTTTCACTGCAAGCCTATTCTCTATCTTTGTCAGCACGGTTTTCTACAAGGAAGATCAGTAACTACTAATTAAGCGGAATTTGTTTCTACGTTCTCTGTGCATTGAAAGATGGAACATAGCTTTCGATAAAATTTCCAACGAAATTAAGGCTCTCGGTTTCCAACCGGTGTTCATCTTGTGGATGAAATCTTTAATTTTCTTTTAAGATTTTGTGTTTCAGATTATCCCATCTCAAGGAAGTCACTTCGGCTCTAATAAACCGGTCAACAATGGGTGGAGGAAAAGATTTTTCGCCAGCACAAATTTCTGAAATTAAGACTCTTTTGATGCACACTGGCTATACTCAGAGAAAAATGACAATTACACCCTTTTTGACTCTAACTGCAACCAAATTCAGACTGCTATAATTTCCAAACCGTTCATGGCAGTGAGCCAAAATTTTGACACATGACAGATAATTTTTATTATTAAGAAGCCCTTTAAACGATTTGCGGGCTATCCGCGATGGAATTCAAACGTGATAGTGTGATTGCTTTATAGTTGGCTAGAAAATCACAAGTAGCTATCGTTAGAGCCCTCCAGCACCTTAACGTGAATAAATTATTTATGTCACAAACTATAGGTCGCTACCGTGATACTGGCAGCGTTGCAAAACGCCATGGATGTGGTCATAAAAAAACAGCGACATGGGCAAAAATGGTTCGGAAAATGAAGGCTCGAATTAAGCGAAATCCATGTTGAAGTGAAAGAAAAATGGCTTGTGAGCTCAACATATCGTTGGAATGGATGCAACACATTCTGAAAAATGAGCTTGTGCTCAAGCACAACATCTTAAACCGCAACAGAAAAAAGTTAGAGTCGAAAGAGCGAAGGAGTTGCTACGCTTGCACGAAAGTGGTGAATTGCCGAACTTGGCTTTTTCCGATATGTCGCCATTTGTTATCGAGCAATATGTCAACAAACAAAATGACTGAGTTCACTTCCAAGAGAGGTCATTCAAAAATTTACACCTTCGGACAGCCTCCAGAAAGCAGGCAGCACCGATGGTGATGGTTTTTGCCGCCATAACTGCCGTTGGTCGCTCTCCGCTCGTATTTTTGGACCGTGGCGTCAAAATTAATGCGTTTACCGTGAAACTATCTTAGAGGCAGTATTAAAGCCTTAGGTATACAATCATTTCAGTCGGAGACCGTGGACATTTCAACAAGACTCGGCACCGTCTCGCAAAGCGCGCGTCAACCAAGATTGGTTAAAAGACAATGTTCCACACTTCATTTCTTCGACACAATGGATTGCAAATCTCCGAATGCAAATCCATTGAACTTCTCTGTCTGCGGTATTTTGAAGGCGAAGGTTGGCACTAAAAAATATCAAAGTTTGGACTCAAACAAGCACTTCGCCGGGAATCTGCCATAATATTTCAGAGCCACTTTCGTGCAGCATGCGATGCTTTCTTCTGCCGTCGGAAATCCATTATTCGCGCCAAAGGTGGACATATTGAAAACTACTGATACAATTTGAAAATTGATGTATTTTCCAAAATATCAAAAAATAAAAAAACTATAGCATTTTAAAAAGTTGTAGTTCGAATCATTCGGGTGTATTGTAGTGGCGAAGTCAACTATGGACAAAGTAAAAATTAAAGTGAACTAAAATGAAATGGAGTGGAAGCAAGATTAGAAGACTAGTGAGTGCCTTTCCGATGTGATGAATGCTCAGTGCTTAGAAGGCGATCGGTCCATTTGGCGGGACCTTTTAAAAGTATCAACAAGCACGCATCCACTTCGGCACCCTCTCCGTTCAAGAAAACTACTCTTAAGGGGTAGCCGTGGTGTAGTGGTATATGCATAGACTCCTCAAGCAGAGGCTCGTGGGTTCGAATCCCGTGCGAGGCAATTATGTGAAAAAGTCTTTTAATAGAATTTGTATGTAGTAATATGTAGGCATAACACTGAGTGGTTGCTGGCTGGGCTAAATGTAACGAACTAACAACTAGTACGTACTTAAGACCCACTGGTTAAGGATGTACTAGCTCGTCCCGTCCGGTTTGACAACCATCTCTGGGAAAAATATCGAAACCTAATACACCTGAGTATCAAACTACTACACCACCCGAGCGCGCCCTGGAGAAAAAGCCTGTAAAAGGGTATTCACATCCCCTTGGTGCGCGCGCGGTATTATAAAAAAAAAAACTCACGAATCATCAACAAAAACAAAAACAACCTTTTCAAGAAGAAGAATTTATTCGGCAGATGGGTTATCAGAAACACTTAAACCTAGAGGAAATAAATAAAAAAATTCTACGGTCCATTCGGGTGCTGCAAGAAGAAAACGCAAACCTAAAGTCAAAAGTTTGCGCACTGGGAAGTGGACTAAATTGGCAGCAACAAAGCACCTTGAAGAAATGCATTGAAATTTCTGGTTTGTCTGAGGTGCACGACTCTAATTCTGAAAGTGCAGTACTGCGACTGTTCTGGCGGTGGAGGTAACAAACGATGACATAGACAATTGTTATGGAAAGAAAGTGCGAAACAGCAAACGGAAAGGAAAACGTTCTCTCCCACTCATTGTCAACAGAAACCATCATCGGACTCCGCTCTCAAACAACGGATAATGCGTGAGGAAATGAAGAAAAAGCCCAGCATGAAGACAATCTTCCTCGATGGTAGTGCCAGCCGCAGCAAAAGAAGTTTACATCAATGAGGCTCTCACCAAACATACTCATGCGTTGTTTATGCTGGCAAAGGAGGCGAAGAAAAAATGTGGAAATGTCATTGTAATAAGATCTTTTAGTGATCTCGCAAAAATATAGTGTATTTTCTGCACTTGAATTGTTAAATTTTAGTTTAGTTTAGTTTAGTTCAAATTGTGAAGAAGTATTTGTAACAAAGTCCTATTGTATTGATAAACTATTTCTTGTTCATCAAAATGTTAAAAGTCTTACAGAAAATTTTGAAGCTCTTGTGGCTCACCTGGATAATCTTTTATGCATCCCCGATTTTGTTTTTGTGTCAGAAATTTGTGTCAGGAATTACATTATAATTAAGAAAACGATGATTATAGTCTACCAGGTTTTAATTTTTTCCCAAAATACTAATGAAAATTACGCGGCAGGTTATTATATGCAGGACGATTATAAGTGTTATAAGTATGTGCCTACTGAGCTTGATTTCTTAAGCGCTGATATTTTGAAATTAAAATTTGAAGTAAAAAATGAATCTTATGTTATTTCGTGTGTCTAAAGATTGCACAACTTAAGTTTCTCTGTGTTTTTGGAAGAATTTTCTAATCTGCTAGATAATGAAAAATCCAATTATTGTCAGCGATTTTAATGTGGACATCTTAGAAAGTAGTATCGTTGCCTCAAATTACATGACCTTGTTATCCTCACATGGGTTAGCATTCTTTATAAATGAACCCACCAGGATGGTTTCAGGGAAGTGTTTACACCACATCTATGGGCACCTTACTAAATGTTCACTTAATTTATGTATGTGAAAAAAGTGTCTCTGATAATGACGGGCTTATTAGTTGGCATAACTAAAAATAGTAGGAGTGAAAATTGAAGACCCTCTAACATGATAACAAAAATTAATTTTGATAAACTCAATACATCTCTCCGTCCTGAATCTTGGGATGATGTTTACGCTGAGGATGATGCTTACACTTTCTACGATATTTTTATAAGAACACTAACACGTCATATTTCTCATTGTTCAGATACTTTTAGTGTCAAAAAGTCATGGAAAAGGCTCAAACCACGGATTACAATTTGCTTATTACCTAAAATAAAAACTAAAAATATTCGTAAGCCGAGAATTCAATGTTAAAAACACCCACGGAACAGAAAACTTAAAAAGAGTTACAAAAGGTTGTGTTTTAAATTGAAAAAAAAGAAATTCCTTTGTACAAAGATAAATATAACAAAAACCAATTCAATTTATTAAAAGGTAATACTAAATGTGAATGACAGGTTGTAAATAGTATTTTGGACAAGTCAAAGCTTTCTAAAAAGCCTATTTCGCTTCGCTGTAATGGTGCAGTAATATCGCATAAACTTGAGATTGCAGATAATTTTATTTGTTACTTTGCTACAATAGCTGAAACCCTTCAACCACAATCTATTCCTCCGGTATGTACACTCTGCAACCGCAATGAAGCTGGACTTAACCAAAGGGCCAGCTTTTTCTATGAACCTATAACATCTCTAGAACTAGTGAAAACGATTAACTCATTAAAAAATTCGAATTCTTGTGGAATAGAGTATCATTTGTGGTTGATGTACTAGCTTTTGTATTCAATAAAAGCATTCACTGGAAATTTTCCTGTTGCACTTTAATGTGCGGATGTAATACTACTTTTTAAAAGTTGTAAAACAGATTGCGTTCGAAACTATAGACCTATCTCACTTCTTCCATCAATGAACATAATTTTTGAAAAAGCTGTACAAAATAGAGTTGTTAAGTTTTTAAACAAAACAAGCTTTTTTAATTCGGCCCAATTTGGGTTTCAAAAATGTAAGTCTACGGAAGATACTCTATTAAAATTCTGTTTTCACAAATATACACTAATATGGACAACAAAATGAATATATAGGTTCATTTGTGGATATAACAAAAGCCTTCGACATGGTAGATCATGAAATTTTATTTTATTTTCAGGGCTATATTTTCGAGTGGTTTGCATCTTGCATGGAGAATAGATCACAAAGGGTGAAAATAGATGAAACTAGACGTGAAATTAAAAATATTAATATAGGTGTATCACAGGTTCGGTTTTAGGACGTTTACTTTTCTTTATATACATAAATTCGCTATTTGGGTTGAATTTTAAAGGAATGTTAAGCGCTTTTGCTGACGACATATAATGTGTGTATGGTTCTAAGAGCCGTTTGGATCTGACAGCAGATATGTATATACTGGGATCTAAGTTTATTCAGAATATGGTTATCTGAGCACAAATTAATTATTAGTTCCAAAACGTTATTTATGTTTTTCGGTCTGTCTGTTCAAAGTCCTCTTGTAGCTACTATGTAATATATATTTTACCATGCACTTGAGTGTTCTTGCAACTCATCAACTTCTTTCTTAAGCAGTCTTGTCTGTTGTGGTTATTGTTTTCTTATTAAGAAAGTCGATGAATTCAAATACCTGGAGTTAATTTTTGACTCAAAGCTGTCTTTTTTTCAACCACACCGAGGCCTAAAGACAATATTTTCGGTTTACGCTTCGGTTTACGTTTATTATACAAAACTACTTAGGTACATCTATATACTATGCTTAATTCATGCTAAATTGCAATATTAGCTACTGGGGGGGAGTCCATTTAAATAAAATTCAACCACTACTAACCATTCAGAAGTATATTTTGAGAAAACCCTGCTTTTCAAGTCTTCCATCATTCCGAGATTTGAAAATTCTTCCTACTCTTCATTTATATTGCTTTAAAGTGCTTAAGATATTTTTCAAAATGTCCGAGGTTCGTGGAAACTCTTTAAAGTTGGTCTATGTGCCTTCATTTTGCACCACTGCCTTCCCTTATTTTTATACCGTATTTTCTTGTCGTCTATAAAATAAACTACCTCTGCCATTAAGACAACTAAGGTCACCGAATATGTTTTTGGTACAGTTAAGATATTGGTTATTTAATATTAATTATAATGATTTAGAAACTTTTTTAAATGCCCAGGTGTAGGTAAACGCACAATGAATACATTTCTAACATTTGGGTGATTTTAAATTTTTTTTCGGTTTTTGGCTTTTCTTTGCTTTAAATATATTTAGTTTAATAATCTGCTCTTCTCTTCTCTTCTTTTTTTTTTAATTGTTATTTAATATTTAAATTAATTGAACTTATTCATGAACTTACTTTTACTGGTACAATATTTTCTGTTTGATTACAACGTAAAGGGTTTTCCAATAGGGACTTGACAACTTTGACACTAATCATCAAATTGTTACTGTCAATTTATTCAGTAAACTCAACATTTTCATCATGGTAAAGTACACTAACGAGCAACGTCTGCAAATTCTAAAAATTTTCTACAGATATTCAGAGTCGCAAAATCATCTTCAGTGACGAAGCTCCTTTTTGGCTCAATGGGTTCGTCAATAAGCAAAATATGCGTTATTGGTCGGGTGAAAACCCACATGTGCTTCATGAATCACCACTTCATCCACAAAAAATAACTGTTTGGTGCTGTTTGCATGCCGGCGGCGTTATTGGGCCATATTCTTTTGTCGACGATAACGATCGTCACGTTACTGTGAATAGTCAGCGTTATCGCGCCATGATCACCGATTATTTTTGGCTCGAATTGGAAGATATGGACTTGGACGACATGTGATTTCAACAGGATGGTGCCACAAGCCACACAGTGCACGCTACAATCGATTTATTGAAGAGTTAGTATGGTGAGCGTGTTATCTTAAGACATGGGCCAGTCAATTGGCCGCCTCGTTCGTGCGATTTAACGCCGCTTGACTATTTTCTGTGGGGCTACGTTAAGTCATTGGCTTATGCCAACATGCCGATGACGTTGGAAGAGCTCAGAGCCAACATTGAACACGAAATAGCAGCCGTTTCGGCCGAAATGTGTGGACGAGTCGTTGAAAATTGGGTCCAACGAATCGACCACACCTATACTTGAATATCTTAGTTAATTTTTCTTGAAGCGGCATTTAACACTATTTTTACCCATAAAAATATTAAATGCCTCAAATTTTTCTTCACTAATATTATTAAAAATCTGTATATGTAACATAAACAAAAAGGCAATATAAATAAACTTAAACATCCGAAGACTGTCTGGTTCATGCTTTCTTTTCGTTTTTTTTTTTTTTTTTAATTCCCTTAAGGTTTTGTTT
This sequence comes from Volucella inanis, assembly GCA_907269105.1. Taxonomy (NCBI): domain Eukaryota; kingdom Metazoa; phylum Arthropoda; class Insecta; order Diptera; family Syrphidae; genus Volucella; species Volucella inanis. Next base: position 143,661,251 of record OU026153.1, read on the forward strand.
TGGAATAAACGTTGACTCTCGATTAAACTGTGCTTTTATAAAAGAAAATATGCGTAATTTTCTAAACAAGTTGGCCAAAATTAACTATGAGGTGCCTAACAGTGAACTGCGCTTTGAAAATTGGAAATAAGGTAGTGCTCAGGAAAATGTGTAAATATTATCTGATTATTTGTTGGCTATATTAAAAAATCATGTCATTACTGCAAGTTACAACAATATACCTTGTCGAGAGACCTTAGTCTCAAATGTAGAATTTCCTTGTCCGAAAAATTAGGATAAAAATTAAATTTTTGGGAAAAATATCGTGAACATTCACAAAATGCTAGTTTAAAAAACCATACGTAAAAGCCGAGATAGTTGATGGGTAGCCTTTATTCAAGTGGTATTATATGTACCCGAAACTTCAGGCAATTAAAATCTCCTGAAATGAGTGAAATGATGAATACAACATCAAGTCAATTAACGTAAATAACACATGGGCTGAAAAGTCAGTGCCGTTTTATAGTAAAACACAAAATTTTTGCAAAATTCAGCTTCATTTATCAATATAGTTACCTTCGATTGCGATACACTGATTGAAACGATTTTTCAATCTTTCGATACCAGTTTTGTAGAACGATTTCGGTTTAGCCTTAAAATAGGCCTCTGTTTCGGCGATTACTTTTTCATCGGTCTTAAATCTCTTTCCGGCGAGCATTCTTTTTAGGTCTGCGAACAGGAAATAGTCGCTGAGGGCCAAATCTGGAGAATACGGTGGGTGGGGAAGCAATTCGTATGAATTCGCCGAATTCATTCAATTTTGGCATCGTTTTCATCGACTTGTGACACGGTGCATTGTCTTGATGAAACAGCACTTTCATTTTCTTCAAGTGCGGCCGTTTTTCTGCGATTTCGTCCTTTAAACGCTCCAACAACGCAATGTAATAGTCGCTGTTGATAGTCTGCCCCATTTGGAGATAGTCGATGAAAATTCTTCCATGTGCATCCCAAAATACGGATGCCATAACCTTGTCAGCCGACCGTTGGACGAGGTTCGTCGCCTGCTCCCCACTCAGCTGACTCCCGACTTGACTCTGGTGTGAAGTGATGGAGCCAAGTTTCAACCATTGTCACATACCGACGAAAAAATTCGGCTTTATTGCGGTTGAAGAGCTTTAAACACTCCTCTGAGTCATCAACACGTTGTTGTTTTTGGTTGACTGTGAGCAAACGCGGCACCCACTTTGAACAGAGCTTTCGCATGTCCAAATATTCGTGTATGATATATCCAACACGCTCTTTTGATATCTTCAGAGCCTCAGCTATCTCTATCAACTTCACTTTACGGTCATTCGTAATCATTTTGTGGACTTTTTTTATGTTTTCATCTGAAACAGCCTCTTTTGGACGTCCACTGCGTGCATCATCTTCGGTGCTTGTATGACCACTTTTAAATATTTCAATCCACTTGCGAATGGTTCGTTCGGCTGGTGCAGAGTCCGGGTAGCACTTATCAAGCCATTTCTTTGCATCGGCTGCATTTTTTCCCACCAAAAAGCAATGATAAACCAACACACGAAATTGCTTTGAATCCATTTTTTTCACAATAACAAAAGTTGCTTCACTCACAACGCTATATCTCGAGAACTAATCGTCCGATAGCTGCCAAATTTAAACACGTATCTTTTGAAGGTTGGTACTAACTGAAAATTATATGGATTTAATTCAAGTTGTGCCCTCTCTTAGAAACGGCACGGACTTTTCAACACATGTATTAATTTAGTCTCCTCATTATATATTGGATTCCACCCATGGAGCGAAATAACCACTGAATCCAAACATTTTTCGTCTTCTCTCTATCCAATCTTCCGAAAAACTTAACATGTGCTTCGGCATTTTGAGAGTAGTCACATCCTCTAGAGCGTTAAGTTCTTATTTAAAAAAAAAAAAAAATAAAGTTGCTACAATAATAAGGTAAGGGAAATCTTCAAAGAGATTTCTTATCAAATATAAGAATATTATTAACGTAATTAGTAGAAGAATTAACATTTCAGAACCCACAGGAATTAGAAAGGATTCTAATATTATGTACTTCGTATTAATTAGGCAACATTCCTTCAAAATGATCGTTCAAGTATTTGTTACAATTGTTTTCCTCCTGGCTTTCGGAAACTAATCTCGAAAGGAAAGCTTTTCTATGTACCTATTTCTGGATCTGCGATTTTGAACGCCTCTCATTTTTGTGATGGCTTTGTAATACTGGGTTCAATATTGCAGGTGTTTGAGAACAATTTTTTAATTTAAGTGTTGTGTCTGTACGCTTTCCTCATCATCTAAAATGCGCCATTGTTAATTGCACTTTTCAAAACAGGCATCAGATATTAAACAAAAATTTATAGAGTAAAGGAAGAGTTTTGATTTATCTGAACAAGATATTAGAACTGGGCATTGAAGACGAAGTTTTAGATTATGTGTATTTATATAGAAAAGTTTGGATGAAAAATATAACAAAAAAAAAATCATATGGTTGATCGCGGCATTCTTTAAAAAAAACTGCTTAACGTGGGTTTTTCTGGTGTTATACACAGTCGAAAAGAAGGTCGAAACTTGTTTAAGCAACATAAATGTTTAATTATCAATCTTGATATTACCTAATGTTCTCGACGTAGATTTATCTTTTTTTTTGTGTATAATAGCTAGCTAGTTGTTGAAAAAGTAAGGGATTTTGCAGATGATTTTGCAATGGCACAGAAAACTCTCAACCCCTTAAACCTTATGGTGGATATAAATGACGACTCTGAACTACTAACAATTTGGTTTCCATATCATAAGTTAGTAGTTGGGGATAAAACAAAATTTATGTTTTCAGCATTGTTAAGTGTTCCAAGATATTAAGGTCATATTCCATACCTTTTTCTTTTTTTTTAAAGAACTTAACACTCAAGTTTGTATGACTACACTTAAAGTGCCTGAGTTAAGTTTTTAGAAAAATATTACAGAGAGAGAAAGAAAGTATAACGTGTTTAATAGTTCATTGATTGTACCTTCTAAGCAATATTCCTTGTAATGACAGTTTCTTTGACATTGGGTTTTCCAATAGGGACTTGACAACTTTGAATTTAATTTGTGGATGCACTCTCTCACTAATCATCAAACTGTCACTGTCAATTTATTCAGTAAACTCAACATTTTCATTGTGGTAAAGTACACTAACGAGCAACGTTTGCAAACGTTCTCCGATTGGGTTCTGGAGAAGATGTGCCAAGATGATGAATTTCATCGCAAAATCATCTTCAGTGACGAAGCTCATTTTTGGCTCAATGGGTTCGTCAATAAGCAATATATGCGTTATTGCTCGGGTGAAAACCCACATGTGCTTCATGAGTCACCACTTCATCCACCAAAAATAACTGTTTGGTGCAATTTGCATGCCGTTGGAATTATTGGGCCATATTTTTTCGTCGACGATAACGATCGTCACGTTACTGTGAATGATCAGCGTTATCGCGCCATGATCACCGATTATTTTTGGCCCGAATTGGAAGATATGGACTTGGACGACATGTGGTTTCAACAGGATGGTGCCACAAGCCACACAGCACACGCTACAATCGAGATATTGAAGAGTAAGTATGGTGAGCGTGTTATCTCAAGACATGGGCCAGTCGATTGGCCGCCTCGTTCATGCGATTTAACGCCGCTTGACTATTTTCTGCGGGGCTACGTTAAGTCATTGGTTTATTCCAACACGTCGACGACGTTGGAAGAGCTCAGAGCCAACATTGAACGCGAAATAGCGGCCGTTTCGTCCGAAATGTGTGGCCGAGTCGTTGAAAATTGGGTCCAATAAATCGACATCTACAAACGTGGCCATATAAACGAAGTTGAGTGCTGTTCATAAATGTTTTGATTGTATTTCTAGCCAATAATAAAGTTTTTAAAATATCTCAAATGGTTTGCCTTTTATTTTAAAAAAAAAAGTTATCAAGTCGTTATTAGAAAACCCTATACCTAGGTGTTATAATTGACCGTAAATTCAGCTGGTCCAATCAAATTGTAAGCTATAAGTAATGCTTTCAACTAATAGTTCTTTCTCCGGTCTAAGAAAATTTTGTTATTATAATAGGATATTTCAATTAAAATAACAGTTAAGTATAATCTGTTGAGAAAGTTCTTAATTCAGTTGCCGACTGCTTTACAAAAACGTGTCTTAAGTCTTAAAGACATTTTTCATCTGAATTGGGTTCATGGGAAGTGCTATATCTAAGGGTTTAAGTTTGACGAGACATTTTCAATCATCTAAATTATTTAAAATTCTCCCTATAGTTATTCGAACTATTGAAAATTAATTCACCATCATGAAAAAAACAAAACAATGGATTGTTGGCTTTTCTCATATGTATCTTGCTAGTGAAATAAATGTTTTATTCTTTTTTAATGAATTTATTTTCGTATTCGAAATTAGATTAGATTAGATTGTTTATCCCGCATTCTATATATTTACTAGTATAAAGTGACACTTTATTCTATTTTTTAAATTAAATAAAGAATGTTACCAAGTATCCTCAATCTTTTTTAGCTGCAATACTATACACATATTGTAAAGCGAGAATAAATAAAAAAATAAAATAAATCTGCAACAGAATAAATGCTTATTAAATTCTGTATAATTTAGTTCATTTTCGTTATGTTTACACATTTACATTAATCATTTTAATTTTCTTTGGATAACATGTATCCAAAAAACAAATGGAAAACCAAATGTACAATTCATGTAGGGTAAGGCCCTTTATAATTTAATGAATAAACAAATTCTCTCGGAATACCACCGCTACGACCCACTTATACAAGTATAAGTATTTGCTGAATTTCCAACTCAATACATATCCTCATTTTAGAAGGGCACGTGTACTATATTTTCTTTGCCATTTCTTCTAGAATTTGCGGTTTTAAATTTCAAATTTGTTAAGCGCTGCTGGAACATTCACACCAACATACATCGTGGTTGTTGATTAAAGGCACTGCCATTGTGTTTACGCATGCATGCCTCGAAATTCAAACAAGCAATCTCTGTAATTTACTTAAATGCTTTGGTAAAAAGTATTCGTATGCTTCAAGTCAGTTTGAATTTATGCATGTGTTTACAATTCGCCAGAAAGGCAGAAGGACTCCTCACATCGCTGATGCTATTTCTTGGCGATTACACCTGCAATTCTCTTTCCCTTGCTCTAGTTTGCTAGGAGATGTGTTGTATACATTAGCATCCAAATAAATTGGACTACTCCAACTTTTCCTCTGGAATATTGTAAAGTTGTAGGTGTATGCACATACCTATACAACAATAATAGCACGGGATATATCCTTAATTTATTTCCCCACATTGCAATTGGTATATACATTGAAGAGATGGAGGTATGCATTTTCCGATTCTGAAGCATTTTCCAAATACATACTCGTCCCTGTGCAGGCTATGGTATTACGTAGGTACAAGGGTATGAGCAGACCGATAAATTTCATTTAGGGTTGCATATATTGTATTTCCAAGATTGGGCGACGGATTTTTTCCGTACGAAAACAAATTAATCTTCGTCTAAATGGTAATGGGTTAGATTACCCTAACGCGCGGTACCAAAACGAGTTGTGTAGAAAAACGTTAATCTATTTAGCCTGAGAGACGCATTTGTTTTCTAAATAAGAATAAAAAATATTTTAGATACAAGTAGGTATACAGGTATACAGGTATGTTAAGTGTTATTACAGGCTATGAAATACAAAGTTGAGTGTTTTTAGTTGTCCTTACTACCTTGAGACAATCATAACTGTTGGAGTCTTTAAATAAAATAGAGCGAAATCTTACTGCCTAGATATAAATAAATATACTCATTTATCATCATAACACATGGGCTGAAAAGTCAGTGCCGTATTATAGTAAAACACAACATTTTTGCATAATTCAACTTAATTTATCAATATAGTTGCCTTCGAGGGCGATACACTGATTGAAACGACTTTTCAATCTTTCGATACCAGTATTGTAGTACGATTTCGGTTTAGCCTCAAAACAGGCCTCTGTTTTGGCGATTACTTCTTCATCGGGCTTAAATCTCTTTCCGGTGAGCATTCTTTTGAGGTCTATGAACAGGAAATAGTCGCTGGGGGCAAATATGGAGAATACGGTGGGTGGGGAAGCAATTCGTATGAATTTGCCGAATTCATTCAATTTTGGCATCGTTTTCATCGACTTGTGACACGGTGCATTGTCTTGATGAAACAGCACTTTCTTTTTCTTCAAATGCGGCCGTTTTTCTGCGATTTCGTCCTTCAAACGCTCCAACAACGCAATGTAATAGTCGCTGTTGGTAGTCTGCCCTTTTGGACATTGTCGATGAAAATTATTCCATGTGTATCCCAAAATACGGATGCCATAACCTTGCCAGCCGACTGTTGATTCGTCGTCTGCTCGCCACTCAGCTGACTGCCGACTTGACTCTGGTGTGAAGTAATGGAGCCAAGTTTCATCCATTGTTAAATACCGACGCAAAAATTCGGCTTTATTGCGGTTGAAGAGCTTTAAACACTCCTCTGAATCATCAACACGTTGTTGTTTTTGGTTGACTGTGAGCAAACGCGGCACCCACTTTGAACAGAGCTTTCGCATGTCCAAATATTCGTGTATATATTCAAAGCCTCAGCTATCTCGATCAACTTCACTTTACGGTCAGACTCTAGTCTGGTCTAGTCTATGCTAAATAAGCCAGAAACTTTATGTAACTTGAAGGCACACTTTTAACGTAAATTTGCTGGAATATCAGCCAAAATTGTGTCCAGCGCTTCCACTTATGCAAGTTATTTTTACTCCAAAATAAAAATTAGGTTGAAACTTTGTAATAAAAAACCCTGCATGGGTTCTTGGGTGCATTTGGGTTCTAAAAGGTTAAGGCCTTCCGACAAATCAGTTATTTTAGGAATGCGTGCGATAAAGTGGTACGACCATTGTATGTTTCTCCTTAAAATTGTTTATTAATTTACTCCGGCAACGATACGTGAAAGCAGTCAAGAACTACTCAAAAATGTTGGTGTAATAATTCGGGGCAGACTAAGTTTTAGTCTCTTCCACCTTTTTGTCGAATACGATCAGCCAAAGTGAGTGACATACAAATGAGGTTTTTCTCAGAGGTTTACCATTTTCACTAAAAAGATGGTGAGGTAAATATATTACTTTCCAACTTTTCTGACTAAGATATCTGGATCTTTTCCTTAGTACAATAATTAACTAACTTAGTCACCGTCCGCACGCTACCATCTGCTTAGTTAGCTGGCGCTACAGTTCTAGGTGATCCTGGTCCTCAGGCCAGGGTCTCCGTTAGCCTGATCCTTATCTAAATCCCTTTAGGTGCACACTCCAAGTTTATCTTCTACTATTGTGTTGTGTCTTCAGGTAAGATTCGAAGACTCTGCGGGCATATGTGTTCATTCGCTTTTCAAGTCCTATCTTAACTAGATTCATGTCATCGAACAGCTTGTATAGATCGTTTTGAATCTTATCCACAAAAGCCGGTGGAGGGCCGAATATCTTACAAGGAATACCTCTCGAAATGACCATGGCTATCTTCACCAGCTTCCGATGGAGTCCATTCTTTAATGCCATAAAGTAGAGCTGGGGTAATTAAGGTCTTATATAGATCTAACTTGCCTTCTTAGCCAATTGTAGACAATGTATCTTATAGCTGTCCAATTCGTCGATGTTGCGTGTCCCTTCTTGTTGACAGCATATACCTGGTTTTGTCCTCATTTTCAACTAAATCCATTTTAGCACGTTAGGTTTTAGCACTTTTGAAAGATTGTGCTACTTGTGTAGACAAAATTTAATAATTTTTAAGCAATTTGTTAAAGTATTATATCAAGGGAGTCACATGACAGAAAGTCACTTTGTCTCAAAACTTTTTTGACATCAAAGACCTCAGTTAAATTTTAATCGACCTTGACGGACCAGCGAATGTTCTCAATTGTCATTCTGCACAGACAGACGAGTTTGGCAGGGAAATGACAAAACTAGACATAGTATGGAGATATAGCTCGTCTCTATAGATACTGTCATATGCGGCCTTTAAATTGATGAAAAGATGGTGGGTATGGATTTTAACTTAATGAGTTTTTTCTAGGATCTGCCAGAACGTGAAGATTTGGTGGACTGTGGATTTTTCAGACTTGAAACTGATAGGAACCAATCAGGTTGTTGACGAAAGGTTCAGACGTTCACACAATATGGCGGATAAGACTTTATACGCAATGTTTGGGAGACTTAAACCTCTTTAGTTGGCACAATTTCAGGGATCTCATATGTGGTTCGGGTAAACGATGGAGATTCCACTCATCAGTCATACACTTTTCTGACCAGAACTGAGAAATGAGCTGGTGTATGATTTCCACAAAGTCACTTCGAGTGCCTTTAAAAACTTCGGGTGGTAAGTTGTTAGGTCCAGCTTCTTTGTTTTATTGCAGCTTAGATATTGCTATCCTAACTTCGCTTTGATCCAGTTTTCGGTTTCATCGTATAATTTGAATGATTTATTCTACTTGACGGCGGGATGTTGGCCTTCGTCGCTGTTGTACAATCTACGCAAGAAGTTTTTCCATATTCTCAGAACCGACCGTGACTCAGGTACTAGGTTTCCTTTTTCATCTCTGCAGCCTGTGTGTAGGCAGTAAAGACAACCTGTTCAAATGTTTGGACCACGTGTCCTTGGCGTCAGAGATGGAAATAGTGAAAAACTCATTGATTTAGTGGTAACCGCTTTGCGATTTGAGATTATTGTTGGAGGATACAGGTTACCACAATATCCGCGGAGTTTCTCCTAATTGAGCAGAACAATCATGTAATGATCCTATGAAACTTAAGGAAAAATATCCAACACTTCAAAAACAAGTTTGAATTTGATATTAGTCAAATGGATAAAAACCATCACCTTTCGGTAGCTACTATAGCCCTTGATTTACAACGTATATACAATATATAAGTGTGTACATGTACAATAGCCAAACGTTATCGAAATCGGAATTGAAACTTTGAACATTTTCATAGAGAAGCAGCGTAGGATACCATGAGATAAGGTCAAAATAGAACATTGATATACCAGTCAGTTACGTGAAACTTAGGTGCTATACCCCAATGGTTGCCTTTCTAACTGGATCACAAATGGGGCACTCCTTTCAATTTGACAAAATGTCATTTTAGCAAAACTGTCTCAGCCAACATCATGTAACTGAAATCATTATGAATACACGAAAGAGGTGTTACTGACATAAATATTTAATTGCATACCCATCCATTGAGGTAAACTATGAAGTCAGCCTTCATTTCTACATATGATACGAGAATGAGCACGAGTACGAGTGGTCCTAGATATCTTTTGTCATCATGTATATATGTATGTATGAGCGCCTCTTCATCATCATTCAACCAGCACTAGACACAACTTCGTACTCGTACGCTCATACTTGTACTTGTATCCGTATACGAGTAATCGATCGGGAAATAGCTTACCGTTCTCCAGATTCGTGTTTTTTTTTTTTTTTAAAGCCGAACACATTTTGCTGAAAATCCAATATACCCGTAAAGCAGGGCAAAAAAAGTTGAGAATAAAAAAAAAACTAAGGATAATGTAATTTTTGATCCCATTGCACACGATGTAAGGGAGGAGAAAGGGTATGGTCCAGGTTAACTTGGATGAAATAGCCGGGAATACAAGTATACAAGTAAGAGTGGGAGTAATATTCGGGGGGTTAGAGGGAGTTGCACGTTTGAGAAGTCATTTGTCATTTGCCACCAAGCGATAACACTTTCTGGCGAGGATTTATGAAAAACTTTTTAACTTAAACTTGAATGGGTTTTACCCGGTTAATGGATTTATGTTTCCCATTTTATGCCGCGTTCGATGTTACTTTTTCTTGCTTGCTTTCGATTTTCCTATTTCTTTTTATTTTGTGTATTTTTTTTTTATCGCCTAACAAATGTGCAATATGTGGGTAAAATAGAACGGAAAATGTATAGAATGGAAGTGAAATTTGTTTCGGGAGAATGTAATGGAGTTGCCTGGCTTTGTGAGTAGCAAACTACCAGCGGAAAAGAATTATCGATCCATTCAATTGAGCCAAGGTGTGGATTTTTTTTTCCAATTTTAAAAGAAAAGATTTGAAATGAGGAGCAAAACATGTTACAGATACCTTACTTTATTTAGGGTAAATTCATTCAATAGATTTTTAATGGTGAAAGAGAAATCGAAATGCAGTGTATTTAGTGATATTTGCCTTTCCGCAGATATGAGTTATTCCTCTGGGGAAATATAATAATATAAGTATTATTCCGAAAAAGGAAAATACGAAAGAGAAAAAATCATGGTTTCTTAGCCAGATGTTTGAGCTTGAACAACTTCTCCTTAAATGGTTTAACCATTTAAGACTTTTTTCAAGTCCTGAAACTTTAAATTAGTTTCAGAGAAAATAGATTCCGAATATTCAATGAAAATAAGATGATGAAATTTTTTTAACCTTAGCTACGTAATCGGTAATAAAATGTTCAGGCTTTTATATAACTCGAGCAGTGTGTCGGGTCAATACACATTAACGTTGGTTAAAAATGTAAGTAAATAATTTTGGGACCTATTGTTGACGTTTACACAAACTTCAAGTTCATAATCTATTTGATCTTTTAAAGGCATTTAACAAACCTAGGCATTGAGATGTTTTTTTCGAAAATACATTTTAATAGATCTAATCCATTGGAGCCCAGATAGCTCAAAATTGGAGTACAACGTCCAGATCTTTTTTGCACTGGGTAGATAAGATTCAAAGCGTGCGATAAAACTCATAAATTACACCAACATTGCACAGTCAATTGACACCCTTGAACGCCAACATTATATGTTTCGCTTCACCTTGTTGTATGAATATTTTCAGAAGCAGTCCGCCCTTTCAGACCTTCAAATGTAGCGCCCATCTCGCTATGATCGTTCATGAGTATATCCTCAAGCCATCTCACGGACGTACTCCGAAATATCGTCATCCTTTCCTTAGCCATACAACTCGCTTACGGAATACCCTGCCTACCTCTTCACTTCCCATTAATTATAGCTTGCAAACATGAAGGAGTGGCAGTGGTGTAGTGGTATATGCATAGGCTCCTCAAGCAGAGGGTCGCGGGTTCGAATCCCGTGCGAGGCAATTCTGTGAAAAAGTCTTTTCATGGAATTTGTATGTAGTTACAGTAAATTAGTAAATCCCGTCGGCATAACACTGATGTTGGAGTGGTTGCTGGCTGGGCTAAATATAAACAACTAACAACTAGCACGTACTAAGACCCACTGGCTGAGGATTGGCTCCAGTTTGGCAACCACCTCTGGAAAAATATCGAAACCTAATACCTGAGTTTCAAAACTACTGCACACCCGCTCGCGCACTGGTGAAAAGCCAGTAAAAGGGTATTCATATCCCTTTGGTGCGCGCGCGGAATTATAAAAAAAAATTTAAGAACAACGTACATAGGAATCTCTTTGTTTTTCGTCTCTGACTTTTCTTCGCCTGTGCTGTTCTAAAAATCGCTACAAGGCGAGAAATATAAAAAAGGTAACCCTAAAATATTTTCAGAAAGTTAAATTCAAGTTGTCTAGACGATTTCAAGTTTGAAGTGCTTGCGTTCTCCAAGGCTCAGTTCTACTTTCAAAACTCTTTTCTGCTAAATCGTGCAAATATTCGAAACGAAACTTTATTCGGATTTTCAATTCTTGTTCAAAATGGATCTGACCGTAAACGAGGGTAAAACGAAGTATCTGTTTTCATCGAGAAGAGACACGCAGTGTCGCAATAGGCAGGTATAATTCCGAGGTAATAAAGTACTCTACCCGCCTAGTTAAAGTAAACCACGAAGTTAGCTTAGAGATCATTTGAAGGGTAACTTTTGCCAGTAGCTGTTATTTTAGGCAGATACCAGATTCCTATCTCAGAGTATCATAATAGCTCCTTATAGCTTATCTTTATCTCAGTCCTCTTCTTTAGCGTAGATGCATACACTTTTTCAAAAAAACGGATAAGGAAGGGCTTGGCTGTTTCGAGAAAAAAGTGCTTAGAGTGATCGACGGGCGAAGAGTGAAGAGTGAAGAAATTTTACCAAGAACTTCGCGGTCTGTGCAACCAACCTGACGTACAAAATCGACAATAGCTAGCAGAGTTGGGTAAAGAGACAGGTTGGTTGACGCCGTGGTGTAGCAGCCATTTTACTACACTGTGAGCTATTACGAGCTTCAGAATGACTTATTTTACAAATTAATTTACAAATGCCCGAAAATAAAGCCATCACAAGTGTTCTTATATTGAGATTAAATTAGCTTTTAATGTTCCTAAGTGGTTTCAAGATTTTAAAACAGTAAAATCAGCTGTCATCTGCTCTATGAATTTTATATATTTGCGGCTTTTTCATTGCGGTTGGCAGTTAAAGAATGTGAAACTTCACTGAGAAATATGATTAATAGATATTTATACATATTATAAATACATTGTTTTACTCTCAGAAAAAAAAAAAAAAAAAAAAAATCAAAGAGTTACGTGTCATTGTTTATGTAGAAGGACTTAAGTTCCTTTCCAAACCTACTGGTGTGGCAAGATCTTCGGACATACTGTGGTAAGGACCTCAGCAGGCGAGTAGTCATTATAAAAAATTGTCGCTTAGATGTAAGGCATGAGTAACGAAGGTCGTGGTAAAACTTATCTTATTGAAAAGGTAACAAGGCTGATTGCTTTGAATCACATTGGAAAGCAATATAAGGGATCGATAGCGTATTAGATGGTCGAGTGACATGCTATAGAGCAACTTCGAGAAAGTTGACGGATATTCTGTCAAAGCGTGGAAGATTGAAAACGTAACGTAAAATATTGTTAAAAGCGACATTAAATTTTCTTTTACTATTAGCTTCAGAGTAACAGAATATTTCGCAGCCATAACATAAAACTGGTACAAGGAGTGTTTAAGCTACTAAGAGGCGAGTTTTGAAAGGGGTGAAGTAGTGTGACATCAAAAGCTGGCGTATCTTTCCATATACCTTACCAACTATAGTGTTTATATGGTTATTCCATTTAAGTTTTCTGTTAAAAACAACTCCTAGATTTTATACGTACGATTTTAGAGCCATTGAGCACAATATCTGGAAAGTAGAAGGCATCAAGCAGTTTTTTTATACATGACGATACATTTATAGGGTTTAAAATAAGGACTTGACAATTTTGAATTTAATTTGTGAACGCACTCTTTCACAAATCATCAAACTGTCACTGTCAATTTATTCAGTAAGCTCAACATTTTCATCATGGTAAAGTAAACTAACGAGCAACGTTTGCAAATTATAAAAAATTTCAAGAGCGTTAACTCCAATTTTCGGTCGTAATTCCCGTCCTAGTAGACACGCAATAACAACTTAAGTGCAAAAATTTGAGTCTAAATATTCGTTGTGTGATGATGCCGTGTCAGTGAGACAACGGGTTGGTCGAAGTGTCGAAAATATCGCTGCCGTTCAGACGTCCGTAGCAAACGATCCAAATCAGTCAATTCCACGGCGTTGTCAAGAATTGGGCATCGCTCAGACCACATTATATTTTGCTTAAGGATCTTGGTTTACACCCATACAAGATCAAGCTGACTCAAGAATTGAAGCCGATGTACCATTTGAATCGACGTACGTTATCCGATTGGGTTCTGGTGAAGATGCGCCAAGATGATGAATTTCATTTTTGGCTCAATGGGTTCGTCAATAAGCAAAATATGCGTTATTGGTCGGGTGAAAACCCACATGTGCCTCATGAATCACCATTTCATCCACAAAAAATAACTGTTTGGTGCGGTTTGCATGCCGGCGGCGTTATTGGGCCATATTTTTTCGTCGACGATAACGATCGTCACGTTACTATGAATAGTCAGCATTATCGCGCCATGATCATTGATTATTTTTGTCCCGAATTGGAAGATATGGACTTGGACGACATGTGGTTTCAACAGGATGGTGCCACAAGCCACACAGCACACGCTACAATCGATTTATTTAAGAGTAGGTATGGTGAGCGTGTTATCTCAAGACATGGGCCAGTCGATTGGCCGCCTCGTTCGTGCGATTTAACACCGCTTGACTATTTTCTTTGGGGCTACGTTAAGTCATTGGTTTATGTGAACACGCCGACGACTTTGGAAGAGCTCAGAGCCAACAATGAATTGGATCCAACGAATCGACCGCTGCAAACGTGCCCGCGGTGGCCATATGAACGAAGTCGAATTCCATTCATAAATGTTTTGATTGTACTTCAAGCCAATAATAAAGTTTTTAAAATATCTCAAATGAAGGCAAACCTTCATTACAATAAAAAAAAAGTTGTCAAGTCGTTATTAGAAAATCCTATAGTTTTTAGTGTGTTTAGAAGTCGGTTTTTTTTTTTTTTGACCAGCTTGATATGCGCTCTAGGTCAGTTTTTAAAGTATTTGCGCAGCTTCGATAGATTTAAATGTCATCAGCATACATTTTAATAGATGAGGTCACGAAAGTGGGAATTTCATTTACGCAAAACGAGAAAAGAATGGGGCCCAGGTTGGAACAATGTTAAACCCCTCTAGTGTTGTACATAAAGTCGGACGATTTTTGGCCAACTGAGATAGCTTGCTTTCTTAATTTTAGGTAAAATGATATGGTATTTGTAGCTGAGTTCGAAAAACAATACAATGTCGAATGCTTTCGAGAAATCCAAAAGAACTATAAACGTTACTTTGTCTTCATCCAACTCCTCTATGATATCGTGCACAACTTTAATTATGGCCGATGTACAGCTATGGCCTTTCCTAAATCCAGATTGCATGGGAGAGAGCAAGTTGTTGAAATGAATATAAGAGTTTATTTGCCTTTGAAGTACCCTCTCAAATATCTTAGAGAGGTAAGGCAGTATGGATATCGGCCGATATTCCTTACTGTTAGAACTCTTCTGTATGGGAATTATTTTGGCACATTTCCGTTGAGAAGGGTAAATGCCTGTGATGGTTGAAGACAAGCATCAGAGGTGAAAGAATAATTGAGAGAATTATTGTCACAAATTTGGGATGGATTTCATCAAAGCCTACAGCATTTGATTTTACCGACGACAAACAAACAGCCATTTCAGCATCATCTATGCAGGAAAATTCAAAAGAACTGTCCAGAAAGCTAGAATCAAGCGGATTTATAGGAACAACATTTATGGCAGGGAAAGGGTGGAAAACAAAACTTGTATTAAGGAATCAAGTCGGAATCAATATGTTTAATGTTTTCACGTATTCCAATTTCCTTGATATTTTTCCAAAGTTGGCGACCTGTTGTTGTTGTTGATTAATTTTGTTCCTGAAAAAAATTCTTTTTCGCAATTTTAAGTTTACCGACTATATCGCATAGAGCGATATAGTTGCAGGTGTATATCTAATTTGTAATGCTTTCAAATCGCTTAAAAGCGATTGCGCTCATGGCAAAACAGTCGTATTTCGGGTGTAAACCAAGGACATTGGTCAAAACGGATACGTTTAGTTTATAGAGGAACATATCTATTAAAATGAGTATATATATTTTTATTTAAAAACTCAACTTGGTCATTAGGGGATAACATAAAATACACAAGATCCCAATCAATATGCCGGGAATCTATTTCCAGTTGGTTGTAGACAATGTTCCTAAAATCTCTGAATTCGAAGGTTGTAACTGTATACTAAAATGCAAAATCGAATATCAAAAATAGCTGGTCGTGCCTGGAAAAAGCAAGTACGGACAATTTGTCATATAAGAGAGCGTCATTGAGACTACTCACAAAGAAAACATCTAAGAGATTACTCGTTTCTTTGGAAAAGTGAGTAGCATTAACAGTATTGACTGGGAACAAATTAAATGAGAGCAAACTGTCAGTGATGTCATTGTCAACTAAAAGGTTGCTGTTTAAATCACCACTTACTAAAACTTTTTGGTAGTGAGTTGAAATGAATTCCAACACAGAGAATATCGGAAATGGATCAATATATTTGGTCGGTCTTTAAATAGATCCGTTTAGACGTTTTCCTGTGGTACATATGAGCTCCACGAACACATAATCAATTTGACTACCGGCGGGAGACTTTAATATTGGGTAGCATCTCAAACCAATTTTTACATATATGGCAGCACCTCCACCTGATCTACGTATCCTATCCCCTCGAAAAAGCCTGTATTCATCAATGTTGTACAACTCAATCCCTTAACCAACTTAGAAACCTATAAGCAAATCTTTTAGCTCATCAAGCTTGGGAAACAGACTTTGCGCGTTTAAATGACATACACGCAGACCATTCATCCGGTCACACAGAACATTAACCATTGAGCGACAGATTTGAGTTTGACCCTCGCCAGTCGGATTAGATAAGTTATAAGTCGGTCTCAAATCTAACGTAAATTAATAATAACATTGGAAAGGGTAAGCGGCGGGAGCACAGCAGGTTTATACTAAAACATAACACCTTCCATAAATTTCCTCATAGATTTGTTAGAAGAAGAACAAAAAAAGAAAAAAAAAAAACAATAATATTTGGAGATTATTTAAAAGTTCAAAAGTAAGAAAAATTAAAAACAATTTCTTAATAGTTCAGAACTTTCAAAAAGAAAAAATAAGATTTTCTATAAAAAAAAGAAAGAAATAAAACGAAATACCATATATTTTTCAATAGGCTTTTTTTGACAGATCACGCGTGACTCCTATCAAACTGCTTTCTTATTTTTGTTCAGTATCGTTTGGCAAGTCATAATGGAAAGACTCACACCACAACAGCGATTCTGTGAGAAATGTTTTTCGTGCGATTCGAGGAACTTATGGTGTGCATAATCAACCAACTGAAACCACCATTGCCAATACCAATCACAAATTTGAGTCCCAGTTTACAAAAGTGGATGATCCTCGACCAGTTAGACCAAATCCAGCCCGTAGTGAAGAGAATATAGCAGCTGTAGCTGAGAGCGTACGAAGACCTTGACGAATCGATTCGTCGTCGTTCTCAGCAACTTTGCTTGGCGTATTTTACGTGAGAATCTCGGCCTCGTACAAAATTCAACTTGTGCAAGAAATGAAGCCAGGCGACTTGAATTTGCGTCATATTTTCAGTGAATGGGCTCTGCAATGGTGTTTTATCGTGAAATTTTGTTAAGTGAGGAAGCCTATTTCTGGCTCAATGGATACGTTAGGCTGATGAGCAACCCGAAGGGTACCAAGAGCTACCATTAAATCCATTAAAAACAACGGTATAGTGTGGTTTATGGGCTGGTGGAATCATTGGTCCATATTTATTCGAAAATGAGACAAATCAGAATGTTACCGCCTATGGCAACCGTTATCGCGCCATGTTAACTGACTTTGTGCTTCCTGAAATTCAAGCACATTGTCTTGGTGAGCTCTGGTTTCAACAAGACGGCGCTACGAGCCATACAGCGCGTTTTTCTATGGTAAATTGGTCGCCTAGATCGTGCGATATCACACCTTTGGATTATTTTCTCTGAGGATATGTAAAATTTTAGGTCTTCAGCAATAAGTCAGATACAATTGACGCTTTGGAAGCCAACATTACTCGTGTTATTTATGAGATACCAGTCGCTATGCTGGAATGAGTCGCTTAAAATTGGACCTTGTGAATGGACCACCTCAGACGTAATTGTGGCCAACATTTACATGATATCATGTAACCGATAATAAAAATTTTAAGTTCACTTTCAAATTTATGTGTTATATTTTACATATTTTTAAGGGTTGGCAATGCTATGCAATTTAGTGATGGTTTTAATTTCCACAGCTTCATCAATGGGTTGCCGTTTAGCAAACACACGTCTGCGCACCGTAAAAACTGATGAGAGTTGTTTTTGTTTCTTAAGTTGAAGAGCACGATGCAGTAAATTGTTGTTTGATTTGGATGGACACTCGCGCAGGTAGACATTTGAGTGCGAGTTTAATCCAACGTCGCATAAATTGATTTGTTTGTTGTTGTTTTGTCGATATTTGGAGACAGAGGTTAGTACGAAGTGTCTATCATAAGCGGATCGGAATTTAATAATAATCGTAGAGGTGTCACTATTCGGTCGAGGGCGTGTGCAAAATATGTCATTCAAAATTGGCGGTTTTACATTAATAACGTGGCATAAATGATTAAGATAGTTTTTAATGTTTTCATTTGGAGTCATAGGGATCCCGAGGAACATTTTTGTTTTCAAATTCTTCCCGAGCGGATTTCAATTCAGTGATTTGTGATCGTAGGTCAGTAATTACAGTTTGGGTGTCAGGGTTGACATTAGACAGCGAGGATTAGATATTTGAAATTTCACTTTTAAAAGAATTTGTAACATAGTTTGGGGTAGTGTAGTTATTTTCCAATTGAATCACACGCAATTACACTTGTGTCAATTTTCGAGCTTATCAGCGACCGTTTAGAGTTGGATATATTAAGGTGGATATTGTGTAGGGGTTCGAAGTATGAAGTAAAGAGAATAAAGAAAAGTGTCAAAGGCAAACTGATTGGCACAAAACTAAACAAATTTGGAATAACAATTATTTAATTAGTGTCACTATCACGTATGTAAAAGGGGCACTTTAATGGAAAAAGTAAAGTAAAACCAGGTTGATCAAATTTTATTTGAAAAAAAAGCAAGATTAGCCAGCAGAAAAAAAAACATGTCTTGTTCACTTGTTTGAATCAGTTTTCAGGGAAAAAATTCAGATGGGAATGAAAGAATTGAATCTTCAAAGATATATATCTCAATATATTGGGTATATATTTTAATTCGTGCTGTTTTTTTTTTTTTAAATTTGAACGTTTATTTAAGAAAAACATGTACAATAGTATTATTCAAAGTATTGCCCATCTGAAGCTATGACTTTTTCCCATCTTTCTGGCAATTTGTGGATCCCATACCAAAAGAACTGCGCCGGCTTGGCAGCCAAGAATGAATCAAGCCCATTTTTGATATTCTGCTCATAATACAGCACACCCATCTGTTCCCACCAAATACAGAGCATTACCTTCGCGGCATGGATATTCGGCTTTGCCGTTGATTTGGCTGGTTGGCCGGGTCTCACATATGATTTTTTGCGCTAGGGGTTGTCGTAATGGATCTATTTTTTACCACCAGTAACAATCTGATGCAAAAATAACTTCCTTTTGTGGCGTTCCAGCAGCTTTTCAGACATGCAAAACCGCCTTTCGACGTCTCTCGGCTTGAGTTTTTGTGGAACCCAATTTCCTTGCTTTTGAATATATCCAGCTGCTTATAAACGTTTTACGTTTTGAAATGGCTGCTTGAGTGACACCCAAAGATTCTGCGAGCTCTTCTTGTGTTTGGCGATAATCGTCATAGAGTAATGCTTCCAGTTCTTCATCTTCAAACTTTTTTGGATGCCCAGGACGTTCATCGTCTTCCAAGCCAAAATCACCACTTTTAAATCGTGCAAACCACTTTTGGCACGTTCGCTCAGCTAGCGCATGTTCACCATAAACTTCCGCCAAAATACGATGAATTTCGGCAGCATTTTTCTTCATATTAAAGTAATGAAGAAGAACTCCCCGCAAAAACACTTTTTCAGGCACAAAGTTCGACATATTTGAGTGAAAAAAAAATTATTATTGTTTACGCTTCAAATGAATGACATTTACTGATATGACGTACAATGACAGTAGCTTTTCAACGCATATTCCAATGGAATAATGACAATGGAATAATACAGGTTACAAGCTAAGTTATAGACCCAATAGTTTGCTGAGTTTCTATTTCCCAAAAAAAATTTTGCAATTTTAACATAAGAAAGACATGCATTTTTTTGCTTTTTTTTTTCATTTTTGAAATAAAATTGGAATCTTTCATGACCTTCCACATATCGGGCCTTATTAAAATTTGTAATTATTTTCGACCAATCTAAAAAACAAAGTTTTCAAATACAGAAAACCTTCTTCAGTTCAATCCATTGCTTTAACGTAGTTTTTCATCAGCCTTAATTTGATATGTAAAGGCGGTTACATGATATTGTTTGGCTCTACTAAGAGGTAGTTACATAGTAAATTATCTTGAGCGGTTTTTTTTTTACTTTACCATGTGTTTATTTTAAGTAAATGTCACGTACTTAAGGTGTTTCATCTGTATCCTTATGGAGTAAGACTGCTTTTAACCTTAGTTTAGAAGATTCAATGAATTGATGAACTAATTGAGACTGCTCTGGTGGATAGTCAAAGCTTAATTTATTCAGAAGCCCCTGTAAATGTGATATGTAAGACTGCTTTCTTCTTTACACAAATCCACACAATGAAATAATTTCCATTGCTGAAGTCTGGAACCTAAGAGTTCAGCTTGTGCTTTAGACAAATTTAGGTCTCTAACTAAATTATTTAGTTCACCTTGACGTATTAAATGTGGACTTTTTTCATTTAAACGAAGTTTTGTGACTAAGAGGTGTTTTTTGTGTTGAAGATTCTGATTTGATATCGCTTACATTGTCCTCTGTATCTTGGTGCCCAAAGTTTATCCAAAGACAAAATTATTTATTCGGTTCTTATAACAAAATCTTGTGGATTGGCAAATGTTATGTTAATCGAAGTAATATAAGAAGGTAAATAAAGAAAAATAAACAATTTTTTTTAAAGATAAGTCTTATTTATGTAACTAATGGAAAATCAAAAAAAAAACTAACATTTTTTTGACAAATTAACTTAAATAGTGGCTAATTTTTACAGTTTATAACTAGCTTAATTACTACGGCATTATAATAATTGTTTGTTTAATAGAAACTTAAATAGTAATTAACAAATATGTAGGTAGATATTACTCAATTTAATTACTCACTATCTTCGGCGAGTCATGATTATGAGAGTTAGTCATATTTAAATCGGTTGCAGAGAAATCAGAAGAGGCTGACCCTTCTGCTTCTTCTGTAGTAAAGCATGATGGATGCAACAAATTTAATACTTCATAAGGTAAATTACATACCTTTTTTTGCGGCACTTCTCTTAAGTTGCTTATTGCAGTATCAGATGTTATCAACAGCATATTAAGCAAGTCTCTATTTGTGGCTAAACGCGACTGCTTGCGAGTGTTGTGTTCACGAAATCTTCAACAGTCCTTGTTTCTAGCTTCCTGAGCTACCTCAGAAAGCTGTCCAATAGGCAAGAGGTCAAATTGTATAATTTCGTAACTATGTACAAGTATTTTGTGAACAGTAGCAGGCACGTAGTACCACGGATAGAGAGTTATGTATTGCTTTTTTGTTTCTGACGCAAAAGAATAAAATTTATCAACATCAATGTCATACCCTGAAGATTAGGCACGAAGAATTATCCCAAATTTTCTTATTATAGCAACATTCCTGCAATTTCTGCACTTTTCTCCGGTTTTTCAAAAAATCTCCGAGCAGTATAGTATTTGCCATTGTGTTGCCATACCCTGGTTTTGGTTTATCTACAATTAGCCACATTTCACTCTTAAATCGAAACATTTCTTCATATAAACTTTGTATGATTCTGCTCTGAGCTGTCATTTTTTTATTTCCAAATGATAGCTTATATGAAGCAAACATTCAAAGCACCTTATCCATACGTTTAATGTAGACAAACCAAAACTAAGATTGTATCTGTTGGTCTTAAGACCCATAAATTCATCATTCATTTATTTAGGGGTTGCTCCACAAATAAAACATTTGTGTGATGATGAAGTTTCGGTCATCGCGTTACAGACTTTCCCATCAGTCATAGTCATGAACATTACATGTTTGACAGAAAGCTCGAAATCTTTTAACTAACATATATTCTCCGCGACAATTTTTTTATTTCTTTCAAAACTTTATTTTTTTCCTCAATAGTTAATTCTCTGGTTTCTTTGGAAAAAAATAAATTTTATTGGAATACAATATATTGTAGAAGACGGTCGAATGTTTTGCCAAATAACATGGTCATGTTCATCACGTAATTGAAGAGGAACAAATGCGAACGTAAACAAAAATTCATCAGTGTCATCACTATTTGCAAATTTTTGCTTATAAGTACTATGACTAGAACTTCCATCACAATGCCACTAGCTAATAAGTGTTAATGATGAGTAAGGTAGTAGATTGTCCATAACCTCGGGCTGTACTGAGATTAAGCGATTTGCAGTTTTGTCTAAAATCGCTTCCACTTTGATTTCAGCACGTGTTTCAGTTACAAATATGTGCTCCTCTGCAGGGAAACAGGCAATTTTAGATTTTCTTACACTATATAACGACGTAAATACCTTGTGTTCAGCTTTAATGCTCTCCACTTACGAGTCACTTACGAGTGACTAATTGATTTGCTATCAACATAATAGGCCAAAGCTTCATCATTACACAATACTCTTTAATTGCTGAGAACATGATCTGATTTTTTTTCCGCGAATGTAACATAATGTCTAAGTCTATTCGTAACATTTTTTATAGATTGTGCCAGCTCTCTATTGCCTGACAACCGTGCTGACACCTCAGCAGCGTAAATTAATTCATTGGCACTCCTAGTCTTGATAAGTTCATCAATTCGTCTTCGCTTTGTCTTGAAACTCGATTCCGATAATTCCTTCTTAGTTCTCTCAAAGAGTCTTCAGTTGCAGAGGTTAAATCTTGTCTTATACAAATAAATTGATACAAATTTGTATTTCTTACGTCTTTTTTGTGTTTTTTAGTCATTCTTCCAAAAAAAAAAAAAATTGTTCTAAAGAAAAATTAAAATAAAATATTTGTGTGAATATATCGCAGTCAATTTTTTTTTCATTGCCTAGAAGAGGAATACAACTATATAAATTTCACAGCAGCGACATTCGGTGACATTTCATTTTTCCTCACTTGAAAAAAAACAAGCTTTAATAAAGTATTACTCTATAAAAAATAGTATATTTTATAAATATTGTAAATAACTTTAATATAGCACAATGTAAACAATGTAATGTAGTTTTTTATTTAAAGAGCTTCGTTCTATGAATCTTAATGTTCCATTTTTGTTAGGTCAAAAAAGGCAAGAACATTCCCTCCTGATTTAAGACCAAGTGTTTACAATTATTTATTGCGGTCTTATACAAACTTTACTAAATATATATAAAATCCTTAAGATTTTTCCGAAAATAATATTGCCCTAAAGCTTTCATTTGGATTTGGATAACCTTCATGAAGAGTTTCAAATAATGGGAAAATCTTTAGAAGTTATTGTAGACATAAATGACAATTTATTTAGTAGAGTCATCTGAAGAAATACTAAACATATTTAAAATTGTTGCCTTAGTGTTTAGCAAACCAAGCGTGAATCGCTTTGCGGAAGCAAAGAAAGAAACAATAACCTTATCTTACCTCATCTTTCTTGTTAGCAAAAATATACATTTTTAAAGTACTATTGCACAAATTGCTGAAATGTGGCTATTGTAACCTTCCTAATGATAATTCATATTGGGTATATATTTTAATTCGTGCGGTTTTTTTTTTCAAAATTTTAACCTTTATTTAAGAAAAACATGTACAATAGTATTATTCAAAGAATTGCCCATCTTAAGCTATGACTTTTTCCCATCTTTCCGACAATTTGTGGATCCCATCCCAAAAGAACTGCGCCGGCTTGGCAGCCAAGAATGAATCAAGCCAATTTTTGATATTCTGCTCTGATGTGAACCGTATTCCAGTGAGGGCCTTCTGCATCGACCGGAACAAATGGTAGTCAGAAGTTGCAAGGTCTGGGCTATAAGGCGGGTGGGGTAAGACCTCCCATCCACTGTTTTCTAAATAGTTCTTAACCGGAATAGCAACGTGGGGCCGAGCGTTGTCATGATGGAAAATTATTGCCTCGTGTCTGGTCGCATATTCCGGGCGTTTTTCGGCTACTGCTCTCTTCAAACGGATTAATTGTATTCGGTAGCGTTTTCCATTGATGGCTTCACCCGGTTTTAGCAGCTCATAATACAGCACACCCATCTGATCCTACCAAATACAGAGCATTACCTTCGCGCTATGGATATTCGGATTTGCCGTTGATTTTCCTGGTTGATGGGTTTCAAATATGATTTTTTGCGCTTGGGGTTGTCGTAATGGATCCATTTTTCATCACCAGTAACAATCCGATGTAAAAATGACTTCCTTTTGTGGCGTTCCAGCAGCATTCGGACATGCAAAACCGCCTTTCGACGTCTCTCGGCTTGAGTTCATGTGGAACCCAATTTCCTTGCTTTTGAATATATCCAGCTGCTTTTAAACGTTTTGAAATGGCTGCTTGAGTAACACCCAAAGATTCTGCGAGGTCCTCTTGTGTTTGGCAACAATCTTCATAGAGTAATGCTTCCAGTTCTTCATCTTCAAACTTTTTTGGCTGCCCAGGACGTTCATTTTTCCAAGCCAAAATCACCACTTTTAAATCGTGCAAACCACAAACCACATTTGGCACGTTTGCTCAGCTAGCGCATGTTAACCATAAGCTTCCTCCAAAATACGATGACTTTCGGCAGCAGTTTTCTTCATATTAAAGTAACACTTATTCAGGCACAAAGTTCGACATATTTGAGTGAAAAAAAATTATTGTTGTTTACCCTTCAAATGAATGACATATACTGAAATGACGTACAATGACAGTAGCTTTCCAACGCATGTTCCAACGGAATAATACAAGTTACGCCATATCTTAGCAAACCACCAAGTTAAAGACCCAATATAATATTAACAAAATTATTGCGTTTATTTAATATAGTGTTTAAGACGAAATGACTTGAAAATACCTTAATAAAAAATTGAGGTTCGAAATTAGAGAAGTACTAATATATGTTATGACATCAATTTTTAGTAAATTTGTAGGGTATTAAAAAATATTAATAAATCAACAAATATAACCAAATTAAAACAAATTAATAAATAACTGAAATATACAATTTATAAATGGATTAATAACTTAATGTTAAAAAATAAATAAATAGTGTGCAAAAAAATTGATAAATAAATCCTTTAATAAATATGAATATAACAGGAAATAAATAAAAATATGTTTGACAAATAGGATATAGTAACAACGTAATTTTAAAAATAAGTTATATGTCAGTTTGATATAGAAAGCCTAAATGAAGTGGTTATCAAACAATTTGCAAGACCAGCTATAGCGCTTAAATAATTTGTTTAGTATTACGGATTCCATTTCATGGTATCCTTGTAACTCTTCAGTAGAAAAATGCCAAGGCATGTTTAAAATCATTTTCAAGAGATTATTTTCGAATGTAACTTATGGAGATGAAATTTTGCACACTTTCCCCAGACTGGCGACCATTTTTTGAGTGCAAAATTTATTGACAAATGGTAGGTTTAGTGAATGCAACAAAATGAATTGTAAATGCACATGGCCTCACAAACTTTTCTAAGTAAGTCCACATTACTATAAAGTGAAAGAAAAGAAAAATTACCTTTTTGTTTTTGTATTGCTAGCACGTTCTATTAGAACCAGTGTGCATCGTCGTGTTGATAATATACAGATATGATGATATAAAATCTAAATGAATTATTTTTCTGTTAATATTGTACTTATACATGAGATATACAGAAAAAGTATAAATGGACTAACGGCAAAAAGCCGTGTTGACCACTGTAATCCAATTCCTCTGTCCCGACAGAACAAGATAATGCAAAAAGGGCAATCAAATATTGTGGTATGTCAGATTTAGAAATTCAAAAAATAAACTTAAAATTAAAAAAAAAAATGTTCCTCTTTATGTCAAATTGTCCCTCACCCTCTACATCGTTGCATAATCTAAAAATATCAGCTGGAAAAACAGTTTCAGCCGGGCTTCTGCAGATGCAATCGAAATCGATTAATGTTTAAACTTCACAGCATCCTGCTAATACCACTATTCAACTGCAGTCTCATTTGACTGCAATTTATTTCCATTTTTCAAAGCTAAACACTTTGTCATTTTAGATGTATAAATCATTCTTTTTAACTTATCTCTTGTAGTTTGTTCCGGACTACCTTATACATTATATTCGTATAGACGCATTTAAATCGTTCCATCGTATTCATACACCTATAAAAATTGCAGCAAGTGTAATCTTTTATACAGAGCTACGAATATTCTTATCTAATTGGAGAATTCGAAACCGTGTTTGAATAATCGACAAACGATATTGGGTCCTTTTTATGTACGTATGTATGTACGAGTACCTGTACTTGTATTAACATAACATATACTTTTAGGCAGCTATGTGACTTTTGCTGCAGAATAATGAAAAATGAAATTTCCAGATGCAAGATACTCGTATTCGTAAAACGTACCCGATGTGACTTAATAGACCGTGGGCACCAGTTAGACAATGAATTGTCCCGGGGTAATAAATTATTCAGATATTGCAAGGACCGCACAAAAAAAGTATGTGTATGAAAACCACTGTCATTGCCGCAAGGATTAAATATGTATGTAACATATCACACAGTGAAACATAGATTTTTCGTATGAATAATAAAAATCACATAATACGATATGCATGGCTACACTGGACAGTTTGACAGTTGAAACGTTAATACCTTTCATTCATTACAACTGAAATGGATTTAATTTTAAATTGAAATTTATAGAATCATATCGTTCATATCGTTGAGTTGTAGTTGGAGGCAAATATCTTTATTTTTCTTTCTTCGTATAATATTGCTTTACATCGAACAAAGATGCACTTTTTAAATTCAATACTCTTGTGTTGGAATTAAAATAGCCTCCTTTACCTTTAGTCAGATGCTTTTTCGTTTCAAAGTCCTGTCTCTCCGTCAGATGTATGACTATATTCTGCCTATGATCTCCCCTATCAGGCTATCAGAAGTGCGCCTGATGAGTTATTTTAAATGTATTTCAGATTTTTACAATTTTGAGTAACTTTCGTGACAAAGTGGTAAGGACAATATTGAAGGAGAGGGAAGCGGGTTATATCCATTATCAATGGACCCTGTAAAATAGTCTCAGTAGTCGACAGTACTGACTTTTCGTTCATTTAGCTTCCAGTAAGTAAAGCGCTTTTGGTCATGTAAATATTGTAATGATCATAGGTGCTTTGATCATATGAGGGTCTTGAGTTTCTGGTCAAGGTGTTGAAATAGAGATTATTACGACTGGACTTCGAGTAGGTACCTCCATTGCAAATTTCAAATACGATAACACTGAAGAAATCTAGAAGTGTCCTAAGAAATCATCCATAACAAACTTTAAACGAAATACCGAGTAAGGAAAATTTTTCATATTTGGTAGTGAAATAATTGTTTATTTGCTTCAGTGGGGCTAGAGTAGAGGTAAGACTGCTCCTCAACTAACAAGCCTCTCCAAATGGCACGATCTCTCGCCAGCGACCTACTTTTTTTCCTTTTGCGTGCGCCCCTTTAGATGCACCACCCCTCGGAGTTAAAACCGAAGAGTCTTTGGGTACAAGCTATGGTTACCATTCCCTCAACATGGCCCAGTCATGGATCCGTAGACGCCTGACTAGAACTCCTCCATTTTGCGCAAATGCAAACTAGACCGAATGTCACACACATAATTTTTCTGTCGAAATGGCCAAATGCTTATTTATTCGTTTTCGGCAATGTCCAAATAGGACCACGAAAACAAGAGGCTTGTTTTTTTGCACGCTGTCCTGTGCGGCTTTGAAGTCGACAAATAGATGGTGAGTGTCGGTCTGAAATTCATGGATCCTTTTAAACATCTGACCTGAAACAATACTAATAGGGTCGACCTGACTGTTAACAAAGCATCTTAGGCGTTCACGGAGTACGGCAGATAGGATCTTATGTGCGATGTTGAGAAGATTTATTACCCTGTAGTTAGTGCAGTTCAGGGGATCTCCCTCTTAAGGATAGGACAGAAAACGCAGAGATTCCATTCACCGGGCATACATTCGTCAATCTAGATTTAGATTTTAGAAATGAGTTGGTATATGCTCCGTATCCAATTATCACCCGTTGCTTTTATTGTAATAGCTCGCCATATAAGAAGTTCATCTTCGTTGGACTTAATCTTGGTGAAGTGGACGTCCAGTATGAATGTTTTACTTTGTTGGATGTTCTTCGTCATCACCGTTTAACAGTCCACAGATAACTGTCTAAACATTTTCAGATTCTCAGTTCCTACTGTGGTTCTGTATGAATTTCCTTCTCCATCCTTGCACGTTTCTGGTACGATTTAGCGGTTTTGAGAAATCTAGCCCAGATCTGATAACAATCAGTCAGTTGGCTGAGATATGTAAGTCCTTAAGGGGCATAGAAGATTTAGTAAGCATGAGATCAATCAATTCATAGAGTGGCGTATGGTAATAATATCGATTGGGATCAAAGGGATCCTCCATACTATCGTTTATAGGGATATTTCTATTGACCTACCTTTGCCATAAGTATGTCAGCTACAGAAAGAAAAAGTTGTGTTTCAAGGTATGAGGGTAAATTGTTATCGATAAACTGTTCTAAAGTAGATAGTAGACTCATGGGTCCGAAACCTCTTGAAGAATATTTACCAGCTTTGGGTACGTACTTCATAGCAGATAAACACTGACTCAACCTCGACAGCTTGCCTAGATTATCTCTAGCACTGATAGGATGATATTTGAAGCAATTTTTAACAGAAGTGGGCTGGGCTCAATATGAATTTAAAATCCAGCTAATCATAGTTTAAAAGCCTTGGTGTTGAGGTTGCATTGAAAACTGTGAGTTATATGCATGTCTATTAGATTGAGTCTAATTGTTTGGTTTTCCACAAGGTCGTATGTGTTCTCCCTTTATTATTAGTAAAAAAAGGAAAACTAAATAATTTGAAATATTCTCCAAATTCTGTAGTTTTAACAAAGCAGCACGATGACCTGAAGCTCATCCATCAAGAACTACAATGATAATTTGTTGTCACAAATTTTACAAAGCCAATACAAAATACACGCAAAGCCAAAAATATAGGTTTTCGTTTTAAGTGACCTACTTGTATGTCAGTGGTATTTTTTTGTAAACTGTCATATCCACTGCTTCGGATTCGTATTGGTATTGCCACTTTACTCAACGTAAAATAACTTCAAAAACCTCGAACGTTTTTTTGCTATGTGGATACGTTTTAGGATACTTCCATTCTACTCCAGGAACATAGATTTTTGTGCCAAAGTTCGAGATACATCGTAAAGGTAAAAAAGTTAAAGCAAACGTCTCCCTTATAGAATATTATATGCATATATATGCATAGACAGGTAGGACTCATACATGTACACATATTATGAAGAAAAAAAACCGAAAAATTTAAGGCCAAAAAAGAGTTGACAATGTTACATTAGTACACTTGGTTACGTTTCAATCTGATGTTTTTTTTTTTTTTTCATGACGTTCATCCATAAAAACATATGTACTTGTGCAATATGTATTTATATATTTCCTTAAGTTTTAAGTAGTTGTAGGAAACCATACAAGCTCTGCAACACCAGTTATATATCTCCTTTTGTGTAGAAGGCAAAACATGTTACAAACTTTTTCTAATTGCAGTCTGGATTAAAAACAAGAGTAACACCTGTTATATAAAATAAACTTAATATGAACTTGTTAATGACGAAAAGTCCTTCACACTTTCACAATTCTTATCTCCAAAATAACCTGTTTACTTATTTCTACGTGTTTCAAAGCTCCTCTGCTTTGCTGCTTAACTTCCGCATTGGGATTTATACAGCAGAACTGGCAGGATTAGCCTTCTGCTCTCTTCGACCCCGGAACATACATTTGACAAAGAAAGTGTTTTAAAGCTCCTCTGCTTTGCTGCTTAACTTCCGCATTCGGATTTATACAGCAGAACTGGCAGGATTAATCTTCTGTAGAAAATGCTTTTTTTTCTAAGAAAGTAGTTTTGAGCCTACTTGTTTCGGAAAACTGAAGTAGTAGTAGAAAACTAGTTTATTAGGATAAATCTTTGCTGAATTTCAAAAATAAATACGCTCCTTAAACATTGTGACGTTTTATCTTAGGCGGTGAAAAGATACGTCTGTTTTCCTTGTCAACATGCAATGGCTTTTTCTTCTTTTATTTTAAGGGCAATTTGGAAGATTACCTTCTCGCACAACGAAATCGAGTAAGACCACCAAAGTCCAACATTGAAAAGTTGCAATCGCTAGAGATCGCTAGAATCTTCACCGATCGAGTTTCCCTCAAGCTCACTCAAAATTCGGGTCCACTTATAAATGTTGTCAACGATCCATCAGAGATTCTGCTTCTGATGTGATTAGTTTTACAGCGGCGGTTCAAAGAAACCTCTGTTTTGGCCACAAATATAGGCAAACACATATATACATACATACTCGTACATACACCAAAACAAGAAGCATATAAAACTTCGTTGCATTGAAGTAAAAGAGATGCTCGTGCGCTCTACCAGCAAAAAAGAAAGCAAAAGTACAGGCTTATCGGGAAGAAAATCGTCCAGGAAAATGAACATGCCAGGGCTGCAAAGATAGAATGCAAGCATGCAAAGACGAACAATACGACTAGTAGTAGAGAAGCAGTCAGTGCGGAGATTAAAGAAAGATAAAATTAGGCAAAATGAACCCTAAACCCTGAAAAAAGACTACAGAGAGTTTCATCCCCTTGGGCTAGTCGAGGTCAAAGTATCACACCAATGTTGAGGCAAAAATCCTTAAAAATCCCTTTTTATTGCGCCAACTGTAGAGAAATAAGTCTCCGAAATATCACCAATCCAATTGTTTGTGATGTTATGCAAACCATTCACGAACAACCTGGTTAGTCAATACAAGTGAAGTTTCAGACCGTCAATCACTATCAATTAAATATTCATGTTACGGCAGATCTTGGGAAAGACCCGGAAATTTCCGATGGACACCATCGCCTTCAACACCACATATGGCAGGGTACATAGGGATAAGCCTTACATCGCCGTGTCCAGTTTTGACATCCCTGCCAAGCTCGTCAAGTTTTGCAGGATGGCTATAGAGAATTCTCGGTTTGAAAAAAGGTTTTAGACAATGCTACTCGTCGCTATGTATTTTTTTTTTTTTTTTTTAATCGTCATGGAAGTAATCGTGTAAAACTCACTGGTTCATAAAAGTGACACATACACAATAACTTGCGTATGTACATGACATTGATGTGATTGAATGAACACCGGAAGTATTCAATGAAGCTTTCGTGAATATTCAAGGGAAAGTGGGAAATGTGTCTGACTATAAACGAGGGAAAAAAAAGGTATATGTTGTCAACAGAAAAATAGTGTTAGCATTGGCAGCCATAACTTTGATATTGTTTAGGACTTCGTCTACCTCAAAATTTTTGTTCCCAATCCCTCCTTCTTTAGCCCCATGAAGCAATTGAGTAACAAAGCCCTCTCTTCTAAGAACAACCTGGCTTTATTATCCCATTGTTGCTCTTGGGCGCAAGGAATAAATCATACCGAAAGCCGATGAAGAAGCGCTTAATCGTCCAGAGGAAAAGATATTGCATTGACTGGAAGCGAAGGAGAAGATTCAATCACAAACTATTTGGGCTGTATAGGTACCGATCCAGTCCGGCGTCAACTGATCCAACTTCTGGGATGGCTGGGGCATATTAAACAAATGAATATAGCTGCTTCGACCCAAAGGGTATTTAATTCTAACCCCAGCTGAGCAGAGAACTACCGTATCTATGGTGGCTCACACAGGTGGTAACCTCAATCAATTTTAAGTGCGACACTAGATATAGTTGGCGAGAGATCATACTAGCTGGAGAGGCTTCATGGTTGAGGCCCGAGTTCATCCCGAATTTTAGCTCAACCTAAATAAAGTGATTTGATAAATCTAATTGGATGATGAAATAATTTTTCACTGAGAAATAATTAAATGCAAAACGTCTATCTCTTCAACCACAAGTTTTTCCTATAAGAACAGAATTAACAGCCTGTGGAAATATGTTCAGAATACACAGTTAAATGGGCCATAAACTTATTTAAACCATACAAGGCATCTGGAAAAGACTGAATTTTCCCAGCTTTTCATTGAACACTTACTAGTAGAGCTTAATAAACTGGGCTATCAAACAATAGGAAAATTAAAGGGTAAGCACCCTTAAGACGTTTGCTATACGATGCGGACTGCTCTACAGATATTAAATGCCAGGTGCGTTGGAGAAAATGTCTTAATCAACCGCAGTAAAGCTATACATGATCCCTTCACTCATAAAAGAAATCTGACCAGATATGAGATGAACGATATAGAAAATGTACTCCAACGAAGTAAAATATCTGGGAATGGTTAAATGATAAAAAACTAAATAAGAGCTCGCATATTAATGGAAAAATATCATAGCGACTAAAGCCAAGTGGGCTTGCCGTCGTGTGTATGGTAAAACCGGTGGCATAACCCTAAAGGTCACGTAATGGATATATACAAAGATGATACTGTCCATCATCACCTTCTCATCAGTATTGTGGTAGAACAAAACAAAAAAGGAAACTGTCATACAAAAGCTCTAGCGGCTACAAAGACTTGCATGCCTCGGCATCGCCGGCGGAACGCACACATACTCCACAGCAGCTATAAAGTCCTTCATGGGCTTAACGCCACTTCATCTCTTTATAAAAAAAGAAGTCAATTCGCAACATGGTCAGACTACTACAAACAGTAGAGATTAATCACTTAGATCGTGTATATAAAATGAATCTTCTTTTTGAAATCCCCAAACTTGGCACGATCTGCGCAGTAAATGACCGCCTACCCAAGACTCTGTGCTTCGGCAGAAGGTTCGATAAACTAAGAAGCATGGAACAATAAAAACTCAACCTCAAACCTTAAAGGAATTACGTGGGATACGTGGGAGCCGTTAAAGCTTTAGGCTCTAATCTCATTGACAACAAATCAGTCTTCCACTGCTTCAATACGTTACAAGACATCCTCTATAAGAACAAAGTAAGTCTTTGGTACATTCCTGGCCATAAAGATATTGTCGCAAATGAAATAACCCACGAACTGGTTAGAAACGGTACGATAGCTTTTTTCAGTGGCCCTGAACCGTTCTGTGACATTCCCGATTCAGTAATTAACCCAGAAAAAAACAAAAAATAAGGAGAACAAATTGTGTATGAACTATTGGGAAAACATTTCAGGGCTTCGCCAGACTAAAAGAGCTATCAACCCCTACCACAAAAAATCAAATGAATCCCTAAAACTCATAAGAGATGACATGAGAAGATTAATTGGATTTCTAACCTTCAATATCATCTACACAGAATGCGTCTTATTCTGGAAACTGAATGCCGTTTTTGCATATCGTTTGCAAGACGACGAAACTGCTCAACACATTTAAGTGAATGCATGGCTCTGAGTGCCTCAAGGAAACGATACATTTTTAGAGATTTTTTAATCCCTGTGTTAAATCTAAAAATCTTCACCAGAAAGATTCTCAATTTCATCAAAAGGATTTAACCTTTCTTGGTTTTTTAGTATTCAATTTGTGGTACAAAGAATCTTTTAGATCGCAGTGCCTCCCTCACTTGGCGGATAAAATCCTTAAGAAAAAAACCATTAAAAAAAATTTGTTCAGTTGAATTCGAATAGCAATTTGGAATTATCATTATCATTTAAGGAATTAAATAATCATGTGATTTTGATTTTCTTTTTTTCTCACGACACCCGATGCGTGTTTATTTTAAAATGCACCTGCAAGTGTCCTTTCGCCCGATGATAAGCAGATGAATTTACATAAAGCGAAACAGAAAAAAAAACCTCTATGTAATTATAAAGATTCGTGGAAAATTGGGACCCGAAAGTATTACTATTTCAGAATGTTAAGTAATTTACGAGTATCTCTCAAATAAATCAATGATGCGTCACAATGTATTCCATCTTAATGGACCAGCCGAGTTCCCTTAAGCTGTTTCCCGAACTTCGATGAACATTTATTGAACGATTATCATAAACGTGTCACTGAGACGTATCCTTTTCCATCAAAAAAAAAATTTAATGTAGCGTAGCTTTACTCGTACAAACTGACATATAAAATCCACTGACAGTATGGACGGATACTATTATATATACGTATACGTATGAGAAGTGGAATTATCGAGCCGATGTAGGGATTTTCTGTTTTTTTTTTTTTTTTAATAACAAAAGAACAAAATAGCAACTTCCATGGACTAAAGGTAGATATACATTTTCTGATTCATTGCCATTATAGGACGTCATGGACTTAAACCACTTAAAATATATCGTTTGCAATATTCATTCGAACGTTCAAAAGAAGAAAAAAAAAAGAAAAAAAAAAAAACCCGAAAAAAGTATCTCGCGCCACTTTTTTGCAAATGATGTGGTTAAATATTCTGTGCAGAAGCACAGCAATGCATGTGCTGGATATTATTTCAGCTTTTTTTTTCATACCTTCGACCATTCAACTAATAATTGATTTTGATCACGTATACGTTTATTATATTAAATGAATGATATTTCTGAAATCCGTATTAAAAGTAAATTTCAGGGAATTTCTGTGTCCAGGTGGGTGGGTCGTACTCGTATGTGTAAATCTTTAAATGTAAATAAATTAAAGTAATTGAAGTGCTGCTATACGCAGGCGAATGTTATTTACTTTGTAGTTTTTAAACTGCTTATGGAATAAAAACAAATCTATGAAACAAACTAAAAAATCAATGAAATAGTCCTTAAGGGACTTATGCAACTAAAGCCAATCAATCAGCTCATGCGTAGAATTGATCTCATTTTTTCATCGTCCTTGTTCAGTTTTATTCAAAAATTTATGCTCCACTAACAGGAAAAGTGGAGTTGTGCAAGTCAAGCGATGACATACATAAAGAAGACATATACCGTAAGCGAAGTTTAGAGAAATGTTTATTTTTCGTTAGCTGAGTCCCGAATTCGATATGGAATTTTGGCTTGGGAAAATAGCTCTAAAAGCCAACTCGGAACTATCTTGAACATTCAACGGCCGCTTAGTAAAAATCATAAATAATGACAACACGAGTTTTAGGGTTCTAGATGTCAATAGCATATTTAAGATGATGACACTAATCGAGTATTACATTAACAACAGATTCCAACAACCTATACGTCACAATCAAAATAGAAGAAGATGAGTTTAACAATTATTTAAAACTCCGGCAATGTACAACAACTACTGGCGAATACAATCGATGTGATACCAACACTTTTTAACACTTCCAAATACGTAATATTATACATCTATCTCGACATCTAAGAACCAGCAGATAAGCCCTTCAATTTGCGGGTAGCACGTATGTATGTCAAAATTAGTTGTTGTTAACTTACTAAAATAACTGAATAATTATAATAAATAATAACAATGATGGTCACAGGAAACAGCACATTGAAAAGGAAGCTAACTGTTAAACCAACCATTCACTGGAATTACTGGCTTGGACTGTAGCGAGTTGCTTCAATACCTATTCAAGGGTGTGTACGAACCATGCATTAGGTTTTTGTATTAATTTTTGACAATTACCATGTCCACTTCCACTTAATAGGGATTATTGCGTATTAGGGTTTAGTCAAGGTAAAGTGTCATCAACAGGTTTAGAGATATATTTACGAGTATTCATTGATTATATTCAACACTGCTCAGAACTGAAACGTAGTCATGTTACCAGCAGGACTGGTACCTGACCATCGATTCTAATATGTCGGCAAATAAGAAGGCAAACAAGGAACGATACTTCTTTGACCGAGAAGTCTATTTAATGATGTTGTAAAGACTCAGGTATTTAGGTAAGGTAAAATTATATAAGTTTGCAGTGGGTGCACTTAGTGTATGTGCAATGATCCCATAACCGTACAGATTTCTAAGCGAATCTCTCAGAAGCGGTACCTTCTTCAACACCTCCTTCCAAAATCATTGCTAGGATTACCCCCAATCAATGCGCGTATCTTGCAATAGCACAATATTCCAGTTTAGAATGTGTTAATTGTTTGGCGGAAGACCTTGATGGCCTTACTGCCCTTGCAAGCTACTATGTTTTTCTAGGGAATCGGAGTCTTGCCAGCTCATCAGCAGCGCAGTTCCCTTGGATGGTCTGATGTCATGGAATTTGATACTGTGCTATTTGGGTATTTCTTTAAGAGATAATATATACGTATGTGATTAGCCTTAACAAGTGAAGATATGAGGATGAGCTCGCGTTGTCTTCATTTGTTCCTTCTTGGAATCGGTAGATAAAAGTCAACGTTCAAGTCAAATTTAATTAGCTTGACTTGAGGGTACCAACAACGGTGCCCTTGAGCCACATACATTTTGGCAAGTTTTTTTCAATAAAGATAACTAAGTCGCCTTCTTTTATTTGTTTGACCTTCTCGAACCATTTCATTCTTATTATGAAGGTGGGGAGGTACTCACGTATCTTCCAGATAAAGTTTCCCATTCGTGACATGAATTCAAGATCATGAGGATCGACAAGCCTTTTGTTTCTGATTTTAATGCTTCACTGTTCTCAGATCCCAAAGCAACGTAACTAAGTAGCCGATTGCAATGCTTCATCATTCAAGTGCTGTTTTTCGATGATTTCCTTGAGAATTCTCTTCACTACATAGATCAATCGTTTTCATCTACCATCCATGTGTGAAGCTACCACCCCACTTTTCCCGATAGAAGCACTGGCTGCCTGATTTTTTCTTTGCCAACAAGACATAATCAATTCATCCTTTTTTATTTAGGACTCCATCATTGTCAACGTATGTGTTGAGTTTACGAATTTGACTGGATTTCGAAATTAGTTTTCCATTTTTCAGTGTTGCTAACTCATCACAGCACAAACCCTCATAAGATCACATACGCCTATTGCAGTTCTACTGCTTGAATATATGACCGCTTACGAAATCACCAATGGGAGTGATTTTAATAGAAGTGGATCACTTTCCAAAGCTTTTGTTTTTGAAGTTGTAGCCGATACCGAACGATTTAAATGACTAATTCCCGAAGATGTAAAAAAAGCGCGCGTGCAAAACACTATTCAATGCAGTGCAGTTCAGCGTCTAAAAAATTGCAAAAAAAAATATATAAATAAAAAAGCACAACGAGGGTATCCCAACTCTCCCGCCCCCGGCAGTAGTACTGTTGCACATGGTCACTGCTGCCTCTGTATTTATCATAAGACAAGGGCAATGGCTGAGTGTATGTAAAAACTGATGGGTAGCGGGCTGAAAGTGTGAATTTTGTTGGTGCACTGTTTCATTTTGTTGTAAGGGCATAACACCTACAATAATTTGATTCAGCAAGACAACGTCAAAATTTTCACTTCGCAGCTTTGCTTAGCATCATTGGTATTTGTGTTTTCTGCGTTTGTTTGTGATTATGACTAAGGAATTCAGGGTTGACGTTGCTGATATACGCGGGCTAAAAAGTAGTCACTTTTCTGCGTACGTCCACATCTGAAGCTACCTGGCTACGAACTAGTGCCAATATTCTTCTTTGCGTGCGTAGTGATGTAGACCACCAAACTCCACCACAAAGTGATTCGTGTACCAACCCGTAATTCAACTTTTTGTGGTTACAATTTCATCTCCGTAAGCATATTATCGACTACTGCTTTATTTACAGAAGCCTCAAACTGGACAGCAATTCGACCTTTATTGAGTTTAATGTGATGTCTGACCGCATACAATGAATTGTATCCCTGTATCCTCATACTGAAATCGTGCGATTTCAATATACAAAATTCTGGGTGGCTTCGACATTCTGGACAGATAACACCCGAACGAGCCCACACGTATACCAGAAGTTGATAAATATACCGCCAACACCCTGGACTTGTTTTTCACTTCTCACCCTGAAAAATACAAGGTGCTCTCTACACTCGTCGGACCACTGTATTATATCAGCTAATTCCTAAAAGAACCGTATAGCAATACGGAGAGAAAGCCAATTGGAGCGAACTTAACAGGAACTTTAGGAATTTTAACTGGTCGTTAATAACGACATGAATGCCGATGCTGATATGATCACAGTCACCATTCTCTTAAGATTGAGATCATTTATCTCTCATCGGATGAAGAGTATCAAACTTAAAGAAAAGGAGTGGAATGACTTGAACTTTAAAGACGCTGTCAGGGTTAGAAAACTATTTTTTCGGTCCTACAAGACCAACTCCACTGATGAAAACACAAAAAGATTATATGAGCCAGGAATAACTGCAGCGCCTTTCTTAAGCGTGCGAAATTCCAATACGACCAAAAACTAGGG
Organism: Volucella inanis; assembly: GCA_907269105.1. Lineage (NCBI taxonomy): Eukaryota > Metazoa > Arthropoda > Insecta > Diptera > Syrphidae > Volucella > Volucella inanis. Next base: position 143,699,481 of record OU026153.1, read on the forward strand.
CAACATTGTCCCAAATTCAATAAAAATCAATGGTTGTTTGTCAAAAACATTGGAAACTCTGCTTTATCTTTCATCCCAACGCTCATACACAATAACATTCCAGCTGATAGCTTTTCGGACAAGGCCAATTTGCTTCCTGCAAGTTTTGTAGTTAGCTCAACATCTCCAGATTGTGCTTTGTCCGTGCTTGAGTGCTTTGAATCTTCAATGAGACAAATCCACTTTCGCACTCGTATAGCAGCAGGAGGACTTAAAGATCTCAACATACTCAAATCTGCTGGTCCAGATGGTATATCTCTTCTTCTGGAGAAGAAGTGTCCTTCCTCTTTATCAAAACCACTGCGTAAGCTTTTTCATCAATCCCACTCTTAAGGGTTCTTTCCGAAGAGATAAAAAATAGCATTTGTCAAGCCTGTCCCCAAAAAGGCGAATCTTCTTCTCTCTCTTACTAAAGACCCATTGCACTTATGTCACTTCTTTTCAAGGCCATGAAAACGCTGATAAACCATCAGATCATGAAATATTTCAAACCGCTTAAATTTCTCAATGACCGGCGGTATGGTCTTCGTAGCAATAGGTCCACAGGTGATTTGATGGCATGTCTCATCGAAAAGTGTACATCAATCTGGCGAAAGCAAGATAGTTACACTTAATAGTTCTAAGGCATTTGACAGGCCTTGGCGTCAAACTCTTTTGTCGAAAACGCGTGCTTTTAGGATCGATAATTTTCTTATTCAGTGAATTAGAAATTACCTTTCAGAATGTTCAATTCAGGTTTTTTTTGGCTGGTTTCAAATCTGATTTTCACAAAAAAATGCTGGTGTGCCCCAGGGCTCCGTTTCCTTTCCGAACTTCTTTTTAATATTCATTAAAGATTTTTTGTCTGCTTCTTCTAATCCAATACATATTTCTTTGCTGATGACAGTATTCTCTGCTTTTCATATTCGTTTCCAGACTCACGTCCTTGCTTTTCGGCTGTAGAACCGGAGCGGCGCGTAACAGAGTGGAATTTAATGCTTCAAAAACTCAGCGCTGTCTGCTGTCAATAAAGCCATTATTCATGAATGACACTTAAATCAGCGAAACCGGAAAACTTTCCATTCTCGGTATTTGTCTTAGTGATAACCTTTGTTATATATGTGGTCATTCGATGTTGCCAAATATGCTGTGAAATGTCTAGGTTTCCTTAAACGATCTAAGAAATATTCCACCCTCTCTAATCTGGCCTTAGTGTATAAGACATTCATCCGCCCAAAATTCGTTTAAAAGTCGTGCAACCCACTTATGGAATGCCATGGCAACATCTTTATTTCCTATTCGTTATAACTTACAAACATTTAAGACCAATGTACATTGGTATTTCTCATTTCTTTCTCCTTGATTTTGCCTTGACCGCGCTGTGTACAAACATTTTAAGGGTACTCAGATCTCTTGGTCGGGCATTAAATACAATATGTAAAAAAAAGGTCTCAAGTCTACCACCATGGGCGCCTTGTTTGATCGGCTAATACCCCTTTCACATATTTTTCTTTCTTTCACTCTTCATTATATTAGCTCGCAACTCCTCATCACAGACCTTTCTTCAAATTAATTTCTATAGGCCAAGTTTTCTCTGGCTCAAGCAAGAAACTGTTTTTCTTGTCGAAACTAGGTTCCTTTGTTTTTTCCGTTATTTCGTCGGTAACGCTTAGCCAATTAATGTTATATATATAAAGTCGTAAACCACCTTCCCAGAGTTCGAATTCCAGCCTCTCATTGGAATCTCAGCAGCTAGTTGTAATGTCTCTTCAATGGTGTCCACGCTGTCCAGAAACGGTGCTTCAAAATAGTTTCCACCATCCGTGGGTACTACTCGGAAAACTCTTCAAGTTGATGTCGTTGACATATAGGAGAACAGGAAGCTCCCAAAGTAAATACGTTCGTTAAGTACACATCTGGACGGGTATCTCCTTCGCAATAGCGCCAAAGAAATCTTTGTGCAGACTGATCCTCATTGCGTACAAGGACTTGGTGGAACATGTCTTTTAGGTCCCCAGTGATGGCCACCTTATTCCATCGTAAGCCAAAAAGGACTTCACCAAGCCATTTTAGTTGTTTAGTTATTTTTAAAATTATCTTATTCAGTAAAACACATAGTTTTGGAGCCGTAGAATCCCAGACCAACCGGACTTCGCCTAGCGTGTTAGGATTTTCTAGCTCTTCCTTGATGCACTTTCTTGCTTAGTCCTTTTGAACCAAACCGGCCACCTGTTGATTGAGGTTAGATATGACCCAGAGATCAGATCGCATTTAACTCCCTAAACTGCAAAAACGTTTGAGTACATCTTACATCTCTTACTTTACTATCAAGTTCTAACGGGTGGCCAGATAGCAATGATTGTTTTTCCAGTTATTATGTTTCAGCAGCTGTCAAAGTTAGCAAATACATCCTGCTGTCAAAATGTTCAGTAAGCTTTCATTATGCATCGTTTTACCCTTCCCGAACGTGCAAAATTATCAAAAAATGGTATTTTCGAAATTCCAGCTCAGTTGTAAATACGCAACATGAATTTCGTCGTGAGGTCGGTCGTAATTATGGTTTCAGTGTGCAGATAATTTGTCGCAGCCTGGAAATGTTTGAGCGTGATTACACTCTTTTGGATCTTAAGCCACCAACAAGATAGAGATTTGTAAGAAATGAAGAAAACGTAGCCGCCGTAGCGGCCAGTATCGAAGAAGACCCAGAAATGTTGATTCAGCGTCGATCAGCTGAATTGGGCATAGCCAAAGAGTCAATTCGGCTTATTTTGCGTTTGGATTTGGGCCTACATTGTGCTGACACAAGAAATAAAGCCGGATAACCATAGACAACGCCGTGAGTTCGCTGATTGGGTGCTGGAAGTGCTGGCCAGAGATTCGGATTTTAGCCAATCATCTTCTCGGGCATGGCGATGGTACATCTCCAATAATTCCTTTGGTACTGATTGTGACGGAAGGGCAAGCGACTTAACTGTCCTAAAGCCATTGAGGCGTAATCTTGGGATCTCTTCTCTATTTTTAGACTGTGATGAAACGATCTCGGATTCCTCTTCACGACGAGTGGGAGATGGCTGTCAATCTGAGGCACAACGGTTTGGACGTGCCTTTCAACATCAGATTCTTAGAAACTGTTTCCTCTAATAGAGTGAGTGATGACCTCCTTACTATTGCTGTACAACACTACAGTCAAAATTCTAAGAAGCGTTCATATTTCCTTGTAATGCTGGTTAGAGTAACAAACATGGAATGTAGCAAACGATGATATTAGAGTATACAGCACTCTAGTTAACTTAGAGTGCTTAAGAAATTAATCATAAATTTTCTCCTCTGTCTAGTTTACACGATGACACTTAATACATGCGTAACACACTGTCTTGGAAGTCTTTTTTGTACATGTTACCTCAGGCCAATTACCTTAAACGTGTGCATAAACATCCCCTGAACGTTTCGCTCACTTTTTGCTAGCTTCTATGCTTATAGTGAGTGAGTTGTGACATATTCTATCAGCTTCAAGGCCTTTATATTGGAACTTAAGTTCCTTACAGCCAATGCATACGAGATTATGGTTTCTAGTCGCTCTATTTTCGGAGACGGAAAATGTTCCACCTTATTCATGAACTCTTCAAATATAGTATGTGCTCCGACCGGCCAAAAAATATTTCAAAAGTGGTTGTAACCACCATCGCATCTTGTTCGCCAAATTTAGTTGTGTGCAGCTGTCGCAACCTTATTTCTTCGGCATCTTCACAGAAACAGGATTAAAATTGAACAAATTGCTAGCTTCCCAACAGCTTTACTTATGACTTTGCGACTACTGATTGTTGGATTTCTGCACAAGTTTAAAGAATTGTTGCTTATACAATGAAGAAACTCTTTTTTAACGGTTTACTATTTACTTTTAATATCGGTTCAACATTTCAGAATAAAGACACGTAATAAGAAAAGAACCTAAAACTCTTTACCATCTTTGAAAACCAACACACTACAAGCAATATTAAAGGCAATAAATATAAAAATAGACGGTTTTATCTTTCATCTGGTGGACATGGACAACAGTTGGTGTGCTCCAGGGCTCTGTTCTGTCTCCGACAAGTTTTCATCAATGACCGCATTCTATTTTAATAAGTATAACTAATTAGGAAACCTCCAACAGGATCTAATGGTTCCAAAACACAATGTCTGTTAACATTAAAACAAAATTAAAACACGCAGTCCATTCTCGGTATGTTTGTTAATAGTATCACACAATAAATTTAAACTCTCGAATACCGAAGAAATATCTCCTACCTCGCCCCGTCCTATCACTGTTTTCACAACCACTGCTCTACCAAAATTTTTAGTACCATATCCCCTTCAAAGTTCCAACCGTAATAACCGTCACGCTTTGAATGCTTATCAGATACTTCCATGCGCATTTTCAGACGTAATTTGAAATACAGTGATTCTTTCCCAAATTATACTTATGGAATGGTCTGGTAAGCTTTAATCCCTATACCTACATTATAACATCAAAACATTCAAAACCAACGTATATTGGTACCTCTATTTCTTTCCTCCCTAAATTTCCTTCAACCGCACTGTGAGCAAACATTTCGAGAGTACAAAAAATCTCTTGAGCGTGCGAAAGAGTACACATCCTTCTTCTTGCGCACCAACACTCAAAGATTGTATTAATAACTTTATTACTGAGAATTAATATCTGTTGATCAAATATCTGCTTCGATTTGACGTTTACGCGAAATTGCAAACCAAACTCCTGACATCTATAAAGAAGAATTCATCGCGCCGATATGTGAAATTTTTTAATACTTAATCTCTGTTGCTAACCTATTGCTATGATCATGTCGGACATGTAATTTGCGTAGGTAAGATTGAATAGCTCTAAAACTTTCTAGTAACTGATTATGCATAACTTCAGTCTGGTCAAAACAGCTGGTTTTGCATGACGTGCTTTCACTTTTCTAATTAAAAGCAAGATTTTTGGAAAAGAAAATGAGACATTAAGTTGAAATTGATATTTCGATTTTTATAACATCTATCGTAACAATACCACCCTTCCACAATGGTGAGCTTTAACTGCTCATAATTAAAATGTTCACATATTTAAAACCAAAAAGAATCCCTGTATTTATATTTTGGTCTCTCTGAATGCAAAAAGTATTGTATGTGAAAATGTGATTAGAAAACAAAACGCGAACACTATTACTGCTTATTCGGAAACTTTTCTTCTTCAAACAATTTTTGTACTAGAAACTTTCAGCTATAAGTAGATGGATTATATCACAAGGACATTCCGATCCGAGCTCTTAAGAAAAGTCGTAACAAACTTTATAGTCTTAAAATGCTAATGCACAAAAATCGTATCTCTTAAGCTTTACAGCATTTTAGATCACTGTCCTTGAAATTTGCTTTTAGTTTGAATTTTCTTCTTCAACTTACGTTTGCATATAAATTTAATGGGTTAAAACCTCAAAACTTTCAAACGAGGTAAAACGTTTGTAATTAACAAAAAAAAAAAAAAAAATAATAATAATAGTAATAAATAAATAAATAAAAAAATAAAACCATTTTCCTTACTCTTTCAGATTTCATACAAGGTGCACTGCAGAATGTGAGCCTTATTGTTGAACCGCCAGCCGTACGAAGAGGTCAGCATGCCACACTACGCTGTTTATATGACCTAAATGGCTTGCCGCTATACTCGGTGAAATTTTACCGCGGCCAATTAGAGTTTTACAGGTACACACCTGGCGAAATTCCAAACACCAAAGTTTTTGCATTTCCCGGACTTGCTGTTATTGTGAGTATACGTGAATCTACAACTATCTTATATACGAGTATGTATGTCGGTATGAAAAAAAATCGGCTCCGGCTGTATGTGTTTTTTTATTGTACGTTTTGTTCTGTTTTGCACATTTAGAATATTTACACGACCAGTACTTTTAAATTAATTTGCGTCTGCATTGTTTTTCTTTATTTTACCTTTTTTTTCGGTTTAAAACTTTTGAAATTCAAACGTCCTCAACCAGGCGTAGATGAAAATTGGGGAATTCCCTATTTACATATGGGGGTTGACGTTGTTTTATGTTCATTTTGTTTTTGTTTTTCATTTTCAGATTCCAATGTCAAATGCCAGTCAAGTTGTTATACGTAAGGTGGGATTCGGTTTATCCGGAAACTTTTCCTGTGAAGTAACAGCGGATGCACCGCGTTTTTCCACAGCCACTGGACTGGCAAAACTTCAAGTAGTAGGTGAGTAGTAAGCTTCTGACAAAATTCTTGATTTCTATATCCAACAAAATTGTGAATGTGACCGGTGTGATGGAAAATAACAAATCCAACGTAAAGTTATAATAAGATTGGACTTATATACATGTATAAGTATGGTATGAAAGGCGTTAAGTTCTTCGACATTTTGACAGAATAACTATATCTAATAAGATTCGATTATTTTGTTTTTGTTTTTCTTTGGAATCTCAATAGGGTTATTCTGAGATTGCTGTATTTGCTTTGATAATTTTTATTTTTACTACGTATCCGGCCTAAAAATCGGTAAAGAGGTGCTGGACTTCTTGGGTTTTGTGTGAACTCACTGAGCTTAAAACCGCATTGATAGCGGCCAATCAGATTGTTGATAAATAATTTCAATTAAATAAGATCTTTTAGATAATGTTAGGTACACTGACATACGTAGCTACTTTCTGCCAATTAGATCTCGTTAATGAATTTGTGTACGAATATGTTTTTTATCAAGCTATTTCTCGCTGCCTTAAATAGCTCGGTAATTAGGCTGTGCAGTCCAGTTCTTGAGCTTTGATATTGTTTTCCCCACTTCATTTTGGTCGAGTGCACGGACTCTTGACCTTCAACGTCCAACACTGGTTACATAGGACATGTCGAGGTGGTGGCCCGAGTCTATGTCCGCCTCTTGAAAAGTTCGAACCTCTATAAAAAGAGAAGTTTATCTGGGGTCGATTGCAACATGATCAATTTTACTCCTGTTTAATGATGAAATGACCACCATGTCTCGATGTCGATCATAATGCGCTGGAACTGTGTGCTAGCTAAGTGATGCTTTAAGGTCAATTAGCCTTATCCGGTTGCATATTGCCATTAAAGTTTTCCAGCTCAACTGGGCAGCTAAAAATGTTCTCCTTTCCAACTTTGGCGTCAAATTCATCTAAGATGTTTTTAAAGTCTTTAATTTCGATCTTGCTCGTAAGTTTTGTCGCGGAGCTAGCAGAAACATTATTAACTGACGTTACTTTTTTCTTCTGTGGGATCGTGATCGCATATCATATCATATCATATCGGGTGGCCGTATTGTAGTGGTATATGCACAGACTCCTCAAGCAGAGGGTCGCGGGTTCGAATCCCGTGCGAGGCAATTCATTGAAAAAGTCTTTTCATAGAATTTGTATGTAGTCAACTCTGACATGAAGGCATAACACTGATGTTGGAGTGATTGATGACTGGGCTAAATGTAACGAACTAACAACTAGCACGTACTAAGACAAACTGGTTGAGGATGCACTGGTTCGTCCCGTCCAGTTTGACAACCACCTCGAAACCAAACACACCTGAGTTTCAAACTACTACACCACCCGCCCGCGCCCTGGAGAAAAGCCAGTAAAAGGGTATCCATATTCCTTTAGTGCGCGCGCGGTATTATAAAAAAAAAAAATATATCAGGCTAATGTTAAAGAATAGTGCCTGAACGCGTATTGTTATAAGGTGTTTGTTCAAGACTTCTTGTCTTAGAAATAGAAAACACGTTGGTGCAGTATATGTTACCATACCATACCATCCTTCTTTTGCCCATCTCAATGCATTTACTGAATGGCTGTGATATCTGCGTTATAGCTGTTTCTTGAAGGATCGAACATAACATCGAACGTTATTTTCTGTTTTTCATTTTCGCCAATAGTGAGCTTTTTGTGTGGTAAGTAGCTTACCCCATGCACATTTCTCAATCTGGAGACCCAGCTCTTTTATGTCGCCGGTGTTCCAGATTGAGTGACATTTGGCACCTGTCAAAGTGTTTAAAAAAAAAAAAACATCCGAAATAATTTATAAAATTAAAATCGAAAAGAGCAGATAAAATTAAACATGTTGGTATAAGTACATCATATATGTATATGTATATTCTACATCACTCAAAAGTAAAATCTAAGTAAGTCCGATAGCTAAAATTTCTTTATATCCTAATTCCAAACCCAACTTAGAGTATAACAGTTCTCGTAAACAAAAAACATTGTACGTGATTTTCCGCTATCAACCTATTAGAGCCAAAGGATATTATTACTGGAATAGAAAGTATAGATCAGCTTAAGGGAATACTGGATAAAAAAAATTATGAACTTAAAAAGGATCTATTATTCAAAACTGACTACCAATTGATTTGTCGGATTTGAATTTAAAACATAGTGAAGTCGTGGATAAATTGGTACAGCTGAAGAATGGCAACAAAATCTTTGAGGCACAAGTGGATAATTTAATTCAAATCGAAGCTTTAACAAACGCAAATAAATTAAAAAACACACTTACCTCCCACTTTATATTCAGCAAAGAAGAAAGAAGTTGATATCACTTTTAATTTTCTTGCGCTTCAAACACCCGGAAATTGAAAATGTTACACTCAAGAGACGACAAACTTCATGTTAATAAGAAACTTTTCGCATGGGATGTATCTGAAGGCTTCAGATGTGGTATTGAAAATGGTATGAAAGCAATTAAAGAATTAACCAGAGAAATACCCGCATGTCTGGTCAATTCGTCAATTGGTTTGGAAAGTATAAACAACACCCCAAACGGAATGTCTGTCTTGTCTCTCATATGGTATATCAAAATAAAAACTAATAGGACCAAAGTCACTGTAAACAAACAAAAGAATGCATCTACAACCAAGTGTGCACAAGAAAAAATTTTTTCGAGTGTTAACAGATAAATATCTCAGAAACTAAATTAAGAGTCTTAAGTTTTAATATATATAGTGATTCATCGTAAGGTTTGACTTATAATGTAAAATAAAAGACATAAATTTGAAAGTAAACTTAAAATGTTTACTAACGGTTAAAGGAACAATTCATGGCATTTACTTCTTAAAATCATATCATGTAAATATTGGCCACTACTACGTCTGAGGTGGTCCATTCGGAAGGTAAAATTTTAGGCGACTCATTCGAGCATAGCGACTGGTATCTCGCGGATATCACGAGTAATGTTGACTTCTAAAGCGTCAATCGTAGCTAGCTTATTCCTGAAGACCTGAGACATTCTGATTTGACTCATTTTTGAAGAAGTATGGACCGATTATTCAACCAGCCCATAAACTTGGTACTCTTCGAGTTCCTCATCCGACCAGATACTGCATTTTTGTTTTTTAACGAATCCATTGAGCCAGAAATGGGCTTCATCACTGAACAAAATTTCACGATAAAACACCGGATTTTCATTGAGTTTTTCCAGAGCCCATTCACTGAAAATATGACACAAATTCAAGTCGCCTAGCTTCATTTTTTGCACAAGTTGAATTTTGTACGCTTTAAGGCCGAGATCCTCACGTAAAATTCGCCAAGTTGTCGAATACGCCAAGACAAGGTGCTGAGAGCGACGACTAATCGATTCGTCACGTTCTTCGCGTACATTCTCAGTTGCAGCTGCTATAGTCTCTTCACTACGTGCTGGATGTGGTCTTAACGGTCGAGTATCATCCAATAAAGTAAGCTGGGACTCAAATTTGCGAATGGTATTGGCAATAGTGGTTTCAGTAGGTCGATTATGCGCACCGAAAGTTCCTCGAATCGCACGAAAAACATTTCTCACAGAACGCTGATTTTCGAAATACAGCTGAACAATTTGAAGACGCTACTGTGATGTGAGTCTTTTAATGATGACTTGCCAAACGATATTGAACAAAAACGACAAACGAGTTTGATAGAAGTCTCGCGAGATCTGTAAAAAAAAGCCTATTGAAAATCAAACTTCACAATGGATCACCCTATATCAGGACGTAATAATAAAAAACTTTTTGTTAATTTCTATAATTATATAAATTCGATATATTTTTTTTTATTTGAAATCCATGTTAAACATTATCATGAAAGAGGATATAAAAGTATTTTGAGTAACTATGACTTAAAGTTTATTTCGGCGGTAAAACCAATTCTACTTGGAAGGCGTACTTTTTGGGTATCGAACGCATCTTGACGGAGCGGTCACATTTAAAAATGTGGAGCAGAATAATTGTTTGGAAGTAAAAATGCACAATACATTAACTTATTTAGTTTTAACTTTTATCAACTTTTCCAATTAGCTGCATCAACATAAATCAGAACTCTAAACATGGTTGTTGCGGTACGAAAGGCGAAGAAATTCTTGAGTTAGCTGATGCCTGGGGCTGCAAAGTTTTAAACATCTGCTGTGATGAGGATTCACAAAGTAAATTCAGTTTTTTTCATAATTTGCTCTAGCTCAAGGGATATAAAATACTATATAATGAAATGAAAGAATATGCTTGTATAACTAAGACAAAACTTTTCCCAAAGTTGATATGGAAAAATAACAAAGATGCTTACAACTAAACTCTAAACATAGAACTCGAAAAGTTGTATTTATCAACACATCATAACAAGTGCTCCAGTTAAATTATCACTTGGCGAAGTTTTCGAAGATGCCGTCTGCAGTACTGCTACTACTTCATCAGCCGCTGTTTCAGATACTGCCACTGCATGCCAGCACCTCCCACTTTAATGATTCGTTGTCAACTACTCTGTCGCATAAAATTTCATATGCTCAACAACAAGTAAGCACATATTTGCTAAGTGTGTACTATAAAAACTTCCCTACTACTTCCACGTTAACCCACGAACCAAGTTCATTCGCGCACTCCCTGCCTGCTCACTTACCCACCACAAGTAGCCTGTCCTACCATTTATGTAAAACGCCACAAGAGTCAATTTTCCGAAGTGTCAAAATTTACCTGAATTTTCCGGCCTGCCAGAACAATGGCCAATATTTATTGTCGCCTTCAAAGAGACTTGCTCACTGCTATAACAACTTAGTAAATTTGCTGCGATTGCATAAGCCTGTCAAGGCCAAGAGTATGTTTGAAACTCTTCTTATCCAGTCCAAAAGTGATGGTTCAATAAACAACATACTAAAATTTCTTTTCGGTCGGACGGAAATTCTTATATATATACCCATACAGAAATCCAAAATAGATGACATATTAGATTATAGCACTATAGTCTCGAGCCTGACTGTTTTCTCGGACAATGTATCGGCTCATTTGTGTAATCCCACTTTGCTCTATGCGCTAGTAAGCAAATTGCCCCTTGATAAACGGGAAAAATTGGCCTGACACATACTTTCACCTTTACCAGAGTCATCTACGATCCGCAATTTTAAAAGCTGGTTAAACAATGTAGCCACTTATCTCTTGCTTGCCACGGAAACTACTTCTAGAAGTCCAGCGAATAAAAAAATATCGAAAGCCGTAAATATTATCTGCTCCATCACCAGAAGACCGGTTGCGTAAACGCTAAATATCCTTACCGCAGAGAGTATGGTATATCTGACTGTAGGAAAAACCATAATCGTCAGTTGCACGATCCAAGAGTAGAAACAATTGTCCCTTTGAACCCCAATTGTTCAATTGCAATTGAAAGTACATATGCACCACGAAGTAATAAGTCCTAGATGGTAGAAAAAAACTTTTTATCGGTATGAAACCAGACTTTTATGGAATAGCGAAAACGCTTTAGCAGTGGCGAAAGCATTTAAATTTATTCATAAACAGTCCAGTTTAGAGATAAGATATTTTATTTCAAATTCACCTGATCAGACAACACCGGTTTTAACAAATGTTTGCCACATGGATTTGAAAAAACTCTATACCATAAATTGTGATCCAAATGCTGACACCTTTTGCTTAGTTTTGAAATTTGGGAAAATTCCTAAAGCCGTTTTAGAGAGACAGATGCGTCCAACAAAAAGTTAGATAAGTCCAATAACCATTATGTCAAAGCTATTTTAACAAAAGTTATGGAAAATCAATATAATGTGGAACGAATTAATTCCTGAAAACAATGTTCTATAAACGGTTCAAACACCTGGACAGCGTTTAAATTTAAATTTAAAGTCCCAATAACTTATCATCTAGATGTAACAAAGCCAAATGCCGACGTTCAACTTCTTTCAACTTCTCAACAGTAGATTATTGGCACGTGAATTTCAACGATAAGATAAGTTTCTGTTTCATCATGGGAAATATATGTAGTCCCCTAAAAGCACTTTCGATCCCCAGACTCGAACTCGACTCATACCGAGCCAAATAACTTTATGGCCGTATTCGAACACGGTTATATATTGGATCAGGTCCGATAATAAACGCTTAAAATAGTTTATCGCACGTCGAATAGCCGAGATTTTACACTGTTCAACCGTCAAGAATTGGAAATCGCTACCGTGAAGACAGAACCCAGCTGATGAAAAAACGAGGCCGCAAGCAACGTCTTCAGTTTCCACTAAGTCGATGTGGGTTTCAGGTCCATCGTTTTTGAAAACTCCTGAAGATTTTTGGTCAAAATTACTAGATGATATAACTGCGCTTAAAATAGCAAATGAAAAACATCAGCATTTTATTCTATCGGTTATAAGGGATTTAACATATAAGACAAGCGGATCTATTACTTTGTCGGTTGGTCTAGAAAATAGCCTATTCAGATGAAATGTAACTTTTTCTCTAAAAAAAAGCCGATTCGAAAAAAAGGACCCTAGATAACGCCACCCGGCATATACTACAGCAATTAAAGCAAACTTTTTGGAAAAGGTGGATGTTGGAGGACCTTCCAAATCTAACATGGCTCACGAAGTGGTATGAAAGAGTTAGGCCAATTCAGGTGGGGGACTACGTTATAATATGCGATAATACTAGATGGGGTGAAAAGTAACCACCTTGGGTATGAAAAAAAAAAAAAAAAAAAAAAATTAAATATTTTTTATTTTATTTTATTCAATATAGTCCCCTTTTAGTTTGAATCACTTATTCTAGCGATTTTCCAACTTCTTGATCCCGTCCGAAAAGTTATTTTCCAGAAGATCTGCAAAATACTCCTCCATGGCGTCGAATATTTCCTCGCGTAAGCTGAATTTTTAATCTAATCTAATCTTTGTGGTATCTGCTAGCTCGCGCACCTTCACTTTCCGGTCAGCCAACACCGTTTCATGTATTTTATTGACATTGTCCTCTGTAACCGCATCGGAGGGCGTGCCGCTGCGGACTTGATCGGTAGTGGAGTTGCGGCCACCACAAAACTCTCGAAACCAATAATTGACGGTGTAATCTGACGGAGCATTAGCTCCATAATATTTATCGAACTTTTCCTTTGTTTTCTTCGCCGTTTTGCCTCTAAAAAAATAATGTTTTATGAGTCAACGAAAATCGTTTTTGTCCATATTGAATATGATGCCAAACACGTCAACAACAATCAGCTGTCAAAACAAAACTAAAGATAGTATCGCACTGAAATTTGGCATGTCTGCCTAAATATGAACGGACTTCAAGACACCATAACCTTTTTTGCAGTAGCAGCGCATTCTGGCGGTCAAAGAGTAATGATTGTCGAGGTAAGTGGAAGCGTGGCTGTTCCTGCACCTGATGAGCAGGTACGATTTGCCGCAGTAAAACGACATCAAGTAGCCTGAGGAGGCCAGCTTTAAAATTGGCGAAACTAGACATCGGTGGTTAACTTAATGCTTCGATTCGTGGTTGGTGGGATTTTGCTGCTTAGAAAGTTTACTTAATTTATAAATAAATATTTATAAACTACTTCTAGTTTGCAAATGTAAACGTCTACCAAAGAGTACACTGAACACTTCATTATGGCTTTGACCATTTGCTCAATTTTTCTTTGTTCAGTGTCTTCATTTTGGAAGCGCGTGCTAAGCAAAGAGAAACAAATTTGTAAGTATAAGTCTACTACAATATATTTTATAATATTTGTTTATATTGTAGGACATTAAAACCTACATATGAAATACAACAATAAATCAAAGATACTTTAATTAATCCTCGGCACGGGCAAAAACATTTTAAAAATTTTCTTAATGTGCCACAATTTGCTTTAACTCCTGTGTATGCAGCAGCAATGATAGTGGATGAACTCCTGGTTTCGCCGTTTTTCGTCGCAGAAGCAGCAGTTGTTATAAGAACTCAAAGCAAAATAAAGCGCCAGGAAATGACCGTATTTGCTTCCTCTCGAATTCTTATCGGCTCTTACAAATGAATTCAATAGAATATTTGCAATCACTGATGTACCTGAATGTTTCTAGAAGGTAACAATTTTTCCTTTACATAAATAGAATCGAAACGACGATGTAATACAATACAGAGAGGTACATATCTTTCTTACAAATGTCAGTAGAGTTCTTTGGCAGTTCATTATTTAATAGAATTACGGATTGGGTAATAAATAAGAAGAGCTTATGAGTTTTAAACTGGTCTTCGCAGGACATATTTAACCACAGATCAAATATCCTCGCTGGTAAATAATGTATAAATATATAAAATTAACCGCATTTTTTGTCGATTTTTGTAAAGCCTTCGACACCATTCCACGATAACCGCTTTATTTTAAGTTACATAGTTACATAATAATGGAAACTCGTCTCAGGTGATAAAAAGTAAAAGCTAACAGAAGCTAAACGAGCGTTAAATGCAGTCTGAAGAAATTGTATTAAAATTAAATATTTTTTCTCATTCCTCGAAGCAAAAAATCTTCTGAACTACAGCCTCTTACATCCTTTTGTACGCGTTACAAGTCTGGGGATATTGCCCCTCTAAAACTGTTGAAAAATTTCTAACTTATTTTCTTAGGCGGGAACTTAAACTCCCTAGTAGCTGCCCCAACTACGCATGCATGTATGAAACTTTGTTTTTGAAAACTTTTAAGCTCCATTATAGTATTGTTAAGGTTGGCGAGATGAGCCTGGAGAGAATTCCGAAGTTAGTGCTCCCGAAAATGGTACGAAATAAGGTAATACGTGTATAAGACTAAAAATCATTGGCGTCGGGTTGTAGCTATAACAACAGGCATCATTAAGACACATCGGACACCCTGCTGAAGAAAACTGGCAACAAAATTTATGAAAAATTTGTAAACAACAAGCAGTCATTAGAATACAGAGCTTATTACAGCCAAATTGACCACTACCCACAAAACAGGACGTGTTTTTTGAAGAAACAAATAAAAGGACAGAAAAGGAAACGGATACAGCAGATTAATTTCTTTCCCATCGCCCTTGAAATTATCTTATTCAGTTGAAAAGCTCTTCATAAGCTAAAGTCATTCTATGCCAAAATATATTATACTAAGCTGCATAGCTGCTGGTACAATAGTTGGATAGGATTGTAGAAAACGCTCTTTAAATAACTTTTTGCCAATATAATTTTTTTACAATACTCGAAAAAAATTCTTTATTGCCATAATCACACATTTCTGTGATTATCATTAAAACCAATTAAAGTCACACTCTTGACTCCCATTGCTCTAAACCTGGTTAGTGGCCACTATTTCTATAAGCATTTATCACACAGATGATGACGATAACGTTGTGCCACCAAACCGAATGTCTACATGCTTTGTCTGTGTCAATCTAAGCAGCCAGCACGATGTCTTAATAAACGCAACGTTTCTTCTAATATTAGACATAACATTCTCTAATCGTCACATAAACTTTTTGCCAACTTTCACGCTTGTAGATTGTTATCCGTACAATAGAAGAGAAAGGATCTGTCGTCCCCCTCCACTCCATTCGCCATTTAATAGTCTTACTTTCAATTGAAAGAACTTGTCAAGATACCACACATATCCGTACATGGATGTAAGCAATGTTGATTTTCGGCACAAAACGACAAAGCCATCCGTCATTCGTACGGCTCATAGCAACACCAACAACGGCAGCAACAGAAACAACAACAAAAGTATTAGAATTTGCGACAGCAACGATCCAAAGAAAGAGTCACATTCTATTTCACACCCGGAATCGTCCTCATTTTATGGATTCCAACTTTACTGCTAGTTGATGTTATAAGGAGCGTTAAATTACTCATAAAATAGTATTTCGGCGTAGTGACATATGCTGTTGCCTTTCACGCTTCCTTGTTTTCCATTTTAGGATTCTTGCTCCATAGGGTGTTATTTGTATTAATGTATATGTGCTCGTATATTCGTATGCCTGCTGCCATCACACATGATTCTGAATCGAAAATGCGTAGATGTAGACAGTATACGTGAGCAATTGTGTGCAAGAGGCGTCCTTTGAAGGATGTTAGAAAACTTGAACAGTTCACAAGCAATTATAGTCAGAAGCAACTTTCAGAAGACATCTGGGGAGCAATTATAATGGCAAAGTAAGGCTCCATATAAAATATGGGCGATGACTGGTGAGGAGTTGAAGCTAAAATTTCTTCCAGAAAGGGGTTAAATATCTGATAATGAGCGAATAGAAGATGTTTATCTTTTAATACGGCAGCCACGAGTATTTTGTTGAACGCAGAATAATAGAAGAAATATTGTTCTCTATGTAGCCTTAAGCTGGTTTTCTATTTCTATAACTCCATTCTTTTTATCTGCTTTCCATCTGTATATATGTAGAAATAGAGATACGTATGTGTATCTTTTTTGGATAACGGCATTAAATAAGATATAAGTATGATTCCCACAAGAAACTTCAAAAATATACATATCCTTCATGCATTCTGCCGTGGTGCAGTTCTTGAGATTTCTTTAGTAACCCAACGTTGGTTATTAAACCAGAACTGTATCTTCCCTGGGGTATTTTAATGTGTTTAATCCATATTATGTGATTGTTTATAACTGGAGTATTATGGTCAAAATTACAGCTACATTAGTACTGCTGCACTAGACTTCTTGACTTGATATACGTATAACATATTACTCGTCAAACAATTCAGACTTTATACTGCACATCCTTTTTAAGACATTTCTGCACAAGAGAGAAATCATTGTGCTTTATGTACTTTAGTTATACGGAATAAAATCAGACTTCAATTGTTTGAAATATTAATCGAGTAAAACGAAAAGTGTGGCTGAGCTACATACGTAGACACAACCATCTAATGAAATGCACGTTCTAATATTAAGTACCTAAAATCGTAAAAAAGTGACTTCCCAGCAGATGAAAGATATAACGTTCATCATCTAAAATATTTTAAAATGCAGGAATTCTATATAAACTTTAAGTATAAAATAGAATTGAGCTTAGAAATTTTGAAGCGGATTAAGCTTATTTCAAAACAAGTTTCCTTTGGGACAATTTAGTACTACCAGCTGCCATTTATTCGGGACTCGTGTTTTTTTACTTTCAACCAATTGATGAGGTATTGCAATTTTTATGCAAGTTGACATTAGATATGATATTAGGATCAGTTATTATTGGAACACAAAAGAACGACAAAAATAATATAAAAAACCTGGAAGTATTTTTACAAAGAAAGAGATTGACTATATAAACAGTTTGAAAACAATAGAACCAACGAAGAGTACGATAAACTATTTAAAATAATCCTAAACGAGCTGAAGAAAAAGATAACCTTCAGAAAAGCAGTTTACTGTAGACAACAATTTCAAGACATTAGAATAAACAGGAAATTGGTAATTATTGAATAACATCTTTCCCTATGATTGAGCGGTGTAGAAAAAGGTATAGCAAAAAATTACACAAGCCAAAAAAAGCTTATAAAATTGCAAGAACCTTTTCTTCTGATATAGCCAATATGGTACATTTACTAGATGGAGTGAAAAGTAACCTCCTTGACCTCCAGAATGCGGTGGTACTGCAAAAAAGGTTATAGTGCCTTGAAGTCCGTTCATATTTAGGCAGACATGCCAGACTTCAGTGCGATACTGTATTTAGTTTTGTTTTGAAAGCTGATTGTTGTTGACGTGTTTGGTATCATGTTGAGTATGGACAAAAACGATTTTCGTTCTCTCATAAAACATTATTTTTTGAGAGGCAAAACGGCGAAAGGAACAAAATAAAAGTTTGATAAATATTATGGGGCTAATTTCCCGTCAGATTACACCGTCAAATATTGGTTTCGAGAGTTTCGTGGTGGCCGCAACTCCACTACCGCAGCGGCAGGCCCTCCGATGCGGTTACAGAGGACAATGTAAAAAAAAAAATACATGAAATGGTTTTGGCTGACCGGAAAGTGAAGGTGCGCGAGCTAAAAGATACCACAAAGATTAGTACTGAGCGCACACGCCATATTTTGGGCAATATTCTGCATATGAAAAAGTTATTCTGCCGCTGGGTGCCGCGCATACTCACTCCTGACCAGAAACACGAACGCGAGAGCACTTCGAAAGTGTGATTGCACTTGCTGATGCGGAATCGGTGGGACTTTTGGCGTCGATTGTTAACTGTTGAACACCAGAGAATAGAATGAGTGCCCGGCAATGGACGGAGCCGGCACGGGTGCTCCAAAGTGGCCGAGGGAGGTTCGATGGGTCGGATAGGTTATGGCGTCGGTTTTCTGGGATTGCCATGGCATACTCTTCGTGGACTGCCTCGAAAAAAGAAATCCATAAACAGCGAGTATTACTGTGAATTATTGGAGCGATTGAAGGCCAAAATCGCTGCAAAACGGCCTCACAGGAACCAAAACAAATGTTGTTTTTCCAAGACAATGCACCGGCGCACAAAAGCATCGCAACCATGGTTAAAGTCAATGACTTACGGCCCTAATTGCTGTCGCATCCACCGTATTCGCCCGATTTGGCTCCCTCTTCCCAAACCTCAAAAGATGGCTCATTAATAAAAAACTCAGCTCACGCGAGGAAATCATCGACGCCATGGAGGAGTATTTTGCAGACCTTCCGGAAAATTAATTTTCGGACGGGGTCAAGAAGTTGGAAAATCTCTGTAATAAGTGTATCAAACTAAATGGGATCATTTAAAAAACAATTTTGTTTTCATTCGGTTACGTAACCCTCATCGTAGCAGAAGTGCGGTTTTTTTTAGGGTTAAAGTTAAACAAATATTATCGACATAAAAGCTTATATATAATCCGTCAGATATTGTCCATCAAGGTATATCATTTTCTTTTAACGGTCTGGATGAGACTAATGCCTCTTTTGTAAAAGTCACCAGACTTATGGGTAAAAAGGTTTTCCAGGTACGTTTTGATCTCATCTTCGGAAATGAATTGCCTTCTGTCAAAATTGTTTTGAAGAAAGCGGAACATATGGTAATCAGAGCACGCAAGCTCTGGAGATTACGGTGGATGCTGCATAACTTCGCAGCCAAATGCTTTTGTTTTGTCATTAAATCTATATGTGGTTTAGCGTAGTCATGATGGAAAACAACCATCTCTGGCGAGCAAGATTTAACAACATTTGGACAAAGGACACCTCGTTAGTCCCATTAAATGCTCAACATGACCTTTTTGTGATGCAAATTTTGTTAACGGACCGTTTTCGGTATTTTACCAGGAGCATGACCGCTTACACCTAATGTTTTTGTAAGCCATCCATTTCTCGTCTACCGTAACCACTCTTTTCAGGAAAGCCTCAAGCGAGTTCTATCTCAACAAAGACTCACAGACCATTATCGTAATGTTTTTTTCACTGAGTTGACGAGGTACCCAAACATCCATCTTTTTCGACATTCCAAGCATTTTCTGTCTGTGAGAAATGGTTGTTTGGGCGATAGTAAGCCACTGAGCGATCTCCAATGTCGTCAAACACCTGTTAACGGGAACTCCAGCCAAGATTGAATTGTTGTCTGATGCATCGCGAACAGCATCAGCAAGCATATAAACTAACGTGGACAATTGTCCATACACCATTGTGGTTTATAACCTTTTTTAAAAGAGAAAAAAAGCAAAATATGCCGAAAATACACTTTCTTATCCTTCATTTTATAAAAAAATGTTGAGTGCTTAAAACACATCCGAACAAAACAAACTCTCTCTATTGGAATAAATAACAAAAATTTCATGACGGTATACACAGAGGTTTTCTAAAACAAGAAACATTTACACCCAATAGAAGGCATTAGACCTAAGAAATTTAAGAACATCGCACAGACACTATTAGCTAAATAACAAAATTGGTTACACAAATTAATTTCAAAGCTGTCAGGTCCCTATTGGAAAACCCTATACTAACTTAAATCGTGTCCTAAACTATGCAACTTCATTGGGAAATATAATAGATACATCATGTGGTAATAAAATTAGTGGCGAATATAAGGAGCATAGGAGCAAGGGAGAATTAATTGTGGGCTGACAATATTGTATTTGAATTTAAATTAACAGGGCAGTTGTAATTCAAATTAGAAAACGGAAGTTAGGCTACTTAAACAACAAAAAGAAATATTATCAGAGTTAAACTAACACTCTATAAAGATTTTTAATTTTGCTGAAATCAAAACCAAAGAACCACTTTTTATTATTCTATTGAAAAAAAAGGATTTATGAGTACTACGATGTTAGAATAGAAGCCCATTTAAGCATTCTTGGAAAGAAAAGTTCGAAAATATTGAACGATAGCGGGCAGCATTCATTGATGGTAACATTGTTCTCAGTATCATCTTTGAAAAAATACGGGTTAGTGATTCCGCCGGACCATAAACCGCACCAAACAGTTCGTCAACAGTGGATCTTCGTTCTGCTCTTCTAAGGCCTACTCACCGAAAATTCGACGCTGTGGCAGGTCTTTCGGCTTCAGTTCTTGCACAACCTGTATTTTGTAAGGTTTGAGATTAAGGTTATTGCGTAAAATCTTCCACGTAGTCGAGTACCATTGCTGCGAACGGCGACGAATGGACAAATAACGGTCTTCATTAACACTGGCGCATACAACAGCAATGTTTTTCTCTGTACGCACTCTACGCATACGGGTAGGTGGCTTGATATCAAATAGCGTGAAATTTATCACTATAGCTTGTATTCCTTGCTCAGTAGGTCGATTATGAGGACCATAAAATGGTCGAAGTGCGCGAATAACATTTTTCACAGAGCACGAACTTTGATAATAAAATTCAATAATTTGTTCCAGTGTAAGTCTTTCCACGATGAAATGGCAATTCTAACTGAGCATGATTGCCTTTCACACATGTCAGGAATTAGGCGGAAAAACTAAATTATAAAATTTTAAGAAGCTTTGAGTGTTGTGTTGGAGAATAGTAACCAAGCATCTAAGTTGCAGTATCTGCGAGATACAGAGGACCAAAATTGTGCTCACGGCGTTTTTTTTTTTTTTTATTCGAACATCCTAAAATATCTTTTTTGTACTGGTAGGGGTGAAGGTTATTATTATAGGTACCTCCCAAACAAATGATACCATATTTTAACTTTTATTGAACCAAGCCAACATAAACTGTTTCTAGACAGCTAAGAACTCTCTTAGATGATACATAACATAAATTGCTGCCAATTAATAACTTTTCAATAAGGAAAGTATGTATGGTATGTACACCCTGATTTAGTTTACTCCCGATACAGATACAGATAAGTTTTCGATAAAAAGAAAATTTAGGAGAGCAGTTCAATTTAGATTCGTAAGTTGTAAAGCTTCTGTACATAATACAAAAATCAGTTCTAACACTCAATTTGTTACAGTTATTTCTGTGAACAATAAAATTCGAGGATTGAAACTCAAATGGGAAAAGATTAAAATATATTAGCTAAGATTTATCACTGATGACTAGTTTATGTGAACCAAACTAGTGCCTTAAGATGTCCGCCACTAAGTTCAATACAGAAGCATTTGGATATGAGCGAGCAATATCATCACCAAACCCAATTGTTTGACCTGTCGAATGCAGGCTAAATATTGAGCTAATAAAGATACGGAATAGAGTAGGACCAAGTAATGAATCCTGCGGGACACAAATCCGAATATTCGGATCACCACTGAAACAGTCACCTACCTTAACCTTTTGTTTTCTGCCCTTAAGGTAAGAAGCAAACCATTTAAGAATGAATCCTCTAAAGCCAGCTCTGAACCAAGAATAGCTTATGGTTCACTGTGTGGAAAGCTTTTTTCATATCTATTATAAGCGCAGCAGTAAACTGTATTTTACTTAAATTATCATGAACATGAAAACATAAATTTGAAAGTGCATTTTCGGTATTTTTACCTACAATTATTTAAGGTCTTCCTATTACCTTTTTAGGTTATCCCGAAAGACACCGCTATAAATGCTTCTGTTAAATATATATGCTAAAATATTAACAGTATATAGACAAGGTTCTAAACAAATGAATTCGAGTAGCTGTTCTGTGTGAACCAGTTCCACTTTTCCGGTAACAGCACATTTTTGTATAGTTCTAAAGAAGTGATTAGTTCGAAGAAAAAACCATTTTCTGAATCATAATCATAGCAGAAACATTGATTTACGCAAGAACTTTGATCAGTCGAGCCAAATCCAGCATTTGCGATGAACTCTTATAAAGAATTCCTTAAACATGTTAGCGATGTGCATTGAGTCTGTGATTTCATCAACTTGATAGCAAATGCGGAAGGTACATCCGAGGAAAATTTTTTGTTAAAAAACTAATTCACATATTCCAGTCTTTTCTAAGATTTCCTTTCGCCTAAATGGAATTTGTCAAAATAGAAGCTTTCTTTATATATAGGAACCTCAGTGGCAACTTTTTTGCAAATTAGTTCAAAGAATTTCGAAACCGAGTGTTAGAATTGGCGCGCGCTCAAGAGATTGTTACCCTTAAAATGCTTGCTATAGCGCGGGCGAAGGAAAGTTAGGAAGGAAAGAAAGAGTGATACCGATGCATAATTTTTTTAAATGTTTGCAAGTTTCAATGACTATGAAATAAAGAGCTCGGCAGGGTATTCCGCAAGCGAGCTATAATTAGCTGGCTTAGGAACAAATCACGATAGTGATAGTCAGAAAATGAGCTTGTGAGTATGCTGCTAAGCATTCGTAACAAGACGAGTATTATGGTTAAAGGTTTGAATGCTTCTGGCATTTCATTTCAATGCTTGAAAATAGCGGTAGAAGAAGGTAAGGCCATATATATTACGTCGGTGTCAAGGGTGTCAATTGACTGACTTATATTATTATCACCTATGAGTTTTATCGCACGGTTCTGATTCATATATAGCAAGTGGAGAGTTGTTTAAGGCGCACCTGCCCAGATATGGGCATTGTACTCCAATTTTGGATGGATAAAATCCTTATACATTGCGGCAAGATCAAAGGGGGTGAAACATTTTTTGCATCGCTTGAGGAAACCTATACATATCGGAACATTTTTGGCGACATCGAATATGTGGTCATTCTAACGTAAGTTATCATTGACATGCATACCAAGAATGGAAAGTTTTTCGGTTTCGGCAATGCAAGTGCCGTTTATGGGTAATGACTGGCTGTTTAAAATTGCCTTTAACGACAGCAGACAGCATTGTGTTTTAGAAGCATAAAATTCCAATCAGTTTATGGTTCCCCATTTAGTTACGCTGTTTATAGCGGAATTTAATGAGCTTAGCACTCGCTGCGTTCCCTTTCTAAAGCCGAAGAGCAGGAACGTAAATGAATACGAAAAGCAGAGAGTAATATCGTCAAAAAAGGAATATATTGGATAAGAAGTAGTGGACAGAAGTCAATTGATGAAGCTTAAAAGAATTTCGGAGACATAACGAAACCCTGGGGCACAGCAACATTTACTAGCACTCTTAACCAGATTGATCATGTTGCGATCGACATAAGACACTCCTCAAATATTTTAGAATTTTAGATGTCCAAAAATTCCGATCGGCAAACAAAGAATCGGTGCACTATCTAGTTGCAGCCAAGGTACGTCTACTGATATCTCAGAGCTCCAACAATGGGGAAATACTATGAGGAGACTTGACGTTGAACGGCTGCAATCGCAACAAGTCGATCCAGTATCCCTCAATTTCCCGAGCAGTCCTTTCCAGCCAGCATTGAGTGTTGAAGACCAGTAGCTTAGATACCGAGAATCCATCAAACACAAACTGACGTGCTGGGTTCGGCCCGCCCACCTGCACGAAAGCACTAGTTTGACGAAGAGTGCCTGCAAGCACATGCAGCAAGACAACGTAATTGCAAAGCGACGCTGCACAAAAGGCTCGTGAGCTTTTCGAGCAAAAAAGGAGGGAAGAACGTCAGCTTCTCCGGAGAAAAGAAGAAATACCATAATAAGCGCGCGATCAAGTAAATATAGAGGTGCAACTCCAGGAATAATATTCGGAAGTTTTACCAAAAGGTAAAAAGAACGTGTCAGGGTAATAAGACCTGTAGAGATGAGAAAAGAAACCTTGTAGTAGAGTCACAGTCGGTGCTGAGGATATGGAAAAATCATTTCTGCAGACTGTTAAACGGCGAAGATGACACAATTTCCACTGTCAGGCAGAACGAACCATTCAATATTGACGATGCAAGTCAAGAATTCCATCCACCCGACGAAAATGAAGCGACGATTGCAATATCTAAACTAAAGTGGAACGAGGCTGCTAGGCTGGACGGCCTATCCGCCGAACTATTTAAGGCAACAGTAGATGATTTGTAGAGAGCATATGGTATATCAACTAATTTCCAAGATTAAGTCGGATGAATTTATGACTGATGAATGGATCGGCACTAATATCAACAATAGAGGTTTCAGCCTCCTAAACATCGCATATAGGATCTCGTTTGCTGTAATGTGCGCGCGCCTCAAATCATTTGTCAATGATCTGATTAGACCCTATCAGTGCGGTTTAAGGTCCGATAAGCTCACAACAGACCAAATATTCATACTACGGCAAATATTCATACCTGGAGAGAACCCAAATAGTTCAGATCGATACTCACTACTTTTTTATCGATTTTAAAGCCGCATGTGACAGCATAAACAGAGATGAGCTATACAGAGCCATGTCTAGTTTTGGCATTCCTACCAAACTCGTCCGCTTGTAATTGGCCTTTAAGGCGAGGCAGTCCTCTACTGCGTTGTCCCTCCGGATTAGAGTCTAAGATTCTGCAGGCTGTAGCGTTGGTGTTCATTCGCTCTACATGTTCCAGCCGTCTCACACGTCCAATGAGCAGTTTTTTGACCGATGTCGCTATACAGCTCGCAGATTTCATCGTTCAATCGTCTTCTCCAGGACCCGTCAGCGCATACGGGACCAAAAATCTTACGAAAAAACTTTCTCTCTAAACGACTAATGATATCATCATCCTCTTTAGAAAGGGTCCATGCTTCAGAACCATAGAGCAGGATTGGGATTACAAGGATCTTACATAAAGTTTCCTTGGTTGTTATGTTGGCTTCTCAACCCAAATAAATAGCGATTGGCAAGCGTTATTCTCCGTTTGACATCTGAGATAGCGTTTTCAGATGTGATAACAGAGCCAAGGTAGGCAAGGTCCCTTACTACCCCAAAGTTATAGCTGTCAATTGAGACATTCTGGCCGATTCGTCGATGTTGGGTGTTCCTTCTTCTTGACAGCATTAACTTTGTTTTGCCCTCGTTTAACTCTAGATCCATTTATGCTGCTGTTGCTCCTATACTCGCAAACGCACCATTGACAGCTCGCTGTGTTCTACCAATAGTATCAATACCGTCGGCATATGCAAGCAATTGAACAGACTTTTGAAAAATCGTGCCTCGTCTGATGGCTTGTGGGTTATGCAGAATTCTTTCAAATATGGTGTGAAGAAAGTCACATACCAGCTCGTCGCCTTGCCTAAATCCTTTTGACCGATCTTTAAGCAGCAGCGAGCTTTCTCCATTGTCATCATAGATGAACTAACATAGATGGCAAACTTTCCAGATATTGAAAAATCAAAACCGGTTTTCTACTGATCTCCTTTATCCGTGTGACCCTGTCTGTGAATACGTGTGAATTGTCATCGAAGGCAATTTCACTTCATTTTTACACAAAACCCGCCCACTTTACAAGAAAAATGGCCATCTCTCATTCTAGCAACTTTACCTGTAAATTGACTTCATTCTTCCAAATTCTGGAAAGTTAGAGAGATGTAAAAATGTTGTACGAAGTTAAGGGTTTGCAAAAGTATTAGTAGAGTTTGACATCTAGGTTAGTTCATTAATGGCCCATTTATACAAGAAACAAACCCATTTGTAGACATAAGTTCTAGATAATTTTCAGTGACCCGAGTTTGGGATAAAAGTGTCATATCACCAACTATAAACATATTTTTCCAACTTTTACTGGCAAAATGGGAAGAAAGCTCCTCCACAAAAACAGGTTTACTCTTATCGTGTAGCCTATATAAATGGTAGAAAACAAGTTTGACAGCATAAAAAGTATAAGTAAACTTTAATACATCAGATCCCAACAACATAGGTCCACCGAAAACACAATTAACAGTTCAACTATCATTAACGTATACACCAACACCACTCGCCCCATACTAGTTATTACACTTAAGATATAATTTATATCCAGGTGTCAGAGGCAGAGGTGGAGACCGATTGCTAAGTTGTCACCTCGGATAGATTGAAGTCATTGCTATCCTATTCAGGAAAGGATATCGCCGTTCCAAGATCTGAGGTTGGATTTGCATCCTGCTCATCCTTTTTATAAGCTCTTAAGATTGTTTACTCAAAACCGAACCGAGGGCTTTTGGTCTGTGTTAGAAGTTTAAGGGATTCCTTATTGTACACGATTAATGCATCGGAAGGGTCGGGTTACTGAGCCTGATAATCTCCAGAATGTTTTCTGGGAAGTTGGGTTTGGCTGGAATATAGATGCTAAGTTTAGGTCTGCTAGGGATATCCTTCTTATCCACCACCTAGAGCCTTACATGCGGTAAAACATCTCCTAATCCACCTATTGCTTTTGAGTGACAGTGAGACGTGGTCTTGATACCAGTCATGATAGCGTGTGATGGTAGATGGTCCGGAGTTTTCCCGCATAATACCCATGAAGTTGCCTGAAAGCTAGGGGACATCCGTCTTGAAGGATGTTGTTGACCCACTCTATTGTGCTCTTCCTCGCGATCTCTATGAACTATATCAAGATGTTGACGTTATCCAGAAAGCTAAAACACGTCGACTACACTGGCTTGTCCACATCGAACGAATGAGCAGTAATGCTTCAGCAAAGAGGGTCGTCGATTTACTGCCCCTAAGTTTAAAACGACGAGGAAGACCGAACTCACGTTTTAAGTACTATGTCGTCGCGGACGTCAGAACGCTTGGTCTGGATAACTAGAAGCAGCGTGCACGGGATCGGAATGGAAGGCTGCTGTGTCTCAGACAGCGACTTTTCACAGGTCAGGAGTCTGTTAAACAAAGGAAGGGATATCAAGTATATCGAAATGTTCAACTAAAGAACTGCTGCAGTATTCTTTTGCTTGAATTTCTGATATCTGTACTTTGGTTGCTTCAAGCTCTGTGGAAATTTCTCCACAAACTGTTTATTTCTTATTTTTATTTTCTTCACTCATAATCTTCATATTTTGTCAGCAAATTTTAAATAGCTTTTTTCCAATCATACAGACTCTGCAATTTCCTGGATGTGCTTCACACATTAATTAATAAAATCAGATGTAAGAAGGTCTGAGGAGTGGTTAGTCATAACATTGATTAGCCGTACTTATTTGGCTTCGTAATACCACGAAAAGCCATCATTTATACATAACATATTGTATATTGTTCCGTTGTTTGAGATAAAGATCTAATAGTGCCGTGGGAAATTGTACGATATATTTGATTACAGTCATTAAACCCGTAGACTATGATTATTTTAATTTTTAAAAACTAGCCGAAGGTCCGAAATTTCACGTCCTAGCTACATTAGTATGCACACTTAATTATTTCTAGTCTGTGTAGAATAGTTTAAGATCGATGAAGAAGTAATCGCCGAAACAGAGGCCTATTTTGAAGGTAAACCGAAATCGTAGTATCGAAAGATTGAAAAATTGTTTTAATCAGTGTATCGCCCTCGAAGGAAACTATATTGATAAATAAAGTTGAATTTTGCAAAAATTTTGTGTTTTACTGTAAAACGACACTGACTTTTTAGCCCATTTGTTAGTTGAGGTTGACTATTCGCTAACAGATCATTGTTCATTATGTCCCTTCGTTTCCTCTCACTCCCTTCAACAAAGGGAAACATTGACAAATATAAGGAAAAGTATCAAAGATGAATTCTCACTAACAGAATTAGAATCCCGCTTAGGTATAGTGAAACTATACGTAAGTTTCTCTTCCGCTTTTTATCAGACAACTTCATTGATGCAAGAAGCGTCGATAATTGAGACAGAGACGTTTTACCCAATTTGTCGAGTCATTGCAGTAGATCCTCGCTTTTAAAGTTTCGGTGGAACCGCTCTACAATTCCGTTTGACTGTAGTTGGTAGGCAGTTGTCATCGAGTGGTTTGTTCTCATGCACTTGCACAGTTCGGAGAAGATGGATGACTTGAACTGCCTTCCACGATATGATTTGATATTTGAGGGTGTGCCGAAGTGGGCTATCCAGTCTATATTCAGGGAGCTTGCGCAGTTGTACGCTACAGTAAAAAAGTAGCGATAGCCATTTGCTGGCGGAAATGGTCCTAGTATGTCGATGTTAATGCTAACGAAACGTTGGTCAGGCATTAAATAACGTTTAAGTTCAGTTTTTGAATGAAGGTAAACTTTAGTCCGGTGGCATGGTTTACATGTCTTCGCAAAGTTGACAATATTCGGCCAGACGAAACGTTTACACATGAGGCACGATGATGCTAGAAGGATGTAACATTGAATAGCAACTTGCGGATACCTTTGGTGATGAAGGGACGAACTCGATTGTGCAATACGTAACACTAAATAGGTTTTTGAATTTGCTGATAAATGATAAATATTTTGTTTGAAGCGTCGACGATTTCTCTAGGCTTTGTTGAAAGCGAAGATGAGTGGCCCGCGGTACGTTTGGGCCGGTCGTACGTTGAATAGCGGTATGTAGGATAGATCTCGTCTACAAATTATTGGTCGCACTAAAATCCTTTAGCTGTTTAACGGTTTCGGGGTGAGAATACGTATTCGTATTCGAGCCCGCGCAACTTTCAAGGTGCGTAGGAGCAGTTTAATTTCTTTCTTTGCACTTTTCACTTTGTCCGGTGGTAAGCTTCACGCTCGAATAAAACTGGGTGAAACATTTGTTTTCGAATTCGTCGATGCCCCGGGCGGGAGGTACGAGGCGCGTTCTTTTGGGAAACTCCGTGATATTGTTGGCGAGTGGGGCATTTCAGTCAAAGAGCTGTGGAGATGGTATGTGACTGAAGATAGATGAGGTCGAGTTACAGATTGTATTTGTTTGTGAGTCAACTAGCCGAGACCTTTTTACATCATTAAATCATTGCAAATCATAGCAGAGTTGAAGTCTTTAACAAGAAATGACCAAGCGAATGGGGTGTTGGTCGTGTGTTCGTGTACGCAAAAACTATTACTGGAGATTGATCCGCGTTGTCGTTTTGACTCAGCGTCCTGGATTCATTGTTGTGAAGTAGCCGTTGAAATTTGGCGAAACCTGTTGGGCGGGCGACAATTTACGTCTCTCTCGGTTGCTAACCGTTATTACGTGATGAGTTTGGTGGCGTTCGATTGTATAGTCTTGACTGTCGTTGTTGGTTCCGACGCGTTATCCATCTAGATAATTTCGCAGTCAGACGTGAGCCGTCAGGTGACCTCGATTTGTGTCTTTTCTGTGGCAAATCTCTTTATCATGACCATGGCTTGTGCCGTAGGCGAAAAGCCCACAGATGGAGGAGAATCGGTTTACTCAATGCCCCTTTTGAGGCTTAAATCATATCAGAGTACAATTGGCTTTACTTCTTGCACCATGGAGCATGCCGTCTAGCGGCAAAAGTCACTTCTGTTTGCTGTGAGCGAAATAATTAGTTAACTGAGTTCGAATGTATTTCTTGCTAGTCTTCGTCTGTATGATTCCCTGATTTGACACCAAAGTCGTGTCAAAATATTTCTTTATCTATCTGCTCTCTACCGACTTCTTTAACCGTTCACGATATTCCAAATTTGATTCAATTACCGGTTTTATTGCTGTTGATTTGACGCTTATTGGTGGTACGCTAACTTCATAACGAAGGAGTTAAACTATTAAGATGATGGCAACGTTCTTAGATTTATCCGTGCCGTAATAACATTTATATTTCATTAGCTTTCGTTTCCGATATTTCGCCACTAGGTTTCATTTGGCCTACCGCTGGTCTCCCGACGTGAGACTTCGGGTTGCCACATAAGGTTTGAATTCAATTCGGTGTTAAACTGTATGTGCGGGGTTTTCTACATAAGGTCACCTTTCACGTCAAGCAGGAGAACGAAATATTCTACCAGACGTTCATTACTAAGAAAAATTTTAAAGTCGACACAATTCCACAATTTCCATTAATTTATTAATTAAATACAAATCAACAGCTCATAAACCCTATACAAATGGTTAAATGACAAAGTCGATGAAAATCCCATTTTGTGAAGACAACAAGAAAATGAGTGCGAAAATAAATTTTCCACAACTTTAAGAACCTAAAGTGATGTAAATGTTTCAATTATAAGTCCATTACGAATAAATTTATATTATCCATGCATAACACTCCTCTATATACGTTGATCACACTCTAAGGCAGTGAAACACTTACACCAGAGCCGTCTTATCACCCCAAACAATTGTCTATAATGTACACTCCAGTCAGATTCCAGTAGAGCCATGCTAAGGTCTGTGAAAGAAACCTTCTTGAATTCTACCAAACAAAAACGACATTGCCACCCCCTCTTCCGTGGGGAAAAAAAAAAAAAAAAGGCGCACAAGATGCCTCCTTGTTTTTGATCTTCAAGCTGGAATATCCCCTGAGCATTATGCTAATTCAATCCAATTTGAAGAGAGTAAAAAAGGATGGAAAAACAAAAAAAAATGTTCAGAAAAACAAGGAAGGAGAGGAAAAAACGAAACAAAAAAACGGAGAAAGATTGTGTCAATAAATCTGACAAAAACAAATTTCCCTAGTTCACTTTTTACTTACCCCGGGTGTTATTTTCACCATCCTTTTCCGGTTTTCTATCGCACGCGTCCAACAGTTCATCGTAGTTTGAAAGAAACACTTTCCTTTTTTACCAACCCACGGCGACGGATCCCAATCGTCACGGCAGAGCAGGGCCTCTCCCGGTGGGTGGTAATGGTGTATGCGATAGTCGTTCTCACTCGCACTACTCCATGCTGTTATTTTGCCCTTCAACCTTTTCGCATAATATTAACCCAACTGCTGGGGGAATCCCTATCTAATAAAAATATATCCAAGACAAACCAAGCCAAGATGTTCTGTCTCTTCCTGCAGTTTGTCGTTTGTGTTTAGTTTATCCATTTTTTTATTTAGTCGTCTCTACTTTATTTTTTTTTTTCTGTTTTTCTCTGTCAGTGATATCATCTGATTTTGTGTCTTTCTTAAATAGTTACCTTGCAAGGATTTATGTTATAGATCCGACAGTTGGTGCTAGCTGAATCATTTCATATTTCGGTTTCAAAGTAGTGGAGGTAAATCTAAGGTCGAGAAGGTGTTTCCCTTAATTGCATTATGATTGTAGTATTTCGGGATACCTAGGATATCAGATATACCTCATAATTATGTTGAGAAAAACGGATATTCATATACATACTCGTGTAAATTTATCTTAAAATAGGTCGTCTCATCGAACAAGCAATACGGATAGCTAAATGCGTTAAAATTGAAACCATTTTTTGTTGTTCAAGTTAAGGAACTCCAACATAATAAGTGGAAGAAACCCATTTTCTTTATCCCCTTACTGCTTTTTGATATGACCAATGAAGTAGTCAAAGAATAAGTTATGAAAACCGAAAGGAAACTCGACCCACTGAAAGAGTAGACAGCCACAAAATTGGAAATTAATTTCTATTCAATAGAAACAAAAGCACAATTTTGAAGTTCGTAGTAGCTAAGAAGCAGGAGAAGCTGGTACAGGACTAACGGTTCGTTTTCATTTATTTAAATAAGGTCAAGAAGATACAAATACTTGTAGTGCCTTAATTAGATTTAATAAAACTCCATGCCAGAAAGGAGATTTATAATCAATATCAAGTCTTGTATGCCAATACGCTACCAAATTCATCCATGAATCCATGCGGTCATGGAAAGCCTCACTTCAAAGAATTAAGGAATTGATTAGATATTAATTTATTCCGTAAATGAGGGATAGGCACCTACACACTTATATTTAGTTTTAAGCGACCGAATAAAATTAGAAGAAAACTTCTAAACTTCTTCGTAAAGGCTTCATAGGACAGGGATACATAAATGTGTTTTATGTTAATATTAATTCAAATACTGAGATCTGAAGGTAACCCTATGTCTAGTCAAAAATAAATTTCTTCCAAGTATACTATACACGTTTATAGATAGAAATAGAACTCCAGAATGACCAGAGTTTTCAGTTGTTTCAATTAGAAAAAGGCAAAGTAACTGCATATTGAAAAGTTTTTCTGAGATTTCTATGCTGACGTACATATTATTAATTTTGTTTTTAATACTATTTCAAATACGTTTACAATCAAATTAAACCGTGTAATGTATTTCCATTGCTTAAAAGTCTGAGGAAACTCTTGAAGTAAATGTGTACTCGTATACAAGTATAAGAAACACTTTATCATCCTGCCAACTCGTAAACCCACGCAGAATTATGAAATTAACATTGCTTCGTAACAGCTGTAGGTGTATTTTTAGATTGGATATATCTTGTTCAGTAAAGAGATTTCGCCCGATTTTCTACTACCCACTAACATTGGTTATCTCCCTCGCTATTGTTTTTTCTCGCAGATTGTTCAACTCTGCAATGCTGAGGTTGAACATAGAATTGTCTCGTAAAACAAAACTTTAATTTAAGCCAAATTTCTTGTCCAAAATAACAGCAGAGTGTTGCCCACATTTTAGCCTCCCCAAACTAACTCGAAAGCTTCGAAGTGATTTTGGATGGAGTTGTCGTTGAGGCTATTGGCAAGAGTACTATCACAATCGTGGGCAATTTCAATTCATGAGCTCAAAATGGGGCAATTCATACAATAATCGCAGATAGTCGGATCTAGCTAAATCATTTTTCTTGTAGAAGCTAATATTGAAACTAGGACCTCGTTTAGCACAGCAAGTTCTGTCATTCAATCAAAATGTTATAGTGTTTACCGCAATTCATATTAATCGGTTAACACTTAAACCCTGGGACAAGATGAACTTACCAGCGTTCTCGTACTCGGGATCCCGATAACCAAGAAGTGTAATGTATATCGAAAAGCAGAAACGAAAACCACAATGTCTGCTGAACGTATTGGCTTTAGAGGTCTGTGTGATCAACTTAATCACGAAGTTGAGGTAAAGTTTATCAGATTGTGTCAATGAGGCTAAAAGACACACAAGTACCGCTAACATGCCCGGAACTGTAAGGACAAATAGTTGTGATCCTATTTCCCCGTCGCACCACGAGAGCACACCTTTACCAATGATTACATGCGAAGAATTGTTCGAATACGTAAAAAAATGCACGACAGAATGGTATTCTAAAGAAAGCCTTAAAAATCAGTATTGAAACACAATCATATTTACTTAATGATTAACGTGTGTCTTCAAGGGGGCGTTTTTCCTAAGCCTTGGAAACACCAAAGGCCATTGCCAAAGGGAGAAGTAAACCCAAACGATCCTTCGTCTTATCGTCCTAATAGTTTGCTTAAGATGTTTAGAAAATATTAGTAGGTCTGTCAGAACACCAGTACAGTTTTCGTAAGTCACGGTGACACTCATAACTAGTCCAAATTCTTAAAACACTGATATGATGGTACAAGAACCGGTTATACCCACATCAATTAGTCAAGGTACATGAACCTTGATTATCTTCGTTGAGGCAAAATAGTTTCGCCCTTAACGCAAGTGATGGATCGTTTTTATCTGGTTAAAATACCAGACTATCTTCGTAAAATGATAACGTGCTATTTCTCGAAAAAAATATTTTTCCATGGCTCTGGCGATTGAGTTAAAGCCTACGAAACTACTGGTGGTGTACCACAAAGGTCGGAATCAGTCCCCCTACTGAGAACTTTTTGTTACATATGTATAATGAAATATAAGCCTCCAGATTCCATGTAAAGCGTAGACTATCGTGGAGGTTGCAGCAAAAATTGTAAAGGAAGTTCAACTCAAAAGCAACGAAGTATTTACAACTATACGTCAGCGGTTAACTAGAACCGATTTGCAACTCACCGACAAATAAAAATGAAAAGGAAACGATAACGCTTACAGGTGGTGGGCATGGATTCGTTTCTCAAGTATCTCAAAGTTGTTATAAGTGGTTTTCAATAGCACTCGCAAATTCACTGGAAAAAAAATTGCGTGGAAAATGTAACAATAACATAGCGATGTATCCTAAGTCAACTCTTAAGCGGCATGAAGCTTCTTTTTTCGTGACAATCGCCAACATAAGTGCAGAGATACACTGCTATTGATAGTCATCTAAGTTTTAAACATCACGTATAGAAAATATGCAAGAAAGCATTGAAAATCGAACTGACCCAAAAAGATAATTAAATACTCCTCTCTGCTGAAGCTGTGAGTTATGTACTCATATACGCAGTGGAAATATGGTCAAGTACCGCAAACGCAGTACAACAACACAACCAATATATATTGCTGCTATATTCGCTTTTCTCAACCAATTCAATGTTACCAGCTGTTGATCAAAGCGATTGTATTTTTAAAGCAGGGCTTTTCATTACTCACTCTGATCTATATCAATTAAGTGACGACAACAAAAGCATTGCCAGATAACTCGACTTAGTTTTCGGCAGTGACACAGATAACTGCGTCATTTTAGAAAGTAAATATCTTCTCTCTAAGTTGGATAGTTCATCAGAAGTGAAAGTGTCATAGATCGTCTCTGAATTTTCGCTGTAAGTCCTCGGGCGTTCCCCAAATTATTGGAAATCTCTGCGCAAATTTTTTTAGCCAAGCGTGGTGGCTTTGTGTTAAGCGCTTGGTGTTCGTTTACTTTCGAGAAAGTGTATATATTTGGACATCATCGGCGTATGTATGGTTATTGCAATTATGAAAACACTTAAAGATAATGAAACAAGGCACACTTGAGGCAAGTAGTTTGCTCGTTTTTTATAAAATACACACTGAGACCTGCTGTAAATATATGAACATCAAACAGAATTTGGATTTTATTTTTATTTTCTTTTTTTTTTGAGTAAGAGCGCATGTTTAACGCTATTAAACGTTTTCGAAAAATCTAAGAAAACTATTAATCCCACCATGCCATTGTCGCAACCAGCACGTAAATCTTCGCTGATATTTTAGAGAGCTGAAACACAACTAAACTCCGTGCAAAAACAAAGTGGAAAACCCAATTCAAAATCTACATCCGACCAAGTGGCCTCGAAAATTAAGATAATCAACATAAAACAGACCTACTTTTACACCATTTAAATGGGTCACAAAGTGTAGATGTGTTTAGTCTGTTAAACGAGGACATCGCTATGATTACCAATGACAACCTCATAAAATAATTCGATACCTACTTTGTCCCGAAAACGAAATCGCTCTATACATCGCCATGAATCCATCCATTCCTAATCCATAGAGGATTTTTTAGCGCTCTTAAAATCCCAAGTGCAAATTGTGAAATTAAAGTTCTAAAGGATGATCAAGTAAAATAAATTTTTATATGCGGTTTACATGAATCCTTTAGTCATTAAAGAACAGCTCCTTAGCGAAGAAGACATCAAATTGGGTAAGGCAATTGAAATTTCTAATTTACTTGAAATCCCAAGAGAACAAACTAGACAATTTGAAAGCTGCTCTGAATCATCAAATGCAAATTTTGTTGTGCATTACACACCACAACAATCAATAGAAGCGGAAACAAATCCTAACAAAAGACTTCAAACGGAAAAGCACAATACATAGAAAAAATAAACAAAACTTGGGAATGATGTGGTCAGCATCATCGGTTTCAATGTCCCGGTGTGGGAGTTATATGCACAAAATGTAAGAAGCACAGATGTACTCGTATAAGTACAAAAAAAACCAAAAAAAAAAAAAAAAAACAATTGAAGAGCATGAAAAACGTCATTATATAGAGATTTATATATCGGTACCTTGAAAGCTGAGACCTCATTAAATGGAGATATTGCTAAAAGAAAATAATAATATAGGATAATTCATCGTGAGGTTTGATTTTCAATAGCCCTTACTTGACATATCACGCATGGCTCCTATCAAACTGCTTTGTCATTTTTGTTCAGTATCATATGGCAAGTCATCATTGAAAAATTCACCCCAAATTGCTCAGCTGTAACTAAAATCAGCGTTCTCTAAGCAATGTTTTTCATGTGATTCGATAAACTTACGGTGCGCATAATCGACCTACTATTGCCAATACCATTTGCAAATTTGAGTCCCAGTTTACATTAGTGGATGATACTCGACCGGTTACATCACATACAGCACGTAGTACGTATGAGAACTGTTGTTCTCAGTAGCTTGGCTTGGCTTATTCGACATCTTAGCGTACTTTACGTGAGGATCTCGGCCTAAGAGCGTAAAAAAATTAATTTGTGCAACAATTGAAGCCAGGTGACTTAAACTTGCGAGATACCAGTCGCTGTGCTCGAAAGAGTTGCCTAAAATTGGACTTTCCGAATGGAAAGTAGTCATGGCCAACATTTACATGATATCATTTTCAAGAAATAAATGCCAAGAATTGTTCTTTTAACCGAAAATAAAAACTTTAAGTTCACTTTCAAATTTATGTATTTTATTTTACATTAAGTCAAACCTGACGATGAATCACCTTATATTTAGTATTGTAGTGTAGTAATACATAGATAATGATAATAATAGATTGATATAGAACTTGGTTTCAAAACAAATACTTTACGGTTACAACTTTAATTTAAACAAATGTGTTGAAATTAAGTGGCGAAAAACAAGTAGGAAAAGGAGTGAGTTTCATTTACTTTGTTATTCGAAAAGAAGTATTGAACACGCATTCTTGGTATAAAAGCTTATATTTAATCCATCAGATATTATCCATCATGGTCGACTACTTTCTTCCAACGTTGTGGAAGAAACATAATGCCAAATACATTTTGATCTCATCTTCAGAATTGAATTGTCTTCTATCAAAATTGTTTTGGCGAGTTTTTTCTCTAAAGCTGTGTGTGGTCTGGTGTTGTCATGATGGAAAACAACGTCCTTCCTGTGCGTCAGCTCTGGCTGTTATTTTTCCACTGCCTGCTTCAAAGTATCGATCTGAGAGCAATATTTAACGGCATTTATTGTCTGATTACGTGGAAGCAACTTGAAGTAATGAACACCTCACCAGTCCCCCCAAATGCTCAACATAACCTTTTAGGAATGCAAAACTTGTTTACCGACCGATTTTTGTGTTTCACCAGGATCGTACCATGACCACTTATGACGAATGTTGGTGTAAACCACCCATTTTTCGTCTCTGGTAACGACTATTTTCAGGAAAGTCTCAAGCGAGTTCCATCTCAACAAAGACTCACAGACCATTACGCAATCCATAATGTTTCGTTCACTGAGCTGCTGAGTAACCCAAACATCCATCTTTTTCGACATTCAAAGCTTTTTCAGTCTCTGCGAAATGGTTTTATGGACAATATTAAGCCGCTGAGCGATCTCACGTCATGTCAAATATCTGTCAACAGTAACTGCAGCCAAGATTTGATTGTCGTATGTGGTGGATGGATGTCCAGAGCAAGCAGCATCAGCAATGTCTGTAAGCGTGTAAGCCAACGCTGACAAGTATCAGCGCCTATTGTCGAATCTCCACACACGCTGCAAATCTCCCGTTGCTCCTCTGTGACTTTTAAACCTTCTTAAAAAAAGCAAAATACGCACTTTCATATCATCCATTTTAAAAGAGTAAAGAATAACCTAACTATTACAACAAACAACAAAGTTTTTATTAAGGGTATACACAGAGATTTTCTAATACTTCTACATCCAATAAAAAAAAAACAGCATGACATATTTGTGAATAAATGCAGAGCCTTGTGCTATGATCTCCTCATACGAGTATATGCAAAGTCAATAAAAGAGTGTAACATACTATAAGTGTAAGTGAGGTTGGACTGAAATTTAACAATATTAAATCATAACCTTGTGTATCGTAAATACGATTCTTTGGTCACATAACTTGTGAAAAGGCATTAGTCCAGACAATAGAAAAATTCAACCCATATGTAAGATGCCACTCCAAGGTCAGTGAAAGAAAAAAAATTACTATTTTTGGGTATGGTTAATTGAAAAAATCCACTTAAGGCAATCATTCAAAAATGACTAACTTTAGTAGTTGAGAAGAAACCACGAAAGAGTATCTATTTAAGCTTGTTATGATGTTATCCAGCCAGTAGTTCTTTCAATCGATACCTAAAAAAATGCTATGGGCACAGTCATTTGTCAAATTAATAAGCCCATAGCCTATACTTCGAATATTTCTACAAAAGCACTAAAGACATACGCGCAGATTAAAAAAAAAAACTACAAGCGGTTTTTTTTATTGCGTGAAGTGCAACCAATTTGTGCACTGACAAAAGGTTACGGTAAAGACTGATCACAAGTCCTTTATCGGCCTTATCGGCCTTATAGATAAGCCCATATACAAAGTTCCCACTAGATAACAATCCATTATATTAAGTCTGCAATTTTTAAATATTCTTCTCATTTTCAATACACTTAAGGCAACTAGTTAGTTGCTGTAGTTGTTAGCAGTCGCAGATGCCCTATCAAGAGCAGCATTGCGAACTGAAACGTTTTCTGACATAGACAAAGATAAGTAATCACAAATTAATCTTTTATTTTCTTTGCTGCCCGTGTCGAAGTCTAAGCTCGAGGTCAATAGAAAAAATAACCTTCGCAGATGAAATTTTACAGAAAGTCCTCGAGTATTGCAAAGTCAGTTGGCATTGTGAAGTAAAAAAATCGACATGCTGGCTTGATCTTATTTTCCAATAAAAGACAAGTAAATTTTCTTTATGGACTTGTACTCATGTTTAACGGTTTAATAATCCCTACTTGTCTGCACTGGGCTTGATTCATGAAAGCTAACTCGGTATAGAGTCCTGCATTAGGATGGTTATAAAGGGTTTTCCAATAGGGACTTGACAACTTTGAATTTAATTTGTCAACGCACTCTTTCACTAATCATTAGACTGTCACTGTCAATTTATTCAGTAAACTCAACATTTTCATCATGGTAAAGTACACTAACGAGCAACGTCTGCAAATTATAAAAATTTTCTACAGATATTCGGAGTCGGTGACTGAAACCTTAAGAGCGTTAACTCCAATTTTCGGTCGTCATTCTCGCCCTAGTAGACAGACAATAACAAGTTTAGTGCAAAAATCTGAGTCTACATATTTGTTGTGTGATATTGCCGTGTCAGTGAGATAACAGGTTGGTCGAAGTGTCGAATATATCGCTGACGTTCAGACGTCCGTAGCAAACGATCCAAATCAGTCAATTCCACAGCGTTCTCAAGAATTAGGCATCGCTCAGACCACATTATGGTGTATTTTGCGTAAGGATCTTGATACATAAAAGATCAAGTTGGCTCAATAATTGAAGCGACGTACGTTCTCCGATTGGGTTCTGAAGAAGATGTGCGATGAATTTCATCGCAAAGTCATCTTCAGTGACGAAGTTCATTTTTGGCTCAATGGGTTCGTCAATAAGCAAAATATGCGTTATTGGTAGGGTGCAAACCCACATGTACTTCATGAATCACCACTTCATCCACAAAAAATAACTGTTTGGTGCGGTTTGCATGCCGGCGGCGTTATTGGGCCATATTTTATCGTCGACGATAACGATCGTCACGTTACTGTGAATGGTCAGCGTTATCGCGCCATGACCACCGATTATTTTTGGCCCGAGTTGGAAGATATGGACTTGGACGACATGTGGTTTCAACAGGATAGTGCCACAAGCCACACAGCACACGCTACAACCGATTTATTGAAGAGAAAGTATGGTGAGCGTGTTATCTCTAGACATGGGCCAGTCGATTGGCCGCCTCGTTCGTGCGATTTAACGCCACTTGTCTATTTTCTGTGGGGCAACGTTAAGTCATTGGTTTATCCTAACACATCGACGACGTTGGAAGAGCTTAGAGCCAACATTGAACGCGAAATAGCGGCCGTTTCGGCCGACATGTGTGGCCGAGTCGTTGAAAATTGGGTCCAACGAATCGACCGCTGCAAACGTGCCCGCGGTGGCCATATAAACGAAGTCGAGTTCCATTCATAAATGTTTTGATTGTACTTCAAGCCAATAATAAAGTTTTTGAAATATCTCAAATGGTTTGCCTTTCATTTAAAAAAAAAGTTGTCAAGTCGTTATTGGAAAACCCGATTTATTGGCGGCAAAAATGATATTCACAATATATTGTGAGTTTCAAACTGCGAATCTTTTCAGTAGATTTATTTTATTTTCAAAAGAAAAGTTGTCTTTTAATACTCGATATACACTGAGATT
The DNA here is from genome assembly GCA_907269105.1 of Volucella inanis. Taxonomy (NCBI): domain Eukaryota; kingdom Metazoa; phylum Arthropoda; class Insecta; order Diptera; family Syrphidae; genus Volucella; species Volucella inanis. Next base: position 143,740,083 of record OU026153.1, read on the forward strand.
GTGGCACTTTACCATATCATATCTTCTCAGCAAATTACAATAAAACAGGTTTTAAATCGATATTTGTCCATCATGGAATAACCGAAAAGTTCGGCATGGATAATGGACCTCTATTTAACACATAAACATTTTACGAATTTTGCAAAGAGTGAAGCATTAAGTATCATACAGCTACAATGGTCTAGCCGAAAAATCTTCTAATGCTATAAAATCACTACCTACTGTCGAAATATGACGAAACCAGATCTGTTCCTTACATAGAACAAGCGATGTTAAGACAGTGAATAGACGTGTTCATTGGTTTTTCCGGCATAATTAATTCATTTTTGAGCTTTTAAAAGTCGTTAAATATTATAAAACTGCGCGTTATTCATTTTTCTTGTCGATTGCCTCTAATTTGTGTATTTACTTTGCTTTTTCTTAAAAAAAAAAATAATAATAAGCAACTTCCAAGGTAACACAGTAAATTTCCGATCGAGGAAACACGGTAGCTCTTCAGACGCAGCAGCAATCTCAGTAGGTGGAATGCCGAGGCAGAATGAGACACCCACAACATGCAAGAATTTACCCTCCACTCAAACAATGGTTGCTACTCTTGGGTAGTTAGAAGATCATTTAAACAAACATACCGATGCTATTATCAATCGTTTCTCGTAGGAAATTAAAAACCTGCCCAGCGACATAATGGACCAAATTACACGCATTCAGAAAAACTGGGCAGTCTATGAAGAAAAAATTGATAAAACCCTCATAGATTTACATTTACGCATATTAACAAATCAACCTTCCTTGATGACGATATAACAGATTTGAGAAATAGATGTGACGCACTAGAAAGGAAAGAGCTTGCAGCTGATGCAATTCTTTTTCAAGTTCCGCAGCTGCATGAAGAAAATTTAAAATCAATTTTCCACTGCTTATGCCATGTCATCGAAATCAAGCCTCCAACTTTAAAAGCTGTTTTTCGCTCTCGGCATCGAGACAACACTAAAGATCCACCCATCATATTAAAATTTAATTCGCCAGAAGAAGGTAACAATGTCCTAAAGGCCATTGTCGAGCATCGCAAAAGTGAAAAAAGACAGCTTTGCCTAAGAGATGTTGGATTGGACTCAAATAAACCAATCTTTTTAAACGAGAGTCTAACAAATCGTTCTCTCATTCGACAAGCTGTTCGCATGAAGCAGCGAAAAGAGATTTTCTCAGCCACTACCAGATCTGGATGTGTTTTCATTAGAGAAAAAAAAACTAGCACAACATATATGCATACACGACGAGGGGATATTAAATGCTATTTCCGCGAGATGTCAACCACTAAAACCTGTAGGAGCAACAGAACCTGAGACACTGTAATTTTGCACGTAGATACCTATTAATTTATCAAATTGGATCAATTTTGTAAAAATTTGCTAAATGGATTTCCACTTTCTACTCTATTCAACTCTTCCTTATTTTAGTTTATTTACTTTTTTTGTCATTCTTTTCCTTTTTACTCTATTTTTCTCTTTTCTTTTATTTCCTCTTTCTCCTATTTCATCTGTTTCATTTCATTTAATTTCAGAAGTAAATAATGTCATAATGGTAGTTGTTGTTTGTCGCTTGTGTATGTTGTTGTTGTACCCAACATAATTCATAATTTTCAAACATAGGGTAGTCACAAAGATGTTTCAAAAATATTATTAAATGTTTTCTGTAAACAAAAGAAGGGTTTCAGTATATGTCATTTAAATGTTCAAAGCTTAAAAACAAAATAGATGAAATGTGTTCAATTTTTAACGATAGTTTGGTCGATGTTGTTTGCTTGTCAGAAACCTGGCTATGTTCGGAAATGGGTGATGACCTTTTTACACTGAATAATTATCACAAACCCAAACGTTCAGATAGACAAAATAAGATAGGAGGGAGAGTAGCAATTGTATATATTAAAAAAAAGTATGGATTTAATTTGGTAAAAAAATCAAAGCCGAATGAATTTATAGAGTACATTTTTGTCGAAATCACACATACTTGTGACAAAATATTGATTGGATGTATATACATGGCACCAAACACAGCAAACTGCTCTTATATAAAAGTTTTGTTAGAGGAATTGTCTCCACTTTATGCGAAAGTTATACTTTGCGGAGACCTTAATTTAAATATCCTGGAAGGAAAAAATAAACAATTCATTGATATGGTAGAATCTTTTAATTTACATTTTGCAAATTATGATCAACCAACCCATTATGCGCCTAACAGATGACCCTCGCTCTTAGATGTATTTATTGTGTCCAATCCTGATTCCATATTGCACTACGACCAACTTCTTGCACCTGCTTTTTCACACCATGATTTGATATATTTTAACGTAAACGCATTTCCAGTAAATGTAAATCAAGGTGAAGAAACGTCGTATAACTTTTCAAAAATTAATTTAAATGCATTGCTTAGTGATTGCAGGGGTTTGAACTGGACACTAATATATACAACAGGTAATGTTAACATTCAACTCGAACATTTTTATAATTTTGTTTGTTATTTGTTTAACAAACATGTATCAATAAAAAAAAAGTTTCTAAAAAGATGAACATTCCCTGGCTAACATCAGAAGTCCTTAGTCTTATTAGTAATGTTTTCACTCTCTGGAGTTGATGAGTTAAGTGTTGGCCAAACAATTCTCAAGATCAAATCGAAAGCTGTTGGCTCGGATGATGTTTTCCCAGTTTTTATTAAAATTCTTCTACCTGTACTATTTTCTCACATAACCCACATATTTAACTCGGTCATAACTACGTCAGTTTTTCCCGACAGGTGGAAAATTGCTTAAATTTTACCACTGCCAAAACCATCAACTTCTAACAATATCGTATACCGACCAATAGTGATTCTTCCTTTTTTAAGTAAGGTAATTGAAATTATTATTAGTGACCAAATAAAATTATTTTTAAATAGAAAAAATCTTATCACGAAATTTCAGTCCGGTTTCCGCTCTAAATATAACTGTACCACAGCTATACTAAAAGTATGCGAAGATTTACAAACCGGCTTAGACAGCGATATGTTGGGTCTTATAGTATTTCTGGTTTTTCTAAGGCGTTGGATAGCGTTAATCATTCGTTATTATTAAAAAAGCTGGAAGGGAAATTTTTCTTTGAAAGCTCCATCTGCAATTTAATGAGCTCATATTTATCAGATCGGTCCCAATATGTATGCGTCGGTAATAGATGTTTTTTGCCTCTACAAGTCTCTTCAGGTGTCCCTCAAGGTTCTGCCCTGGGTCCTTTCCTATTTTCATACTTTACAAACGACATAGCTAAGTGTTTTACGACCTGCGAACATCATATATATGCTGATGATGTCCAAATATATTCGTCATTCCCGAAATCATTCAAAATCCAAGGATTTAATAATATTGATCGAATGATAAAAGAAATTCACACCTAGTCTTTAAATAATGGACTTAGTCTCAATCCAACTAAAACTAAAGCTATGATAATTAACCGAAGCAAAAATACAGTAGTATTCCCTCGAATAATTCTTAATGATACAACTGTTGAGTATGTTGATAATATAAAAAATCTTGGGATATACTTTACAAATAACTTGAATTTGAATTTTCACGTAAACAAAGTTATATCAAAAATTTATGATGCTCTACGTGGTCTAAGCCCCACGACAAAGTATCTTCCCACAGATGTTAAACTTAAGCTTGTTAAATCGTTCATTTTACCGTTATTTCTTTATGGATGTGAAATATATTTGGACATAGGCTACTTTTCCAAAAGGAAGCTTATCATGGCACACAATAGCTGCGCTCGATATATTTTTAATATAAAAAGGTCTGACCACATTTCCGAATATACCAATAAAATAACAGACTGTTCACTATTAGCTCTTATGAACTACAGAACAATTAAACTATTTCACAAAATTATAACAACCAAACAACAGGATTACCTTTTTGAAAAAATTAGGTTCGCGTCTAATCCAAGAACAATGAAAATAATTCCACCCAGACATATATATTTAATTACAATCCGACAATTATATATACATGCGATTCATCTTTTCAGCACAACTACTTTTACTAGAAAATCTTTTGAATACTATGCACAAATTTACTGATGGAATTTCATTACTCTTACCTATTTCGTATTCCACCTTTCCTCTATCTTCCTTTTTCTCTTGTCTATTTTAAGTTTTACTTTTATCTATCTTTCTTTATTTGAATTGTTTACTTTTTTTGTTTTCTTTTTGTATCTAAACTTTTTAAAATGTAATATAAGCTTAGCTTGTACAATTAATCATAAGATTATATCTTACTTGTACAATGAATTGTTTTAATAAATAAATAAATAAATAAATAAATAAATAAATAAATAAATAAATATCTTTATTGCAATAACGTTCCACTCCTAAAGCCAATTTTTTCCATTTACCGTCGGAGCTCTTAATTTCGCGCAGATTACGGACAAAATTCCCAATTACAAAAAAAAGATTTCATATCCAATCAAAATTAATAAAAGGTAACACAATTGATTGACAATTACAATTGACATTGGATATCGGCTACGATTTTGAGCAAATGTAAAGAGCCGCGATCGTTTGTTTTGAAAGATGTCTTTGCCAATGCCTAAAGTAGTAGTAGAGAACATATTTTGAATGCAACATGGCTGGTACGTTGCATACATCTTCAAATTTGAAGAAGAAATTCCAACAAGTTATCAACAGTAATGTTGGTGTAAGCAATTCTTCTTCCATCAGAACACAATCGGGTAGATTAGTTAGGCCTCCAGAAAGATGTTCACCATCAGATTATTCGTAACAAATGAAATCGTATTTTAGTATATGTATTTACATTATCTTGTAAATGAATTTTCTTGGTACTCTATTTTATTTTATCATCATGCGTTACTGAATGAATTGAATTATAATCATAAGGAAAATATAATTAATAATAATAACTAAATAAAAAGGAAATGATGTTGTGAATATTTGTACCCACATACATAGTATACAAGTACATATATTAACACTAATACTTACATATGTACACAATATGCGTTAGGCTAAGTACCACACGCTATTGTAACATAAAGTCCGTTGTTTCAACAAAATTGAATTAATATCGTCCGTCTAAATATGCCTTACGAAATTATCACAACATGTAGCCTCTACGCGTATATTTAACCAGGACTTCCTTTATAAATGGTGGCATGTAATTGTTGTTGTTGCCATAGATTTCATATACCAAGAGTTCACTCGGTAAGTTGCTAATCTAGCATACAATTTCTCTGAGGATTAACTACAACTCCTGTAGACGTTTACATCACATATCCAACAATCAATTCCTAATCCGGCTACACGAGCTGCTCCGAGTGATTATAATTACTCGCTTAAAATCATTGCATTATGATATCCTGGAAAAAAATATTTTAATTAGCCTCATTAGCTACCTTCCGGTAACAGACGTACTATCACTAGAACTCAATGATATTGAAAATTCGTAAAATAAATTATTGAACTCGTTCGCTATTATCAGTCATTGTGTATATCTCCTCATTGAATTTATCCTTTATTCACTATTACCATTTTCGTAGCTAGCAATACCATACCATCACCGTTGGAAATGAAGGAAAAAATTCAATTGAGTTTAGTGGAGAAGGAAGAAACAAACAATCTACTGGCACCGGCATACATATATAAGAATACCCACAATGGTCGAGTGCAAAATTCAATAATTCATGAAATATCTACTTTCGCCAACAACGGAAACAGAATCCGTATCCGAGTTATCCTCGTAACGTCCCAGAAGTCACATTTGAAGTTCATTCACGTTTCCATCAGCGGCAACATGGATGGCGAACCAGATTATAACAACAATATCAGTCTAATTTCTTTGCCCAGGGACACGGGATCGCATGGTTAGTCCTGGCTGTCGGTGGTGTTGGTCCTTGCGGTGTCGACCAAATTCAAGAAAAGAAAATCACCTGTTATAACTCAATAAAAAGTGAATTTCAAATGTCTTTCAATAGCTTCATTTCCATTTTGTATCCGCTTCTCGAGTAAAGTTTTCTCTTTCAATTCCATTTGTCTCCTGTCCGCGCGCGAGGATACGGATACGATAGCGAAGCCAATGTGGCAAGGTGGCAATGTGGCAATGTGGCAAGGTGGCAATGTGGCAATGTGGCAAGGTGGCAATGGTCTTGTCATTGGTGTTGGTGAATATCCTTTGGTGGCATCTTAGAAGATAGCGAGCTGAACCTTTTTGCTTTAGCGAACTAATTCTTAATTATGTTACAACGAATGATGTCTAAAAACGGAAATTTCATTTTAAGATTTTCCGACAAGGATGTGATAGGATAGACGGTGCTGGGTACTGGGTGGTTCCGCTGCCGAGCGTCATCAGTAGTGGGTGTACGCCATTGGGTTTGCCGGTATCTTCCTTTTTCTACGTTTCTTCTTCGTAATTAAATGCAAATTAGAACCAGAATGGTATGGTATACGTAGGTACTTAGTTGAGAGCGGATTTACGTATTCTGATACTGAAAAGCTATTTTGAAAATCAGTCGTTGTTGAAGGACTTTCTTTATAGATAATGCTGAAAAGGGCGGGAAGAGTAGCCAAAGAGCGAAGTAAAAACAAAATAAGAAAAACCAAGAAAAGGAGAATTATTGGTAGGATGTCTTTAAGACTAGTACTACCACCGCAAAGTTTATAATTAGTTAAGGCTCTTTTCAGAAATGGTCGCCTTGTCAATAATACAAAATACTTTTGTCGATGTTTAACTTGAATTCGAAAGGCTTTTGATATTTTTTGATATTTTTTGCAAGGGTGTTTTATTTTCTTCTTTTTTAGTTTCTGTTTGTAATTCCTTGGGGCGGAGGAGAAAAAGTTAATGAGGTCTCTTGTCTGTATTGGTAGAGGGATTCACTTTTTTTTTTGTTACGAGAAGGTATATCTATAAGGAATATCAAACGTTCCGCATAGAATATAGATTTCAAAATGTAGACTGAAAAGCGCATTTTATGAAGGCTTGGTTAATTAGTGGGCATATTAAATTGTTAGGGTGCTTCAAGGATTTTTAAAAAAAAAAATATCTTTCTGGAGCTTTTGTGCTGATTTAACATTTAGTTGCATTTTCACCTTAGAAAGTGTAGAGAATACATGTGTGTCACTTTATTAAACATCCGTAAACACATGTTTATATTCGCTTTCCGATTTCTTGAAGGTTTTTTTTACTTAATATTAAATTAAAATCATAGATGAGTCAGCACCGAGTTTTGTCGACCGATTTTTTAGTGAGAAAAATTCTACATAGGAAATTCTCCACGGTGTCTATTTTATTTTCGCAACAAATGTCGCAGCAAGTGTTGTCACTTATGACAAACATACGTAGTTTCTAAGCAAAATCATTATGCCTTACCTGGAAAAGAGATGCAAGTTTATCTTGTGGCGAATAGTCTGTGTTTGGCATCCTCCACGGAAACGACAACGGTGCATTTAAGATTGCTTTTGGCGCCTTTTCAAACATCTGACTACATATCTTTTCCAGTTCAGATTCTTGCTGAAGATATTGCTGAAAATACTTTATATTCTCTCAGCAAAAGCGTCATTTTCGACGGCATGTATATAAAACTATGATAATTGAAACTACATTGCGAGTAACGCAGTTTTAAGAGCTCAGCCTAAGATATGAATATCTAACATAGAGGACGAAGATTCGCACAGTGAATCTTGAAGAGAGTGAACTGTGCTAGGAAAGGTGCTAATGTTGCTGTTTTGTCTTTTTTTTTTTTTTTGAATCTGCGTGAAAGGTTTACATATTTGGGATAGATTTGATCTTATTAAATTAGGACTATCTTCGGTTATTAGCCCTGTTTTTGCCAAAATAACTACCTGAAAGGCAACAGGGGCTAGAATTCAAAATCTGCGATGACACTGGATAGATGAATTGTGCCGTCAGCTAGTTTCCTCTATTTCGCAAAAAAAAAAAAAAAAATAGCCATTCCATTGTCCTCTAATAAAAGACTTAGATCGTCATCGAAAATGGCCAAAAATATAAAGGACTCCGGGTCTAATTGATAGAGTCCTTTACAAGGTTTGCACAACAGCGATAACGATTCTGATAACATGGATGAAGTTATATCGCCGAATAAATCACCAAACGTGTTGCAAAAATCGTATGATTGTGTTCACAGCGTAATGAACTCTTTAACAATCACTGACTAATCAATTAAAAAGGTGTATATTGGCAAATTATTTGTTATTCTATAGATTCATATAATTCAGACCTCTAAAAACTAAAAGAAGACAATTGTCAATTATTTACGCACGATATACAATAAAAAGTGAAAAAGTTTTCAAAGCTGTTCTGTATACTTTAGGCCCCATCGACAATGACTCTTTGAAGGATGTACTTATAAGACTTGGCTTATAATGTAAATTGGTGAAAACCATAAAAATAAAAAGCAAAATAAAAAACAAAATAAAAAACTCGAACCCTACTCGGATGCGTTCTACACAATTTTTCTGGAAACTTGCAGTGTCAAACTGAATCAATTGAAAAAAAAAAAAAAAAAATCGCTCCATATTTTACACACAAGTGAGCTGGAGCTTTTATCGAAAGCAAAAAAATAACTTAACGCAGTGCCGAAACTGTCAATTGTTCGGTAATGGTAGGAAGAATTGCAAGATGAAAACATATTGCGGTAATTGCGCTTCCTTACACAAAACTGAGCAATGCAACGCGAACGTTTCTAAATGTGCAAATTGCAAGAGAAACCATAAATCCTGAGACAGCGCATGCGTAAGTACAAACCATATTTTGGATTTAAAGCAGAAGCTCGCAGCAAAGACAAGTCGATCTATCTCAAACAAGGGAAGCAAAAGACCTAACATGATTATGTTCAACAATGATAATATTAACTTCAGTTTTTAAAGGTTATCGGATGGATAGAATAAATAGAATTGGTGGTGGAGTAACGATCCTAACAATGAGTTCTTAAGGTGACTTCTTTCATGTTCAATTCAACATGATAGAAGTCACTTTAAGAAATGGGAATTCACTTAAAATCTTCTGTGAATACTTTCTTGTTGGAAATTCAAATATTGAAAAAGGCAGCAGCTAAGATCCAACTTAAGGATAATATTTAGTATTAGTGGAGATTTTTTAATTGGAGATAATCTAAATTCCAGACCTAGGGACTTTGGGCCGGTGTCAAGCAAATTCTTGGGGTAATGTTCCATCTGACCTTTTTGTTATGTTACCTGTACATGGTCTGTTTCCGTCCAGTTCTACTTATTATCCAGCTGGTTCTCGTGGTCGTCCATCAGTTATTGACTTTTTTATCTCTAATTTATTTAGTCACATTTCCCAGCCTGTTGCTATAAATTTCTTGCATTTAGATCATAATCCAGTCATTTGTCGACTCCCGTAGTCAGGTGAGAATCGCATGCAATATATTCAGAACTATAGTAAAGCAAACTGGGCTAATTTTCGCTCTGAAATTTACTATAAATTCAGAAACCTCCCTACTGACCTAGAAAGTATACATACCAAAGAATGTTAACAAAATTGTCAAACAATTGTCTGAACATGTTCTTAGTTGTACCGATAGAAGCACCACATAGGTAAAAGATAATTTTTTTAGTATGCAACTTTCATCTCACATCTTAGAACTCATAAAACTGCGAAATCTGCATAGACGAAATTGGCAAAGGTACAGACAACCTTTTTCACGAAGAATTATAATTAACCTGGGCAAACTAATAGCTAAATTCGTCCAAGAAAAACGCAATGAAAAGTGAAACATGAAACTTAACTCTCTAGATAAGGCCTCTAAACCATTCTAGAATATCGTTAAAGTCACTAATATCTTGCAAGCAATAGTAACACTTCCCTTACCGATGCTGACAAAGCTTATATTCTCAGCCATACTTTTGCGCGAAATCACAATGCTTCCCAACAAGGGAGGCAAATACTGACTTCGTGGTACATGGATCTATACAAAGATTGAATGTCACATTAACTGAAACTCCATTAAGTGCCTTTGTAACTAATTCTGAGGTAGTAGAAAATATCAACCAAAAGAAATTACCTAAAACTGGAACCAAATTTTTGATATTTATAATTAATGCATAAGTCTATAAATGCAATACTTTTCGAGCGCCTGGAAGGAGGCAAAATTAGTTCCTATCTCCAAAGTATTTGGTCTAAACGTTGACACAAATTTAAAAAATACGGTTGATATATAGGTGAACTTAAAACTTTTATTATCGGTTAAAAAGAACAATTCATGGCTTTTACTTTTTGGAAATGATATCATGTAAATGTTGGCCACGAATACATCTGATGAAGTTCATTCGGAAGGTCCAATTTTGGGCGACTCGTTCGAGCATAGCTACTGGTATCTCGCAGATAACACGAGTAAATTTGGCTTCCAAAGCGTCAATCGTAGCTGAAAGAAATATGGACCAATGATTCCACCAGTCCATAAATCACACCATACCGTTGTTTTTAATAAATTAAATAGTAGCTCTTGGTATTCTTCGGGTTGCTCATCAGCCCAAATACGGCAATTTTGTTTATTAACGTATCCATTGAGCCATCACTTGGCTTCATTACTGGCTTCATCACGATAAGACACCGGATTTTCATTGAATTTTTCCAGAGTCCATTCACTGAAACTATGGCGCAAATTCAAGTCGCCTGCCTTCAATTCTTGCACAAGTTGAATTTTGTATGCTTTTAGGCCGATAACCTTACGTAAAATACGCCAAGTTATCGAATATGCCAAGCCAATCTGCTGAGAACGACGACGAATCGATTCGTCACGGTCTTCACGTACACTCTCAGCTACAGCTGCTATAGTCTCTTCACTACGTGCTGGATGTGGTCTAACCGGTCGAGTGTCGTCTACTAATGTAAACTGCGACTCAAATTTGTGAATGGCATTGGTAATAGTGGTTTCAGTAGGTCGATTATGCGCACCGTAAGTTCCTCGAATTGCACGAAAAGCATTTCTCACAGAGATCTGATTTGCGTGATACAGCTGACGCTGTTGTCGCGTGAGTCTTTCCATGATGACTTGCCAAACAATACGAAAGAAAAATGATAAAGCAGTTTGATAGGAGTCATGCGTGGTCTGTCAAAGAAAAGCCTAATAAATATCACACCTCGCAATGAATCACCTTTTATATATATATGGTTTTCCAATAAGGACTTAACAACTTTGAATTTAATTTGTGAACGCACTCTTTCATTAATAATCAAACTGTCACTGTCAATTTATTCAGTAAACTCAACATTTTTAACATAACGAGCAACGTCTGCAAATTATAAAAGTTTTCTACAGATATTCGGAGTCGCAAAATCATCTTCAGTGACGGAGCTCATTTTTGGCTCAATGGGTTCGTCAATAAGCTAAATATGCGTTATTGGTCGGGTGAAAACCCACATTTGCTTCACGAATCACCACTCCATCCACAAAAAATAACTGTTTGGTGCGGTTTGCATGTCGGCGGCGTTATTGGGCCATATTTTTTCGTCGACGATAACGATCGTCACGTTGCTGTGAATGATCAGCGTTATCGCGCCATGATCACAGATTATTTTTGACCCGAATTGAAAGATATGGACTTGGACGACATGTGGTTTCAACAAGACATGGGCCAGTCGATTGGCCGCCTCGTTTGTTCGATTTAACGCCGCTTGCATTTTCTGTGGGGCTACGTTAAGTCATTGGTTTATTCTAACACGCCGACGACGTTAGAAGAGCTCAGAGCCAACATTGAACGCGAAATAGCGGCCGTTTCGGCCGATATGTGTGGCCAAGTCGTCGAAAATTGGGTCCAACGAATCGACGGCTGCAAACGTACCCGCGGTGGCCATATGAACGAAGTCGAGTTCCGTTCATAAATGCTTTGACTGAAGTACAATAATAAAGTTTTTGACATATCTCAAATGGTTTGCCTTTTATTTAAAAAAAAAGTTGTTAAGTCGTTATTAGAAAACCCTATATTTTAATTATATAAACAAGTGGCGAATAAAAGTAAATGCGGAAAAGATGCAACCTATAATTTTCACTAGAAGAAGAAAGTCTTGCTTTTTACCGCCTAATCAATTAATTGTTAACGGCCATTATATAAAATGGAAGTCGAATGTGAAGTTTTTGGAGGTATATCCCGACAATAAACTTACCTTTAAGGATCATATTACAAGAACTTTACATAAAACAAATATTGCAATTAAGTTGCTATACCAGTTTGTCAATAGAAATTCTTTACTATGAAATGAAAATAAAAAAGTGATTCATAAAGGAATTTTTTAAGCTATCCTACCATATTGTCCAATATGGGGTCTATGTGCCAAATGTCATATAAAAAGGCAAACACAGCAAAACAAACTACTCAAAATGATGCTTCAGCTCCCCTGGCATCGCTCAACCTGCGATCTGCATAACAAAGCTATTGTTCAATTGAGCTCAAGGTAACATTTAGGATTAGATATAACCTCTCTGATAATGTTTTAATAAATGAACTTAATACTATTCGTCAGAGCAACCTTATCTGAATTCGACAGGTTTTTTGTTTACTCTTGTTTTACTTACATTGTATGAATTTGCATGTGTAAGTGCGTGTGTAATAACTCGATAACTCACAAAAAAAAGTGCTATCTATTCGAATTTTTGCCTTCATACGGAAACGCAGCCATTAGATTTTGACCAAAATTTGCCGATGACTTTTTAAGATTATAAAAATTCTGTACAAAATACAAAATTTTTTTTTTTAAGGATAGAAGAAGAAATTTTTGCAGTACTAATAAAAATCTTTTAGCATAGCACACTTTTAACGAAAATTTGAAAAAAAAATCGGGTAAGAATTGTGTAAGATATTTAGGAAATAGGAATAATTTAAGAACCGTCAATGCAGTACTACACCCTGACTGACTCAAACTGCAACCAAATTCAGACTGCTATAATTTCCAAACCGTTCATTACTGTGAGCTCAAATTTTGATACATGACAGATAATTTTATTATTTACAAGCCTTTAAAAGGGATTGCGTCTCAGTTGTGTTGGAAAATTTTTATCCGCCATGGAATTCAAACGTGATAGTGTGATTGCTTTATAGTTGGCTGGAAAACCACAAGTAGCTCTCGTTGGAGCCCTCCAGCACCTCAACGTGAATAAACCATTTGTGTATCGAACCAAAGGTCATTACCGCGACACTAAAAGCGTTGCAAAACGCCATGGATGTGGTCATAAAAAAACAGCTACGTTGCTACGCTTGCACGAAAGTGGTGATGCTGAATTTGATTTTTTCCGATGAGTCGCTATTTGTTATAGAGCAATGTGTCAGCAAACAAAATGACCGAGTTTACTTGCCAGAGAGGTCCTTCGAAAATTTACACCTTCGGACGGAAACCAGAAAGCAGGCAGCACCGACGGTGATGGTCGCTCTCCGCTCGTATTTTTGGACCGTGGCGTCAAAATTTATGCCATCCTATACCGTGAAACTGTCCTAGAAACAGTATTGAAGCCAGGCAAACAATCATTTCAGTCGGAGACCGTGGATATTTCAACAAGACTCGGCACCGTCTTACAAAGCGTGCGTCAACTAAGATTGGTTAAAAAACAATGTTCCACACTTCATTTCTTCGACACAATGGATTGAAAATTCTCCGGATGCAAATCCATTGGATTTCTCTATCTGGGGTATTTTGAAGGCGAAGATTGGCACTAAAAAATACCGAAGTTTGGACCACCTCAAACAAGCACTTCCCCGGGAATGGGCCATAATACCGCAAAGCCACTTGCGTGCAGCATCCGATGCTTTCTTCTGCCGTCTCAAGACCATCATTCGCGCCAAAGGTGGACATATTGAAAACTGCTTATACAATTTGAAAATTGATGTATTTTCTAACATTTTTTGCTTTGGCACAATAAAATTTATCAAAAAACTTTATCAGTCACCCAGCAGTAGCTATGATTCCGTAAATACAGGAAGCCACAGATTTATGGGTGATTGGTTTTGGTACGACAAAAGTAAGGAAATGTAGGACAGGGGACACTACGCTTAAGTTAACATATTACAAAAAATTTATTCAGCTTATATTTTTAATTGAAGCTTTTTGCTGTACTGTACTGTAGTACTGTAATTTTTTTCCATGTTTCTTGCTCAGCGTAGGAAATAAACATAACTGCCACACGTTTCAAGCAAAACCTCTCAAACTCAACCGGTCAGGCTTAACCAGTTTTTTGACCATTTTCGGACAACCTTGTACTAGATTCTAATAGAATAGGAAATATTAAAAACCATTGGGGAGTACTACAAGTTTTTAATCAGAAAGTTCTTGTAGTAATCCATCGGTTGCATCAATTATCCATTTTGGCTAGTTACGGTGGGTCCTACTTAGCTTCTGTTGGCTGAAAACCGGTCTGATCCTTTAACAAATCTAATGCGATCTATCAGTTTTGCCTTGCAGACATTCTTAAGTCCTCCGAAAATTCTGTACCCGAGGAGTTTGGCACGGTGTATGTGGAGGTTAGAGCAATTATACAGTAATGTGTGATAGTTATGGCTGTTATGCCTGAACATACTCTTAAAGAGAAATTATTAGACTATTGTCCACTGTAGCCAGTGGTTCTAGGAATATGAGAGCTGGAATTACTCTCAAAAGGAAACTAATTTAATTCACTTTTCACTTTATAAAAAAAAACAATATTTTGTACTTTATTAATTCTTATCACTATGGTTTTAACACTTCTGAGTTCTGATTCCAAATTTGTGTTGTCTATTTTGTCACTCTATTTATTAACTTTAAAGAAGTTGATTTTACAAAATTTCGGTTAATGAAAACTTAAACCTAGGCGCAAGGTCAGCAAGTCCCTCTAGTTCTCCATATGAACGTTGATATTTAAGCAATATTTCGGCGTCGTTGTTCATTAACCTGATAGAAGTATCATAGTAAAAAAAGTATCTGTTGTAATAATTCCTGACCCGAAAAGTCATATAAAAATTCACTGCGGTTTTTTGGTACATTTTAAAAAAAAAATGTTCTTTATTCAAAATCAATTTCGATCAAGTCATACTGGCCATTATTATCGATGACCTTTTGCCATTTTCCGGGTAGAATTTTTGTGGTTTATCAGCGAAAATCTTGGCAAAGTGATTTTAAGCGGGTCTTTACTCGGCCAATTTTTTATCATCAAGAGAGTTTTGCAAAGACCGAAAGAAATGGTAATCAGAGGGTGCAAGGTCCGGGCTATACAGTGGATGCATCAAAACTTCCCAACCAAGCTCCGTCAATTTGTTCTGGGCCATCAAAGATGTGTGCAGCCTAGCATTGTCATGATGAAAGACAACTCCCTTTCTGTTGGCCAATTCTGGTCGCTCTTTCTTGATAGGTTCATTCAAAGTGTTTGCCGTCAATCCAGGCTTTGGGGTCGGTCACCGGCCTTTGACCGTGATCGCTTGCGTTAAATATTCTCGTACTTAATCCATTTTTCATCGCCCGTAATGAATAGCTTTAAAAATAGTTCCATTTCGTTACGTTTCAGCAGCGTCTCACTGATGGTGATTCGGTCAATTAAATTTATTTGCAGTAATTCATGTGGCACCCAAACATCAAGCTTTTATGAGTAGCCTGCTCGTATTTGATGATTCTGAACTGTCGTACGGTTAATGTTTAGTGCCTTCGCTATCTCCAGACAGCTTCCTCGCCGATCTTGCTCTAAAAGTTGCAAAATTCCATCGACTATTTCAGTGACAAGCCGACCATTGCGAGGTGCACCTTTTACATTCTTTTTTTCCGGAAGGGAATCGAACAAACCACTCCTGGGTCCGGCGTTTACTTACAGTACTCTCACCATAAATATCACAAATTTTTCGGCATATTTTTGCAGCGTTTTTCCCTTTTTTATAGTAAAAAAGCATCACATAGCGTATTTCTTGAGATATTTCACTCATATTGAAATCAGCATAATTTTAAACGCTGTCTTCACAAAAAAATGTAGCCTGACATGTCGCCTTTTAAACACGTGTTCGTTTGACATAATCAGACAAGTGTTTTCAGATAAATGGACAGCAAAACCATTTAGTGACAAAAAACCGCGGAAATTTATTATATGACCCGATATAAGGGGTGATTAATCGTGAGGTTTGATTTTCAATAGGCCTTTTTTGACAGATCACGCATGAATCCTATCAAACTGCTTTCTCATTTTTATTAAGTATCTTTTGGCAAATCATCACGAAAAGACACATACTACAACAGTGTCTCCAAATTGTTCAGCTGTATTACGAAAATCAGCGTTCTGTAAGAAATTTTTTTCGTGCGATTCGAGGAACGTACGGTGCGCATAATCGGCTTACTGAAACTTCTATTGCCAATACTATTCGCAAATTTGAGTATAAGTTTACATTAGTGGATGATACTCTACCGGTTAGACCACATCTAGCACGTAGTGAACAGACAATAACAGGTGTAGGTGAGAGTGTACTTCTCAAAAGTTTATTAACTTAGAGAAACTGTTTGGCGTTCAGTTGCAAGACTAACCAATGTCAAAGTAGTATGCGGTGCTATTACTGCAAGCGGGCACACCATTTTCTGTTGCATGTATGTAACAACAGGTTCAAATCTGCCATATCATTAAGTACACAAATGCAACCTTAGGTTCACACAGCATACTATCAGCATAACAAGAGATTAGCTGATGGTCGATATGAGGTATCGTTACCAGTTAAAACCAGATGTAAGCCTGGGTTTGGTGCCTCGAAGTTAGGTATCTTACGTAGGTTTCGTCAACTAGAAAGAAGATTCCAGGAAAACCTCACACAGCATAAGGAGCACTCCAAGTATTTAAAGGAATACATGAGCTTCATCAGATGGCAGAAGTTGACGAATGTCATACTGGATACACCACATCACTTTTTTGTGTATTACCGCACTATTGTGCGGTATTATTATTATATATATCTATATAATTGTTCTTATAATTGATTGTAAGCCCGCCTTCCCGCCATCGTATTCACCCAATAAATTATTCTCTATTAATTGAAACTTTAATTTCCTGGCTTGCCTAAGTTTAAGGTCTGAAAAAACCTAACTTCACTACACAATTCACATAACGTTAGTCGTGTCTTGCCGCCTATTTCGCAAAAATTCAGTTAGCTTTTATTGAAGATATCTCTGCTCCAGTGTCTATAATTAATTTTTTGATCTCACCATGTATTAATGTTAGAACATGAAGGCTTTCACAATTTTCCAAGGTCCTAAGCTGCATAGTTGCCTCGCTCACCACATGCAGCCTACCGAAATTCCCTGGTCTTATATTGCTTACTGTTCGAAGTTGACGGTTGGTCAGTATTCTGTTATTAGATCAGGACTTCTTTATTATCTGATCTGCCTATTATGTTTTGCTAACCTACATACTATTTCTTGATAAATGCTCTTGCTTTCTGCAACTAAAACATTTTATTTTTGCAATATTTTTTTTTTAGATAAAATCCTTTCGGGTGTAAGTTCTAAAGAGATTAAGCCGTTGTTGTTTTTTGCACGCAAATTTACTTGCTTCGGCGAGACTTCTTGGACATTGCGTTATCACATATTTGGAGTGTCTGTCACGCAGTCCTTTTATGAAACCGTTAAGGTTTCATTACGTATTAACTCTAACTGACCCGCTTCATGTTTCTCCTTTACAACACACAGTTTGCTTTGCAGCAACTGTCTTTGCAATGTCGCTACACACTCTATAAAGTGGATTACTGTTTCTTCCCTATTCTGGCCGTTTGTAATTGTAAAGCGCTATGATATTCCCTGAATACTAAAATTAATCTTCACGTGGAAAAGTGAAGGGTTTTGAAGAAACTCGACCAGCACGCACACACCAAAAAATCACCACTGGGAGCGAAAATGTTCAAAACCAGTCATACACCTCAATTCGTCGTCGAAGTCTACAATTGGGTCTCACTTAACATATGGCACTCTACGGCGAATTTTAAAAGTTAATCTTCACTTGCACTCCTATAAAATCCAAACTACACAACAATTGAAGCGTTTGGATCATCTACGACGTCGCCGATTTGTTAATTGGATGTTGGATCGCCAAGACAATTTGTCATCGAATTTAGTCTTTTTCGATGAACCCTAGGTACATAAATAAACAAAATTGTCGTTTCTGGGGACCGAAAAACCTATACGACATTCACGAAAAACCAATGCATCCCAAAAAGTCACCCAAGTGCGGACTATGGGTCGGCGGCTTCGTTGCCCCGAACTTTATTAAAAGAAACAAGGAGAGACTTATGGATCCATAATCCTTGACAGAGGAGTGGTTAGGTCCCTCTACTTTGGAAATGAAAACCGTTTTTACCTCAGTTTTTCGCTTTACTGCATTTGGCGATCGAAAATAAATAAAAGATGTTTGTTTTACTTAAGGTCTACATTACACGATTGCTAAAGATCAACTGACTGTCCGCAAACTCTACTATATTTTGTGTGTTGGTATGTTTGCTTTTGTGTGGTAATTCCAGTATACATAAAAGCAAAACATTTTTTTTCTACACCTCTTGGGTTCAAACCTATATTTGGTTCATTCCTTCTAGTGTGTTTGATTTCTATATCAGGTTTTCTGACATCTGTACTGTCGCTTGCCTACCAAGACGTTTGGAGGGCTTTCGATGACCAGAGATGGGACAGAAGGCTTTCCTCAGGTTTAAAGTTGCATGGCTTACGGCAGAGCTATTAGAAAGACCATCAGGAAGGTACACCTTTGCAGGTAGTTCCATGTTTATGTTGGTAACACACATCCAAATACAAAAGAAAAATATCATGAGGAAATACAATGAGGAGTCATTTTTTATGGCTGTGCGGATTAAGAGGGCGAATTGGGGGTGGCCATGGTGTAGCGGTATATGCATAGACTCCTCAAGCAGAGGGTCGCTGGTTCGAATCCCGTGTAATCTAAATCTAAATCTCGTCGGCGTTAACTCCGACATGAAGGCATAACACTGATGTTTGAGTGGTTGCTGGCTGGGCTAAATGTAACGAACTAACAACTAGCACGTACTAAGACCCACTGGTTGAGGATGCCCTGGCTCGTTCCGTCCACCACCTCTGGGAAAAATATCGAAACCTATTACACCTGAATTTCAAACTACTACACCACCCGTCCGTGCCCTGGAGAAAAACCAGTAAAAGGTATCCATATCCCCTTGGTGCGCGCGCGGGATTAAAAAAAAAAAACCGATATTAGTTGACTCCATCAATAGTGTAGTCACTACATCCACTTTAAGGTCACCTGCTGGAGTAGGTTCATAGATGTATATACAGTTTTATTTGTACTTCCTTTTTCTAATCCCAACTATTTTTTAAAAATTACTTTTATCTTTAGAAAGTTGTAAAGTCTTCAAAAAATTATGCATTTGTCGTCCTTAAATGAAAATGCACTCAAACTAATCAAATGCAAAACAGCATCAAGTCCGAATCCACGTCTTTGGTATTCCGCCGCCAAATAGATGATTCTTCCATGAATTTCAAATCTTTTCTCATACTTTCTAGGGTGTATGATTATATTCGTGCTCGTTTCTACTCGTTCATCTCAGAACTTTATCTTCAAGTTCGTTTTCTTTTTTTTCATGATGTATTTTTTGTACTATGACGAATATCGATGCGAAAAAATTGTAATCAAAAAACTTTATACAAAATCGTGCCATGCGGAAGGAAACTTTTGCATTGCAAAAGATACATTAGCAAAATTACTCCCGATACGCTCCCAATATATTGATCCAGTTTCTGTTTGAAATATGTAACATATATACTTGTAAAAAGGGGTAGAGATATGATACATATGTAGATATATATGTGCTTGCCCTATATTCCTTTTGCACATCCTCTGTATCCAACTCTGGTTTATGTGTGATGTCTAAGCCTGAAGCATCAACTATTTTTATCCAATAGTTTTGTATTTCCACTTTTTTTTTTTTTTTTTGCAGAATATCCCGAGAAACGTCCAATGCTGTTTACTGAACACAATCGATATGAGCCAGGCGATGTATTGCGAGCAAATTGTAGTACACCTCCATCGAGACCAAGAGCTGAGCTGAAATTTACAATAAATAACATGGTGGTAAGTATGGCGGAATTTTAAATTTGGTTTTTGTTTTCCCTTTTTTGTAATAAACTTTTAGAATTGATATTTGCCGCTATACATACCATATATAGTACTCGTATGTTATATTGAAGATTTTAATCAAACTGCATCTAAATTCCACTTCAACTGGTATAGTCAGAGCACGTTATACCGAAAGAGACAGACTTAATCTGAAAATTCCACTATTTCTGACAGGACATTTAGAGATACCATATGTGTTCGTTGATAGCGGTTGTGCTTAATGTTTCCAGTTGTGGTGGCCATTTTAGTGGTACTATTTAGAAAGAAACAACTACGAAACTAGCAAACCCAAAATACTATTCCATTCCCTAAAATTCTAAATTTTCTCTTTATGGTTTTCATCTTAGGACAAACCATTTGACGGCAAATACTTCTATATGCATATCTAGCGAAATCCGAACCGTGAAAATTCATTATTAATTGGTGTCCAATTCCCCCGTAAACTTTGAAGATAAATGGCAGAACTGACATTGGTCGGAGTTCAAACCCTATTTCGTTGTTTGATATTGAGTTTACTTTAGCAATTTTTCATTGATGGGGAAAAACTCATGTTGTCATGTCACATGTTAAGACATGTGTCATATACGGAATAATTTAATAAAGACTGGATGAATTTCATCGACACCTACTACACAGGACCTAATTGAGTGCGACGAATCTTCAATGCGACGAATCCACTTTCGCACTCGTGTAGTAGCAAGAGTAGATAAAGGTCTCTTTGCTATAGGATTGGACGGAATATCTTTGAAATTCATCAGACTAATACTGCAATTTGTGATTGACAGGTTTAAGCATATTTATATGGTAATTGCTGCCTAGTTAGATCTTTATTAAAGGCTTAATCCGTGAACCCCTGCATTTTGTTTTTTATTCTATATTAACGACCTATGGTAGGGACAAGATATTTTGTGTATTCTCTGTTTAACTATTTTAAGAATCTATGAGGCAAACAGAAACACAAACAAACAATAAAGTTATGATTAGATAACTTTATACCGGCAGTTTGTTTGCGTCGGTATAATGAATAATTGATAAAAGGTCTCTGACGGTTGAACGCTTCCGGTCCGGTGTTCAATCACGGCAGGGGCCAGAAAGACAAAGATTTTTGCAGGCAACTAAACTCGTGTGAGAGGTTTAGTCCTGGTTTTAAGAGTGTTCATATCTTTTTGAGAGTTAAATGAATAAGCAAATATATATAAAAAAATTAATTTTAGCTAAGTATCTTTACCACCTGGTTGGCCGACTTGTAGACGGTCATTTGATTCCTTGAACCAAAATGGGAAGTTTGAGGCGGGATTCACGGGACGATAACATCTGCTCCACGGCCACATCCTGTTAGGATTGTGGCTTCTATGACATCTTTTAGTAGTTTTTTGATTTGGACACTGGTCCCGTCGCATAGTTTTGGAGGATCCAGGTTGCGCATGATTATTGCGCATGGATTTTTAACTTTAGCTCATGCACAAGGAAGCCGGGCGCATTTAATGAATTTAAAAACTCCAGTGAATAGTTGGCAATCTTTTCTGTATCTACTACTGAACTGATGGGGAAGTATGTCATTGACTCTGCCTCCAACATATTTAGGATGAAGTGATTAATGAATTGCACAGTGTCATTTTTAGGCATAATTATACTGCGTTCGCAAAACTAAGAATCTTTTGTCCTTTTTATATATGTAATGGTTAAATAGACATTACAGATAAATATATCTACATTAGGGTGTCCCAAGACATAAGGAAAAAAAATTTTTTCGCGAAATAAAATACGCATACCCTCTTGACATAGAAATTTGTCATTAAATTTCCAATACTAATTAAATTAATAATTAAAACTCCAATACACTCGAATAGTATCTCATTTACATTAAAAAATAATATTATTGTTCAAATTTTCTTTTAAAGGTTTGTTTTTTTACAGTCAGGATAAATTTTCTGGTGTTTTTGTACGTGACGCAATAAAAAATGTTTTTGTTCCTCTTCAACTGTGATTTATCCATGAAAGTCTTTCATCAACTTAACCGCTCTTTCGGCTATATCGTTTACTACCCTCAGTGCCGAAACTTTCTTTCTAGCTTCTTGAAACGAAGTATTATTTGACTACAAAGTAGGACATTCATGTAGAAAATTGTCTTTAATTTTAAGGCGATTGAACAAGGAAATTAAGTCAGAGATGTTTTTTTCTGAAACAAAAAAAGAAACTTTAATAAACTTACCATACAATGAACCACAAAGTTCTTCTTTTGATGGGATGCATCGTTTTCCATGAGTTATTTCCTCTTTGGTTAAATTATCAACCATTTTGAATTTAGATTCTTGGTCCACATCATCGTCGAACAGTGATAATATAGAAACTTCGTCAGTTAAATACCACAAATGCTGAGTTGTCATCTGCAAGGCTGCTTTTGAGATCGTTTTATCAGTTTTATCGTATCGATTTCAAAAAAACACAAATCTTGGAAAGGTGCTTTTATTGCTGAAGTTTGCCAGGGTTTAATGTAGGATGTTACAATGAACAAAGAAATGTCAATTAATGCCGTCTTGTCTTTGCTTGTGATTTTGAATTGAGCACTAAGTAAAGATATTTTCAGGTAATAAATTGCTCTCGCCATCATCATCCATCAAGCTTGGTGCATGGCACCTGGAGGTCAGATTTAAAATTTTTCTCCATATCTCCACCTAAAAATCATCTCTGACTATGTCAGCTCAGTTCGGTAAAACTCTAGCAAGTTGTCAACTTCGGAGTCAGTCTGGCGTTGTGTAAATTTTTCTCTATAGCTCTATATTTTATGAGCATTAATACTTTTCCAGTTTTCTCGGAACTTTTTAAAGAGTGGAATATCAGGACTTGTAGTTACTCGACTGATTTTTGCTTAAATACGCCTTTTAAGACCAATTCATAGACGTGATGGCGACAAGCAAAAATAAGCATTTCTCTGTTTAGTTTTTGTTCAAGAAGCGAACAGGCATCGTTGAAACGGCCTGTATTTGAAGAAGTAGTATCACGACAAAGAATTTGTACTTTATCTTCTAAATTCCAGTCTACAATCGAGTTCCAAATTTCCTGCGCTTGTTCACTTCCTGTAGATGTTTCTAATCTTGGCACAGCAATAAGTTGTTCTTTGTTTTCATAAGAAATAACGGCAAAAGCTTGCCGTCCCAATGAATAGTCACAATTTCACAATCGCTCCTTCCATTTTTCCGTGCAAATTCTTTGGATGGAAGGCTTACTTATCGGAAATTCATCAATATTATATCAAAGCGCTTTAATAACATATTTGCTTCAAGAATAAACACAGAATCTCATACTCAATTGACACCTATCTAGCACTGCTACTAATTTTGGAGTAATAAAATCTTTCCGAAGAGGTGTTTTGCTGGGTTGCGTGTTCTCGACAAGATTCGCTACGTCCTCTCGTAAATTTAAGTTTTCATTGGATTCAGAAGATGAGTCGTCTTGCAACGGTATATAAGATGATGAATATTTAGCAAGTCGTTTTTCTTCTTCAATAGTTCTGAGGCGCGCTCTTTCCTCTCTATCAGTCAATTTTTTATCCACGCCTACTAAGTTACCAGGTCGGCTTGGCTCTCTTTGACGCTGTAAAAAGATTCTATCCTCATTTATTATTATTAATTGAAAAGTACCAGCGTGCGCAATATCAAACAAATTATCTAAATTGTTGAAAAAATCTTGACGGCGCTGCCTAAATACGTCTTGTGTCTTTTGTGCATTTTTTTGCAAGTCCCTCCAAACTTGATATACATATGTTTACAAGTTTATTCACTCAATTAGGTAAAAATTTAGTAGGAATACGCGCCTTTTCCCAATAGATAATACATTCGCGAATAGTGAGATTCGCGCTTTCATTGACAGTTAAATTCACTTCACGGATATTGTAAAATAAAACTGCTAGAACTTGTCCATTAGAAGGAAGTTTTGAACCAGTTATTTGATGCTTTACGTCACCTTTTAAAAATATAACCCTTTAGAACTTTAGAACTCAAGACTGGCCCATGTCTTGAGATAACACGTTCACCATACTTACTCTTCAATAAATCGATTGTAGCGTGTGCTGTGTGGCTTATGGCACCATCCTGTTGAAACCACATGTCGTCCAAGTCCATATCTTCCAATTCGGGCTAAAAATAATCGGTGATCATGGCGCGATAACGCCGCCGGCATGCAAACCGCACCAAACAGTTATTTTTTGTGGATGAAGTGGTGATTCATGAAGCACATGTGGGTTTTCAAACGACCAATAACGCATATTTTGCTTATTGACGAACCCATTGAGTTAAAAATGGGCTTCATCACTGAAGATGATTTTGCGATTCCGAATATCTGCTGAAAATTTTTATAATTTGCAGACGTTGCTTGTTAGTGTACTTTACCATGATGAAAATGTTGAGCTTACTGAATAAATTGGCAGTAACAGTTTGATGATTAGTGAAAGAGCGCGTTCACAAATTAAATTCGAAGTTGTCAAGTCCCTATTGGAAAAGCATATATAACCAAATAACATGTAACCACTAACTTACATTGATATGTATCAATGTAAGTTGGCATGGGTTACCGTGTTTCTACCTTCTTATAATTTTATTTATAATTATTTTGACTTAAAAGTAAAAAATTTAGAGGGTATGCGTAAAAAAAAACGATTTTGAGTTTTTTGGGACACCCTAATCTACATACTGTCTGTACAGTGTAACATAATGTAGAGGGTAGTAGGATTTTACCGTTGGTTTCGGTCATAGTATATATATATATATATATTTTTCAAAATTTGAACGTTTATTTAAGAAAAACATGTACAGTAGTATTATTCAAAGTATTGCCCATCTGAAGCTATGACCTTTTCCCATCTTTCTCTTAATTTGTGGATCCCATCCCAAAAGAACTGCGCCTGCTTGGCAGCCAAGAATGAATCAAGAAAATTTTTGATATTCTGCTCTGATGTGAACCGTATTTCAGTGAGGGCGTTCTGCATCGACCAGAAGAAATGGTAGTCAGAAGGGGCAAGGTCTAGGCTATAAAGCGGGTGGGGTAAGATTTCCCATCCATTGTTTTCCAAATAGTTCTTAACCGGAATAGCAACGTGGGGCCGACCGTTGTCATGATGGAAAATTATCGCCTTCCGGGCGTTTTTTGGCTACTGCTCTCTTCATGCGGATATATTGTGTTCGATAGCGTTGTCCATTGATGGTTTCAACCGGTTTTAGCAGCTCATAATACAGCACACCCATCTGATCCCACCAAATACAGAGCACTACCTTCGCGCCATGTATATTCGGCTTTGACGTTGATTTGTCTGATTGGTCGGGTTTCACATATGATTTTTTGCGCTTGGGGTTATCGTAATGGATCCGTTTTTCATCACCAGTAACAATCCGATGCAAAAATGACTTCCTTTTGTGGCGTTCCAGCAGCATTTCGGACATGCGAAACAGCCTTTCGACGTCTCTCGGCTTGAGTTCATGTGAAACCTAATATCCTTGCTTTTGAATATATCCAGCTGCTTTTATCGTTTTGAAATGGCTGCTTGAATGACATCCAAAGATTCTGTGAGCTCTTCTTGTGTTTGGCAACAATCTTCATAGAATAATGCTTCCAGCTCTTCATCTTCAAACTTTTTTGGCTGCCCAGGACGTTCATCGTCTTGAAGCCAAAATCACCTCTTTTAAATCGTGAAAACCACTTTTGGCACGTTCGCTCAGTTAGCGCATGTTGACCATAAACTTCCACAAAAATACGATGGCTTTCGGCAGCAGTTTTCTTCATATTAAAGTAATGAAGAAGAACTTTCCGCAAAAACACTTTTTCAGGCACAAAGTTCGACATATTTGAATGAACAAAAATTATTGTTGTTTACGCTTCAAATGAATGATATACCGAAAATAGAATGGCGCAAAATTCTTAAGCTTGCCGTGAATATATTTTAAAACCAAATCAGAGGAAAAATCGTTAGGGCTCGCGTTTATTTCATCTGCCCACGTCCCTCTAGAAACAACGGAAAATGTCTGACGATGACTACAGAAAATAAACATTTGACGCCACTCATCACCCTACTCTCATTACGAATGTCACAAAGGGTCCGATCATTATCTTCAACTCATGTTTTATGCGCTATTGTGCATTCGTCTCAAACGATGAAAATGCAGGCTCTGATGACAGATTCTTTGTGGCTATATTTGAAGATGCTGCACTTGGGGTATTCACTTATGTCTAAATTGAGAGGAATATTAATACTGCAACGCACCATTTTCCTGATTTTAGTATTTTATTAAGCAGCAAATTTCTAGTTTCAAGCTTATTTCAAATAAGGTTATTTTACCAAGGCTCTTTTACAAGTACATATTTCAAATTGTGGGTACAAAATTGTTGTATATAATTAAAACCAAAAAATTAAAAATACATAAATATACAACATTATTAGATTTATAATATAAAACACAAAAAGAAAAACAACAATAATATAAGCAAAAATTATTCAAATTTGTTACATTTTTCAAATAGCCTTCATATTTTAAAATAAATTTGCCTAATCATCATTTTGCTAATTGTTTGTGTCCCTATTAGCATCATCAAATTTTGAACTCGGTAAGAAATTTCAAAGCCTAGCAGCGTGCACAAAGAACAGACGGCTATTTTCTAAATATTTACGATAAGGAGGAATTAAAGTACCGGTCTTGAAAGAAATTGGAAATTGCTACTCTATGTTATGTATGTGGTAATCCAATTACTTTCAAAACAATATGAATGAATATTTTATTGAAGAGAATAAACCTATAATTTATTGGCTTAGAGCAATCCAATAGGAAATTAGTTTATTTAGATTTTAGAATAATTCAATAGGTAGCCAATTTAATTAATTATTTAAGTAAGTAATTAAAAGCGGAAAGAAAAACTACTACTTTCTTCCTTTTATAGGCAAAATTAGGGTGCCGCTTAAGAAATCGTCACGTCGCACAGTGCGTTGAATGTATGCGGATGGTGGACAAAAATCTGAATTTTAACAGATTTGGTTTTTTTTTTGTTTAGAATAAGCTATTAAAATTGAAAAGAGCGCTAAATTTTATTATTTGAAAGACATATGATACTTACAAGGCAGTTAAATGAGGGCTCAAAGAAGGCGTATCAATTAAAAAAAAAATATAAGTGTTTACTTGTGTTTTAATTTTTAACTTTTATTGACATATAAAGAAACATATTTTGCATGATTCGTTTTCTTTTTCAAAGCATAAAAAAATTCAATGTACTAAAAAAAAGAATTAACATAATTGATAAATGGTAAATTATTAGATACATCTATTCAGACCAATCGGAGTATTCACTGTCTATATTACTATGTATTCCCAGTAATGATTTCATATTTTCTGGTAATATTAGGTATTGTTTGAGGTCATCATCGTTTTCCTTAACATTTCTTTTCGAAATTGTATTCCTATATGCAGAAATTACAGGATCAGAACTAAGTAGTAACACGGTCATAAGGTCTTCGTTTGTATATTTTCGTGAGGATTTCCTAGTGTGAGCGAGACGATGCTTTGGAAACTCTTTATGACTTGCTTCTAGAGCTTCTGAGAGCTGACCAATAGGCATTTCAAAAAATGAAATAATATCTGCTCTGTGAATTAAGAGCTTGTGAACACTGCTTGGCATATAATACCAACTATAAGGTTCTAGGTATAGCTCTTTCGTTTCGCTGAGCAATTCGCAAAATTTCGGCAGATTTATATTTTTTTCCACAAGCTACGACCCTTAAAATAACAGAAAACTTTTGTATTAGGCGTTCATCAACCCCAGTTATTTCTGTAGTTATCTTTAGATTAGCAAAAAGTCGTCTTGCAGAGTTTCCATCATTAGTTGATCCGAATCCTGGCTTTGGTTTGGCCCATCCTAGTTTAGAAGATTTTTGAACTTCTTTTTTTCTATTTGTAAACGTTATTTTGTTCTCCGATTGACGCACTTGCCAAGTTTTAAAAGGAAGCCTATAGGAAATGTGTAACAAACATTCAAAGTATCTTATCCAAGAATGTAGGGTGGATAAACCAAAACGATAGTTTTCTTCATTCGGGAGCTTTTCGTTGACTGCTACCCCATTCATCTCTTCGCACCGCAAATGTAACACTTTGATGCAGCATTTGTTCTTGAAACAATTTTACAATTTTCTTTCATATATAAAAATTTAATTGGCCTACAGTACATAGTTGAAGAAGAACGATGATTTTTCCACAGCTCCATACCGGTACTATCCTCGACCAACTTAAGGGGACAGAATCAAAAACAAAAATTCGTTTGTTCTTTCTGAATCAGCAAACAGTTGTTTGTACTGACTATGCCCGGAACTTCCGTCAAAGCCCCACTTACTTATTAACGTTGCAGTTGTGTTTTGCTCTATATGAGCAATTTCAGCTCTACTTTATCCAGTCATACTCAGAAATTCTTGGAGATCAACCGATGCCGTTGTTTCTGTTGCCTCTCTATTAATAGGAAGAATTCGTTTTTTAAGTTTTTTTATTTTATATAAGCTCGGAAAACAATCTTTGTGCAAAGCATTAACAACTGTTCTTAGTATGATATACCTTGTTTCTGATAGGTCTAATTCTAAATATAATTATAAGGCATCCTGAGTTGATAAAACTGATCTGCTTCCGACAGTTGATGCCCCTGCATCAAATAAGTGACCAGACAGTTCTGCTGCGTATTTTAACTCCTCACTTGTTTTTGAGATCAATAGATCAATACTCTGCGCTTTTTGGTTTTGTTGGAAGCTTCTTCAAATAGCTTTTGGGGTCATCATCGCCTGTCAATATTGCAGCCACATTCTCTAATTTTTTGGGTCAAATCACTTTCAATCCTCTTTGAGCAATTGTTTATTCTTAGTAAACTCAAAACAAAATCCTTTAATTCCTCAATCTTTGAACCTTTTATAATCGAAACCCATTTTTCAAAAATTTATTCGTTTTTTATAATTGGAATTGGTTCTACAAAAAGTCGAATTTTGTCTAGGTTAGCAATTATTAGCAAGAAAACTTTTCACTTTTGTACAGCATAAGAATGGAGGAAGTTAATGAGATAAAGGTTTTGCTACAGCTAGCTACGTTCTAATTCAAATTTACACTTTAGTGAATTTTTGGTCCTCAAAAAAAAAAAAAAAACCTTTTTTGATTTATTAGTTTAAAAATGAATTTCGCTCCAAAATAATTAAAAAAGTACACATACCAGCCCGAGAAGTATCCAAAATTATAGTTAAAAAAAAAATAAAATAAAATAAAAATTGATAAAACTTTTGGAATTTTTCACACAGGCTAAATAACCACACAGCGAAAACTGATTGCAAACCAGAACTAAAGCTAAAATTGCCTTACCTTCTGACAGAAATGCCGCTATTTCACAAAAACAAAAGTGTAAATAATGCAAAAATAGGAATTCACTGCAATTAGATATGTGTCAATTGAGTTCCGAAGCATTACATCTCTTTATAGCACATTCGAGTTTTTGATTTTTGTCCACAGACAACCTTTAACAGACAGTGGTCATTTTAAATGTTGAAAACATTCCAACAACTGATGAAACGACAACTGTCTCTTCAGGGCTGAGGCTTGACGATTTCTTAAGCGGCACCTTAATTTTTTGGTTGGCTGCGATAGCGATTGCGACTCTTTTTGATATGATGATGCTCCTGTTGTAGCTGTTGTAGATGGTGAAATTTCATCTTGATTTCAACAGCTGTCAATCTTTGTAATTATATAGGGTTTTCCAATAGGGACTTGACTTTGAATTTAATTTATGAACGCACTCTTTCACTAATCATCAAACTGTCACTGTCAATTTATTCAGTAAACTCAACCTTTTCACCATGGTAAAGTACACTAACGAGCAACGTCTGCAAATTATAAAAAAAATTCTACAGATATTCGAAATCGGTGACTGCAACTTTAAGGGCGTTAACTCCAATTTTCGGTCGTCATTCTAGCCCTAGTAGACAGGCAATAACAAGTTTAGTGCAAAAATTTGAGTCTACATATTCGTTGTGTAATGTTGCCGTGTCAGTGTGATAAAGGGTTGATCGGAGTGTCGAAAATATCGCTGCTGTTCAAACGATCAGCAAACGATCAACGATACAAGATCAAGCTGACTCAAGAATTGAAGCCGATGGACCATTTGAAGCGACGTACATTCTCCGATTGTGTTCTGGAGAAGATGCGCCAAGATGATGAATTTCACCGCAAAATCATCTTTAGTGACGAAGCTCATTTTGGCTCGTCAATAAATAAAATATGCGTTATTGGTCGGGTGAAAACCCACATGTGCTTCATAAATCACCACTTCATCTACAAAAAATAACTGTTTGGTGCGGTTTGCATGCCGGCGGCGTTATTGGGCCATATTTTTCCGTCGACGATAACGATCGTCACGTTACTGTGAATGGTCAGCGTTATCGCGCCATTATCGAATTGGAAGATATGGACTTGGACGACATGTGGTTTCATCAGGATGGTGCCACAAGCCACACAGCACACGTTTCAATCGTTTTATTGAAGAGTAAGTATGGTGATCGTGTTATCTCAAGACATGGGCCAATCGATTGGCCGCCTCGTTCGTGCGATTAAACGCCGCTTGACTATTTTCTGTGGGGCTACGTTAAGTCATTGGTTAGCTCAAAGCCAAAATTGAATGCGAAATAGCGGCCATTTCGGCCGAAATGTGTGGCCGAGTCGTTGAAAATTGGTTCCAACGAATCGACCGCTGCAAACATGTCCGCGGTGGCCATATGAACGAAGTCGAGTTCCATTCATAAATGTTTTGATTGTACTTCAAACCAATATAAAGTTTTTGAAATATCTTAAATGGTTTGCCTTTTATTTAAAAAAAAGTTGTCAAGAAAACCCTATACTACTATTGCTGCTAGAACTACTGCTGCTACTACTCGTGCTACTGGTGCTACGACTGCTACTGACTTTTTTCTTCTCCTGTCAAAATCCCACTTGTTTTCTGCTTGTATTCTAAGAATTTCTTCTGTAGCCTGTTTTATTCGTTTTTCTCTATTTTCTTCAAACTGTCGGATGTACTCTTCTTCCATAATCTCCATAATCTTCAAGTCATACGAAGTTTTTATATCAGTACCTACGAAAAATTGAAAAGGTGCCGTTTTAACTGCAAGTTGTTAAAAAAAAATTTAATATTTGCGGCAATTACTTAACATGTTGATACCACTTTGCCACATCGTCGATTGTCAATTTTGCCCGTTCTCTCTTAGTACTTCTACGATGATAGACACGGGAAAGACACGGGACATAGGTTCTATAAAACAGTTTTCTTGTCTTCTTTGGCTCTGGCCAGAGCAACAACTATTTGTTTGTCAAAATTCAGATATTGATATAGATAGATCCCAAGATAATATATTGTAATATATATTCAATGTTTCACGATCGAAAACTTTAGTCAATTCTTTCTGGTATCCATAGAGAGTCCAGATAAAGAAGTTCTAAAAGAATGATTTCCGACTCCTGAAATTTGATCTTCGACTGATCTTTAACTTTTAGTCATCGATGTGTTGATGTGTCATCGGTCACATTGCAAAAGTTTATTAATGTTCTCAATATTCGAACCTGATCTGTAAGCGATCAGGCTTGTTTCGTGGCAAGGGCATTATTCGCCTTGTACATTTCAAAAAAAGGCTCTAAAATGGCTTATCTAGCGGACCTTCGACCACGAAAAAGTTATGTTTGAATGTGTACAGGTGGGTGTTTAACCTCCACTTCTGCTGATTTAGATCTATTGTACTACTTTGTATATTGAACCGTAGGACAACCCTGAAAACGTATTTTATATTGATAGTTTTGTGGAAGCTACAGCTGTCAAATTTAGGAATTGTAGCAATTTAGTTTGGAAAAATCATCATGGAAAATGATGGTGTTAAACAACGCGATTAAACTTTACTATCAGAATGAGTGCTCAGTTCGAGGTGCATGCCCTAAATAATTTTTATGGTGCACAAAATTAGCTTGTTGAGTCAACCATTCGTCGTTTGGTAAACAAATTCGAATTAACTTGTACTCATACTTCGTCACATATTCACAGTGAACCCGAGTGTGCAGGATAGCCCGAGGCTGTCAATTCTTCGTCGCGCCCAAGTATTTAGTCTTTTACAGACCTCAACTTGGTCTGCGGAAGTAGGTTGGCCTTTTGGTGGAGCATTACTGAATGGTACGCGTATGTGTACACTGATTATTGTACATCAATAACAAACCGTTTCAAGACCCGCGTTTGAATTGTCCTTTCGAAGAAATGTTGGGCACCGGGAGTTAACTTTTTCCGTGTTTTTCTGCATTAGCTTGTCAAATTATGCTTTAAGATGTTTATTTTGCCTGCTTTTAGCTTTATGAATTTGGAATAATGAAGCCGAAACTCTGTCTTTAATAGAAGCTCTTTCGTGAGTTTCTTATTCTTTTCGTCCATGATTTCTTTCAATTGTTCTCTCTATGCCGGATATATATTCATTTACTGAGATACAATAGCTATCAATTAAGTTGCTCCAATATTTATTTCATTTTTTTACATGAGAAAATACTTTTTTATTCGGATAGATCTTTTAACACAATACCATTTTCATAAGTGAAAAAAGTTGCCTAGCCTTTTTATAATTAGCAGCAAAAAACAAAAATCATTCGCATCGTTGTGTAGTGTTTATTTTTATTCTCCATGGCAAGACAACTGACTAAGTTATTCCAGCTCCAAGTTCTAACCACTTCTAGCCACTTAAGCTTGCATAATCATAAGTCCTGGAAAAGATTTATTCTAGATTACTTCTCATCAGACAACTCGAATGGAAACTTCATCTCTCTTTTTAAATTTCAATTAATATTTCAGCACAACCGCCCACCAGTTGAGCAAACATGTTTTTTTCAGAATAACATAAACTCCAATTTAACACGAACAAATATCTCTGCCTCTACCCTTGTTTCTCCATGCAAAAAGTACTTGAATTAACCTAAATTATTTTGCATCAACAGCAGTTTAGCGGAAACTACAGACTTGAAATGAAAAACAAATATATTTTTTTAAAATTTGAAAACGTCCTTCAGCCGAGTTTCATCTGCATTCCTCGAATGCTAACTAGCTTAATTTTTTTTTTTTAAAGAAAATTTTAAATTGGAATACGTTTTCGCATGTATGTACTGTCTTATCCTTCTTAGTCATCAGCATGGCTATTCCATTTGTCAGTGTAACTATTCTCCCTCAATTTGAACTATTTATTAGTAGCTACCGTACCTAGGTTTCACCCATCTTCAATAGCCGCTGTTAACTCTGTGTATCCCATCAGTGTCGACCATCTACCCATCAAACTGGCATCACATGTCTACCAAAACGAGCATATTGTGGCAAAATCCATTAAGTACATCCATTATCATGAAAATTCTTTTAGCTAAAATAAAACAAAAAAAAAAAAAAAAAAAAAAGTCCTCGGAAAAGTTGTACAAACTCCAAAATCAAAACCTATTTATTCCACGGCTCAGTTCTTCTGGAGTGCAATAATGTGCAGTACACGTCTTCAAGCGGCACATCCTATGTATGTTCAACCCCTGTACCCTCTTCAAAAAAAAAAAAAAAAACGGAGCAGTGAAAAATGTTACTCAAAAAAGGGTTTAATCCTTATCTAGTTACTTGCAAACGGTGTAGTAGTGCTTAGGTTTGGAATTATATCTACATACGAGCATGCATACAAAAGAGCCCAAAGCCCTTTAGGTGTTTGGACTTAGGACTTACTACCAAGGAAAAAATGAAAAGAGCATGAATACATTTTGGTTGGGTGAAGTTTTTCATCGCAATATCTTCATCTGATCCAGGAAAAGGATTTCAAAAAAATAGGAAGTACACGCTCGGTCCAGTGGGCCACTACTTAGTAGTGAGAAAAAGACCTCTTTAGCGACCATCATCCAAAGGACGTGATGCGGATTCATTTTATTTTGTTTAAAACGCTGTCGTGTTCACGTAAGTGCGATAAAAACACTAACCAGAACGACGTTCTAAGAGGGAATACAACAAAATTGAAAACTTACCTTTTCGGTGTTTCGTTTTGAAAACGTTGGACTTAACCGTGAAGATAAATTTGTGAAATTTTTTTTTCTGTATCATTTTTGAATCAAGTGTAAGCCACAGCTTTGCTGACTTATACAAATGGAGGGGATTTTTTTTATAATTTTTGATAACTCTCCAGTGAGTTGACACTTTTTTCGGGTCTCACGATTTCATTTAACTTTATGGAGAAACTATTCCCTTAGGCTAAACCAAATAAGCTATCTCTGTGTTGAAGTACATTTATGATGACCAACCATGTACGTAGTATGTTAACTAAGGGACCAACTTGTTACACAATCTCGGACCCCTAGCAACAATATTTTTGTTTTAATAAAAGTTAAGATTAGCATGCGCGTCTGCTGGAATTGTAGTAAAAGTCGGATTCACCTAAAATATTTACGATGCCCACTCTCTCTCATAAGTCATTTAACAGGCTCATTAAGAAAATCATCAACGAAGGAGCAATGAAACAAACGTTCATATATTTCTGCCTCGAACTTAAAGACATAACATTGTAAATGAAAGTAAGTAATCCCAGTCTTATAATCGAAACTCATCTTCCATATTAAAACTGAATTAGAATTAGCCGTTTCGCAGATTATACAAATATACTCTCTTTCTTAATATTTTTTAATTTGGATAAAGATGAAAGTTTGAAGTATGAATTGAGTTTGATTAAAAGATCATTTGACGTCTGCAACTAAAAGAATGAGAATACATACTAAACTCAAATGCGAATGTATACTTGACGAATCATAGGTATGCAAATATAGGTCCAGTTTTTGCAGCTAAAGAACTTCTTTGCACACAATATTTGCGGTGTTTCGATTTGGAGACAATATATCATGAAAAAATTTGTTTGCTCGCGAGCAGGCCACAAAAAGCTATCCGTGTAAAAATACTCGCCGTTTGAGTCAATTCTGGTATATTTTAGGGTTTGACTTTGAGCCTTATTAATAGTCATAGCAAACACAACATGGATAGTTGGAAAATATTATTAGTATTCTTGGAATGAATACATTCTCATTTGTTTCTGGCCCTGTTATAATAACTTTAACCAGTAACCTTG
Source organism: Volucella inanis (assembly GCA_907269105.1). NCBI lineage: Eukaryota > Metazoa > Arthropoda > Insecta > Diptera > Syrphidae > Volucella > Volucella inanis. The sequence goes on from OU026153.1 coordinate 143,775,387, forward strand.
TTCCATTGCACAACTCTGGCTGGCATAGGTTTCTTAAATGAAATTAAATGTCCTAAGAAGCCTGATGGGGCTATAGAATTGAAGAATTCAGTTGGCAAATTTACCGAATCATCTACATTAAGGGCAATGTTGACGGATTTATAAAGGTGAGGGATACCATTAACCTTTTGTCAAAAGTTGATTGTTAAATAGCATTGGCTGCAGAATCATGTCAAGGTGCAACAATAGCTGTTTCTCTAAGCTATGATAGAGTATTGCTCTGGATACTTTGAATGGAGAGATATATCCAATATAATAAGCCATCAATTTTATTTAATTGGTGTCCAAATGGAAAAAATAACTTTCGCATTTTGTTTCAGAAATGATCCATTTCCAATACGCAGAAGAGATTCTGCAAGTGCTTTAGTATTGACATTTTTTTTTTAGTAAATTGCTATAATTTATATTTTTTTAGGCAAGCATTTACTTTGTCTGCTCAAGTTCCGTGAGTTATAATAGGCAATGTTTGGCGAAAGTCTCTTGCAAGTAGCATCATTACTCCTCCAAATGGAGCATTCATCGATCTTAAGTCCCTTAATTTTTTGTCAACAAATTCTATCGGTATTTTGTGAACCATATTGAGGGACTTTTCTGTAATAACTTCGCCGTCGCGATTTGCTTAGAAATATTGTAAACTGATTTACTGATTTAGGCATTGTTAAATGTTAATTTAAATGTTTGTCTACTTTATAAAAGAATTAAGACAACGCTAGAAGATGCAATTTTTCCCAAGGATCCTATTTTTGCTGAAATTATATTAATCACAAATCTTTTGCCCATTCCTCCTGGGGTATCTAAAAAGTATATCTTTATTTTATTCAATGCTGTTAAGAATATTACTGATTTTATATTGTAAATATAATATTATTATTGTTGCTTCACAGTCAAGAAGCGAACGCATCTATTCATATGTTGCTTTTCTCTGTTGTTTAAGGTTTCCTTATGAATTCAGTTCTCAGTTATGAGTTTCTATTATTACAATGATTTTCCAATGCAAATCAGTAATAATTTTGTTACTTGTTGATTAAACTATTTGTTCAATGAGAATCAAAGCTTCTTTGAATATTATTTCATTATAATCAATATCTGAATGAATATTTCGCCCGCGAATAAAGATGTCTTCGGCCAAATTATTTTAAAACTGCTGCCAAATGCTCAATGGTTTGGAAATATTGCAAAAAAAAACCAAAATGACAGCGAAAAGATGCAGTAATGATATTGGCGATCTAGAGACAGATGCAACATTCATTCCATTGTGAATCATCTTCGAGCATTTACATTGGCAGCTGCGATGTGATATGTATTAGACCTTAAATGTGATGTAAAAGCATATGCAGATAAAGGCATTCAGCATTGTTGAGATGCTCTGTATATTCACGTCTTATACCAAATGCTTTCTTTACACCTGGATAACCACAAACGTGTTCACCTTGCTTTCGTCTTTGGAACTTATTTTAGCTCCATATCCATACATGGGTTTTTAATAGCATAATAGAGATATTCCGGAATGATCTTTTAAAATGGTGTTTAAGTTGTTTTACGCGGGGTTTCGGGAATATTTTGAACATTCTCTGCATCAAAGGATATTATTTGGTAATTTTTAATATGTATTGCAAGGTAGACAAAGTATTATAGTTCATGGATACTTAAGTCTAATATTCTCCAAACAGTCTTCGAAGCGCTTATATATAACCAATTTCGATACACATCTATCTCTTCTTGTCAATATTGCAGACACTTTCTTTAATAACACACTTGCAAATATATTAAATAGATTTAACTGAGCTGCATAGCTCAACATTAATATGGGAATTGAAATTGCGAAGCAAAACCGGATTGTATGCCATAACCCAACGATTATCTATAATAATACCTTGCTTGCCTGTATCTATTATAGTAGTTCTCCCACTGTTTGATGAAGCACCTCGCCTATTTTTAATTTTATTCATCATCTCCAGTTATGATCAAGTCAAGAAAAGGCCTTAAACATATTTTAGTACAAACATCTGTACTTATACATGGCGACGCTGTGTTAAGAGGACCACATAGACTATGGATCTAATTTTTTATTTCGATATTCTATAATTATTTATCTTTTCTGGGTCGGAAATTTCAGTATATATTTCGGAATCAAAAGCAGACCTACCTTTTGCAATTAATTTTTTTGCATTCTCCAAATTTCGTTTCTTTGGTTATAAAGTTCATAGGCTTCTTTACTTTTGCATGAAAAACTCTAGCAATGAGATATTTCCGATCATAACTTTCTTACCCGGAAGCAAATTATTTGTTATTTCCGGCCATTTGATATAAATAGATCAGGGCACCTAGCTCTAACGTATGTCATCACATCCTGGGTTTTTACATGCATATATCGTGGACTTTCGGTGACGGTAAGACAAAATATACAACTTAGCAATATTTGAAACATTTTCATCCGCACGCAAGGCATAGCGTTGATATGTGTATACGAGTAACTCTCAGCTTTAAGCTCTAATGAAGGTGAACATAGGTAAACCGATGGAGTGAATACGGGAAACAGTCTTACTCGCTTCAAGTTATTTTGAAGAAGGATTTATTTGAAGAATGTTAATATAATAATCATCCTCTTCTCTATCCTCTAACATAAAAATTGATATTTTAATATAAAGCAACATAATTATGATCTATGCGCTTTAAATATTATGCATAACGAGTCATTTCGTCCATGAAAAATAATATCCCTACTCTCAAATTTTGGTCCAGCCGAAACTATTGCAATTTCACTCATTGTAAACGTATTTTATCTACCATGATGCGGCTCAACAGGAGATTTATTTGTATGTATAGCTATTCGAAATTCCTGAAAATTTTGGTTGGATCTTATTGCAGTTGTAAAGAACTTTATATACTCGTTATTCGGATATAGCATGTTTTTTTAACTTAGATTGCTGCTTAATTGTCCATGTCAGATATAAAATGAATTTGAAAGAATTTATAAGAACTGCCTACTAGAAGGTGACTTCCAGCTAAACGGTACACTTGTCCTTGCACGTTAAAAACAGACATAAATCCTTGCTTCACAATTTGCTTAGCACCAAATTAAATCTAGAATTATTATAGGATTGTATAGACTTAGTAAATTGCTTGGATAAAAGATTTTCCATAGTTATTAAAGCAAAAAAGTGGCTCAGATGCGTAGCAATTTCTTCCCATCTAACTTTTCCACTTAAACAACACTAGTAGAAGGTGTTTGTGCAGCGCGACTCGTAGTTGAGATAACTACGTGTCTCTTACTGTATTGTTAATTCAGCAGTCCGTCTCTTGAATGTATTGCTTCTCTGCACGGATAAGCAACCCGATCTTTCTAAGGCTCGAATTGCACGTGAGCGTTTCCTCATTTGAGAAAGGCTTTTAATCCCATTATTGTCCAGATTCTTAATGCAATGCTAAACGCTGATTTTTTACAGCAGATCGCCCATATGTATTACCTTTTCGCTTCGGCATGTTTTTTTTTTTATACAATTTTGCACAATATTTAACAATTATTACGTGTGGGTAATAAAATGCACAAACAAAAGACTTGGATTCGCAGTGGAAACTTAAATGATTCGTTCGTACTAAAATGACGATTACTATAGTTCTCCGCTATGGGAATTAATGTAACGTAATCAGGTATACCGGTATAAATTGAGCGTCAAGATACAAATGTCTCGATAGGGAACATTTATTGTAAATGGGCCTTAATTTTATTTTTGTTTGGTTGCTATAAAACCTGTCTAACATATTTAGTATACTCGTGCATCAAATCATTAAACAAACAACACCATATTTTTTCATGGTGTTAAAAATGTCGAATTTTGTACCAGAAAATGATGATTTGCGGAAAGCATTAATTTTTTGTTTTCATTTGAAGAAAAGTGCTGCAGAGTCGCATAGAATTCTTTCTATGCATACTCTATCAGAGGAACATGCAAAAGATGGTTTCAACGGTTCCGAAATAACAAGTTTGATGTGAGAAATGAAGAACATTGAAGACCACCAAATAAGTTTGAAGACTCAGAATTGCAAACAATATTGGATGAAGATGACACTTTGAGTCAGAAACAAATGGCAAAAATGATAAATGTTGCACAACAAACAATTTCTGACAGTTTAAAAGCTATGGGGAAGATCCAAAAGTCTGGGAAATAAGTGCCACATGAATTGAATGAAAGACAGATGAAAAACCGAAAAACCACTTGTGTAATTTTGCTTCAAAGACACGATAAAAATCAGTTTTGCATCGAATCCTTAATGGAAAAAATCATGGGTTAATCCGTGACAACTATCAAATTCGACTGCAAAACCATATCCATTCGGCAAGAAGACAATGTTGTGTGTCTGGTGGGATCAGAAAGGTGTGGTGTACCACGAGCTCCTAAACCTGGTGAAACCGTTAATATGACAACAAATGATCAATTTGAACCATGCATTGATCGAAAAACTACCAGAATGGGCCAGAAGACACGGCAAGGTAATTTTGCTCTATTAAAATGCACACAAAGGAAAACTGGTTCAGGATACAACGAAAGCAATTGGCTGGGAGCTGCTACCCCACCCGCTGGATTCACCAGACTTGGCTTTTTCTGACTACCATTTGTTTTCATCGATGGGACTAGCATTAGCTTAGCAGCACTTCGAATTCTACGAGGAAGTCGAAAATTGGATGACTTTTTGGCGAAGACGAACAGTTTTATTGGCATGGGATCCATAAATTGCCTGAAAGATGGGAAAAATATGTAGCTAGCAATGGCCAATACTTTAAATACTCGTGAAATGTTTTTTACTTTTCCATTAAAATTAGTGTGTTATTTTCACAAAAAAATGCTCACTTTATACCAGAACTCGACTTCGTTCATATGGTCACCGCGGGCACGTCTGCAGCGGTCGATTCGTTGGACCCAATTTTCAACGACTCGGCCACACATTTCGGCCGAAACGGCTGCTATTTAGCGTTCAATGTTGGCTCTGAGCTCTTCCAACGTCGTCGGCGTGTTTTCATAAAGCGGCATTAAGTCCCACGAACGAGGCTACCAATCGACTGGCCCATGTCTTGAGATAACACGCTCACCATACTTACTCTTCAATAAATCGATTGTAGCGTGTGCTGTGTGGCTTGTGGCACCATCCTGTTGAAACCACATGTCATGCAAGTTCATATCTTCCGATTCGGGACAAAAATAATCGGTGATCACGGCGCGATAACGCTGATCATTCACAGTAACGTGAAGATCTTTATCGTCGAGGAAAAAATATGGCCCAATAACACCACCGGGATGCAAACCGCAACAAAGCACCAATTTGTGGATGGAGTGGTGATTCATAAAGCACATGTGGGTTTTCGCCCGAAGAATAACGCATATTTTGCTTATTGACGAACCCATTGAGCCAAAAATGAGCTTCGTCACTAAAGATGATTTTGCGATGAATATGACTCTGAATATCTGTAGAATATTTTTATAATTTGCAGACGTTGCTCGTTCGTGTACTTTACCATGATAAAAACGTTGAGTTTATTGAATAAATTGACAGTGCCAGTTTGATGATTAGTGAAAGAGTGCGTTCACAAACTAAATTCAAAGTTGTCAAGTCCCTATTGGAAAACCTATATATATAACCTCGATAGAAAAAAAAAGATAAATATTATTAATAATACGAAGCCAAAGGCTTTTGTTTCAAAGCGAGAAGGAATTACATATGATAACAATAATCGTCAACATGGGTCACTGGAACACGCCAAGTGTATATCAAATTAAACCAAAAGCAAAGCCTCCTGCTTAGTAATTTGGATGAAACAAACAACGATACTTCGCGTTACCCGATTTCCGCCAATGTTACTGACTTCAGCAATCTGAATTACCGCAACCAGTGCAGCCACTTCTATTACTATCAAAGTGATTCTAATTCCCTTTGTATGATCTACCAATTAACTTCCGAAAAAAGAAAATCACTTTACTTTATTAAAACCGAAGCGTTAAGTACATAAATTCGGTGTAAAAATAAAGCTGCGAACAAAATAAAAAAATTTGCAATCACAAAGCGGGAGCGAAAATGATTAATTTATTTCCCTTTGAAGTGAGCATTGGGCCTTAGCTTTCATATTTGAAATTTTTGAATCCAAAAAACATTCATGGAAAGGAAAAACAGTATAGAGAAATGCGAACCATGACAGATGTGTTAAAAGGTTTTTCGTACTTCACTGCCTCCCCAATTGATGATCTTAACGCTCAATGGAGCACAAAATATGCACTATAACCGCGTTGAAATAAAAAACTACGATGGAGGTTTGTTTGATTTTTGGAACAATTTAAAATCAATAAAAAATTTGATGAGCGATTTGATGTTTAAGATTTAGCTTTATACTATATATGCTCAATTTGAAAATTTTGCCACATAGAAGTGCAGAATCTGTGAGATGTTTTTCAGAAATCAATAATATAAAAAACGAAGTTTAGAGATAGTTTAAAGGTAGAAACAATCCACAATTTTATGCTTTGCAAAACCCTAATAAATGATTCTAAGTTATGTAAACCGGATCTATGCCTGTTTATTTTATTTCCAAATATTGCTTTATTAATGGCAAGTTAATATAGGGAGATTCATTGTGAGGTTTGATTTTCAATAGGCTTTTTTTTTTTGACAGATCACGCGTGACTCCTATCGAACTGCTTTATCATTTTTGTTCAATATCGCTTGGCAAGTTATCGTGGAAAGAATCACACCACAACAGCGTTTAGAAATTGTTCAGCTGTATTACGAAAATCAGCGGGGAACTTACGATGCGCATAATCGACCTATTGAAACCACTATCGCCAATACCATTCGACCGGCTAGACCACATCCAGCACGTAGTGAAGAGACTATAGCAGCTGTAGCTGAGAGTGTACGCGAAGACCATGACGAATCGATTAGTTTGGCTTGGCTTGGCGTATTCGACAACTTGGCGTATAAAATTCAACTTGTGCATGAATTGAAGCCAGGTGACTTGAATTTGCGTCATATTTTCAGTGAATGGGCTCTGGAAAAACTCAATGAAAATCCGGTGTTTTATCGTCAAGTTTTGTTCAACCCATTTCTGGCTTGATGGATACGTTAATAAACAAAATTGCCGTATTTGGGCTGACGATCAACCCGAAGAGTACCAAGAGCTGCCATTGCATCCATTAAAAACAACGGTATGGTGTGGTTTATGGGCTGGTGGAATCATTGGTCCATACTTCTTCAAAAATGAATGAAATCAGAATGTTATCGTAATTGCTAACCGTTATCATGCCATTCAAGCACATTGTCTCGGTGAGCTCTGGTTTCAACAGGCGAGCCATACAGCAGGTGAAACAATGGACTTATTGAGAAATCATTTCGTGAGGACTTAATTTCACGTTTTGCTACGATTAATTGGCCGCCTAGATCGTGTGATGTCACACCTTTGGATTATTTTCTCTCGGGATATGTAAAGTCTCAGGTCTTTAGGAATAAGCCAGCTACGATTGACGCTTTGGGAGCTAACATTACTCGTCTTATCCGCGAGATACCAGTCGCTATGCTTGAACGAGTCGCCTAAAATTAGACCTTCCAAATTGACCACCTCAGACGTATTCGTGGCCAACATTTACAAGATAAAATTTTTAAAATATAAATGCCATAAATAGTTCTTTTCATTAGTGGCAAAAATTTTAACTTTGCTTTCAAATTTATGTATTTTATTTTACATCACAAATCAAACCTTACGATGAATCACCATATACAATACTGATGCATTTAATTCATTCATTAATTCATTTTATTGTATTTTAGTTTTGTTATTTGTGCAATGTACATAATATATGTTTTTTTTTGAAGTTTCGTTTTGTTATTGAAGAGAATAAAATACGTAAGTATTCCTATAATATACAATATTAATCAAAATTTTTATGTTATATTTGAGAGTTTGAATTTTTGAAAACAAAAGGCCCAAGCGATCGAATATGTTATATAACTTGGGCTAGTTTCGTTTTATCAAAGTGTTATAGTGGCAAATGCTTATACTTGGCCTTATTTCATGGCACCTTTTGCATCAAGTCGCTTAGCTTAATGGTTGGATCATGATCCCAAACCGGCATTGTACCAAAAGAAAATAATGCTGACTGTTTTGTGGTCTGCAGCTAGTTTGATCCATTACAGCTTTCGAAATCCTAGCGAAACCATCACGGCTGAGAAATATTGTCAGCAAATCGATGAAAAGCCCGAAAAACTTAAACGCATTTCCTCCGGCGTTGGTCAACAGAAAAAGACCAATCCTTCTCCATGATATCGCCTGACCACACGTCCCACAGTCGACCTTACAGAAGTTGAACGAGCTGGGCTAGGAACCCTTGTCCCATCCACCATACTTGCCGGACCTTTCTCCAATCGATTACCACTTGTTCAAAAAACTAGACGATTTCTTGCGCGAGAAATGCTTCAAGAGCCAAGACGACGTCGAAACTTCCTTTAACGAATTCATAGCCTTCAGACCTCCAGATTTTTATGCAAAAGGAATTAATAAGCTTCCATCCCATCAGCAGAATTGTGTAGATCAGAACGGTTGCTTTTTTGATGAATAAAGTATTGTTTTACTTAAGATCGATGTTTAAAAAGTGAAATGTTAAAAACCGACATTAATTTTTGAACAACCTGTAAAAATAAAATAAATGTCGAGATAGCCCGGTATGGGCCAAGGCCAACTTCTCGCAATCATTTTTATTTCTCACTAAAAGGAAATCTCCTAAAAAGCTTTTTCATAGTCAGAATTTGACTTTTGGAGGTTTGTCATTGCACGCCGAAAGGGTGACGACGATTTTAAAAACTTGCTGTTATGCTCCTACCGCGACTCGAACTCAGGTAGGTGGCGTGACAGCCAGTGAGTCAACCATCACGCCATCGCCACCAACAACAACCTAGCACTTTTTACTTTTTCACTTCACTTTTTTGAAAATCAATTGGCTGCACTAATTGCAAGTTAATAATGTTTTAAGTAAACAAAAATAAAGGATTTTTTTTTTTAAGTCGCGCTGTAAACCTTAGCTAAAATGAATTTCGATGCATACCCATATGTGCCAAACTAAACACAAAAGCAAGAAAATATAGTATACTATACTAGGAGGTTACTTTTCACCCAATCTAGTAATTAGGAAAATCCATAAAACATGATTTGCTGAAATAAGATTTTTGTTACGCGCGATGTTTTCGCTTGAAGTTGACGCTCAACCGTGTGAGGTCGCTGAATATTTGCACCGCTGCAACGATTTTAGCAGGAGTGGGTCACTCTCTTAATTGACCCCGTATGGCTATTCTCTAAGTTTTTGAAACAGAAAAACGCATTCCCGTTGTCCGATGCGGTTTCAGGGTATAGATAGTTGGAATGTTATCGTGTTTGCGTCTAAGCAGACGATTTCTGAAACAACCATGTCCCGCCAAAAACTGAGTCAAATAGAAGTTTGTTTTGCGGTGATTGATTTTAATTCATACATTGATCACTGGTATAAAACTAAATATTCCATTGTCTGTTCAGTGAAATCTGCATATTTATTCATCATCAGCATGGATGCCGTGGCTGATATGATCACAGACACCATTCTATTTGGAATGAGATCCTTTATCCCTCATCGGATGAAGAGTATCAGACCAAAAGAAAAGGTATGGTACGGCTCGAGCCGACAGAGGAAAACCGAAAAAAATTCAAACGAGCCCGAAATGAATGCAACGTCTTTCTCAAGTGTGTAAAATTCCAATACGATCAAAAATTGATGTAAAAAATACTACAATGTCACAAAGGTAGTAAATGTTTTTGGTTATTCGTTAAAAACATTAAAATTGCTGCTTCGTTCTCCATCCCAGTTACAATGACAGGGAAAATAATAAAAAATTCAACTTCAAATCCTAAATGATACATTGATTTTGAAAATAAAGCAAAATAAATTGCTTAATTGCTTAATAAATTGTGTATTATGTAGAAAAATTTGTAAGCTGGCTGTGGAGGAGCGAAGTCCCCTGACCGAGGCCTATTTTATTGAAAACCACACTTTACTTTACGGTAGATCGTGTCTATGCATAATAAAATATTTTATTATTATTGTTTTTTTTTTTTTGATCTAATTTGTTTTATTTAATTCTAATTTCAATAAATTGAAAAAATATTAATTTTCACGCGAACAGTGAGTATACACCCTGACTGACTCGAACTGCAACTTTTTAAAATGGGATAGTTTTTTTTATTTTTTTGATATTTTGGAAAATACATCAATTTTCAAATTGTATCTGTAGTTTTCAATATGTCCAACTTTGGCGCGAATAATGGCCACGCAAGTGGCTCTGCGGTAATATGGCCAATTCCCGGCGAAGTGCTTGTTTGAGGTGGTCCAAACTTTGATATTTTTTAGTGCCAACCTTCGTCTTCAAAATACCGCAGACAGAGAAATCCAACGGATTTGCATCCGGAGAACTTGCAATCCATTGTGTCAAAGAAATGAAGTTTGGAACATTGTTTTTTAACCAATCTTGGTTGATGCGCGCTTTGTGAGACGGTGCCGAGTTTTTTTGAAACGTTAACGGTCTCCGACCGAAATGATTGTTTGCCCAATGCTTCAATACTGCCTCTAAGACAGTTTCACGGTATACGATCGCATTAATTTGACGCCACGGTCTAAAAATTCGAGCAGAGAGCGACCATCGGCGGTTACGGCGGTCCAAACTATCACCATCGGTGCTGCCTGTTTTCTGGTGGCCGTCCGAAGGTGTAAATTTTCGAAGGATCTCTCTGGCAAGTAAACTCAACCATTTTGTTTGTTGAAATATTGCTCGATAACAAATGACGACTCATTGGAAAAAAACTAAATTCGGCAACTCACCACTTTCCTGCAAGCGTGGCAACTCCTTCGCTCTTTCGACTCTAACTTTTTTCTGTTGCGGTTTAATGTCGTGTGCTTTTTAGAACTTAAATGGCTTGAGCCCAAGCTTATTTTTCAGTATGTGTTGCATTTGTTCCAACGATATGTTGAGCTCACGAGTCATTTTTCTTCCACTTCGATGCGGATTTCGCTCAATTCGAGCCTTCACTTTCCGAACCATTTCTACCGATGTTGCTGTATTTTTATGACCATCTCTTATCATTAACATAGAACTCGAAGTCCCTGCAAGGAAGAGTCTTTTATATTGTTGTGGTCTTCTGATATGGCTCATCAGCCTTGTAAGTGCATTTACAGTTTTCGGTAATTTCTCGCATATCTGCTCTAAGCGATATTTCCAATTTATCTGTAGGCTTGGATTTTATCATATATAATTTTTTTCTGTAGGGGCTCTAAAACCGAGACTTATAGCACACATTCAGTAACTTCGTATTCTTTAACTCCATTCCAGAAATTAATCATCATTTTTCGGAGATTGTCCGGTATTCATATCTGATAAAGGCGATTTATAATCCGTTCCTAGTTCGCCTAGTTCGAAGTAATCCTCAATTTTTTTGTGTATTCCTAGAATTGTACAGCGACTTATTTGTTGAGTTGGTGTGCCAATTGTTTCCAATTAGGTTTCTGTATTGCTGGCAGATATCGATGTCTGATATCGTTATATCAGTTTAGAAATCATATATCGCTAAATTAAGATTTGACAGCGTTTTGTTCGTATTTATTCGAATATAGTTGCGAACGCACTATTATATCCTGGACATCTCCTGGTCTTGCAGAGTAAAAAATAAAGTCTAGCATTGCATGTCTTAAGTTTCTTAATAAGACATGAAGACACATAATAATAAGGATCGAATGTAATACTAAGCAAAAATAACATTATCTTCAAAACTCAAAAAATTGAATTAGAGACATGTGTATTTGTAACCACTTTTGCCTCTCATATGTTGCTGGCCACATTAAATTTGGTACCACTGACATCCTAAACGATGCTTTATCTACTCAATTTATTATTGTAATTCAAGTACAGCTCTTTCGACTCCGCTTTGACACTTAAAGCATCTGTGAGCTAGCATTGATGTAGAATGCGATATTTTGCGCCTTTAGTGATTCATGATGTGATGTCCTACTTACAGCTATGAAAACTGTAAAATAAAATTCATTTCCACAAAGGTCTCGAATTATTCTCTTACAAAATTTAATTAACCCAACAATTGAAGGCAAAAAACCGTCCGATTCATTATCGCCTCTCAGGTTAGTCGAAAAATTTTCTGACTTTCATATCGACGGCTATGTCAGCAAACAAAGTTGCCGCACTTGGGAATCGGAAAACTAGCACATGATTGCCAAGAAGCCCATACATCTGCAGAGTGACAGTTTGGCGCGGGTTTTGGAGTGGTGCCATCATTAACACATTTAATTTCGGAAATGCTGCTGGAAAGGCCATTTCGGTCAACGGTGAGCGCTACAGAGTCATGATTACCGAATTGTTCTGGTCTGCAACTGAAGATATGGACTTCTACGAGCTTTGGTTTTACCACGACAGCGTGCCGTGCTACATAGCTCATTAAACAATAATTCTTTTGCGTGCTAAGTTCGGTAATCGTGTTATCATCCGCCTTGGCGAAGTCAATTGGCCGTCTCAGAGTTGAGGTTTCGATGTTATGCAAACAATTCAGAAACAATTTAAGCCCTGAAAGCGAATATCATCTGAGACCCTCGTGATATAGATACAGAAGCAGTCAAGAAGATCTTGGAAAATTGTGTTGACAGGATGCGCTACTGCAAAGCCAGTCAAGACAGTCATGTGAAAGAAATCCTATTCCATAACTAATAGCGATGTTCACTCTTTCAAATCAAATCGTAACAAATTGAAAAGAATGCATTGTTCTTCATTTTATTTAATTTTTGAAAATAAACTTCAAATTTCTAATGTCAGCTATGTAATTTTGTTTACGTAGTTTTTGTTATTAAGTGTCGTTGAAAGTGTAGCTTAACGAAAAGGTGATTGGCTATAGAGCTCAGAAAATTAACTCTAAGTCGTTGGCTGATCACAAAGAGATCTTTCTGATCTGACATCGAGTGTCTATCGTAAGTGTATCATATAAGTAGCAGCTGATTTTTTGAGTGAATTACTGCTGAAACGGTTGCAGTTGGCGTTGCAAATGTAGACAGATTGCTCGCTGTAGATCCAGCATATTCTTAAACAAATACGGTTTGTGTTTACCTTGAAAACAGTTTAAGTACTGGCGGTTTTTGTCATTCTTAAGACAGTATATCATCTTAATATAATATAGATTGTGCGGAAAGGCTACGATTTAAATTATGGGCACTTTTTCTACTCGAACGGTCTTCAAAATTTTCTGCCTTCCTTTCCATCTTCCGACAAAATATTGTGCCCTAACTTTTTAATTATCTTTCACATCACTGCCTAAGTCCTTTGGTGATAAGTAGCTCTACATTAGTGATTCTATTTACATATGTCGAGTGATAACTCATCAACTTTTGAGCACTTGGTGTTTATCTATACATACATACAACATATAGTGAATGTTGTCCACGGGCATTCGGGTTGTCCTTTTAAAAGAGTTAAAGCGCCCTTTGCATATTATTCTATATTATAAAATTATTTATAATTATTTTATTAATGGGCTCGCAACAGACCCAAGTCTCGTAAAGTTGCAGCAATTTTCTACAAAAAAAAAAGCAACATAAAATTGTCGTAAGGTCATTTTCAATAAACTCTCGTAATCGCGACACAAGTGGCATCAAATCTGCAAATCAAATCTAAGAGATCCAATGAATCCAGAAGTAAATTGCTTTTTACAGATTTTCTTTGAGTTTAAGTCGAAAAGCATAAAAATGCCATATCTGTACGTCTTCATCTCCATCTGGAGACTATGCTTTCAACTTTCGCTAAGCAAGCAAACCAAGGACCTCAATGCTATTAGTGCCGCTGCAACAGAAAAATATAAAATCACTATAACTAAAAGGGTAAACGACAAAAATCTCACGATCTTTTAAAAGGGATAAACATTCCCCCAACACTTCAAAGTATATTCCAAGATAAAGTTACTTCTGTTAGTTGTCCCCTTCCTGTTGGATTAGATTGTGGTTTTCTCTTTTTTTTTTTCATTCTTTTTCTGAGTTTTGTTTCGAAAATACTTTCCTCTGGCCTTTTTTCTGCTCATGAAGCAGTATTTTTTGGATGGGACACATTCACTCGTCACTTTTGAGATAACCCCACATACACTGCCATGGCAAATTGTGAGGTCAAATGTTGTTGCAATCTAGGGAGGTAGTAGCTGAATTGAACTCGTACACCCATGAGTTAAAAGCCGTAAAATTGTAAATTGTCTAAAGGACCATCTCGCCAACTGTTTTTTGTGGGCTTTGGTTTCAGCTCTAAGTTTTTACAATGTGCTACCGCTGTAGTACTCATACCATATACTCGTGGCCTTGATTTTTTCGTTTTTTAGCTTTCGAGTACCTGGTCGGCTGACTAGGGGAAATGATAGTGGTTGTATCAAGTACGGCAAAGCTTAGGTATTTGTTTGTAAAATGTGTGCTGGTAAAAGTAGCCGTAAATCCAATTACCAAAGAAGCAACAGGGACGAGAAGCACGATGTAGTGGAGAATGTTATCGAGGTGTTGGTGATAGCAAATGCTCTTTACATTTGCATATATGGTGGTTGGAACGGGCCATGTTCTCGGGTAGATTTAAGTGATGGGATTTAAAGTTGATTCGAAGCTTCATACTAGAAATAGTGCTTTTGAATTTTTAGGGAATTTCGGGAGAAATTTAAGATAATTGCTACCTACTGGTTCTATAGCTGACTAACGGAGTGGTAGCACAACGTGAGAAAAAATAACAGCACTGAGTTTGAAGGTTGAGTTGCGGAAACAATTTTTTAAATATCACTAAATCTCAGTAACTGAGTAATTCCCTCAATTTGACAACAGTTTTAATCAGAGGTTTTGATCGATCTTAGAATATTTCAGTCTTATACACTAGAGTAAGTCAAGAACTACCTTATATTGCAATATACTCGTAGCAGATATTACAACGATCAAGAAGATATGCTAAACAGGATCAGTTATGGGTAAATGTAGAGACATGGCCAAGTAAAATGCTCATTTGATTATAATGTGTCACATATTGTCACAGGTGGGGATGCAATTAAAGAGGAGTTGAATAATCTTTTTGAGGAATCCTATGAAGCCAGTTCCAAATTACTGGCAAAATTGATACCGAATTGATAAGAAAAACTGAAGTTGTTATTAGCGGAAGACCATGCAAAAAATAGAAATATATTGACTTTGAATGCGGACGGACTGGCGTTAAAATCTATGACCGGGTCCACAGGAATTCTCATGGAAAAACTTATATCCACTTTTTTTAAAATACAGTCTTTTAACTGAATACTACGGACCAAACCATCGAAACACAAATGAGAAGCAGTCCTCATTAAAACCACAATAACTCCTTTCATCTTGACACTGTCATTCGGAACCGCTTTTACCCTTCGGGGTGAGGCTTTGATCAGTATATTTGCATCTTGCTATCGCTTTTTTGCCCTGAGTGTGACTTCTACGAAGAAATAAAATTGGATTCAGGTCTGATCCTTCCTCAGCATCTTGTCGACCATGTTTTCTGGGCTGATAACAAGGCACCGATACTGCTTTCCAGCTTCCCTGTGGGAAAACTGTGGGAAACTGTTTGACGTTGCAGTCGTGTAGCCGTGTTTGTTTCTATTCCATGTATCCACATTCTTGATCATCCATCAGTCCATCATCCTCTGCCGTTTCGTGAGCTCGTTTGGCTCATCGATGTCGCATCTTGTGACTACAAGGACTGCTGGTTCCGACATCCATCAGTACGAACTTGCCACGCGTAGAGGTCCTCATCTCTGCACTGCTGTCATCTGCTTCCTGTACTTTTTTGTAGATCAGAACTCGGTGTTTGAGGTAGTTTTTGGACATCCGCAAGAGGTAAGCTAGAATGTTAAAAGTTTGTTCAAGCGCATTTAGTATATGGTATTACTCCACCTGGTTGGATGAAAGTCATTCTCCGATCATAGAGTGGCTCTTTCTGAAGCCATACTCTCTCGTAGACAGTTCACCTGATCTTTGTACTCCATCTGTGAACTGCTGTTTCAGCATCTTTCTCTGTGGTGTCCATCTTTGCAGATCACCACCGAGCATTGGGCCTTCCAACTTGTGAGATAAACCTCTAACTCAAGCCAACTGTTGTACTGTTGAACAGTAACTGTGGACTTGTTTGGGCAATCGCTTTCAGCACTTCCATCAGTACTCCGTCCGGTCTGAAAGACTTCGGTTAGGTTGGGTGTTCGCCGCTAAACGTTCTTTGCTGAACGGTATCGAAGCGTTACATACAAGCCGTGTGGCTTCAGCTTTAGCACCCTTAAGTTGGAGTAAAACACCTATTCTTTCTTCGATCTATTAACTTTCCTACTCGGAGCATGTGTTGGAGTACAATTTGGAACTCGTTGGACCCCTAGTAGATCAAGGTTATGTATTGATGGTTGCTGCCGATATAGACTTAGATTACTCTTTACTTCTCTATTCTTGCGGATTTGGATTCCGTCGCGGAGCTAATACCCGAAATAATTTCTTCGTATCCAGGTCTCTTGACCGTGATTGTCACAGCCATTTTTCTCTTGAGTTTGTCGTTGGCATCCTCCACTCCAGGCCTGTGGCATTGAAGACTCCGGCGACCAAGATATTCCCTTCAATATCAGCCATGAAGTCCTACATGTCTTTCAATTTTTCCGGAACTCGTCCATCATTTCGTTTTTCGTGAGATAGAAGTTTATTATCGTCCATCGCTTTTCATGCAAACAAAGCCTCTTTATATGCCTTACCATTTGATTGGAAATTCCCTTGGATCCAGAATCTAGATAGCAGCTGTTCTTAATGAGTTCGTAATCCAGTTTGGCCCTTTGTTGTTCGTGTATTTCTTCGGATTTTAACCAAGAGGTTGTCAGCCGTTCGACTCCCGTGAAGGTTTCCTTGAAGTATTCTGATCATTGGAAGATATTTTCTTCACCTTTTCAATGCTTCTCTCAATGCTTGAATACTTACTTGATGGTAAAGTTTTTATGTCCACACAGGGAAAGCACTCGCACTATTTTATGACCCCTTTGTCCTTATCTCTTCTAGTCTGTACCGCTATAGGCTGCCTGCTGATATCAGTTTCCAAAGCATCTAAAACATCGTGAGACCTCTACCCTTCTTCCTATTCGACATTGAACCCTTCCAATTTTGATGCAAGGAGAATTATTATTATTATTATTATCAAGGGAACGATACAAATTTGTAGGGTCCGGGATTTAACGCCGGGGTACTATGCCCATGTGGCGCGTTTTGTTAACAGCACTGAGCTCCCATGTGGTCCTCCACCTACGTACTTACCGCGCCCAACACTGCTTGATTTCGGTAATCTAGTGGGAATCGATGCTTTCAGTGTGGCGAGGCCGTTGAGAGGATTCATTTCGTTAAATAATGTCATATTCAGTGAGCTTCGGCTTTTTCCGATGATCTCAACTTGGAGGTTCAACATTGGGTCGCTGACCTTCTTTCTTATGGTTTCTTGAACATCCTCTACTGTAGTTAGTTCGTTCAAGTCCCTAATCTCGAGTGAAGTTTTTGTTTTTAGTTCAAGGCAGTCTACCGGTTCCTATCCCTAAAAATGTCTCTTAGAAATTTCCCAAAAGCCTCCTTGTCCTTTGTCTTCGACTCGAGCTCCAAGAGTACGTCTCCAAATTTCTGTTTTAACAACAGTTTTTGTGTCGTCTGGGCTCACCTTACTTCGGATCTCGTTCAGGACATCGGCATACTTTTCTTTTTCTTTATGCGTTATAAGGATCGCTTCAGGTCGAGATTTGTGACTTCTCTTCCAGCTTTTTGTCTTTTCCTTTGCCCTTCCTTCTTCGATGTAGCGGCTTTCCTGTTTGTTGTTTATTGCAAAAGCTTCCTTTACGAGCTATCCTTTCTGACCTGCTTTTTGTGGCTCGTTCCGTTGGGCCGAGAGCCTGCCTTATTTTTTTGTCCACTTCCTTCACTAGGAGGCTGGATGGCAGTAAATTGCCTCGAGCTTACTTCTCAGAAAGGGCATGGATTGAGACTGTCACCCCAATTGGATTGCCACTCTCGCCAGTTGTTATGTTGATATCTGATTGCGGTGGAAGTGTACTTCAATATATATGCTGATATTTTTTTCATTTGTGGTAAGCTTCCTTCATAGACTTGATGAGATCTCAGTATTTCTGTATCTCGCGTTTGAGAATATCCTGTTGCTTATTTTCTTCTGCCATTGGTGGGCGCCGATCTGTTGTAGATATCTTCTCGTTTCCTGTCTGGAAGGTAGGGAAAATATGCCGAGCTGGTGGCAGTTACCCTGGTGGCTGTGCCACTCTTACAAGGCACTTATGCTACGAGACCTGAAAGCCAAGATTTCCACTCCCAGTGTTATTATGATTAATTATTATGACGAAGTTTCGGGGTCCGGGTGCTCACCTTTGACAGACTGGGGATCCAACTCCCTACTCCGTAACATAATTACTTCTCGTTGTTTCATCCATGGTTTGGTTTTAGTTCTGTGTTCCTTCACATAGGTTCATCCTCCCCCTGTTAAGGAAAGTGGGCTCTGCGCTTGCCACTGGGGTAGCTTAGCTTGTTGCTCGACTTTAAAGTTACGGAGAGGGGTGTTGCTTCTCATTTTATACTGTTCATTTTAACATCTATATGCAAGAACAGAACACAGAGAAAATAACACTCATACTGTATATACTGTATATGTAAATGCATATTCTAACCTGCGGAACTACTAACTACTAACTAGTAGCGATATCGCTACTACTATTTTCAGTCTTTCGTCAGATTTTATCAGACTAGTGTCGATCTGATTAGTTATTTCATCATCACTTTACACAAATGAATAAGTTTGGCAAAAAAATTCATACTAGACTAGACCTTACAAAGTTTCTTCTGATAAAAGCTATCGTAGCTTTCTTTAACATCGATTAAAGAGCGCGACTTGATTAGAGCCTTGGTACAAGTTGGTAATTTGTCATTGTTGATTTAGGTTGTGTCAGAAAGAGGCATTAGTAGGTTATTAGCTGATCTATATAATGGTAACCAGAGGGGCACTCTGATAGTTTGGTCCTCTTTTGAACTTGGAATCAATACATCGTGGTGCTGATTTTAAGCCAGGTAGGGATATCTGTTCTGTGAGATTGATTGAGTTTATCTTGGTTCGTTCATAATTTGTCATTCACTACGCGTGAGTCTCTGTTTAGCGAATGCGTTACATCTAGGTAGAAAAACAATGCAACATATTTTAGAGCCACTTATGACTTCCTGAAGGATGTGTTTAACATAGGCAAACGTCATGAGCTGAGTTTCAATCTCACGCATCTGGACCTTCTAACGCAATTCACTATAAAAAAGGTAAGCTAGTAAGTTATTTACATTGTGCTTTTCTTAAGGAATGGAATCACTCTGGTAGTTAATCGAAATCTGTTAAAATTACTTTTGATAGCGGAGCTGCAGTTGTGCGTAAGTTGATAATATTCAGATTTATGCTAAAGCATTTTTTGCAACTAGTACACAGAATAACTGACTTGTTTTTGTTCATTGATTTAATCTGAGTCTAAATCAAATCTAAATCTAAAATACAAGCCACCATTCCAGAGTTGCAAGGCTTGATCGAAAACTTTATTCCGATACCGCAGTGTGCGCACCTGTGTCGTGTGTGTCGACCACCAATGAGGTCGTTTTCCACTGCTTCGTTCCTTTGGGTCCCTCTAGCTTGGTGTCGAAAATTGTCCTAGCTGAGACGCTGGTATTTGAGCTTTTCTGATTTGTTTAAGTCCTTTTCTGACATTGACAGTTTCGGTTTTGCCTTTACCAAGCTTGATTGAGCAGCGTGTATTCCGCACAGATTTATGAGATTTTCAGGGATGCCAAAGCTAGACAGAGTTCGTTTCTCTATACAGCATCTATTCGGCTTTGAAATCGATGAAGAGGTGGTGTGCATTGATTTCGAACTCTTGGATTTTTCTGAAGATCTGCCGTAATGTGAATATTTGATCTACAGTTGACTTTTCTGACCTAAAACCACATTGATAACGGTCAGTCAGACAATCGAAGGATCTTAGGCATTAAAATAATACGGCAGACAGCATTTTACTCCTTTATACAATTTTGAGGAGACTTATTTCCCTGTAGTCGGCACAGTTCGGAAGATCCCCCTTGTCTATGAACGGAGAAACACTGCTGAGGTTTCACTCGTCGGGCTGACTTTGAAGATGAGTTGGTGTATGCACCGTGCCTAAGAATCCCCTGTTGCATTAAACAGCTCGGCAATTAAGCCGACAGCTTTGTTAAACTTTAGCTTGGAAATGGCTCATTTCAGTCGGGTGTACAGAAATGTAGTTAGTCTTCGTCCAAGTTGAATGGTTCATTGTGAAACAGTTTTCAGAAATAATCTTTCCAGATTCTCAGCACCAACTGTGGTTCTTCACTGAGGTTTCCATTTCCATCCTTGCAGATTTCTACTGTGGCTTTACAGATATGGCGTATTTATTTTATTCGTTAATAAAACTTCTTTCTTCTAGTAACTGGCATCTATTTAAGGTTTCTTCTGAGCGGCCTAGGTGCATTGGTTATTGAAACAAGGGATAACTTTTTAGGAAGGGGTTGAAATCCCGTGGTAATAATGCCATCTGTCTTCTAAATTCGATGTTGGCTGCATTTGACTCCTAAACGGGTTAAGGAAAAACTTAATTAGAAAAGGCACTGGCGGTCTCTTGCGATCGTAGCCGTTCGACCTTGAATTTCCTCACAATGCTTCAGTGGCTTTGAACTGTTATGGATACCTGCATCTGTAGCTTGGTTGCAACAAAATAAAGGTCTAAGTCGATGTTAGCTGCTCGAAATGCTTGGATATAAAAAACACCTTGCGTCGATTGCAATATGATCAATTTGGTTGACCATTTGGTGATCAAGAGTCATTCAGGTCCCTTTACGGATATATAGTAAACGTGTGGATAAACCTCTAACTCAAGCCAACTGTTGTACTGTTGAACAGTAACTGTGGACTTGTTTGGGCAATCGCTTTCAGCACTTCCATCAGTACTCCGTCCGGTCTGAAAGACTTCGGTTAGGTTGGGTGTTCGCCGCTAAACGTTCTTTGCTGAACGGTATCGAAGCGTTACATACAAGCCGTGTGGCTTCAGCTTTAGCACCCTTAAGTTGGAGTAAAACACCTATTCTTTCTTCGATCTATTAACTTTCCTACTCGGAGCATGTGTTGGAGTACAATTTGGAACTCGTTGGACCCCTAGTAGATCAAGGTTATGTATTGATGGTTGCTGCCGATATAGACTTAGATTACTCTTTACTTCTCTATTCTTGCGGATTTGGATTCCGTCGCGGAGCTAATACCCGAAATAATTTCTTCGTATCCAGGTCTCTTGACCGTGATTGTCACAGCCATTTTTCTCTTGAGTTTGTCGTTGGCATCCTCCACTCCAGGCCTGTGGCATTGAAGACTCCGGCGACCAAGATATTCCCTTCAATATCAGCCATGAAGTCCTACATGTCTTCCAATTTTTCCGGAACTCGTCCATCATTTCGTTTTTCGTGAGATAGAAGTTTATTATCGTCCATCGCTTTTCATGCAAACAAAGCCTCTTTATATGCCTTACCATTTGATTGGAAATTCCCTTGGATCCAGAATCTAGATAGCAGCTGTTCTTAATGAGTTCGTAATCCAGTTTGGCCCTTTGTTGTTCGTGTATTTCTTCGGATTCTAACCAAGAGGTTGTCAGCCGTTCGACTCCCGTGAAGGTTTCCTTGAAGTATTCTGATCATTGGAAGATATTTTCTTCACTTTTTCAATGCTTCTCTCAATGCTTGAATACTTACTTGATGGTAAAGTTTTTATGTCCACACAGGGAAAGCACTCGCACTATTTTATGACCCCTTTGTCCTTATCTCTTCTAGTCTGTACCGCTATAGGCTGCCTGCTGATATCAGTTTCCAAAGCATCTAAAACATCGTGAGACCTCTACCCTTCTTCCTATTCGACATTGAACCCTTCCAATTTTGATGCAAGGAGAATTATTATTATTATTATTATCAAGGGAACGATACAAATTTGTAGGGTCCGGGATTTAACGCCGGGGTACTATGCCCATGTGGCGCGTTTTGTTAACAGCACTGAGCTCCCATGTGGTCCTCCACCTACGTACTTACCGCGCCCAACACTGCTTGATTTCGGTAATCTAGTGGGAATCGATGCTTTCAGTGTGGCGAGGCCGTTGAGAGGATTCATTTCGTTAAATAATGTCATATTCAGTGAGCTTCGGCTTTTTCCGATGATCTCAACTTGGAGGTTCAACATTGGGTCGCTGACCTTCTTTCTTATGGTTTCTTGAACATCCTCTACTGTAGTTAGTTCGTTCAAGTCCCTAATCTCGAGTGAAGTTTTTGTTTTTAGTTCAAGGCAGTCTACCGTCGTCCTATCCCTAAAAATGTCTCTTAGAAATTTCCCAAAAGCCTCCTTGTCCTTTGTCTTCGACTCGAGCTCCAAGAGTACGTCTCCAAATTTCTGTTTTAACAACAGTTTTTGTGTCGTCTGGGCTCACCTTACTTCGGATCTCGTTCAGGACATCGGCATACTTTTCTTTTTCTTTATGCGTTATAAGGATCGCTTCAGGTCGAGATTTGTGACTTCTCTTCCAGCTTTTTGTCTTTTCCTTTGCCCTTCCTTCTTCGATGTAGCGGCTTTCCTGTTTGTTGTTTATTGCAAAAGCTTCCTTTACGAGCTATCCTTTCTGACCTGCTTTTTGTGGCTCGTTCCGTTGGGCCGAGAGCCTGCCTTATTTTTTTGTCCACTTCCTTCACTAGGAGGCTGGATGGCAGTAAATTGCCTCGAGCTTACTTCTCAGAAAGGGCATGGATTGAGACTGTCACCCCAATTGGATTGCCACTCTCGCCAGTTGTTATGTTGATATCTGATTGCGGTGGAAGTGTACTTCAATATATATGCTGATATTTTTTTCATTTGTGGTAAGCTTCCTTCATAGACTTGATGAGATCTCAGTATTTCTGTATCTCACGTTTGAGAATATCCTGTTGCTTATTTTCTTCTGCCATTGGTGGGCGCCGATCTGTTGTAGATATCTTCTCGTTTCCTGTCTGGAAGGTAGGGAAAATATGCCGAGCTGGTGGCAGTTACCCTGGTGGCTGTGCCACTCTTACAAGGCACTTATGCTACGAGACCTGAAAGCCAAGATTTCCACTCCCAGTGTTATTATGATTAATTATTATGACGAAGTTTCGGGGTCCGGGTGCTCACCTTTGACAGACTGGGGATCCAACTCCCTACTCCGTAACATAATTACTTCTCGTTGTTTCATCCATGGTTTGGTTTTAGTTCTGTGTTCCTTCACATAGGTTCATCCTCCCCCTGTTAAGGAAAGTGGGCTCTGCGCTTGCCACTGGGGTAGCTTAGCTTGTTGCTCGACTTTAAAGTTACGGAGAGGGGTGTTGCTTCTCATTTTATACTGTTCATTTTAACATCTATATGCAAGAACAGAACACAGAGAAAATAACACTCATACTGTATATACTGTATATGTAAATGCATATTCTAACCTGCGGAACTACTAACTACTAACTAGTAGCGATATCGCTACTACTATTTTCAGTCTTTCGTCAGATTTTATCAGACTAGTGTCGATCTGATTAGTTATTTCATCATCACTTTACACAAATGAATAAGTTTGGCAAAAAAATTCATACTAGACTAGACCTTACAAAGTTTCTTCTGATAAAAGCTATCGTAGCTTTCTTTAACATCGATTAAAGAGCGCGACTTGATTAGAGCCTTGGTACAAGTTGGTAATTTGTCATTGTTGATTTAGGTTGTGTCAGAAAGAGGCATTAGTAGGTTATTAGCTGATCTATATAATGGTAACCAGAGGGGCACTCTGATAGTTTGGTCCTCTTTTGAACTTGGAATCAATACATCGTGGTGCTGATTTTAAGCCAGGTAGGGATATCTGTTCTGTGAGATTGATTGAGTTTATCTTGGTTCGTTCATAATTTGTCATTCACTACGCGTGAGTCTCTGTTTAGCGAATGCGTTACATCTAGGTAGAAAAACAATGCAACATATTTTAGAGCCACTTATGACTTCCTGAAGGATGTGTTTAACATAGGCAAACGTCATGAGCTGAGTTTCAATCTCACGCATCTGGACCTTCTAACGCAATTCACTATAAAAAAGGTAAGCTAGTAAGTTATTTACATTGTGCTTTTCTTAAGGAATGGAATCACTCTGGTAGTTAATCGAAATCTGTTAAAATTACTTTTGATAGCGGAGCTGCAGTTGTGCGTAAGTTGATAATATTCAGATTTATGCTAAAGCATTTTTTGCAACTAGTACACAGAATAACTGACTTGTTTTTGTTCATTGATTTAATCTGAGTCTAAATCAAATCTAAATCTAAAATACAAGCCACCATTCCAGAGTTGCAAGGCTTGATCGAAAACTTTATTCCGATACCGCAGTGTGCGCACCTGTGTCGTGTGTGTCGACCACCAATGAGGTCGTTTTCCACTGCTTCGTTCCTTTGGGTCCCTCTAGCTTGGTGTCGAAAATTGTCCTAGCTGAGACGCTGGTATTTGAGCTTTTCTGATTTGTTTAAGTCCTTTTCTGACATTGACAGTTTCGGTTTTGCCTTTACCAAGCTTGATTGAGCAGCGTGTATTCCGCACAGACTTATGAGATTTTCAGGGATGCCAAAGCTAGACAGAGTTCGTTTCTCTATACAGCATCTATTCGGCTTTGAAATCGATGAAGAGGTGGTGTGCATTGATTTCGAACTCTTGGATTTTTCTGAAGATCTGCCGTAATGTGAATATTTGATCTACAGTTGACTTTTCTGACCTAAAACCACATTGATAACGGTCAGTCAGACAATCGAAGGATCTTAGGCATTAAAATAATACGGCAGACAGCATTTTACTCCTTTATACAATTTTGAGGAGACTTATTTCCCTGTAGTCGGCACAGTTCGGAAGATCCCCCTTGTCTATGAACGGAGAAACACTGCTGAGGTTTCACTCGTCGGGCTGACTTTGAAGATGAGTTGGTGTATGCACCGTGCCTAAGAATCCCCTGTTGCATTAAACAGCTCGGCAATTAAGCCGACAGCTTTGTTAAACTTTAGCTTGGAAATGGCTCATTTCAGTCGGGTGTACAGAAATGTAGTTAGTCTTCGTCCAAGTTGAATGGTTCATTGTGAAACAGTTTTCAGAAATAATCTTTCCAGATTCTCAGCACCAACTGTGGTTCTTCACTGAGGTTTCCATTTCCATCCTTGCAGATTTCTACTGTGGCTTTACAGATATGGCGTATTTATTTTATTCGTTAATAAAACTTCTTTCTTCTAGTAACTGGCATCTATTTAAGGTTTCTTCTGAGCGGCCTAGGTGCATTGGTTATTGAAACAAGGGATAACTTTTTAGGAAGGGGTTGAAATCCCGTGGTAATAATGCCATCTGTCTTCTAAGTTCGATGTTGGCTGCATTTGACTCCTAAACGGGTTAAGGAAAAACTTAATTAGAAAAGGCACTGGCGGTCTCTTGCGATCGTAGCCGTTCGACCTTGAATTTCCTCACAATGCTTCAGTGGCTTTGAACTGTTATGGATACCTGCATCTGTAGCTTGGTTGCAACAAAATAAAGGTCTAAGTCGATGTTAGCTGCTCGAAATGCTTGGATATAAAAAACACCTTGCGTCGATTGCAATATGATCAATTTGGTTGACCATTTGGTGATCAAGAGTCATTCAGGTCCCTTTACGGATATATAGTAAACGTGTGGAAACCATGTGCTGGCTACAGTTACATAACAATAAGCTTATATACGTTTCCGGAGGAGATGCAATGGGAACTGTCTTTCTCACTGTATTGCTGAAGTTGCCCTTCTTACCTAGCATAAGATTGAAATCGGGATTCTCGAATCATGCAGAATCTTTGAAGAAGTATCTTCCAAGCACGCTTCTTCATTTTTATTATTTGCGAAATATCTGCTCAGCAATTCTATTGAAAGCAATATATTACGGAGTCTTTCGTTCATTTCAAACTACAATATAGAACAAACTGTTAGGGGAGTGCTTATAAAAGAATAAAGAGGTTAAATTTTCAAAAATATGTTCTCTTATAACTAGATTTTTTAACACTGGAAGGATTCAGTCCGCCATTTACGAGTATATTGCTTCAATTTGTTACAAACAATTTTTGTGCAATCAGGAAACCGTAATATTCGATTGTTATCTGTTATATCTGTTATTCTTCCTCTACTGCATTTCGTAGTTTTTATTCTGCGTCGTCGTGTCGACTTTTCATTATGCTTCCATAACCCTTAAGGACACCAATAAAGCCGGTAGGGTTTACTAGCAAGTAAAATTGTAGTTGCTGTATATTAGTTATACCAGACTAGAATAAATTCTTTTTGGTATTTTGGCCTAGCTTTTTTATTAATTTTCTATTTTTTATCCACTAAATTTTGATAAAAAGTTTATCTTTCTTCTTTATTTTCTTTTAAAATATATTATTATTTGCAATTGTATAAACTCTTCATGCCATCAATTGTTTGCTGTAATAAATTCTTCTAATTTTAAGGTTTTTGCTGGCATATAAACTGCTTTAATTAGGTCACCCAGCCCAACTAAATTTTTGTATTAAAAGAGGGTTATTTAAATGATATTCAACACAATTTTAATACTTATGTATGACAAATACAGAATGTCATTACCACTTCTATAATTATTATTATGTTTATTTTATATTTGCATGTTTGCATGTATGTCTATGTATATTATGGTGCTCAATGATTTTTTTCATGAAATGTTAACATAAAGAAATGGTAATATTCTGATTTGCCTCATTTTTGAAGAAATATGGACCAAAGATTCCACCAGCCCATAAACCACACCATACCGTTGTTTTTAATGGATGTGATGGTGGCTCTTACTACTCTTCGCGTTTCTCATCAGCCCAAATATGGCAATTTTGTTTATTAACGTATCTACTGAGCCAGAAATAGGCTTCGTCACTGAAAAAAATTTCACGATAAAAATTCAAGTCGCCTGGCTTCAATTCTTGTACAAGTTGAATTTTGTATGCTTTTAGGCCGAGATCCTCACGTAAAATACGCCAAGTTGTCGAATACGACAAGCCAAGTCACTTCACTACGTGCTGGATGTGGTCTAGCCGGTCGAGTATCATCCACTAATGTAAACTATATTGGCAATAGTGGTTTCAGTAGGTCGATTATGCGCACCGTAAGTTCCTCGAATCGCACGAAAAACATTTCTCACAGAACGCTGATTTTCGTAATACAGCTGAACCATTTTAAAACGCTGTTGTGATGTGAGTCTTGTTATGATGACTTGCCAAACGATACTCAACAAAAATGACAAGGTATTTTGATAGTAGTCATGCGTGATCTGTCGAAAAGAGCCTACTGAAAATCAAACCTCACGATAAGTCATCCTATATACACTCGTACGTATAAAAATGAATTACTGTTCGTATGTACTTTACAGACTCAAATTATTCAACCGATTTACATACAAATTTTTTTGTTATAGTCTGTGGAAACTTTAAGGTATAGTTTGTTTTTAAAATGAAACGTTGTTGTAAATAAAAATGATATGAAAAAAAAGACCTCTTTGTAAACGATTCATATAGTACAAGCGTCGACAAAAAAACGAATAACAACGCTATGTATTTTTCTTCGTGTGTTGTCACAAAACTCCTGCAATAACAGCTGTTATCCCTGTGGTATGTAAGTGCGATTACCCATCGGTGTATATTAGAGAAAAAACAACAACCATTTGGTTAAGTTTTCCTGAGTTCAGCGTTGACAACAGATATTTTGATATTTTTTCCTGGTTGTGACTGAGTTTACTAAATCACCGGCTTACAAGTCATATTTACGGAACTATATTACAAAGTGAAGTAAGGTTTCGTTATTTAAAGTAATTTGTATAAGGATTTCTTGAGTGAAATACTAGGTGGGGTGAAAAGTAACCTCCTTGAATGCACTGCTACTGCAAAATAGGTTATGGCGCGTCCGTTCATATTTAGGCAGACTTGTTAAATTTCAGTGCGATACTGTCTTTAGTTTTGTTTTGACAGCTGATTGTTGTTAACGTGTTTGGCATCATGTTGAGTATGGACAAAAACGATTTTTGTTCTTTCGAAAAACGGCGAAGGAAACAAAAGAAAAGTTGGATAACTATTATGGGGCTAATGCTCCGTCAGATAACATAGTCAAATATTGGTTTCGAGATTTTCGTGGTGGCCGCAGCTCCACTACCGATCAAGTCCGCAGCGACAGGCCCTCCGATACGGTTACAGAGGACAATGTCAAACAAATACATATGTTTTTTCCTGACCGGAATTCGATATTCTGCATATGAAAAAGTTATCCTGCCTCTGGGTGTCGCGTATACTCACTCCTGACCATAAAGAGGGTTCGGACTTGCCGTGGAAGGCTCGGTGGGTCGGAAAGGTTATGGCGTCGGTTTTCTGGGATTGTCATAGAAAACACTTCGTGGACTACCTCGAAAAAGGAAAACCCATCAACAGCGAGTATTACTGTGCATTTTTGGAGCGATTGAAGGACGAAATCGCTGCAAAACGGCCTCACATGAAGTGAAAAAAATTTTGTTTTTGCAAGACAATGCACCGGCGCACAAGATCATCGAAACCATGGCTAAAATCAATGACTTACGGCTCCAATTGCTGTCGCATCCACCGTATTTGGCTTCCTCGGACTATTATCTCTTCCCAAACCTCAATTACTGACGACATCAAGAAGTTGGAAAATCGCTAGAATAAGTGTATCAAACTAAAAGGGGATTATATTGAATAAAATAAAAAAAAAAACATTTTTGTATTGTTGTATCTCATCTCACGAGATTGCCTGAAAAAAGGATGTCTTTCTAACGCGGCTGGTATTGAGCCCGGTAGCTAATACACTACCATTTGAGCCACAGCCACTCACAAGAGATCGTTCAGAAAAACTTCATTCATAACTGAATTTGAATGAGGGAATTCGCAGACAAACAAGTGCTACAGGAAATCTACAGCATTCTATTTTTAATACATAAAACAATTGGTTTATAGTTTGCATATATCCAATATAATTTGCCAGGAATGTACTGTGCAAATGGAAAAGTCAAATTACCAAATTTTCCACCAGAGTCATTGCAATCATTGGTTTCTGGAACATCACCACAATCGAAGCATTTTTTGAAGAATATATAGATATACGATACGTGTTCTCAAATGACTTCATTTAGTGCAACGAATATAGTTAGAAATAACTTCATGCCTACTTCGGCATAGTGGATTTTGATAAAAGCAAAGACACACAAACTCTGATTTCATATTTGATTATTTACACTATATTAATTCAAGTCTAGAATAATATAAAAGTAGATTTACTATTCGTATTTCCGGATATAAACTATTAATGTCTGCAAATATACTATAGTTTATTGGAAATTCAAATGTTTAAATGGATCAACATTATCAATACAAGAAGATAAATAGTTAGGTTAGGTGATGTTAGATAAAGCAGGGGTATGATGGATATGCCATCACACAGACACCAGGCACCAAAACCGCCCACCTTAATTCCTGTGGAACCAGTTGATTTTGACTTCAAATGGTAAAAACCTAAACAATCTCCCTGGTGAAACAATCAATTTCTTTGCAAAAGCCAATTAAGCTTTTGAATTTCGAGCCGTATACTATATTTCCCCTAGGTTTTCGAAAAATTTTCTTCGACCTAGGTTTTCGAAAAATTTTCTTCGACTACGCGGATTTGCATCGCATTCATACAGTATGTGTGTTATGTCCTCAACTGCATGCAAATTACCGCAGAATCTGCAAATATCTGTATCTGACAACTTGAGCCTAATCGCGTGTTTTTGTCATGATTCCTATTGTTGTCCTAAGCTTATCCCTCTTAAATTTTATTAACTTTTCAGATCTTTTGCCGTTAAAATGCGGCCAGAGATACCCTGTGTCCTTCAAGACTTGACCAGCTAAGGTTGGCATTCTTTGTAATTTTTTCCTCAAGAGGGGTACCTCAATATGCAGAGAGGTGGTTTGATGGTGGCAACCACACTATTTTCGAGTAGCCCCACTTTTATTTTTTCATTTCCTTTAATACCGCAGTGTCCTGGCACCCAGCATGGTCATACCCAGTTCTGACTGCGTAGTGCTTTGAGCACTATGCGGCAGCCTCTGATTGTATCAAAGATGATATTGGTTGATTCCATTGCCTTAAGTGCGGCCTGGTTATCGATGTAAATAGCAGTATCTCTTTTGGATAACGATCCCATCTGCATTAGCTCAGCCGCCCTAAGGACAGCCAGAACCTCTAAGTCGAAAACACTGCTCTTGCGTCCGGTAGTCTTAAAGACACTCTTACTTCTGGGTCTTCTGAGAAGGTATCAGAAACTGTTCCTTCCTCTGTTTTACAATTTCATTTGATTTGATTATTGCATTGTTTTCTTTGGAAGTTGACCAAGGAAGGAATTTTATCCGTTAGAATTGGATTGCTCGACAGTAGCTCCGATATGACTGTGCCATGTCTGAAACGACTGCTCTTGAAATAATACAGATTTGAACCGCCTCTTATTTTGCGCAAACTGTTTTCTTTTTTGTTGCTTTCCACAATACTAGTAGGCCATATGTAAGTATGGGTCTTACCACCACCGCATGCAATCAGTATACCAGGTTTTAAGTCCCAAATGTTCCCTACAGATAAATAGAGCATTATATGCCTTTTTGATTCTTTCTGCCACATTAAGATTCCAATTCAGTTTTTTGTCTAGAATCGCGTCCAAATACTACGCTCTGTCTGAAAGAGACAGTTCCTTTCCGTTGAGTTTTGGGAGCTTGAATTGCGGATTGACATTGAGACCAAAGCTTTTTGCCAAAGTGCTGATCAACTTCAGGGTAACTTCCGTAGTACCTTAAAAAAATTTAAGTATTGTATTTTCCCTGAACTATTATGACCACGTCATCTGCATATGCCGTGGCTCTATACTACTTATAATAAGCTTTTTGAGGTTGTCATTGATAACCAGCACCCAAATGAATTGCGATGTGACTCCCCCCTGAGGGGTTACCCAGGTTACGGGTGTACTAACGAAGCTTTGTCCAATTTTCCTCCTTTGGAAGCATGTTGCAAAACCAGTTTCTAATGTCCTGTTCAATGTTAGCGTCTACTAGAGCATTTTTAATGGTGGTAAACTCCACGTTATTGAAGGCTCCTTCAATATTGAGGAAGGCCGCCATTTTATACTGAAGTGTAGACACTTCTCAATTTTCCCCACCACCTCGTGCAGGGCGATTTATACCGATTTTCCTTATATATATGCATGCTGTGACTCAGTCGTAAAGCCATTATAGCATCTATTCCTAATGTGAATCTCCAAGAACCGTTCTAGGGTTTTAAGGCCGATGACAGACACCGTAATTTTTTTCCAATTAATAAGAACACATATTTTCTCTTCGAAAAGGAAAAAAATCAATGTTTTCAGTGTGCCGTAGCATGATAGGGTCATCTGAACTGCCAGAACTTCTTGGCTGGGCTATAGCCCAGATTCCGTCATCTTTCCTGAGTTAGCTTGAAACGCTCGCTTCCTTTGAAAACATATAACGTTACCTCAAAGCCTCGTCTGTTACCGTGATAAATTCGCAGTTCTTCTGCCATGAAGCCCTTTTTGACTTTTTAACTAGGTACTTGAATTGTTTCATTAATTTCATTGAGTATTTCTCATTCTATATAGTATAGCGATAGTATAGCTTCCGAAAAGTTTCGCCCTTTTATAGAGTTTCCTAAACTCTTCCTTTTTAAACCTATCCACCTATTCCACTATTTTGTTTGAACCCTTTAGGTGTTCTGTTAGCTGAGCAGGATTTCTCGAACGCCATTGTTAGTGCCTTATTGATATTTCTACTGCCCTATCTAAGTTAACAATATTATCGCAGGTGATTGATTGGGTATCCAAGTGTATATTTACCTTCTGTATACTTGAACCAATCAGTCTTCCTAGGATTTCTTTGAAAACTACATACCTGTTCTGAAAATTCACTTTATAGCGTATGCATCAGTAATCTGACATTTATGTATTTGTATGAGAACATACAAAAAGATTAAACTCACCGACAATTAAAAATGTAGCAATAGTAATTTTAATATAAGAATTTTTATCAGACGATATTGTTCATCATGAACAATAAATGAACATCTTTAATCTGTCTCCGAAATTCATCGGATCTACCATGCTTTACAATACCCGATATTGTTTTGGCAGGGAGAAGCCGGCTATGATTGTAACATCAAAAAAATTAACCCACAAAATGGTGAGTTATGTCTGCTTTGTAGCAGTCGAGGATCTGCATTAGTTGTGCAGCTGCACGGGCTCTGTTAAGGTTCCCAACATTCCATGTTCATATCCGAAGATAATTTTCTTTATCAGGCCACTTAACAGTGAATAAGCTATTATTCGAGGCTTTTCCAGAACTGAATTGGAAACTGGTTTCTTAGTATTTCATAAATAAAACAAGGCGGGCTTCGAATTCGTGGGGTAACATGAGCTTTAACTTAAAAACAAAGGGTTGGGGAAAATTGGATATCTTCAAAATTCTGAACCAAGTATGGTAATTTTTAAGAATATTATGACAATCATTACAGAAGACAAGTTATCAATTTGATAAAAATTCTTAAAGTTAGCTGCGAGTGTCATCAGTTTCCTACAAATTACAGGCATTTCTATAAAATACAATATAGAATCGTCAGATCTGACAAGCTTCATTTTTGCTTTAATAAAACATTTTCATACAAACTGGCGTATCTATATATGTATGACTGCTACGTGCACCGAAAATAAACTTTCTGGGATATTCTTCAAACCATTTAACAGCAATCCCGCTAATTAAAAGAACATCCAAATTATCTATTAGTCATTGAGAACGATATATGCTGATTACCCATTAATAGCAATGGTATTCAGAAAATGCGGTTACTCCAGATAAATGTTCCTTGAAATTACTCCGCACATGTTCCATAGCTTTTCTCTTTCTCTATTTCTGACTGCGAATTCTAGGAAACCCCAAAAATCTCTCCAAAAACGGAATTTTCGAAAATATAATCAAAACCATATCTACAGCTTGTGCGTAGATTTATCGATGATTATTCGTTTTAGTTACGTACTTGTAGGTTTCTCCGATTCCATAGGCATGATTGTATTTAAAGCCGAATAATGTGCTCTACGAAAATTCGTTAAGGAACTCTAAGTGAAAATTGGAATGAAAGATATGTACGTATGTTCGTATGTCAGTTTAAATGTATGTGACGCAATAAACCCCACTGAAGACGATTTATCTTTACTTTAGCAAAAGGGAACTGTGCTGTTTTTGGAAATCGTTCATTAAGACGACAAATGACTGGGTTCAGTTTGTTTACTTTAAAAGTTAGTACAATTGTGTAAGAAGGAAATTTTTGTAGAGTTAATTTAGTGAAATAAAAACATACATATGTATAAACACATTCATTTGTGTATATGAAAATTTAAGAAGTAGCAATAAATTTATTATTAAATATATTATTAAATATAATGATTTCAATTTCCGTTTAAGAGATTGTTTTGTGACTCTTGGAAATGTCTTTGCGTATTAAGATCAGAGCTCTTAAATTATTTCGAAACAGAAACCATAATTTCCTATTGTTTCTATGTATCATCATATATTACTTATTTAGAAAGCTACGCATTCAAAAGTGGGACTTAACCATTAACCAATAACCCTCTCAATTTATCGTTTTTGGCTAACTGAGTCCAATTGTGCTGTTCACTTGTTCGTACAATACAACCAAAGCAAGGTCTTTCTCTATTAAGTCATTTCATAGCATAAATTATATAAAAAATTTGTATAAGATAAATGATATCTTTACATTTCCCAGAAATTTTAAGTGACTGGTATGGACTTTTCTGCTTAAGTTGGTCTTACTGTAAGGATCATAGAGTACGCTGTTATAGTTTTTTTTTTCCAAAGACATGACTCTGCATAGGTTGTCTTTATAGGTGATGTCCTACGCGGGCTGAATAGTAAAACACAAAATTTTTGCAAAATTCGCCTTCGATACACTGATTGAAACGATTTTTCAATCTTTCGATACCAGTTTTGTAGTACGATTCCGGTTTAGCCTCAAAATAGTCCTCTGTTTCGGCGATTACTTCTTCATCGGTCCTAAATCTCTTTCCGGCGAGCATTCTTTTGAGGTCTGCGAACATTAAATAGTCGCTGGGGGCCAAATCTGGAGAATACGGTGGATAGGGAAGCAATTCGTAGCCGAATTTATTCAATTTTGCCATCGTTTTCATCGACTTGTGACACGGTGCATTGTCTTAATAAAACAGCACTTTCTTTTTCTTCAAATGCGGCCGTTTTTCTGCGATTTGATGTTTTCATCTGAAACAGCCTCTTTAGGACGTCCTTTAGTCGATGAAAATTATTCCATGTGTATCCCCAAATACGGATCCCATAACCTTGCCTGCTCGCCACTCAGCTGACTGCCGACTTGACTCTGGTGTGAAGTGATAGAGATTCGGCGCTATTGCGGTTGAACAGCTTTAAACACTCATCTGAACCATCAACACGTTGTTGTTTTTGGTCGACTGGTCGACGCGGCACCCACTTTGAACAGAGCTTTCGTATGTCCAAATATTCGTGTATGATATATCCAACATGCTATTTTGATATCTTCAGAGCCTCAGCTATCTCGATCAACTTCACTTTACGGTCATTCGTATACATTTTGTGGACTTTTTTGATGTTTTTATATGAAACAGCCTCTTTGGGACGTTCACTGCGTGCATCATATTCGGTGCTTGTATGACCACTTTTAAATTGTTCAATCCACTTGCGAATGGTTCGTTTGGCTGGTGCAGAGTCTGGGTAACACTTATCAAGCCATTTCTTTGCATCGGCTGCAATTTTTCCGATGATAAATCAACACACGAAATTGCTTTGAATCCATTATTTTTACAATAACAAAAATTGCTTCACTCACAACGTTATATCTCGAGAACTAATAGTCCGACAGCTGTCAAATTTATACACGTATCTTTTGAAGGTTGGTACTAACTGAAAATAGTATGGATTTAATTCAAGTGGTGCCTTCTCTTAGAATCTCTCTTAGCATGTGTTAGAATTGTAAATATTTTGTCAGTTGTTGGCTAACTGGACTTAAAGCTGCTCTCAAAGGGGTTTATTATACCGCCGAAAAATGCTTTCAGCATTCACACATGATCTTGTATGGGATTGATGCCTCTATCCTGCAAATGATATCATATTTTCATTGAAACAAATCTTTTAAATGGGTTTGAAATTCTTTTGGTCTTGGAGTCTGCTTAGACTGAGGTTGAGCTATGTACGCCCATATCTACTTTCGGTTGAATGATTCTTTCAGCTTGACAGCGTATTTTGTGTTGTCTCGCTGATCCACACTCTGCAGAAGTTGTTTTATCTATGAACAAGGCACAAACTGTGGCTGTTCTGTTAATTTTTTTTTCTTTTCTCGACCAGTTTCTATTCAATTCTTGTTAGTTTGACACGATCTTCTTAACTTTTGGTTAAATTTCCGAACAAACAAGCTTCTTTTCATGTATCGTATCGCATCGTATAGAAGCCGATGCCTTCCTTTCTCCTTTGCGCATTGAGTGCAAGAGCCGCTCGCGTTCTTCTATACAGAGTCGCTTTACTGGCGAATTATTTAGCTGCATATGCTTGCCTCCAATATTCATCTTATAAGGGGTTTCGTAGTTAGGCTCAGATAAAGCTTGACATGTCAGCGGCAGCGTATTTGGCGCTTCCTGTCATCAGGACTAAATGAAAATTGTCAAGGCCTTGACTAGAAATTAATGAATGCCGCTAAGGCCTCTTGCATAATATTATGGAGCCATTAACGCACTTGGCAGAAAGGAGAGCTACCATTGACCCATAAAGCGTCCATATCGTAACTATTTCATCAGCTTGATCAGTCCTGAGACTGTTATATATGCTCCAAATATGATGAAGAAGCAGATTTAAGAAATCTTGTCTTGTTCACGCCACCATTGTCTAAGCGAATCGAATTCACGGCGCAGGTTCATTTACTTTTGACGAATATAGGAACGCCGCTGCTCTGCACCCATAAGGTTGGCAAGTCAATCCTAAAGGGAGAAAACCTGTGTATGACTCGCACTTGTAGTTTTAATATTGGAAATCACTAAACTATTTTCAAACACACAATTAACAGGCAATATGAAGTGGACTTCATTCTGTGGTCAAAAGATACTCAGTAGTGGATAGAGCAAGATCGTAAGTATGTATCCGCTGCAAACAAAGCGTATTATTATTTGAGGTTTGTGCTTCTGTTATGAATTCCATCTTATCACATGAGGTAAGAGAAATACATCAAAGTTTCTTTGAATAATCCTCGTAAATAACGACTGCTTCCTAAACAAGACGAATTATGCAATATCCCGCTATTACTTGGTCGGTCCTACTCTATTTGTAAACTTAACAAGGATTTTTATAATTTGCTTATCTATGCAGATTTTTTCCATCTGGAATGGCTCTGATTCGATTTTAAAAGTTTTCAAAGCTACAAATATTCCCTTAACCATTTTCTAAAATCAATAAAAAGGGCTGGTCATACTAAAATTTCCACATTACCTGCTCTAAAACCTTTCGTTGCAAAAGCTAATGAGTGGATCGGTTCTTTGTCCTGCTGCAGAAAAAGTCATCTGCCCTTGAACATCTCATGGAGGTTCATTTCTTAGTTTACTAAAAGATCAATATAGTCTATTGAATTTTGTAGAGACCACGTATCACGGCTAAGCCAACAATGTTATGATGAAGGGACAAACACGGATTCCCCATGATTAAATTTAATTAATTTTCCACCATCGGATAGCAGGTAGATTTGACATTTGTGTAGGGTGTTTTAAAAGAAGTGTAGGTTTTTTTTATAGAATAAAATGAACAACTGTGATATGTCTCTAAACTTTACTGCATTATAAAGTAGACACTGGGGATTAATTATGGAACACAAAATCTTTCAAATGACAGCTGTGCCGTACGTTTTCGGATTACTTATCATACTTACTTAACTGGCTGACTTCGTCCTCAAAACAAAGTTTCGATTTTTTTGTCGCATTGCACATTATACTACATTCGCTCGATGTGGATGAGCCAGTGTAGCCAACGTATTTTAGTTTTTTGGACTACATCCACATCTTGATAAAGCTTATAGGGTTCGCAGATCTAGCCTACGGAACCAAATACTTGACGATCAATTTTTCTCTCGAAAGTGTTCACCTGCTCTGCTTTCCTGCTTGTCGTCCAGCACTCGGTAGAACAGGCAGGATATTTTGTAGATCAAACATTTCGTCTTCCAAGTAAGAAGTTCTGAACATATTTGTTCCGCAAAACTGAAGTAGGAGCGGTTTCCTAGTGTAAGTACGTAGTACTAAGTCGCCAAATTTTCACTAGGGTTTCAATTGTGGGGTTGATGTTTACTCCGAGGTAGCTAAACCTATTAACCACTTCGAATTTACTGTTGTCAAGAGTGATGTGTTGTCCTAGGCGCTGGATAGATATTTCTTTGTTTGTTGACAACATGTACCTGGTCTTGTCCTCATTTACTTTAAGTCCAGGAGCGCTGAACGTGGCGTTTTCATCTGCGTATTTCAGCAACGGGACACATTTGTAGAAGATAGTGCCTTCGATGTTATTACGAAACTATCTGTTTCAGCACTCAATTGAGTAAATCACATGACAATGCATCAAATCCGGTATAGTGATTCGGAGGAACTGTTTCCTCACACTGTTATATGTCTATTAGTGTATTGCAGAAAGGCTTGAGACTTTCACACAGTGCAGTACTACGTCTAGCAGGGAAACCTATACCTCGACAGTTGTTACGAGATATGCACATAGGATCGCATTTATTGAAGATGGGCATATAGAGCTGATAGCCCAGTCATCGGGTATTTCTTAATCCACCCATATCAGATTGGTTATTTGTTGCATGCACCCTACTAAACCATTACCTCCATATTTGAAAAGCTCCACTGGTAGACCATCACAGCCGGCGGCTAGGTTGTTCTGCCTCTTCACTAACGAAATGGGTTCTCTGCTTACCTTATCACTCTTTCTACCTGATGCTCATTAAATAGTTGTTGGAAGTGCTGCTTAAAATATACATATCTATACTATTCTCTATTCCAGCTACGAGTTGCTTAGCTTTCCTGAGAATAATCCGTATGTTGTTTCTATCGCGGAACTTTTCGATATGCTTCCGCCATTCTGAAAAACTTACTTTCAGTGTGCTTCTCGTTCCTAAGGTGCCACGGAGCTTTACTTTTTTCGAGATGATGCCAGCGCGCGAATAGGTTACAGCCAATGAATACTAACCAATTCTATGTTAACTAATTTTTTTAAATTAGATCTGAAAGGCTTGACGGATACATGTATATTTTGAGCAGTACTGTCCTGTGAATCAAATGCCGCAATGAACTTATTAAGGGCGGAGTTTGGTGATGCCTTGACAATCGACTACCGCGATCGTGCGATCTAGACTCTTGTCCTGTGGGATACATTAAAGCTGTGGTTTATATTACAATAATAAGCCAGAAACTTGCGACTTGAAGGCGAATGCAAACAGGTCCGGGAAGATTGGGTTTAGTGCATCTACCATATTCATGTAAGTGTTACCATGGCGGGTATTTGAATGAATTGCTTTCAATCGGAACTTAGAATTTCATTGATGGCTCAACCGCATGACTGTTTTTATTTCAAAACGAATTGAGACATATTTAATGCAAACCCTGTATCTAATATAATCGACATGAGTTAGCATTACTGTACAGATAACTAATCTTCTTTAGACAAAAAAGTCCCAATTCAATAATTAAAGACATGTGGGTAATTCAATGTGATATCATAGTGATATATGGTATTTGTATACGAATTTGCTTAGTTTTAATCTTCTTTCTCTACCTTTATTCGTATCACTATCACAAAACTCATTACCCTTAATCACTCGAGTGTACTTTAGAAACGCCACTGGCTAACACTTTGTCACCGTCAGTTTAAAGAAAAATCATCAATTATCCCAAAAACTCCGACTGCTGTAGGAAAGTCGGTATCTAGGAATCTGAAAAAAAAAGAAAAAAAAAAACACCCAAGCATCCTTACGATTATTTATCTCACGGAAAGGACTTTTCAAAGTTTCTCTCAAAATTGAGATTTAATCGTCTAGGCCTTGCACGTATGGGTGCGGCATACCGTACGAAATGAAATTAGCTGTGATGATAAATTGTCAAAGCGCTCTCACATTTGTTACGAAGACATTTTGCAAATTACAAATTAGTAGTTTCCCACAATCAGGAAGATTGCTACAAATGACTAACCTACAGATAGATATACAGATGCTCGTACCTATATGTGTACATACATACATTCCTACATGCCTGCGATAGTGCGCCTAAGTAGTAATTATCTCTGCCTTCTAGACCATGAAAATCCTTGATGCCACGTTCAGAAACTACGCCGAGCACCCCATACTGCCTTTAGTAAGTAATTTGAAGGGATGAACAGGATACTGCTCCGGATATGGATGATGCGGATACTAATAGGTGGTGATGGTGCGAGTAGTTTTACAAATTGGGAAGTTCAAATGCTAAGATTAGCCAAGCAATTCTGAGGTTTACCGTAAGGAATTCAATCCATGCTGCTTAGCAATGTTTTATATGTAGAACTGGAGATGGAGCTGAAGCTGGATCATCAGAGGAGTGATCTAGCATCGATTCACCTATATAAGTGGTGTCAAAACGGAAGGAAAATGTAGGTGTTACCCAACGCACATGCTCCAGCCTATATATGTGTGTAAAGGCATCTATTTCAAATCCTGTATCGTGCTTTCTACACATGAATTTCGGAAATGACTTGCGTATTTCCATTTGCTGCAGTTTACGAGTAGACCCCTCGATTTGAAGTAACCACTACTAGTGGTATTTCATTTGTCGGAAGCTGTTGCTTAAGGGGTACAAGTTATGGTTGTTTAACTCATACTGAACAGAGACAACCGTATTTGTATGTACTGTACAATGTAATGTACATGTAATCGAACTTCAAACATCCTTAGGGGAAGATGGCTATGGCTATATTTAATCCCGATAATTAATTCTGTGAGCAAACTTTCTCTGGACGGTCGGCATTTAACTCAGGTTCAGGTATTTAAATATTTTACTACCTGCTTACATGTTAGTATGTTAGTAATTTGTGAAGCACTTGCTACAGTGGATGCCTTTGAATATTTAGTACCAAGGATAAGGTGGGGATTAACAGCTCACGATTGCTTGAGCTAATAAGTTACTCATTTTTAAATATCAAAGTACGCATGAAAACAATAACCACGAACTGAAACTGAGGAGGAATACCTTTTGAGAGTTTTAAAATAAATTTGTTTAAAAACTTCAACGGGTGTCTATGAATAGGGAAAATAGGAGCACTTAATGAGTCCCGATTAAACATACTTGAAGAAACATACAAATATTGGATATTTCAACTACAAAAGCAGGTTTGAATTGCGATTTGCCTCGTTTTCTGTTTCCATTCTAAGGATTGATTTTTTTATAAGTTGCTTTTCAAATATTGCAGCTACTTTGCACTCCAAGAGATTGCCGATGTAATTATACATTTACATATATATTCGAGTATGTTACTTAAACTTTAGTTGTAACTTGCACGCTTTTATAGTTAACTCAGTCATCTGGGTCGTTCTATTAATTGTGAGTTTGCCTTCCTTGCTCAATGTAGAGTATATCATCAATTTTACACATATCAGTTAAGTATAGATGAATGAGAACCAGAATCAAAATTTTTTTGATAGAAATAAAAGCTTTAACAGCAACAATAAATTCACCCATTTGAGTTTGAGAAATAAGTGTTGAAATATTGTACAATAGAAAATAACAAGGTCTAGATAAATGCAGCAAATGATTCTGGAATAAAAACTGTATTATCCTTGCATTAAAAGAAGGAAATATAGTATCGAATGCTCTAGCTAAAACCATTCATATAAGTAAAAATATAATTTGCAGTAAAGAGATTGCAGTTATCTTGTATGTTTTAAGATAAACCCCTTACTCAAATAAGCCTTAATGCTATTATATATATATAGCATTCATGGGAACAAGGATACGCTAGCCATCGCTCTTCGTCAATTCATTGATACCAAAACAGAACTTGTGATGGACGCACAAGTTCCAATACTAGTATGAATCGTAACCTGTCTAAAACCTATTGCTGATCTTAGGATCACAGTACCTAGTACTAATTGCCCACTCTACAGTGGGTCAAAACCAAATAGAAAAACCTTCTTGCGATCTTAAGTTTAAACCACATCGAGTGTGATGCACTCGGGTGTTCGGGTGTTCGGGTTCATTGATAATTGGACGGGAGCCCTAAAGAGAGTACAGTTTAACATTCTTTGCACTTAATTAACACTTACGCTTTAGCAACCTGAAATAGTGAACTTACAAATATGGAGTTTGCCTTTGTTCGTCTAAAAAAAATTTCTAAGTCATCGGATTTCAATAACTCTTGCAAAATGTGGTACAAGTTTTTTATATAAGCTCTTTAACTACTGCTTTAAATAGGGATATTTTCTGAATGAATGGAACACGTCAAAGGTTATACCCATTCTGGAACTAGGTAATAGTTCTTGGCTGCCCAGGCCTATAAGCTTCTCACTTCCTTAAGTAAGTGCTTTGAAAAGATCATTAATGAAATAGCAACCCATCCAATTTTGTAATTTTAAGAAGTATTCGTATGGCACTTCTTGATGTTGGAAAAGCTTTCGACATTGTATGCCACAATGGCTTGATGTAAAAACAACTATGTCTAAATTTTACCAATGTATTTTAATAAAATAACTGCCTTCCTAATTGAAGCAGGTGTACCACAAGGTTCGAAGCACGGGCCAACCCTTTTTAAAAATTACATTCATGATTTTCTAACACTTTGTAATTGTGAATCTGCTTTCTTCACCGATGCACATGCATTTATTCTACGTACCATATTCAAATTGTCTGAATATTGAAACTAATTTGCAGTTTCAAAGTAAACAGTACATCTTAAAAAAAAAAAAACAACCAAAAGTTTTTTTTGCGAAACAGATTTATTTTATTCGCAATAGTCCGCAGGGATTTCCTTCAGGATATCGGTACAAGCCATTTGAATCGCTTCTTCGTTCACAAAACGCTTTCCTGTTATCGGAAAATGAATTTTTCAGAAAATGTAAAAGTCACACGGTACCAAATCAGGCGTTTACGGGAAATGGTTGACGGTCGTAAGTGTCCATCGATGAGATGGCGCTTTAGCATGCAACAAACG
The DNA here is from genome assembly GCA_907269105.1 of Volucella inanis. Taxonomy (NCBI): domain Eukaryota; kingdom Metazoa; phylum Arthropoda; class Insecta; order Diptera; family Syrphidae; genus Volucella; species Volucella inanis. The sequence goes on from OU026153.1 coordinate 143,817,937, forward strand.
CCAACATCCTTCTGCGCGATATTCTGGCTGAATGCGATGAAGATAATGCACCACCAAATGCATCAAGATACCAAGATAGAATTATGCATCAACTGTTTGGCCCGGTTGAGCGAACTCTTCTTCGTGGACGATGAATGGAATCGTAAAAGCAAATCAACTTTGTTTTCACTTTTGACTCCTGCAACGAAATTTTTTGGGTTTTGGGTCGTCTGGCATCGTCTACTCAGCATTTTAGCGCTTAGTTTCTGAATTGTGTTGAAAGCACCATATTTTATCTTCCAGTCACAATGTTGCAAATCAAGTTTTTGTTATTTTTGGCCTGCTTTATGATATCTTTCGATTATTGGAATATGTGTAATTTTTGTTCTACAGTTGCAATAATTCCGCTTCTATTCGTCTAAATGCCATGGAATTTTGACAATACAGCATCTAACTTTCAGACGTATGGTATATAGTTCTTAAAAGATAGTATTACCGTTTTTAAAAAGTAATGTTAACTTTGAACCTGCTTTGTAATCCAAATATATTTCCACAATTGGTAGATTAAAACACGTGCTTTAAAAACACAGGTTAAGTTTTCTACAAAGAAAAAGGAAGCCTGTTTTTTACCAAGCAGTAGACTTTTACTCAATAATTCACACATAAAATGAGAATGAAATGTATCTTGAAATCCACCTATACAGATCACGAACGTTTAGTCCTTATGTCCAAGAAATGTTTAAAAAAAATTTGTAGCATAATAAAAATGCATATCCAAACCGGAAATCGGAAATGATTGTTGAAAACGAACTCCTAATTTTCAAAATAATTTTTCAAGCAGTTATAGTTTATGGATCGCCATTAAAATGTGTGAAAAATCTCCTTCGTAGGTTACAAGTACCACAAAATAAATTCCTGAAAAAGATTTTTAACCTGCCTTCGCAATTTTCGACATGTCTTCTAAAAAATTGGAAAAGTATCCGTAAGATTGAACAAATTTGACCGTTACAGATGGTCTTCCAAATTGTTTAATAGCCACTTGATTTCAGGTTTACTTCCTACATTATTAATATAATAGATTTTTCTTCATTATTTATTTAAATTTTTTTTGATTAAGTTATTAAATAATTTATTTATTTATTGTTCATTATATATTCGTTTATTTATTTATTGTTGTTAATCTATTTATATTGTACAAGTTTACTTGAAATCGAGGTGATAACATATACCACCACTTCGCTTATTTCGATCTTCAATTTTGTTAACATTATATGAATTTTCAATAGTAATGAACAAAAGCCAATTATCTGTAAATTGTTCAACAGTATGATAGTTGTAAAAATGCATATTTTCGCTGAGAAGAAAAATTCAAATATTTCGAATATTTAGCTTCGTTCTTTGCTGGGTTATTTTTTTGTCGCTTCATCCGAAATCAACACAACATACCTAATGTATCATACATGCAGATTTAGTTTGATATCCTTGTAAGTCTATAAAAGTTCCACCCTTTTTGGTCTAGGTTCGTGTCAATTATATTCTCAAAGTTGAAGAAATTATTGTCACCTCTTCTAAATATTTCGGACTAATCACTATGTTATAATTTCTAACATTTGAATAGGATTACATGACCAGGTCATATCTTGTATACTGTGGTATCTAAAAGGGGTGTTCCTTGACTTTAAAGGAGTCTCTAATCACGTTCGATTTGTTACTACTACAATAGTTTGTATAGAATTAAACCATGTAACAGTCTATGCAATTAAAATTGATTAATTCTGAGACGGCGTATAATAAATTTTGCATTTGTATGCTCATATAGCCAGGAAACTATTCGACAGAAGAACATTCCGGGAGTGTTTCCTCTTATCAATTATAAGACTACTTGTGATGAACGACATTTTGATACAATAGGTCTAGATCATAATAGCCTTTGCGTAATGGGTTATGCTGACGATGTTGTAAGTACATATAGCCTTAAGTAAATTTTGTTCCAACACTTCATAAAACACTTAATTTTAATTTTTTTCTTCTAAATAATTGGGTTAGCAGTCAAGGTCTGGAAGTTTTCCCCTTCCAAATTAGAAATTACTTTTTTCACTATCGATTCTAACTTTTAACTCACCAGCGATACTCAATATTGTATTAAATCGTTCTAGCTCACAGCGCTAATTTAGAGTAAATCTAGTCTCTAAACCTAATTAGAAGAAAAATATTGCTGATCGAATTAAAAAGTAGTGGCTATCAATCTACACATAAATAGATAAAATATAAAAATATACTAGGTGGAGTGAAAAGTGAATTTTTTATTTTCCCCATGTCCCCTTTTAGTTTGATACACTTATTTCAGCGATTTTCCAACTTCTTGATCCTGTCCAAAAAATACTCCTCCGTGGCATCGATGATTTCCTCGCGTAAGCTGAATTTTTTATTGATGAGCCATCTTTTGAGGTTTGGGAAGAGATAATAGTCCGATGGAGCCAAATCGTTCGAATACGGTGAATGCGACAGCAATTGGAGCCGTAAGAGACTGATTTTAGCCATGGTTGCGATGCTTTTGTCTGCCGGTGCATTGTCTTACAAAAACAAGGCCGTTTTGCAGCGATTTCGGCCTTCAGTCGCTCCAATAAAGCACAGTAATGCTCGCTATTGATGGTTTTTCCTTTTTCGAGGTAGTCCACGAAAAGTATGCCATGACAATCCCAGAAAACCGACGATATAACCTTTCCGACCAATCGAGACTCCCTCGGTCGCTTCGGAGCACTCGTGCCGGGCACTCATTCTGTTCTCTGGTGTGTAATAGTACATCCAAGTTTCATCAGCAGTTACCAATCGACCCAAAAAGTCCGCCCGATTCCGAATCAGCAAGTTCAAACACTCTTTCGAAATGCTCTCGCGTTCGTGTTTTTGGTCAGGAGTGAGTATGCGTGGCACCCAGCGGCAGGATAACTTTTTCATATGCAAAATATTGCAAAAAATATGGCGTGTGAACTCAGTACTTATCTTTGTGGTATCTGCTAGCTCGCGCATCTTCACTTTCCGGGCAGCCAACACCATTTCATGTATTTTTTTGACATTGTCCTCTGTAACAGCATCGGAGGGCCTACCGCTGCGTACTTGATCGGTAGTGGAGTTGCGGCCACCACGAAACTCTCGAAACCAATATTTGACGGTGTAATCTGACGGAGAATTATTACGATTAGTATTGGCAATAGTTGGTTCAATAAGTCGATTATGCGTACCGTAAGTTCCACGAATCGCACGAAAAACATTTCTCACAGAACGCTGATTTTCGTAATACAGCTGAACAATTTGGAGACGCTGTTGTGGAAGTCTTTCTATTATAACTTGCCAAACGATACTGAAGAAAAATGACAAAGTAGTTTGATAGGAGTCATACGCGATCTTTCAAAAAAAGCCTATTGAAAATCGAACCTCACGATTAATCACCCCTTATTTCTGCCGTATATATTTCTGCCTTCCATATCAGTGCGATTTCAGGTTATAAAAGTCCGTAATTGATGAAATATTCACTCTTCAGCTCATCTTGGAAAATACACTTGAATTTCAGATAGACACTCACAATCTATTATGAAATTCACTGCTAAGCCCGTTGTTTAACCGTGGAGAGTTTTTTTGCTGCTTCATCAAGGTCGGTAACGATTTAACAGAGATTTTCAATGTAAGAAAAAATTTAAGACAATGCGATGTGGTGTTGTGTATCTGTTCTAACATCGTCATAAAAAAAATCTTGCAAAACTCACTGACCAACAAAAGAGTTATGGTCGCTCTTTTAATTGCTTCAATTATTTGCGTATGCGGGTGACATTGATGTGATATGATGAACACAGCGAGCCGTTAATAAAACTTTTGTGTTTATTGAGGCGGACGCGACTCAAATTAATCTGATAGAAAACGAGGGTACAATAAAGTATATGTTGTCATTAGAAAGGGACACAACACCGCTGACAGCCTTGCTGTCAAGTGGATATGACTGCAATTATGATGCCAAAGTACGTATATGTTAAGTTTTTCAGAAAATGGGACATAGAGAAAGAAACATGTTTGGGCTCAGTGGTTATTTCGATCCATGGGTGGCGTCCAACATTTAATGGGGAGACATTAAATTATTAGTGTAAATTGACTTGATGTTGTTTTTAGGCAACCATTCATTTCACGAAGTTTTAGTTGCCTGAAAAAAAGTCTCTCCGTCACGGCTGGTATTGAACCTCGAACTATCCGATTTGAAATCGAATACACTACCACTTGAGCAACGGCCACCCACGATAGTCCTAACATCAGGGTTGTTAAGGACTTGGTCATCGCCGAAATAGAAATTGCTATTTCCTTGGTCTCAGCACTAACTTGATTTACGGAAAATTCTACCGTAAGATCACACTGGTTTTATACAATACCCTTATCATCCGGGTCCTTCTCATTAAAAGCAGATTAAGGAGCACTTGGCTGTTTCGTGAAAAAGATACTGCGTTTGATTTTATATCCCGTTCGGGGAATGGAGGAGACATGCAACCAAGATTTGTGCATGCTTTACAGCGATATAGATATAGGGTACCACAAAATATCTGCGAGTCTTACTTTGAGGGACGGCATAGCAGATCCCGACCGAATCTGAAATGGTGAAAACACGTGGTAAGAGATCTCAACCAAATTTAAGTACGGCCCTGGAAGCGGCTAGTGGCGAGAGATACCCAGATAGCTAAGAAGCTTGTTGGTAGGGCTCAGGAATGAAATGACACCTAAGAAAATAAGTAAAAAAACAGATGTACAATGTCAAGGAAAAACCTTAGCATACGTGTTAAATAGTTTTTTTTGAGTTAATTACTATAATAACGTGTCTCAATTTTTTCGCTCGCATACGGGTACATTACTCGTTTCTTATAAAAACTCCTTATTCATGACTTAGCGGAAATAAGTTTCATGCTGGAATTTGTACTTCGAATGCAGTAAGGTAAATATCAAAGTAGATATTTGTCGTTTGAAGCCTGTGAAATATTTTTTGTAAGCATCCTAGAGCCCTTACCAGTTGTGCAGCTGTTCGAGGTTCATTTATTCACCTAATATTTTGTATAAAAATTTAAATATTTTTCGTCTTCAATTATTCATTTTGAATCATCTATATTGAAAGTTTAATTTTTTCTAGAATGAAATTGTAACACCAATTTTGGGGACTAGATTGGTGCTTATGCCTATGAATGTTGAAATCTAGTATTATTGCAGTAAATCTCTTCGAATATTTGGCTACAAATTACGGTTCAAATACAGATATTTTAGTTTTTAGCAGGTACGACGATGAAATGATAACTCGATGTAACTTATGACAATATAAAGTATTTTTTAATTGATGTCCTGAAAATTTTCCATATCCATTTAAAAATTGAAGATTACTAAGACTATTTCATTTCCCAGCCTTGCTTAGTGTAGTCGGTGTTTATGTTTTTCTGTGTTTGTTTTTAATAATGGCTAGCGAATTTAGAGTAGACATAGCAAATATAAGCGGGCTAATAAGTAATAACTTTTCTAAGTATGTCCACGTCTTTAAATATAGACCACCACCATACCTCTCAGATCACTCTGATTTAAAGCTGCCTGTCTTCGAACTAGTACCATTATTCTTTACCCAGCGCGGTCTCACCATTTACGTGCGTAGAGATGTAGCTTATCAAATTCCACCACAATGTAAACCCTGGTCCAATCCGGAATTCAACTTCACGTGCTTAAAATTCCGTTTCCGTAAGCAAATTATTCACTATTGCTTTATTTACAGAAGCTCCAAACTGGACAACAATTAAACCTTTAACGAATTCGATGCGCTGTCTGTCTATCTCAATACAAAAAACTGCATTCGCATACATCGTTATTACGGGCAATTTCAATATACTCGTACACAATCCTGGGTGGCTTCGACATTCTGTACAGACAACACCCGAAGGACGATGTGTTGAGTTCTTCGCTGCGGAAAAACAACTTGACCCAGCTCGAAAATGAGCCCATATGAATATCAGACGTTAATAGTTATATCGCTAATACCTTGGACCTGTTTTTAACTTCTCACACTAATAAGTACACTGTTAATGTGCTCTTCCCTTTAAGCTTGTCGAACAATTGTATCAGAGCTAATTTCTCATACACGTACCACACAGTTAGAGAAAAGATTCCTAAAAAATACCGTATACCAAAACGAAAAATCTAATTGGAGCAATACTTTTTTAACTGGATGTTTGTTTCATTGATAACGATGTGGATGCCGCTGCTGATGTAATCATTGACAATATTCTCTTGGAAATAAGATCCTTTATCCCTCATCAGATGTAGAGTATCACACAAAAAAAAAGGCATGATACGACTAGAGGTGTAAAAAGGCTGTCAGGATTAGAGAAATGTTTTTTCAGTTTTACAAGATCAACCCGACAGAGGAAAACCAAAAAAAATTCAAACGAGCCCAAAATGACTTCAAAGTCTTTCTCAAGCGTGTGAAATTTACGACCAAAAACTGAGTCAAGGACTTGTGTTGTTGCAAGAGTACTTAAATATCTTATCATACACAAATCCGCTGGTCCAGATGGTATACCTCCCCTTTTTCTGAAGAGGTGTTCTTCCACGTTGGCAAAACCATTACGTAGGCTTTTTCATCAATCCTCCAATTTAGGACACCGAGCAGATGGAAAACAGCATTTGCAAATGACAAATTAAGTTGGAACGACAACATATTCGATGTCGCCAAAAATGCTGCAAAATGTCTAGGTTTCCTTAAGCGATCTAAGAAATATATCACCCAGTTTGACCTAGCCTCAGTATATAAGCCATTTACCCGCCCATAATTTGAGTACAATGCCCACATCTTGTCAAGTGCTCCTTAGTCCTCTTTGCACCAGTCCAGAAATGATACAAAATCGTGCAATTAAGCCCATAGGTGATGTATATATTACACAGCCATTTGACACCCTCGAATACATACGTAACGTCTCCTGTCTAGCCCTAACCGCTATTTTTACCACCAGTGCTCATCAGAAATTGCTTGTAGCATTCCGCCCATTCAAACTTTTAGCCGTAACACCCGTTTTGATATGAATGCTCATTAGTACACCCTTAAGCCCACCTTCGGACGTACCCTGAAATATCGTGATTCTTTCCTAAGTCGTACAACTCGCTTATGTAATACGCTTCCGAGCTCTGTTTCCTAGACACTATAACTTGCAAACATTCAAAACCAACGCACATCGGCATCCCTCTTTTTCCCCTTCCTGACATTCTTTTGCCCGCGCTATGTCCAAACATCTTAAGGGTACATAAAATCCCTTGTGCGCTCGCCTGTTATAAAAAAAAAAACTATATTTGGCTAAAGAAGTCATCTTAAACTTGCAAGCTAGGGCTTTGCCAGTATTAAGATGGTATAATTTAATTTAAATGAAGTGATTATGAATTTCGTACTAAAAGGATTAAGAGCTCTTTGGTTTTTAAAGTAGAGCCCTGCTGCTAAATTACCTTATAAATCTCAAGAAACATCGCTAGTACCCCAAGATTAATTTCAAAGGAGTAACGATTCGTTTATTCGATTTTTCGTTTACAAAGAAAAACTTTTCAAATTGAACATGAATTTTTCGATATGGAAAATGTATACGGACATATATATGAATTTATCCCTATAAGCCCGTATAAAACAAAAATTATTACCATAGGGCTGACACAAAGCAACAACTATTATTACCGACACCTAATCCGATCAATATTTAACTTTCAGGCCCTGTAAAAATATGTTATCCATATCACCACAGATACCATTAAAAAGTTCAATAAATTATGATTTTGTAAATCTCAGTCGGCATTGTGAATTTTATGTTCTTCTGGGCGACTTTTGTTGTTTATGGTGACAGCTAAACCCTAGGTACAAACAAAGCACATGTTGTGAATAGTTTACTTTTTCTCTGAAGAGAAAGTAGATATTTTTTTTTTTTTTTTTTGATGAAAATGTAAAATATATATAGATAAAGCTTTTATAATAATATTAATGATGGTTTATAAGATCGTTCTTTATTTAGATGATAACTACATAGGGTTTCCATAACTACGTCAATATTTTAACATACGTTTTAAAACAGCGATTTTGAAGTAAAATACAGCCCATTTTTTAAACAAAGTTAACCTTCTTATTAGCAGTTTTATTTTTATTTTATTTGAAATATCGTATTAAAAGTAACCGGGTTCACTTGGGTTACTTTTTACGTTTACAATGTTTTCCACAGCTATACTCGGATTTTGAAAAATTTTCTCATAATGAGTCTAAAGCACGAGGGGTATTTTGTTCGTAATCTTCTTATTAGGTTAATGTGGCTAATTAACTGAATTACCCTTTCGTAGTTTCGTAATCTTTGTTCATGCGTAGTAGCCACATCCCTTTTAATATTTCTATATTTATAATATCTTTGTGGAGATCAGAATTTCTGTATTCAATTATGCATTTGAAATATGGTATTACGTTTTACAAAGGATCCACCTTGGATCCATAAGTCCGTGATTTTTTTATTTTTCCTTATCTAATTTGAAAAACTACAATGCTCGCATCAACTACCATCTGTCGAAAAAATGGTTAAAAAATGAATTTTGTGTGTCAACTACGAAGTTATTTCCACTTTACATGTTGCAGTTTCAGCTAGGAGAATTTCAAGTTTTTTAAATTTTGACCAGGATGGTATAGCCCTATGGTAAAAGCCCTATTAATAGGTTCTCAGGTAATAAAACCTTATGTTCTCTATTATACATGGTGAATGTTCTTGCGATAAATTATAACTGAAACATTGGCGCTTTCGTCACTTTTCAATTGCTTTGTTGTTGTTGCTATAGTTTCTTACTAATCTACAATTACTTTCTTCACAAAGCCTATCTTAAGTTATCTCTTAAAATTATATCATAGCTCAGCATGAGCTGAAAGAGGATAATGGACAACGTAATAAAAAAATCCCATTCTGCTAAAAAGTGTTTAAAACTCTATTTGCATAAATCCAACGTCGTTTTGCTGTTACTCCCTTTTTTTTTTTTTTATTCAAAACATAACCTATTCGACTACACGACTACGTGCACTTTAAGTAGTGCAATAGTTTCTGAACAAAACGGAAAAGAAAAGGAATAATTTATCTCAATAAAACATGGAATTACATAGCAATACACCCTGGAGTGCTAGCCAAAATCTCTGCTGAACGTAAAACCACTAGAAAATCCCCTACGTTCATTTTCCAATGTACATACCTCGAATTTACGGACTGTGAAGCTCTGAACTATTCTCTTTCTAGGTTTTTGCAATGGTTTTTTATCTTTTATGTGAAGATGTACTAATCCCCGTGTACATGATTCCAAGAACGTGTAAATATATAAATACGTGAATAACACCGAGAACGTGGACTTGTTAAAAAAGAAAAGGAATAGGAAAGAGTGATTTCATTCTGGTAATACACTTTTTCTAAAAATTTGTTAGACTGCTCAGATGACTTATATACTCAGATACTTAGATGTACAGGATAACAAAGTTTCCATTCCGGACTCGCATTTAGGAACTTAGACAGATTTGAACTACATATTTTCTTAACTTTCTATTAAGATATTTCACAAATAAATTATTTCACAATATGGCCAACTCAAGGTTTCAGCCTAGTAGGGGTAGACTAGGGACTCCAAATATTTCCTCAAAAAATAATCCAAAGATGGTAAATCCCATGATCTTAGAGGCCAACTTGGAGAATACTCGTATACTGGATGAGGGAGTTATTCGTAAAATGATTCATGCAGTTTTGCCATTACGACTGCGAACTCGGCTTCAAACCGATCCAAGCTCTGCATATAAGGAGCAGGGAATAATTTAACCCTTTCTAAAGTAATCGATGTGAATGACATCGCGCTCATCCCAAAAAACTGTTGCCATGACCATGTTGGCCGACCGACGCAACTTGCCCTTCTTCGGTTTCAAGTCACCGGGAGATGTCCACTGTATCGACTGCTTCTTAGTTTTGCATTCAGAAACTCGTTCGAATTGTGATTGGACAAAACCAACAAACGGTTGTGTTTGTTGTCAATCTAGCAGATATCATTTTTATATCGAAAACTGAAATCTAAAAGCCGATCCAGATGATAAGTCTGCAGCCTCTTCAAGTTTGCTCACCTTTACTAGACAATAGTTCAATATCATACCGTGGATTTTATCGACCATTTCTGATGCAGTGACTTCAATTGGGCGACCAGAAAGTCCTGCTGCACCGAAATTAGGTAAACTAATAGTGGTTGGCTCCAATCGATGGTGTTGAGTCTTCATAATATTTTTTTAAGTTTCTATTTGGTTTGGGTGATTTATTTATTTTTTTGTGTGTAAAAAATAGTGTTTAATGAGCACACGAAATTCACTTTTTATTTTTACGAAAATTCTTGTAGGCATCTGTTTCAAGTGGCTGTCACACCAAAACTAATATTTATGTCGAAAAATTCTTTTGAATGATGCTTCTTGATAAAAAAGTTTTTGAATTTGCATTGGCAATGCCATATGTTTTCATTTTTAGGGACTTATTGACCCACTCTTGTAAGTTGTGTTTTATTGTAAGTCTATTCAATGTGAAGTGGCAAACTAAAAACAAATAAGCTGTCAGTTGTCAAATTGGCTATCTCTGGATAAAGCATTTCTAGTTTAAAAAATTAACATCGAAAATAAATATCTATTATATGCGTGGTAGTTAGCCCCATATGAGGCCAGGAAGATATTAGCCCCTTCAGCATTTTGGACCACTTTTTGAAAAATATTTTTTTTTTTTAATTTTGGTGCTTTCATTACGTATATTGATCCTAAGTCCTGCTTTTAAATATCCGTCCAAGAAAAAGTAAAGTCAAACTGCGTCAAATTAGGCGATCTTGGTGGCCAGTCGAAATCGGTATTTTTTGACATCAATCGGTTAAATAAAGGGATTGTTTCATGAGCAGTATGTCATGTTGCCCCTATCATGCCAGTAGTCCTCCATGCCATTCTCCTTCATTTCAAAAGCCAAAAAATCGCGCATCCATGCACTATATGGCACTTTATTGTCTGTTGACCGAAGTCCTCTCAACATTTCCATCTTCGAAATAGTAACATAAGTGTAAGTGAATTTTTCTGAACATACACATCAGCCAGTAAGCTTTGATGAACGTAAAGGTGCTTCAAATATAATCCTGAGGTTTTAAGTTCTCAAATACCAAACATTTAACATATTGTATTAACACGTCTACACAGCGTACAATGAACTACGTCGCTCATAAATACATGGTCCCAAGAATCAAGGACATTTTAAATTAATGCGTATTGAAAGCCGCAATATTTTTTTAGTCACTTCCATTTTTTATACGTTGAGAAATGGTGCGAATTAATTTTTAAAATCTTTCACATGGTCGATAAATGAAAATTAAGCTGATGAGCGCGGCTTATATGAAGTTTCTGACCAACATTGTCATTAACATCATCAATGGTCTCATTATTTTGTCTTGGACGGGGTTAATCTTTTGTGTTAGTGTTGCCATACTACCACCTTCATTGAGTTTGACCCATAAATATTTGATTGTTTTGGCTATTGCCACTGTAAGACCGCAATATTTACTTCTATACACACTGCGTTAATACAAGAGTGAAATGCTTTTCAAAGTAAACTTTTATAATTTCAGCTTCTTTTAACGTGTAGTGCCGCAGAAATGTCAAATGTCAAATATCGATTTGGCAGTTCCTGTCATTTTTATTTTTTTTTTACCAGAAGGTACCACAAACAAAATCACCCTATAAGCTATAGATATACGTCAATACGAGTTCTCAACTCCTAAGTCAACTCACCTAGAAACATAGGTCGGAAACTTATTTATGATCAGAAAATGCCGAATACCTTATCAGGTTGTAACATAAGCATTGCGCGATTTTTAAAAGTCTGTTCAATGTTAGTTAATTTGCACCGAATGCAAAAATTAAGACGTCAACGTAATTTCCTCCATGAGACAACACTAAAAAAATTGTTTGACGTTGACGAAAAAATAACCCAAGAACCTCTTGGATATCATCCCGATATATCCAAGATCTTTCCCATCAAAGAAATTTTGCAGACTTCGGAACAAGTGAAAATCTATAGGTGCTAAATCTGGAGAAAGTCTGCAACGGTGTATGCAAGGGTGAGCATTATCCTGATAGAATAGAACAGCCCTTAGATTACTCAGATCGGTCGTTTCTGCTCTAGTGCCGACTTTAATCTACACAGCTGTTGAAAGTAGACTTGTGCACTGATAGTCTGAACACGAGTCAATATCCCATCAATATGCCATCAATATGCCATCAATATCCCATCAATATCCCATCAATATCCCATCAATATCCCATCACTATCCCAGCATGCCACCATACAGACAGTAACCCCTTAAGCGGCTGAAGTTGACGTTTAGTTTAGTGGAGACGTTTAATGTTATTGTAATGGACCCATTTTTTTTAATACATTTGAAAATATAAGGATTGGTATTATCACGCCAAGATACCTGTTGGTAGTTTGTTGTTGTCTAGGTTGATGTTCCTTGAAGCATTTAACTCATTTTTGGGTTCAAGCAATTTTTTTTTTTTTTTTTTAAGAAAATTGAAGAACTTTAAAGGAAATACAATGATGACCACACAAATTGATTTTGTATTCTAGAAACAATCGGTTTTCCAACTGGGTGGTCAGGTTTTGGATAGTGGTTGGTCGGAAGCTATGTCAAAGTAGAACATTGGAAGAAATGATCATTTTACAACGAAATTTAAATTTAAGCACAAATGCTGGTGTCGATAACCAACGTGCTCTTACAGCATTACAGAACAGAAGCGGACGATCTTGTTTGTCTTCAGTAAATTCATCGGTCTGATCATTGTCTTCTTCAGATGCGGAGAGCAAGAAGCAGTGACTCCACCACGATATTCAAAGAATGTCTCAATGATTTTTAATTGACAAAAAAAAGCTCTTCTTTCGAAAATTTTCAAGTTCACTGGTGAAAAAAGAGGGAAGAGCGAAACCCACCTCCGTTTCTACAGATATCAACTTGATAACTTTTAATTTCCAGTGGTAAATTTCGTTATATAATGTTGTCGTTGAATCAAGTTCGCACTAAGTCAATGATTTCACGAACATTATGACACGTACCCCTTTTCTAATACAATACTCGTAGAACCATATATGTTCCTTTTCAATGTAATCCATATCTTTGCAGAAGTAATCACCGAAAATTAACTTAATATTTTCTATTGATCGGGCTCTGGCCGTCCATTACGTGGAAGATTTTGAGAAAAGATCTTGGCCTATACCCATATAAGAGCCAGCTGATGCAGCATTTGAAACCAATGGACCATCGTCGTGCTTCGTACGTTCAGTGAATGGGCTGAATATCAACTGAAAATTGAATCCAATTTTTACAATCAAAACATCTTTAGTAATGAGACTCATTTCTGACTTAATCACAAGACTTTTGAGCCCCAATTACATGCCGGAGGCATAATTTATTTTTTTTTTTTTTTCAAATCTGAGGACGGAGCAAACTTTACCGTCAATAACGAGCGCTACAGGCAAATGATTCGTAATTTTTTCATTCCCTGTGTCAATAAAAATCTTTTAAGAGACAAATTGTTTTAGCAGGATGACGAAGCATGCCACACAGCAACAGCTGGTCAAACCATCACTGTATTGGGAGAAACTTTTGGTGAGTAAAGAATTATCTCAAGAAATTTACAAGTCAATTGGCTAACTAGATCATGTGTTTTGACTCTTTTGAGCTATTTTATGTAGAGGTATGTCTAATCACACGTATATGTTGATAAACCAGCTACAGTTGCCAACTAAAAAGCTAACATTCGACCCGTAATTGGCGAAATAAAACAGATAGGGTGGACCTTTATAAGACGCAGCCCCGATAGCCATGCGCCCAAACTAAACAAAATATTGATAACTTAATTTTTAATAAGAATTCTATACCTCTAAATAAAACATCATATATGTTTCCTTAAAACCGTGGCGGACAAATAAGCGAAACCTTGAATAGTACTATCGACTCGCGAAACTTTAAGACATCTGAAACATTGTCAGTACGTCATTAAAAATTTCAAGAGAATAGGTGCATTTTCAAAGTTTACCAATCCAAAAAAAATTAAGTCGCAATCACCACTTGATTTACACCATAAAACGGCCAGGTTAGAATGAGAATGAAAAATAGCGAAATCTTATTTGGAGCGATGAAATGAATTCAATTAGGATGGTTTTGACGAATGATCGCACTATTGGCATGACGTTAGAAATGAGAACATTTTGTCCACCAACATGGTGAACGCACTTTGACTATAGTTAGATTAGTTGAAATGGAACTTCTCTTTGGCCAAGGAATGCCGAAAAATATAAAGAACTTTTAAAGGAAATGCTTATACGATTTCTAGAAGAGCAGGATCAGAACTTTTGTGAGTTTCAACAGAATTATGCTCCTATCCACATGGTAGCTTTAACTAGGGAATGGTTTGTTAATAAAGATATTCCTCTTCTGAAATGCCGAGTACATTTGCTGGATTTGAACCCAATTGAAAACTGGCATTCTGTCAAGAAGGGGTTTATGCTGACAGGGAGCAATTTAATAACATGAATTAGCTGAAGACCGCTGTTAAGAGAAATAATAATAATAGGAGACAAAACGTCACAAAGTCTAGTGAATTCAATAAAAACTCATACAAGGAAAGTCTCGAAACTAGAAAAATTAAGTTTAAAGTTTCCTTATATGTAAACTCTGATCAATAAGGAATCCTTTAACCCTCTTACGTAGAATGAAGGCGTGATTCAGTTCGGTGCCGTAGTTCAAGTGGTAGTGCATTGACTTCCCAATTGAACGGTTCGGAGTTGAGTACTAGCCGTAACCGAAGGACTTTTTTCAAGCAACTACAATATTGTGAAATGAATGGTTGCCTAAATACAGCATCAAGTCAATTTACACTAATAATGTTGGCCTCCCCCTTAAATGTTAGATGTCACCATGGTTCGAAATAACCCATATTCGTAAAAACTTAACAAGTGCTAAGGCATTTTAGATGTATTCATACCCACTTCAGTGTTAAGTTCAAAAAAAAAAAAAAAAGATTACTGATAAGTAACCTCCTTCTTCTTTAACTGATATCCTTAACGATCACATGATCACTACCGAACTGAACAATACCGTGATAAAGGATTCTCCACTGATGCACGGTTTCTCTATATTAACCTATATCACTTCAGAAAGTCCTCAGCCGCACTGTATCCAAAGACGCAGAAGGTGCCGTTCTAATCCAGGAACCATTGATTGTAGAAGGCGTGATTCATGAACTTCGGACACCTGAATATGTTCCGCTCTATACAAACGATAAGGGTAAGATAAGAAATTGTATATTAGTGGAACGGAGTCTTAATGTATTCCTTATATGGCTGACATATCTTTGCCGCGAACATATGGTCCCTCTCCCTTATGATAACCTAGAAAAGGTAAAATTGGAAGCTTAATGGCAAAAAACTAGCCTCCTCATCGGGTGCGACGCTAGCGTACATAGCACGGTTTGTGACACCAATAATAAAGTTAAATAATTTTTTGTTTATATTATGCATACTAACCTCATTGTTTGCAACATTTGTTATGACTCCAAACATAAACCGTACATGAAGTGCCAGATATCACTTTTTTCTCCAAAAACATCACCCAAATAATAAAGAACTTGACGGTATCTTCTAAATACTCTTTCCAGACCAATGCCAACTAGTATTTCGGAATTATCGGAAAACTGATTGGCCAAAATACAGAAAAACACTTTTAAAACTTCTCTCCTCTGAAATCTTAGGTCACTATGGAACACCAACGAGCTTGACATGAAAGTCTAGGCTCTCACCCTGACTCTTAGTCAGGCAATGGCCGTTCCCTGCCTTCTTGTCCAACCTCCAGTGAAGAGAAAGCCACACTGATGGACAGCAGCATTATAACCGCTGTTATATAATAACAAAAAAAGTGACAGACTGGGACTCCTATAAAAAATCCCTCAAAATATATAAAAAGAACTGATGAAGGCAAATCAACTTTCCTGGGAGACAATCTGTAATAAAATAACAGAAACCTCTGAGGCATCGCGGATAAGAAAAATTCTCGATACAAAATTTTCGATGACTCGCTGTTTGAAAAAAATCGCCGGCTTTTGGACGACCTCAATTGAGAAATCAATCAACCCGCTACTGTACTTTCAGGTAACTTCCTATTCACAGCCAGTCCTTAACAGAACTACTGTAGCCGCAGCTTAAATTAGTGGTCTGATTGCAAGAGACAAGCACCTTTGGGAACTGGATAGCTTAAAACAATACAACTCTGAAATCTAGTTAAAGCTGAATCTGAATCGCTTTAGCACTATCACAGGTGTCATTACTGGGCACTGTTTTATAGAAAAGCATGCAAGAAGGCTTGTCGTTTTTACAAATGATTTCTAAAGTAACTGCATGCTCTACTTACTCTGTATATGCGCAGCTCTCTCCCAAAGAAGGTAGCTCTATTTATTCTACAATGATAAAGCGTTCTAAACAATATAGATTTCAACAGTCTTCTATGTTCCACTGGAAGCTTAAATTGGTTTCAAATGTAAGAAAGGTGCGAAACCTATAATTTATAACTCTAACTTTTCAAAAAAGCGAAAAATACGCAACGGCATGTACTATCAATTTTGCGATAGTTCTGTAATTTTGGCACACATTTTTTTTTTCGGTTTCTGACTTTTTTCCGACGTTCGCATTTTAAAACTTCTCTGGAGGATATCCTCTTTCATTGTGGTCTTTCATTGTGGTCTTTCATTGTGTTTGGGATCCTTTCATAGCTAACGAAAACCTATATTTACATATTTAGTTTCTAATATATATTGCGTAACCCTCATCCAAAAGAGGTGGGTCAACTGGATAGTTTTCTGAAATGCTATAAGTGTCGGCTCCTATATGTACATCTTGAATTATGTTCTACTGTTGATGCTCTAGTAAGTGGTTTATTAAGTTATTCGTCCTGGATGGTATTGTTGACGATGCTGTTGATTCCGTCAATGTTAACAACGACAAAACTTAAATAACCGCACAACCACCGTAATAATATGCGTCTAAACATCTATCCTCTTTTAGAAGAATTTGGGATCGAATTGGTTCATATAGTTAATATGCATATGTGTGTAAGAGCGTTAAACTATGTAGAAGTACAGTGAAATTGAAGAATTACTAAGGAATCAGTAGTTGTAACATCGCACTTTGAATGCATACATTCAAATATATGTATGTAGGAGTGAAATAGTTTATATTAAAATTTAATAAAATATTTTTAGTTCGGTTTACTTGGTGATGGTGTAGGCGATGGTGACGTTGGTGACGGTGATGACGGTGGTGGTTAGTAGTATGTGGAGAGTTGTGGCAACGATGGTGGAAAATAATACAGACTGAGACAGCTTCTGTAAAAAAAAAGCGTTCGTTGTTCGTTGCGTATGAACAATGATGCCAATAACCTTAGTTGGTCCCATAACTCGGCCATGCTGTTATTCAACGGCTCGTTGAACGTTTAGCTCAGTCATCTTATGAGACTAGATATACCCACAAAACTAATGCGGTAAGTAAGACATCTCAGGGACGCAGAGCGTCTCAAGGAGTTGTGTTATTTAAGGTGAGTAATGGTTCTCCATTAGTAATTAAGTTCGAATGAACTTCTGCCGGTACTTCTGCTTCTGTTAATGAATTGCTGAAATTTATTAAATAGTTTGAACCAATGTTCGGGCTTATCATTAGAAAGCACGAACAGTATAATTTTATTGATCCGTTCAACCTGCCCGTTATCGCATGGAACACCAGTTATCACTAATAGGTGTTTCATACTTCTTTTTGGCTTTTTGGCAGTATAGAGAGAAATCACTTGAAGTGAACGCTGAACCCCAACCAGTTACTACGGGTTTCGGATTACCAAATGTGGCACTTTGCTAACTAAGTTTTTGCAGAACTTCGCCAATGGATAAGGTTTTTGTTGGATATATCCATACAACAAGAAATATGTATTTATATTGCTTCCCTGTAGCTGCCAAAGATGGAACGTATCTAGCGGTCGATCATTTTTTTGAATAGGATTCACAAAATCTGCCTGTATACCTAGTTTTTATTCCGCCAAAATACAGTCAATACAATAACGATAATACCCGACCATTGCATCATCCATTGTATCACGCTGATCCGCTCGTCCTTTATTTGTTTTGCTTTTATCTTATATACCAAATCGCTATGAGCTACCTTTACTACAGGGTTTCAGCTCAACGCGTCGATATGTTCCAACCTTACTTTATCACGGTGTTCCAATACGTATTCATTTCCTACAGCAAAAACGCCTATCCTGCTATTCTTGGTACCAGGTCCTTTTATTTCAAGGTCATCTTCAACGCTACACCATTGGTGATTATTTTAAATCTCAGACCTAGAAGATACACCCTAAGCTTTTTCAAAGCTGCCACTATAGCCACTACTTATAAATTATAGCTTCTATTATAGTCCGGTGCTGGTGATGTCTTCCTACTATACAATAGAAAAATACTGGTTGAAAGGAATTACCATCGCACGACTTTGGCATTAGGATCGCTTCAAACCTGGTATTGGACGTATTCGTATGTATAGTAGTCCAGTCTCGGCTTTAGGGTTGTAAACATTTAAGGTTGGCTACCGCCCATATATATTAGGACTATATTTTGGGTAATAAGTGGGTGAAGTATCTCGTTGACATACTTCTGAAATACCCAAAAGGCATTGTCGTGAACTTGAATTGACCAGATGGTGTAAAAAAAAGAGATGTACTTTCTACTACTTCTGATTTAAGAACGGATGGATTCATGGCAGCATTGCGACGTATGATCAGCAGAAGAGGATCTATACACCATATCTACAGCGATAATGGAACAAATTTTGTTGGCGCAAAAAATATTATTAATGCATTACAATCCACGCTAGCTGAAATGTGATTTAATTCCACCTGGAGCTCCACATTTTGGTGGACTCTGAGAAGCCGGTGTTAAGTCAGTCAAATACCATTTGAATCGCATCATAGGAGAGCAGAAATTAACATACGAAGACATGAATACCATCCTAGTGCAAATAGAAGGATGCTTGACCTCGAGACCACTCTGTCCTCAAACAAGATATTTGCAAGCGTTGGTAAGAGGACTACATAAACAAACTGCAACAGCGATATAAGTGGAAGCAGCCAGTAAAGAATTTGGAACCTGGGCAATTGGTGCTGCTAAAAAACGAGCTGCTGACACCATCGAAATGGCCTCTAGGCAAAATAATTGAAGTGCACAGCGGAGTTGATAATCTTGTCAGCGTAGTAACAGTGAAAACGCAAAAGGGAACATTCAAGCGACCAATAGCCAAAGTGTGTTTCCTGCCAAGCGAAGAAAACATCATGAAGCCTGATGATAACATGGTTCAACCGTCAAATCATCCATTAAACAGACCCAGAAGGAAGCTGAGGAATAGAAAACAATCAACCAGTTTCTCCATTGCCCTTGTGATTCTATCATTATTTGCATCCATCACGTCGGGATCTACAAGGTATACAATCACCCATCCGGAAGCTAGATTATTTGTAGAACAAATTGGAACAGCCAAAATTCAACGAGGAGTATTACTTACGAGTATACGATTCCCAATCGCAGACATTTTACGTGATCAATTCAACATAAACAAGACGAGAGTTCAAATAATTGAGTTGTGCGACAAGGCAAAATCAATAACAAAGGAGAGTCAATGTGAGTGATGAATTGCGTCATCACATGGAAGAAGAACGGAAGAACGTACTCTCAATTTTCATTAGACTGGAAGACAAAAAGAAGACTTTGCGAAGACAAAAACGATGACTACTAGGAACTTTTCTCACTTCAATATTCGGAGTCAATGATGAAGTATACCATGACATCGAAGATCTAGACAGCCCAGAAAAGACCGGGTCACCGTTTTGAGATCAATTGCGCAACAACGTCGGAGGAATGTTGCAAAATGTTGATGATATCAACATAAAATAGTTATTTTACTTCATTATTCGCATTTATTGCTTAGGTTAACAATATTTGTGTTTTTATGTGTCAACATTTATTTTGGTATTCTTTTACCTTGGACTTTGTCGCTTCGTTTTTAGTGCTTAGGCTAGCAGAATTTCTATATAAATTAAGTTGAAATTAAATTACTCGGCTCAGTCTTGTTATTTAATCGAACCAAGCCTTTTACTACCTAATGTGAGGCTGCATTAGGCGATTGAATTACAAAATATAAAAATTCTAAATAGTAGAATTTTCAAACTGAGACTTGGAAAAAATCATTCTCAAGATCTAGGGGGAAAATATTCGTGTGTCGCAGAGCTTATCTAAGTGGTCCTCTGTGATTGGAATTGGGAAACGATCTCTAACAATCTGTTTTTTAAGTTTCCTATAATCAATACAGAGGTGTTTGGATACATCTTTTTTATTAACCAACATTATTTAGCTAGCGAATTCCCAAGAACTTGTTTGAACGATGCCTTCCTGGAGCCATTCTTCAATTTGATTAGCTTCTTCTCCAAAGGTGAGAACCTTTCTGGATTTTGATAAATAAGGTTTTCATTTTTCAAAATTATTTTCATTTCAAATCGATCCTAGTTTCCATTTACCGGTTTATATTTCTCTACTCTTTTTATTCACGCGCTATATATACTCTTGGTTTTCTACATAAAAGTATCTATCCTACGCTTTATTGTGTCTCGCTGCAATACTGGTGAGTCTAACCTTGCATGCTCGCTTGTTTGGAATAGTGTAACCTCACTACCGTTGTCTATGAGCGCGTTAACGGAATTTGCCGTACTACTGAATTCACCTAGTTTCTGGAAGTTTGATTTGCTGTTGAAGCCATGTTGACTATACTCACATTTGTTGGATGCCGAGGGCATTGAAGTGCTTTGCGTCCAAATTCTCGTCACTTAGAACATCTGGGTCCTTGCAAGATGGCACTTGCTTCCGCAGTTGAAGCAGACCATACTTCGCGGCTCTGAATGATTTCCTTCCGAAAATGCTTTATAATTTTCATATTTCTTTTTAGACCTTTAAAATAAACTTCACCTGTAACACATAACTTGTTGTGATGCGTATTATGCATCCCATCGATTACATATTGAACAACTGGCTTTTCGTCAACCTTCGTACGAGAACCCAACTGCTTAATTGCCAAGAAATACAGCAGAGTGGTCTCTCCATTCTGCTGTTTACGCCCAGAGAGCTTTCGATGTTGTTCGGCACTTGAGACACTTTTTCCAAATTCGTCGACCAAAAAGGTGTTAGGACTCTCTCTAGGATCACCTACCAAAAAGTAACATCTCCAATGGACTCCGTTTCGTTAAATCGGCTACGTTTTTCACATAGTCTACCCAACCCTGTGTGCTGTAATCATCATCACCGCTAAACTCCTAAAAACATCTTGAAAAAATGCATTAGTTTTACTTTTATTTCGCAGGTATTCGACCTCCCGTTGTAAAAGTAAATTTCAAACTTTTTTTGGGCACTCTTTTCTCGCTCTTCTAATCCTTTTTCTCTCATCCTTAAATCCTTTCTTCTCAGTTCTAGCTCCTGTACCATATATGAAATATTATTTCTGGCAGAGCTGTTCTTATTTTTTTTTCTTCCCATTTCAGAAATATGTTCTTGAAAATTATGAAAAATATTTTTAGACCAAAGAAAAAATCGAAAAAAATAGAAAAAAAAACCTTTTGGCTTCCTGGAGTTCACTCACGAATAAATTGGAACAAAAGTTGGGAAATTTGACGAGTGGTTTTCATTACTTTTTTATCTTGTATTAATTTCCTACACTACGTCGGTTATAGGACCCTTTTTCGGATTTATAAAATCTATTATAAAAAAACAATTCCAGTCGATCCAAATCAGATTTTTTTGTTTTCTGATTATAGAGTGCATTAATTTCTCGTTTTTGACAAAATTACACAATTCAATCATTAATTTCAACTTTTCCCGGCAACATAGAGCAAAGGGGAATAGAGTTTGGCCTTCTATCAGAGGCGGGTGTCCTTTTAACGATTTTGATTGACATTTGACCATTTGCGCAAAGGCGAGTGTATGCGCTTACTTGCCATTATCAATAATTGAATAGTATATCCACAAGTCATTTATCTTAATGCGATGATTGTTATTAGTTCGCCCCGGACCATGTCATATTTCCCACACTCTATACACTGCAGGCGGCAATGCCTATTCGCAGGACCAAAACAAATTCGACAGTATATTCCTAATCATGAAGGACACAATTTTATTACTTGTCAATTTGTGATCCCATTTTATACCCCAGCAAACTGAATGAACATGTAACGCCGACATGTATCCCTACAATGCCCGTCCTTAAACTTATACACACACAAAATGCCTGGTCCACATGTGCGGACATAGCATGGAAGGCGCGCCCCAAGCATGGGCTTCAGAAATTGAGAGTTCCAGTGTTTCAGGGTTTTAACTTTGGGGATATAAAGGACTCATAATGAAACATCATTTGTCAATTTCAAAACGAAAAAGGAATAACAATGGAATCACTAACCGGAGAAAAATATTCAAGTTTGCCTCTGCCGGAGCTGGGAGTAAATTCGAGTTTTTTTTTTTTTTCTTTTTCTTTTGTTTATATGTGTATATGTATATATTTTTTCTATGGGTTGTCATATTACTCGTACTTCTGTCAAATCCCAAGGTCCTTGTTCGTTTTTATTGCTCCTGTTTTAGGATTATTATTATTTTTTTTTTTTTTTTGTAGCTTTTTGTTAGTCTTCTGTCGGTTCTATATCTCATTCACTTGAAACGAATAATAATAATTATTCTCATCATGGTTTACAACACCAATGGACACACATGACTTACAGCAGTGACAGCTTCTATTCCTATATAGGGTGACTGAGAAGAGAAGTACATAATTTTTGATGTAATGTTTTTACAATTGTCATATGTCATTAACTTGGTGTAAGGCGAAGAGCCAGGGTGACATCTTCTTTTTTTTTTTTTTTTTTTTCTTTTTTCATGTTCTGATTTCGTTTTTTCTGCATTTATTCCTGAGAGGATAAGTAAAATAATAAGTCTCATGATTATATAAAATATGCAAACGCTGCGACAGAGACAGATCCTTTGGCAATATAAACTCTCGTTTTCTCGCAATGGGATTCTAAATTGGCTCATTCGACCGGGTCAATAAATCTCGTGACAGTGTTTTATGTATATGCTTATGTGTACTTGTATCGATGAGCTTAATCTACGGTTGACCAGACATTTGGGTCACGTACGACAGTAAGTCGAAATTAAGTGGAAGCATGCTTCCCCTAAAGATTAAATGAATACTTACCCCACAGTGTTTTGACGAAGGATTTGTTTCTGGTTTTTGGAGGGAAGAAACAATTTGAGCATGTGCTTCTAAATTAAGTACTATATGTAGACAGAAACTTTTTTTTTGGAGCATAGAAGGAGATTATTGGTCGTTTTCTTCTGATTTTCGACATCTCAAATACGTTTTTGAAAGTCTTCTTTTTCTCGCTACGTCAATTGGGCTTAAGCATCAGGATGTACATATTTTGTATACTTGTCTTGTATATTGTATATAGTTTTAAGTACATCCACGTACGACTTTATCAAATCTATGATGACATGTGACTTTGTAATTTTCGGTCAATAGTTGATAATATTAGCACATTTTAATTCTAAGTATTATTGCTTTAATTTATTTATTCTTAATTTTCGTACATTTATTTACAATTTAACAAATTTTTACAGTTCTTACAATTTATATAAGTAATGGGAATAATTATTAACATTTTTATTCAGTGAAATAAATAGTTATCTCTATTGTCACTCTATTAGAGTGACTCAACTTTTTGTTAACATGATTAGCAGAATAAAAGGCTTTTGATAGTATTTTTTTTTATTTGTACTTATAATTCAATTTAAAAAAAATAAAAAACATTATAATTTAATATAAAAAATAATGATAGCCAAATTCATCTTTTAACATAATTTAATACAACAAAAGTAAAAGTAAGGCATTTGATCAATTTGTTGACTTTGCGAAACTGTTCCCACTTAGCACTACGTATGACCTCCTTTTGCTTTTAGGACCGCTTTAATTCTTCTTGGCTTGAATTCAATTAAATTTTCGGTACCATAATTCATGCAAATCCAGGCAATCTCCAGGCAAATCCGAAATAGCACGTTTAACCTCATTTTAAAGATGTTCGTTCGGATTGAGGTTTGGAGATTGTGGTGTCTAATCAAATATTTGAAATTGCATTTTGTAGACACGCTTTTGTAATTTTGGCTGTGTGTTTCGGATCATTATCTTGCTGGAAGACAATGTCCGACACATTTTTATACCACTTTTCGAAACTTGTAAGGAGTCCGTCTTACAGAATGGTGATGTATTGAGTGGCATTCATGGGACCCACCTCTCTTACACATTCACCAACCCCTTCCATGCACATGCATCGCCGAATCAAAACATTATCTCCTCCAAATTTTAGTATTTGATATGACGATCGCTGGTTGGCTCACCTGGCTTTTTCCAGACCCGTCGGCGATCATCGGACCCAAGATGGTTTATTTTTGTTTCATCCGAATAAATTACCCTTGCCAGTCGAATTTGTTTTGTGCGCTTAGAGCAACTTATGGTCCACATAATCGGCCTACCCAACACTCAATTCTACGCGACGACCGCAATGAACGCATCAGCTTGGCGTATTTTACATTAGGCTTAGGAGCATATAAAATTCAATTCGTGTAAGAACTGAAGCTGGCCACTATTCTGAATTGTTACTGTTTTAGGCGTTGGGCTTTTGAAGAACTTCAAAAAGATTCACTGCTTGCGACCAAATTTTTTTCCAGCGATTGGGCCTATATTTTACTTACTGCTGCCATTAAATGTAAACAAAACAACGGTTTGGTGTGGTTTATGCCCCGGTGGAATGGTCGATCCATATTTCTTCAAAACACAAGCCGGCCGGAATGTAACTGTGAATGGCCCCCGTTATCGGGGATAACTTGCTGCCTGAAATTGAACTGAATAGCCCGTGGTCGCGACGATAATTGGTTCCAACAATACGGGGCCATTTGCCACATAGTCCGTGAAAGCATGGACCGGTGTCTTGGTCAGCTATATCATGTCACATCACATTTTTATACTTTTTTTTTGGGGTTACGTATGTTAAAGTATAAAGTTTACATGGATAACACGACTATGATTGAGGCATTGGAGGCCAACATTATTCGAGTCATTGGTCAAACATCACTCGTAATGCTAAAATGCGTCATCGAAAAGTGCAACATCAGAATGGACCATGTTATCTTCAAATCTTCAAAAAATAAATGTAAAAAATGGTTCTTTTATATACTAATAAAGAGTAACCGATAAAATTAAATTTTTTTGAAAAAGGAAAAAGGAGTTGTCCTTTATAAATCCACCACATCTCACACTGTGCAATTTTTCAAAAAAAAAAAAAAAAAAACTATGTTCAACCGTATTGAAGGCTTTTGTGATACCAATATCGACTCAAGGCCATTTTGGATAAATATACAAAAATCTTAGAGCGCATCTTACGTAGAACATTTTACATTGGCGCATTTCAGCAAATCAAAAAAATTACCCGAGAAAATACTTAAATTATAAATATGTGTCAATATATCAACAACATTAAGGACTACGTTTTTCAATACGATGTTAGTTTTGCTTAGGGAGTTTATTATTTTCAGCAGATCAAACCCTGTAATAAATTCAAAAAAGAAGCTGTTATTTACAGAGGTACATAGACCAAAATCAGTTGTTGTGCAGCAATATCAGAGCCTTCGAGGAACAATAGAAAAAGACATTTAAACCATATTCATTGAACTCGTTAGCTACTTCAGCAAAATCCGTGACAGTAATGCTTCCACTTTTAAGTACAATAGATGCGGTATGATTCCTTAAGTAACGATTAATTATACTACTTACAAGTTCACATTTTTAAGTGTTGCCGGACTTTGTAAGACTCCTATCTATCATGTTGCATCACTATGTACGAGTATACTACACGGTTTCAAGGAGATCCTTCAAGGAGAAGATTGTTTTGTGCAGATGTAGTGCTACTACCTTTTGTCGTCGATCAAAATCCTAAATTTTGTAAAGTATTTTCCTTTGGTGCTGTGGGACTGTTTTGAATTGTGCGATATAAAACTAATCACGCAGTGTAAATGCTGTCAAATGTTCATCATATCAAGAGGTAATGTATTTCAAACGTTTTGTGAAATATGCAGGGAACCACCGTTCAAAGACCGTGAAGTAAGAAAAGGAGAAACCTCAGCTAATTATCGAGGTTGCGAAGTAGCTTGGGATTTGCAAAAGAGGCAATACAAATTTCTAAAACCGCAAAAGGAGCTTTCAAAAGAAAAAGAAAAACCATTAAGCCCTAGACGGGGCGGTTACTGGGCAAACTAACATATGCCCAAGCTGCAAATTACAAACTGTAAACTGCTGAGAGACAATTAAAAACTTCAAAAACTGTGTAGTAGGCACAAAAACCTAAAGCTTTTGCGCCACCAATCAAAAAAAAAATAATAATGAATGGATAAAGGGAGATACGGAGGAAGTGAAAATATTTGCTTTCCATCTGGAAGAGACCTTAATGACCTTCGCTGACTTAGTACTGAAATAATGAAATTTAAACAAAAAAAACCTCCCGGTTTCGACTTAATAAGTCCTTAATATGCTACATAGAAAAGCGCTACAGCGCAGCCTGGTCATCTGGCGAATCAGTTTGCACAACAATTCTCTCTTGATATTTTAAACTCGGTGCACATATGCGAACATAAATCTTATTTAGGTCCATCGAACAGTGTAAGCCCATCAATGTTTTTGGATGATATTAGTGTTAAGGAAGTGCAAAATATTCTCCAATCATTATTAAATGTCAATAAATCAGCAAGGGAAGATGAAATACGACCCAAAGACTTAAGTCTGACTTAAGCTGAAATTTTGGCTCCAGTTTTAATAATGTTCGTAAACAAGAGCTTATAACAATCGAATATACCAGAAAGGCTGAACTTATCCATTATCCGACCTATACAGAGAGGAGGCACAAAAAATATTATTGGGAACTACCGCCCAATTTCATTCCTATCCGTAACACCAATAAGATACTCGAAGAAGCTTTCGCCAAGAGGCTAGCTAGGTATTCTAGCTAAAAACCAGTTCGGTCTTAGAAAAAACAAAAGCATTAATCGGTTACTCGGAGACTTTTCAAACCAAATCAATCAAAATCAAGAAAAAAATCATAACACCATCATTCTATTTATCGACTTTAAGAAAGCTTTTGATCCATTATGTCATAAAAACAAATTGAGACAAATGGAAATGGTTGGTGTAAAAGGACCATTTCTGGCATGGTTTGAGTGTTATCTGACAGGCTGAAATATGTAGTTAAAATAGGACAGCATCTTAGCGAAGAAGAAGCCGCATCATTTGGAGTTCCACATGGATCAAGCTTAGAACCGCTAATTTTCATCACATGTATGAACGGAATGCTTACAGTTCTTAGCAATAGTACAGTCTATAAACATGCTGACAATACGCCGATTATCGTTAATCACAAAACTTAGAAGCAGCTGAAAAAATCTTGCGAAGGAGTTCGATGTTATAACAACATGGTGTCATGAAAACGGCCTGGTCATAAACGCCAACAAAACCAAAGTTATGCATATACGCCCACCCTATATTTTAAAATATAAACTAACAATTAAAACGTATAACTATGACTGTCTGCATAAAGTTAATAGCCATTAACTTCTTCGAGCTGATGACGACTATTCAACTATCCTTAATAACGTCTCTACGTGCAAATACTTGGGAGTTATCGTCGATTACAACTTCAAATGGAGTTATAATCTAGAGGCGCTTATTAATAAACTCAGAAAATCTGATGTGATGTGAACAGGCAGTTTCTAACAATAGAGCAACTGTACAAAATGCAGATACTGTCAGTCTTATAGTCCCCTTTTAGTTTGATACACTTATTCTAGCGATTTACCAACTTTTTGATCCCGTCCGAAAATTAATTTTCCGGAACGTCTGCAAAATACGCCTTCGAGGCGTCGATGATTTCCTCGCGTGAGCTGAATTTTTTTTTGATGAGCCATCTTTTGAGGTTTGGGAAGAGATAATAGTCCGAGGGAGCCAAATCGGGCGAACACAGTAGATGCGACAGCGATTGGAGCAGTAAGTCATTGATTTTAACCATGGTTACAATGCTCTTGTGCGCCGGTGCATTTTTTTTTCGCTTCATGTGAGGCCGTTTTGCAGCTATTTCGGCCTCCAATCGCTCCAATAATGCACAGTAACACTCGGTGTTGATGGTTTTTCCTTTTTCGAGGTAGTCCAAAAAGAGTATGCCATGACAATCCCAGGAAACCGACGCCATAACCTTTCCGACACATCGGGCCTCCTTCGGCCGCTTCGGACCACTCGTGCCGGTTTCAGTCCATTGCCGGGCACTCATTCTGGTCTCTTGTGTTCAACAGTTACCAATCGATGCCATAAGTC
This sequence comes from Volucella inanis, assembly GCA_907269105.1. Classification (NCBI taxonomy): domain Eukaryota; kingdom Metazoa; phylum Arthropoda; class Insecta; order Diptera; family Syrphidae; genus Volucella; species Volucella inanis. Next base: position 143,846,559 of record OU026153.1, read on the forward strand.
CGCCCGATTCCGCATCAGCAAGTCCAAACACTCTTTTGAAGTGCTCTCGCGTTCGTGTTTTGGGTCAAGAGTGAGTATGCCCGGCACCCAGCGCCAAAATAACTTTTTCATATGCAGAATCTTTGTGGTATCTGCTAGCTTGCGCACCTTCATTTTCCGGTCAGCCAACACCATTTCATGTATTTTTTTGACATTGTCCTATGTAACCGCATTGGAGGGCCTGCAGCTGCGGACTTGATCGGTAGTGGAGTTGCGGCCACCACGAAACTCTCGAAACCAATATTTGGCGGTATATTCCGACGGAGCATAAGCCCCATAATATTTATCCAACTTTTCTTTTGTTTCCTTCGCCGTTTTGTCTCTCAAAAAATAATGTTTTATGAGAGAACGAAAATCGTTTTTGTCCATACTCAACATGATGCCAAACACGTCAACAACAATCAGCTGTCAAAACAAAACTAAAGACAGTATCGCACTGCGAATTCAAGGTACCATAACCTTTTTTGCAGTAGCAGCACATTCTGGCGGCCAAAGAGGTTACTTTTCACTCCACCAAGTAGTGGTCGGAGGAAGAAATCCGAATAACAAGAAATTTTATAGACAAATTTCAATTCCACCAATTTTGTCGAAAATCTTTGAGACGTATACTGTCAATTATTGAAGGAACAAATCCTATCTCTAATCACTAGTTTGGGCACAGGAGTAGTATCTCGTAATTGATAAAGCCTTGGAAGAAAGAAAGATTTACTGAAACGTATAGATGTCTCGCAACCCTTTAATAAGTTATGGTACAAAGGCTTACAGTTCAAAATGCAGCAGGTCTTGCCACTGAGCTTTTATAATATACTGACAAAATATCTCGAGAAAAGAAATTTCCGTGTCCGACTCGGAAACGAGGTGTCCCAATTCAAAGAGATTTTAGCCGGCGTACCGAAGAGAACATTTCTCACCATACCGCAAAAAGATCGGACCATTCCACCTGTGTTTGCTGATGACAATGCTATTGATTGATTGACTCAGGCCCGGGTCAACCCCGAACAGTATAAATACAAACATATAACTTTAAAACTAACATTAATATGACATACTACGATAAAAATAAGGTGTCATGGAGCTTGGGATAGGGAATTTCGAAGACTGGATTTGATAACCCATTAACCAAGTTGTTCGCAGTTCTCAGCATTCTGGTCAAAGTTTCTTTAAAGCCGTAGACCGTTCGGTAAAAATTGATGTGAAAGAGGTGTGTATGTTAGACCTAAGATTGCGTAGATTAGTATTAATAGATATCATTTGGAGCAGGGTAGGGCAGACAATACAACCAGTGAGTAGCTGATGAACAAAGAGCACATCATCAACTTCTCGACGTTTTTTGAGGGGCTGTAGATTAATTAGCTTTAAACGATCGGTGTACGGAGGCAAGTTTTGGGTCTATACATATATCTGTCCAAGATAGACCCCGTAATGCAAGTCGAATGAATCTGCGTTGAATAGCTTCAACTCGCCTAGAGTGGCTTTCGAAGTAAGAGGACCAAACTTGGCTAAGATATTCCAGTAATCTAAAGAGATTTTGTGAAGTAAGGGTTGGAGAAATCCTTCGGCTATCGCTTAATGAACCCCAATAAATTAGCTTTGTTAATAATATCATATCGATATGCGCTCGGAAATTAAGTTTTTATCGCAAACAACGTCTAAATCGTGAAGTAAGGTGACAGGGGATATTAATTCATTGCCGATTCTTGGTGGTTATGGCACACGTTTACGCGAATAAGTTATAGTTTTGCATTTGCTAGCATTAAGCTCCAACCAATTTACAAGCTGTTCGGATCATTTTGAAGTACTTGACAGCCAGAGTGTATAGGGATTGCTTATAGATCTTCATATCATTTGCATAGATGGAAATGTGGGATTCTTTGATAATGAAATCTATATCAACGATTGCCAATATAAATATCACGGAAGGTGGTGATCTTCATGGAAGTATATCAGATATAACATAGTTACATTGGGATAAGAAGATTTAAAAAGCACATTCTATTGACGATTTATCAAAGGGCTAATTCATGCGAAATTTTAGCAAGGGCTGCGTTAAAATCGGTAGCAATTACATCGTTATTTTAGAAAGCCCTATTGATAAGGAGAGAAAATACGTTTGCAGTGAAAGACCATCAGGTCGTAAACAATGCTCTCAAATAGTTTGCGTATACAAGAGAGTTTAGCGATAGGAAGGTTATTAGAGATTTCATTTATGGGAAATTATTTTATGCAGCGGATTGAAGGAAATATATTTTGCGTGATAGAGAACCGAAAGAGAACGGAGAGAGGTTTAGCCAAGTTTGAGATTTTTTCAGGGTTCTCGAGGATTCGTTTGAGAATCTCAGGATAAGAGTGATTCACAGAGCTGAGAGAAAATGCTATGAGTTTACTGGTAAGCGAAAAAGTCAGAGGTAGACCAAGATTTGAGATATGTGCGCCATAGCTTACAAGTATTCCTTTTTCTACGCAGCGAGCGTAGCTGATTATTGTACCAGGGAATTGAGCATGTGGGATCTTTTTTGGGAACAAAAGTAACGTTTTTTTTTTTTTTTAAAGAGTTTGAAAACTAGGATGAAGAAAATTCCGATGTCATTATCTTGGAATGTTGAAATTAGTAGTACTAAAAAAGTATTTATATTTGCCGAAATTAGCCCTATCAAAATCGGAATGGGGAGACTGATGCAACTGAATTATATTACTTTATTTACTGTAAGCGAATTTAAGGGTTAAAGCTGTCGAGTTTACATAAAAGATGTTTACTCTCTGTGCTATTAAAATATCTCCGGGATTTACGATATCTAGTATAGAGCCAATAGTGTCTACAGTAGCTAGTAACTGTGAATTGGTTGGGATAGGTGGCTGTTAATATAGGGTTTTGCAATAGGGACTTGACAACTTTGAATTTAATTTGTGAACGCACTCTTTCACAAATCATCAAACTGTCATTGTCAATTTATTCAGTAAGCTCAACATTTTCATCATGGTTAAGTGCACTAACGAGCAACGTCTGAAAATTATAAAAATTTTCTACAGATACAGGAGTCGGTGGCTGCAACTTTAAGAGCGTTAACTCCAATTTTCTTTCGTAATTCTCGCCCTAGTAGACAGGCAATAACAAGTTTAGTGCAAAAGTTTGAGTATACATATTTGTTGTGTGATGTTGCCGTGTCAGTCAGACAACGGATTGATCGAAGTGTAGAAAATATCGCTGCCGTTCAGACGTCCGTAGCAAACGATCTAAATCAGTCAATTCCACGGCGTTCTCAAGAATTGGGCATCGCTCAGACCACATTATGGCGTATCTTGCGTAAGGATCTTGGTTTACACCCATGCAAGATCAAGCTGACTCAAAAATTGAAGCCGATGGACAATTTAAAGCGACGTACATTCTCCGATCCGGTTCTGAAGAAGATGCGTTAAGATGATGAATGTCATCGCAAAATCATCTTCAGTGACGAAGATCATTTTTGGCTCAATGGGTTCGTCAATAAGCAAAATATGCGTTATTGGTCAGGTGTAAACCCACATGTGCTTCATGAATCACCACTTCATCCACAAAAAATAGCTGTTTGATGCGGTTTGCATGCCGGCGGCGTTATTGGGCCATATTTTTTCGTCGACGATAACGATCTTCACGTTACTGTGAATGGTCAGCATTATCGCGCCATGATCACCAATTATTTTTGGCCCGAATTGGAAGATATGGACTTGGACGACATGTGGTTTCAACAGGATGTTGCCACATGCCACACAGTACACGCTACAATCGATTTATTGAAGAGTAAGTATGGTGAGCGTGTTATCTCAAGTCATGGGCCAGTTAATTGGCCGCCTTGTTCGTGCGATTTAACGCCGCTTAACTATTTTCTGTGGGGCTACGTTAAGTCATTGGTTTACACTAACACGCCGATGACGTTGGAAGAGCTCAGAGCCAACATTGAACGCGAAATAGCGGCGGTTTCGGCCGAAATGTGTGGCCAAGTCGTTGAAAATTGGGTCCAATGAATCGACCGTTGCAAACGTGCCCGCGGTGGCCATATGAACGAAGTCGAGTTCCATTCATAAAGGTTTTGATTGTACTTCAAGCCAATAATAAAGTTTTTGAAAAATAAGTTGTCAAGTCGTTATTAGAAAACCCTAGAGAAGCATATTATGAAATGCCCGTGGAGACTGTAATTTTTGCAGAAACGTATTCTAAGATTTCCGAATGAGAGATTTTGATAGGTTTAGAGTTAGGACTAGTATGAATTGCCAACAAAAACGATCCGACCAAAAAAGTTATTTATGTCATCGAGACGGTCGTTACGAAGAACTTCAAGATCTGAAGTGAAAAATAATTCTATTATTTTTAATGTCAAATGCAAATTTGTTTCAATAAGAGCAAATATTTCGTAGCTCTTTTGTGCTTATGTGAGTTAAGGAATATTGTGGAGATCTTAGAGCGCATCTTACGTTTTGATAATAGAGTGTGAACAGCAGTAAAGTAGGGCGTCAAAGAGTTGTTAGGAGAAGTAGTAGGATTTGAAAATGACTGATGGGTTTTGAGTTCATATAAGGGGAAATGCGGAAAGATCATTTACAACATCAGATAGAGATATTAAAAGCTTCATAAAAACAAAGGAAAATTTGATTTAACTCTTTCGGGTTAGTTGAGAGACCTTCTTGATGTATTGCGACAAGGAGACTTGTATTGGTCATACCATCAATGCAAACAGAGTCAGATTTATAGTTCAGATATGCTCATTTATGTTACGATTCCTAAGGTGAGTTATTACATAGAGACCCTCAACATTGTTGTCTGTAAGTTATTTTTTTTCAGTTTAGATTATGGAGAAAGCAGAGGATCTTCTCTGATGGTGAAGGTAAACTAGGATTGATAATATGGGAATGTATAAAATATGAGTATTTAGGTTTGTGCCTAGAGGGTAGAAGGGCGGTTTATGGTTAAAGGAAACTCGGTAGGCGGTTGGACTTAGAGATAGAAGCTGATTTTGAAGTGGTGAGTAGAATGTATGGATTTATGTTGGGTATAAATTTTAACTCGTGCGGTTTTTTTTCAGAATTTGAACGTGTATTTAAGAAAATCATGTACAATAGTATTATTCAAAGTATTGCCCATCTGAAGCTATGACTTTTCCCATCTTTCTGGCAATTTGTGGATCCCATCCCAAAAGAACTGCGCCGGCTTGGCAGCCAAGAATGAATCAAACCAATTTTTAATATTCTGCTATGATGTGAACCGTATTTCAGTGAGGGCGTTCTGCATCGACTGGAACAAATGGTAGTCAGAAGGGGCAAGGGCTGGGCTATAAGGCGGGTGGGGTGAGACTTCCCATCCACTGTTTTCCAAATAGTTCTTAACCGGAATAGCAACACTGGCCGATGGAAAATTATTGCCTCGTGTCTGGTCGCATATTCTGGGCGTTTTTCGGTTACTGCTCTCTTCAAACGGATTAATTGTGTTCGGTAGCGTTGTCCATTGATGGTTTCACCCGGTTTTAGCAACTCATGATACAGCACACCCATCTGATCCCACCAAATACAGAGGTAATGACCTTCGCGCCATGGATATTCGGCTTTGCCGTTGATTTGGCTGGTTGGCCAGGTTTCACATATGATTTCTTGCGCTTGGGGTTGTCGTTAAAAACAGGGTTACGAGTCCTGTGTTTGCTTAATTTCGTTTTTAATTGAGTTTTTCAAGCCTGTTTTTCCTTTCTGCAGTTGTCCACTAGTGCCCGAGACGAAAAGCAGATTTTGTGTTGTTTTTTTGACGGTGGGTAATATTTTCAAGCTGTCATATCGGTGGTTTCTTTAAGATCAATAAGGTTGGGTGCATTACTTTCGGCAAGAATTTCAGCCAGTATTGATTTATTATATTGTAAATTGGAAGTGTGGAGCTGTAAGGTGTAGCACCTTCCTCACTTGAAATGTCGTTTAGCTCTTCGATTATGCCTGCGACCGCAATTTTTGTTTCTCCGAGTCGTCTTTTAATGATGTAATGTTAAATTGAATTGTTTTTTCGCGACCGTCTAATTCTTTCACACTTTTGGTGATGGATTTAAATAGCGCGAATGAATCACTGAGAGATTTTTCTTGCTGGATTGATCTTGCAAAACGTTAAAGTTTTTGTTACTATGCCAAAATTCGAATCTTAGTTCGGCGATAAGATTAGCTAGAGATATAAGTTGCTGGTTATTGTATTTTATCGTCAGGGGTATATGCTTTTGCATTCATTGCAGAAGTTAGAATATGCTGTTGTATTCCTGCAGATACTTTTAGCATTCCGACTAAGTCCAATGCATATGGGATGAAACGACTTTTCGCATATTCCTTTGCATGCGATCATTTTATTTTATTTGCATTATCAATGACTGCGCAATTATAGACATGGTTTACAAAAACAAAATTTATTTGGGTTTAACACTAAAATTGATGACACAGTAACGCGGTTTATAAAAATTTAATTAGATTAAATTCACTTGTTATTATGGCACAGAATTGGGTTTTGGAGATATGGGCTTCGTATTAAAAAAGTTCAAACTTTGAGAGAATGCCAAAAATAAAGTTAACTTTAAAAGAAAAATGTGAAAAATTGTCCTGGAGCAGAATTTAAAACGGTCTTGACTCTAAACAGATTAGTATAGTTGAGTATACTATGACAGCAGTAGCGATTGAAGAAACAACGGTGAAATTACAAAGCGCTTTCGATAAAGTATATGAATGGACAAATGCATGGCGGATAGCCCGCAATGAGATCAGATTTGTTTTTGTAATTTATACAAACAGAAAAAGGAGTCCTTTCCTCATAAAATCTGTCTGTTTTCGATTTGCAAACGAGGCTAAATATATTGGGCTGATACACGACGCAAAGTTAAAATGGATTTCGAATGTTAAAAAACCAACTTCAAGGAACTCTCAAACAAATACAGACAAATGTATTAGTTATTTGGTAAATATTTCAAGCTCAGTATCGAAAATAATCTGCTCATACATAAGAAAGTACTAAAGCCGGTGTGGACCCACGGCTTACAACTTTTGAATTGTACTAAGAAAACGAATGCCGATGTTTTACAAACTTTTGAAAATAAAGTGCTGTATAAGAAATACTAATATATAACGAGATCGCGAAACCCTACTGTCAAAGATGAAACAAAAAACCTCGCGAGAAAACACCAAATTCGACTAAAGCGGGCGAACGACAGAAACCAATTGTGCAAATGACCAAACCTTTATACCTAGCGCAATAAAATTAAACTGCGTTAAAAAGTGGAACATGCAAGGATTTTCATTGTCACGTCACGAGTCCATTATCCATAAAAAAAATTGCTTGATAAATCGAAACTTAGTTCCGGTAACATCGTAGAAGGGTGTTTTTAATGAGTAAGAAGTAAGGTAATAAAATTAGAGACGTACGTATATGTGTTAAGGCAATGTTTTCAAACCATAAACTTATTGTAAGCGAGAAAACTAAAGTCGTTTACAACCTTTAGAATGCACATCTGGTTGACATTAATGTTGTAATTCATTCTGTTGGAAGTCCGCAACAATCAAACAATATCAATCAGAAGTACCCGGCCTGACCAAGACATGGCGGTAGTTGTTTGAAAATATCACTGTACAATATAAGTACGCAGCTATAAAGCAAATGTTTCAAGTTTGAAAGCTCCACGTTGTTTAGTATTTGTTTGGCAGCCATCAATAAAAGCTGAACTTCCTTCATTTACAACAGTAAAATATTGGGTTGCTGAACTTAAACTGCCAAGACGAGCATCGCAGTTGTCGACCAAATGAGGTGACGACTCCAGAAATGGTGAAGAAAATCCACAAAACGGTACTGGATGATCGACGACTGAAAGTGTAGGTGATGTTTCAATTGAGTGTTTAGCGAAGTTTCACAGCAACAAAGCAGAATTTTTGCACCGTTTCATAACAATGGATGAAACATGGGTCTATCACTTTACACCCGAGACAAAAGAACAATCAAAACAATGAATTCAAAAGAAAGAACCGGCTCCAAAGAAGGCGAAGACCGTTTCATCTGCAGGCAACGTCATAGCGTCAATTTTTTGGGATGCGCGTGGGATAATTTTCATTGACTATCTTGAAAAAGGAAGAACCATCAACGGCCAGTATTATGCGAACTTATTGCAACGTTTGGGCGAAGAAATCATACAAAAACGGCCGCATTTGACTAAGAAGAAAGTGTTGTTTCATCAAGATAATGCACCAGCTCACAAATTATTGCGTTATTGCAATGACCAAAATTAATAAATTAAAGTTTGAATTGCTACCTCATGCACCCTATTCACCAGATTTAGCCCCCTCGGATTATTTTCTGTTCCCAAACTTGAAAAAACGTCTCAGTGGTCAAAGATTTTCCAACGATAAAGAAGTGATTTCGGCAGTTAATGGCTATTTTGGGGAGCAAGACAGTTCTTATTATAAAAAGGGTACCGCACTTTTTGAACATCACTGGCAAAAGTGTGTAGAGCTGAAAGGCGATTGTGTTAAAAAATACATTTTTTTCTTCAAAAATTGTTGTGTTTTCTTTGTTGGGTCGGGTACTTCTGGGACCGCCCTCGTAGATAAAAATGACATAGAACAGTAGTGAAACAAACTAGAAACGACGACATTAGCTAAAACAAACGCACTAATAGGCGAGAAGCAAAGAAAACGAAATATAGAATAGTTCGATAAAGAGTGTAAAATCGCAATTGAAGAAAAAAATATTGCAAGACAAAAAATGATATAGAGAGATACGAGATAAGAGATTGGCACAAAATAAAGAGAATACAAGCGAGCAACCTATGCAGACCTAAAAACAAAAAAAAGAGGAGATATGGCTTCAAAAAAACAAGTAAAACTAAATACCTTAAACTCTCAAAAAATGAAAACAGACGACGATGCCAAAACATAGCAATAAACCACTATTACATTGAGAAAGTTGACAGTTTTAAATATCTATGAGCATAAACAAGCAAAAAAAAAAAAAAAACAAAGTCACAACAGAAGATAGACTCAAAGCTAAATACTATTACGCACAGAAAAACCGTTTCTAAGAGAGGGCACCACTTGAATTATATCCATACAATTTTCAGTTAGTACCAAACTTAAAAAAGATACGTGTATAAATTTAACAGCTGTCGGACGATTAGTTCTCGAGATATAGCGTTGTGAGTGAAGCAACTTTTGTTATTGCGAAAAAAAAAAGGATTCAAAGCAATTTCGTGTGTTGATTTATCATTGCTTTTTAATGAGAAAAAATGCATTCGATGCAAGGAAATGGTTTGATAAGTGTTACCCGGACTCTGCACCAGCCGAACGAACTATTCGTTGAGAAATTTAAAAGTGGTCATACAAGCACCGAAGATGATGCACGCAGTGGACGTTGAGTGGCGCTGAGTGGTGAGCAGGTTCGTCAAAAACGAACAAAAATTCAACAGTCGGCTATTTCCTGTTCGCAGACCTCAAAAGAATGCTCGCCGAAAAGAGATTTAAGACCGATGCAGAAGTAATCGCCGAAACAGAGGCCTATTTTGAGGCTAAACCGAAATCGTACTAGAAAACTGATATCGAAAGATTGAAAAATCGTCGCCCTCGAAGGCAACTATATTGATAAATAAAGTTGAATTTTGCAAAAATTTTGTTTTTTACTATAAAACGACTTTTCAGCCTTTTCATAGCTATGGATTTGGTATTCGAGAGAGTCTCATAAATTCCTATTCGCATCGCTTATCCGATTCACAAGAAAAGATACCCCTTTGACTGCTGCAACTACTATATAAATGAATATTGTCTCCTAAATACTACCTACGAAATATTTCCTGAACAGCGAGCCATCAATTAAATTTTCGTGAGGCGTTTGGCTGGAATGTCACCATTGGCAGATATAACTTATAAGCAGAAACGACTTCAAAGCAAAAATCAATTACTCGTGACAATTGTTGTTTCTTTGGGCTCAGGAGAATACTCTCCTTCTCTCTCTCTCACTCTCTCTCTCTTAATTTCAAACTAACTTTATATAAGACAACTAACATTCCGGTCTGGCTCTACGGCACAGAGGCTTGGATCTTGTCGACAGCACTTGGCTGTTTCGAGAGATCACATTTCGTGTGATTCATTATTTTGCTGTTTTAGCACCTCTGGTAACACAAAGCTTTAATTTTTAAATATTGCAACTGCTGGTGTCAGAATGCTATTACATTTTTTTTTTTTTTTATAATAATACCGCGCGCGCACCAAGGGGATATGAATACCCTTTTACTGGTTTTCTCCAGGGCGCGGGCAGGTGGTGTAGTAGTTTGAAACTCAGGTGTGCTTGGTTTCGATATTTTTCCCAGAGGTGGTTGTCAAACTGGACGGGACGAGCCTGTACATCCTCAACCAGTGGATCTTAGTACGTGCTAGTTGTTAGTTCGTTACATTAAGCCCAGCCAGCAACTACACCAACATCAGTGTTATGCCTTCATGTCAGAGTTGAAGCCGACGGGATTTTCATATAACTACATACAAATTCTATGAAAAGACTTTTTCAGACAATTGCCATGCACGGGATTCGAACCCGCGACCCTCTGCTTGCGGAGTCTATGCATATACCACTAGATCACGGCCATCCCCCTATTACAAATAACAGCGGAGAGGTACTTTGCTATACAAAATGGATACTAGTGCATTAAGTCAGAATGTAGTGCTTTGAACGATTGCCATTGAGTAGATAAGAAGCAATTAAAGGTGATCCAAAATGGTATCCTTTTGCTTCAAGGTAAGAAATTGAATTTGATTGTAGCAAAAAAAAAAAAAAAACCCTTATACAAAGAATGAATTACCTTTTGCATGTCTTTAAATAATTAGTGCCATAAGTCTATAATTTAATTTTTCCCCATCTTAAACGATGGCATGTGTTTTCCGGAACTGTCGACATAAATTTCCACACAAAGATAACTTCTTGTTTTGGATTTTCATGGTGCTTAGCTTCGTACAAATCACCTCAAAAACTCTCCAAAAACTCAGAAACTTTGTAAAATACATTCTTTGCCAACGGAAGTCAATACAAAACACTATTCGACATTTGTATTCGCAACATGAAATCGGTTATTTCACGCCGATTGATTCTACAAAATGTATCTTAGTGGTCGTGTCTAAAGCAAACACAAGTCAACCAGCCATGTCGCACTGTACAAACAACCATCCCTTTCGGGTTGCTATACCCGATACCATCCCATAAAAAAAGTAAGAAAGGAGGACATCGGCCTCATATCTGTCAATTTAAATTTAAGGATACGAAAGGAAATTGAAGAGCTAGCTACTCGATGCTCTAGTGTTCGGTGTTCACCACTCAGTACTCGATGCCTTGGTTTTGCGGTGAGACAACAAAATGACACCAATGGAGTACAGGAAAAGGAAATCCATCCGCTGCTGGATGAGATGAGAATATTCTACCCTATCCCGGTTGGAGTATACAACAATGGAATTGATGTTTAGATTTCACATCTTCCAAGGAGCACAAATAGATTTAGCCAAGTTTGATGGCAGTGGCTTTAGTAGTCGGTGGTGTTGTAATATCGGTCCTGGTATTTTTAGTAGTGGTAGTCTGGTGATGGTATAGTGTCGTGGCATTGTTGCTTGCTCGGGCGGTGTAATGTTGCAGAGCAAATTTGGTTACACTTTTAAATCATTGCATGTACGAGTACACCCCGTAAAAATTTATGATCCGTTTAATAAGGTTTTACAACAAATTGGCGCCATAAATTTTTAAGTTTTACTACCACCTTCCTTTAGATGATGGTGCGGGTGCGACAACTAAAGTAATGTACATAAAGTTAAGTGGTGGTTGGCGACTGCGGTAGCGTAAATGGTAAGTGGGCTGATTTTTTTTAGACATTATATAGATTTTTATTGAAATAATTTCCAATTAATTTAAGTTTTAGTTAGTGCAGTTTAAAAAAAATTTTAGCAAAATATTTGAAGGAAATCGAGTCAAAATCTATGAAGAAGGATTTTGCATCAGATATGCTCCTTTTTATGTACATACGGTTAATACTGAAAAGCTTAAAAATTGGTTGGAAAACTAGAAAAAAAATAGAATTAACTGCTGTTATCGCATACAAGAATAGTGGGTGGCCGTGGTATATGCATATATTCCTCAAGCAGAGGGTGGCGGGTTCGAATCCCGTGGGAGGCAATTTTCTGAAAAGTCTTTTCATAGTATTTGTATATGTGTATTTGTATATATTATATATTTTTTTTTTTTTGGTGGATAGGTGTGAAAATCTTCATAGACACTATTAACCCGTTGCTCATAGTAGTGTGAGATTGTTACTCACTAAAAACACGCCTCTCTTCTTATCGACTACAACTAAGCTAAGGTAGGTAGTTTCCGTTTCAAATAACGTTCGCGTGGGGCAGGTAGCTTTCCAGCAAAATCTCTTGCTAGTACCGCTATTTTATGCGGAAAGTCCTTATCGCGCCAGATCGAATGGTCGCATTCTTTGTATATGGAGTATTTTATGATTACAATGACCATGAAGACGAATACAGAGCTTGCGAGCAAAGTTCATTATTTCGTCCTCGACGGTAACTATTCCTAAGTCTCTGTGGATATCAATGTTTCTGATATACCACGGGGCCTTCACGATTTGTCTTAGAGCTTTGTTTTCATAGCTTTGGAGAATATTTCGGTTGTTTGGTTTAGTACAGCCCCAAAATTGTATACCGTACGTGCAAACAGGTTTAAGCATTTGCTTATAGATGAGCAGTTTGTCATGTATGCTTAACTTGGGATGTTTTCGTAGTAGCCAGTACATTTGTCTGAATTTATTTTCAAGTTGACCACGTTTCTTCTGAACATGCGGCTTCTATTTCAGTTTTACATCTAGTGTCATCCTAGATACTTTGCTTCATTTGCATATGGTATTTGTACCGAATTAATGAAAATGGGAAGGTTGTTTATTTTCTGGTAAGTAAAATTAACATGAGTAGATTTGGTCTCATTGAGAATAATTCGCCATATCTTTGTCAATTCGTAGTTTTTATCCAAAGCCGTTTGTCGCTAACTCAATGAGGATGGTTACTTTTGTCTATTAATTTAGATGGCGCTACAATCTGGTATTAACCTAGGCCTGAATTAACAGCATTATCCATTTAGCAGACCTTGTGGTTATTGCCTGCAATCGAGCACCATAAGTTGGCTGAGGTCCCTTTACACTTTATCACGCCAGCTACAGCGAGCTCTTCTCTTACCGTGTTTTACTAAATAGTCAATGTCGCGTGTAGGCTGGTACATTGTCATGAACCCAAAATCACTCGAAGAACATTTCCTAAGAAGCAAGTTGTCCTCGACATTTTCATCCGCTCCTACAAGATAAACTTAGTCTTCATTTCCACATAAATTAACTTCGCCGCTTCCGCTTCAATAGTTGCAAAGTATCAATATCATCACTGTGTTTCAGCAGTAGTATAGACCTTCGGAACGTTGTCTCTAAGTTTCGCACAATTCTTTCAAGTATGATGTTGAAAAAAGCACGTGACAGGGCATCACCTTGTAGAAATCTTTTTTTGACATGAAATGCCTTGGTGGTGTGGTTATCGACATTTATGGTTTTATATAGCTTGTCTCTGTAAATGCGGCCTGAAAAGCGCTGGCAGTCTCTTGCGGATATAAGGCTCCTGTGACTCCTGTGACGCCTGCCTTCCATCTTTATGATTCCGCTCTCTTCAAATATTTCCAAGTGTCCTCGCGTCTTCCTAAATTCTTCTGCGGTATGTAAACCTTGGGCGGCAAGCTCCTCTTCCTGACTGGGTAAACGGGTTCTATTATATTCCATGCGGCGCTTTACAATGGAATTGTTTTCGCTCCATAAGATGTGACCAATCCTTAACTATTTCCCTCATCTTATAGTGATGTCGATTGGCCCCTGCCCTGTTCAAATATGGAGCTTTGAGTTTGAGATTTAGTTGGGCAAAAATATTTTCAAAATGATGCGCAGATATTTGTTAGTGAAGGACTGGTGTTCAGAATGATTACTTTGGTCACTTTACAAGTACTGCACCCATATAACAATACTGACTCGACATTGAAGCATAAGAGTCGCAGCTTATCTTAGAGCTGTTAACACTAATTTTTCGGGCTATAAATAGCATTGCGAAAGAAGCGCTAGCTTTCCCGATTCTGCTACAAACACCGAGTTCGGAGTCTCCTTAATTTTTCAGGATAGAGCCTTTCCACTCAGTTGCCTTCTTAGCCCAAAGAAACAGCGATTGGCAAAAATGATTCTTCGTACTATTTCTGCTGAGGTGTTTTTGGCAGAATTTTTAGCAACGCCAAGGTAAACAAAGTCTCTTACTACCTCAAAGTTATAGATGTCGACTATGAAAACGCATCACCCTGTTTGAAACCTTTTACATTCAAGGTCCCGAGGTACTTTTTACCGACCTTGACGGAGGAGGGAACGCTCTCCATTGTCATTCTGCACAAATGGACAAGTTTGGCAAGGATGTTAAAACTAGACATGACTCTATACAGCTCGTCTCTATAAATATTGTCATATGCGACCTTATAATCGATGAAAAAATGGTGGGAATCAATTTAGCCAAAAAGTCAAGATCTCAATTTTTTTCAGGATTTTCCGGAGAATGAAGATTTGGAAGATTATATACTTTCTGGTCTGAAACCGCACTGATAGCGACCAATAAGGTTCTCGACGAAGGGTTTCAGACGTTCACACAGTATGGCAGATAAATGCGATGTTGAGAAGGCTTATACCTTTATAGTTAGAGCAGTTAATAAAGTTTCCTTTCCTGTAGATCGGGCAAACAATGATGAGATTCCATCATCGACACTCATTTGACCAGATCTGCGTAACTCCACAGAGTTATTTCCAGCTTTGAATACCTCGGCCATCAGGTCCATCTGCTTTGTTGGATTTCAATGTAGATATAGCTTTCTTTACTTCGTTTTGGTGGACGTTTAGGCTATCATCGTCAAAGCTAAATGGTCTATTCCTCAGTGTTATACAGTTCTCAGGAAAAGTTTTTCTATATTCTGAGCATGGATTGTCGCTCTACTACAAGGCTTCCTTCTTCATCCCTCCAAGCCTCATTACGTGTCTTCTTGTCTGGACACGTTCTTTTTAACTACAGGTAAACAGTTGTGGCATCTCTATTCTCAAGTTGGCATCGTTGCCACTGGTTTTCGGTAATTGATGTTGACGGCATAGGAGTTGTTGAGAAATTTCGGCATACGTGTTTAGTGAGAATTCTGGTGGTCTCTTTGGTTTGAGCTGAATTTGTTTAAGCCCCTCTCTGCTGGTGTCAGCTTCCAGATTCTTATACTTCTGTGATAGATCCCAAACCCTATCCGCAAGCAAGCAGACAATCAAGAGATTTCAGGTAAGATGCCATTGTCCATTGAAAATGTCTGCTTTTCACCGACAGTGCTGCGCAGACAACATCGCTTATTATCACCAAAAAAAGAAGCGGTGATAAAATACAACCCTGCCGAACTCCGCCTCGGATTTCAAAGGCTTCTGATATCTTACTCTTGTTCTATTGTACATCAAAAGCCTAAATCTACTGTGATCCCGTCCAGAATTACCGTCGTTATTATTTTGGCCACTGGCGGCAGAACGTATATCCCGCGCCAATTTTACAACTGATTCCACTCCTCCGAAAAACGCTCATTTTCCCATGCAGTAGCTATGATAAGTTTCAGTAGGTCTGCCGATGTATTTGGTGCAGCTTGGAAAAATTCCGCGGGAATTACCTTAATCTCTACCGCTTTGCTCTTCTTGAGTTCCTTTATCGCGGTTGTAATCTTTAATTTGCTAGAGAGACCTATTAGAATTCAGGAGTTTGCTACTTCAGATGGTTTATTTTGCTTCGGGACACTCCCTCAGTCTGCTGAGCTGGTCCTCATCTACTATAAGAGGGAATCATCTACGGGAGTGACTCCTGTGAAGTCGGGAGTATGTGGTGTGAAATGATTTGAAATCAAAGATTGAGCATAAATAATTTTCGTACGTGAAGCTCGAACATTTTTTTGTATGCTGTTTTGAAGAAGGCAAGTCAGACTTTTAGGTATAAAGTAGGGAGCAGTCCTTTTCCAAGTTTGCAAGTGCCAGTCTAACTTGTAACATCTTTTACCGTGTTTTTGGTCTGGCCAGTTTATTTATTTTGAAATAACAGAGTATTTCGTGCCTCTCCGCCACTTCTTCAATTATCGTTGCTCAAAATTTTGAAACTACCATTGAAAGCGGACATTATTCATAGCTCGTTGTGGAAAGGGACTCTTAACGGAGTATCGTTACGTATTTTGTTACATTTATTGTACTTAGGGTTATCCCCTTCTATTAAGGGTAAAAGCCTTTTATTGTAGTATGTAGTCAAATATTGAAAATGAAAATGGTTCTTAGAGTTAAAAGCATCTGAGTTGTAATGAGTATTGGAAGTGATGACCTTATTTTCCCTTTTTGGAGTTGAAGTAATTGCTTACATGAATGCTTAAAATGCTGCTGTACCGCATACCGACTTTGCTTAAGTATCGGGAATCTTATTTTGTTATAGCCGGTGCCTTTATATCGATACCAAAACTTGATAGTCTGTCTTGGAACGCAGTGTCGTACGCTGAACCAAGGTCGATACGGGATGGTTTGTATCAGAATTATTAACGTAGACTGTCAATACATTAAGTAATTAAGGCTAGTCTTGGTAGTAGCATGCATCGATTTGGATTCCGTTTGAACAATTCCAAACATCGCTTCGAAACTGACAGCCGTATCAGCTTTTTGCAATCGCGACACGCATTGCTCCTACAGCTTTCTTATGACTCTCGGGTGGTGTGGGTGGTCCCTATAAGAAACAGATGTATGGCCACATTTAAATTCGTTGAGTCAATATTACACGGTTGCCAAAGTTGTTGAAGTGTCTCCATTGACAGTTTCGCTTCTATTTCTTCGTACGTTTTTTCATCTAAAAATAAAAATCGAATAAGCATTAGTAATTGGTCCTTTGCCATTGTATCAAAAAAAAAAAAACACCAAAAACTTTTAATAAAAAGGGCTGTCAGTTAACAGTGCCACTTGTCTTTAAAAATAGGTAGTTATTGATCTACCTGTTTATAATGCTGTTGGAGTTGAAAATTTACTCATCGTCATCATCATCACCATTATCATCATCGTCATCATTATCATCGTCTTAATTATTAATTGACAAATAAATACATATATAAATACAAATGAATTATACCAAAAATGTATTATTTAATATGGTGGTAAAATTTTAATATGGCGCTTTTTGTATATCATATATTTCATATATATTTTTCTAACTGTTGAATTTTGCTTTAAATTTAAAACTTTAAAATATAACGTACTATGTAAAAATTCATAATCTGTATAAATGCCAACGCAACAACAAAATGAAAAGCCTATTTTGTATTTATAACCTTTAGGGGCAATTCTGCTCGTTTAATTTGTCGTTCACAACAATTCGCTAATTTCTTCGGTGTTGGGTCCAAAGTTCAACACTTCGTCGTGCAACATACGGGTACATTACTTTAGCACATTACTTTAGCACATTTCGCATTTTTCGCAACCATTGGCAATCGGTCGACGCATCAACCAGGACCTTCTAATCTTCTAAGGAAGGCCTAATCCCCTGACAGTTAATTTTTTGGCACCCATAGTGATCTAAGTGAGAATTCATGTCCCATAAACTCTATATGCATTTCACAAGCAATAGCTGTATAAAAGACCCGGTGCACTATAGTGACCTTATAAACTGAAACTGATAAAATTTTAAAGTGCAAAACAGTCACACATCATCGTGTTGCTTTTTCGGTTTCGTGTATGCAAGTGTATGCAAAGTGAAGGTGACAAAAAAACCCAACCTTAAGAATTGAAAAATCAACCCTGAAGACCTGGGAAAATTCACAAGAGAAAAACAACGCTGCTGATCGACAAGGAAATAAAATGAGAGGTAAGTAACATCTCCCACCCAAGTACATACGTCCGATTAAAAGAGTCTAATTATTCAAAAGTGTGTTAATCAATCTTGCCAAACAAAAAATTGGAAATCAATAACGTAGTAAAAACGCACATTCGACATAACTTAGACCTGCATGCTACATGTAATTTATATAAGGGGTGATTCATCGTAAGGTTTAATTTTCAAGAGACTTTTTTTCAAACTGCTTTGTCATATTTGTTCAATATCGTTTGGCAAGTCGTCATGGAAAGACTCACACCACAACAGCCTCTCCAAAGTGTTCAGCTGTATTATGAAAATTAGCTGTGAGTGTACGCGAAGACCGTGACGAATCGTTTCATTGTTGTTCTCAGTAGCTTGGCTTGGCGTAAAAAAATTAATTTGTGCAACAGTTGAAGCCAGGCGACTTGAACTTGAGTCATATATTCATCGAATGGGCTCTAGAAATGCTCAAAGAAAATCCCGTGTTTTATCGTGCAATTTTGTTCAAATTTTGTCAAATTTATGGCTCAATGGATACGTTTATAAACAAAATTGGCATATTTGGGCTGATGAGCAACCCGAAGAGTACCAAGAGCAACCATCCATTAAGAACATGGTTTGGTTTATGGGCTGGTGGAATCGTTGGTCCATATTTCTTCAAAAATGAGGCAAATCAGAATGTTACCGTCAGTGGAAACCGTTATTGCGCCATGTTAACAGACTATGTGCTTCCTGAAATTTAAGCACATGATCTCGGTGAGCTCTGGTTTCAACAAAACTGCGCTACGAACAATACAGCGCTTGAAACAGTGGACTTGTTGAGAAATCATTTTGGTGAATACTTAATTTCACGTTTTGCTACGGTAAATTGGCCGCCTAGATCGTGCGATATCACACTTTTGGACTATTTTCTCTGGGGATATGTAAAGTTTCAGGTCTTTAGGAATAAGCCAGCTACAATTGATGCTTTGGAAGCCAACAATACTCGTGTTATCCGCGAGATACCAGTCGCTATGCTCAAACGAGTCGCCCAAAATTGGACCTTCTGAATGGACCACCTCAGACGTAGTTGTGGCCAACATTTACATGATATCATTTTCAGAAAGTAAATGCCATGAATTGTTCTTTCAACCTATAATAAAAATTTTAAGTTTACTTTCAAATTTATGTATTTTATTTTACATTATAAATCAAATCTCACGATGAATTCCCTTATACAAAATTTTGATTGGCGACATATTCTATATCTGGAAATCCAAGAGACTTATTTAAATTGACGATCTACAGAAGTAAAATTAAGTTGTAGTCCATTATAGCCATTCTGTGATTTTATTATTGTCGCTATCAGTGAAAACAATTCACTGAAATGCACAAATCTGAGCAATTATTATCCACTCCTTTGCGGTTCAACATATATAACTTCATAAAGCTTTCGCCCGACTTTAGATCATCCACCACACTGTTGTATTTCTTGTAGTCCCTTGAGCCTTATTCAATCGTTCGTTTGTTCGCTCGCTCGTACGCTTGCCAGTTGTACGGTCTACAATCCACAACTCACCATACACGCTTCATTTCAGTGCATCGATCTTTGCATGAACATTGCGCTAAAGGAAAGCTTGTTGGATTAGATCGATGATAAATAATTTTCAACTTGCATGTAGCACCACATTTTGGATTAAAATTTATCTCAAAATTGGAATGTACGCATGTTATCTTTTTGTTATCATTCATTAAAGTATATTTGCCATATTTAATTTATATATTTTGGCAATGTAATTGCATATCACCTGGTTTCGCAGGGCAGTAACCATTGTTCGTTTGGAGTAGGTGCTGCCAGCTTACATTTTGTCGAAAAAAAAAAAAAATAAAAAAAATTATTTAGATAAATAAAGTCGTTCATTGAAATTTATTTCTACAGTTCGGGCATATTTTTCTTATTTTTATTTCGCATTTGTAAGTTAATATGGCAACTGAACACACCATCGAGGAATTGAAACAGCAAGATGCTTCTACTAAAGAAGGCATATCCCAGATAAATAATTTAGAGGAGTCCAAGGCAAATACATTAACATCATCTGAGCTTGAGTGTTGTCCAGGAATTTTGAAGTCCTATTTCAAACAAATTTTAGTATATCAGATCTGTCGCGTTGAATTAGAAGAGTTGTACGTTACAGCAAAAACATAAATTCTCATGCTTTTAAAAACTGGTACACAAAGTATTGCTGCAGATATGACATTAGCAATTCAGCATTCAATTAGTCATTTTCCTAAACAACGTTTGTCCAGGTTTAGTGGAAGGTATTCAGACTACAATAATTTCATAAATTCGTTCAATAATCTTGTGAACAATGATTCGAGTCTGACCAAAATCGAATCGCTGTGTCCAGCGTAAGCACGGGCAATGCGGTGCGTGCGTTGCGGTGCTTTTAATGCGGGCAGATTTCATTATCAAACTGAATGACGTTGAGATATGTAGATGTCC
Source organism: Volucella inanis (assembly GCA_907269105.1). Taxonomy (NCBI): domain Eukaryota; kingdom Metazoa; phylum Arthropoda; class Insecta; order Diptera; family Syrphidae; genus Volucella; species Volucella inanis. The sequence goes on from OU026153.1 coordinate 143,867,038, forward strand.
AATGTAAATACGGTATTGTTGGCAACACGTACGTTGCGACTTGCCCGCATCGCACGCATTGTTTGAAAATCAAACTGGTTTAATTTTGCCCGCATTATCGTGCGAAAGTTAAAGGATGGAGTTTCTTATTTCAGAAGTTCAAAGGCGAAATTTGTTGTGGAACAAGAGCCATTTTCGCTATAAAGATCGGCTGATTGTAGATAATGAATTGGGCGAAGTAGCTAAAAGTCTGGGAATTTCAAGTAAGTAAGCATTATTTTAAGTTTTATATTATATTAATTGAAATGTATTTACAAAAAATGTTCCGTTGATTTACTGGTTCTTGTGGCGGGTGACTATTTGTTCTGGAAAACGGTAAATTGTAGTTAGGAAAAGTGTCTTCGTTCTCCAAATCTATAATTACGTTATGTAGGATGCAAATAGGTTTTACAATATGAACTGCATTCTCAACATTATTTTCAACTGATTTTAATAAAATTCTAAACTTAGCAGAACTAATGCCGAATGCACACTCTACTGTCATTCTGGCTCTTGACAAACGGTAATTAAAGTCTGAAGCAGCATGGATGTTTGAAAGTTGTCTTGCAGGTAAGGCCTCATTTAGTATGTTCTTAAGGAAAATGCTTAATCTCCTACAAATACAATTTGGTATTGGGTAATGGCTTAGCTCTTGGTAAAGCTACCATAATGTTACCATTGTCGATATTTTCACAAGTGGCTGAATTTGATAAAATCCTGCTTCACTATCTATCCCGTATGCGCCCACATCGATAATAGAAAATCGATATCTTGCATCAACCACCACCAATAGTACTATTAAAAAGAAGCCTTTGTAGTTGTAATACATACTGCCTGAATTTGTAGTATGCAGTATTTTTCAAAAAAATTCTTCTGAAATCTTTTCAAAATGTTCAGTACTTGGTACAGGCATATGTATTTTCTGGAGCGATCCCCAAATGGCCTTGCAAACCTCTTTAACTACATAGGCAACAGACGGTTTCAAAATTCTGAATGAAAAAGCAATTTGCCTAAAAGATATTCCCGTCGACAAGTACCTGAAACAAAAGATTTAGTTTTTTTTTTTCAGAAGATGATGCTAAGAAAAAGTGGGGGAATTTGCGAGATCAATTCAGCAAAGAATTAAGAAAAATTCCGAAAAGTAAATCTGGTGATTTCCAAGACCATGAAGCAATTTATTCTGGAAAGTAGCAGTATTTTTTTCCTAAAGAATACAATGACCCCGAGAGATACTAATTTAAATTTGTCGCTGGCATTAGATAATTTGACGACTGCAGATGAAGCGGATAATGAGGTGCCGCTGACTCAGATATTATTGTAGTTTTATTGAAACATTCACTTCGTCTAAGAATTCACCATCTCGTCGGAAGGGTACATGGAAGAAGGAATCCAGGTTAAGCTAAAGCTTCTAAATATTCAAATCAAAAAGCTCGCCTTACTTGAAGGATCAGAGAATGAAAATTCACTTTTTCTAAGGTCGCTGATTCTTTTTATGAGGAATTTAGATCCAATTCGAATCTCATTTCTCTTTAAATGCTATATCATATGTTTATTCCTACATTTCTGCGTCAGCATTTATCACCAACCAATTCCACATTCTTAAGTCTTAATTATACATCTCAATGTATATTGCAAAATGTGAAAGAACCACTTAAAAAACAACCATCTAATGTAAATGTGGCTTCTACAACACGATTTGTATTACAAAATACGGACGAACAAATAAATATTGTCTAAAATAAATACAGTTTTAATTTCTTGCCTTAATGTTAAGAAAAGCCTTTCTTCAACTGAGATAGGTCTCTGAAAGTTTGTTGTCTAATGATAACAAGTATCATGTGTGATTTTTAAAACATAGTCGAATGTTTTTATCAGCATTCTCGTAAACTGGCGAAATGCACTTTCATCCGCGCGCAATTTCGGATAGAGGTGATGAAACTCACCATAAATTAATCTGTTTTTATATATAATATGACTTTTAGATTTATCGCGTTTCTTTTTAAGACTTTTTAATATTTTCAATTTTAACAAAATATTTTCCACTAGGAAAATCTTACGTGCCGAAACTGAAGCCATTTTATACGTAAACGCACGCACGCAAAACTCGTGCCCGTGCTTACACTAAACACAGCTCACACAGCAACATCAAGCTCTCTACAGTTAAGGCTTTTCAAGTCACGGAAATTTACCCAAAAGCACTCTTAAGACTAAAGGAACGTTATGACAATGATTGCTTTATCTTTTTAGAATATGAGCTAATCGAATTACAAAAGTTCAGAAGGCTTTTTCTAACTCATCAAGGAGCTTGGTTGATAATATTTCTGCGCCGTTTAGCTCACTATTTTCTTTAGGGTCGTTCGAGAATATATGTAATGAAATATTGATGCACATTGCAATATCTAAGGTTGATCCGGAAACACAGTCAAAGTGGGACTAGCAGCTGGACTAACAGAAGTTTCCTGAATGGAACGAGTGCGCAAAAGTCGTCAGTAAACGGTGTCATTATTTGGAAGCTAGGGATAGCAAGCAATTTCGATTAGAGTGCAACTAGTAATCGTTCAACAGAAGTTATCTTCTTCTAATCAACGGCCTCAAACTTCATTGGCTGTCAATCAGCGATGCTGTATCTTTTGTGAAAACAGTAATCATTCAGTTACAAGTTGTTCAAGTTTTACTGCTCTGTCAATAATGGACAGATTTTCAACTGCAAAAAGATTAGGGCTTTGCTTGAATTGTTTAGGAAAAGGGCATAGCGTGTATAGGTGTAAGAATTGCAGTCAATCGCACCATAGACTTTTGCATAGATCTCAAACAACTGATATATCTAGAATTGAAATTAAACCATCGGCCGCAGCACATTCTCCATCTGATAAGCAATGATGCCAACTGCTCTGGTTCTCGTCAAGGACTCATCGGGAGGATTTCAATTTGGTAGGGTTCTTCTTGATTCCAGTTCGCAGGTTAATTTCATAAATGAGAAATTCAGACGGTCACTTTGTCTTAAAACACAGAGGAAGAATGTCAACATCGTAGCAAAAGGAGTATCTGAGGCAAAAGTAAAATATCAAACTCAATCAACTATTCGCACCATTTCTCGGGAATTTTTAGTTGCGTCATCGATCACTGGGTATCAGCCGGAAGCAACGTTTAAGATCGCTGGTTGGAATCTTCCTGGGAATCTAGAACTCTCAAATCGATTTATTTTTAGGTGCAGAAGCATTCTTTAATTCATTGCAAGAAGGTCAGATAAAACTCGGTGAGGGACTGCCATGACTGCTTAATCGATATGTCGAGAAATTCAGGGAACTGTAAGAAAATCAGGAACAAAGAACAAAGTGGTCAGAAGATGAAAAGGAATATAAAACGCATTTCAAGGACACCATCAAAGTTGTACCTAGTAGTCTTGGAGTTTCATAGGACATCACGTTCAGAAGATTCCTAACGCTTGAGTGTAGATTGTCTAAAAACATTTCTTTGAAAACACAGTATGGCGACTTTATGAAAGAATACGAATTGTTAGGTCATATGTCACTCATTACAGATCCAAATCTTGAAATACCGCATATCAACGAAACTGCGCATCATTTTCGATGCATCTTGTTGCACTTCGTCCCAAATTTCCTTAAACGGAATCTTCATGTTCATACAGGACGAACTTTTAATTTAATTATTTTGCTGCGTTTTCGATTTCATCGATTCGTTCTTACCGCATACATTGTCAAGATGTAGCGACAGGTATTAGTACATCCATCGCATAGGAAACAGTTTATTTTATGGAAAGAAAATGAAAAAACTCCTGTACAAATGTCCCAATTAAATACCATAACATACGGTACATCGTCTGCGCCATTTTTAGCAATCCGTTATCTACAATAATTGGCTGAAAAACATAAAGAACACTCGAGCCTAGGTGCTTTAGTTCTTGGATCTGATTTTTACGTCGATGACATGCTGACTGGAGCAGACGGTTTAGAGACTAGCACAAAAACGAAAAGAAGTCTTAGAAATTTTGAATTCAGCTATGTTTGAACTGGTCAAAAGGAACAGTAACCATCTTTGTTTCGCCAAAAATTCTGAGAAGAAAGAGATCCAATTGAATCAGTCCAGCATAACAAATACCTTAGGAATCGCTTGGAATCCTACGTCCGATGAATTCAGTTTTACGTACAAGCCCAATCGGACCTATAGCGAAGAAATCAATTCTCTCCTTGTCGTCGTCAATTTATAACCCAATGGGGTTGCTAAGCCCCACTATAATACAAGTAAAACTTATTCTGCTAAAACAAAATCCACGACACCGAGTGGCGTCAGTTTATGACAGACCTCTAGCCAATCCAGAATATTTCCGTTCCTCGTTTTGATGGAAGGAGTAACAAGCTACCAAATACACGGATTTGTAGACGCCTCCATAAAGGCATATGGTTGCTGCATCTATCTAAGAACGATCGACACTTCTGGAACAGTAGCAGTAAAGCTTTTAGTCGCTAAATCCAGGATAGCACCTGCAAAGAAAAAACAACTTCCTCGCTTGGAGCTCTGTGCAGCTCATTTGCTTTCCAAACTTTTGGTAAAGGTCCAGAATATTTGCAAAAGAGAGTACACAGCGTACTTTTGGACAGATTCTGCGTTTGTTTTGCACTGGATATCCACCCATTCTTCAAAATTAAATACATTCGTGGGAAATAAGGTAGAGAAAACATTTATCAACACACGACAATCCGGCAGATGTCGTCTCTCGCAGGTTTACGGTAATGAAGTTGCAGAATTCGATCTGGTTCAAAATACCAGCCTTCCTTGAACAAAAAGAGAAAAAAAGACCATCCGCTTTAGGGACATTAATTTCACCGGAAAAATCAGTGCTGGAAATGAGGAAAATTGTTTAAGTCTGTCAAAAACGAGAGGAAAACTATCTGCTGGAAATCATAGTTCATATAGTTCATAGTTCATACACGAAAACTCTACGAGTCATAGCTTACGTCGAAAGGTTTCTTAATCGGTTAAGGCATCCAACATCTCTACAAAGTGAACATCTTACAGTCGAGTATTTGGACAACGCTCTACATACAATAGAATAATTCATCTAACTCAAGTGAAATATTTCACAGAAGAAATCAAGGTAATTAATAAGAATACGAAGCTGACGGGATCCATAAAATGGTTGAACCCTTTTATCGAGGGGAAAAATGGTCTTATTTTATTGAAAGTGGGAGGTCGATTGAAGCACGCCAACACTCCAGAAGAATGTAAACATCCATTCTTACTTCGCAAAATCTTGTTTTACAAGAACCCTCGTTCGACACCTACACATATCAAATTATCATGCTGGTCCAAAGTCGCTTTTCGCGCTAACGAGACAAAGATTTTGGATAATCAACGTCATGGAGTTGGTACGTCAAAAAGTTCGACAGTGTCCACACTGTATCAGATATCGACCAAAATTATTCAAGCAGGTAATGGGAGATCTGCCCGCTGCACGATTGACTCCATCACGTCCTTTCATCTGCTGTGGAGTGGATTTTTGTGGACCTTTATACACTCATTTCAAAATTCGTAACAAAGTGCCATATAAAAGTTATGTCCCGGTCTTTGTTTGTTTTTCGTCGAAGGTAGTCCACTTGGAAGCCGTTTCAGATCTCTCCGCACATGCTTTCATAGCTGCTTTTTCTGCCTATGAAACAGCTTCTCTGGGCAGCCGTTCGAAATCAGCACAGTAGGCCCTGCTCAGGAGTGTAAAAATTTACAATACAAAGTGAGAAACACAAATGAGTGCGAGAAACTAGGCCTTGGCCCACACGGGCTGTCGCACCAAAGTATTTCTTTATTTTTTTTATTAAAATTGTTCTCACAGACTCTGTGGAAAATGGGATGTAAAATTAAGCCGTATGTATGAACGTGGACTTGGTTTCATATTACATACAAGAAGAACCGCAGCGTTCCTCGAGCCCGTTAGTGAATACTGCTAACGAAATAAATCTGTGTTTTCGATGCGCATTTTGGGACTTAGGTTATTTTCGATAAACATTTACTGTCCGTTGATGGAACTGTTTACGGGCTTAGAGCATAGCACATATTATACATTTCTCTGCAGTCTACATTAGGGAGCGAAGGCGGAACGAAAGGCGGTTCACGAAAAGATGCAGCAAATAAAAAATTGCATTTTAGTGTACTTGTATCTAGCGTTATTTGGCATCGCAAGGTTGGTTGGTAAATACACGTACAAAGTTGTAGGTTTTGTGGTCATGCCTTTAGTCTATCAAGGATGACAAACCTCGACATAAAAACTGACCGCCAGGAGAAAACAGTTAGTGAAAGTGGCACACAAAATGACAATAAGGACTTTAACGTGTGCGGCTCTCAAACAGTGGAATGAAGACGATATAAGTAGCCGTACATAAAGTTACTGGGATCTTGAAGGACGGCTTCTCATCCATTTTGACGACAATGGTCATCGTCGGAATGAATATGACGGTGACGGAGGAAAATATGTCCGACTCTAAGAAAAATGGCTGGATTGGAAGAAAAAGGAGTTTTGTATGATGCTGCAGTGGCTGATTTAATGTAAGTTAACCAATATTAATATTGTATGTAGTAAGTTAAAAGAAAAAAATGCATGTTTGCCTATACATAAATTGGTACCACTGAATAACGAATAAAAATTGTAAAGTGGTGACACTATAGGAAAGCCTGTCAGACATTGGGCAGTTTTAATTTAGCTTAGGAAATAAACAAAAGTGTGCTGGATATTCTGTATATAAGTATCAGATATTGAAGTTCCGCGAGTCTTGCATTGGACCTAACACATTCAAAAATATGTGCATTCTTTTGCTTTCTCAACATTTGCACATATTGTACATTTTAAAAGCTATGAGTAGTTCTAACAATTTTTATCTTTTACAAAACTTTCTCGAATGTTACAGACTATCTATTCATATTTGTATCTAACCTTGTCATATATGGTCTTTTCAAAATAAAATAAAATAATAAAAAAATATAACATATCCATTAAAAATGTCCACCTTAAACAATAATTTACTTTCTTTTCTTTTCAGGTAAGTTAACATCAATTCGTTTTGTCAAACATAAGGGAGAAACTCTAAGCCTGAATGTTGTCCGTTCTCGTTGAATTCGCAATCGAAATTAACTTCAAGAATCGCCTTTATCGCAAACCCAAGAAAGAGAAAACCATAAGTTCAGCAAAAATTGAAATATTTTTTTTTCACTTTGATTTTGCACAGCTAAAGAATAGATGAGAAAATCGTTAATGCAACAAACTTTTCGTGAACCGATCAACGTTAAATCGTTTCCTTATCCAATTTCTAAGCGGACAGTTTATTTTCCAATCTCTACATAAAACCAGGATTTTAGAGGGTACGCCGAGATACTCGTATCCCGATACACCCCGTAATACCACCATGTCATCTACCCAGCTATGAGAAAACTTTCGAATAGGCATTTATCTTAAGTTTTTGACCTTTGCAACCTTTATACTTGTACACAACATCCTTCATCCTTTTTTATATTTCAAGCACGATTTTCCTATTCATTTTTCGTCGAGCTCGTAAAATGTCAAGAATATAAAAACAACAAAAAAGTCTTTTATACTGGGTAAGCGCAGAGTCAGTATCTGTATCCGAATCCGGGATACTCTATGCTGGTTTTTGGTGAGAGTATTCCTAGTATCCATTGGCCAATTTAATTTTATTATTATTGGGGCGCATTCATATCGTTAGCTTTCGCCTCGCGTTATTTCTTTTTCTGTTGCTGTAAGCGAAATACTATTAACGGTGATACGAACTTTGAAATACAAATTGTGTGTGTTTCTATGTGAGAGAGTTTTGAAATCGTCAAACTTCTCTCCTTTCAATTCACAACAACAAAAAACATTGTTAGCTAACAAGTCTAAGGATTATTTCGACGACGAACAGACTTGCTGAGTAGGTAGAGTGGTGTCCTTGTTCGCCCAAACTCGTAATTTTGCTGACAAATCTTAAAGCAAAAACTAAAAAAAAAAAAAAAAATGGAAAAAGCGAAAACATTGATTGGAGATACTCATGATTATAAATTTTGAGGGCGTTAAGGGGCCGTCACAATACAGATTAAACACTGTATCTGCTGTGCTGAACGGAGCTGGGCCATTCCGCTGGGTGGCAACACTGTCGACAACCATAAAACCATTGGCTGTTCATTTCTATGCAAATGGACTGACAATTCCATTATAGGCAAGTTGTTAGCTAAATGTTTTTCTATTGTTCTTTTCTCGATTTTTGTAAATATATTTTTTTTTATTTTGAAAATTTCAGCGCGAAACACATTATAGGTTAGCAAGTTAAGTTTTTTTTTTTTTTTTTTTTTTTTTTAATTAAAAAAGTTCAACGTAGTAGTAGAGGTAGAGGCCCCTAGTTCTGAGTATGAGTACAAGTTCAGTGTTTTCGAGGTTTCATAAGTTGATGAAATCATTTCGAACTTTGATGGAGGGATGTATTTAGGAGGAGTGATTTATGATGATGAACATTTGAAAAATAAAATTAGTTTTAAGACTGAAACAAATTTATTACCTATTTATTACTGTTCTTGTCTATGGGTATGAGGCTTTTTGGATTTTGCCATTAAAAGATTGCCCCTATTTTGACTTTTTTAGTGTTACGAAATAGTAAGCAGATAAGGCCATTTATTAGGTTTTGCATGTGCAATGAGCAGTTGTAGAAAACTTTTAAAAAATCATTTTGCCTTGCTTACTAAAAAGACACATACATTCCACTTAAACTCTGCCCCTTATATATCAGTGATAATATTATACATACATAAGAATATATCCGATACACTTATTTTTATTTATTAATTTGAATTGCTTTAGGGTCATTTCACGATAAATCGCCGAAACTACATATATGGGGAGCTCTGAACGACACGACCTCCCTCCGAGTTGGCTGAAAAGTGGTAGAAATACTCATTGGAGTGGTACGAATCATAAAAAGTTTTGCAGAATTCGGTATAATTTGCGTGTAACAGAACCTCAAAAATTGACAAAAAATTTATGCTTTCTTTTATATTTAAAAAAAATCACAACTTCTAATGGCTCTGCTCATTAGAACTTAATAAAATATACCTTGTTGAATTCAGAAAAAGGTGAACTTTCAACGATTTGGAATTATATTTATTTTTAAGGATGAAGGATATTCCAGAATATCCTTTTACATATCGGGTATGTAATTTAATTCGTACGTTTTTTTTTTTTTAAATTTGAACGTTTATTTAAGAAAAACATGTGAAATAGTATTATTCAAAGTACAGCCCATCTGAAGCTATGACTTTTTCCTATCTTTCCGGCAATTTTTGGATCCCATCCCAAAAGAACTGCGCCGGCTTTGCAGCCAAGAATGAATCAAGCCAATTTTTGATATTCTGCTCTGATGTGAACCGTATTTCAATGAGGGCGTTCTGCATAGACCGGAACAAATGGTAGTCAGAAGGGGCAAGGTCTGGGCTATAAAGCGGGTGGGGTAAGACTTCCCATCCACTCTTTTCCAAATAGTTTTTAATCGGAATAGCAACGTGGGGCTGAGCTTTATCATGATGGAAAATTATTGCCTCGTGTCTGGTCGCATATTCAAACGAATTAATTGTATTCAGTAGCGTTGTCCATTGATGGTTTCACCCGGTTTTAGTAGTTCATAATACAGCACACGCATCTGATCCCACCAAATACAGAGCATTACCTTCGCGCCATGGATATTCGGCTTTGAGGTTGATTTGGCTGGTTGTCCGGGTTTTACATATGCTTTTTTGCGCTTGGTGTTATCGTAATGGATCCATTTTTCATCACCAGTAACAATGCGATGCAAAAATGGCTTCCTTTTGTGGCGTTCGGACATGCAAAACCGCCTTTCGACGTCTCGCTTGAGTTCATGTGGAACCCAATTTCCTTGCTTTTGAATATATTCAGCTGCTTTTAAACGTTCTGAAATGGCTGCTTGAGTGACACCCAAACATCCTGCGAGCTCTTCTTGTGTTTGGCAACAATCTTCATAGAGAAATGCTTCAAGTTCTTTATCTTCAAACTTTTTTGGCTGCCCAGGACGTTCATCGTCTTCCAAGCCAAAATCACCACTTTTAAATCGTGCAAACCACTTTTGGCACGTTTGCTCAGCTAGCGCATGTTCGCCATAAACTTCCACCAAAATACGATGATTTTCGGGAGCAGTTTTCAGTAATGAAGAAGAACTCCCCGCAAAAACACTTTTTCAGGCACAAAGTTCGACATATTTGAGTGGAAAAAAAAGATTGTTGTTTACACTGCAAATGAATGACATATACTGAAATGACGTACAATGACAGTAGCTTTCCAACTCATGTTCTAATGGAATAATACAAGTTACGGCATCTCTTAGCAAACCGCACGAATTAAGTTATAGGCCCATAATATCCTTAAATAACTCAAAAAATAGTATTTTGTTTTTGATTTATTTTTTATATGTTATAGAGGGATTCGTCCAATATTTCTATTTCAAATTTCAGGTTGGGATCTCTATGGGTTCGGCCAAAATAATGTTTTATAGGGGGCTAAATCAGAAAACTAAATATTTATTACGTTACTCCTCTTATCGTTCTCACATATAACCCGAGTGCACATACATACAGTAGTGTGCAAAACATTTGCAAGTTTTTTTTTTCTCTTGACGTTTTGTTTGATTAACTGTACAAAGAAGGATAATATGTAAGCATTTAAAGATAAATCCGTTACTGACAATACACTCCTAGATCTCAACAATAAAAATGGAAAAAAGTACAGTTAGTTTAGTTATTCCAGGGAAAAATGTTAGCTTCCCAAATATGCAGCTGTGCAAAACAGATGCAAATTTTTTATTTTTCCCTCATTTCTGTTTTAACTTCCAAGATATTCAGATCAGGTTAGTAAAATAGTGTTCTTTATCAAATAAATTATGTTTATAGGTAGGTATTTTTTCATTCAGCTTTCACTAAATTTGCGTTGAAAAAATGGCTGGTAATAAGTACGATACCCGAACAAAGGATCTGGTAGTTGAGGCTTTTAAAAACGGATCGGAGCAAAGAAAGATAGCTAAACGATTCAAGGTTCACGAATCGACTGTTTCCCGGATAATTATAAAGTTCCGACAAAATTTATCAATTGCAATGCTTCATTCTGGTGGTAATTATCGACATTATCCGGCAAGACCATTTCCGGTCTTCAACTGCAATCGTTAAGGACCTCAACTTGTCAATCGATGCAAGCACGGTTCGTAGAAGTGCAATAGAAAGCAATTTGAGTGTATACGGAGCTGTTAAGTAGCCTCTATTAACCTTGAAACACTGTCCTATTATTTAGACTTCAATTTGGGCATAGATATTCAACTTGGTCCCTGACACAGTGGAGAACCGTTTTATTTAGCGATGAGAGCAAATTTAATATCTTATCTACCGATGGTATTGGTTATGTTCGCCGAAAGCCAGGTACACGGTTAAATCGGCAAAACATCCGCGCTGCTTTAAAGCATGGGGGCGGTTCAGTTATGGTTTGGGGATGCTTCTCGGCTCAAGCATGTGGTCCCTTACACCAAATAACTGGAATAATGGATCGCTTTGTGTATAAGGACATCTTAGACACGGTCATGCTTCCATACGCTGAGGAAGACTTGCCTCCATAACAAGGTTTCAACAAGACAACGACCCGAATCACACATCAAAGTTCGTTAAAGAATTTTTAGGGGCTCGGGGAGTTAATGTTTTGGATTGGCCTCCATAGTCCCCCTACTTAAACCCAATAGAAAACTTATGAGGAATCCTAAAACAGAGGACAAAGGAGCAACGGTTTACTTCGCAAAAGGTTCTTTATGAAGCTTTAAAGGATGAGTGGAAAAAAATTCCCTGTGCCGAAAAAGTGTGCAAAAGTTTTTACAAACAATGATTTTTGGACCAAATATTGATGCACAAAAAACTTGCATATGTTTTGCACAGCCTTAAAATGAATAAACTCGTTTCTTTATGTTTTACAAAGTATCAAGAGTACATATTTTAAATTTATTTGTTTCCTTTTTGGTATTAAACAGTAAGTAATACTTCTGATTGAAAATTTATTAGAATTATTTCTTTAGAGCAATTAATAAAGGATGTAATTGTATTTGAAAAAAATTGCAAAGGTTTTGCACACTACTGAAAGTATGTTACATAGCTGTTTTTTTTTTTTTTTTTTTTTTTTTTTTATATAGAAAAAAAACGTCACTGTTCTTTTTTATTTCTTCAATGACCTGTAACTGCACATTTCCCGTTTTCTAGGATTTTAGAAGTTAGGCTTAATTTATTTGCACTCACTTGATGTCAATCCGTCGTGAGCTAGGGATTTATTTTAGATTGTATCGTAATAAGACTTGTGAGTAAAAATATATAATGAGTGCTTTTGTGTGGAAAACGTGCTGCAATCCTCTGGATTTATCACCTCATAAGTCCAGTGCTCGTAATTTGCGGTTTGTACGACCATGGATGGTTACGATGCAACCAAAAGTGAACACAAAGTTGGTAATTTGCTCTACGTGTAGGAAAAAATTGAGTCAGATCCGAAATTCTGATACAACGCCATCATTGCTATGTGCAGTCGAAATTGAAAAAGTCTATGTTGAAAATTGTAGAAAAAGTTATCTTTGTTACTATAGATAATGATGAAGATAATTCCAGAGAGAAAGAATATTTCGTAGGGAAAATAAAAGAAAATTTCCATAAAACTACAAGCAAAGACACCAAACTTGTTTTTTTGTCTTTACTTTCAAGAGAATGGAGCGTCCTGTGACGACTGTGAAGACGATATCAGCCGTTAAATGCCAGGAAAAAAAAACTACGTATCTATAAATGTAACAAAAATTTATTTTCTTAGGTTCAAAAATAAGATGTTTTGATTTTTTTGATTTTGATCTGAGATTGAAACTCAGAAAAAACTTATTCAAAAACTCCTGATTCTGGCTTACCTTAGGAAGATATATTATAAGTTCAAAGAAGTTCATAATAATGTTAAGATTGGATTTTCTAAATTTGTGTCGTTAAGACTAAAGAACTGCATTTTGGCTGGGGCATCAGGAACTCATTCCGTGTGTGTTTTCACCATCCATCAAAATATCAAATTCCAGTTTGTGGGTAGCAATATATCAAGGCTGATAGAAGACGAAGATAAAACATCTCAATGACAGCAGTGCCTGCTTAGCTTTGGTTATTTGTTACCCTCCTCACATAAATTGTTACTTGGGCAATTGCCTTAATTGCCCAAACTATTCTAAAATAAAGAGAATCTTTGACACTGCTTTTAGTAATCACTTCATAGAAGACGTAACATACTATTAGTGGATCCACACAGACCGATCAAAATTGGAAGTGAGAATTGAAAACTCTGAGGATTTCATTCAGATCTTTTTGAAACGGCTTGATGTTTTCATTCGTCATTTTTTTTAATATCTAATCAACAAAACAGGTACATAAAGGAAGTCAAAACTTTCTTAACGAAAGCGGACATACTTGTTTTATTGGAATTTTCCGAGAATTATGGTTTTGTTGTGCAAGATGCAGTACAGGGATACCACTGGACTAACGAACAGGCGACGATTCACCCTTTCGCAATAGATTATGGAACCAGATGGATGATATTAAAAATGAAAGTTTTGTTGTAATCAGTGACTGCTTAAAGCATTACACTATCACAGTAAACTTATTTCAGCGCCATCTGTTAGAGTTCCTGCACAAGAAATGCCAACATTTTAAGAAAATTATTTATTTTTCCGATGGATCTGCTGCGCAGTACAAAAACAATTTAATTTAACATTGCATGAACAGGATTTTGGAGTGAATGCTGAATGGAACTTCTTTGCGACCTCTCATGGAATATGGATTTCTCCTACGTGACCACACAGGAGTATAATGAAGAAAAATTGATGGAATCGAGATTTTTTAATTTAGGAATTGTGTCGGAAACCAGAAAACTTTATCATATTTCATCTGTTTCACAAGGAGTAATTAAAGGAAAATATTTTTCCTTTTCATCGGAAGAATATGTATAAACTCTTAAAAGATAATAAATAATGATTTTTTTTTTTAGTTTTTAAGGCCTTGGGATACAAAGGCCCCAGTGGGACTTTTTTTTATGAAAATATTTATTACAGAATATTTAGCCGCCTATAAAATATTATCTTGACCGAACCCACAGAGAATTTGAAATTTGAAATGGAAAAAGAAGACGAATCTCACTATAATATATAAAAAAATAAAAAAAAAAAAAAAACCATTTTTTGAGTTATTCAAGGATATATGTAAAAAAAATATTCTGGAATATCACTTGTCCTTGAAAATAAAAATTATTCCAAATCGTTGATAGTTCACCTTTTTCTGAATTCAACAAGGTATATTTTATCAAATTCTGATGAGCCAAAGTTATGATTTTTTTTAAATATAAAAGAAAGAACAAATTTTGATTTTTTGCCAATTATATCGAATTCCGCAAAACTTTTCAGCGAAATCAGAGGGAGGTCGTTCAGAGCTCCCCATATAGCTTCGGTGACTTACCGTGAATTGACCCATATGCGAGCGATGATGAGATTATCATCAAACACCGAACCCACGTCAGCATGGAGCTTGTTGCAGATATCTGAAAAATAAAATTCTAATAAGATGGTCTTTGGTGAATTTCAAGCTTGAAGAACTCTTACCATTTTCAATATAGGAGTATCATATATATGAATGTATTTTTTCCTATGACATTTTCGAAAATGTGAAGAGTACCTAACCAATAAAGATAAGAGTTCTACCAAAAACCACTTTAAATGTTGAAATGGTGTTTGGCGATTTTAATGTCAAAATCGACTATGAAGGCATCTTCAGCATAGTAGCGAAAGACTCTTCGGTACGCCGTTGCATATCGGAAGAAATAAACAAATAAATCTTATCAGAGATCGGCTTTGAAACAACCCGAGAAACTAGGGATTATTACAGAGTTCTGGGTCTAGTAGGAAGGAAATAATAACATTCGCAGGAGAGCGCATGACGAGTTGAGATCTTTTCTGAAATGTTCAGACTGGAAAACTTGCTTCTTAGAAATGTCTGAATGTAATCTGCTTACCAGCCCATAGTGAATTATGGTAGTATTATTTTCAGCAACCGCTTGATGCTTTTTAGAAAGGTAAACCTTTGTCTGGCAAGAATTACCGACACAAATTCACACTTAACTTTACCTACAAGATGTCATCTAATCTCCTTAGTGCACAACTATGCCATTATTTTAACGTAATTATTGGAACGCAGTAGTGTAAATTCCTGCCCGATAGTTCAATTCACACTCCGAAAACTTGGAAAAATGAAAAATTCCAGATCGATACAAATACCCTCCTCATTGACTTCAAAGTCTAATAGAATAGCTTATCACACCGACTTTTTCGAGTTTAACTCTGTGGCCTTATTTGAGATTACGAGGAAACTGATTAGTTGTAAGGGGTGATTCATCGTAAGGTGTGATTTTTTTTTTTTTTTGACCGATCACTCGTGATTTCTAGCAAACTGTTAAATCATTTTTGTTCAGTATCGTTTGGCAAGTCATCATAAAAATACTCACACCACAACAGCGTCTCCAAATTGTTCAGCTGTATTACGAAAATCAGCTTTCTGTGAGAAATGTTTTTCGTGCGATTCTAGGAGCTTACTGTGCGCATAATCGACCTACTGAAACCACTATTGCCAATACCATTCGCAAATTTGAGTGCCAGTTTACATTAGCGGATGATACTCGACCGGTTAGACCACATCCAGCACGTAGTTAAGAGACTATAGCAGCTGTAGCTGAGAGTGTACACGAAGTACACGAAGACCGTGACGAATCGATTCGTCGCCGTTCTCAGCAGCTTGACTTGGCGTATTTTACGTGATGATCTCGGCCTAAGAGCGAACAAAATTCAACTTGTGCAAGAATTGAAGCCAGGCGACTTGAATTTGAGTCATATTTTCAGCGAATGGGCTCTGGAGAAACTCAATGAAAATCCGGTGTTTTATCGTGAAATTTTGTTCAGTGATAAAGCCCATTTCTAGCTCATTGGATACGCTAATAAACAAAATTGCCATATTTGGGCTGATGAGCAAACCGAAGAGTACCAAAAGCTACCACTACATTCATTAAAAACAATGGTATGGTGTGGTTTATGGGATGGTGGAATCATTGGTCCATATTTCTTCAAAATCAGATTGTTACCGTCAATGGTAACCGTTACCGCGCCATGTTAACGGACTATGTGCTTCCTGAAATTTAAGCACATGGTCTCGGTGAGCTCTGGTTTTAACAAAACTGCGCTACGAGCCATACAGCGCTTGAAACAGTGGACTTGTTGAGAAATCATTTTGGTGAGCACTTAATTTCACGTTTTGCTACGGTAAATTGGCCGCATATATCGTGCGATATCACACCGTCAGACTATTTTCTCTGGGGATATGTAAAGTCTCAGGTCTTCAGGAATAAGCCAGCTACGACTGACGCTTTGGAAACCAACATTACTTGTGTTATCTGCGAGATACCAGTCGCTATGCTCGAAAGAGTCGCCCAAAATTGGGCCTTCCAAATAGACTACCTCAGACGTAGTCGTGGCCAATGTTTACATAATATTATTTTTGGAAAGTAAATGCCATAAATTATTCTTTTAACTGCTAATAAAAATTTGAGTTTGCTTTCAAATTTATGTATTTTATTTTACATTATAATTTAAACCTATGGATGAATCACCCTTAGGTGCACATTTCCCAATTAATGTCTTTGGATTTAGAATCTTTGCAAGAAACATATTGTTCTTTGGTCCCACTTAAGTCTTTCCCTCCATGAAGTCATTCTTATATATTGGCTCAAGCAAATAGAATCGGTAGGCAGGACCACCTTCCACTTTTTCTCAAACAATTGTTTCCGTATACAACTGGTGTCCCCATGTTTCTGTATTTCAGAGTTTATGCCCCAAAATCGACTATTAGGTACTTAATATTCTTTCATATAATCTGTTCCAATGATGCACTCGTTACATATGTTGTCCGCCTGAAAGACTATATACTATAATTTAGCTGTTTTTACCGTAGCTGTTCGTAAACTGTAACTGCTGGCGCTTTGCAACTAGAATGTCTCCATGCGATCCTTGTTGATTAATGATTGAAGTCGTAGCACTCTTGTCTACTGTCTACTGTTACAAAAAGTCATTCATCACATCGTTTTTCCTAGGGGGTCGACTCCTGCTACCAATTCCGCAGGAATTGCCTAAGCATTTCCCGACTTATGGCTTCGGGAAGATTGAGCGGTTTCTTAGTAGTCGTTTCTGCAGGTTGCTTCCTCTATTTGCGTATAATCGCAAACAGGGTAGTCTTTTCGTCGCATTAGTTACTTATATTGCCTTTTAGGATGAAGGTTTGAACATTTTATCGCTGTTACAGCAGCCGTGTATCTCCCGCCGTGTATTTTGTTCCTTGAAACTCAGTCTTGCGCCGGAACATTCAACTGATGATACTTCCCTAACGAAATGTATTCTTTTGGAAGCCTGATTGGCTGCTTCGATCACCAGAGCGAAGGTAAATATTCTTCATGTGGCTATCCCTAAAATGTTTCCCAATTGCCTGTACTAAAGCCATATAGTTTTAATGCTTTTCGATGTAGATTGTTTATAACAATTCTGAAGCAGGATCGTGTAAGGTCATTGTTATGGCAAAACACCTTTTCTCATTGTCCCATTGGTTCATACAAGCAGCCATTTCGAAATGCTTCTTATGGGTATACCATGAGTTCTGGCCATCTTATGGGAAAAGCTTCAACTCTTTTCTCCTTGGACTGCTTAAGAAACAGTTTTGCAGTTTCTATTTTCCCACTGTGTCGAGCTTTTTTGCCAGTTGCTCAACTTCGTTATCCATTTGTTCGAATTATTATCCATTTCGTTAACATTCTTTATATTCTTTTAAATTTGTCATCGATTTCTTCAAACTTTGCTGCAGAATGTTCCTTTACTCTTCAAGATTTTTCTTTTCTTCACCCATATTTTGTTGAAGGCCGTGCTGGTTGTTTGCTTGTTCGTCGAATGTTTGCTCAGTGCTATACTTCTGATTGACTAGATTTTTTTTCTCTTCGTCCTGCTTTTGTTCGAAGATGTTTTTCTGTTCGTCCCTTCTTAGATTTATATTCTACGCGTCTAGTTAAACAAGCTTTTATAAGATTCTCTGAATGTAGACCGATAAATTAACTGAGCCTTATTTGTGTCCAAGGTCGCAATGGGGAGAGGGAAAATAAGATCGCCGATGAACCTGCTAAGACTAAGTTTTAATGCAAAAAAATATTTGTCTTCTAGGTGGCAAACCGATTAGTATCTGTACTGACAAGGAAAATGTTGTTGTCTTTGAAAAATTTAATTCAATTACATTTTTCAAAGTTGGAATTTTTAAGCTCAAATGTCTTAGTTTAAACTTTTTTCTTATTTTTAGATTGTTCGTTTATTTTTCATATTACCCATATCTCTTTCGCCAAGCAATTTTCTTTCATTCGGACACAGAAAACAATTCTAAACTTACATTTTACTATATGTTTTGGTAATTTTTTAAGGCGATTCTGTTGCCTAAATAAGAATGTAGTACATTTTTGTTGGTACAATAAGCAAACATAGCTTACGTCTGGTAGAGATGTTAGATGCTATAGCTAGCACACACCTCATTATACATATGACATCTTAACATGATCATAAAAATGCTCTTTGGTGGCAATCGCAGCAAACTCCTATACTCCTATACGAACACTCGTTTACCACTTTACATCCTGCATTAAATGCTGAAGGTCAGTGGCATCGAAGTCAAGAAGTCCTCAAGTGCTAAGTTAAAGAAATGTGGAAACGCAGGAAAAAAACAGTCCGAAGGTTTTACTATAAGCTAAAAAGAACGTGTCAAACAAAGAAGACCTTAACTAGAACCTGTAAAGGTGAGCGAAAAAATTTTGGAAATACGATTTTGCAAACAGAACAATAGCGAAAACAAAAAAAAATATTATTATCAAGCCCAATGAACTGTCCAACCTGAACGGTAAAATCTGAGATTTCAAACGGATATGAAGTCAAGGTAAGGCAATACTAGGATCCCTGTAGCGCCGCAAGGTTAGTGTGGTTTTTAATGAAACAGACTTCGAGTAATCTGGGAAAAATGTCAAAAAAATGTTATCTCGACCTATTTTTTGTAGGCCAGGGTGCTTCGCTCCCCTTTGACTCCTCCCGAGATATCAAACTTCTCGAACACTGTTCGATATAAAATTATTGGTCGTCATCGATCGGCATTATTCGTTCGATTCACAGAGGGAATTGAAAATTTAGTCGGCTAAAAAGGGGTTTGTTGTGAATGAGAGGAATACAAAGTATACGCTATCAATATACGGAACGCACAACATCGACGAAGTAAACTGCCTACTTCGGATTCTCTAATTACTTTGATAGTGATAACTGATCTGAAATCAACCGAAGTGCAACAATTACCAATTGCTAACTTTAGCTTGCAAAGGTAAACAAATAATAGGACATAGTCAAAAATCTCAAAAGAGACTCTTGCTCAATATTACTTAACATTTTAATATTTAAACTTTACAAGCTGTAAAGTGACACTGACTTGGTATTAATGTTGTAGTCCGAAGAATTTTCGATTTCTTAGTGAAAGAAGAAAAAGACGCAGCCTTAGTGATGCTCACCTATGAACAGAAAGCTCAGCCATCTTGAAGTCCGCAACTGGAAGCAGTTTAAAAAGACCTTACTAACTGGAAAGGTTTATGGGTTGGATTCATATTTACTCCGTACCCTTGTGTTAAGTGTAATGTTTTCACTATAAAGTTCTCAGTTCTTAACTTTGTACAAAACACGACATTTGCCCTCTACGCATGTAATTTTGATTGTAGCAGAAATGTAATTGTGTATATTTCTTTTGCTTAGAATTTCGAAAGACACATCTCGGCTTAAACTATTCGACATCTTATTCAAATTAAAGAAGAGAAGTTGTATATGTTACCTGTGGCCAACAAATTTTATAATTCTTGAATATGCTTAATGAAACGGATTCGACAAAAAAGAAAAAGAAAATTGTCTACGGCTACAATGTCCAACTTTGGCAACTTGATGTTTATCCAGCTATGTCATTCGTCATGGAATTGCTAATTTTGTTAGGTTATGTGAACCAAGATTTTGAGGTTTTTAGCACGAAAGACATCAAAGCCTACTGCTATTTTTCTTGAGAATCTGACAATAGTCTCCGTCTTTGAAATGCATGGCTGTTACCTTCATATTCAAATCAGAGAATACATTGTTGTAGAGGGGTTTAACAACACTTGTAGATTGTTTCTTCTGAAGTGAAATGGTTCTAGCAGGTCTTTTCACTGGAAATTTTTTTATCCTCATTTTTTAACCTACTTGCTTAGGTGGCGGTACAGGCCGACATCACCTGGGCCTTCATCAACAGCATCTGCAACTAGAATGATTTCCCGTCAGCTGCCTGCAATGCTGCATTTCAAGTTGGTTGAGATCCGCTTCCGCTTGCATCAGCTACCTTAAATGTGGTTGTTCTCTATAACATCGCCCCTCTTAGTTGGGCTCGAGGACTATTTGGGTCAGTGCTGTGGAGCCCATTGGCTCAACATGGCCTATTCAACTCAAACATTAGATTTTGACAAGACCAATGCCTCTATATATTATGGTCTTGTATAAGGCCTGTTTGGTTTTACAAGATACAGCACTGACTGGCTTCTAAGACCAATTCTGCGTCTGACGAAGGTAGACGAAGCCTTCGAAGTCATAACTGTCAATGGTAACATTCTGGCCAAGCTGTCTACGTTGTGCATCCTTTTCTGATGACAGAGTGTACTTTCTTTTGCCTTCGTTTACCCCCATACACATTTTGGTTGCTTTCGCATCAATACTCATGAAGGCTCCATTGAAATTTCGCTGGGTTTGTCCAATTACACCAATATCATCCGCTTACCCAAGTAACCGTGTGGATTTAGAAGAAGATATTGGTTGTTTCATTACCGACCTTGATGGAGCATCCAGAATTCTCTATAGTTGTTTTAGTTTGTCAAGAACTTAAGTTGTAAATAAAGTTGTTCAGCTCATCCCTATGTACGCTGTGATAGAAGATCGATGTAGATCGATATTTGACTTTCCTAGCCTGAAAACGCACTGGTAAGGATCAATAAGATTATATAATATATATAATACAGCAGAAAAGTTCTTTTAGGCGATATATAGACGACTTAGTCATCTTTAGTTGCAGCCGTTGAAACGATCCCCGTTCTTGTGGATCGGACAAACAATGCTTTTCTATAACCATATTTCACAGATGAATTGATGTATGGTCGCAAATATGCCATCTCAAACTGGTTTAAATAGCTTGGCAACCAGTCTATCTGCACCAGCAACTTCATTGCTACTCTGACTTCAGCCAGGTCAAGGTACAGAATTTTTTTTCGTATTCGGTCAGAGGGAAAGATTTATATTGGCTTTCGCGGTATTTTAACCATAATCGCCGTTTTTCAGGCTGCAGAAGTAGTGTTTCTATATTCTCGGTACTTACTTCGACTTAACTACTTATTAACTTTACTACTTTGTCCATTTTCATCCTAGCACACTTATATTTTCACATGTCGATTTTATTCCCTTTAAAAATTTCGAACAGCATTACTACAGTAACATTTCTCCATTTTCTTGATCCCGCGCTTTTCGTGCTGTGCTCTTTCCTTCTTTTCTGCTCGTAGAATTCACGAGCAACTCTCGGCCACGATGCAGCATTTCTGTTTGGCTTGTTCTTTTTTTTTTTGTGGCTGCACTTTTAGAACAATCATATCAAAACCAACTCCTCTGATGGCTCCTTGACAACTTTTCCATATATGTCAGGTCTGAAAGGTCATAGAATTCGTGTTGGATCCTTTCATCTTCTTTAGAAGCAAGAACGCAATTTAGACTTATATTTCCCAATTTGAACTTGATGCAATTTGTTATGAGCATTTTGCTTACATGTCGAAAGCTTAAAATTTTTTGCCGGTCTGAGAAAAATAGCAAGTCCACCTCCAAATAAGCGTCGTATTACTTCTTTTTGTAGCAGTGTTCATAGTAAATGTCGCTGATATTTAGTAACCTTCTGCCCAGCCCTTAAGCAGAAGGACAGTAAGTAGCTCCAACTGCTTTTAGCCGTGGAGCTAAAATATAAATATAAATATAAAAATATAAAATAAACGATTGCTACGGTGTCGTCCTGATGAAGGAGAAATATCCTAGTGCGAACCGTTGCTGGTCCGCCGTCGCCAATGACGTCCCGCAGTGTTGTTCTTTGAATTGAATCAACAATATTACCGGAAGACATTTATATTACTTGTATTCAGCGCTAAGTAAGTTGTTTAAATTACACCTAAATGTAAACAAGTTATGAGGCTACTACATGCTACTGTTACTAGCAAAAACATTTGTGCTCAAAAATTCATTTTTTTAGGAAATAAAGAAGGAAAAGTAAGAAAATTTGCTGATAAATCCGATTAATTGAGAACAGTGGGTTTTTGATTTGACAAGGGTCTTCACATTAAATTCAATAGGCTTGAAGAGATGGCAGACAAGCAGAACATGAAGCAGTCTCATTTTAACCATTTACTGAGCTTTTCGCTCAATGTTTATCAAGAGCAAATGCAATATTGTGTGGTATCCTGCATATTCCCATAGCTCATTCCTCAAACGAAGAATTTTCTAAGAAAAATTAGCAATTAACATTAAAAAAGAAACAGACACATAATCTAATCTTGATGATTAGAATTTCCCTTTACTTACGTTTAATGAAGCTGAAATATTGAAGCATCATTATTTCCTATTAAACATTCTCCCCTTTAGATCTCGTAATTAAACTCTCTCCGAAAATCGCGAAAATATTTAAGGCGTAACAAATTTATTCCAATTCGAATTAATAACCAATTAAAACAAGCACCCGTTAAAGTGAATGCCATTTTCAATATGAACATTTGCACAGTTTCATCCAAAAAGCACTAAAAGGAAATGAAATACGATTTCCAATACTAAAAGCACCACTTCATACTCTAGTCCTAGTCGTACTATGTATGTAGTATATATGCTTAGCAGTCTGCAGTAATCTGTAAACATCTAGTAGTGAGCAGTAAGCGGTAAGTACCCTGCTGATGCCTTACGATCTGGTCGTTTCATTATAAACATCCGGAATTATATTTGAAAACTCCTTAAAACGTTAGCCTCAATTTCCGTTTATACACAGTTGGGGGCCGCGCAAATATAGTTTTTGGCAAGCAGCCTGCCGAGCATAAACGAAACGAATTCTCGTACATTGCTTTTTAGCTTAATTGTAAAATTCAAAACTACAGTAACAGAGATTTTTAACAATAATTGATTTTGATTTTTATTTTTTCCAAATGTTTCTGATGCACAAAGTGGCAGTGCGGCTCTGTATCCTCCTCCGGCAGCCGGAACTCTGGTTTATCTGCATTCACAAGAGTGCTCATACACTTTGACATGAAACGGAATTTGAAAATTTTGTAAGCTGCTCCACATAACAGGCAGGGTGGATGAGATGGGTATGAAGGTTGTTTGTCTAATTAAGAGATCCTTTAATTGCTGCAATTAATGTTGCGTATGTTTGTGCTCTGCCTCGATAGATACCATGGCTCACTGAGTAGGGAATTTAGGGAAAAACGTCCTTCCATGGAACAGAGCTGTAGAAAAAGCTCCGAATTCTGTCTAAGTATGTAACAATCGGGAGTAAATGATAGACAGACAGCGACACCGACACCGACACCGACACCGACAACGACACCGATAGCGACAGCCACAACGACAGAAGCAAAAGTATGTAGAAGCATCCATAGAGTTAAACGCAGAATTAAAAGCGCGCGATGTGATGCGAGCCTAAGCCCTACAGAGCAAAGGCATGACAAGCAAATAAATAATCGAGCATTTAATTTAATTAGAAATCACAAGCAGAAATTATATTTACATAATCCTCAGGAAATTAACGTTCGCGTGTTCAAAAGACCGATTCGTGAGTCAACTCGGGAAAATGTGTATGCGATGGCGGCTCCTTCTGTTAGCTTCTGAGTAAAATACAGTGTCCCCCGAGTAGACGAAAGTTATTTTTTAGCATCTTCATCGCATGGTATATGTATCTACATACGTAGATAAAGGAGGCTCAACCATTATGTATTTATGTCCTTAGCCGAAAATTAAGTTGAAGATAAAATCTTAATTTTGTCGTTGACGTCTTTGGTGGAGGGTGAAATATTACCAAGGGATGACTTTAACACATTCACACATACACACACAGATGGAGATCTAGAGACACTCTCTCGTTTTAGATGCTTTAGCGATTTAGCGATACTAGAAATGCGTACTCGTATTTGTTTAATGAATTCCCAGAATGACTTATGGGGAAACTGTTGGCGAATAATAATTGGATTATTTGCTATCATTTGCATTTAGTTTCGGTATATGAATTTATCAATGCTATTACATCGACGATTTTGTGGTGGCGGTATTTTTGGAGGAGTTTCAAAGCTGGGTATCGGATATCCGATTATGCAGGGAAACTTGATAGAAACAATGGCAGTAGAATATCGACACGGTAGCTGTGGAATCCCACAATATTCGGGCAGTGGGGGTCGTTATAATACATTTAATAAGCAGGCATCTCTCACGGTCCATTAATGAGCCATTGAAATTGATACGAATTTATCCTTTGGGGATAATAATAATAATGTGGGGGATATCCATTAGAAGAAGCATGTTTGTTTGACACTACATAGATATTTTACTCACGCGGCTTGGTTTTGCGTGTTTTGCCACGTGTTGGATAACTTAATTTGAAACTTTAATAACACATAACCGAAATCAGGGAAGAGGATGTTGTATTGTAATTATTTTATTCGATTGCGATAAAAGTCTAATAAAGCAGTGTTAAAACACAATTTTTGGCGACCCTTGATCTATAATCTATTGTGGAGCAACGAAGTTTAACGGTTATGCCATAGAGTCGACCTTTATGCACGGCCTGAACCAAAATGCAAACATCTCAATTACAATAATTTGAGGGTAGTTCAATAAAATTTTAAATTTTCCAACCTCATATGTTGTATTCATATGACATAGTTTATGAAACCGTATTTCCTAAACGTATCACTAGCCTTTTGGAAAAGTAATGGTGACGAATGCTACTTAAGGATGCTGGAAGTGACCAATAGGTGGTGGAAGTATACATGTTTGTTTTTGCTGGAATGATGTAACTGGACTGTTTATTGAATTATGTCTAGCGAATGTCTGCTCTAAAGCGCAGTTAGTTAGTTAGTTTTTTTTTTTTTTTTTTAAAGAACTTAACGCTCAAGAGTGTATTACTTTTTCGTGTTAAATTTCTTGGAAAACTGGATAGAGAGAGATAGAAAGGTGTTTCGGCTCAGTGGTTATTTCGCTTAGTAGGTGGCATCCAACATTTAATGAATTGACTTGTGGTTGTATTTTAGGCAACCATTCATCTTACGAAATTTTAGTTTCCCGAAAAAAAAAATGTATTTCGGGCACGGCTGGTATTGAACCCCGAAACGTCCGATTTGGAACACAATATTTATCTTTGATCAACGGGCTTGCAGGCAGCCTTTAAAGTCATTGACGATTGTTGCACAATACATCCTTTTAAAACTGAGGTTTCCCTATTGTAAGAAATGTAAAGCTGACTGGTCTGATTCATCTACCTATGCATCATATTCATTTCTCAAACGAAGCAAAGTTTTTGGATGTCATTCTGGATCAGTAATTTTTTGAGACTTAAAACGCCATATAGAGGACCTCTAAAGTACGTAAAGGACCTATATAGGAGGAGAGTTGTATTAATCTACACGGCTGCTATTATGGGAGCAGTGCAGTGCTAGAAGCACTGATGAGCCACCTGATATTCATATCGTAGTCTGCACATTAAAGCCATCTTCCTTCTAAAAGGAAGCGGTATTTGGTACAACTAGCTGACCTGTGTTGCTGAGAAAATACGAAATCGACTTTACCGATAACCAGGAATGGTTTTGGTCAGAATATGAGCCAGAAAACGAATGTAATCGAGTCTTCATGAATGACCCCAACATTGATCTAGGCGTCAGTAAGGACGACAACATTAGATTTTGTTCCTTATTAAGAAAACTTGCGCAGTGGTGGACAAGTGGATGTACGCAATCCTGATGGTAATGAGGGGAAGATCATTGAAGGGGCATAATATTTGCCAAGCTGCGCTTTAAAGCTCGAAAACCTTCTCAGGACTTCCGAACTATTTCGAGGATGAAAGATTTTTCTGAACGTGATCGGGGGCTGAGTTCACTGAATCTTGTTTGCGCTCCTGGTTAAAGAGCGATCACTGGAAACGAAACCATGAATTTAATAGACAAGGCGAGGAGAGCTTTTCTGGACTTGAAACTGCGTAGATACTGCATGTATCGTCGGTTAAGTCTTTTATTGACAGTTAGGTTTCATATTAGTAAAACTGTAAATGGCATAACTCTTTAGTTTGTTAAAATGAATGCTTCCCGGTATCTCCAAAAGATCAGTGACTTTCCTGCTCACTCTCTCAGCAAAAATGACTGTATTTACTGGCCCTCCGACGGCGCACTACGCTTTTGCTAATTACCTAAGTATAATGGGCAAAAGCGACACAACGCAACGCCTTGCGACACTTCTTTTGAAAGCGATGACAACACCATGGAGCATTCTTTCAATGAGTTTCGGCCTAAGCTTGAGTATCGACTCTGTGCTGGTAATACAAATATACACACTTTTTGAAGTACTATCTTATCTTTTTACCAGAGATTGAGGAATAAACAAAGAGTACAATGGACTTGATTTTTTTCTGAGAGCTTTCTTTCGATAGAAACAAATCTTTTAATGTTAACACCTATTATTTACGTATGGATATTGTTATCATGCTATTCATGACAAAGGTTGAGGTATCTGACGATGTTAATTCCGATTTTCTGAATTATCGCAACTAAATTTTTTCTTCTCATTATTATTTTAGATACGTGGGTTGTTTGATAAGTACCCACATTAGAAGATAGTTGGAGCTACTGATAGGTGGCAAAATGAGTTTACCATCATTTAGTACAACTTCTTTTGGACTGCCTGTCAAAATTTGGTGACAATCCGAAGCTTAGTTTTCAAAACATCGTGTTAATGTTTTTTTTGAGATCATGGAACGAGCAGTATCGCTCTCTGATCAGAATCTTGGGTGCCGCATTTGCTCACGCTGGAGAACAAGCGTAATCTTGAGGTCACTTCAAAGACGTGCTGCTTAATGAGTTTGGTTGAGCAAGTACAATCTTCCATTGTTTAAATACCATATGTTTCAATACCTGAGGACGCTTTTAGCTTCTTAGGGCTGTTTTTCAGAATTCTTTGCAGACTTACTTCAATCTAACAACTTGCCTGGCCTGCCCGTCAGGATCTCGATACTAGTATCCGGTTTTTTTATTCGTTAGTTGCAAAGAGTTAATGCAAATCTTGGGACATTTTAGTGCTCAGTAAGCTATGCTTAAATTTTAGAATTTAAACTGATCATGTTTATTGTTATCCATAAAATGTAATTCGACATTAAATTCACTGAACTGTGTCGTATTTAAAGCTTATATGATAGAACAAATCCTTTTTTTGTTGGGGAAGTTCTCTAGATCTTAATTTTGCGACAATACCTTTAATTTCCTTAGTACATTTACCTCTCATATTGCAGTTTCAGCTGAATTGAACAATTCTATCCTGATAGTACCATCAGTTATGATAAACAGATCCCCACAGACGCAAGTGTTGAGTTGTCATTGAATAAGAGTACACCAAGGCATGTATATTTCTGAAATCTCAATTAACCCACGTCATCTTGTCGACTGCCGACGAAAGAACAAATTCTGTTGCTCCTAACTTAAGACACAAATTTCGTTATGACAAAGGCAAAACCACAATTTTCGCGAAAATTGTTTTTGTTCATAGAAAATGCAATTAAGGATTCAAGGCACGCAATTTAGCCAACAACGGCGACAACGACAATGACAACGGATGACGAGAACTCTACAGAGCGACGATGACGACAATAGCAAAACCTTAGCCAACCCAGCCATCTTAAAAAAAAAAGAAAGGGAGCTAACGATTGAGAAAAAGGAGGGTATTCTTCTCCAGTGACAAGACAATTCTTTTTTTTATTTTTTTTTTTTTCCATAGGAGGTGATGGGGCGCTTATTTTGTCACTTAATTATTCAAAATTGCCAAAAAGGTCCTTCTTTGTCTTGTTATATGGATAATGATGTACAGAAGGTATAAGAGGACGAGTAGATAGACATATTGTAGATATTGTTGTGTGTGATGTTATTTTGGAAGCATAAGGAAATTGCTTTGACACTTCATGCTCCTAAGTTCGATGGCACTTCAAGGATGATTTTGCATTATGAGGACGTAATATTCGCTTAAATGACAGCAAAGGAGAAAATAATTTGTCGGTAATTTTAAAACTAAGGGCGTGTTAAGCCAAGGTGGCTTCAAACAAATTGTTACAGAGTTTAAATTCTGGAGTCAAGGAACATATGTCAAATTGTTAATAAGGGTTCAGTTAAAAGTTTTCTCAAAAACAGGGGCAACGATTAATACTCGATGTTTTTACCTACTGAATAACAAAGTCAATAAGTCAACAAAAAGCAACAAATTAAGTCTTAAGAGAAAAACACGATTTTCATCGAGCGAGAACGTTACGCGATCTTTGTCGAAGTATGAAAACTAATTTCGATGCAGTCATTTTTTGACATAACTGCCTGTCATGCGTTTTCCCATGCTAGTCTGCTACATCAGTTCACTTGGATATAGTTTGCTGAAGACTGGAGAAACAGAAAAGACCTAGCTCTTCAGGATGAAAGTTGTGCATGGAGTTAACTACCCATCTACGTTAAGTCCTCATGGTTAAAAAGGAACTAAAAGCCTATGATAAGATCCAATTTTCTGTCGACGAGTCAACAAAGTAATGACAACGAACTTCATATAGAAAAAAATATTCACAGCTCAGCTGCTTCCACACAGTGCATCGTCTGGTCAGCTGGTTTAACAGCCACCAACGCACGCACACTCATCGCTGGGCCACACTCTGAGGGCGGCTTCGTGGGCGGAGCCGGTCGGCAACATACATCGCATTTTTCCTGGATGCAGTTTTTCTATTATGATATCCATAAAATAAATGCTGGCGTTCCCCGGTTCCGGGCTCCGTTCTGTCTGCGACACTCTTTTTAATCTTCATCAATGATCTCTTGTCTGTTGCTTCTAATCCAATATATTCCTTTGCTGATGACAGTAATCTCTGCTTCTCATATTTCTTTCCGGACCCGCGTCCCTGCTCCTTCTCTGTAGACAAAGAATCTTTCTATTCCATTCTCGGTATTTTTATTATTTTATTTATATTTTTTTTTTTTTATTTTCTTATTCAAATCATGTATCTATATACAATATCAAAAATCAAGTATAGCGTGGCAAAGCCGTCTGCCAGTTTGACTATTAAATAAATTACATAAATTGATTCATTGTGTCTATGTTTCTTACACACCAGCATCTAACACAAATCTTTCTTATATATTTTTAATTCAGAAATTTTCGCTGATAATTCTGTTTTGCTAAGCTTGCTCTACTTTGCAGTACTTAAAAGCTTTTTGCACCTCCATTTCGTTTAAATACGATACCGTTTCAGTGTCAGTTAAATAATTGCAGCCAAAGAAGGATCTCCTTGTTTCTACTAGGAACGGGTATTTTTCTAGAAAATGAAAGACATCTTCTCTTTCTCTCCGGTTACACAGACTGCATATGATGGAAAGATCATCTCTCTGTGGCGTATAATTCAATTATAGAAGCTCGGCACGAAGTCTCACCATCATCGAGATATGCTCCACACTGTTTTCATCGCTGAAGTAGTTTCTTGGACCCAGGCCCAGCCTGAGCAGAGCTTTTGGTTTCTTCGATAAACTTCTCTCGCAGCTTCTCATCAACCATAGCAATAAACTTATACAGTTTAGCTCTCCATTCAATATGCAAGTCCAGCTGCATACCACACCATTTCGCGAGATCGTTTCATTCCGCATACCAGCTATGTCTTCGGTTGATTAGGTAAAGGGAGAAGGCAGGTAGTCTTTCGTTATGCATGTTCAAAACTTTGATAATGTAGTCTTCGAAAGCAGATGGAATATCGTTTTTATAAAGAACCTTAGAAGTTTTTTTTTTACTCTTTCATATTGTTTGTAACCCCATACCTGTGACGTTTAGAACATAATTGATTTCGCAGCTGCATCAAAAACACAGAACATACATACTATACGCCATACTTCTTTTGGCATCTTTCGCTTATGCCAATTTCTTCCACCAGTGTTTCTGAAGGAAACTAACTTTGATTTGTTGAGGTTAATCATCAATTGGAGCGATTGGGGTGAGTCAGATAGCATCACTATAGTATGTCGTCAGCATAAAAGAGGATCTTTAAATTGGTCAACGCAAACTCTACACCTCCACTAATGCAATCATCCATGAAAAGTGCGAATAGCAGAGGGCTCAGTGCACACCCCATTCTCGGTATGTGTGTCAATGACAACTTAATATATGTTGGAATGACCACATATGCGATGTCGCTAAAAATGCTACGAAATTTCTAGGTTTCCTCAAGCGATGTAAGAAATACTTTTCCTTTTTTGATCTGGCGTCAATATATAAGGCACATAGAACCTTGATCGAAAAGTTCCCGGTGGCGTCACCGTGTGGCGTTCTCATTGTTCCGATTTGAGTTCTGTTTTTTTTTTTTTTTTTTTGTTAAGTTGGTAAATCTGTTGTTGACATTCCCTCTAAATTTTAGCGTCATAGCTTGACATTTGCAAAAGTTACGTAGCCAAGAGTATATCTATCTCTGTGTGTATTGGCGATTTTTTCCAATTTTAGAAATGGATTTAAATTTGCAACAACGAACTTGTATTACATTTTGCGTAAAAAACGGATTTAATGGTGCGCGAACGTTGGGAAAGTGCTTCGGCAACGATTCTCTAAAGAAAACAGTCGTTAACCAGTGGCACGAGCGGTTTAAAAGTGGTCGTGAATCAATCGAAGATGATGAACGAAGTGGCAGTCCATCGACATCGAAAACCGACGAAAACATTGATGAAGTAAAAGAAATGTTGGTCAATAACCGCAAATCAAACATCAGAGAGATAGCGGAGGACTTGAAAATTGCCTATGGATCCGTCCAACACATTTTGGTTAATGATTTGGGTTTCCGTAGTGTAGTAGCGAAGTTAGTGCGAAAAGACCTCAATTTCATGCAAAAAAGAGACCGTTGCAAAAGAGATGATTTGCGAGACTGAATCCGATCCCACATTTATCAAAAGGATCATTACTGGAGAGTATGGGTTTATGAGTACGCCATGCAATTCAGACATCAGACAAGTAAATGGCGTTCACCTATTGAGCCGAGACAAAAAAAAAAAAAAAAAAAAAAACACGTCGTTTTCAGTCACGGTTTTCATGGATTACAACGGTGTCGTGCATCACGAATTTTTGCCAGAAGGCCAGATAGTAAACAAAGAGTATTATTTGGGCTTTATGAGATGTTTGTGTGAAGCAATTCGCCGAAAGAGACGAACAACAAAATGCAACAAATACCATCCAACAGCCACCGAATTCACCTGATTTGGCTCCCTGTGACTTCTTTCTGTTCAGCAGCCGAGAGGAAATAATGGAAAAATCGCAGGAAGTGCTGATGGACATACCGAAAACCGAATATAAAAAATGTTTCGAGGATTGGATCAAGCGCTGACATAAGTGTGTTGCAGTCTATGGGGATTACTTTAAAGGGGACAATATATATTTAGATGAATAAACTTTCTGAATAGTAGATCAAGATAGTATACGCCCAAAATTGGAGTACAATGCAAAGATCTAATAAGGTGCGGCTAAAACATCTCTGCACCCGGTAGATAAGATTCAAAGCCGTGCGATAAACCGTGCGAGACCGCGATGAGACCAGAATAATGGTACTAATTCGTAGCCAGGTAGCTTCAGATCAGATTGATCTGAGAGGTATGGGTAAGGATCTACCTGTGTGCCAAAACAGCTGGCTTAAATTTAGAAACGAGGAAATGCGCAAAATAGCTACATCAACACGTAATCCCCTAGTCATAATCACAAACAAACATAGTTAACACAAACACCGATGTTGCTAAGAATGGCCGGAAAAGGAAAATTTTGACGTTGATTCCTCGAATCAAATCGTTGTAGGTGTTATGCCCTTACAACAAAATGAAACAGTACACTAGCTAAATTAACACTTGCAAGCCGCTATCTATCGGTTGTTACATCCACCCAGCCATTGCTCGTGCCGTATGATAAATACAGCAACAATTAGCTTGAGAAGTTGTGAAGTCTGTGGAGAAGTTAGGTTATATTTAAAAACGTATGCATTTTCATCTAAGAAAAAAAAAAAAAAAAAATACCAGCAGTACAGGATTGAGTATTTCAAATATGGACGTACTCTTTTAAAAACTATGTGCTTAATTTGTCATTTTTTTTTTCAAATGAAGCTATTAAACCTACAAGAGCATTTAAATAAAATGCATGCTAGTAAGAAGAACAACGATTTATCCTAGCTTTAAGGACTGAAAAAGCAATAAAACAGCCAACTTATTAAACCTTTTTCCGTCGTCATCTAAACAAGATAATGATGGACTATGTGCCTAATATAAGGTTCCATTGTTAATCGCAAAAGAAAAAAAACGACACAATTAGCGAAAAATTGTCAAAGTCAAAAAGATAATAAGAACTGTTTTTCAACATAAAACACCGTCAGGTATCATCAGAAAAATTCCTTTCAGTAATAATTCAGTGCAAAGAAGAATAAATGAAATGCAAAAGACATTTAAATATCATTATATAATTACATAAACCCTTAAGAATGTTCCATTCAACCCGATAAATCAACTCCACCAAAAAACGAAGCCTTACACTTATCATACGTTCGAATTACAATATAAAAGAAGAACAAATTCATCTAGAGTTGATAACATATTTACCAAAAATTTGGAAACGAATACATGGGAAGTATCTATATATAAGGATATTCCTATTTGCAATTAGAAAATTGTAAAATATCAAAACCTATCATAAAATATATTTTTAAAAATGTATCGATCTATATAATATACTTAAGAATCCTAGTCATATAAATATCGAAAATATTAACAAATTTCTCTCATATCTAAATTTAAACATTTAACTTTAACTAATTAAAGCCAATGTTCTCCGCAGCTAGGCTCTTTAATTTTTATATTATCTTGAAATTCTTATTACTTGTTAACTCGCCGTACATTGCATTATTCATAGTCAGCACTTGGTTGCCTAAAATTTGAATGAGCGACTTCATACCTCGTTCCATTACGTTATGAGAGCAATCAATTAGATAAGGAACAATTCACCAAATGAGCGATTAGTTGGTCAACCTTGTATTGAAAATGATGAAAATTACAATCGATTGGTGCTGCACATTGAAATACGTTGCTTTCTACAATTGCTTGTCTGAATCGGTTTTTCAATCTATTTGACTCAGTTCTGAATTTTCTTCAAGACAGAAATGAATATTATATTATTTGACAAAGCTATTTCAAATAATATGAAATTAATTTACATCGCAAGCTGATGCGTTGAATACAATTAAAATAAAAAACATCATAGCAGCTTTTGCGCGAAGACTTCTTCTATATGAATGAAATCTAGATAGAGGTGAATACAAACACTTTCTCACATTATCAGCAGATATTTTAAACATGAATATGCCGAGTTGAGTTTTAGATCATTTCGCAAATGCAGATACTGAAGGAATATCAAATTTGGAAGAGGAATTCGTAGAATTCACAACTATCGAAGAATTCGAAGTAAAATTCAAACATGGATACCAAGTGTTTTAGCTTCAAAAATCAATACCAGTTCTCTACTGTGGATTGTGTGCAATAGTACAGAAGTGTCTAATCGCATTTCCTTTTTCTTATATGGCTGAGCGTAAATTCAGTGTAGCTCAATTACTGTCAAGGAGAGGAACAGACTACACTTCACTGAAGTTGGCGATCTACGATTGATGTTAACGAAATTGGAACCCGACATTAACAAATTGTTAAAACGCCACTTTAAAACCAGTCTTATCTCATTAATTTGTTCTAATTATAACTTATTATCTTTGCCTTTATCTCATTAAATTTTTTTTACGATTATTTCCGATTGTCTTTGTGTTTATTTTTTAAAATTTTGATAAACAATATTATTGTACATTTGGTTGTCATTTTATTAAATTTCCACTTATATAACCGACAAGAATTGGAATAGGAGGATTACGAACTGCGAAATATATATATATCAAGCTACTGCCATATGTGTACGAACTCCTTATGACTATTCGAAAGAAGCTTTCTCAGGCGTTTTCTTAAACTCAGGGACATGTAAGGTCCTGATATTTCAATCATTAATTGACCATATCGACCATAACGGCCGAAGGTACTCCTGAAAATTATTCGAATGTTCCGAGGGGCTATCAAAAATACTGTGTTTGGGGTTTGGTCTTAGAAGAACATAATTATAAGTGATCGCCAGAGCCTTTTTTTTTCGGGTGTATAGAAAAACCAAAGCTTTTTACGAACTCTTTGTGGAGGAGATATGGGATGAACACCGGTTTCTTGAAAGAAAAAAGAATAAGGATTTTCTTGATGTCGGGTAAATAGATAGATGGTTGAGTCTACAAACCCCCCTTCCTGGAAAGTACAATTAAAATCAATGGAAGGGGTATGAAAAGATATCTAAATTCCGTGATATTCGGAAAAACTGTTAGGGCGGTGAGTTTGTTGAAAGTGTCATAGCTCTAAAAATTTACTGTCTTTTAGAATGTAGAATTGCAATTTGCTACATGCACACGGATGCTGAAACTAGGTTTCATAAATGACACGTAATACAGATAGTCAGAATGCGCAAGCAGTAACTTGAACATAAAGTTATATTAATTTGTTAATAAAGATCCCCTTATCATCACTGGTTTCACTGACATTAGACTTGACCTCGCTTATTATGATTTCAGTACGAGCTGTGGAAAGCGAAACCACTATCTACCTGATGTAAAACTGCCCAGCTCTTCCTATTTAAAGAAAAACATATCCATGTAAGGTGTGCCAGGTCGCAGTAGTTATGATGGTGAGTAACATAGCAGACGAATTGGTGAGAAAAGGCTCCTCCTAAACTTTCATGTTGTGAGCTACCAATTAGTTCCATTAAAAGCTATATAAATAACTGTTTACGATCAAACTCTTTCCATTACTGGATGAAAACCGAAACTAACAGAGAAACAAACAATTTTTGCCAGCCCCTTCTACCAAGAGAACAAAACAACTCCAATGATATCACGTCCCGCACCAAGCTGTTTAAAGCTAAATCCCCCTTTGGTGTTGATATTAAGGGCAGAAGGTGGCTGTAGTGTAGTGGTATATGCATAGTCTCCTCAAGCAGAGGGTCACGGGTTCGAATCCCGTGCGAGGCAATTCTCTAAAAAAGTCTTTTAATGGAATTTGTATGTAGTTATATGTAAACCCGTCGGCGTCAACTCTGACATGAAGGCATAACACTGATGTTGGAGTGGTTGCTGGCTAGGCTAAATTTAACGAACGTACTAAGGACCACTGGTTGAGGATGAACTAGCTCCAGTTTGACAACCATCTCTGGGAAAAATATCGAAACCTAATATACCTGAGTTTCAAACTACTACACCACCCGCCCGCGCCATGGTGAAAAGGCAGTAAAAGGGTATTCATATCACCTTGGTGCGCGCGGAATTATAAAAAAAAAATTGCTTATGTAGACCAATTGTGAGGGACTCCCGATACTTAAGAAAGATCGCTATGCGGTAAGTACCACAACACTGTGCATCCAAAAAGCTTTAAATAAAGACGTTAACGTCATAATTGAACAAATTGTGCGAAGTGGAAGAGCGAACATCTGGTTTGAGTGATACTGTCAAAATTGTTTCTGCTTTAGTGTACAAAAAGAAAATGGAGAAAATAGATTTAACGAAAATAATGCTAGGCAATATGTATTCCGCCACAAATTAAGTCTTTTCTTGATAGTTATGACTTTTAGATAGTTAGAAATTACTGTACCTTGCGTCTTCAGTTAATTTCAGCATCCACAGGAGCTCAGAAATTGATCCAAAAGACACTCCTGCTGACACTTGTTTTTTTTTTTTTTTTTTGGTTATAGAAAAAAAAATTAGCAGTGAAGACTTAGACAATTAAAAAAACAGATAAATGCGTTTCAGCTGTTCCCTGAAATGTATTGTCCTTTAAAGGAACAGGCTTCATACATTTTTTTTTTTATCTTCTTGGAAAAATTCCTAAAAAGTAGAATTGATAAAAGGTAAACGCACTCGTTTTGCTAAAATGAAAAAATCCTCCTTTAGAAGAAGGGAAGGCTTACCATATTTTATGATTAGCAGTATTGAAGTGTCTACAAAGTCTGCAGCAAGTATATTTGTCTTGTCCAAAGATATGACAGCGGGAACATCGTTGCTGATAACATCAATTCAATGAACCAGAATATTTTATGTTTTTGACGAGCCGCTAACAATTTCTACTATCTTTCAAATAGGAGCATTCACATGAACTAAGAGGGAGGAGCACACCAACGATAAGATTTTTTCCGTGGGTAGGTAAAAACCTTCATAGGCACTATACCACAGTGGCATAGCAGCCACTGCTTTCCAGCTTTCCAGCGAAGGCACCTACTATTACCATTATTTCATACGGTTTCTCTTTAAGGCGCTAAGTCGAACGGTCTTGTGCTTTGATGTCGCCGCACAAGATTTGTCTCGTCCAATCTCCGGGTTATACCTGGATGCAATGATGCACAAAACGAGTGCGAAGTTTACGAGCAAAGCTTGTTATTTCGTCCTTCACGGTTGCAATTCCCAGATCACGGTGCATATCGTTATTCCTTATATACTATGGAGCATTTATTGTATGATTGTTCTAAGCGCTTTGTTCTGGAACGTCTGTAGGACTGACATATTGTTTGGCTTGATACAACCCTATATTTGTAAACCATAAGTCCACAAAGGTTTTAGCACTTGCTTATATATAAGCAGCTTGCTATATGTGCTTATTTTAGAGTGTCTTTCGATAAGCCAATTCATTTCTCTCAGCCTGATTTCAAACTCTTCACGTTTCTTTTTTACGTGTGATTTCCATTTCAGTTTTGCATCTAGGGTCATTCCCAAATATTTTGCCTCGTTTGCATACGGTATTTGCACCGAGTTAATGAATAAAGGTAAGTTGTTTATCTTTCTGTACATGAAATTGACGTGTGTTGACTTAGTCTCGTTTAGCATGATTCGCCAGCTCTTCGTCCACTCAAATATTTTGTTCAGAGCTCGTTGACGTTTTGCAGTCGAGGATTCAACTGTTTGTCCTGTGGCGAGGATGGCCGTGTCATCCGCGAATGTGGCTACCACAGTCTCATCATCTAGAGGTATGTCTCTGGTGTACAGTAAGAATAGGTATGGCCCCAGAACGCTCCCTTGTGGAACGCCAGCTTGAATTTTCTTGAATTCAGAGTATTTAATCCCATATCTAACTCGAAACAGTCTATTTTCAAAATAAGATTCAAGTATTCTATTCATTTCTCTCGGTAAAATTTGTTGTAGCTTATACTTTAGGCCCTCGTGCTATACCCCGTCGAAGGCTTGCGATACATCGAGAAAAAGGCTTGAACATTAAATTTGTTATCCGATAGACCTGATTGATTGTGGAACGTTTGACCCAGAGGAACTGGTGATCCGAGATCAATCGTCTTTCTGCAGTTATCGGTTTTAAACGTTTAAGCAGAAGAATTTCGAAGACTTTTGAAATTATCGGCAGGAGCAAAATGATTTTTTTGTCGTTTGGAATTTTCCCCTGTTTTGGAACCATTATGACTTCTGCGACTTTACATTGGCTTGGAACGTATAAAAGTCTCATGGAAGCGTTTATAATGTGGAAGAGCTTGACAAACGCTTTTCGAATTCCTTTAGAATTTCACTTGTAATCAAATCGTGGAGCCTTATTATTTTTTAGGTTTTTTATTGTCAATAGGGTCTTTCCATAGAAAAGATTCTATTTCTTCGATTTTTTTTCAGAAAGCCATTTGAGTTCCATGTCAAAATCTTAGTCAACTGTTTCATTTTTATTTTTGTTCAATTTTTTCCGAGCAACGAACTCGAGCTTGCTTAGTTTTTCAAACAAAAGCTTATTTATTTTTATTTGCTCATCTGGTTTTTCTTAGAAGACTGCGAGAATTTGAGGCAGCGGATCTGTAGTGGCCGAATCTATTTTGTTGGCTTTTGACGCGAACTCAGCGTTATGCTTTTGCGTTCCGGTTTCTTCATTTTGACTCTCTTAGCTGTCTTGGGCTCATCGGTTTTAGGATATTGCACCTTTAGGTCCGGATGTATGAATTTTGTGGGACTTTTTCGCTTCTTTTGTATTTCTTTGGCGATTTCGCAACCTCGGTAATTAGCTGGGTGATTTCCTGTGCAATTGACACAAACTGCTGGGATTTGCTTATTTGTTTTGCACTCTTCCGAGAAGTGTGCAATCTATAAATAAGCGAGAGTTTTTTATAACCTCGTTTTCTTTTCGAAGTGAATCTGTTTCATTTTTAAGCTCGTAAAAGAGTCGTTCGGCGGACTCCGTTTTCCGGAAATATGCGATCTAGATGATGGAGATCGGAGTACCTTTGATGTTTTTGCAGAGGGCTCTTCCCAGAATCCGTAGAGCCTACCTTCGAAGAGGGTGGATTTACCAGTGAAACTGGATTGCCACCTGGGGTATTACTTCCGTTTGTTTTATCCATTGCATTTTTTGTATGCCCACGCACTCGGCATACAGAGGGTGCATTTTAGTCGCCTTTTACGACAGGCATGCCTACCGCGGGTATATTCTAATTCCCCTACCCGAAGGCGTAAATCAAGACCGCAAGAGGGAACGCACAGTATTGGAGAATCGTTATATACTGCTATATGTAATTATTGACAAATATCATCATCCGCTTTTAACTCTGATGGTGACCAATCGTCAGGAATAAAACGAGGAGCTATACTTACGAATAACATCCATAAGGAAGCAAACAAGAAGCAAAACCTTTTCCATAAAAGAAAATTATGAGACTCTATACTCAAACCCTAGTTCAGCCCCACGGCGCAGAGCATACAACTTCGCAAAGTCGGATAGAACATTTTTGGTCGTTTTGATTGCAATCTTTTTCTGCCTCTCATTTTTAAGCGGATGTTAAGGCCTAGGTTGCTCGGATTGGTTGCGTTTACAAAAAAAAAGTATAGAAAATAAATGTATAACTTCGAGCCCTCATCATAACCTAGTTTTTAAATTCAGGCGACTGAACGTACATATTATGACTAATTAATTCCACGACTTCGACGAACATTCCATTTACTTGTAAATTAACATTGGGTGAAAGGCTTTATTTTAAGTACAAAATTTCTTAACATAACAATTATACATTTCAATGCAATTCATTTCGCAGAAGTTATGTTATATATCAAAAACTTCAAGATACTCGTAAAAGAATCAATTTACGCTTTGAATTCAATCCACAGATAGTATTTTGAAAGGGCAATTAAAACGTTGCTTCAGGAGATTTTGCTCTAATACCAGGAACTTCTCAAAAAGTTATGCCAGCGTCCGGCCACCGTAAATTAAAAACTTTGTTACTGAGCAATTACGTCTTCAATCTTTTCAAGAAATTGTACCCCAATTACGAGCAATTGTTTTAATCAGAAAAATGAAAAACATGTTTACACTCTATCCTACAGAGAAAAAGGAAAAATAAGTTGTCTTCAGCACCACATGTAGTAGTAATCCGACAAAAAAATTGAACTACCATCAGATATTTAAACGGCGAACTTTTTTTGCAGTCAAACAGGTTAACATTTCAACGCAGTAAATCAAAGCCTCTCAAGCGAAAACACTTGGTACGAGTATACTCGTATAAATATTTATACCCATTTTGCGATTTCCCTTTTGTTGTTTCAAATATTAAAAACCATCATCTCAGCCCCAATCTTCGTTTCAGTATAAACTCCATCTCAGTCGCGGCAACCTATGGGTTGGAATGCTTTTTTTCCGACTGGATTGGATCTTTCTTTGTCTGTAAAAAAAAAAAAAAAAAAATGAAATACCCCAGACTTTTTTTTTAATTCTGTTTTAATAAAACAAGAAGCAGCATAATTTGGAAAACACAGCGGGAACAAGGCCGGAAAGCAGCCGGTGAAGTACGCGGATTTCTGAAGAGTTGGGGTTGCTACAAATTCTGACAGTCCTTTACTAATTTAATAATATTATCCTTGATATTAACAAAGTCGGCGAATCTCTTAACTTATTGGTCACGATTCAGGATTTAAGGGTTTTGGGGAGATTTTTGTTTTCTGCTTTTAGCGTCCCTTATCTTCCTTTACTTTTTTTTGATTCCACTTTTAACATTTTTTGATGTTATTTTTAAAGTCGCGCGGATTCAAATTTGATGATTTTTTCTCCACTATGCCTTTTAAGTACTGCCAGCCTTGCATAGCAAGAATTCGTTTAATATGAGTATGATTGTAAAAGGAAACAAACAAAAAAAAAAAAACAAAAAAAAAAAAAAAGAGAAATTACGCCAAATTTCTAGGATGAGTGCGGATAGGTTTTGAATGAATAAGTAAACGATAAAACGTTTGGGGCAAAGCAATAAAAATGGACAGAGAAAAAAGAACAAAAATCAGAGAAGTTTCTGATTAGAGGTAGATGCGGGCAGACACTTCCTGTGGGTAATGGCTTTATGAGAACAGCAAGTTTTACGGGCTGCCGAAATAGGTTATTGCAAATTTATTTTAAGCGGCAATTTATTGAAGCAACAAGGTCTTATACTACTTAAGGATTTGCTAAGGACCACTTAGGGATAATACGGAGTTATAGTTTTTCTGTCGGGGCTTGTTTTAAATTTGAAAATATTTGAAAGAGAATCAGTTTGTAAATGTGACTTTGGTGGCATGTCAGGAAAAGTCAGGAAAATAAATTACTGAAACTGATTAATGGAGACAAATATTTGTCAATTTTATTTCAACACGTTGTGTTGTGTCGTTGGTTAACTTTTCGGAACTCAAAACCTTTCTATAGGCTTTTCTTTTAGATCAGCTCATTGGTGATCCCACACTGTTGGCAATGCCGACAACGCGTTAAGCTAGGGTAGGAACCTTCCGGCCCTGAATTCACCCACTACTGTTAAACTTAACGAAACAGCCGCCATGCATGTCTGAGTACATCCGGCTTTATTCTTTCTTTCGGCTTGAGACCACGCGCCTAGTAAGGAGAGCTGATGCGCATTCTACGGTTAAAATTTATATTTATATCAAATAAAAAAAAATCAGTTTATTCCTTTAGAAAAATACGGAAGACACTTGTAAGTAAAAGCTTTGCACATATATGTAAAATTCAACTAAATCATATAAATATATAGATAAAAATTGTAGCTGAACCACCAAAAACGAAGGCATTTTCTCTCGAAGACCAGTGAAAGCTGACAGCGAGTGTTCCTACCTATTGGTACCTATCAGTACTAATATTCTACAACAATTCCGGTATTTCAACCCCATTCAATGCGAAACATCTGCAAATATCCGAACCAATCGCAACCAGATACCACCTGCAGCCCAATCCAGCAAGAAGCACCGTATGCCAGAGGAGTTCAACTGCAAATTGTGCCAAGATCCTGACTCGGGCGGAGATATGGTGCAGTGTGACAACTGCAACGGGTGGACCCACTATTCCTGCGCGGTAGTCGACAGTTTTGTCCAAAATAGCGATTGGATACGTGCCACCTGTACAAAAGATAAGAATACAAATTTTTTACCAGTAGAAGTAGTTTTTGCGTCTGAGGACGAGTGCTTAGCCAGTTCAAAAGCCCCTTAAGATCCCCATGTCCTCAATACTGCCGTTACTACTTCGTTTGCACAAAACTAAAAAACGTTCGACTTGGATCCAACAGCACGTACCACAAGCAGTGCTGTCCGTCTCACAGCTGCTGCGCATCTCGCAACGTCAACTAATTATGCCGCCACAACCGGTGCAGTATATTTCGGATCTGCAGTCCATCTGACGACACCAGTTTACGTCTCAACGGCTGCTAATAGTGCTTCCACAACTGGTGTGGTATATTCGGTATCCACAGCTCATACTGCGATACCAGCTGATCGTGCAACGACTACTTATCACGCTGCAACCACCAGTGCAATATATTTTGAATCTGCAGCCCATCGTACGACACCAGCTTATGTCACCATGGCTGCAAATAGTGCTGCCACAACCGGTGGAGTGAATCCAGTATCAATAACTCACACCGCAATACCAGCTTATATCGCGACCGCGGCAAATAAGTCTACCACAACCGCAGCGCGTTCAACAGATGCAGCTTTTAAAGTGACACCAGCTTATGTCACAATTGTTGCCCCCAATCCTGCCACATCTGTTGCACCTTATGTCGCCACCGCAGTTTATAGTGCTGCCACAACTCGTGCATCGTACAATGTGCTGCCCACATTTGCGAATGGAAGTGCATCCCATGCCACTTCAGTTGTAAGCGGGAACCCACGTTTCGCTGTGAATGCCAAATGACCTACAATACTAACACCACTTTATTTGGGCGAACCCAACGGTGGACCCTATGATGCGGTTCATGACACGGAAGTACCAGTGACACCAACGAAACTTTGTCAAATCGAAAGTTCTGTTCCAGTTCATTGACATAGCAGCTCAAACAGATCATCAGCTCAAACGGATCTATCAGCTCAAACGGATCTATCAGCTCAAACGGATCTATCAGCTCAAAGGGATCGAATAGATCTTTGGCAAAGCAATTTCAGATGAAGCTGCGGATGCTAGAGGAGGAGCGGGAGCTTAAGGCAAAGAGGGATAGCCATTACCTTGAGAAAAAATAGCAGATTTTGAGCCGAATGGAAAACAACTCATCGTCATTATCCATCTCTAGAAAAAATAACTGGGCTGGCAGTCAACCATCCAAAGGTTGCTTAGCATCAACGATCACTAATACAACACCGTTCCAAGGAAAGCTATGGCAAAACCATGAAAGGATCTGCAATGACTTATTTGTGCATCAGCTTCCGCCGCCAGAAGCCTGTAAGCAGAAGGAGCCAGTTGCCCCCTCGCATTTCGCAATGCTGCGACCGCAGCCCAACGCTATTTCACAGACACCACAGCCGACGGTTTTACAATACCAGTACAAATACCCCGTAACACAAGTGGATGACGCCCTTCAGCAGCCGATGTTGTGTTCATTTCCAGCACAAGGTCAGCCAACGCAAGATCAACAGCACTACAAGCATCCCTCGATGAGGAAAACAACAGGCTCATACGTGTCCGGCCTCTGTTTCCAGGGCCTATCGAAGGCTAATATAGCATCTCGTCACTTAATCTCTCGCAACTTGCAATACTTTGGTGGATGTCCGGACGAGTGGCCGTTGTTTATCTCGAATTTCTATTGGAGCACTGAGCTTTGGTAAGACTACAAAGAGCTCTGAAGGGAAAGCGATGGAGGCAGTTCGAAGCGTTCTAGTACAACCGAACTGTGTCAATCGGGCCATTACAACCCTTAAAATGCTGTACGGAGACCCGGAGCTTGTTATCCACATGCTTACGCTTGTGGACGCTTTGAAACCTCGCTCTTGTGAAAGAGTGAACAAATTCATTTACCCGACAGCCTACCTATGGCTAAGAGAAGACTAGCATGTCTTCACAAGCGAATGAGGAGAGAGCAGCTGTTGGGCGACGCGCTTAACAATAGAATACAAGAATACATATCCAAGAGTTACACAAGAAAGCTCACTTCTAGGGAGGTCGGAAAAGTAAGCCATCGTTGTTGGTACCTGCCAATATTTCCGATACAGGATCCCAATAAACCTGGAAAGTTAAGGATCGTTTGGGACGTAGCAGCCTCGTTGCAAGGTGTTTCACTGAACTCCATGCTACTGAAAGGTCCAGACCAATTAACGTCATTAACATCTGTAATCTAACATACAAGTTCAGAGAGAATCTAATAGCTATCTGCGGAGATATTATGGAAATGTTTCATCAAGTTCAAATACGCAAATCGCGACTTTCAAAGATTCTTATGGAGTATGGGCGATGAGCAGGACCCGGAAGTATACGTGATGAACGTAATGACTTCCCTAATCCTAATCAAAAAACAAGAACGCCGATGAATTTTCTAAATCATTTCCGAGAGCTGTTCACTCCATCCAAGAAAATCACTACGTTGATGATTTAATGGATAGCGTTGTTTCAGAGGAGGGAGCTTTCCAGCTTGCTAAGGAGATCCGCCATGTTCATCAGCAGGGAGGTTTCTTTATTCGGAACTGGATTTCGAACTCACCCGTAGTTATCTAAGCTTTGAACGCAAACCCCACTGACAGCCTGAATCTCGACATCGAATATTAGAGCTGACTACGGAAAAGGTTCTAGGAATGTGGTGGTGCACCTCAACAGACTGCTTCACAT
The DNA here is from genome assembly GCA_907269105.1 of Volucella inanis. Classification (NCBI taxonomy): domain Eukaryota; kingdom Metazoa; phylum Arthropoda; class Insecta; order Diptera; family Syrphidae; genus Volucella; species Volucella inanis. Next base: position 143,911,727 of record OU026153.1, read on the forward strand.
ATAAACTTACAACTAACCCAAGCCAAACCGAGATCCTTTTTGGAGATCGACGTCCCACAAAGCGCTATGTTCTTAGAATTTTAATGACGATTTTCGACCCCTTGGGCCTAATAGCACACTTTCTGATGTTCGTCAAGATTCTATTACAGGAAATCTGGCGCTCCAAGGTCGATTGAGAAGAAGAAATTAACGATTCTGAATACAATAAATGGGTGAAATACTTGCCCCTGATGGAAACCCTCGAAATCCCCAGATGCTACGTCACTAACTGTCTTGCTAACAATTGTGAACACCAACTTCATATCTTCGTTGACGCCAGCGAAAATGGATTCGCCGCGGTGGCATACGTTAGAAGCATCGCCGGCGACATGGTGGAGTGTGCTCTCATAGGTGCAAAAACTAGAGTGGCACCTCTGAAAAGTCTCTCTATACCCAGGCTTAAATTGCAAGCGGGGCTTCAAGGCGCCCGGCTCGCAAAGTGGATAGTGGAGTCCCATACAATTAAATTCTCCAAACGATTTTTCTGGTCGGACTTTAAGAACGTCCTAAGTTGGATCCGATCAGCGTTTCGAGTCAGCGAGATCCTAGATCTTACAGAAATATCAGAGTGGCACAAATTAGCAAAGGTTTACCCGAATGTAAAGCATCGAGCCGATGGTTCACAGGACCGGATTTTCTTAACCTTCATTAGAACAACTGGCCCCAAGAATCCCCCGAAGAAGTCACCAAAAAAGAACTTAAGGGGCATTTCATCAATGTTTATGTTTCTACTCGAGAAAACATCTTCAGATTTCATAAAAACTCTAACTGGAATCGATTAATGAGAAGTAGTGCGTGGACTTACCGCCTCCAAGAGCCTTTTAGACACTTCAAGTGGGATGTATAATCTCTGTCCATTCCTAAGGAATGTACATAAGGTATTATCAGGGCATATGGCAGAATCCTTCATGCCAAAAATGTGTGCGAGAATTTTAAAACGCCTATCATTCTCCCAAGAGCGCATTGGGTAACATACTTGATCATTATGGACATTCACCGTCGTTACAGACACCGAAATTACGAGACGCCTATTAAAGAGCTTCGACAAATGAGGGCAGCCTTTAACACAATCAGAAGAACCTTTCAACAGTGCAAGAACAACAGGGTTAAGACACTGTATCCCATAATGGCATAGCTCCCTCCCTCCGTTTTCGTTTGTCGGAGTTGACTCATTTGGTCCAATGAACGTTTTAATCCTCCGAAGAACGAATAAAAAGTGGGGCGTGCTTGTAACCTGTTAAACTATACGAGCGGTTCATATCGAGGTGGCACATTCACTGTCGTCGGACTCCTGTATCATGGCTCTTCGAAATTTCATCGGTCGTCGCGGAACACCCATTGAAATATATAGTGACAACGGCCCCAATCTCACTGGAGCTGAGCGAAAGCTAAGCAAAGCCTTCAAGAACGTCAACAAGGATAAGCTTATAGAGACCTTTACTTCCGCCGCTACCAAATGGAAATTCATTCCCCCAGGATCGCCGCATATGGGAGGAAGCTGGGAAAGGCTGGTGAAATCTGCTAAAAACGTGCTACACCAGATAATGCCAACTTACAATCCATCAGACAAACTTTTTAGAAAACATGCTTATCGAAGGAGAGAATATTATCAATTCTCGCCCTTTGACGTACATCCCCATCGACAATGAAAACGAGAAGGCGCTGACACCTAACCATTTTCTGTTGGGATCCTCGAGTGGTTCTAAGCCACTAGCAGTATTCGACGATGAGATTAAGGTGCTGAGAACAAATTGGCTAGCCTCACAGAAGATCGCGGAACGCTTCTGGAAGCGCTGGGTAAAAGAGTATCTGCCAACGATCACTTGTCGTACCAAGTATTTTAAACCAGTGAAGCCTATAGAAGTGGGTGATATTGTCCTAATTGTGGACCCAAACAGCCAAAGAAACTGTTGGCTAAAAGGTCGGGTGATACAAACCAGTGCGGACCTGATACCAGGTCAAGTGAGTGCTTTCGGTTTAACGCAGGCCGGAGTATACGAACAGCCTGTTGTAAGTTCGCCACACTAGATGTCAAGGTTCCAGAAGGTGTCAATCTGCGGAAGGTCCTACCGGCGGGGAATGTTGGCAATGCCGGCAACGCGTTAAGCTAGGGTAGGAAACTTCCTTCAAATAAATATATATAAATAAAGATTGTAGCTGAACCACCAAAAACGAAGGCATTTTCTTTCAAACACCAGAGGAAACTGACAGCGAGTGTTCCTACCTATTGGTACCTATCAGTACCAATACACACCTTATTCGCAACTCAGGTGAAACTTGAGCCTCTGTTGCTTTTAAGAATAGATTTTCCGATGACCTTTGTAGACAAGGCAGTAGGTTTTGCCACACTTATTGACATAGGTCACGTTTTCATTTACGTCGCTGTCATATCCTTTATATTTCTCTAACATCGTATTGCCATGCGTACACACATGCGTATACACATGGATGAAACTTGGCTTAAGCGCCATTCTGGTGCCATAAAATACTTCCAAGTTTCGCACTATTTTAATTATGGTCTATAACTTCCTGCGGTTTGCTAAGAGATGGCGTAACTTGTATTATTCCACCGTTATTATTCCATTGGAACATGCGTTGGAAAGCTACCGTCATTGTACGTCATTTCAGTATATGTCATTCATTTGGAGCGTAAACAACAATAATTTTTTTCACTCAAATATGTCGAACTTTGTGTCTGAAAAAGTGTTTTTGCGGAGAGTTCTTCTTTATTACTTTAATATGAAGAAAACTGCTGCCGAAAGTCATCGTATTTTGGTAGAAGTTTATGGTGAACATACGCCAGTTGAGCGAACGTGAAAAAAGTGGTGATTTTGGCTTCGAAGACGATGAACGTCTTGGGCAGCCAAAAAAGTTTGAAAATGAAGAACTGGAAGCATTACTCTATGAAGATTGTTGCTAAACACAAGAAGAGCTCGCAGTATCTTTGGGTGTCAATCAAGCAGCCATTTCAAAACGTTTAAAAGCAGCTAGATATATTCAAAGCAAGGAAATTGGGTTCCATATGAACTCAAGGCGAGAGACGTCGAAAGTCGGTTTTGCATGTCCGAAATGCTGCTGAAACGCCACAAAAGGAAGTCATTTTCGCATCGGATTGTTACTGGTGGTGAAAAATGGATCCATTACGACAACCCCAAGTGCAAAAAATCATATGTAAAACCCGGGCAACCAGCCAAATCAACGGCAAAGCCGAATATCCATGCCCCGAAGGTAATGCTCTGTATTTTGTGGGATCAGATGGGTGTGCTCTATTACGAGCTGCTAAAACCGGGTGAAACCATCAATGGACAACGCTACCGAAAACAATTAATCCGTTTGAAGAGAGCAGTAGCCGAAAAACGCCCGGAATATGCGACCAGATACAAGGCAATAATTTACCATCATAACAACGCTCAGCCACACGTTGCTATTCCGGTTAAGTACTATTTGGAAAATAGTGGATGGGAAGTCTTACCCCACCCACCTTATAGCCCAGACCTTGCCCCTTCTGACTACCATTTGTTCCGGTCGATGCAGAACGCCCTCACTGAAATACGGTTCACATCAGAGCAGAATATCAAAAATTGGCTTGATTCATTCTTGGCTGCCAAGCCGGCGCAGTTCCTTTGGGATGGGATTCACAAATTGCCAGAAAGATGGGAAAAAGTCATGGCTTCAGATGGGCAATACTTTGAATAATACTATTGTATGTTTTTCTTAAATAAACGTTCAAATTTAAAAAAAAAAAAAAAACGCACAAATTAAATTACATACCAATATTTCACACTAGATTTTTGGCTAACAACGTCATAGTGACAGTTCCTAAAAGATTCTAAGTATAGGGTTTTCTAATAACGAATTGACAAAATTTTTTTTTAAATAAAAGGCAAACCATTTGAGATATTTCAAAAACTTTATTATTGGCTTGAAGTACAATCAAAACATTTATGAATGGACCTCGACTTCATTCATATGGCCACCGCGGGCACGTTTGCAGCGGTCGATTCGTTGGACTCAATTTTTAATGACTCGGCTACACATTTCGGCCGAAACGGCCGCTTTTTCATCGGCGTGTTGACATAAACCAATGACTTAACGTAGCCCCACAGAAAATACTTAAGCGGCGTTAAATCGCACGAACGAGGCGGCCAATCGACTGGCCCATGTCTTGAGATAACACGCTCACCATACTTACTCTTTAATAAATCGATTGTAGCGTGTGCTGTGTGGCTTGTGGCATCATCCTGTTGAAACCACATGTCGTCCAAGTCCATATCTCCCAATTCGGGCAAAAAACAATCGGTGATCATGGCGCGATAACGCTGACCATTCAAAGTAACGTGACGATCGTTATCGTCGACGAAAAAATATGGCCCAATAATGCCGCCGGCATGGAAACCGTACCCAGTAGTTATTTTCTGTAGATGAAGTGATGATTCATGAAGTACATGTGGGTTTTCATCCGACCAATAACGCATATTTTGCTTAGTGACGAACCCATTGAGCCAAAAATGAGCTTCGTCACTGAAGATGATTTTGCGATAAAATTCATCATCTTGGCGCATCTTCTCCAGAACCCAATCGGAGAACGTACGTACGCTTGATCTTGTATGGGTGTAAATCAAGATCCTTACGCAAAATACGCCATAATGTGGTCTGAGCGATGCCCAATTCTTGAGAACGCCGTGGAATTGACTGATTTGGATTGTTTGCTACGGACGTCTGAACGGCAATTATATTTTCGACACATCGACCAACACGTTGTCTCACTGACACGGCAACATCACGCAATGAATACGTAGACTCAAATTTTTGCACTAAACTTGTTATTGCCTGTCTACTAGGGCGAGAATTACGACCGAAAATTGGAGTTAACGCTCTTAAAGTTGCAGTCACCGACTCCGAATAACTGGAGAAAATTTTTATAATTTGCAGACGTTGCTCGTTAATGTTAGACGTTTACCATGATAAAAATGTTGAATTTACTGAATAAATTGACGGTGACAGTGCGTTCACAAATTAAATTCAAAGTTGTCAAGTCCCTTTTGGAAAACCCTATATAAGATTTAAATTTTTTTACAATATTTGTAATATCGATCTTCGTACGACCGATTTGTCGTATAAGCGCCTTTATCCAATTATTAAAAGTTGCCAGAAGAGCTGACATACCGTTGCTCATAATAGCGCTTTAACCGGCAAAACGAAGAAAATTGTACTGAACTCTTTCGTGACAATATTTATTATTATTATTATAATTTATTAAACTTTACATAAATGTATAGTATAATACTTAAGTATAACAGCTTGAGCTAGCAGGGGCTAGTGCTGAAAGGTTACAAAAAATAATTAAGAGAATAATAATAATAATAGGAGAAAACAATAAATAAATTTAAAATAAAATTTAAAATCCAAGAAGTATGGGATTATCCGGACCGCCCCCAATAGTGGACAAGGCAAAGGTTATCATAAACTATTTTCTAGTTTTAATTTTTTTAAAAGTAGGGAAACATTTCATATGTTTTGTTCTGAAGGAATTGATATAAGGTTATTTAGATCTTTGTTGAATAGTTCGTTACAATTTCTTTTGACATAACATTCTGAAGTTAGATGTTTAATAGATAAAATAATATTAGACTGGCGAAAGTGGCAAATCGGAGGAGACTCCTTGTTGAGCAGGTAACTATGTGTAAGTTTTGTGTGTCCTATTCTTAGTCTAAGGAAGTTTTTGTTCATTGTTGAAGTTGTGTTTGTGGGACATACTGCCGGAATTGTTTTAGGAATAATGATTAAATAATGGTGAATATATTTCCTCCACTCTTCTTGTTTTTTGTTTTTCCAGTGAGTAAAAGCAAGCTTAAGAAAATCTTTTTTGTTAGGTTGGTAGATTGAGATGCTCAAATTTAAATCTTCAAAATTATCTTTAGCTACCCGGTTTGCCAACTCATTACCTTGTACGCCAATATGTGCAGGTGTCCACACTAGATTCAGCTTATTTTGTAGTTTAATTATGTTACCACGACTTTTATGGATGAAAGTAAGTTTTGAATCGCCGTAAGTGTCGAGAGGCACTACTTTTAAAAGCGATTTCCGTAGCTTTAAGTACAGCAAGCGTTTCTGTACAGTAGAGAAGATTGAAAAATAAGGTGGAATTTTTTCTGCAATCATAATGGTACCATTTGATTTGACTATTGCAAAACCAACATTATCGTCGTTTTTAGAGCGTAGAGAATTTCCCAGGTGTATTCAGGGTAGGTGCTGATCAGTTCTTTAAATAATTTAGTATATGGTATACTTCGATTGGAGTGTTTTCTTTTTTATAGGTGGGTAGGTGGATGTTAATTGAGTCTAGAGGCAGAGCCCAAGAAGGATGTTTTTTTAGCGAAGTCTTATACAAAACTGGGTTGAGTCCAATGTCTTTAGCAAAAGTCGAGACATTGTAAAGAGATGACGCAATATTTGGGGTTTTCTTTTTATTTAAAATTTTATTTGCATCAGTACCTTCTGTGAGCAAGTTCTTTATTGGGCTGAGACTGAAGGCTTTAAGACTGTTTCTCCGTGGAATGTTGAGTGAAGGATTTGAAGATCCGATTTTGCAAACTTGCCAAAAATTACGAGACCATAATCTATTTTTCATACAATAACAGCTTAAGTAACATTAATAGGGGTATTAACATGTATGAAACATTTTTTTTGATGCTAGATATTTTATTATACTAAGCCTGGTAGCTAGTTTATTTTTTAAAGCTAAACAGTGTTCCTTAAAGTTAAACTTGTTGTCGAATATAACACCAAGTATACTTAATTAATTAATACTTGGAATTTGTGAATTATCAAACACAATAACTGGTTTAGAATAATTAATTTTTCTGCAATAATACAGGTGTTTACTTTTTTGCCCAGATTTTAAAGTCCCCGAATGAGTGTACCAGTTATTTATGCCTTGTACATAGTATTTCCTTAAGCGTATTCTCTGTATTGAGGATATCGTTGCATTGTGATAAAATATATAATTCATCAGCATAAATAGTATGACTTAATAATAAAAATCATAACTGATTGGGGTGATCCCTGGGGGATGCTATTATCTAGATTTTAGATATTAGAATAGCAATTATTGACTTTGGCCCTAAATTTTCTATGCAAGAGGAATGATTTTATGTAATTGAAAATTTTTGGACCAATTTTCCATTTGATTAGTTTATTTAAAACTATGTGGATGCCAATACGCTCAAAAGCCTTTTCGAAGTCGAAAGAGACTATCGAAACGTGGTTTTTGCAAGACAAAGCAGTGAAGACATATTCGTCTATGCGGAGTAATGAATCTATAGTACTGCGACCGTTTTTAAAAGCAACTTGGTTTAGGTTTATCAGATTATTGCTTTCAATAAACCAAAAAAGCCTTTTAGGGATTATTTTTTTCATTAATTTGCTTGTACACGGGATGAAAGAAATAGACCCATACTGGTTGAAATTGTTTTGTTTTGATTTCGGTTTGGGAGTAGGGATCAATGTTGAGGTTTCCCTTGACTGTAGTATTACGCCCTGGTCAAAAATATTATTGTAAAGACCAATTATTCTTTGTTTAAGTACTTGTGGTGCGTTAATTAGCATAGGGTAGGAGATACGATCATAGCCAGGTGTTTTTCCTTTGAAAGAGTTTAAACAGTATTCCACTTCTAAATAGCTGATTGGGAGTTCGAATAGTTTTGCTGAAGGACTAGTGATGTATAGGGTAATTCATCAAGAGATTTGATTTATAATGTAAAATAAAACAAATAAATTTGAAAATGAATTTAAAAAATGTATTGTCGGTTAAAAGAAGAATTCATGGCATTTACTTTTTTAAAATGACATCATTTAACGACTAGGTCTGAGGCGATTCATTCCGAAGCACCAATTTTGGGCGTCTCGTTCGAGCATAGCGACTGGTATCTCGCGGATAACACGAGTAATGTTAGCTACCAAAGCGTCAATCATAGCTGGCTTATTCCTAAAGACCTGAGACTTTACATATCCCGAGAGAAAATAGCTCAAATGTGTGACATCACACGATCTAGGCGGCCAATTAACCGTAGCAAAGCGTGAAATTAAGTGCTCACCAAAATGATTTCTCAACAAGTCCATTGTTTCAAGCGCCGTCCTGTTTAAACTGAGACCATGTGCTTGAATTTCAGGAAGCACAAAGTCATGTGAACAAAATTTCATGATAAAACTCCGGATTTTCATTAAGTTTTTCCAGAGCCAATTCACTGAAAATATGACGCAAATTCAAGTCGCCTGGCCTGAATTCTTGCACAAGTTGAAGTTGTACGCTCTTAGGCCGAGATCATCACGTAAAATACGCCAAGCCAAGCTGCTGAGAACAGCGACGAATCGATTCGTCACGGTCTTCGCGTACATTTTCAGCTACAGCTGCTCACTCCAGCTACACTACGTGCTAGATGTGGTCTAACCGGTCGAGTATCATCCACTAATGTAAACTGGAACTCATAATTTCCGAATGGTATTGGCAATAGTGGTTTCAGTAGGTCGATTATGCGCACCGTAAGTTCCTCGAATCGCTCGAAAAACATTTCTCACAGAACGCTGATTTTCGTAATACAGGTGAACAATTTGGAGACGCTCTGTTGTGGTGTGAGTCTTTCCATGATTACTTGCCACACGATACTGAACAAAAATGACAAACAAGTTTGATAGGAGTCACGCGTACTTTGTCCAAAAAAAAAGCCTTTTGAAAATCAAATGAATCACCCTATATGATAAACTGACATTATGAATGCTAGATGCTTTGAGCTGCAGAAGGAAGGAGAGATGTTTGAGTCATCCGAATAGGAAGGCCATTTTTTAACAAAGTGGTCTAAAATTTTGTCACAATCGGTTAGTGTTTCGGACTCTGGCGTGAATGGCTTTTATATGATATGGAGTGTAGCTGCTGGTTAGTGCTTTTATGGTATATGAGACCAGTGCCTAATTTTCCTGTAAAATTTTGAAAACTTACTTCTTTTGCTATTTTAACCTGCCGTCTGAAAACAGCGTTAGTTTTTTATAGTTAGTAAGGTTAGTGTCATTTGGGTATTTTTTACGTTAAGGGTCTGGGGGCTGAAGTTCAAAAGTTCAGTTGACTTTTTTTTAACTGCATAATCGGTTTTAAATTTAGGATAAGTCCAAGTTTGATGGAGATGAGTGTGGGAAAGTGATCACCCCCATATAGGTAATCATTTCTTTTCCAGGTGGCGGTGGGTAACAATTGAGCAGAGATTAACGTGAGATCGACATGGGTAAAAGTTTTGTGGGTTGAAAAGTGCGTTGGGTACCATCATTTAGAAGGGAGAGATTGGATTGAAGAAGGAAGCTTTCAACTTCTTTGCGTCTTGTGTTGCAGGTAGGAGAACCCCAAAGAGGATTCCATGAGTTAAAATCCCCTGATAGTAGCATTGGTGCCTAGACAGATTGTACTATATATTCCAAATCTGAAGCTGAAAAATGTTGGGACGATGGATGTAGATTGAAATTATTTCTACGGCAATTGTAGATATGTTAAAATTGATCTTAAATACTTTGTGAGGAATCGATCTATGTATCAATAAACTAGTTCTTTGTTTTGCTGAAGATTGTGAAAATATGGTGGATATTATTAAGGAGTTTTGCTAGATATATTGGAGAAAACGTGTGTTTCTTGTAGAGAAATCACAGATTGCTTAGACTCTTTTAAAAGAAGTTCAAACTCATGGTAATTATTTATATATCCAGTAAGGTTCCACTGAATGATCTTAACGATGGAGTTTTTGATAAATGCCGATTTTTGGGCAGTGTAAGCTGTGTTATACTGGAAGCCCAGAAGCCGAATCATCCGTATTCCGAATGGGATCTGGATGATTCACCTTTTGAACGAAAGAGCTTGTATCAGGGGCACCTATATGATTGTTAGATGTTATCATCATAATTATCGTAATATTCAGTTGTAATGTCAGTAGACATGTGTGTGAGTTTTTCGGAAGAAAAAAGATAATTTTCGTTTGTTGTTGAGTTGGAGTTGATTGTTTTATGTATATTTGAGTTTTAAAATATATTTGTGGGTTTTTGTCGTTTGGTGAGCAAGATTGTTTTGCGAAGAGTGTTACGGCAGGGATCAGAGTTATGGGAGCAGTTGCCGATTGATTTTCAGTATTATTGATTGCAGACAAAGGGGATTTTATATTGTTTTTGTTTGAAGTTGTTGTGAACGAACTCTTAGAGAAGTTTGACTGTGCGGTTGAACTGTTTAAGTTTAAATTCGGACGAAGAGATGATTGATTACTATTGTTTTGACTGATAATTGGAATTGTAATGCTTGGTTTGGGAGAGACCGGTGTTGATGGGTTTCCATGAACTGAATTATAGTTGTGGGAGGGAAAAGTAGATTCGTGAGATTTAAGAGATTGGGTTAGAGGAAGAGATTGATGATTTAAATTCTTAATAACAGAAGAGCATTCTAACGTAGAAGATGGTAAAGTGTTTTGTTCGGAATATATTCTCTTGGCTTCAGCCATAGTACATTTTTTTATCGTTTTTATTTTTATTGTTTCTTTTGCTTGAATGAACCGTTTACAGAGTTTGGATGAGGAAGCATGTTCTTCTGCACAGTTGGAACATGAAATGCGATTGCAATTTACGTTGGGGTAAGGGGGAAGGTTGCAGATATCACATTATGAGCTACGGTTATATCTTTTAGAAGTGTGTCCTTCAAGTTGACAAGCTTTACAACGCATAGGGTTGGGAAAGTATTCTTCAACTTGAAGAGTGTAGCAACCACGATTAACATTATTTTCGTTTTTCATAAATTTGTACACATGTGTAACTCCTTGGTCTTTTATTTCAGCAATGATTTCGCTTTCACTGACATTAATTAGGCACGGTGCATACACTGTACCCTTAGAAGAATTAAGATGCGGGTGAAGGGAAACAATGATGGGGCAAAGATAAGAAAGTGATTTTTAAGAAATGAAGATATCGGCAATTCTTTGTGATTTGACAAGAATAAGTAGATTTCCGTCACGTAGTTGAGTGATGTACTTATACGAGGTGCTTATTCCGTCAATAGCTTTTTTTTTATAACGAATACACTGAAGTTAGTGAGGAGGGTAGAAGGATTGATGGGTTAGATAACTACAAATTTAGGGTTATTATTGGTAGAATAATATGGTAGGTCAATACTATCTAGTGGGGAATATAAAGTTTTTGTCTCCCCGAACCGATTTCCCGATTGCACTTGTGGCACATGGGGCCATTTTTAAAGATTCTTCGCAGTAGGTGTTGTGTATGTTATTGATTCACTTCCACGAGACGGAAGAAATTAAGGGAAAGGGGAGTGTACACTGCTAAGACCAGGGAATGAAAAGTCACCTACTAAAGAGAGCAGAAGATGAACAATTGGAACACTATGTTGACGGGTCGAGAGATAGCCGGAGGCTGTTTTCGTGATAATAAAAAGGGGCTTTATAAACTATATCGGTGTGCTCCAACTGCTTAGTTCTCTTTTGAGTGTTGTGGGGTGTTACAAACAAAGTAAATCTATGCGGATGCCGGAACAAATGTTCTTCAACTTGCAAAAAAAGGCAACAGGTGAACAACCAAGACCCTTCTGTAACAGCTAAAGCAACTGAATCGTATACACAAAATAATAACCGTGAATATACTCTCCAAATGATTTATCGGAAGCTTTCTAATTTGGAAGAAATGAACAAGCGTTTTCTTGCTTCAATCAACAAGCTTAAAACTGAAAATGCGGAACTCATGACAAAAGTTGAATCTCTTGAGAAAAGACTCAATTGACAACAAAACAACTTTCAAACTGTCTTTGTATTTGTCTTTGTCCATCGATGTTTAAGACGCTAAGAGAACAAAAACAGCCCTTCGCACAAGTCTGTGTTATGGATAAAACTCTGATCTTTCAACAAAGCAGCGAGTAATAAGCGAGAAATCCATAAAGAAAAAGGACCTCAACCCAAATGTTATTTGAAGCGAGGGCGGTATCAATAATAGCAACATTTTTATACCATAAATGATGCACTAACAAATTGCACTCGGGCTCTTTTTATGCAAGCCAAAGACATAGGGAAATGGAAAAGTTATAAATTTATTTAAAAACAATCAAATACTTTTTGGAAAGGTGGAGAGAGAAAAAGTCTTCTCTATTCGATCATTAAACGAGATTGCACTATATTGCTTGTATTGTATTTGTGTTTTACATTTTAAATGAATCATAATAATAACATTATTACAGACTTTTTAATCGTCGAATCAAATAGTATAAACTATGATGTTAGTTTTACTAATACAAGGTAAAGCAAAAGTAATCTCACAATTCTAAACTGAACTGCTGTTCTAACTGTTTTTTTATCGAAAACGTATCTGCTTTCAAAAACTTGGGTGTAAGTAACGACGACAACACATTAAACTGGGGTGTACATACTTCCTTATTGAAAAAGTACTTCTGTTAGTAAGTACTTATGTACTTATGTTATGTATCATATAAGACAGTTCTGTTTTCGTAAGCTTCTAGAAACAGTTTATTTTGGTTTGGTTCAATCTAAGCTTCAATATGGACTCAGTTGCTCGGGAGGTACCTTTAACAACAAACTTGAGCCCTTATTAGTAGTACAAAAACATATCTTAAAGATTATTTGGAAAAAACGGTGCCTTGAAAATAGTTTCTGTCTCTTCTGTAGCTCACGGATACTGAATCTTTTATATAAGAAGTGGCTATCTATTACATCAGAATTTGACTTACCGTAACCTACGTAGTATTCAACGTTGTTTGGCTTCTATTCCTCAACATAAGACCTAATGCTTTTTTAATTTTTATACGTCATTAGCACCTCGATTTTTTAATCGGCTACCATTTGATATTCATAGTACCTACCCGTAAATCCTTTTCTTTCAATAAACTAATTTAAGAGTGGCTGTTAAATTTTAATTTCAGCGAAATTAATACTCTTTTAAGAGTTTTGGTTTATCTTTGATGATTTTTTTTTTCTTTTCTTTTTAAGTAGGTTGTGTTGTTGTGTTCACTATATTGCGTTTCCTAATTTTTAATTCAACTGTCTTCAAATTTAAAAATAAATGTAGTATATCACATATAAATTTTCTTTTAGCTTTTATAGGATCCATACATGTACCACTAGTTTTACAATATTACTACAGGATGTCTCTGTTCTATTTTTAATGAAATTTCATTTTGAAGAACACGATTTAAGTTAGTTTGTAAAACTTGTATTGAATGTAATGAAGGGCTGCCATATTGTTAGAAATGAAAATAAATGGTTTCTGTTTTCATCCTTAAATACTAACCATCATTTGAAATTACGTTAATACTAAACATTCGTAAATTTTACGAATTTGTTTTTATGGAGAACAAAAATTATATATTTCATTAAATTTTCTTTACATAAAGGGGTTTAAAACCAAAAAGGAACATAAAGGAACAAAACAATTCATAAATTGAGACCAAATTATTTTTGGTTCTCGCACGGTATGCAGCACCGTTCATAGTGCTCTTCAATAAAGTGACGTCATTCTACGCTTTTGAGATGGGCACAAATAACAGGATGTTCGCTTTTGTACAGCAGTGTTCACTTGTTGATCCTCCATATTTAATTCCAAAATATCGGCGATCATTTGTTTGAGATGGCGTAGCAAAATTAGCAACCGAAACCGATGCTCAAACCAAGGTTTTGTCAATTGTTTATGTAAATTAATTATATATTTTTTTTTGTTAAGCAGCTGCGCACCATTCCTTTGACTGTTATGATTATAAATAATGTAGGAGTTGATGCAAGCAATATTTAGCATATCATAAAAATTGCACATCGGCCATCTACGAGTTTTTCGACCGCATGCTGCTGCACAATTGATCAAATGTATCCACGCCGAACTTTTTGTCGTTATAAAACTATAATCTCCGGCTTCTGAGTTCGTGGGCTAATTGAGGATCCTTCATGCATTGTGGATAGCAGAATCATATTTTTATTTATTTATTTATTTATTTTTTATAAAGGTAGAAAGAACTACCTACTTCACGGCCTTTGAACTTAAGCATTTCGCTTGGTATTTCAGGTTTATTTTAACATAAAGTTCAAACCAAATTCAAATTGAAAGACTTCTCTAAAAGCTTATCAGCCAATTTTAATAACGTGAATTAACTATCCATAGTCACATTTCTATAGGTACCAATAATAGTTTTGGTTTAATCTTTAACGTAATGCTCAGCTAACGGTAATCCATTACAGTTTGTATTTTTTCCGAGATAGGAAACATATATAGGAACATATATTTTGTGCCAACATCACAGGTCATAACTATTTTTATTCCATACTTGGCAGGCTTGTTGGATGTGTACATTTTAAACGGACATCGTAATTCTTCTCTGGTTGTTTTGGAAACTGCGGCTTTTTCAGAAGAATAGTTTTGGGATTTGATAGCTATTTCAGAATTTGTGTGAATCAAAATCTAAGACTTACATTTTCTCTTTCCTTTTGACGTCGCCAAGTTTCTTACTCCAATACCTCTGGTTGTAATGGTTGAATTACGCGTAAATTCGAGCTATTACTCTTTGCAATATTGGTGCTGGGTCTTGCTTTTTTCGAAGAAGGAGGTCTTTCAGAATCAGAACTTTCACATTCGTCAAGAACGTACTCCGAACCGGAATCATAAAAATCATGTCCAATATTGTCTTCAGTTTCAGAGCCATTTCCTTGTATTTCGTCGAGTTCTTCTGTTAGTGTAGCTTCAACCTCCTTGACCATGATTTTAATAAAATAAAATGTAAAATAAATCATTGAATCTATCTATGATGGTACTCTTGTCGATCTTATACCGAATATAAATCGAATAAAAACCTACAGTAATACTACAATAACTATTCGTAAAATTTATGAAGTAACCGCAATTTCGCATATACGCTTACCGCTAAGTAACCGAACGTACACAGGAAACAACCTCTCACCATGAAAAATGAAGCTACTCTGACTTTCAGTAAGAGTAACCGCGTAAGATGCTACCAGATTCAATTTCTAATTTTCAATTCATAGAATTTACGAATGGTTAGTATTTAAGGGTTAAAGAAAAGTTTATTTGAAAGTATAAAATTGATGACATCATTTGATATCGTTTAAATGACTACCTCCTGAGATGATGCACGTTTGTGCTCCTTTTACAGCAATTTGAATTGTTGCTCTCAAAACATTTGACTCCAAATTTGTGTTTTGTTCTTCAATGTTGGCCTTTAAGATTTCAAAAAGTCCCAAAGAGAGAAGTCTGGCACCGTCAGAACTGGCGATCGGGCTGGCCACTTCAAAGCACTAAAACGGCAGATTACACGGCCTGGAAATTCGTTATTCAAAATCTCAATTGTTGCCCGAACTGTGTGAGCGGTTGCTCCGTTCTGCTGGAACCTAAAATACTCGAGACCTAATTCAGCAACTTGCGGAAAAAAAGCTCGTTTAATGTCTGTCTGTAGCGCCCACCAGTTACGGTTACGGTGAGTCACTTTGAAGGGATGCAATTACACTTTGAACATTTTCTTTTTATAATTTGATTGAGCTCAATGTGTACATGTAACCTTAAAATGCTGGCACACATTGTGGATGAAGAAAAATCAGGGAGGAATGAAAGAATGGTACCGATGATTATTGGTTTTATATGTATGAAGGTTATAATGGGAAGGAAATAAAGAGCTATACAGGACAGTCCATAAGTGAGTTGTTCGGCTTAAAAAACGAATCATGATATTTTAGATTACGTTCGAAAGTAAGCTTGAGAGTATACTGAAAGGTTTTCATAGCGAAACGAAACGAACAGTTGTGGTCAAAATAGCGATAAAACATAGTGAGACACTGCACATTACGTCGGCGTTCGAGGGTGTATATTGTCTGTGTAATGTTACTATCGCCTATGAATCTTATCGCACGGTTTTGTATTCTATCTAGCGGGTGAAGATATGTTTTTGACGCATCCGACCAGATGTGGGCATTGTACTCCAATTTCGGAAGGATAAATGCATTATATATGGAGGTCAGATCAGGCGAGGTAAGGTATTGCTTACATCGCTTGAGAAAACCTAGACATCAAATATGTAGTCATTCCAACTTATGGAAAGTTTTTTGGCTTCGACGATGCAAGTGCCATTCATGTACAAATTTCGCTTTACCCTTAACCTTAACCGTTTAAAGCAGAAAGGAAAACGTTAATGAAAATTACAAATAGTGTCGGAGTTTGAATGGAGTCCTGGGGCATATCAGCGTTTATTTTGTGAAAATCAGACTTGAAACTATTCAATACAACTTGAATTTAACGTTCCGAAAAGTAATATTTATTTCATTTAAAAAGAGAGTTGTCGATCCCAAAACTACACATTTTCGACACCTTCTGCTCAGAAACAGTCCTAAAGAGTATGATTGAGTACGCAGTGGTTTACTAGACTGGGAGAACACATCTTCACAAGAAGGGGAGATATATCATCTGGACCAGCGGATTTGTGATTTGTGGATTCTCCGTGCCCCAGATATGCAAACTTTATTTATTCCCATATAACTTAAGTGGCAATAGGTTTCGTCGCTCATTATGATCTTAAAAACGAAATCATCCTCTTATTCCAACATGAGCAATTGGTGAATGGCTTACCCTTTATAAGGAAACATCCTCAGGTCTCTCACCAAAATTCAACGCAACGAACGTCTGCTGATGCGATATTGTATGTATCGTTGCCTTCCCGACGTTTGTGGACTCAGCCACAACAGTAATATTCTAATTCGAACGAGTAGTACGGGGCCAGCGACTTCTGACGACAACTCTGGTGTACCCGGTTTGCACGAGACGCTCAGCCACTCGCTTAATTGTTGGCGCACATGTTACAAGACGACGAGATTCACGCTGCGTTAAAACAACAGAAAAATAGGTCAAAAAATCAGTAACAATAATTCTGCGTTCTTCAGGTGTGTATCGCTCCATTCTTTTTTGTCAATTGATTCCGTGTCTGTCTTCAACATAAATGTTAAAGCACAATGACACTTGATGCCATTTGCAAATTTTGCAAAATTTATTCACATTATTACATTCACATTATGCCATTACTTTTGCCCTGCCTTGTAGTTCCTATTGTAATGATAAACCTTTTGTCATTCACTAGAATGTTAAAAGTTTGAGAGAAAGCTTTTCTTCTTTCCTTATACATCTTTTTTTTTTTTCATTCCATATTGTGTCTGAAATATGGATTAAGAAAAAAACGATATTACCATATGCCTGGTTATAAATTTTTTGCGAACCCTATTGAAAATTGAAAATTATGCAGCAGGTGGTGTAGAGTACTTTATAAAAATTGAATAGATTGTTAATGAAGTGAAGGTGTCGACTTCCTCATCGCTGATATTCTTAACGTTTCTATTGAAATTATTCATGTTGAATATGTTTTATTATATGTTTATAGATTACATACCATATGTATAATGTCGTGACGTTCATAGAATTCAAAGAACTTTCATGTCTATTACAAAATTTAGATTCATTAAACCTCGTTATATCAGATAATTTTAATCTCAATTCAAACTTTTCGACTCTTCTGGCATTTTATTTTGGAGGCAACTTTATCAATGAACCAACCAGAATGGTATCGGGAAAATGTTGAGACCATGTTAATGGTAGATCATCCAATTTTTCAATAAATATCAATCAAAACTAGTGTCGAAAATTGACTACGCAAAGCTTAAAAGCTATCTTTTCATATGAGTGTTGTATGATGCATTTGTTTCTTATTCACAGTTTATTGCTTTTCTTTGTAAACATATTTCTGTGTTACCATATAAAGTGCCTTTGAAAAAAACTGCAAGAAGACTTAAGCCTTAATTACAAGCTCACTGCTTAAGAAGGTTAAACTGAAAAATAAATTAAAAATAAAATTGTCAGAAAATCCTTACAACCAAAGATTAAGAATATTGTTAAAAAAATTATCCTGTCAAGAAATACCTTAATGTGATAATTACTATAAAAACCCGTTTTATTTTTGCTAAAACTATAGGGTTTTCTAATAACGACTTGACAACTTTTTTTAAATAAAAGGCAAACCATTTGGGATATTTAAAAAATGTTATTATTGGCTTGAAGTAAAATCAAAACATTTATGTCGATTTGTTGGTCATAATTTTCAACGACTCGGGCACACATTTCGGACGAAACGGCCGCTATTTCGCGTTCAACGTTGGCTTTGAGCTCTTCCAACGTCGTCGGCGTGTTGGCATAAACTAATAACTTAACGTAGCCCCACATAAAATAGTCGAGCGGCGTAAAATCGCACGAACGAGGCGGCCAATTTGTGGATGAAGTGGTGATTCATGAAGCACATGTGGGTTTTCACCCGACCAATAACGCATATTTTGCTTATTGACGAACCCATTGAGCCAAAAATGAGCTCCGTCACTGAAGATGTTTTCGCGATGAAATTCATCATCTTGGCGCATCTTCTCCAGAACCCAATCGGAGAACGTACGTCGCTTCAAATGGTCCATCGGCTTCAATTCTTGAGTCAGCTTGATCTTGTATGAGTGTAAACCAAGATCCTTACGCAAAATACGCCATAATGTGGTCTGGGCGATGCCCAATTATTGAGAACGCCGAGGACTTTAATGATTTGGATAGTTTTCTACGGACGTCTGAACGGCAGCGATATTTTAGACATTTCGACCAACCCGTTGTCTCACTGACACGGCAACATCACACAACAAATATGTAGGCTTAAATTTTTGCACTAAACTTGTTATTGCCTATCTACTAGGGCGAGAATTACGACCGAAAATTGGAGGTAACGCTTTTAAAATTGCAGTCACCGACTCCGAATATCTGTAGAAAATTTTAATAATTTGCAGACGTTGCTCGTTAGAGTACTTTACCATCATGAAAATGTTGAGTTTACTTAATAAATTGACATTGACAGTTTGATGATTAGTAAAAGAGTGCGTTCACAAATTCAATTCAAAGCTGTCAAGTCCCTATTGGAAAACCATATATTTGGAAAATAAATGGCATGTGACTAGTAGCATTTTGAACCAGTCTTCTCTTATGAGCAAACCTACAGTAATTCGTATAAACGATTCTGATAAGCTTGAGATTGCTAATGCCTTCAAAAGCTACTTCGCGTCAATAAACTCCAATTGACCTTAATTGACCTAGAAAAAAAATTTCAGAGAATTTGTGTAATTATAGACCAATTTCACTTCTTCCAGTTTTTAGCAAAATATTTGAAAAATACGGCATATCCTGGAAAAATCTCAAGAAGTCTAAATCGATACCCATAGTCTTTTCTTCAATATTAATGCCGCATATAACAGCATTTATAGAGACAAGCTATATAGAGTCATGCTTAGGTAGTTTTGACATCCCTGCCAAGTTCGTCCGCCTGTTCCGTCAAAGTCGGCAACTACTTAACTGAGTTCTTTGATGTCAAAAAATGTTTTGGACAATGTGATACGCTGTTATGTGCCTTTTTTACAATTATATATATATTTTGTATAAATATAATTTGTGGAACTCGCAAGCAAACACTTGAGGTATAATCTTTAAAAAGTCGGTGCAACTACTAGCTTATGCCTATGATTTTGATATAATTGGCAAAACTCAGCGGGCTGTCACCGGTATTGAATTGGAAGCTGCCGAGATGTATTTAGCGGTATATGATGGCAAAACTAAGAACATGCTGTCAGCTAGAAGGAACACACAACATCAGCGGATTGAACAGAACGTCACAACTGACAGCTATAATTTCGTGATAGTGAGGTACTTTTCTATCTTGGCCCTGCTATGAATTCCCCCAACAACATCTGTTTCATTGGGCTAAGAAGATAAAGAGACTCTATATAAGTAAGCAACATTTATAAGTTGAAACAAATTAAGTAGTCATAATGATTCAGATAATTTCAATGAATGACTTTAATGCACTGTAGTGATGCGATTATAGCAGCTGTAGCTGTGAGTGACGAATCAATTCGTCTTCGTTCTCAGCAGCTCGGCTTGTCGTATTCGACAACTTGGCGTATTTTACGTGAGGTTCTCAGCCTAAAAGCGTACAAAATTCAACTTGTGCAAGAATTGAAGCCAGGCGTTTTAAATTTGCGTCATATTTTCAGAGCTACCACTACACCCATAAAAAATAACGGTATGGTGTGGTTTATGGGCTG
Source organism: Volucella inanis (assembly GCA_907269105.1). NCBI lineage: Eukaryota > Metazoa > Arthropoda > Insecta > Diptera > Syrphidae > Volucella > Volucella inanis. The sequence goes on from OU026153.1 coordinate 143,931,964, forward strand.
GTGGAATCATTGGCCCATATCTCTTCAAAAATGAGGCAAATCAGAATATTACCTTCAATGGTAACCGTTATCGCCCCAAATTAACGGACTTTGTGCTTCCTGAAATTGATTGTCTTTGTGAGCTCTGGTTTCAACAAGACGGCGCCACGAGCCACACAACTCGTGAAACAATGGACTTCTTGAAAAATCAGTTTTGTGAGCACTTAATTACACAGATCGCACAGATCGTGCGATATCAAACCTTTGGATTTTTTGCTCTGGGGATATGTAAAGTCTCAGGTCTTCAGGAATAAGCCAGCTACGATTGACGTTTTGGAAGCCAACATTATCCGTGTTATCCGCGAGATACCAGCCGCTATGCTCGAACGACTCGCCCAAAATTTACGTGATATCGTTTTCAAAAAGTAAATGCCATGCACAAGCAGGAGGGTCTATATTTTTGTTCTTTTATAACTGAAGAATATTCGAAAACAATTTTAAAACACGTAGACACAAACGTGCGTATATTTTTGGAGAAATAAAAATTCAATGAAGGAGAATGAATTGTGAAAGAACTGGACGCCGCTAGCAAATAACATGCCAGAGCATGGACAGATTCACGTCCTAACCGATGGCATGGGAGCTCACTATCGTCGATACTTTGAAAAAATAAAATAAAACATTTATTCCTCAAGAAATGAAACCATCGAACTTTAGACCACTATTATCAACGCTTTTTGGATTTCACAAGAAGGTTACCATCTGTTCGTATGTTCCGAAGAAAAACAAAGCGGAGATTTTTCTCAGTAGGTACGATGTACAATGATGCCACGATATTTGATGTATTTCACCAGAGACCATAAATGATTTTGTTTTACAACGAAACTAAAGCTCGCGTTTATATTATGGATCAAATATGTATGAGATATTCCACCCCAAGGCGAACGTGCTTTTTTTAGCTTTTTACTATGGAAATAATAAAATGCTTGCAAAAAAAAACTAGCAATGCCAATGATAGAAGAACGATTTTCTAACCAGAAAGTCATGCGAAATCATGGAACGAAAATCGCAATCGAAAGTACCTACGAAAGTCCAGTAACAGAAGTGGTAACTGATAACAACGATCAACGAGACTAGTGGTAGAAAAGTTGTATTTGGATCATGCTACATTTGCAACGAGCACCTTGTTCGAAATAGAAGAAAGACGAGAAAATCTTGCGTTTACTGTAATAAGCCCGTTTATGATCACCACACAACAAAAGTCACAAAATATTTTAATTGTAATCATTGATTCCTAATATATCTGTGGTAAAGATTTAAATTTAATTATTTTTTTTTTTTCAAATTTTTCATATACGAGGTGTGTTGACAAAGTAAGCTGACTTTATATTTTTATAAAAACTATTTATTTTTTCATCAATATTAATGTTGTCCCCTTTAAAATAGAACTCACAGATAGAACACACTTGTGCCAACGCTTTTTCCAAACCTCGAAGCACTTCTCATAAGCACTTTTTAGTACAGCGTTGAGCTATCCCAGCGATGTCTTTTTATTTCCTGTATCGTTGCAAATCTCCGTTCTTTCGTAGGTCTCTTTAATTTTGGGAACAGCAAAACGTTGCGTGGGGCCAAATTCGGTGAATATGGTGGCTGAGGCGTGATTGTTGTGTTGTTATTGACGAAAATTAAACGATGAATGAGAGTTAACGACACCTTATATACCGAATATGACATAATAACATCCGTACCGCAGTAAGCCTCTTGTTAAGACAAAGCTGGTGGCCAAAAAAGAATTCTACGGACTATCCAAGCGAATACAAAAATGAAAACAGGAGCTATAAATTTTACCAATTTTGTTTTATTAGAGTTTAAATATATCAAACAAAGGAAAACCTTAAAATTCATTTTACAATTATAAAAAAGGGGAAACATTTAAATATGTTAGCTTTATAAACCACAAATCATATATAAATACATTACCATCGTTTAATTTTTAACAAAATAATTACATAATGGGGGAAATTAGTGTTCAGCTGACCAATTTTAGTGGGACTATAAACGCCCCACTTGAACTGCTCAAGCAGCTAGATCAGACGTTGGAATATAAACCTGTAACAAACGGAAATAGATCAGCACTTAAAGCACCAGCAACAGAGCAAGACCTGAAAAACATCTGTAACCTTACAGACTGCGACAAGGAGTTGCAAACCTTTGACAGCAACCCAATGGAATACTTATCCTGGGTCCACAGTGTTGAGAATATACTTAAAAATATGCTTACGATATTGTCAAAAATAAGCTAATATACAGAACCATACTGCAAAATATTCAGTAAAAGTTTACAGGTGCAGCAAACTCTGCCCCTATTTCCTATAATATCCTTGAAGAAGACTGGAGTGTCATAAAGACTAGGCCGACAAGAGAGACATACGCCTACTGGAATATCAGTTGAGCAAACTCAGGCAAGCAGAAATGTCCATTGATGAATTCAATGCCAATGTGAACCATCAATTCTCAGTGGTCATCAACGAACTTAAGACCGAAGATTATTCCAGTTAAACAAAAAATGACCTTGTGGAGACATACCGTAACAGGGCGTTAGACGTCTTTATACGAGAATTAAGTAAAATTCTCCTGATACAAAGACCTCAGACACTTCCAGAAGCTTTCGCAGTGTGTCTCGAGATTCAAAATATGAACTATCACAATTTATCAGTGCAGAAAAAAAGAGATATTAATGCAATTACTACACTTATAAATCAAATTTATTGACTTAAACTCAACCCGCCACCAAGGCTACTAACATTAACGGTACATCAAAGAAATTCAGCTTATAATATACAACATCAACAACGAAGATTTTTTATTTTTATTTATTTATTTTATTTTCAGTATTCTTACATATGTATATGTACATAAATTTATTATATTGTAAATTCATTGATATCCTTAACAAATATTGATAAAAAATGTAGAAATAAGAATACGTAGTGACATATTTATTTCATGAAAAGAAAAATGTGGGAATGTCACTTCATAATGGAGGGTTTTAAGTGTTGAGTTTGTGGGGTGATATAAAAGAGAAAATATATTTAAATAGAAGAATTATAAAAAACAAAATTCATTGTATTAGAGATGTAGGTATACTAGAAGGGTTTATATTATATTATAACAAATCTTTAATTTCATCGTGATTGAAAGCAAGAAGCCAAATTTTAAATTGTTTCAGATATCTACTTAGATGCCTTGTACCACGAATAACTAACTGCATAGTTATCAAACAATTTACACGAAACTATAGTATACAGGATGGGTTTTTTAACTTGAGACATCCAAATTACTCGAAAAATACGCGATATCGCGAAAAATGTTTCAGACAAAAGTCAAAAGGTTCTGAAAGGGACATAAAATGATGATCACGAGTTTGACCTTCAGACCCATTTTCAAGGTCAAACGAAGGTCACTTTTGATTTTTCAAATGATAATTCCTGATTTTCATTGCTCAGTCACACGACTTTGTCTCAAAGGTCTTATTCATTCAGTGCTAGATACCACTGCACTAGCACGCCTAAATCATTAATCGGTTTCCAACGTTGTTAGGGTGTTAGAAGGTCGAGATTTGTTTTGAGGAAGTCATTATTGCCTCTATTGAAGTTAAAACTCAAAGAAATTTCAGATAGAGACAAATTGTCCTAAACTTATCTGAGAGTGTATGATGTGCACTCTGCCCTTTTTTTCCACTTGAACGGAACTGTACTTCATTTAGAAGTTCGATATTTGTTTTGAGGAACTGATTATTATTAGTAACATTTTCCAGTTTAATAATGCAGGCTATTTCAATTCAATGGAGAAAGTGGAAGGAACATCGATGGTGCTGTTGCTCTTTGCGCCCAACGTTTCCCAGACCATCCAACAATTTACTGGTGAAGGAAGTGTGCAACCAAAGTAAAGGAATCGGTCAGATAGGGTTGCTGTTGAGGACAATGAAATAGCAGTGTTAGCTGCCGCTGCACACGATCCTCACGCTAGCACTAGATAAATAAGTCGTGAATCAGGAATTTCTCAAACGACTGTCTGTAAGATATTACATCGGCATAAATACCATCCTTATTATGTTTCAATGCATCAAGAACTTTCTAGTGAGGATTTTCGCAACCGGGTTTCCTTTTGTCAATGGGCACTTGACTTGAACGAGACCCCCTTTTCTTCGCCAAGATGTTATTCTCTGATGAGTCGAATTTCACAAATCACGGTACGGTCAATCGACATAATATGCATTACTGGGCTACCGAAAACCCTTTTCAATTGCGAGAATTATTGGGGATGAATTAATAGGTCCATATTTTATTGAAGACAACTTGAATGGCGAAAAGTATGCAAACTTCTTGCGGGATCATCTTCCAGTATTACTAGAAGAACTGCCATTGGAGTTGCGACAAACAATGTGGTTTCAACATGATGGTTGTCGAGCCCATTATTCCCAAGTAGCCCGGGGCGTATTAAACAATGTTTACCATCAACGATGGATCGGACTAGGGGGTCCGAGGCAATGGCCTGCTAGATCATCTGATCTTACGTCACTTGATTTCTTCATGTGGGACTACTGAAAAAGTGAGGTTTACAAAAAAAAGCCAACAACACGTGAGGACATAAAAAGACGAATAACTGAAGCTTGCCGAAAGAACACGCCAGAAATACTTCTCAGTTCTGTTGGTTCATTTAGAGCGCGGATAGACAAGTGTTTTGAAGTGAATGGTCACATTTTCGAGCATTTGTTGAAATAGTTACGGGAAATAAACGTTGAAATGGGAAGAATTCAATGATTCAACAGTGGGAGGCAAGGGGACCCACTCTAATTAATCACCCCGAAGGAAACAAAATACTGCTACGTCCACGTCGTTGTTTCTGGGTTATGCTAAACGCAGTATGTAAAAACAAGTGACAAGGATATGAGCAATACGACTGAGCAATAAAAATCAGGAATTATCATTTGAAAAATCAAAAGTGACTTTCGTTTGATCTTGAAAATGGGTCTTAAGGTCAAACTCGTGGTCACCATCTTATGTCCCCTTCAGAATCTTGTGACTTTTGTCTGAAACATTTTTCGCGATATTTCGTACTTTTCGAGTAATTTTGATGTCTTAAGTTTTATGGTGCCCTCTGACGGGAAAAGAAAGTATTTTTTGAAAAAAGTGTTTCATGTAAAAGAATTGTAATTTTTCACGCAGACTACGAATCTGTCAAAAAAATAGGGGTTTCCATTTAAAAAATCAAAAATGACCTTCGTTTGACCTTGAAAATGGTTCTCAAGGTCAAACTCGTGGTCACCATCTTATGTCCCCTTCAGAACCTTGTGACTTTTATCTGAAACATTTTTCGCGATATCGCGTATTTTTCGAGTAATTTGGATGTCTCAAGTTAAAAAACTCACCCGGTATATAGTATATATGTATATTAGGGTGTCCCTTATATGGGTGAAAATTTTTTTTTTTTAGATATCGAAATGCATACCTCCAATTTCTTTTTAAACTACCCTGACCTACTTAAATACAAAATTTCATCTTCCTACGTCAACGTTAACCCGTGCCGACAGAACTCTGAAGATTTTGAAAATTTCTGTTTTTAACCCTTTCCGTTATATAGCTAAATCAATTGAAAAATTAAAACTTTTATGAAATATTTATTAAAAGAAGATAAAATTACAGATCAGGCAGGATATTTTCTTTTTGACGGTCTCGTTTTTACAGTCTGGATACAGATTTCTATGCTCCTGAACACAACGTAGCAAAAATTGCTTTTTCTCTTCTTTTGCAGTGATCAAACCATGAAAATCTTGCATAAGTTTTACAGCTCTTTCAGCCGTATCATTAGCTGCCCTTAAAGAAGGCACTTTCCTTTTCGGCTCTGAATAGGCAACATTTTCATTCCATGTAGAAACGGATCTCTGGAGGAAATTTTTATTAATTTTTAATCGAGAAAATAAATTTGTGCTCTTGACAGACACAAAATCACTTATTGATTTTCCTGCATTAATAAATAAGGCAGTATTATTAACAATTTATTGAAAACAGTATAAAAAATAATAGTACTTTTATTGTATTTCTACTAACTATACAAATAATCATACGTAAATTGGTATATGTTTCAATGGCAGCAGGATTAATAGTTTTCCAGTTGTCTCTAAACTTTTTGAACAAGGGGTATCAGGGCTACTTGTGACTTGGTGGGTTTTTGTTTCGAACACACATTTTAAAACCAGTTCGTAAACGTGATGGCCGCAAATAAAGAGTAGTAATTCCCTGTCTAGTTTTTGTTCCATAAGTACACAAGCTCCTCTTAATCGCCCTGTATTAGACGCAGTTGTGTCACAGCACATTATTTGTACTTTATCATCGAGATTGTAGTCATAAAGACGTTCAACACAGCTTTAGCTTGATTCTGGCCGGAAGAGGTTTCCAGTTTGGGTACAGTCAAAAGTTGTTCTATTTCTCCAAATGAAATTAGAATTTTACAGGCGTTCTTCTTTAAAACTTCTCCCGTCAAGTCCGATTAATAATATCCCATCACCATCACGGTCACCATTTCAGGCATATTATTCTGAAAATCTGATTTTATAGATTCCGCTCTATCTTTTCGACTCTGTGTGCGAATACCTTGAATAGACGATTTGTTTATCGGAAAATCATCATAGCTAAAATCTAGTGCTACTACTACATCCTGAAGTATATAGACAGAATCCCTTATGCTTAATTGACATCTATCTAAAGCTACAACTAACTTAGGCGTGATAAAGTTTTTCCTTCCTCTTTTTGTAGTAGTTTCAGAACTTACCATTTGAGATGTGAATGCCAAGGGTCCCTCAAGATTTTCATCAGAGCTGCTAAGTTGATCGCGATGTGCTTGCGTTTGAATAGAATCTTGCGTAGTAGCAGATGACGTTAAGCCTGCGAAACACATTTGCTCACATCTTTCTTTCTCTTCATTTAATTTCCTTTGTCTTGACCTTTCTTCTTTTTCGGCTCACTTTTTGTCTACACCCGCTTAACACACTGGACGCCCTCGTTTTCTTTGTTTTTGTTTCTTTAATTTTCATCCGTCCCAAAGCATCAGCATGTGCTATATCAAATAAATTATCTAAATTGTTCTTAAAATCCTCCTCACAGCGCTTGTAGATATCTTGTATTTTTTTTTTTTTTTTTTTTTTTGAATTTTTTTGCAACTCCCACCTAGAATGGTGAAGATCCACAAGTTTTTTTTTACACAGTTAGGTATAGCTCTGGTAGGGATTCTAGCTTTTTCCAAAAATATAATACACTCCCAAATGACGAGATTAGCGATTTCACTAACAGTCAATTTAACTTCGCGAATGTTAAAAAAAAGTACTGAAAGAACTTGACGATTAGACGGTAAGTTATGCGTTAGAAATTTAAAACTTCGAAAAATAAGGGACACCCTAATGTATATATATATATAGAGACTAGAAGTTTTTGTAGAGTGTGGTGCGAAAAGGAGGAACATTTACAAAATTCATTGAAAAGCTACGCAAAATTAGGGTATTAGTGTTTGGACTCTGCAAACAGCCACCTCTTATAAAAATATATTTTTGAAACTTTACAAAGGTACAAATGTTTCATAGGCAGAATTCCTAATTTTCTGAACAAAACCATAGAACGAGCAAAACGTCTCACTTTCCTTACACACTTTTGTACGACAAGTAGGGACTGAAGATTTCTATGTTTAGAACCACCCCCCCCCCCCACCAAAAAAAAAAAATTAATACCATATTGCAGTTTCGAACAGAATAGACACTTTTTTTAGAGTTTTGTTCTCAAGAATTTTTTTGAGACGGTAAAAGCTTCGAACCGTGGAACGTAAAAACAGGATACGATTCGACTAGCTCATATTTCTATCGTTGATGATACCTAGATACTATGTATATAGCTTTGAACCGTTTCTATTTGAAAATAATGAGCGTCGCAAGATTTTAGTTAATTGAATAGTTCACTACTCAAATTTAAACTGCAATAGCTATTTGATGCTGAGAATTTATCACAGCCTTTTGATTGAAATAAAATATTAAAATCAGGCGAATTAACCTGTTTAAGACTAAAATTCACAGCTTTAGTCTTACAACTAATCGCAAGCTCGTGCTCAGCAAACCAGATTTTTAAAATGGCAACGTCATGGTTCATATCAGCAGATAACATAAGAGGACTATCTGACTTGTATGCAATACCAAGGTTATCCGCAAAAGCTGAAGCTTTCCCTCTGAAATGTTGGCTAAATAGAGAATTTATGTACACTAAAAACAATAATGGACCCAAAATTGAAGCTTGCGAAACACCAAGTTTAATAGTTGCTGGATTGCTGTAAACTTCTCCTATTTTGACTCGTTGGGTCCTATCTTTTAGATATGACTCAAACCAGTCGTAAATAAAATCACGAAATCCAATGCAATGTAGTTTGTTTGAAAGAATCTGATGATTAACCATGTGAAAAGCCTTAGAAATGGCCACAAAAAGGCTAGCACAGCATTTTTTTGCTGTGTAATGATATAGGCCTGTATTTGTTTATTTTATTTTTACTTCCTTTCTTAAAAAGAGGTAGCACATTAGCACACTTTAGTTGTTCAAGGTAAATTCCTTTTAATATGCTCTGATTAAAAATGTAGGCTAATATATCAACTATGTTTAGTGCAGTGTGCTTGAGTAAATGATTGGTGATACCATCATATCCATATTGAGTTTGAATTATTTAACGAGAAAATGATTTTATAGTGTTCTAGGCCAGTGATTTTTTCAAAGAAGAAACTTTTACTGTGTCAATTTTTATTAATTAAGTGCGATTTAGCACAACGCTTACAGTATGAAGAACCTACGCTTGTGAATGGTACTTGGCCAATATTTGAAAAATATTTATTAAATACATTAGACACTTCTGTTGGATTATCAATAGTAACACCATCATTGCACAGTAAAATTGATTTTGACGTATTTGGAATGTTGGCTTTTATGATAGAATCTATAGTCTGCCATTCCTTTTTCGGGTTACCAAGTACGTAATATGAAGACCAAAATATTAACATAACATTAAGAGGTGTTGAAAAATGAAGTACCAGAACTACATCTAGTAACTTGGTCAACAAAGAAGACAAGACCGTGTTCAGCCAGAAGTGAGTGGTAAGAATCAGCTATAGTGCTCATGGACAACACATCAATATTGAGGTCACCCAAGAATATAAGATTTGTTGAACTTTCATTTTTAAGGAACATTAAAATTCGTTCAGAAACAATTGCACTTCAAAAAGATGTAGCCGGTATAGACAAACAAAACTAAAATCTATGTTACAAATTTTGCAAGAATTTTAAAACATCTGCACTTATGAAATTGATATTTTCCATTTTATAGTTATCAGAACTTAACGAATCACGAATAAAAATTCCAACTCCACCTGCGTTCACGTGTAAATTATAACCAGGTAATACATGGGCTTCTAAACATGACGTTTCTAAGAGAACACACCACCTGAATTGAATCCATACCGTTTTCAGTTGCAACTAACCTTCAAAAGATACGTGTATAAATTTGACAGCTGTCGGACGATTAGTCCTCGAGATATAGCGTTGTGAGTGAAGCAACTTTTTTTATTGTGAAAAAAAAAATGGATTCAAAGCAATTTCGTGTGTTGATTTATCATTGCTTTTCGATGAGAAAATGTAGCCGATGCAAACAAATGACTTGATAAGTGTTACCCGGACTCTGCACCTGCCGAACGAACCATTCGCAAGTCGATTGAAAAATTTAAAAGTGGTCATAAAAGCACCGAAGATGATGCATGCAGTGGACGTCCAAAAGAGGCTGATTCCGATGAAAACATCAAAAAAGTCCACAAAATGATTATGAATGACCGTAAAGTGAAGTTGATCGAGATAGCTGAGGCTCTGAAGATATCAAAAGAGCGTGTTGGATATATCATGCACGAATATTTGGTCATAAGAAAGCTCTGTTCAAAGTGAGTGCCGCGTTTGCTTACAGTCGACCAAAAACAACAACGTGTTGATGATTCAGAGGAGTGTTTAAAGCTGTTCAACCGCAATAAAGCCGAATTTTTGCGTCGGTATGTGAAAATGGATGAAACTTGGCTCCATTACTTCACACCAGAGTCAAGTCGGCAGCCAGCTGAGTGGCGAGCAGGCGACGAACCTCGTCCAAAACGACCAAAAACTCAACAGTCGGCTGGCAAGATTATGGCATCCGTATTTTGGGATACACATAGAATAATTTTCATCGACTATCTCCAAAAGGGGCAGACTATCAACAGCGACTATTACATTGCGTTGTTGAAGAGTTTGAAGGACAGAAAACGGCCGCTTTTGAAGAAAAAAAGTGCTGTTTCATCAAGACAATGCACCGTGTCACAAGTCGATAAAAACGATGGCAAAATTGAATGAATTCGGCTACGAATTGCTTCCCCACCCACCGTATTCTCCAGATTTGTTTCCTGTTCGCAGATCTCAAAAGAATGCTCGCCGGAAAGAGATTTAAGACCGATGAAGAAGTAATCGCCGAAACAGAGGCCTATTTGAGGCCAAACCGAAATCGTACTACAAAACTGGTATCGAAATATTGAAAAATCGTTTCAATCAGTGTATCGCCCTCGAACTATTGATAAATAAAGTGGAATTTTGCAAAAATTTTGTGTTTTACTATAAAAATGCACGGACTTTTCAGCCCAGATATGAAAATCACCGTTTTCGCAATTAAAAATCCAAATTTCGCTAACAAAAATCAAATCGGGCAAAAATGGCAGGGCTTCGAGGTTACATACAAGTAAATCAAAGAGTTGTCGTAGACAACAGAATAAGATTTCGATTATCGCGATTTAAATAACAAAAAATCTCATCACCTGTGTGTGTAATAATATTTTTGGGTTTGTTGTATGAAATAATTTCATTTAAATGTACATTTGAAATCATTCTTTTTGCATCAATTAAGAAAGACAATTAGTCTTCCAGAGAATTTAGGTCATGAAAAGATTTAATAACAACAACCCTCCCTTTTTCAACTTTTCACATTAAAATTTGCAAATTTGGAAACAAAACATATTTGTAATTTTTTTAACCTTTTAAATTTTTTAGCTTCTAGGTATAAAGCTCTTCTATAATTTGTAAAACTATAATTAATATAAATATTACCTTTAGTATTCGCAACAAAAAAAGACGAGTTCAAACTTTTCTTCGAAGTTCAAACTTTTTTTCGAAGTTAGCAAATTGAACACATATGACATCCCTGTTTTCTCAAATGTTTACATTTTTCTTAAACACTCGTTAGACATAGAATTTTTGAATGTCAGTTGAGGAAACAGAAACTCCCAATGCTTTGGTGAATATTGCTTGTACACATTCTCTGCGTTGTTGTAGCTGACATCAGTAATTCCGGATATCTCGATGCAATTCTCAATATTCTGTTGCTCTCTCCAATTCAGCTTGCTCTTCAAAGAATTCACTCTCGATCGACTCATCATTCTCGTTTATCAGCTGATTGAGTGCGCTGAGAAAGTTTCTGTTGATGATTCAGCATTTGCAACATAATTAAACTTTCATCATAAGTTAGTGGTGGTTTATTGGCATTTATAGATGAGGCAATTACTTTTTGGTTTCGCTTTGGAAGTTGCCTCGAATGCATGGTAGATGCTAATGTAGCTGCTACTGACTGGAAAGGAGATATTGATGCGTCCATATGCAAGGATTTGCGATGAAGGGCGGAATACTTGCCACAGCTAAAGTGCATATTGTTTGCTGCCATGGACTCTATAACAGATGGCTCCACCTGTACACAAGGCCCATAGTAAAATACATTGCAGTCCACACAAGTGATTTTTGCTTCACAACTGAAATCAATTTTTTTATTAAAAACTAAACAATGCCTTGTACCGAACCGAAATTAAAATAATGAAAATCGTACGAACTTTAACACACCGTCTCACTTAGTATGACTTGTCTCTTTAGAAGTCACAGACAGACAAGAGAAACGTCTCCACCAAGACCAAATTATAGCCCACCTCCTTGACCAAACTACCGTAAGCAAAACCCACCAATGGAAATAGATCAATACATTCAGACGAAACAAGTAAATTATATAAACAATCCCCAGCAGTTCAATAAAATAAATCTCTAAATGCCCCACATAAGCAACAAAGAACTTATAATTTGGAGACCCAAGCTGATAGCGAACATACCGAATATCAACAAAAATTCAACGAAGAACTCGAAGTTAATGAGAATCCTAGAGAGGAAATCCTAGAAGTACGAATTAGGATCTAACTCTATGCCAACAGAAAAGCCTTTCAGAATTCAATCAGCTACCGGTGAATCAGAGATTAAGCATAAAATCCTTGGAAGGCACTTTGCCTGTGTAGGAATTAAATCAGTTCTCAATTTTTTCCTCCTTCCGGGTCTGAAATCATTCGACAGTATCATTGGCGATGTAACCTTCGAGAGTTAGGAGCTGTAATTAATCGCAAAAATAATATCTTAACGATCGACTCAGGAATCAAAATTCAGCTTAAATCTAAGGAATCTACCCAAGTAAATAGTTTAGAAATTAGAGATGATAATTTAGAAAAGAACGAAAGGCAAAAAAACTTCGAAGTTTAGTGGAAAATCATAGTAAAATAATTTTCTCCATCAAAGATACAGAATTAGTAGACACTCATATCAAAGAAGAAATCAAAACGATAACAGACGAGCCGATTTACTATAAAACATACTCTTATCCAGTTGACATGAGGCAAGAGGTAAACAACCAAGTTAAAAATCTAGTGGACTACAAGATTATTCAACCATCAAAAAGCCCACACAACTTACCTGTATGGGTGTTCCCTAAAAAACTAAACGCATCAGGCGAAGAGAGTACCGCTTGGTTATTGACTTCAAGAGGCTTAATAAAGTTACTTTACCAGATACCTACCCGATTCCGGACATATCAAATACATTGGCAAGCTTAGGGAAAGCAAAATATTTGACCACCTTGGATTTAACATTTGGGTTCGACCAGATAAAAACGAAAGAATCTGATATACCAAAAACCACTTTCTCTACTCTTAATGGGAAGTTTGAACTCTTAAGATTGCCCTTTGGATTAAGGAATGGAACAGAGTTCATAGGCTACTTGATTATGAGAGAAGTCATCAGACCTGACCCGAAAAAAGTTGAAGCTAGTCAAAATATAGGGTCTTCCAATAAGGACTTGACAACTTTGAATTTAATTTGTGAACGCACTCTTTCACTAATCATCAAATTGTCACTGTCAATTTATCATGGTAAAGTACACTAACGAGCATCGTCTGCAAATTATAAAAATTTTCTACAGATATTCGGAGTCGGTGACTGCAACTTTAAGAGCGTTAACTCCAATATTCGGTCGTAATTCTCGCCCTAGTAGACAGGCAATAACAAGTTTATTGCAAAAATTTGAGTCTACATATTCGTAATGTGATGTTGCCGTGTCAGTGAGACAACGGGTTGGTCGAAGTGTCGAAAATACCGCTGCCGTTCATACGTCCGTAGCAAACGATCCAAATCAGTCAATTTCACGGCGTTCTTGGGCATAGCTAAGACCACATTATGGCGTATTTTGCGTAAGGATCTTGGTTTAAACCCATACAAGATCAAGCTGACTCAAGAATTGAAGCCGATGGACCATTTGAAGCGACGTACGTTCTCCGATTGGGTTCTGGGGAAGATGCGCCAAGATGATGAATTTTATCGCAAAATGGGACAATGGGTTCGTCAATAAGCAAAATATGCGTTATTGGTCAGGTGAAAACGCACATGTGCTTCATGAATCACCACTTCATCCACAAAAAGTAGCTGTTAGATGCGGTTTGCATGCCGGCCATATTTTTTCGCGACGACAACGATCGTCACGTTACTGTGAATGGTCATCGTTATCGCGCCATGATCACCAATTATTTTTGGCCCGAATTGGAAGATATGGACTTGGACGACATGTGGTTTCAACAGGATGTTGCCACATGCCACACAGCACACGCTACAATCGATTTATTGAAGAGTAAGTATATTGAGCGTGTTATCTCAAGACATGGGCAAGTCGATTGGTCGCCTCGTTCGTGTGATTGAACGCCGCTTGACTATTTTATGTGAGGCTACGTTAAGTTATTGGTTTATGCCAACACGCCGACGACGTTGGAAGAGTTCAGAGCCAACTTTGAAGGCGAAATAGCTGCCGTTTCGGCTGAACTGTGTGGCTGAGTAGTTGAAAATTGGGTCCAACGAATCGACCGCTGCAAATGTGCCCGCGGTGGCCATATAAACGAAGTCGAATTCCATTCATAAATGTTTTGATTGTACTTCAAGCCAATAATAAAGTTTTTGAAATATCTCAAATGGTTTGCCTTTTATTTAAAAAAAAAGTTGTCAAGTCTTTATTAGGAAACCCTATATAAAGCCTCCCGAAAATTTGAAAGAGCTTAAAACATTCCTGGGTATAATTTCATACTTCAGACGCTTTATAAAAGATTTTGCTAAAATTGCCAAATCTCTTACCAATCTTACAAGGGGAGGAGGTGCACAAGCAAAGGCAAGTCAATCCAAGAATTTTAAAATCAACCTCAATACGGAAGAGCTTGGAGCGTTTACAAATATGAAAGAACTACTCCTTCCGAAATCCTTACATTTCCCAATTTTGATCAACCATTTGTATATACTTACAATAAATGAGAATTGGACATTGGACAACTTGCGAATTTATCGATGCAAAGAAAATCGAAATTTTGACAGATCGCCAATTGTTGACATTTTCTCTCAGTGCAAAAAATACGAATGCGGAATTAAAAAGATGGAAATTGCGAATAAAAGAGTACAATTATGCGTTGATTTACAGGCCTGGTAAAACAAACTTTTATCCTTTTTTTTAACGCTTTATCCAGATTGAATACGGAATGTAATATCCTCACATAAAGTACAGATACTGCCGAAACTAAACATAGTGCTGATGAAGACAGTACTGAATTGATACCCCATTGTGAACTTCCGATAAACGTATTTGGGACGCATAACATTTTTGGCAAAGGTCATCCTACAATATATCCTAAAATATATACCGCATTGGAACTATTACGCATAACTGGAACCAACAAGAAACTAACATTTTGAAGGAAAGGCTAAATTTTAGTTCCCAGAGAGTGGAAATTTCCGCAGATAGATATAACAAAAGTAACCAGTGTAATTTAATAGATCAATTCAAACGTCATCAAAATAAAACTAAAACTTGTAATATTTCAAATATAATTTTTAAAAAAGAAACAGTTTCTAAAGATAATAGGGTTACTATCACAACAGTTTCAGGACGTTGAATTCATAACAAACATCAAGAATATTTCTGAATAATAATATCCCTTTTCAGATTACTGGCTTGTACAGGAAGAGCAATTGTAAACATCTTTGAATATACTACCCCCATTGTCACCGTAAAACAAGGCCACGGAACGAAATTTTAAAATCATCCACGTTATCACCATTAAACAGTATGAGGAATTAACCAAGAGGATTACACTGACCATTCGAGATGAAATCAGCATTCCAAGTTTCCTAAAGACCCAACTAAATTGTCAATTACAACAAGTTCATCACTTATCGACAGCCTCAAGATCAGAAAACTAAGAAAATCAAGATCTATTAACTAAATAGGTTCAGCTTAGAAATGGGTGGCTGGAAATCCAGATGCCGCCGATTGGGATGCCATTCTTAAGAATGAAAATAAAATCACTGAAAACAACAATCAGCAATACAAAATTAGAAGAAATCTAACAGACACAATCAATAAATTAATATGTAGCTGATTACAACAGAATCGCTAAATCACGGTAAAACAGGCAAATATGAACAAATGATATACAATAAACTCAATACTATAAAGGAATAAATAAATGAAATAGTTATAGCAGCATAGCTTGCCAAACACCAGATTACTGGACAATGTGGATATTAATCAAATCATTTCAAACATAGAAACACTTCCACACAACAACGAAATTGAGGTCATAGATTATGCAGAACCTTCAATCTTAGCAACAGAGCCAACAATAATTTACATAGTTTCATTGCCCAAGACAAGTAAGGTGGAGTATAACCATATACAAATACGATTAACAGTCAAGGAACCAGATACATTTAGGATTCAGAGAACTCTAAGTAAATCATCGGGAGCAGTTTGGTATAACTGGAGAATGCAGAACACCATCATCTGTAAGAAAGAACAACTTCAGGAACTTCCCAAGACCCATTGTGTTACCCTGCTATTAAGAACTACAAATGAAAAATGTAGTGAATAAATTACCCCACCGTAAAAAAACAGTGATTAAAACTCTGACATTTGGTCGAACTTGTTCTGCTTTTTTCGGTCTAGGCTCTGCTGAGTGCTTCCTATTTGACGATTGGGCTTTGGTTTCGATGTCATTACCATATACCCATGATTCATCACCAGTTATGATCAGGTAGGATCATCATTGACGTCAATCAAGAGCTCCTGAGTGATGCTCATGCTCATGCTGATCAAAATTATTAAGTTTCGGAACAAACTTCGCTGACACACGTCTCATGCTTAAAACATCCGAAAAAATTGAATGAAACTTATATTTACTTATGGTAATTCGACGATTTTTCAAAACTATTTCTACACAGCTTCACAGAGCGAGGTTCGTTATATTCTCGGACATTTTGGAAGAGCTTGTACCACTTGTAAACATTTTCTTTAACTTAGAGCAGACTCACTGTATGCCACTGTAAACATTTCAAGTGTTTTCGAGCACTTGATTCCAGTTTATACACAAAATTTGATGCAAATTCTTTGTTCCATTCTTTTATAATAATTGAAAATCACACTAAAGTACGTCCAACCAACTTCAGACTACTATAATTTCCAAATCTTCCATTATTGTGAACTCAAATTTTGAAACATGACAGATAATTTTATTATTTACAAGCCTGCTAGACGATTTACGTCTTAGTTGTCTTGAAAAATTTTTATCCGCGATGGAATTCAAAAGTGATAGTGTGAAAGCTTTATATTTGGCTGGAAAACCACAAGTAGCTATCGTTAGAGCTCTCCAGCACTTCAACATGTATAAATCATTTGTGTCTCGAACCATAGATCATTACTGTGATACTGGCAGCGTTGCAAAACGCTCTGGAGGTGGTCACAAAAAAACCAGTTCCAAAAAGCACACGATCTTACACCGCAACAGAAAAAAGTTAGAGTCGAAATAGCGAAGGAGTTGCTACGCTAGCACGAAAGTGGTGAGTTGCCGAATTTGTTTTTTTTCCGATGAGTTGCCATTTGTTATCGAGCAATATGTCAACAAACAAAATGACCGAGTTTACTTGTCAGAGAGGTCCTTCGAAAATTTACACCTTCGGACGGCCACCAGAAAGCAGGCAGCACTGATGGTGATGGTTTGGGCCACCATAACCACCGATGGTCGCTCTCCGCTCGTATTTGTGGACCGTGGCGTCAAAATTAATGCGATAGTATACCGTGAAACTGTCTTAGAGGCAGTATTGAAGCCTTCTGCAAACAATCATTTCGGTCGAAGACTATGGACATTTCAACAAGACTCGGCACCGTCTCACAAAGCGCATGTCAACCAAGATTGGTTAAAAAACAATGTCCCACACTTCATTTCTTCGACACAATGGATTGCAAATTCTTCGGATGCAAATCCGTTGGATTTCTCTGCCTGGGGTATTTTGAAGGCGAAGGTTAGCACTAAAAAAATACCAAAGTTTGGACCACCTCAAACAAGCACTTCGCCGGGAATGGGCCAAAATACCGCAGAGCCACTTGCGTGCAGCGTGCGATGCTTTCTTCGGCCGTCTCAAGGCCATTATTCGCGCCAAAAGCGGACATATTGAAAACTACTGATACAATTTGAAAATTGATGTATTTTCCAACATTTTTGTTTGTATGGTATGATAGTTTAGGATTTAACCGCTCACCATATACTCATGGATCAAAACACCAAACGGTAGTCACCGGACTTAATTGTAAAAGAAAAACTTTTGTTTGTACAAATGCGAATCTCAATGCTCGCTCCCACATTGGATGAATGACACTTCAAGGGAAACAAATAAAAAAGTATTTAAGTAATAGCTATGTTCCAGAAAACATAGCATGTTCGGTACCGTTAGAAAGGTAAAAAAAAACCTGACCTTGATACCTTTTTTTGATAAGTGAACATTTTGTTGGTTTGGTCTTACTTTACTTTGGCTTAGTGAATTCGTTTGGCTTTATTTCACTTTCACAAAGCGAATTTTTGCACCTGGCCTTATTTCACGGAACCATAATTGGGTGTGAGACTTAGAAGTTAAAATTTTATTTTAAGAAAATAGCGAAGAAACTTTTCGACTACCTCGAAAGCATAGAGTGTGGGGACACCTGCGTTCCAACCACTACCATTTCATAAAATCATCATCTTTGACTTCTCTAGATTTACGCACAGATTCCACAATTTGCAATATTTCAAAAGCCTGTTGATTATTAATTACATTTCATCAACAGAATCAGCAAAGAAGACAATGTCGTGAGCATACATTAATACAGGGATCCTTGATTGGCAAATTTCAATCCCCCTCCTATAGTTTAAAACAAGGGTAAGCAGTAATGCACTGAGTATAGATCCCTGTTTTACATACATCGATGTTACGAATTCTTCTAAAATGCATTCTCCATCAAAAGCGTATGTCATGTTATTTTCGTACATTGCTTTCATATAGAATTGAATGCCGCTCGAAAGTTAACGAAAAAAGCACACAATGTTCGCTTTTTTGACTGATTCAGTAAGGCTTTTAAAAAGCAATGGTCCAAATAGCATACCCGATGTGCATAAAAAGCATATGCTCGGCCCTCCATATTCACCTTTTTTGTAAAGCGGAAATACAATTGTACTCTTAAACGAATTTGGTACGTTAACTGTTTTAAAATTTCTGTTGAATTCAGGTGTATTTTTTTTATACAAAATCACTGCTACAGTTTTCATTAAATTCAAACGGGATTCGGTCATCTCCTGGAACTGTAGAACTTCTTCTGGAGGGAACGGTGTGTCTAAAAGTGTATCGCAGTTTAGCTGCACACTGAAATGTTGGTGAATTTTCTGTAGCGTTAAGCACGTTGCTATAGTGTTGTTTTAACAGTGGCGCTTGTAAGGTAAAGGCAATCGAATTTGTTTGCCCCTTTATAAATTTTACTGCCTGCCAAAATTCTACGGAAGATCTCGACCCATTGATCACTTCAGCCTTGTTTTCTTCACGCTCCATTTTAACCGCTTCACCGTACAAAAAATGGTTTTGTTATAGTTCTTCAAAAAAAACCCAAAGATTTTTCTCTAGCTCTTAAACACTCCCCATCAAAACACAAGGTTTCTCATTGATGGTGTATTTATTGGAATAAATCTTTGAATTATTTTTATTAGTTTTTCAATGCATTGAGTAATATATACTAATACTGCAATTGGACTAACAAAAGCATAAAAAGAAAATAAAAGCATAGATATTATTTAATCAAATCGATTGCGGAAAAAGTCTAAGTGCCCTCGTATTTTCTTTATACTGTGGGGCATGTGATCCGAATATGTTTTAACTGGTACTTTTAAGTCATGACGTACTACGAATAAAGGTATATTTCCCATAAGCATCTCTTTTGTAGCTTCCGGTGAGAACATGATAGATAAGTACGTCTTCTAATTCAAGGATTTTACTACCTTTAGGATCCTTTTAGATAGTTGGATAATGACATTTTGTTCCATATTTTTCTGCATTAATCTATTTTTTAGAAATAGATTCTTAGCAGATACCATATGTCTTCATATTTTGCCTCAAATTTTTTTCTTTTTGTCTAAAATTTCTTTCAATTGTTACTTATGTCGGTGATTGTTTCCATTTTCAACTTTCTCAAGTTTGGACAAGAATGATGTTTTCCAGTATTGAGCTGGTCTGGAGAAGTCTCTGGTAGAATTCTATTTCTCATTTACTGAGGTTATCCTTGTTTTTATTATGTGTAAACTAGGACTTATTTACTTACTTATTTTTTTATTTATTTATTTATTTTTTTTTTTTTTTGTTGTTGGAATAGTTTTTAAGGATTAAAAATTAACCGATTGAATATAGGTATTCTATATATGTATTATTATTTTTTGTTCATTGAATAGTCTATCAAACCTTGCACACCCACCTTGACAGTTAGACAAATGTCAAAATAATTGCATTCGTTTACAACTCTGTGTGTTGCCACAACAAATTTGGAATGAAAAAAAAAAAATTTTAAATGTTTTTTTATTTTACTCAATATAGTCTCCTTTTAGTTTGATACACTTATTCTAGCAATTTTCCAACTTATTGATCCCGTCCGAATAATTTTCCGGAAGGTCTGCAAAATACTCCTCCGTGGCGTCGCTGATTTACTCGCGTGAGCTGAATTTTTTGTTGATGAGCCCTCTTTTAAGGTTTGGGAAGAGATAATAGTCCGATGGAGCCAAATTGGGCGAATACGGTGAATGCGACAGCAATTGGAGCAGTAAGTCATTGATTTTAGCCATGGTTGCGATGCTCTTGTGCGCCGGTGCATTGTCTTGCCAAAACAAAATTTTTTTTCGCTTCATGTGAGGCCGTTTTGCAGCTTTTTCGGCCTTCAATAGCACCAATATTGCACAGCAATACTCCCTGTTGATGGTTTTTCCTTTTTCGATGTAGTTCACGAAGAGAAGCCATGACAATCCCAGAAAACCGATGCCATAAACTTTCCGACCCATCGAGCCTCCCTCGGCCGCTTCGGAACACTCGTGCCGGCTTCAGTCCATTGCCGAGCACTCATTCTGTTCTGTGATGTTCAACAGTTCCCAATCGACGCCAAAAGTCCAAACATTCTATCGAAGTGCTCTCGCGTTCGCGTTTTTGGTCAGGAGTCAGTATGCGCGGCACCCAGTGGCAGGATAACTTTTTCATATGCAGAATATTGCCAAAAATATGGCGTGTGCTCTCAGTACTAATCTTTGTGGTATCTACTAAATCGCGCACCTTCACTTTCCTTTCAGCCAACATTATTTCATGTGTTTTTTTGGCATTGTCCCCTGTAACCGCATCTGAGGGAATGGCGCTGCGGACTTGATTTGGACTTGGAGTTGCGGCCACTACGAAACTCTTGAAACCAATATTTGACGTTATAATTTGACGGAGCATTAGCCTAATAATATTTATCCAACATTTTTTTTGTTTCCTTCTCCGTTTTGCCTCTCAAAAAATAATGTTTTATGAGAGAACGAAAATCGTTTTTGTCCATACTCAACATGATGCCAAACACGTCAACAACAATCAGCTGTCAAAACCAAACTAAAGACAGTATCGCACTGAAATTTGGCATGTCTGCCTGAATTTGAACGGACTTCAAGGCAATATAACCCTTTTTGCAGTAACAGCTCATTCTGGCAGTCAAGGAGGTTACTTTTCACTCCACCTAATATGAAATACTTATTGAGTTTATCACAGAGGACATCAGTGGGTATAACGCTGTTTTTTTTTTTCTCAGTATCAAGATAGCAAAGATTATTCAATATTGACCTTCCCAGGACACAGAGGTTTAGCTCATCATTATAGAATTTTATCTTTCTCAGATAAGTTCTGACTTTTAAGAAAACTTTGTTGCATAAGAGGCGATATTTTTTTTTTTAAATTCATCAAGTATAAACCTTCGATAGGCAGTATCTCGACTTTACATAAGTTTCGAATGAAGCGAAGCATAGAGGACTTCCATGTGGACCATGTTATTTGATTCAGAGGAATGTGTGTTCTCAACCTATTGTTGAAAGAAAATATACTCAACATGATCGTATACAGAAGACATGAAATAAATGTGGCCCCAGCAAATGCAATTAATATCGCGAAGCAGTTTATTGTAATCAATATCACGAAATTGACAGAATTGTTTTGAGGCGCGACTGCGTAACTGTATATCATATTGAGTGATATATGCATAGAAAAGCCAGGAGCCGAAAACTAGTCATAGAAAAGCGTATTTGAGATATCGCCAATGAAAAAAAAGTCTAAAAGAGAAGAAGATGAGTTCTGTAAAAGTCGTGTAAGTGTGCAAGTTATCCATTCAATTACAATTAATATCACCGCACATAAACATTACAATAATGTTAATGTTAATTTTAATAATATAAAAATTAATAAAATTATACTTCGAAGTTAAATAAATTATTTAAATTACAAAAGTTATGTGGACGTTACATTATTCAGTCAAAATTTCCCCAACCTGTAGTATACCAAATAGTAGAGTTCCAGTTTACTTCATTCATCGGCATTTTTGAAATTTTTGTATCAACTTAACATAACTGCCCGGGCTATTACTGTCAATATTACAACATTATCTTGCTTAAAATTCTTAAATGATATTATGTATCGAATTCCCTTCAAAATTTTGCTTCAGAAATTACAATTTTAAAAACATTTTTTATTCTTGTCTTTTCAGGTAAGTCAACATCAATTTCCATTTGCGATTTAATGGTAAGGGAGCAGTCCAAAATCTCAAGAATTATAAATAAGAAACACAACTTCCAAGCAATCTACAACAATTTGTCTTTTCACTAAATTTGACCTAAAAATGAAAGAGAAGTGTTAGATGAACTTAAATATGTTAATTAAAACAATTGCGGTATTGAAGTGTGTTAGTCAAAGATTTCATAAATTACCCAATTGTTGAGAATATCTCTAATCCCGATAGTTTTAAAATACCACCAACAAAGTTTAAATATTCATATTTTACTGAATATTATTGGAATTGATAACCAATAATTGATATTGATATCTCAAAAGTCTTGTACTCGACTGTACAATATGAAAATACCCATAACACGTCAATGCTCTCACACAATTTATGGGCTATGAGATTATTTGATTTTTCGAAAATCCCCATCTATAAATACAAGACACTTATTTTCTAAAAACATATTCCCACCTGGGTTTCAAATCACAATTACATAACATAAATATATATATGCATAAGAGATACTAGCTTTTGACATCAATGAGTTATAAGAGTTTATTGGTTAAAGTGGCCATTTATTGTCCGCCCCAATGGAATTTTGTATCTCAATTTTCATAACTTTTAGATTGCTTGGAACAAGCTAAATGTACATTTTACTTGTAATTCTAAAATGCTTTCGAAATACTAAACCCCTTTTCCAACTATGGCACAGGGGAGTCACTTTCTTGACACCATAGGTACGAGTACCATTTTTCGTAAGGCTTCCCTTTTAAATATTTCTGCGTTCAGGATTTCGAATACAATGATCTTTCATGTGAGTGCTTTGGTAATTATAAAATTGGTTTCTAGAGAAAACACATATACATCCATTGACCTGGATGGCTATCCAATTCAAAAGAGCAGCAATGTAAAGAGTAATCCCTTTGGTACCATCTTCTATCAAAAACACCAAAAACTAAACACTTTACTACTGTAGGAGACAATTTGGAGTGATGGGAGCACTGAACTAATCTTTATTACTTTTGGAAGAAAGCTTGCAGCTTTATTGTGTGTAACGTCTACTAACGAACTTAGGTCGATTGTTGTTCACTTATAGTAACTACGAATACACATACATTTGTGCGTAAATTTTAGTAATTACAATGATTGTTCCTCTGGCTGGCAACATTGTATGTGTCTGTCAAATAACTTTTAGTTCATTGTCATACTCTTCAGCTTTAAAGACATTTTTATCCATCTGTCCAAACGTGGGTTTCTATTGCACTCAGACAAATTATTTCGTTGTTTTGCAGTCCATTAAACTTCAGTTCTTTAGATGATGTAATCTTGCTTTGTTTAGACTACATTGATAAAACGATTGGGATAATCCGCAAATTTAGCGATTGCTTAATACCTATATTTAGATCTACAACGCGTTAAAGCTTTACACCCTAAAGACTGGACGGATAGATTTCGAAGTAGTATGGAAAGTATTACAGCATCGAATTTGAGTAAATCTAGGTCAATCATTAGTTCCTCACCCAAGAGCGACGTTATTTACATATTTTTGCATAGCTATCTGCTAGGCTGTCAGAGCTTGAATTAACGCCGTCTTTCATCATTCACAGTCCCGAGCACGTTGCTTCCAATTTACTAGGTTTTTAGTATCCCCCGTTAATTGATTTCTACTCTGGGGACTTGGTCTTCCTATTCCTTGTAAATCAGGGATGGGATTTATAGGATCCAGTTGCTTAATGTAACCGAATCAGAGGAATCAATGTATTCTGAATAGCATATACAACTATATATTTTTTTTCACCTACTGTTGAATTTTTGCTTTCAAAAGATCCCTAAATTATAGTAAAATTTTCACTGTTTTTTTAATTTGTATCAACTCAAGGCAGATGAACACCTCGCCGCCTTAAAATTACAACTGTCGATTGTCACATTTAGGTACTTGTTATATCCTAGGCAATGTTATGCGAATCGGTTTTTAATGATGTACTTTGTCTTCTCGTTATTTATTACAAGACCTGTGTGTTCGGATTTTTTAATTCGCAGTGAAAGCATAACTAACAACATGCTGGAAACAGGCAATGATGCAGATGTCGTCAGCATACCTCCAGTGGTTAGACTGGTACGTTAAATATAGTGACTTCTGTATTTAAGTCGATCGTTCGCATTATCTGCTCATTAATGAAGAAATCACATGATAGTGCGTCTCCTTGTCGATATTGGGTACATTTTTGGAATGATTTAAAGATTCTGTTTCCATTGCGTATTAGCGAGTATTGGGTAACAAAGGGTGATTCATCGAGAGGTTTGATTGTAAATGTAAAAAGTAGGTGTGATGAGCTATTCTATTAGACTTTGAAGTCAGCTCCATGCTGATGTGGGTTCGGTGTTTGATGATAATCTTATCATCACTCGCATATGTTTTCCAACTGCATTTCCTGTAATTACTTACTTACAATCTGGGTAAGTCTGAGGTGAACCAGGGCTAACTGATTCATCTGTATGCCTCTGCAGTTATTACGGACTTTTGACAGTTGACTTCAATTGCACACACGAATTTCGCTGAGGTAACCTTGCACTTATGTGTGCCACCTAAGATGAGGTCGTCCTCTACCGCGCTGTTTCGTTGGGTTTTAATCAAAAACTTTCCAGGCCTGGAACCTGGATTCTATGCGCCCAAGGTGACCCAGCCATCTAAATCGGGTTATTCGAGATTTTCTAGCGATTTTCTTCATATTTTTCACGTTGAGATGGTGCTAGGTGTTGATTGCGGTGCCGAGATCAATAAAGTCCCTTAGTACTTAAAAGTTGTAGCTGTCAATAGTGACGTTTTGTCCTTGTCCTAGGTGTCCCAGCTCAATGTATTCTTCCCATCATATCATAATTTACCAAACTTTAAAAATATCATGCTCCTAAAGCTGGCTTGCGAGTTTCGCACATTTTCTTCCCGAACGATGTTGAAAAAGTTACATTACAACACACTGCCTTTTTAAGTCTTTTCCTGACATTGAGTGCCTCGATTTTGTTTTTACCACATCGATTTTTATGCATATACTTATTTATTTGGAATAAGATTCTCTTACACTTTAAGATATAATATCTTATAAACTTATAAACTAATGATTTATAATGACATAATTACATTATGTCGGATTATAAACATTTCTGTCGTATGACATGATTCGAGAAAATATAATAATTATATACTTTAAGATAACACGGTAGGGAGTTCCGCACGTGAATGTCCTGTACAAAAACTTGGTAATCTGTTGAAGGATGCCCTTCATACTTCTTTATAAAGATAATGTAGTTCCCAGTTTAAACCAATATCTGAAAGCAGAATTAAAACACAAAACCTGAGGGAATTATCAAAGTTACACAGAAAGTGTGTATCGAAAAGTTAGAGAATCTATCGTGTATACGCAGGGCAAAGATATAACAAATTAGACTATTACATGCAACGTTCATTATAGTTTTCTTTGGCTGGCAGAATCACAATTGGAAAAAATTTTACAGCCATAAAAAAAGGTGAATAAGGTTAATGTTTTCGATGGGAGTGAATAATTGAGTTGCCCATAGTTTCTTTCCACAACGCTGGTTATATGATTTTAGCCGGCCAGCTTACGGTTGAACACCACACCAAAACTTTTGTCTGTTTCAGAGATACTGAATGAAACTTCTTTAGGATGAGAAAGTTTACTTTGTCATTATCGATCGCTTGCCGCATATCTTTGCTAATACTTAGTAAGGCTGTCATGCTGTTATGTTTTTATGAAAACCAGATTGCTTTGATGGGCTTGAACTATTGAGTTACAAAGTCATTTGTTTCTGCAATAATTTTTAAAAAATTGAAATTAGCCTTATTTCTTCATCTTTGGAATTTTTAGCAACAGGCAAGCTTCTTGCCTTTTTTCATAGTATCGCAAGTATATGCATCTGATCAAACTAATTGCAATTCACTTGGTTGAAAGTATGCTTTCAATCACTTCTGTGCTATCTATTGCCCTAAAAGGTAAAAGGAGAACTAAACACTGTGGGTACTAAACTCAAATAGCTATCAGTTGAATCTTTAAAGGAATTTGAAACTGGGGGAAGTGAAAAGGAGACAGACTTTAGAATAATTTTACGTACGCAATTACTTCCGCTATTTTCGATTTTGATTTGGGGAAGGTTTTTCCGTAGCTTAGACAATTCGAAAAAACTTGGATTTTAGCAGAACGTATGTTATTACCACTGAAATTTGATTCCTAAGTGGGTGGCACATATCACGATGTTCGTTGAGGCGAATCGTTTCCATCGGTTATAAGATTGATCGTGCATTAGTGAACAAATCTGGCGAGAGAACCAAAGTTTGTTTTGGGGTGTATTCATTTTTGTTTTTATTGGGATATATATATCATATAATATTGTAACGTTTTTGTTGAAAAAGCCAGTTTCTTTAGTAGGTGAAGTCATATAGTAACTTCTACCAGTCAAGTATAGTGAATATGTTCGAAGTCACTGCACTGTATTGTATTATTAGTATTAAGTATAAAAATAACATTAAAATTATAGGTAAGGTCAATAAAGTCAAATTTTGAGAAGGCGTCTGCTGTAAGTTAGTCATATAAGGCTACCTTATCTAAATCGTTTACCCAGAACATATCTAGTAAACTTGGACGAGCAATACCAGAGAACCTAGTGTTTACGGAAAATAAATTGAATGTATTCATGATGTCAATGAGAGATTCATCAGCGATGTTACAATTAGGGTCTCCACACACAATCAAATTTATAAGAGTACAGTAATTTCTTCCAGGGCTGAAACAAAAGAGGTCAAATAAATATTTCTATTGCGCCTATATACAGCTCGAGTAAGCAGCGTACTTACTTATTATTTCAGATAGATCTAATCAATTTCACTGTCGGCAGCGGGAGGGGGAATCTAATGTATTTTTGTACTTGATACCTTGCCTAATATATGTTGCAACACCACCACCAACTTCGTCACATCGACGAATTTTTGTCCATTAAAATCACATCTTATCTTTTCGATTTACTGGTAGCCATGTTTGGGAGGCACAAACTGAATGGACATTAGACTCCTCAAATAGATATCGAAACTTGTCAATTTTAGGCATCAAACTTTGTGCGTTAATGTGACAAACCTTAACACCACTTTATGGACTACTTAAAATTTTAATTATAGTACGCAATTCTTCACTATAACTCACTATGTTTACTTTATTTTTTACTATTCAAACTATTTTCTCTTCGTGTATCTCTTCTTCGCTTGTTAAAATATAGGGTTTTCTAATAACGACTTGACAACTTTTTTTTTTTTTAAATAAAAGGCAAACCATTTGAGATATTTCAAAAACTTTATTATTGGCTTGAAGTACAACCAAAACATTTATGAATGGAACTCGACTTCGTTCATATGGCCACCGCGGGCACGTTGGACCCAATTTTCAACGACTTGGCCACACATTTCGGCCGAAACAACCGTTATTTCGCGTTCAATGTTGGCTCTGAGATCTTCCAACGACGTCGGCGTTTAGTATAAACCAATGACTTAACGTAGCCCCACAGAAAATAGTCAAGCGGCGCTAAATCGCACGAACGAGGCGGCCAATCGACTGGCCCATGTCTTGAGATAACACGCTCACCATACTTACTCTTCAATAAATCGATTGTAACGTGTGCTGTGCGGCTTGTGGCACCATCCTGTTGAAACAACATTTCGTCCAAGTCCATATCTTCCAATTCGGGCCAAAAATAATCGAAGAAAAATTATGGCCCAATAACGCCGCCGGCATGCAAACCGCACCAAACAGTTATTTTTTGTGGATGAAGTGGTGATTCATGAAGCACATGTGGGTTTTTATCCGACCAATAACGCATATATTGCTTATTGACGAACCCATTGAGCCAAAAATGAGCTTCGTCACTGAAGATGATTTTGCGACTCCGAATATCTGTAGAAAATTTTTATAACTTGCAGACGTTGCTCGTTAGTGTACTTTACCATGACGAAAATGTTGAGTTCACTGAATAAATTGACAGTGACAGTTTGATGATTAGTGAAAGAGTGCTTTCACAAATTAAATTCAAAGTTGTCAAGTCTCTATTAGAAAACCCTATATTACATTATTGTAGATATACGTATATATATTTTATTCATGTAGATTATTATTAAGATTTGTTGGAGTGAATCTCTGTTTGTTTGTTACATTTTTCATATCTTTTCCGTTTAGAATTGCTAGCCCTATGACTACGTAGGCCAGTTTTGTGCTACAGGTCTAGCACGCATTTGTCATTTAAGGCTACATGAGTAAGAATTTTTTCATGCTGTTACTGAGTTATTTCCACTTTGAAGTAAGGCAAGCGCTACGCTTGTGTATTGTCGAGGATTCTAGTCAGGCGTTCATTTATATAAAGAACGCTATGGGCTCGTTATCTAAATTTACCTCTGCTGATTAATACACATCAAAATTTGCACCGGTTTGTCATATGCTATCCTATACTGCATTTTTAAAATGGCAGTGCTCTTCGCCTTATAATTTAATTTTCATAATTAGAGTTACCATATTGCTAAGCATATCGCTATTTTTATTTATTTAATGGGGAGATTAAATTACTAGTATAATTGGACTTGTTGTTGTATTCTAGGCAACCACTCACTTTACGAGAATTTCGGGGGCGGCTGGTATTGAACCTCGATTTGGTCCGATTTGCAAGAAAAACAGAGCAGTTTCCATATCGCAGTGTATTTCCATATCAACTGTTTCTTCATGAATATTATGTTCCACCAGCTGACTGAAAATCATAGTTTAATACCAATGCATTTATTTGCAAATTACAAGTAGTACTTTATTAGCTCTGTGTCATTGATGCCGTTAGAACTTATACTTTTTTAAATCGGTTTAGTAAAATGCATGTAGCCAGCACTCACTTGTAAAACTTTTTTAACTTAAAAGATATCCAAAAATATCATTTC
This sequence comes from Volucella inanis, assembly GCA_907269105.1. Taxonomy (NCBI): domain Eukaryota; kingdom Metazoa; phylum Arthropoda; class Insecta; order Diptera; family Syrphidae; genus Volucella; species Volucella inanis. The sequence continues at coordinate 143,961,473 of OU026153.1, forward strand.
TTAGACTAAAAGCTCTAATGAAAAAGACAACAAATTAGTGAATAGTTTTATGTTAGAATTAGATCCCGGCATATAATATTTTTTTAAACATTCTAGAAAGTTATATTTAAAATTTCACTCGTTTCACACTTAACACAATAAATCAAATCAAAAAAGCATAAGACCGTAAATATGACCAGAGTTGTTGAATAAAAAATCTAAATTCGAAAAAATGCAAAGGCCATCCTTGCAACCAAAAATTAAAGAAATACTACATAAAAATAAATAGAAAGGTAAAAAAAAAAATTAAATTAAGTAGAGACAAATTGTATGTTTAGAAACTTCAGAACTGTAAGGGTATTGCGATAAAAAGTTAGGCGTAGTTAACAATAGCCTTAATAATAAACATGAAAAAGAAAAAAAAATATTTAAAATCGAAGTGAGAATAGCATTATCTGGCCATGTAGACTATTCCAATCATTTTAAAAAAATCTTGTTGTCGATTGCAACTACAACGAATTCTAAAGCAAGAGCTTTGCTTATATCTATACCTTTCGCGCTACTTGAAATTCACAAATGCATACTGTCTCTCAATAAAATTACGAAACATGTTTCATTATTTACTCTCGATGTTTTAAGTCATAAGTTTAGTGGTATATTTCATTCGTCCTTAAAATGCGCGGAAGTCATCCCTGTGTTTAAAAGAGCTAACCGTAATTTAATAGCGATATACTTTTGGATAAATTGTGGAAGACTGGTGTGAGAGGTACAATATAATGTTTTGAGTCTTACTTGTTAGTTGTTAGATAGAAGCCAACGAGAAAAATTGATGGAACTTATACTTAAAAGCTGAAAACAAGGGTTCGTGTGCCTCAAGGATCTGTTTTGGGACCGATATTATTTTTAATTCTTTATTAAAAGAAAAACTAAACAACCGTGCAACAGTTTTTGCTGATGATATAGCACTTACGTATCCAAATATAAATTTATTTGATTCAGTAGTAAAATTGTATACAAATTTAAATGCACTGCCTCAGTGGTTTGCAAAGCATGAGTTACCTGTAACCTAAAAGATTCCTTTCATGTTGAATGTAATGTTACGTATCACTTACTGCTTGCCCAAATTTAAACTTATCTGTCCATACATGAGATTAAAAAAAATTTTTAGTGAACACTTAGTATAGAGTTCAAACTGCTTAAAAGTAGAAAGTATATAAGTTGTAAGTATCTAGACGTATATAAAAGTATAGTAAAAAAATATATGTTATATGTTACGCAAACAAATGTATCTATTGAAATCACAAGCTTCAAGGAAAGTATTACTTATAATGTATTACGAACTCTCACATTAGAAATTACAATACCAGATTGCAAGTTGGGGAGAACCTTACAATAGCATAATTGAAACGTTAAATATTGCCAAAAAAACATCTCATTCGAATGGTATGTGAAGGAAATCCATCAAAAAATAGTTGGCCTTTGTTTTTTAGACTACTTGTTTTACAATTGAAACATCTTTATATCTTTAAGGTTATAGAAACACACTTAGGAGCTCAATTATATACGGACTAAGGCTTTCGTAACTATTCATTTATCTAAGAAGGCCATCAAATTACCATGTGAATTAAGATCAATTTTACAAACCAATGCATTTTTAAATAAGGTAAAAAAAATTTCCTGTCAGTATAGATAGTTCTGCAGTCAAAGTATATTTAAACACAGCTCAAAATACGGTAATCATGTTATTTTGTACAAAAAGTTATGTAATGTTCATTTTGTTTTTTTCTATAAATTTTACTCATTTATTCACTTTCGTTAAATTTGTTCTTCTTTTTTTCCTATATTGTGTTGGGGTAACACACGAATTATATTCGTATTTTACTTTAAAAACTGAAAGATTATTCCCTTCTAGAGCAACTTACCATATTTACATATTTAGATTTAACAGAATTATTCTGTTTGTTCCTTCACAATGTTGTTAGAACAAGTTGTAGTATTTAAATTTTCGTAATTTAATGTATATTTCGAAACCTTAATTAATTTTTATAAAAATTAAATGCTCTTATCAAAAAAAAAAAACTCCGCTATTCTATAAAATTCCCATTTATATTTAAAGTCTATGCACACGTTTTTTTACAAAACAAGGATTGGCAGCGACCTTCTTCTTATGTATCTACGAGTATAACATACTAAAATATATCAAACGAAGTATCTATGAATAGCAAAATAGTAAAATTCATCCACATAAAGAACGTTTCATATTGTACTTAAAAGTTTTACACGTTTCAATGCGTACAAATGACAGCAGCATACTCGTAAGACCGAAACTTTGAAAATGGGTAAATGTGATTGTGGTTCACCATGTACGAATACGAGAAGTACGCTGCCTTCAGAGACAAATATTCCCAAACCATTCTCCGATTCACCTAGATCCGGTACTATGTACGTATATATATAAGACTATTTTTGTAGGAGTACCTTTTGTATTAATTGCTCGAGTCTCTGTTGGAAAACATCTATTCGTGTAAGAAAAGCATTTTATGACACGGTTCTTGCATGTGAATACTCACCTACCACCCGCCTGCCACAATCTTCCAACCACCATACACTTTTGCTCCAATCCAAATACAAATGACACTCCTTAATTAAAGTGATTTCCATTGCCAACAAATGGATACGACAAAAACAGTAGACCAATATAGCCCGAGTATTCGTAGCGCAGGGAGATATTCCAATATTCCAAGTACTTATGTATGTACGTCTCAACCAGGTGCGACTTAAATCCTTTGGCCAAAGTTATTTTCAGAGATTTATCCGGATTATCCATGGATGAGTGTCAAAGTATTTACCTCTTTTCTGTACACTTATCCTACGCAACCAAATAGTCTCGTTTTGTATGAAGACCCCACATCAAATACAGGGTGGTTGTACTTGGTCCCAAGATGCCTTTCAAAAACAAGACGAATATTTAATTTTCCAAATCATTTGCTTTTACGAGTATGCGAGCAGTAGATACCTACTCGTATGTACATACCATACATATACTCGTAAATCGCATTAAAATTAAATGACGGAGACTGAGATAGAGGGTGGGGCTAGAGATTGATAGTAAAGTTTTATGTCCAACTGGAGATCAACGACCAGAAGATGGAAAGTCGACGCGTCATTATTCTCGATATCGTTCAAAGTGTCATACGAATGCTCGTACACTGCTCGTTTTCATAAATGTGTTAGTAAACAAAAATTTTAAACATTTTACATTCAATACCATAAAGTTGGCTAAAATGTTTATTTATTTTTCTTTTTTTTGTATTTTGTCTCGAATTTTTGTATCCTTTGTCCTGTTGGAGAGATAGCCTTGCCAGTCATACGATGACATATGAACTTTTTGGCAAACAGAAAGGACAATCTGTCGGATTTAACTTTCTGTTTTTTTTTTTTTTTTTTTTTTTTGAAAGGGTGGTTAGCCGGAGAGATGGAAAGAACATTTGTTGAACATTATCGAATCGAAACTTTTTCTGCTGGTAGTAGACGTACTATTGTAGAATGTGCCCATGAAGTTGAATCCTGTCACGACATTGTATCCGACTGTAATGTACTCATAGTCCTTGCCCCTAGGGCTATATTTCAGACGCTCAGGTTTTTTTTTTTTTTGGTTTCGTACTGCAATTTAAATGGAATCAAAAGAGCCACAAAAGTGTCATAAAATTATCGGAATTTGAAAAAAATAAAAACGATGTCGTATAATTTTTTATGTAGTGAACATGTGTAGTCGACATTAAAGGTTATAGCCATGTGGGAGTTTTATTGCGCGCTTTCGGTAAATTACCGCTTACCGGAAACATATGTCAATTTGAAGACACTGAACTTGAATTAGCTTAAGGTGGCATTGCATGTTTGTGACAGTGAATGCGAATGAGACGGTGAAGTGTTAGTGGGTACTTGGATATGTTCTTAGTTGTTTTGAGCATACGAGCCATAAAAGGCAAAAGAAGATTTGAAATTTATTCCTTAAGATATGAGTCGTTTTGTCATTGTGTTAGGCCGCTAATTGAACATTATTTGAGAGTAATGTGAGACACTTGCTAGTGTTGTTTAGACCGACTTTAAGGCAATGGATGTTGATTATTCTTAGCTATTATCGTCTTCCTTCTTCCACATGCAGTAGCAGAATTCAGCCTCGTGTCACAGTATGAGTTGTGTGAGTAGAATGCATTTAAGGTGTATTTTGATATTATTTGGTAACAAAGTTATGCATTAAGGTCATAAAGGCAGGTTTTAGCCAACGCGTCTGGAGTATTCTTATCTTCGTATCTTATAAGAAAGTATTCCGAGCACCTTGATGTTTGCATATTATGCTGTTCTAGAGAACAACTGGCTAGATGTGGGATGGAAATTCAGATTGGGCTGAGAAAATATTTTACAAAGTTAAGCAACTAATAATACAACATTGACTGCCGTTATTTTTCGATATACTGCTTTGGAATTGAATCAACATTTCAGGGGTTGTGCCTGATAAAGTAACCTTAGCGTCATAATGACCACATGAAAATATTGAAATTAAATGAACTTAATAGATGCTGCCATCGCAATTCTACAGTCGAACAGAATGAAGAAAAAATCGAAAACTGTCAATGAGAGCTGTCTCCAGAAGAGAAATATATTAGGTTATGAGTAACTGATCGGAAATAAGTAGTTAACATGAGAAAGAGTTCGTTAGTTTAGTTTAAAATGATAATTAACAGTTTTGAATTCCTTATCTATATGGTCGATTAAGGCCATCAACCAAATTGTCATAATATAAATTTTCTATTTCGTTAATCTTGCAAAGTAGTTTATATAATATTAACGAATCATGAGTATTATTAGAAGTTTTCGTCTATGATGCATTTCCTATAGCGTAGTGCGTTGGTTATAGTTGTACAATGGATTTCAGTCTCGATTACCATTTAATATGCTCATCAATTCTTCAATTGTGAGTATCTGCGCCCCAAAGAATCTGTAACTGAATTCATTGAGGATGGGGCATATAGCGATGAAGTGGAACACATCCTCTCGTTTATTATGGGTACAGAGGTTACACAAAACTGAGAGTTCTGGGTGGTGCGGTATATAATTAAAACTTAACAGTTCAGTTCTTGTTTTGAAGATAGTGAGTGAGTAACTCGTTAGGAAATATGTTCTATAATACACAGTATTGCGATGTCTGGGCTTCATTCAAAAAATGTTCATAGATAATATGACCTGTTTTTTCTATAAATTGAAGAACTGTTTATCTCGTGTAACTAAGAAATTGAAGTTACATTGCGATGTTAGTTTTTCCTAGCTTTGAACGCATTTGGTTGATTACCTACTTTAGGGATGCTACTCCAGTCTCCAGATGAAACATAGAGTTCGGTGAACTATTTTGTAATTTAAAAACTCTTCTGATGAAATGATGAAATTTTTCTACGGATTGAAATAAATAAAAGCACGATACTTTAGCAGGATAAATGCTGCAGTTTCATTGAATATATTCTGCTTCAATTCATAATTGACGTTGTAATTGTCGACACAACAACTCCAAACTCAATAAATTGGACTTTACGCTTCGGCTAATTTACTTTGCAAATATTTGGTCATATTTGAAGTAGATGTAATCAAGAATAATGTAGGAGACAATATGGAATCCTGAAGGAAACTAGCTTTTATTCAGGATTTGAAATTATGCAATTAGTTCAAATCGAGTTAGCCAAAAGGCAATTTCTAATCGAATAACTTTTTGATGTTACCAGCGTTATATAAGTATAGATTCCACATATCGGTAAAAATTTATCGATCACCAGTAGACGTACTGGTGTGTAGGCAACGATGGAAATGGATTGCTTTTCTAGTTTTGATTAGCCCGTATGCGCCTACATAATGAAAAACATTCTTACGTGACTTGATTGGTTTGGTATGAATTTATTATTTTCGGATCATTTAGAAGTGAAGAATTTGGTCAAGTTTTCGGATATTAAAGGAAAGGCTTACGTTATATTTGATGTAGTTGGGCTCGTGGGGGTTATTTTCTTGCACGTTTTCGCATCTGCGGAATAGAATGTTCAGCAAATAGCCATATATCGTATACCGATTCTCCAGTATATTGCACTGATTACAATCATTTTAGAAGGCTTGATGCAGATGCGTTGATAAATGTTGTTGCTTTTGTTATTTATGTTTACTATCTCCAAAACATTGTATCTACCATATATAGAGTACCATCGGCAGAAACTTGGAAGAAGTGAAGTTGAACAGATTTTTGGCCCGCGAAATTTCTTCCTTGCACTGGTTTCCAAATAGTTCTTAACAGGAATAGCAACGTGAGGTCGAGCTCTCTTCAAACGGATTAATTGTGTTCGGTAGCGTTGTCCATTAATGGTTTCACCCGGTTTTAGCAGCTCATAATACAGCACACCCTTCTGATCCCACCAAATACAGAGCATTACCTTCGCGCCATGGATATTCGGCTTTGCCCTTGATTTAGCTGGTTGCCCGGGTTTCACATATGATTTTTTGCGCTTGGGGTTGTCGTAATGTATCCATTTTTCATCACCAGTAACAATCTAATGCAAAAATGACTTCCTTTTGTGGCGCTCCAGCAGCATTTCGGACATGCAAAACCGCCTTTCGATGTCTCTCGGCTCTCTTCTTGTGTTTGGCAACAATCTTCATAGAGAAATGCTTCCAGTTCTTCATCTTCAAACTTTTTTGACTGCCCAGGACGTTCATCGTCTTCCAATCCAAAATCACCACTTTTAAATCGTGCAAACCACTTTTGGCACGTTCGCTCAGCTAGCGCATGTTCACCATAGGCTTCCACCAAAATACGATGACTTTCGGCAAAAACACTTTTTCAGGCACAAAGTTCGACATATTTGAGTGAAAAAAAATTATTGTTGTTTACGCTTCAAATGAATGACATATACTGAAATGACGTATAATGACAGTAGCTTTCCAACGCATGTACCAATGGAATAATAGAAGTTACGCCATCTCTTAGCAAACCCCACGGCCCAATACGTAGCAAAGAGTACATCTATCTCTGTGTGTGTTGGCGATTTTTCACAATTTTAGAAATGGATTTAAATTTGCAACAACGAACTTGTATTAAATTGTTCGCGGAAAACGGATTAAATGGTGTGCGAACGTTGGAAAAGTGTTTCGGCAACGATTCTTTAAAGAAAACTGTCGTTAACCAATGGCACGAGCGGTTTAAAAGTGGTCGTAAGTCGATCGAAGATGATGAACGCAGTGGCAGACCATCGATATCGAAAACTGACGAAAACATTGATGAAGTAAAAGAAATGTTGGCCAATAACCACAAATTAACCATCAGAAAGATAGCGGGGGACAAGAACATTGCCTATGGATCCGTCCGAGACATTTTGGTTAATGATTTGAGTTTCCGTCGTGTAGCAGGAAAGTTGGTGCCAAAAGACCTTAGTTTCATGCAAAAAAGAGACCGTGTTGATGTCGCAAAAGAGATAATTTACGAGGCTGAACCCGATCCCACGTTCATCAAAAGGATTATTACTGGAGACGTGGGCTTATGAGTACGACATGCAATCCAGACATCAGGCAAGTGAATGGCGTTCACGAAATGAGCCGAGACCAAAAAAACCACGTCGTTTTCAGTCAAAAAAGAAGGCTATGCTCACGGTTTTTATAAATTAAAACGGTGAAGTGCATCATGAATTTTTGCCAGAAGGCCAGACAGTAAACAAAGTATATTATTTCGGCGTTATGAAACGTTTGCGTGAAGCAATTCGCCGAAAGAGACCAGAATTGTGGGCAGAAAACTCGTTGATTTTGCATCATGATAACGCTCCGTCGCACAGTGCATTCATTATTCGTAATTTTTTGATGAAAAATACAACAAATACCATCCAACAGCCACCGAATTCACCTGATTTAGCTCCCTTTGACTTCTTTCTGTTTAACCGAGTTAAAAAACCACTACGGGGAACGCGTTTCAGCAGCCGAGAGGAAGTAATGGAAAAAACGCAGGAAGCACTGATGGACATACCGAAAACCGAATAAAAAAAATTATTCGAGGATTGGATCAAGTGCTGGCATAAATGTGTTGCAGTCGCTGGGGATTACTTTAAAGGGGACAATATAAATTTAGATGAATAAACTTGTATTCTTAATTTTCTGAATAATTTCCAGCAAAAAATGATCAAAGTAGTAAAGTACTTCTCGTAAGTTCAAGTTCCGAGGTTGATTCATTCTTTTATTGCTTTATCAGGGAATCACAAATCGCAAAATTGCTTGAGGGAATTTCTACTCCCAACGAGAGAAACTAAGGATGCAGTGTCTGCCGTTGATTGGGAATTGTTCAATTAAAGGCTGAGACGATTTACGTTATTCACGTTAACTGGATATGGAAAATGTAAGTTCCATAGTATGTACGTCTTTCTATACAGAAAAGGATTGCGTCTATTGGCTATTGATTCAGTTTTTTTCATCAGCTTGGACTGAATATCGAATGAATAATAAAATAAAACAACAAAGATATGAGATATAATTTTTAAGCTACGTTTATGCCATTATGTATGAAATAGCAAATAATTTACAAAGTCGTCTCGGCTTCGCAGGCAATGCCTCAAGCCGTCGGTTCATTTTTTAATAACTCAGTCCAATATGTGCCGCGTGTTCAATGTTGCCCTCAAGCTCATCCAAAGTGGTTGGCTAATTAGCGTAGACTATTGACTTGATGCAGCCCGTGTTAAATTGCATGGCCGCGGCGGCCAATTGATGAACAGTCGCCGTGAGATGACCCAGTCGCTCCTTCACAACTTCGAGCGTTGCGTCGCTTGTAGGGCATATAGCGCCATCTTGTTGGAACCACAGCTCGGATATATCGATGTTATAGAGCTCTGATCACAAAAAGTCGGTTAACATGGCTTTATACCTGAGCCCGTTGCCGGTAACTCATTTCGAAAGGAATAAGGTCCTATGATGCCGCCATGTCATAAACCGCACCAAAGAGTCAATCTTTATCGATGCATTGATGCTTGGCCGAACACTGGTGAATTGTGCTTGTTTCAGTTATGTCAATTTTACTTGTTGACATAGTCGCTGAGCCAAAAATGAGACGCATCCGAAAAGATGATTTTTTTTTTCCAAACTCCGGATCTTCGGTCTACAATTAGCGAACTCACGGCGTTGTCTATGGTCGTCGGACTTCACTTTTAGTATCAGCACAATCTTATATGAATGTGGTCCCATATCGAAATGCAAAATAAGACTTTCTGGCGATGCCCAATTTATCCGATCGACGCCGAATCTAAATTTTTGGGTATTCCTCAATACTTAGATACGCTGCGGTGGCTATGCTTTCTTCATTTCACACCAATCTCTATGTGGTTGGTGGCTTAAGATCCAAAAGGGTGTACCCACGCTGAAACTTTTCCACGATGTAACGAATTGCCTGCACACTGAAGCCATGGTGACGACCGCCTTCACGATGAAATTCACGCTGCGTATTTATAACTGAGCCGGAATTTCGATAATATTTTTTAATTATTTCCGCACGTTTAGCAAGCGTTAAACGATATGATGAAATGGCAAACCTTACTGAATATTTTGACAGCTGACGTCATTGGTAATTTTGACAGCTGCTGAAATATAAAAATTTGAATAACTTCATTGCTATCTGGCCACCCGTTACATTCTTTGCAATTCAATGAATACCCTTCTCATCGGTCCAGGATTTGTGTAAAGAATCAGAAGTCGCAACAACAAAGCTTCACATAATTCGTTTGACGTGTAGCAAAAATCAAAGCTTCGAATGAAACCTTAGAAGCGTTCTCCATTAATTCATAAAGCACAACACGATTAAGTGACACCAATGCCATTTGTTATGAACCACTCGTTTATCAAGAGCCATTAACATTATCCATAAAAGAGAAAATGGGTGTGAAAACTTGACCTCCATACAAGTTTATTTTGTATGCATTCACGAGTAAATATTTAGGTATAGCAATCTGTTGGAAGCTGACTACATACTGGCTGACTAACTTACTAGCTGACTGTGCCGCAAGAACCCATTTAACTTTAACCCACTCCAGAAGGCACACTCCAGAGACTGTCGTAGATCTTGAGAAGAAATGGACCGTTCTAGCACTTAACAGCTTTAGCTCATATGACTGTAAATTTAATTTTCTCATTTTTTTTTTTTTTTTTGCTTTTACTTTAGTTTTTCGCTCTTCCACTTTCCTCTATAAACTTTGTGCCAACAGTGTCACTTTGCCGAGTTCTATAGTTTCTAGCCCACACCCTTTGTCTGCTGTACCGTCACTTTTACCGCCCCCTGTAGTACTCTGTAGCTTGCCACAATTTTCTTTTTGAATTTTTCACTTGGAAGAAGTTCCGCACCACTAACTCCAGTCGGTCGTTCAAATCATTTTTCACTTTAGTGGAAAATCCCCTTTCGAGTGTTATGGTATAAAGCATAAATATAACGGTTAATATACGATGTGTATAAGCACCTACAGAGATTATAAATATTTCGTTATCTTTTCGCTTCCACTGAAGGATGTAGCCTGTACGGGTAAAATCTTAAGTTGAGACTAAGAGACTAAGGGACAGAAGGACCACGAAAGTGGATACGGGATACAGTCTTTTCTATTGCGTCCTGAGAATAGGACTTATTGGTATATTCGCGCTCCTTGTAGCTATGAATTTCATCATCTACATCACCTTAAGTTGGTAATGGTGTCTACAAGGGATTTTGTTTCGTATAGAGTTAGTTGTAATAGCTTTTGTGGAAACAATTTGCTCCGGCATCAACCCAACAGATTCAACAAGGAGTAAGAAGATGACGACCCAAGGATGGTAACGCGACAAAGACCTCACTTCACTGCCTTGGCCGTTGCTCATATTATGATGAAATTAATAAGAAATTTCATTATGTACTCGTAATGTAATAACCGTGTCTCCGGAATGTAACTTTTGGTCTTACAACTGGCTTAATACGATTGTCCTCGGGATAAGAACGCGTGCTGGAATAACCGAAAGCCAGATGGTGGTAGCTACAGAAATTATATGGAGATGAAAATTTAGTAAACGATTTAATTCTCCCCAATTTGAACGGCGTGTAGGTCAGGGAGTACTTTTAAAGATGGATTTATCTTTTGAAATCATATTTGTGAAATATATAGATATAACTATGACCATATAAGACGTACGAGTTTGTACCTGTATAGGAAAAGATAGTATGATACATAGCAACCAGAGGATAAGTATTTATATTCAAATGGAACTTTTCTGAACATGGAAGTGAGTTGTTCATTATATTTAGATTGTAGATACATGAGAGACTTCCTCAAAATCGGACACGTTTCTAAAGTAGATTATTAAAGGTTTTTCTTTAGATGCTACCCGTTTGCCGTCCAGAGCTAGCACCAGTACATTTATTCTTGCTTTTATTCCATTGTACTCATGTGTCAGAAATCATTTTCGACGCGGAAGGACCCGAACTTAGACCAGATTTATTACCTGGTATAATTTTGTTATTAACAACCTAACCCAATAGAGCTCTTTTAACCATTATTTTTAAATAACTTGCTAATGTCCAGAAATAAACTAGCTAACCCAAAGTTGGCAAGGACCAGTTTGAACTTCCTCGGGTTAAAGCGTCATTGCTTACACTATATAAATAGTGTTACAAATATATTTACTACCTCCAAAGGCTAGTGTCTCAATACGTCTCAATAAGTTTGAATACCATATACTTCTGCCGAATTTTTGTTGCATGAATAAATATGTAGTACCTGGTGATCGCCAATTTTTAAGTTCGGTGCTCAAATAGAAATGATTTGCATAAGCTTTTGTTTTTAATGTCGATGTTGCGGTAAACTGAATTTGACAACGTGTACATGATTTTAAAGAAAGCACCATGGAAAATGACTTTCTCATTTGGACCTTTGATCATGAAAAGTCCTTCGTCTAGATCAACGCTTTATGAACTTATGCCAACCGTTTGTAGAAACCGTCCGGTTTTTACGTCCGGGGTACTTGGACACATTGAATGTTATTGTGATTTTTCCTTTCGAACAATTTGTTTTTGTGGGGAAACGTATTCGGACTACTGGATCTTATAGCTCTAATTTTATTTTCCAAATACTGACAATTTCCTTTTATGAAATGTTTCAGGTTTTTATTAATTGACTTCGCTAGTTAACCGAATGTACAACTGTTTATGCCTATAGAGTAATGTACTATTATGTGCGTCAATTTTTGTGGTTGATTTGACGAAACCCTACCTTGCTAATATAAGTATATGTATGTCGGTCAATTTCGTTGTTTGTCAAGTTTTAATAATTTAAAATAATAAACTTAAAAAATACCTAACTACAGGACTAACAAAAACGGAATGTAAACGGCTACACAACGCAACAGCTTATCTGCAGGAATAGTTGATATACCAACGAGAGTATATTTGACGGTCCGGTGTTCAATCCCGACCGAAGCCCGAAGAACAAACATTTTTGAAGGCAACTTAAATGGTGTGAGGTGTTTAGTTTTAGTTTAAAGAGTTCTCATACCCTTTTGGGAGTAAAGTTCTTAATAAAAAATAATAATTTTAAAAACAATAAAAAATTAATTTCATATTTTAAATATTGTAAGAATTTTGGATTCACGGATTGCAAGTTTCGCGTCACTCATAGCCAGCTTACATCGTTCAATGAACAGAGACGCTGAGAGTGAAGTGTATCAATCCTCTGCTTACCGGAGAGAATCAAAACAAACCGAATGGTATGGAGTTTACTTTGAATCATTTGTATTCTTTGAATCTTTTTATACTACATTCATTGTTCGGTTCTCGGAAGCGTTTATGATGAGATTCGAGGAGCCCCTGAACAGGGCGTTTGGAATTCTGGATTTGGAATTGGAATCGTCCTTAGCGTATGGCCCTGCATCTTGTTTGCGGTCACGGCAAAGTAGAGGGTGACGGATTATTGGGGTTATTTGAACTGAAAAGCAAAGTTTAAAGGAATCAACGAAATTCTCGAGATGAAAACATTCCATCTGTGGCCACATCCGTTATAGATTATGAGTTCTTTGACGTCAAAATTCATAAATTATTCTGTTTTTCCAAACAGCAGTTAAAATTAAATAGTTTTAAAATTTTTTTACATTTGCACATCTATTATTCAAAAACAACGGTGTATCAGATTTAATTAAGCTTTAATTCGTCCTTAAGTGCTAAACATAACAACAAATTTAAGGCCCATTTCTATACATTACCTCAAACGACTAGTTTTAATAGATTTATTTACAAAAGCTAATTAGAACCCATCAAAAGAATCATCAAACCTGTTTTGTTGCTTTATTTCTCTATTTCTCTTTGGAGTGAGCATGTGTGTAGTACATACATATGTATATAGATAGATATATACATATGTGTCCTCTAGATGTATAGTATTTCAAATTAAAAAAAAGAAAAATTCTTTTTTGAAGTGTGTTTTTTGCAATTGTTACTCAGGGTCTACTCATATATCCTAATGAAACATATCGTGGTATGCAAGTACAGAAATATGATATTGAACAGAGAAAACCCTGTAAGAATCGGTTCATAAGTTTTTTTTTTGTAATGATCGGACAAACATACGGACAAACGGAAAAAAATTCTAAAAAAAAAAATTGATTTGGGTACACATCCATACGACATAACCCAAGTGTGTGTTTTTTTTTTTTTTTTTGTTTTGAAAATATTAACACGACTTTATTACAATTTTATAATAGTACCATAATTATGGAGCAATTTCTCCAAATAACTATTTTAATTCATTATTACCATGCTCACTACCATACTGCAGCCTATCCTATAAGTCCTTTTAACATTTTACCAACCACGCTTCTTAGAACATTATTCGTTTTCGGTTGCTTGGTCTTGGTCTTGGTGCCCCTTAATTTTCTTGAATTATTATATACTTCAATAATAGAGCTTTTTGATTTAATCTTGACAATCGATCTTGCAGTACGCTGACCTTGCTTACTTCCATACGATTATGCCGTTTCGTTTTCAGTGGGTGCATCATTCATGTCCAAAAGTCCTGCACATACAGACTTCGCATTTTCAACTATAATCTGAAACATGTATGCGAAAATGCGTATTGTCCATATATATCGATATTTAATAAATACGGTGAATTCTCTGGATGTTTTTTTTACTAGACAATGCGGTTTTTCCTTTTTCTAACGTAAGGAATTCTGAAGAAAATTTCATTCAAGTGTAGGAGCCATTTTTCAGGGCCTTCTAACAAAAACGAAGGTCTAGAAAACCATATGGAGCTCCGCAGTCCATGGGTTGTACAGTGACACAATATCGGTGGGGTTTTCTTTTGTGGGTACATTCTCCAAACGCTTTTCTGCACGTGTTCTTTGATTTCCGTTACTCGATTTATTATGAACGTCATGAGCTTTGAAGATGGCGTGAAAATCCAATGCAACACAATGCTAGAGTCTGTCCAAAAAAAGATTTTGACAAATACAGACCCTGAAGTATTCTTGTACAGCATCCATATGGGTGTAGAGATGCGTCGGAAAATCCATGAATTAGTATTTAATGCTTATTTGCATAGTGGCTCAAGTGGTAGTGTGTTGACTTCAAGGAAACCTAGTACTCAATTGGTGGGGTCGGCACAGTGTTATGTATCGACTTGATTTAAAAGCGGCAAATAATCCGTAGCTTCCAAGACATGGTTCTTATCTGGACCTTCTGTTGTTCGACACACGGACACAACTGATTGGTTCGAACCAATATACTATAAACTGTGTTTTTTTTTATAATTCTACGCGCGCACCAAGCTGATATGAATACCCTTTTACTGGCTTTCACCAGGGCGCGGGGTGGTGTAGTAGTTTGAAACTCAGTTGTATTAGGTTTCGATATTTTTCCCAGAGGTGGTTGTCAAACTGGAGCCAGTGTATCCTCAACCAGTGGGCCTTAGTACGTGCTAGTTGTTAGTTCCTTACATTTAGCCCAGCCAGCAACCACTCCAACATCAGTGTTATGCCTTCATGTCAGAGTTGACGCCGACGGCTTTACATATAACTACATAGAAAATCCATGAAAAGACTTTTTCAGAGAATTGCCTCGCACGGGATTCGATACATATACCACTACACGACGGCCACCTCATACACGTTTCTGTATGACAGCGACTATTGCGGTCTCAGTACCGAAATAACCGTTCCTAACGAAGTTGCGGAATTGGAAGTGATTGTTAAATGGTAATCCTACAATTATAGTACGGCACGTTGATTACACTTCTCCAGAACACCGACTAGAGCACTCTCCTCGAACTCGGTCTACCAACCGTCTAATAGAAATCTGTCAAACGAGGAGATTGACGGATACCTTAAACAAATGCACGAAGATATAAAACGAACTTGGACAGTACGTTAACTCAATTTAAAATCATAGACAAAGACGACATATTCTGTAACGCAACCATTGACGCACTCGATCAACACAAAAGTACACTTCTGTTGAGACTAAAGAGCTTATACAGACAGTTTACTGACAGACATAATCCGGTGGTCATGAGACTGAAGTCTTTGATTAAAAATCACTAAATATTAATAAAAGAAAATTACAGAGCATCTATAAGTTTGTACTGGAACAATAAAATCCGCACTGTAAGTACCAGCAACCTGAATATGTTCCCGCAAATAAATAAAGTATTTCGGAGGAAAGATCAAAACGATCTTCCGTGTGGAAAGATAGCCCGAACGCCGGACAATGAACAAATACTGATAACAGCAGGTATAGATATATTAGAAGCTATTGATGATGATAATTTCTTTGTGATAGAAGATCCGCAGGAAAAGGTAGAGGCTGTAGGAGCGATTTTCCAGGAAGTTTACAAGGCAAATGTTGTCATTGACAATTCCAACCTTCGAAATGATATAGATCTCTGGCGATTCGAGAGCTTAGGGTTCACTGACTTCAATGATGAATATATGGCAAATAATGTCATAGTCGATGAGAAAGAACTACCTCCGTTCATTTCGAAGGAAGAACTCAAAACTATCTTCGAATCACTGAAAACTAAGAAATCTGTGAGAATCGATGGCATACCTAAAATGGAGCTAGAGCCACTGCGGAAACAAGAAAGAACTGGCGAAAGTTTTCAATCGTGGGACAACATGGGCAGTCATTTGCTTGTCGAAACGTAGTCGGATACCTTGTGATTTGGCTAGATCAGTATCTGTACTTATATAAACATATAAATGTTGCTTTGGCCAGAGCAAAAGGTGCTTTTACCCTTAAAAAGAGAATGTTTTATAAGAGTCAACTCGATGCGAGAGTGAAGGTAATCTGCTACATGGCCCTTATTATGCTTGTATTTGGATGTCCTGTGTAGTTCAATGTGAGAGCAAGTTTAATGGAAAAGATTCGTGTCTTTGAGAGGGCCTGTCTTAGGACTTGTCTTCGCTTGTACAAGGCAAATGTTGTCATTGACCCAAACCACGACCTGGAAAATCAGGTCCTTTTGCACAATTCCTACCTTAGACATGATATAGAACACTTGGGATTTGAGAACTCAGGATTCACTGAGTCATTGCCTCCGTTCATTTCGAAGGAAGGACTCCAAACTATCTTTGAATCACAGTAAGTAGTTAGAAATCTTTGGGAACCGATGGCATACCTTTCATTGTGCTATGACGTCTTTTACTAGAAGCGGTGGATATTTACATCACTCTGTTCAATAATGCTTTGAATAATGCCTATTATCCAATGCATTGGAAAACAGCGGGCCCCTGAGGATACCAGAAAAAGCTCGCGAAAGTTTTCGTTCTTGGGACGATACAGGCAGTCACTTACTTGTCGAAATGTTTTATTTATTTTATTTTATCCTATTTATTTGTTTTTTTATATTTTAAATAACATATAGATGTTGCTTTGACCAGAGCAAAAGGTGCGTTTGCCCTTACAAAGAGAGTGTTTTATAGCACTCAACTCGTTGCGAGGGTGAAGGTAATCTGCTACGTCGTTTCTTTCAAATTCGGGGTGTCGTCATTAGAACGCAAAGTCGGTATGGTTAATTCTTAAAACATGGCCGGAGTTACGTTCCGCAACACGTTGCCTACATCTAGATGCGCACTTAAGCGTCAGCAACAAATCTACGCCATTCGTTCCTACCAAACTTGACAACAAATGGTTACGCGTCGCTTTGTTTTTTCATGTTCCATGTCTTATCGTTTAACGATGTCTTTTGGCTTGTTTGCGCTTAGGTGACGCTTGGGTACCGCTTTCGCGGGTAGTAGACTATCAGTTCACAAGTGTAGATCGATCAAAAAAGGAATAATTGTTTAATAAAATTTAGTTGAAAAGAATATGTATATAAAAAAAATAATAATAAAAGTGTTGAATTTCAGTCGGATAGTTTTTTTTTTTCACAGAAGTGCATTACGGGAACAATTTCAGCAGCCAACGTGGACTTGAAAAAAAGCTAGAAGAACCAACGCGTTCCAACAAAAGACACGAAAAATAAATTAAATAACAAGAAAACATTTAAATAATTTAGTGGAAAACATACCATGGTGAAAAAGAACGCAGTGATAAAATTTATGAAACAAATCTGTGAAAAATAAAATATACAACAGCCTTAAATGTGCTGTTCATATCATAATCTTCCATTTTAATACAAAAATGGTAAACAAAAAAGCAATCTGAAAATTAATTACATAAATAAGACAAACGAAAAATCAGTGAAATCAAGTCATGTACCTATAGAATAACACCTACAAGAAGGTAGGCATTTAACAGCGTTGTTTTTTACAAGCTTCTACATACTGTAGATGGAAAACTTTCGCGAAAATCTGGTTGTAATTTGCTTTCAGCAAACTCCTTTGTGACTTCCCTGTTTTTCCATCTAGAATCTCTCTCAGTTGCTCTACCTTAAACCCGATATATGTATTTACGACTGCCATATCGCCTGCGAATTCTATATGGCGTCATTTATCGAAATAACACTGATAAGAGGAAGTCACTTGCAGTCCTGTTTTGCTCATTAATAAGGATTTAATTTGAATTTAGCAAAAAAAAAAAATATTAACTGGTGGAACGAATTGCACTTTTAAAAGCTTTAACCTTACACTTAGCACCACAATTTTGCAATTATACAATTTTCTTATTATTTTACTTTAATGTATAGATAGATAGTAAAATTTGGCAAACGCAAAATATCAACCAATTGTTTTTTTTTATAATTGGCGAGCCCAAGGTATTTTCTATATCCTTAATATGTTTGCACATAGAACGGTCGACAAGAAGTTAGGGAGGTAAAAAGGAGAGATATCCATGTGCGTTGGTCTTAAATGCAAGCTATAGTTACTAGGAAATAAAGAGCTTGGTTGGGCATTTCACAAGCGAGTTCTACGGTTTAGGAAATAATAACGATAAAGGGGATAAAGAAAGAAATTTAGAAATAAAAGTAAAGGATTAGAAGTAAAAAATTTTTTGTATTCAAGCAAAAACGAAAAAAATGGAGTATGGAGTATTGATCAAAAAGATCAAAGAATTTATTCAGAAAATTAAAAATACATGTTTATTCATCTAAATCTACATATATTGTCCCCTTTAAAGTAATCCCGATTGACTGCAACACACTTATGCCAGCGCTTGATCCAATCTGAACTTGATCAACTGAACATTAAAAAGTCATAGAGAGCCAAATCAGGTGAATTCGGTGGCTGTTGGATGGTATTTGTTGCATTTTTTGTCAAAAAATTACGAATATAGATAACACTGTGCGATCCACGAGTTTTCTGCCCACAATTCTGGTGTCTTTCGGCGAATTGCTTCACGCAAACTTCTCATAACGCCCACATAATACTCTTTGTTAACTTTCTGGTCTTCTGTCAAAAAATCATTGCCTTCTTTTTTGTCTGAAAACGACGTGGTTTTTTTGGTCTCGGCTCATTTGGTGAACGCCTTTCACTTGCCTGATGTCTGGATTGCGTGATTGTACTCATAAACCCACGTCTCGTCTCTAGTAATGATCCTTTTGATGAATGTGAGATCGGATTCAGCCTCGGATCGGATTTCTTTTATCAATGTTTTCGTCGGTTTTCGATGTCGATGGTCTGCTACTGCGTCCATCATCTTCGATTGACTCACGTAATTTTTTGAACCGTTTGAGCCACTGGTAAGCGACCGTTTTCATTAGAGAATCGTTGCCGAAACACTTTTTCAACATTTCCAACGTTCGCGAAACATTAAATCCTTTTTTTACGCAAAATTTAATACAAGTTCGTTCTTGCAAATTTAAATCCATTTCTAAAATTGTGAAAAATCGCCAACACACACAAAGATAGATGTACTCTTGGCTACGTAACTTTTGCAAATGTCAAGCTATGACGCTAAGATTTAGAGGGAACACCAACAAAAAAAAAAAAAAAAAAAAAAAAAAAAAAAAAAAAAAAAAAAACAGTACTCAAATCGGGAACATTTTGATCAAGGTAGTATTTCATTGTACTTAAGATGAATTACCTGCCGTACCACCACCTACCACATCAGTAGTGCCGAGGATCCGGAGCCTGATCACAGCTTAGATCGAAAACTAACAGTGATAGTGCTCCCCTTCGTCGTCATAAGACTCAAAGCAGGCGTCACAAGGTTTATGGCACTTATGATTAGTGCGAAACCCATTGAGCTGGAAGTGCGACTTGTCACCAAACACTATTTTTTGAATAAAATAAGGGTCGATTTTTAGCTGCTCAGGAGCCCAATCCTCGAACTGAGCCAGGTGGATATATACAGCCAAAACCTTTTTAAAAATTGTTAACTTTCAGCGAATACGCTTTCTTCAATTCACACATTACATTGACGTGGTGTTGGCATTGCGTCATGTAGAATAGAGTGGAATTAACCCACAACACGATCGATAATGATCGATGATGTGTGCTACACACATATTCTATAAATTTCGCGAATTGCAGACAGATAATGGAAATGAGCGTTCTTCAAGAGGATTTGCCAAACAATATAAAATACAAATATCAAAAAACTATCGAAATTGACAGCACGATTTAAAAGTTATCTCTATTAGAAGATAAATTAGTAAAAATAACATACGCTATTTTAAAATATGGTATATGTCAATCAATGGGGCCTAATTGGGAAGAGGCTAACAAACGACGCGATTCAGAACACGAACTTCACGGATAATAGTGAAAAAACATCGAAACGTATCAAAAAACCTGCATATCATTGAATTCTTGAGGGCGCTCAGTTCCTAACATGTAACCTAGGAATTTATCATCGAATCACCTAATAGTGATTCCCGATATAAAGGATGACGTTGTAACGAAAGTAAGATGCACAGAGGAAATAACGGGAGAATTTAAAAATTTAAATTTAAGTTTGGATCATCACCTTAAAAATCATTAATTCTCTCATGCTTTAAAAAAATAAATAAGTTCGTGTTTTTTTAGCTGCTCTGATGGTGCAATATAAGATATAAGTTACAATATAAGATATTCTGAAAGCGTTAATGAAAATTGTAGATCGCTATAGCTGACGATCTGTCTTCGTTCAGCATCATGGTTCCTTTTTCAATCGACAATTCTTCTTAATCAGACTCTTCTGACCAGCACCTGGACATCAAAGTTAAGTTTCGTATTGTTAGCAAAATTAAAAAAAAAAAAAAATTTAGGGTAGAAGAAAGAAGAACCAACAGGTTCTAAAGTTATTCTTATGGCATATTTTGTGTAATGGTTCTTCAGAAGTAGTGATAAGATTTCTACCTTTTTCTATGATATACCATACTCGTAAGTAGAGTTAAAAATATCGTTGAAAGAAGTACCGTTGCAAATATTGTATACAACTAAAGCCAACTCACTCATTGTCTGCTGTAAAGCACCCGAAATATTTTGACGATTTCACAAAGCCATATAGCACAAATGTCACAAGACCAACTATTGCCTGCCTGAGGAAGCAATTTAATTACAAAAACTTCTTCAAAATATGCAGGGATGATAGAAATTTCAAAAATTAAAAAAAAAGAAACAAAATGAACTCATTCATCTGTCTATCTATTAGTATTTAAGTTTCATCCATTTCTTATCTGAATATGAATACGACAATGAATACACCCCCACGGAAGTACAAGTCTAGTGCGGAGACATATATTCTTTGCACTATGATCAAATGCTACCCAGAACCCTTGCCAGCAATGTGCCATTATGTACAACATGTACGAGTACAACCATGCAATTGTCGGAAAATGCAGTTGGCATTCACAAAGAGTCAACTCGAACACGGCAAGGATATTTCATAATTTTTTTTCTACTCATATTCGTATATTGTATCTATACTTCCGTTTTCTAGAGCAGAAGAATTATGTTTAAATCTCTGTTGAATGCAAACTGTAAAGCTACCGTACATACATATATGGTTCGTGCTTCTCTGTACAATGGTAGTAATTTTTCTAAGGAAGAGAATACCATTTTTTACAAAAGTATAGATACATCTACATACAATTCGTACCTGGTAAGTGGGTAATTTCGACAGAGTTCACCTACGTGCATGTGTGATACAACGAAACTTTTACACAATTTGGATGCATTTCCAAGAAGCACATATACATTCTACGTTTTGGTAAAGAATGCTTAGCATTTTACACTTTTGCTCCTGAATAGGGATCATTACCTCATTTTATTTTTCCACCTAATATTTTAATCTTTCGCTTTGCTTTCAGACTTTTTTTTTATTTTTTTGTGAGTTTCTTTACAAGGCGGATATTTCGAAAATTGAAATGAAAAAAAAAAAAAAAAAAAAAAAAAAAAAAAAACCACTACATCAACGTTGTGGGCAAGTGTATCATTTGAAGTTCTCTCAGTGTGACTTGTTGTAGCCTTTTCCTCTTCTAATTCTAAAATCCTAATTTACACTTTAAAAAAAGATCAACCTTTGTTTTATATTCGTTTAGTAAAATTATATGCCTGACAAAGTGTCTTTCAGTTAGGGATGTTCACAGATATTGTGCTCGTACACATTAAAGAATAGATGATCTCTTATAAAATACGTTTCTGCAGAAAATGACGGGATATATTTGGGAAAAAGGAAAATTTGTGTGGCTTAGTTGAATGATTAAAAGCACATGTCCCAAATCTTGGTCTCACAGGCAAAATGGTTGAAAACATATGTTTACTCGAAATTTTTCGCACGTACATAGGTGTAGAGTACTAAGATACAAATTGCATACATTCTAATGATAAAACAATTAAGTCGTCGAATTACAAGTCCTCAGACTTGACAACATATATTGGAACAACTCGATCTAATCTGTCCTTACCTTGTACACATTTGAGCATGTTGATATAGTACTGTTACTTGATAGGTAACCAAACCACTCAATCGGTTTCCAGCTATCTCAATTTTCCTCGCTTGTTTCTTAATTCTGTCTTGTCGGATCAGTGAAAGTTCTCCACCGTTATTCCGCACATATGGACGGGCTTGGCAGGGATCCCAAAACTGGACATCTATTTGTACATACATGTCCCTGTCCCTACAAATGCTGTCATATGAGGCCTTAGGATCGATAAAAAGATGATGGGTATTGATTTGGACTTGTTGATTTCTTTTCAAGGTCTTGTGGAGTGTGAACCTTTGATCAATTATTGACTTTTCTGGCCTGGAATCACACTGATATATAGTCTTGGTTGAATGGTCTGTCTGCCTGAAGGCGAATGTTGGACTTCGTCGCCGTTATACAGTCTAAACAAGAAGTTTCTTAATATTTACACCAATGATTGTGACTTTGCTACAAAGTTTCCTTTTATATCTCTACGGGTTTCTGCACGGGTCTTGTTGCCTGAATTAATTCTTTTTACCTGCTGGTCCTGGAGAACTATCGCTTTCTTTTCGTGCTCTTTTTTCTTATGCTGTAGAAAATCGATTTTCTTTCCGTGTCTTTTGCTAGTAGAGCTCACGAGCGGTTCTCATCTTACGTTGATTAGCTGCATGTGGCTTCCGGCATTCTTGATCAAACCAGAGATTTCTTGATGGTGGTCGGGTAAAACCCAGCACACCAGTTACGGTATCTCTAATGGCACGTTGGCCCCCGTCGTCTCTGGTCTTCGGTACTTGATGTTGGCGGCACAGGACTTGTTGAGGGATTTCGGTATACGCCTTCGATAAATATTCTGGCATTCTCTGGCGATTTTAAGTTTTCTATGTTATATCTTTTTAAAGCTCTTCTTTTTTTCATTGCGCTTGGGAGATCCGCATTCGTACCTTGACGGCAACATGATGGTGATCCGGATGTCCAGAATACCCGAGGCAAAGTCAATCTCGTATGTATGATAAGACCCCAAAGGATACCCATTGGACATGAATGAAGATATGACCTAACATCATCTACTTACCAATAATATTGTGGAACAAAACAAAAGAGGAAGCTACAATATAAAAGCTTAAATAGCTACAAGGATTGCATTAAATGGCATCGCTGGCATAATTAACACATGCCATACAGCGGCTAAAGACTCCTTTATCTCTTCATAAAAAAGAAGATAATTCTCAGTGCGGTCAGACTGCTACAAACAGGGGAGATATGTAAATCAATTAATTCACATTAATGAAATGAATCTCTTCTCTGAAATACCTGAGCTTGACATAATCTGTGTGGTAATTGACCGCCTACCCATTACTCCATGCTTCGGCTGATGATTCAATATAGTGATCCTAAGTTGAAAAGCATGGAACTATAACAACAATAACAACCTTAATGCATTAAGTGGCATAAAGATGATCACACACTGGGGTGGGTGCTGATATATTTGTCCAAACACTAGAATATCGCGACAAATGGAGAAAGTCCCTGTATATTTTAAGCGAAAATACGAATACATGCCATCAAGGAGTGTGTACATCTCATCCCCGAAAAGAGAATGAAGGGTGTCCCTATTCATTAACTAACTGAAAGTCGAACAGCCATTTTATCACTAAGTTTTCTCCTTGAAGAAATTTTAAAAATCTCCACCAGATCTTGGGTATATAATTATATTCGTGCGGTTTTTTTTTCCAAAATTTGAACGTTTATTTAAGAAAAACATGTAAACATGTACAATAGTATTATTCAAAGTATTGCCCATTTGAAGCTATGACTCTTTCCTATCTTTCTGGCAATTTTTGGATCCCATCCCAAAGTAACTGCGCCGGCTTGGCAGCCAAGAATGAATCAAGCCAATTTTTGATATTCTGCTCTGATGTGAACCGTATTTCAGTTAGGGCGTTCTGCATCCACCGGAATAAGTGGTAGTCAGAAGAGGCAAGGTCTGGGCTATAAAGTGGGTGGGGTTAGACTTCCCATCAACTGTTTTCCAAAAAGTTCTTAAATGGAATAGCAACGTGGGGCCGAGCGTTGTCATGATGGAAAATTATTGCCTCGTGTCTGGTCGCATATTTCGGACATTTTTCGGCTACTGCTCCCTTCAAACGGATTAATTGTGTTCGGTAGCGTTGTCCATTGATGGTTTTACCCGGTTTTAGCAGCTCATAATACAGCACACCCATCTGATCCCACCAAATATAGAGCATTACCTTCGCGCCATGGATATTCGGCTTTGCCGTTGATTTGGCTGGTTGGCCGGGTTTTACATATGATTTTTTGCGCTTGGGGTTGTCGTAATGGATCCATTTTTTATCACCAGTAACAATCCGATGCAAAAATGACTTCCTTTTGTAGCGTTCCAGTAGTATTTCGGACATGCAAAACCGCCTTTCGACGTCTCTCGGCTTGAGTTCATGCTTTTGAATATATAGAGCTGCTTTTAAACCTTTTGAAATGGCTGCTTAAGTGACATCCAAAGATTCTGCGAGCTCTTCTTGTGTTTGGCAACAATCTTCATAGAGTAATGCTTCCAGTTCTTCATCTTCAAACTTTTTTGGCTTCCCAGGACTTTCATCGTCTTCCAAGCCAAAATCACCACTTTTAAACCGTGCAAACCACTTTTGGTACGTTCGCTCGGCTAGCGCATGCTCACCATAAACTTCTAACAAAATACGATGACTTTCGGCAGCAGTTTTCTTCATATTAAAGTAATGAAGAAGAACTCCCCGCAAAAACACTTTTTCAGGTACAAAGTTCGACATATTTGAGTGAAAAAAATTATTGTTGTTTACGCTTCAAAAGAATGACATATACTGAAATGACGTACAATGACAGTAGCTTTCCAACGCATGTTCCAATGGAATAATGACAATCGAATAATACAAGTTACGCCATTTCTTAGCAAACCGCGCAAGTTATAGACCCAACATATTCTTAATTTCATCAAAAGAATTGATTCTCTTTTGGCTTCTTAATATTGATTTTGAACTCTTCTACCAAAGATGTCCTCCTTTTCCTATTTTGGCGTAATACGATTTTAACATCATACTCAGGACACTGCTCATACTTCTCGATGAGTTTGTAAAATCATTCCTTGTCTTCCGTCGGGGGTGAGTGCATATGCCTAATATGTTAGCGAATTAAGCCTTGAGGCGGACTGTCAAAAGACACTCGCTCACATTTCGGGATCTCAGTTTTGAAAGTTACTTATTGACCTCCGGTCCGAAGAGCTTTGTTTCCCTCGAGCTCAAAGAAAGTCTAGCTGTATACGTCACTGTTGATTTCATCAATGCATACTCCTCCGCTACACGACCTTCTTCCGATGGCGTCTTGTTAAACGTCTGACGGCACTTGTCTATCATGTCAGCAAGAGATGCGTGCTCAAGTTCACTTGGCTGAGCTTACGCTGTTCCGAGTTTTTAGCTCTTCAGACTCAGCATACGCTCACATTGCTTTCTTCGAATGAGTGGCGAGGTCTCAGTAGTTCTTGCAATACTTGGTATAATTCATTTTGTTGATGAAGCACGCAGAGTTGATATTGCTGTCATTTCACATGCATCCAAACCTCAGAAGATTGCTCATCAATAAAAAAATTCAGCTCACGCGAGCAAATCATCGACGACACGGAGGATTATTTTGCAGACCTTCCAGAAAATTACTTTTCAGATGAGAGCAAGAAGTTGGAAAATCGCTGGAATAAGTGTATCAAACGTTGCATGACAACGCATAAGCTTATTGAATTTTTTCAACTTCAAAGTATGCCTCAAGTAGGAAATATTCTATGCATAAGTATGTAGCAATTCTTTGTAAATACATTTAAGGATTTGTCAAAGGATTCTCCAGTAAAGTGGCCATTCTCACTTCTTGAATGGATGAAAACGATATCCGTTTTGTAGTGGTCTAGAGTTTCTGCTAATTGTCCTGCTAGATGTCGTGTTTTAAGAGTCTCAACTTTCCAAGTTCATATCAGATATTCGTTGTAATTTTTTAGTTTTATATGATTGTCAGCAATAACTTTCCACTAGGTGTAAGCGCTGCCTTTTTTTCGAAATCATTCTAATCAATCTCTGTCGAAACAACTTCACTTAATCTTTAAAGACATGGGCTTTGAACATGTCGAAGTAACTCAAACAAAGTTTGAATTGAGGCCTAGAGAAGTGGGACAATACAAGCAAATGTTGCCAGCGCATCCTCCACCATCAGCTGCGTATAACTATGGCAAGTCCGTATTTATCATTATATCACTATGCCCTATCACGAAAATACCTTTAAGTGTTCGTTGCAAGGAAGGCAGCAATATTATATCACGTATGATATATTCATATGTGAGCACCACTGTTAATAGCTTTTGGAGAGATGTTTCTTTAAGCACGAGTATCATTCACCAGAAAGTAAAAATGTTTACTTCTTTTGCTTCAGGTGTACATGGAAAGCACTTGTTTTGGATTTCGATCCATGAAAGTTTGTGGGAGTTTCCAGGTATATGCGGAGGATGTACATTACAAAGTATGTGAATTTTTCTTTGAATTTCTCCTCTGCATCCTTGCTTTCTTATACGGATAGTGCTTGAAGGGAGAATAATCCCTAGATGAACTTATTTCTACAGTTACGTACTAATACCTGTCTTTCAATTGTCAAGTCTTAAATCAACTTGCCTGATGGTACGTGACAATGAAACCTGGAAGACAAAGCCTTTGTGACGTCATTTGATATTCCACAAAACTAAAACGGAGGTAACATCAAGCATTCCGTATCATGGAAAAAAATCGATAAATGTCATCCTACATCAAATGGACAATCAAAAACAAAGACATGAATGAAATTGTGTTGCTTGCAGTTTTGTATGGCAAAGCATCAGTTCAACTCTTTTATTTTGTGCTTTCCTCTCCTTATCAACATTTTCCCAATCGCTCTGTTCTAATAGAGCACGTATTTCTATTTTAAATTCTTGCACAGTCATTAGGAGACTCCTCCAGAATACGAATTCACCAAGACAAAGTCCAAAAAATAGAAAAACAAACAACAATGCACATTCTAAATTAAACAATTTATCTCCATCTGTTCTTGGGTCTGTATGTTCCCTTAGTTCTAACTCATTGCAGGAGTTTCACATTTCAAATTTAACAATTCCTCGTGTACAAATTTAATTAACGACAATAAATTGCATTAAATTCCAAATGCAACTTTAAACCACACACCGAAAGGGATCAAAGGGTACAGCATGTTTGTTACTCCCAATACCTCCCGTTTTTTTTTAAATTTATTCAAATATTAGATCAATTTCCAATTTCAATTCGTATGCGTACGATGTAGCATGATGCAGTACGTTACCGGTACGGATGTAGCCCTTCTCATCAGAAGAAACATGGAGGGAATTTCCCGCTTCCATTGTTCCATGTTCTATCGACGACAAGCCAGGACAATGATATTATTTTTCCAGCATTTGTGTAGGAACTAGTAACGATATCTATGAATCCCTGACAGCAAGTTACCCGCTGGATTCAGTCCTTAGTTTTCAGTCGACAAACAGTCCTCAGTTCTCAGTTTTCAGCTTTCAACCTACAGTTCTTAGTTCCTCCTCCCTCACAATTTAGCAAGTGAACTTCGCATGATGAAATGAATAACTTTACGGAAGTGGAAGTGGAATTCCAGAAAAGAAATGCGAAATGCGACTCTATTTCAATTTACCACTTTGAATGTTCATAATGTACTAGATGTAGGAGTATCTTTGACTGAACAGTGGGTGCATATACGAGCGATACTTGTCAGCGTACTAGAACCTTACGACTACGAATCATTGTTCCATATATGTGTGTATGTATATAGTCGCACTACAGTACGTGATGATGATGGTAGAGGTATCTGAAGTTGAAACTGGATCTTGCTCCTCTTTTAAAAGTAGGAGTAAATCGGGGAGAACACTTCCATCCTGTATGGTGTATAACTATTAGTTTTGCCGAATCGTAGATACTTGTAGTCAGGTTGTATCTATGGTAGTGCTACAGATGAAGTTTGAGGGAATATTTACAAATTCATAGAACGTAGCGGCGTATTGAACTTTACGTGGTGGGCGGTATATTTGATTTCGTACATATGCCAGTAAGGATGACACATTTATTCAGACATCGCTCAGCATGTCATCCTCGTCATCGCTGCCTGCTTGAAACGGTTAAAAACACGAAAAACAACATAGAACCCGGAAAACAGAGCAGAACGTTTAGATATCAAATAGATTTAGATCGCAAACATACGGCAAGTAACTGTGTGCACTCGTTTTCGCCGTTTGCACCCTTCTCTTCCAGCAGCATTGTCTCGTTAACATCTGCATCCTGGTAGATCTCGTGTCGTTAACGGCAAGGCGATACAAAATACTCGAACAACCTCTTGTTTGGTAGTTGCGCTATTCGCATTTTCAATCACATTTCAAATTAAGTAAATGAAACGAAGTAACGACGAAATAGTTACGGTTACTTTTGTGCTATATGGTATATCATCCACTTATTTGCAATTTAGAGCAGAGAAACGTTTCGCTTCAAGTTCTTGCTTTCACTAAATGGAAATGGGAGAACAGTTTAATAGTTCATATTGACATTGGGCTAAGATATGTTTTCAGTATTCTTTGGAAACCCAGGTACTTCTATACATACATTTGAATGTATGCTTACCATATATATAGATACATTTGGTGCTTTTAACTAATCAATAATTTGGAGCTCATTTAAATTGTATGCGGGTTTTCAAACATATCCACACAGTTTCTATATATCTATTGCAATTTAGAATTGGACAAAACATTCCTCTTTAACCATAATGTACATTACTTCGTCACCCGTGGTAATCCATGGTGACAACAGGAGTAAATTTCGTATGAAATGCAGTTGGTAAGAATCCTTTCAGTTTATGATAAGCGTTTGTAAACATATTTACTCCTTTTTCAGAATAAAATAATGAATCTAGGTATTTCCAAACTAGTAAAGGATATTTCCATAGGATTTAATTCTTTAGTTCAGGCAAGATTTGGGATAGATGAACGAAATTCTATACCTCAAAACGGAACAATGGGGAACACATTCAATTGTAATGAAGAAATGAATCTTAATGGTAACTGTGCGAGAACTTTCCTGAGAACCCTTAGAAATCCCAAATATGATTCAAAACATCCCACAATAAATTTGATACTGTTTTTGTGTAAGTTATAGGTACCATTAGACCTAGAAATCCCACCTTCAAAATTCCAGGAGATTTAATTGAAATTTTTTTCAACTAAATATGGTATGAAGGCATTATCTCGTAGTCGCGTAAACATTCCCGAACTGAAATACTTAATCGTACTAATGAAAACCTGCAATGATTGATGTTCTGATCTATGATCACTATCCACAGTAAATTGAGAGCACAATAGAGGGTTTATCCCCTCCTTTTCTTTCGTCGATCGTCATGCTTTTCAATCTAATTTAATTCAATTAAATTGGAGTGAAGGCGGAAGCCATCGTTTATTCAGTTCAATCTTTTACTTAAAGAAATAAGATCTTAAGCAATAGTTCGTTGCTAGGTGGATTGTGTAAATCTTTGGAAGACAGACGCAAGGGAAAATCGATTTCGTATTTTTTCGGCGATAGGAATTCTCGCGTCATTGCGTCAAATGACAGTCGGCGCCTAAGGTCACTAAATAGCAGATGGTTTTAGGAGTGCAGCCCATGATATGACTATCAAAGCCCAGAAAAGTTGTTTATCCATGAAAACAATCAAAAACATAGCTTCGCTGGATAAGCGGACGATGATGCCTTTAAGCACCAGATAAGTCACACTAGTCAGCTTTGTTTTTCTCAGTTTTGAGAGAATCGTCGATCTGCGCTGTAAGGGGAAGAGACAGTCACTAGGCATGATCTAAAAGACAGTGCAGTTACATCATCTGTATATGCCTAGGCATACGAGTAGATGTCAAAACCCGCCTTGCGGGCAACCATAGTGGCTCGTTTGAAATCTTAAAGCATGGTTTAAAAACTTTTGAAGAGTTTGAGTTGTATAAAAGAGAACGTCGAAGGATAAATCGTATGAAAGTTATTCTTGTGTGAGGTATAGATGAATTGTATGATATTTGTATGAAAGGAGCAGAAGAAAGTTGGAAGATTTTACGAACATTCGAACTGAAATAGCGGACTGAAATGAAGAGTTATACAAGAATTAAAAAAGGGGAGGGTAAAAATTATCAATACTGGAATTTGAGGTTTCAGTAACTTGGCATGGACTTGAGTTTATTAGTCGATATAACAAGAGACATTC
This sequence comes from Volucella inanis, assembly GCA_907269105.1. Taxonomy (NCBI): domain Eukaryota; kingdom Metazoa; phylum Arthropoda; class Insecta; order Diptera; family Syrphidae; genus Volucella; species Volucella inanis. The sequence continues at coordinate 143,992,111 of OU026153.1, forward strand.
CTTATTTAAATCGACATTCGAAGCGATGGAAGATTGAGTGCACTTCTGCTGAGGCTTATTAAAGTTGGTAAAGTTACGAATATTGTCAAGGAAATCAGATAAGGTAATTAGGAGGTCACTGCTAATCAGATAGCAAGTAATGAGTATTCAATAGGTTGTGAAGAAAGAATGTAACAGGCGTGCTACCTTATATGCACGGTCCTGAGACTTGTTACGTCGGTAGATAGGCCTTCCTGTCGGGCCGAAATGATGATGCTGTTTTGTTCTTACCTTCCTGACAAACTGGGTCAGACTTATCTTGTAGAGGAGCCAAGAGAGTGCATAAGAATTAGAAAGCCAAAAGAGTTCAAAACTATAGGCAGAGAAGAAAGAGATTGTGAGGAAGGGTATATAGTAGTGGAGATAGATGAGGGCTTCGCCCGAAAATTAGAAGTGGATTTTAAATCTTAAAAGTTCATAGCGTTGAGATAATGGCTCATTCAAGTTTTCAGGTCGAAATTAGAAAATGAATGAAAAATGAATGAATTAATGAAAATGTGTGTAGATGGACACGTTGACGTGATAGTAAAGGTAGCAAAGAAGCAATTGACCCTTTAGAAAGCGTATGCATTAGAGGATAATGGGCTGAGACTGAGGATGGATTGAAAAGCCGTCAATTTTGCTGCATACTGTTTTAATTTATTCTTTTCTTGATAAAGATTTTCTGTGTAGATAGATAGTTATGGTGTCATTAAACACTTTTTTAAGTTAGCGAATGGAGGTTTTAGTATAGATATTTATTGTGGCAGAATTATTTTCAATTGACAAAATACTATCTTCATTTTACAGAGATTTGGAGATAAAAATATTATATCACGGAAATACTACCAGTTTGAAGGAACACCCCAAAATAGCTTCTTGACAAATAAATGGAAGTTTTATAATTCCCGTACCTTACAGAGACTAACTTATTTGGATTTGATCCGATTGGTATTTGTAAAGCTTGAGGTCTGGTTCGTGATGTTCTTGGTAAGGCGACTGCAACTTCCTTGCAATGAAAGTAGATGTATTCGGAATTTTTTGGTAAGGATAAAGTCGGTATATAGCGTATTTAGTTTCTTTCTGTATCCTTTTTCTAAATTTATTTCCGTGATAGTAACTATAGTGATCATCGTTGAAAATGCACTTCCCATTGATCAAGGGTGATATTGTTGTCTTAGCTGTTAATATTGGCTGATCACTGATCAGCATATATCTTGTACATCTAATTCATTAATCATTATAGTGTAAGTACTCTGATCTATCTATCTATACTTAGCTGCAAAAGCTGGGTAAATTTCATTACATACGCTCAGCTAAGGTTAGTTACAAAGGGGACCTTTTCCAAGGAATACTACCTTGATCAAAAAAAGGAAACGGAATAACCACCGTGTGGCGCTCCCATTGTTCCGATTTGAGTTCTGTTTTTTTGTAAGGTTGGTACATCTGTTGTTGACATTCCTTCTACATCTAAGCGTCATAGCTGGACATTTGCAAAAGTTACGTAGCCAAAAGTGCATCTATCTCTATGTGTGTTGGCGATTTTGTACAATTTTATAAATGGATTTAAATTTGCAACAACGAACTTGTATTGCATTTTGCGTAAAAAACGTATTTAATGGTGCGCGACCGTTGGAAATGTTGGAAAAGTGTTTCGGCAACGGTTCTCTAAAGAAAACAGTGGTTTACCAGATGCACGAGTGGTTCAAAAGTGGTCGTGAGTCAATCGAAGATGATGAACGCAAAGGCAGACCATCGACATCGAAAACCGACAAAAACATTGATAAAGTAAAAGAAATGTTGGTCAATAATTGCAAATTAACCATCAGAAAAATAGTGAAGGACTTGAACATTGCCAGGATTTGGGTTTCCGTCGTATAGCTGCAAAGTTGGTGCCAAAAGACCTCAATTTCATGCAAAAAAGAGACCGTGTTCCCAAAAAAGATAATTTGCAAGCTAAATCCGATCATACATTCATCAAAAGGATCATTACTGGAGACGAGACGTGGGTTTATGAGTACGACACGCAATCCAGATATCAGGCAAGTGAATGGTGTTCACAAAATGAGCCGAGACCAAAAAAACCACGTCGTTTTCAGTCAAAAAAGAAGGCAATGCTCACGGTTTTCATGGATTACAACTGTGTAGTGCATCATGAATTTTTGCAGGAAGCCCAGACAGTAAACAAAGTGTATTATTTGGGCGTTATGAGACGTTTGCATGAAGCAATTTGCCGAAAGAGACCAGAATTGTTGGCAGAAATTCGTGGATTTTTCACCATGATAACGCAACGTCGCACAGTGCCATCATTATTCGTAATTTTTTGACGAAAAATGCAACAAATACTATACTACAGCCACCGAATTTACCTGTGACTTATTTTTGTTCAATCGAGTTAAAAAAAACACGCGTTTCAGCAGCCGGGAGGAAGTAATGGGGAAATCGCAGGAAGTACTGAGGTTTCGAGGATTGGATCAAGCGCTGACATAAGTGTGTTGCAGTCGATGTGAATTACTTTGAAGGAGACAATATAGATTTAGATGAATAAACTTTTATTTTTAATTTTCTGAATAAATTCCGAAATTTTTTTGATAAAGGTAGTAATTCTTCAGCTTTGCGGCTTGGCCTTATTTGATCTATTGTAAAATATTCAGAGTCTAGTTAATTTTCAGATTTTCAAGCAATTAAACACAATGTCCTTGACATTAGCTACGGACAATGTATAATGCATGACTTAAAGTCTTGTCTACATGACAAGACTCAGCCTTTATTCTTATCTATATGCGATCGAATATATGAATATTTTGACCAGCAAGCCGTCAACTGAACTGATAATGTTACCGCTTGCATCTTTATAGAAACCAAGACCGAATTAGAATAACTTGATACAAATTGAATTCAGATCTGGTATACAAGAGCCTTTTGCAATCAATTCTTCCAAAACATCTCCAGAAAATCTATGTCTTTAGTGTCAAGTATAAACAAATGCCGGCGGTATTGACACTAAGATATAAGAGGGTTTATGTAAGAAAAATCGGCTAGTAGTTTGAAGTATTTGTTATATCTAAATTTTCTCATGATGATGATCGAGTTCGTTGGAATCTCCGAATAGAAAATCAATGTTCACTGGTGCATGCCAGGACAGGCCTTTATCTTAAGATATTCTAAATAATTTATAACAAAACGGTGCCAATCTTTTAGAATGTTGGACTGTTAAACAGTACTTTTACAAAACTAACTCAGCGTTTTGATTATAATACGAAATACGCTACATCTGTATTAAAATTTGACACTCAGTAGCTTTTTATCAATAATGTTATATAGTGTTTTTATTTTGAAAAACCACTACTGTGACTAACAAGATCCTCTGTCATCTGTCATCCCCGTGCGAGATAAAATAGTTCATCGAGTTGATTGCTATTTGATTCTACATATATTATATATTATATAAATTTAACACCAATTAACACAACAACATGGCAAAGAAGGCCTTCTTAAATTGTCTGTTGCCACAAGATAGCACTCCCTTTTGACACACTGCAGCCACAATAGCTTCCTTCTCTGAACTTTAATCTTATACCCGTAAACCAACTACCCTAAAACCTAGCATTTAATTTTAGGAAATTCAAAACAAGTGAGCCGTAATTAAACCCAGCTAAAAACATATAGATATATTAAAAGGCCAAAATGGAACCACGATCCTAGCACAGAAACATGCCATTAATACACCAAAATATTTGTATACAATATATTAAACTTGTTCCTTACTAAAGTACTTACTGTATGCTAATCAAAATCCTTATTTTCAAGACATTTGGCGGTCTATCAAAGTCTGTCCGTAGGTTTCTCGCATCCGGAATGAATAATTTTGGTTCAAAATAAACCGCCGATTATACAGAAATTGCTAGAGAAAATTATTTTGATACACGAGCCAAAGTTCGTGGTTTCGGAAAACCACAGAATTACGAAGACGAATACTGTTCCTTCTACCCACTTGAACAAAACAAAACACAACAAACAGAACAAGAACATTATGTCCTTATGGGACCATTTAAAAGCCAAATAAACTTAATCAATTTAATATATGTAGGTATGATGTATGAAATCACAATACACAAAAATGAGTACACATCGAACCTCACCACAAGTATACTCACACTATAGGATAATGCATCTGTTGCAGAGCAAGGATCTAAATATATTAATATTCTGTGTGTGGTATCCGGTTGAATTTACATTCTCTCTTCTTCATATACTAAAACACGAAGTGATGTTGAATGCCTCAAAGAACCCTTCATAGCTATATGTATACGATACATATATGTATTCGTACGGATAGAAGTATGTCAAGAAACAAGGAACTCATTTTTCTCTCCTTTAGGTGGATATAACGTTGAAGCACGGATAGAAGTAAGAAGTTAGGAGAAAAGTTTATTATCAAACTACGGATAGCGCGCATTCATTTCTTTTCCAATTAACGTGTCACAACACCACATGTCGCGCCTTAAATCCATGGCTCTTTCAACATAAAATTGTTTATTACTGACACATAAACATCTCTCTAACATCTCAGTAGTCGTCGTTAGTTTACATTTCTACTCATTTGTCAAATGCAATGTTGAAAGGATAGCTGTCACGTACGAATGTCTACCGACTTTGAAGTGTCGCTAAAGGTACTTAACTTATGGCATTCGTTGAATTCCATATTTTTATGTCATATTGTTATGAATAATAATATTACTTTAAACTGTACGAAATACAGTTTATGGTCTTTATTAGATAAAAAAGTATTTATACAACAGCGTGTTAATGGGTCTGACCATAGGTACCTAACTTAAAAGATGATTTTGAAAAATGAAATACACAATACATAATTTAGAATAGCAACTATTCCACAAGAAAAGACTTGTATAGGGTGATTCATCGTAAGGTTTGCCATTTTTTTTCAGGATCGTTTGGTAAGTCGTCATAGAAAGACTAAGACTACAACAGCATCTCCAAATTGTTCAGCTGTATTACGAAAATCAGCGTTCTGTGAGAAATGTTTTTCGTGCAATTCGAGAAACTTACGGTGCGCATAATCGACCTACTGAAACGACTATTGCCAATACCATTCGCAAATTTGAATCTCAATTTACATAAGTGGATGATACTCGACCGGTTAGACTACATCCAGCACGTAGTTAAGAGACTATAGCAACTGTAACTGAGAGTGTATGCAAACACCGTGACGAATCGATTCGTCGTCGTTCTCAGCAGCTTGGCTTGGCGTATTTTACGTGAGGATCTTGGCCTAATAGCGTACAAAATTCTTGAATTGAAGCCAGGCGACTTGAATTTGCGTCATATTTTCAGTGAATGGGCTCTGGAAAAACTCAATGAAAATCCGATGTTTTATCGTGAAATTTTGTTCAGTGATGAAGCCCATTTCTGGCTTAATGGATACATTATTAACAAAATTGCTTAATTTGAGCTGATGAGCAACACCGATAGAGTACCAAGAGCTACCATTACATCCATTAAAAACAACGGTATGGTGTGATTTATGGGCTGGTGGAATCATTGGTCCATACTTCTTCAAAAATGAGGCAAATCAGAATTTTACCGTCAGTGGTAACCGTTATCGCGTCAAGTTAACGGACTATGTTTTTCCTGAAATTCAAGCACCTGATCTTGGTGAGCTTTGGTTTCAACAAGAAATTATTTTGGTGAGCACCTAATTTCACGTTTTGCTACGGTAAATCGGCCGCCTAGATCGTGCGATATTTCACCTTTGGACTATTTTCTCTGGGGATATGTAAAGTCCGAGGTTTCAGGAATATTTCAGCTACGATTGACGATTTGGAATCCAACATATCTCGTGTTATCCGCGAAATACCAGTCGCTATGCTCAAACGAGTCGCATAAAATTAGACCTTCCAAATTGACCACCTCCAACGTAATCATGGCTAACATTTATATGATATTATTTTCAAAAAATAAATGCCATGATTTGTTCTTTTAAGCAATAATAAAAATGTTAAGTTTGCTTTCAAATTTATGTGTCTTATTTTACATTATAAATCAAACCAGACGATGAATCCCCCTTAATGATTTTTGAGATCGGAAACAGGGATTCATTGACGTGGCGCAGTTAAAACGTGGGACCATTTCCGAAAACTATCAAATTTGGCGACTAAAAAGGGGAAGCAAAGTTTTTAACAATGATAAATGCCATAAGTAAAACATGTGGCCGTAAAGGAAAAGAAGCTGATAATACAGGAAAGAGGACTAGAATGATAGAGCCCTTATACTTTTTTGAGTGTAAAGAACAACAAAAGGCTATACATGTTTAGTAAACTTATTTTATTTAAAGCTTCGATTTCACTACAGAGAAACCATGTTTTTTCGGCAGTGCTATCCTTTATAGTATCATATCGTAAAAGGATATTCTAGTATACAAAGAACAAACATTTATTTATTACTATCGTAAATCTCTGTTAACCTTATCGTCAGATAAACTGCAATCTTATACATAGCGAATTGACTGAGAAATTCCAATAATATAATGAAAAGAACAAATCTTAACCATACCTCACAGCGATAAGCACCTATGAAGAAGCCTCTTTACCTAACAGATCAGAGTTTTCTTCCAAAGGCCAGTATTTTAAACCTCCACCACTGTAGACTTATGATCATTGTATATTTGTATCAACATTCTTTATGGCAACATAGTCCCCTAACTCATATGATTTACATCTTCATAAATTGTAATGGTGAATGCTTGCTATTGATTTGGAAGCCCATTTCCTACTCTTAATTAAGTTCCTATGGTAACATTTATATACCTATCTTGAAGGAACTCCTTCGGTTTTTCCACATTAGGACCCGTTTGATCGATTCAGAAGAGAAGTCTGTTAGGAGTGGTGCCAACGGCGGCAGTTGCATTGTCTTCTGTACCCAATCATTCACCAATTAGGGCTCACTCAATATCCAAAACATATCCGTAAATCCTCGGTTCACATCATTAAACTGTCACCTTAGCATGAGTTATATGTTTATTCATAAGAAATAACCTGTACTCCAGAGAGATAAAACAAGTGTATCTGTTAAAAATCACTCTAGAAGGTCTACTGCGATAGCTAATATACTTATTCAATGAAGCACACATACCTTAGTGCTGGTCGATATAACCGAATAAACTTGGACATACCCTTTTTGGGTGATTTGCGAAGTGCAAAATCGTCTAGGTTAATTGTATGAGTGGGCATTGGTTGTTTTGGGAATACGTTATACACCGAATGCATTTCTTTTTAAAATTTCTACCTATTTTTGCCATGAAAAATTTGAACTCATGAAAACCGTGAGTTCATCCGAAGTTGTTTGCGATACTTCAAAACCCCTAAGTAATCAATTTACTTGACACGTACGTGTGCTTATTAGATGCTAATCATTTTAAATACGATACCATCCTTGAGGTCTTAACTTAGAGTCTTTGTTGTCGAGTTTATATTTCGATGCATTGATCCTAGCTTGTAGCAGGTAGGATCATACAATCAATGTGCTAAAAATTCACAAATTATTGTATATAGAACCTACTTACCACATCAGTAAAACCCATGTTAGCAATATAGGTACTATGTATAGTATAATATAGTAATAATTCTCTAACTGAAGTTTTACGGTTTTTTTTTATTTCGCGTTAAACTAAGCTATCATTAGTAAATGATTATGGTGAAAGAATGCCAATATCTTTCCAATTGAGCTGTATTTAAAATATTTCTCTTTTAAGACTATTAATCGTAAGTACAGAAGATGGAAATAACGACCTCTTTAAGAGGTTAAACACTAGTCTGACCATCTGAAAGATTACAAACAAAACGTCTGCAGTAAAAACTAAGGCTAAGAAAAGAATGTGACTCCTTGTTTTTCTTAAGTATAGTACATGTAATTAAGTATCGCTTTTAAACGAGAGTAGTACGCAGTTTGTGTATTGTTCGGACTTTTTTCTTTGATTTTCTTTGATGATTTCGCAGAACTCAGCCTTGCCAAGCTTCTTTTTCATAGGAAAATGGAAGATATTTATTCCTCCAGCATGACTATATAGAATAATTGTTGAAGTGTTTCAAAACGTTTTCAAATTATTGATGAAGCTTTCATCTGCAGACTTTCTGCCGTATTTCAAAGTAAAAAAAAAAAAAACATAAAATAAAATAAAATAAAACTATCATTTTCTGAAACTTTTCAAGTGCATTAATTAATGCTGAGAATTAAAAGTTGGCATGCACAGCTTAACACTCAACCTCTTGCAAAAATCCCTCCAAAGTTGCTATACTTTTTTTTCTGTTTTTTCTTTCCTGTTTCTGTTTTTCTTTAGAAGCTAAAAATCAGGTTCGAAATAGTGAAAAAGGAGAAACAATCTAACTAACTTCACATTGATAAATGCTCTAGATTAACAAAATAGTCTAATGGCGCCAAAAATCCCCAATCCTAATAGTTTCAGCATCAGCAATGGGAAGCAGTAGTATCAGCATAAGAGCAACAAGAATTGCGACGTCTTCGTTCCAAATTAGTACTCTAGATACGGCCATGGAAAATATGTGCACAAAAAACTTCTTGCATAGAAGTTTACAGATACAAAACATAAAGTGAAAAAAATAAAATAAAAACAAAATTCCCATGTAAAAGGACGTACACCGTAAACGTTCTAGAAAAAAAGTGTTTCAAAAGTTTCTTCTTTCCATTTACTCCCGCCCTGGTATCAATGTGTAGACATTTCTTTTTTGCTCCACTTCTAAACATATACTTGTGTTTCTATTCGTATTAGTATCAATTGCTTCTCTGTTTTAAGACCATCCTAAAAGTTCTTAGTTATTCTGATATTCTAATGCGCTTCATGGCTTCATATATACGGATAACTAATGCCTAGTGTAACGTACGCTTTAAGGATTTTCTTAACATAGTCTCTCCCCCTGTATCTGGAAAACGAAAAGAAGACCATATTCATTGCTTCATCCCAAAATCCAAGCATTGAAAATAAAAACGATTGCAAGGATAATGCAGATTACACAGGCACATCTTAATTTAAGAATGCCGTGTGCTACATGGTTAAGCTGCTCTTGCATACGAATACTAAGTTTTCGTACATGAAATTTCGTGCTGCTATGTAGAATATGGGATGCATAGTTTCACAACGATAAAACAGACTTAAAAACTGGGAATAAATGTCGGATCTACAAAGCAATAAATGACGCAACTGTGATGATCTATACATATATGGTATATACTCGTATGTTTATACATAGGTCTAGTTGCGCTCTAGAACAACATTCAGTTATAGATAAAGTCGCACAACAAAACAGGGATTGCTATCGCCCGCCCTTCCTATTTTTTCTGTCGTCATGTTTTGGAGCAAGTCGACCACAAAAAAGCGAAACAAATGCAAAACGAAAAACCAGAAATAGGGGCAGAAGAGAAAAGATACAAAAACTAGTTCTAGAAAAACCATTTTGAAAGGACATTTTAGACAAAAATTCAGCGCACACACACATAGCAGCCATCACCACTCACCATCCTCATCAGCAGTCACCTCACCGTTTGTAAGTATTGTATACATATGAACATATACGAATATCCCAACTATGACTACCGACTACAGCGGACTATAGGGAATCATCCCTCTGATTTGGCTCATTCGCCCCATTCACCATTCGGGGTGAAAAATGGCTCTAAAGTGGTTTGTTGAACACGTGCCAAAAATTATTCCATCACTATTCGGGAGACTGCCTGGCAGCACCAGAAGCAGCAGCAATACGAGTACTTGTACTAACAACGAACAGAAAAAAGCACAACAGTACTGTCCATTCGGGTTGAAATATACCTTTGCCTGTTGGCAGTTAACCGACGGAGAGAGAGAACACTTTAGCGCCACTAAGAAGTGTGTCCTTCGGAATCGTTATTGTGTCCATTCCCTCACTCTGTAGTCATCGTACTTGAGCGTACTCGAGTGCAATTACCGTAATGAGAGTGCCCAAAATAGTGTTAATTACATTAAAACATTAAATTTATGGCTTTCGAATATCCCCATAAAATTGCCTTCCCACAGTGTTGGCAACGTCCGGTCCTAGTGCTATATGAGTATTTTGGCCTATTGCTTTCTTTTATTTTTCCTTTTTTGATGCCTGTGATGAGCAAAAAGTCACCCAGCGCAGCCATAGATAGAGCCATACATTATACGAAAGACACAGATCCGAATACATAAAAAGGATTATACACATATTCTTATATATATGGTATACAATATGACTTTCAGAACAGATATGTGTTTGCCTAAAAGAACAAAATAAGCAAGGCAAAATAAAGGATTTCACTGCTAGTTCCAGTGCCAGCAGCAGTACCAGATTGACTGGATGGATACGAGCAATGGAGGCAGGAGAATCAGCACCAGAGGCAAGCACGATTATGCTGCGTACCACAGCAGAGTGTCCGTTTGCTTTCATTCACATAATATTGCATTATTCGCGGTTAATTAAAAGCGAAGAGTCAACACCCTGCATACCTAATTTGATTTGTTTTAACGCTTGGGATGATTCGAACTTTTGGCATATCCCCCTAGAGTTCCCGCCACGAATCTTGAGTCGGAAATCGTTTCGACTTCATCGTGTTGGACACTTTAAGTGATGTTAAATCAAGGAAGCATATGTGAACGGGATCCGAATTTAGTTTCGATTTGATTTTTGTATCGTTTTGTTTTTTTCTTTTTCATTGTTCAAACGGATTTGATGGAAACTTTTCCAAATTAACATTTCCATTAAGAACAGAGTTTATTCAGTTTGGCGTTAGATAAAGTTGACAGTTTCTCATTTTATGGCAGAATTGGTTTTTGTCAATTCGTTTCTGTTTTTGGAGCAAAATGGTCATGGAACATTTCAGTACATGCTATTATATATGTATGTGTATTATGCCGTGATGATGATTCTTTAAGCCTTTAAGTCTTTAAGTCTTTAAGTCTTAGAGTCAATGCAATTTTAAGTTATTTGCATTAGAGGGGTTATTTAAACAGAACAGGCTTTTGATTTGAAAACCATTGACCGATGGTTATTTTTGAACGCAGCACCAAAATTGATTTGTATCAAAATATTAAGCGCAACTGAGAACGGCTTAAAGTTCAAAATCTTCATTATGTAGGGATCATTCCATTCAAGCAGATTGTAAAACTTAGACTATGCAATGGATCTGCGTCCCTACCATTGATCGTGATCTTTTGATTAAAATCCTGAAGAAGTTCAAAGCTTCCACATGAAACTCTTTTTCCGCAAAAATAAATGAAATAAAATACCTTTGACATGAAACTTTCAAAATCATATCAAGAAAACTTGATCCATTTGTTAGATTGTGTACATGTCATAGCTGTATGCAAAGTCCACAATATTATGTCCAGTATCCTATGTTCCTAAGTATCGCCTCAGACCTTTGTCGACAACTAACTGGCAAATTATTTTTAAAAACGGTTCAATTGCGGTTCAGATGTAATATTTTCAATTGTATTGGCATCGTCTTTGACAAACTGGTTAATTTATACGAGGCACACGCTTTTGCCAAGGACACTACACTTTTTGTTAATTCTTAAGTTCTTATGACCTTAACTTCGTCATAACATCGTCCTCCCTGACAGATTTGGACACCTTAAAGGCCATAATGTAATCTTAAAAAATATAGAAAAAAGCAATAAAAACTAGCTTAACTGAAGATTGTTTGATAAGATCATTGCATTCCAATATACCTAAGAGTCAACTCAAAATCCAAAGATCCACTCTTATTAGGTTCACTGGCTGGACCAAAACCACATCTAACAGGTTATTTGAAAGCTCCCGACACTAAATTATAATAATACAATTTTTGGTCAAATTCAATTTTATTTATCAAAAAAAGTCTCTTTCTAAATTTATACAATCATTCCAAACCATACCAGAATTCTATTTTTATGCCATTCTTATAACACATGGGCTGAAAAGGGCCGTTTTATAGTAAAACACAAAATTTTTAAAAATTCAACTTTATTTATCAATATAGTTGCCTTCGAGGGCGATACACTGATTGAAATGTTTTTTTAATCTTTCGATACCAGTTCTGTAGTACGATTTCATCTTAGCCTCAAAATAGGCCTCTGTTTCGGCGATTACTTCTTCATCGGTCTTAAATCTCTTTCCAGCGAGCATTCTTTTGAGGTCTGCTAACATGAAATAGTCGCTAGAGAGCAAATCTGGTGGGGAAGCAATTCGTAGCCGAATTCATTCAATTTTGCCATCGTTTTTATCGACTTGTGACACGGTGTATTGTCTTGATGAAACAGCACTTTCTTTTTCGTCAAATGCGGCCGTTTTTCTGCGATTTCGTCCTTTTAACGCTCCAACAGACTAGTTTTGGAGATAGTCGATGAAAATTATTCCATGTGTATCCCAAAATACGGATGCCATAACCTTGCCAGCCGACTGTTGAGTTTTTGGTCGTTTTGGACGAGGTTCGTCGCCTGCTCGCTGCCGACTGCCGACTTGACTCTGGTGTGAAGTGATGGAGCCAAGTTTCATCCATTGTCACATACCAACGCAAAAATTCGGCTTTATTGCGGTTGAACAGCTTTAAACACTCCTCTGAATCATCAACACGTTGTTGTTTTTGGTTGACTGTGAGCAAACGCGGCACCCACTCTGAACAGAGCGTTCGCATGTCCAAACATTCATGTATGATATATCCAACACGCTATTTCCTTGATGTTTGCGAGAGGGTAATAGGATCCATATATAATCTTTTTTCAGACACCGCAGTAAAAAGTCTTTTTATTTCACTTAAACAACTTCAAACAGTGCTCCGAATCATAAACATGTTTTTGTTGTTGATTCAAAAGCAGTACCACTTCGAACAGAGCCATCACATACCCAAATATTGTGCAAAATATGGTGTACACAATCTATAGATATCTTTACGATGTCAGCTACCTCACGCACTTTCGCTATACGGTTGTTTAAAACTTTTTTGTGGATTTTTTATTTTTTATGTTTTTAGGCGTAACAGCATCATTTGGGTGCCCAGCGTTCAGTTACAATTGTGTCTGTATAACCGCGTCTAAATTCAGCAAAACCACGAAAAACGGTTCCTTACGACGAAACAGATTCCTTATCACACTTTTCAAGCCATTCTTGAGTTTTAAAGGTAAATTTCTCCATTTTAAAGATATCGAAAGGTGCGTCACTAAAACTTCAATATCAAGATAACTAATGGTTAGTACTAACTAAAAGTTGCCATCTATTTGTCAGTCTCAGGATTTTTCGCACCACTTGTTTTTTTTTAAAAACACAGATATTAATGTTACCAAATCTCGAGGTTTTTGACTACATTTCGGCAAGCAAGTGACTGCTCCTTGTTTATGTTGCCCCTTGACCAGAAATTTTTTGTTGTAGACAAAGTAGTTTTAAAAAGCTGTTGACTCTCAATGCTTGAACCTCAACTTCCAGTCGTCGTAATATTGTTTAATATTATCGAAGTCTCGTTGCAAGAGCGTATTAATGACCTCTTACTTTGAACATGATCTGTACCCGATCAAGTATTCTGCATACCCAGTGAAGTGAGCTTTCGAGATTGCTTGTTGCAAATTGTTTTTAGTATCAAATATGAAAGCAGATGTGACATCGCCATTTTTCACGTTGAATTGCTTACTGCTGAGCATATTAAAAAGAGTGTACAGAAGTCGTTTACTAATGTTCAACTAAGCTTGAAGAATATTCGAAAGGTTTTTTTCTGGCTTTGCTCAGATACCAGTTAAGAGGCGGCTTGTAATATGTTTGTGATATGTAATGAACTATACTTGTATTCTTTTTTTCAACCTATTCACTCAGGACAAAAATTCGCCAGATCGTCATGTCATCTGTGTTATGATATGCCTTTATCCCTTTTGTAAAGTAGACGCACCAACAGTGTCTTCCAAAGAGATTTATAATGAGCATTATTTAAATTATATAATGAGAGATGCCGAAGCATTATGTTTTGTATGCCATTTAAAGGCTAAGTTCTCCGATGGCCAAATCTCCATATCATTTCGAAGATAGGAATTGTGCGAAATGATTCGATTTTCAAGGTTGTGGTGTGGACCAATGACATTATTTGCCTTGTAGACTTCGTGAAAAATCGGTACTATGACCTTACGAAATTTGGATTATAATGAAGTTTTCAGCATCGACAGCTTCTTCTGGATCTTAACCTGCTATTAGGTATATTTGTTAATTATTCCTCGATTGGGAGGATCTTCAAATATGGAAGGTCGTGTTATTATTTTCTCCAAAGTATTATATGTATACAAATGTTATATCTAGGTACAAACGTTGTATAATTTTCATGGTATAATTTTCGATATTGTAAGAAAAGCAATAAACAGGTCGACATTGTCGACATTGAATCTTCTGCTACGAAATTGATAACACTTGACAGGAGATCAAAGTGAATAAAATAATATGCTAATAAGGAATGTCCATTCGTGGATACTGTTTCTGTACGTTTCTGTATTTTTTCTCTTTGGAACTTATTCCAAAGAACTTAGGGGTCCATAAGCACATCGGCAAATTAACCTTTAATTCGGATCTTAAACGTACCTCTATCTTCAGTTCATACTCTTCAGATGACTAGAAAAATAATAATAAAAAAAAGCTCGGCAGGGCATTCCAAAATCGAGTTGAACGGCTTAGGAAAAAATCACGATATCTCAGAGCGGGGGTAAAGGCTGAATATAACTGGTGATTGCAATGAACTTTGGTGGTAGAAAAAGCGATAAAACAAAATTGGACAGGATACAGTACGGCGGTGTTCGAGTGTTTCCATTGTCTAAGTGATACAAGTATTAGCTTCATCTTTCAGTTTTATTTTTTAAACATCGCTTTCGGAAATCTAGACACTCGAATTTGTGGCGATAACAAATATATAGTCTTCCCAACCTAAGCTATCACTGACACTCATACCGAGAATGGGAAGTTTTTCGATTTCCACTATGCAAATGCCATTCATGGATAATGGCTGTGTGTTTAAATTTCGCTTAAACGACATCAGACTGCATTGTGTTTTGAAAACACCAAATTCAACTATATTGGTTGTTCGCCGCAGCGGTTTCCATTCTCTAGCCGAAAAACAGGGACGTAAATCTGTTAACCAATATGTTAAAGTGTGTATTGTATTAGAAGTAGCAATAAAGGTTCATTTATAAAATTAGAGAGAGTGTAGTATTAATTTTGTGGATATCCGACTTGAAAGCATCCAAGTCAACTTGGAATTGAACGTTCCCAGAGGCCATTTCTAATCCATTGAAGAAGAGATTCATCGATCCCAAATAGACGCATTTATGACAAATTTTGATGCCAAATTTTTTCAAATGCTTTTAAAATGTCAGGTGAAAATAAGATATCTTGCTCCACCAGATTGATGTACGCTTTGGTTCTAATTTTTGTTGAAATAGAACATCAAATCTGTTGATGTGACAACCGTTATGCCTGTCATTGAGAAGTTTTCGTGTTTTGAGATATTTCATGAGATGTTAGTTTATCAGCGTTGCCATGGCCTTGGTAAGAACGGACGTACAAAAGTGCAATGGGTCTGCTGGAATAAAGGAAACAATCTTCGCCTTTTAAGAGACGTCTGCTCGGAAAAAGTACTGAAGAGTAGGATTAATGAAAAAGCTTACGCAATAGTTTTTCTGGGCCAACGACTTGTGCATATTGGGGTATGTAAGCACTTTTGCTACTACACCAGTGTGAAAGCGGATTCGTCGCATTAAAGATTCGATCCACTCAAGTATACGCGGGTTAAAGCACAATCTGAATCACTTGAACTGGCCATAAAGTGTGCAGCAAGCAGATTGGCCTTATGTAAGGAACTGATGACTGGAGTGTCTTTGTAAATGAGTGTTGGGATGGAGAATGAAGCAGGATTTCTTATGGTTTTGACGGACGACGAAAAATATATACTACCTTTGTACATAGTATTGCTTGTCTCTGTTTTTGGTTGTTGGTCGCATAAAAATTTCACTTGTTATTTTTTTGTACCTCACTATTTTTGTTCACTCGTCTGCAGTCGTTGGATGCCTGATCGGCACTCTCCTCTTCAAAAATTAGTAGTTTCATACTAGTTTCCTCAAAATCAAAGTTTAAATTTGTGCTTTCTGGATTTCATAATATTGACAGGAATTCATAACAAGCGCTTTTCTGTGCTGTCAAAGTATGTTAGGACAAGTATCTCTTCGTAAGGAACTTAATTGGAGCGCCCACCTTGTAGGGGGTGTAAACATTTCCCTTACCTAAAGCATACCAAATCACAATCACATTATCTCGGAGGTCATCCCGTTTTACTTCACAGCTTAACACTCTTTCGAAAAGAATGAATCCATCTTATTTCTCCACTTCCTCAATATAAGCGATGTATCCGTTCCAAATATAATGTAAGATACATATTTTTCACCAAAGCATATCCCATCCCTTATCATAAATGCCAACAATAAATCAAAACTACTCTAGTTCATACTATTCTCGATGGATTGATACAACTCAACGTAGTTGACATGTATGTCAGTGAGTCATTGATAATGATTACTCTCATGTAGTACGTGTCAGCTCGGTTACAGTATGTGGTTTCGGTTTCCCCTGTCAATTCAACAAGAAGTTCAGGTCTATTTTTCGATTTAATTATTAAAGTAACCACTGTTCTTCTAATTCCAGTCATTTAAATTAATTACTACCTCTCACGGTAGTAAATGCGCTGGAAATATCTATTCTAAAAATCTCTTACCATAATTTCATCAATAAATGTATTCATAATGTACAACATACCCATACATGGTTACAATTATGCATGTAATGTGATGGAAAACTCACAAAGAATAGACATCGTCATTTGTGGCTCTGAAGCAAATCGTTTTTTCATCCCGACTGGCTTGGCTAATATTACAAGTCCAACATATAGTCACAGATGTATAGGAAAACGGGTATCTATGGGTGCGCTAGAGTAGGGCAAAAGTTGGGGCGGTTCTCAAAGATTCCACCGTTCTACACTTAAGTAGTCTTTAAGGAATTCTAAGAAATAGATAAATGTACGTATGTTGGATACTTAAGGAATGAGAGGGATTCAGCGGGTTAGAAAATTCAAGGGAAATTAAGAAATGAGTATCTACAATGTATGTGTAATCACATTATCAAAGATTGGGTATAATGCATGACCCAGTCGTATGAGCTGGCTCTTATGTATTGCTATTGTAATATCTTGATTATTTTAATTGGCATTTGAGGAGTGGGAATTTTAATTAAGGAAGTAAATAATCTTCTTCTTTTAAAGCACATACGAGTTATGTATGATTAAATTGAGCCAATTATTGTGTACGGCATTAATAAATCACACCATCATGAGCAATTCTCAGTAAATTTCCTCACCAATACCTATGCTTCTAATTCACCTACGATATCACTGTGACTATGAATCCAGCTCAGAGACACTGCATCTAAAAATTTTGAAATTGAATGACAAACTTTGTTCTTACGGCTGCGAAGCTAAGACCTAATTTTCAATAGAGCTCCCGATAAAATGTAGATTAAGTGTTTGATGAGAGCCATGCTACTGTCTATACGATTCTGCAATATTTTTTTATTTTTTTATTTTGCTGTCATCAGGATTGCGTATATCTCTGTTTGAAAGACGTAAGCAAGTTTTTGCTGCACGCAACGTGAATATCGAGGGACGGCAGATTTATCTCTGCATCTAGAGTATGGCAAGGCGTACTAGGGAAAGCCCCTATGCAGCCAAGACAGACCGTCGGTTAGATTCTGGACAGCAGTGATATATTTTCGAGAAGTTTGTTTCACTGTTCAACAAAAGAAAAGGTTATACATATATAACAGTTATACATATATAGCAATGTAGATACAAAAAATCCTCTTTGGTGATGAGCATCATGTCTTGTCGAAACCTCCTTTACATTGCCGGAAAGCTATTTAATCAGTCAAGAAACGCATAGGATATAAATATCCTTATCACAACCGTGTAGATCCAAAGTTTACTATTCGATGACAACCCTCATGAGTTTTCGAAAGCTCCTTTATACTTCCAGAAAGTCGGCAGCCCCTTGAAGGTTTTCAGGGTGATATGTTTTGTCTAAAAAAGTTTGTTAGCAAAGGCGACTCCAAAAAACATAAATTCAATAGAAAATTGGATAGTAATGCTCCTTAGCACTAAATGAGTCAGGTTTCTCCTTCTTGTAAAGAGGATAACACTTGTTTTTGACAGGATTGACTGAAAGCCCATTTTTCGTGCACCAACCGTCGACCGAGTCTAGGATTGCCTGCACTTTAGAGCATTTAGGCATTTTGTTGATAATTTTTTAGTACTTGTTTTCTCATTGTTTAAAATGCATTTCAATCAAGATTTTCCATGATTCTTCTATCATATTAATATCGCGTTAAGGTCAGAATTGATTTGCGATATTTAGCAAGCATCATACTTCTAAATATCAGCAACAAGATGCTGTTACAGCCTGAGGTCCTCATTTAAATTACTTAATTAAACCACGGGAGAGTCGTTCATATATATTATTATTTATAACCATGCTTCGCAAGATCTTCTACAATCCGCAGGTGTTTCGTAAACATCTACGAGATTTACCTGAGCGTCACAATAACTTCTGATTACAAGACCAGCACCTAGATCAGGCAGAAAATCGTTATTGTTAAAAATTGTTTCTTGGCGATTATTTTATGCCATAAATGCTAAAATATGATTTTCTACATACGAGTATTGCTGCCTGGCTGGCTCGAATGTAGTGAAATCTGGAAATCTAATTTTTGAATCGTCTGTTGTTCATAACATAGACGAATGACTTCGCATACCTTCACAGAAAAAACTCCAAATGTGGTAAATCACACGATCTTGAATGCCAATTCATACGTCCATTAAACGAAGTTATATCCCCATCGATTGTTTTTTTCAATAAATTAATTGTGGCGCACGCTATGTGGCATGTTGTGCCGTGTTGTTGATACCACAGCTCTTTCACATGAATGCCACTCAATTCGGAAATACAAAAGTATGGATCTATAGCGATCTTTATTGACTGTAACGTTCTGGTCTGTATCATTTTCGAAGCATACCACCAGCAGCCAGTAAAAGTAATGGTGTTTCAATAATATCTTATGAATTTTCTTTGCCTTAATTGTGGAAAATTTAAGCCATTCAATTAATAATAAGCCTAATCGATGAACAACATTTTGTGACGATAAAGAAGATCATGACTTAGGCTTATTCATCGAATTACGACACACGCCATGATCAAACGGATTTATTTCTGGAACGAGCTGCATCGTATACCCGTAAGCATGTAGACCAAGAACTCCATATAAAATCTTCCATTAAGTGAATGGAAACAGATCCAATTGCTTTGACTGATGGCGAGTTGACTCATTCAGGTACTCCTTAATATACAATTCAGTACGTAATTTAGGAAATCTCTCAGTGGTGCAAAAACTTCTAAGCTAACATTGGCGATTATATCGACCGTAAAATGCACGGTAAGTTCTGACCTATGAGCAGGTACCTTATATCAGCAGAAAACCTTTCGGAAGGAATGCACATCATCTCTGACTCGTATTTGGTTCGAATTTTATCAAGAGAATTACGTATTTCCATCTAATTTATATATATGGTTTAGGTATGAAACATCTTTAAGACTGCCAAGACTTACAAAGAGATTTATCTCAATTCTCAACATCAACATCTCACATCTCAACAATTTTCAAACTGGAGGTCTGTTTGCCTTACAAAAATCAGCGATTTCATAAGCTTCATTCAAAAATATCAGAATAAAATGTCAAAATGACTTTAGATTTGACAGGCATTCGCACAGTTCTCAGTACACTTTTTAATTTCGAAACCTACACTTGCATCTTATAGACAAACTCATTGATAAAACCCCGAATGAAAGGAATTTTTAAAGAGGGGATATATTGTGATATTTAATCCATTTAGCGATTGATTTGAACGTAACATTAATCATTTTATAATGCTTAGCATAAATAAATGAGTTTTTTAAGTTAATCCTAATTTTACGCGGGCACATACAATTATTTAAAATGGAATAAAAAAAAAAATCTTTGTTGTTACTCTTGAAGGTTAAAAAAAGATCTCTTTTACTTGTATATTCATAGTACCATATGCTGTTTTTAAAACTAGGCACATACTCGTAAGCTGTGGATTGCGTTGTCTTGATTTTTATTAGGGATACTGCTCTGTTCTCCTTTGTTCACGGTCTTGTTTTCATTCTTTTAACCGTTTGAAATATGCAGTGTGTATAATAACATCTAATAATATATATATACTTCTACTACGTGTCTAAATTGCTACTGCGCCGCTTGTGAAGTTGGCTAAATTTGCGCCTCTTAGTACCATCCACCACTTTAATTAGGATATCATCGTCATATACGTTAAGGAAAAAACGTCGCTGATTTATTTTGGATGAAACGTATGCCTCTACTGCTTTCTGGACCAGATTAACGGACCATCTTTGTTGAACATGGCAAAATTAAACGGATTTGTCTACTATTAGTTTCTTATTGATGACTCTGTGTGAATAGATGTCAGTAGATGGGCTTATGGATTAGGATAATGCAGATATTCGGTATAAGTATGAATAACTTGTAGCACCTTATCTACTAGGTCCTTTATCCTTATTATGCAAGAAGGGCTGTTACGTCTTTGCTTATAATATCTTCGGCGAAAGGAAAAAAAAAAAGAATTGTTCCGGACTCGTTGATGTGCTGCTTCGATGGAAAACCTCGCACGACATTCCAAACTTAATTTTGGTTGTTATTCCCACTATGCATTTAAACTTAGTTTTAATATCATCGCACATATCGCGTATCACACTTCTGTGCACCACCGAAGGTGAGGTGTGCAATCCCTCTGGATTAAATTTGAAGACTTTGTGGGTGAGATTCTTTGGTGTCCATTCGCTCTGCATATTCCGGCCATCTCAAGCGACGGACGTAGAGTTTTCTGATTAGGACGACATCGCTATACAGCGATTATTCTTCATTGAATCTTCTCCTCTAAAGACCTTCAACGCAAATGGGATCAAATATTTGATGAGACGACTGAAGATATCTTGATCATGCTTTCTTTATCTTGAACTGGTATGATCAAATTCTTATATAGAGTCTCCTTATTATTTTGTCATAGGCTTTTTACTCTCAATTGCCATCATAGCTTAAGGAAACAGCGATTGGCAAAAGGAATTCTTCTTATTTTATTATAGCTGCCTACTGTGACGTTCTGTTTAATTCGTCGATGTTGAGTGTCCCATCTTGCCTCAGTTACCGTTAAACTGATTTTGACTGCTTCCATTTCAATACTAATGAACGCACCGGGGACAGACCGCTAAGTCGGCCCATTTATGTATTATCTAGTTGCACAGACTTTTGAAAGATTATGCCTCCAGGGTCGGCTTGTGAGTTTCGCAAAATTCTTTCAAGTATAATGTTAAAGAAGTCACGTAACGTTAAAGGTATCGGTTAAATCATTATCGATCTTGGGAGAGCAGCGAGTATTCTTAATCATCCTTCTGAACAGGAGAACGAGTTTGACAGAGATTTTAAAACCAGATATGTCTCTATATAGCTGGTATTAATAAATGCTGTCATATGCGGTCTCAAAATCGGTGAAAAGTTGGTGTGTATCGATTTGGAGTTTTTGAGTTTTTCCCAAGATCTGTCGGAGTTTGAAGATTTAGTCTATTGTATAAGCCCAATCTACGTAGTTTTGACGTATGCCACGACGAAAATACGCTATCTATTTTACACACACATAACCCAGTAGCTGTCAATATATATCAGGAGACGGCTGCGTCGCTTCGGTAACTTCCGCCCTTTTGTCGTAATAACGTAACATACATTTGGCGTATATATGGGCTTTACATAACTTTTGCAAATGTTTAACATTTTGTAATATTGTGATTTTTTTTAAATTATTGTTTTGTTTTCTTACATTTCTAAAATGATACTTCTCTTTTACTGACTATGATGCAATGGCGTCTCGTCAACAGTTAAATGAAAATATAATGGCAGATATATTGGAAAATGAACATGATTTCTTCATTCTGAAGAGGAAGATTGTGTTATTGAAGACGATGTGAGAAGTGACATTAAAGACGAGGTGGTGGACAACATAAGTGACACAAATCCGACACAGTCTAGAAGAGAACCTCGAGATCCCTAACTCTTCTTCAGGAGCGGCTAATATTTAAGTGACACCATCGATTTCACATAAAATTGTTACTTTACCACAGCGTTCAATTCGTGAAAAAAATAACTAAATATGGTCCACAACAACCTAAGCTATAAATGTTGTATGTATTGGGTATATATTTTAATTCGTGCGGTTTTTTTTCTTCAAAATTTGAACGTTTATTTAAGAAAAACATGTACAATATTATTATTCAAAGTATTGCCCATCTGAAGCTATGACTTTTTCCCATCTTTCTGAGAATTTGTGGATCCCATCCCAAAAGAACTGCGCCGGCTTGGCAGCCAAGAATGAATCAAGCCAATATTTGATATTCTGCTCTGATGTGAACCGTATTTCAGTGAGGGCGTTCTGCATCGACCGGAACAAATGGAAGTCAGAAGGGGCAAGGTCTGGGCTATAAGGCGGGTGGGGTAAGACTTCCCATCCACTGTTTTCCAAATAGTTTTTAAACGGAAAAGCAACGTGGGGCCGAGCGTTGTCATGATGGAAAATTATTGCCTCGTGTCTGGTCGCATATTCCGGGCGTTTTTCGGCTACTGCTCTCTTCAAACGGATTAATTGTGTTAGGTAGCGTTGGATGATTTCACCCAGTTTTAGCAGCTCATAATACAGCACACCCATCTGATCCCACCAAATACAGAGCATTACCTTCGCGCCATGGATATTCAGCTTTGTCGTTGATTTGGCAGGTTGGTCGGGTTTCACATATGATTTTTTGCGCTTGGGGTTGTCGTAATGGATTCGTTTTTTATCACCATTAACAATCCGATGCAAAAATGACTTCCTTTTGTGGCGTTCCAGCAGCATTTCGGACATGCAAAACCGCCTTTCGACGTCTCTCGGCTTGAGTTCATGCAGAACCCAATATCCTTGCTTTTGAATATATCCAGCTGCTTTTAAACATTTTGAAATGACTGTTTGAGTGACATCTAAAGATTCTGCGAGTTCTTCTTGTGTTTGGTAACAATCTTCATAGAGTAATGCTTCCAGTTCTTCATCTTCAAACTTTTTTGGCTGCCCAGGACGTTCATTGTCTTCCAAGCCAAAATCACCACTTTTAAATCGTTAAAATTACGTGCACGTTCGCTCAGCTAGCGCATGTTCACCATAAACTTCCACCAAAATACGATGACTTTCGGCAGCAGTTTTCTTCATATTAAAGTAATGAAGAAGAGCTCCCCGTAAAAACACTTTTTCAGGCACAAAGTTCGACATATTTGAGTGAAAAAAAATTATTGTTGTTTACGCTTCAAATGAATGGCATATAACGAAATGACGTACAATGACAGTAGTTTTCCAACGCACTTTCCAATGAAATAATAACAATAGAATAGTACAAGTTACGCCATCTTTTAGCAAACCGCAAATTAAGTTATAGACCCAATACAAATAGAGGATCCACTCGTATCTTTGTTGCTTTGCTTTCAACTTTTCATCAAAGAAGAGATCACTGAGAAAATTGTTAATTGGGCAAACGCGAAATTGATAAAAAAACGTATGAATCTGATGGAAATCTCAGCAAGCTAGAGGGATACGAATGAAATGGAGATCTGGGATCTAAAAGGAAGTCTCATATTGACTGCTGTTATAAAAGACAGCCATCTGTGTACCGACGAACTCTCTGGCACTCGACATGTTTCTGTAATCAGAAGCAAGAGATTTAAATTTTTGTTGAGGTGCTTGAGAATGGACGATAAAGTACTAAGACCAATTCTATGAAGTTGCCTTAATCAATCAAAGTAGTGGAAAGCTTGATATGATATTGTTTAATAAACAAATAAAATAAGGAGTTTGTTGTCCAAATTTGTTCATCTATGTCTTCCAACAGGAAGACTAATAGATGGTCAATTTCATTTTACGGCATACTGAATTTAGCCTTCGTGAATTCCTATATAATAATCTGTCACAATAAATGGGCTATAAAAGAAAAACCGGTTTGTCGAAAAGGTTTTATAAAAAAGTTGAGCACAGACTTGACAGCGCCGTGGATGTAAAATTATCTGAAGGCACAGCAAATATATTGAAAACTGTGTCACAGGCAGAAACAGATACTTCCTGTGATGAGCCAGAATTAAAGACACGACGAGGTTGTGGGTTTTGCTTGTATAAAAAAAGGAGGATGACCAGAACTCAGCACTCCATATGCAAAAAAGCAATATGCAGAGAACATAATATTGATATTTGTCAAGACTACGTGTAAAGACTTTTTTTTCATGGTATTTATAAGAGTTGTTTTAATTCTAAGAATATTTAAAAATCGTTTTTTATTTTTTAATATTAAAATGTAAGAAAAACTAAGAAGGATTTCATTTTTTGTTAAATTTCTTATGTTTCCAAAGTTATTATTGTAAGAGTATAAATAGAAAGCACACTTTCTTTGATTGATAAAGTTTTGTCTTAGTAGACTATAAATAAAATAAATAATACAAAACCTCGAATATATAAAATATATATAAATAAAAAAATATAAATATGTTAATAAAAAAATATGATTGGGCTTCTAGAGATAAAGTCATTTCCAGCAGCTTTAAATAATCCCGGCCGTTAATCCCTCAGTTTGAGCTAATTTGTTGGATTTTAGCTTAGAAGTTGCTATCCTTTCTTCATTTTAATCAGATAGACGGAAATTTTGGCTATCATCGTCAAAGTTAAATAGCCTATTTTGCCTGATGTTGAGTTTTTTCGCCGTTATATAGTCTGTATACTATAACTACATATAGTTATATAGTTTTACATATTCTCAGAATCGACTGTGAATCTACTACAGGGTTTCCTTTTTTATTGCTACAGGCTTCTATACGGGTTCCATAGCCTTGAAAAGTTCTTTTTACCTTTTTCTTCTTTTCTCTTCTCTTGGAGAAGCCGATGTACTTCTCAACTCTTGTGGTCGTAAAACTCATGAGAAGTTCTCATTCTTCGGCAATATGTATCAAACTAGGAATTTCATTTTGGTGCTCGGTGAAAACCAGCACATCAGTTCCAGCATCTCAGATGGCATGTTGCGTCAAGAAGTTGCTAAAGATTTCGAGATACGCCTTCGAGGAAGATTTAGGCGGTCCCTTCTGCTTGATTCGAGTCAATGCTGGCTGCCCGGGAACGTTCCGAATTTCTAGAAAATAAGAGACGTGCCTTACGTCGACCGCAAAATGATCAATTTGACTTAGCGTTTGACGATCCGAAGTCCGGCATGTCCCATTGCGTATGTTGAGATAGAAACATCCTTTGATGGCGTCGTCCTTGTCTTCCGTAGGAGCATGGGCGCAGATTAGGCTTATGTTAGCGAATGATGTTGATTGTCATAAGATGCTCGCTCATGTATCAAAAGCTCAAGAATTCTTGCCCAAGATTGCCGCATATGGCAAATCTGCATCCAAATAAGCGCTAATTTTTTGCCCTATACCAATTTCCATAGTAAGTATATGAACGTATACAACAGTTGTTCATGCTCCCTATGTCCGGGCCATCCCATCGCACTTCCTGGATGGCGGTGATATCTCCCTGATAACAGTAAAGGACCTTTGCTAAATTTTCGTTTGCATGTGGCCTGTTAAGGGTCCAAATATTCTACGTGCAGAGTTAGAGTCATCAGCAATGAGTCTATTTTTTTCGAGGCCATTACTTGTTTCGTCCCATCTTTTTAATTTCTTGTGTATAAGGTTATGAGCCCTATGAAGGCCTAGTCTAGTAAAATGCTAAAGTTGGACATGAGGATGAAGGTTTCCTCAAGCCTTTACCTGGACATAGCGCGTTTTTTTTTTCCTCTTGGTCTGTGGTATTTTGCAGCAATTCTGGCATATTAAACCCCCGTAGCTGGTCCTGACTAAAGTGTTTACATTCTTTTTTTCTTTTCTTTCTTTTACTTTCCACCATATATAGAAATCTATTTGTGCTTGGTTTTCACAACTACAGTATATAATCAAGTGCCATTTAGTGTAGTAAACCTGTGTAATTTGAAAGAGTTTAATATATCTCCTTCCACTGAGTTGTTCATTCTAAACCTATTTTCTCTATGCGATTCTTTCTCGCCGTGTCCGTTTAAATCTTCCCCGATGAAAAGCATTTCCTCCATTGATATTCCATTTAAAATCTCATCAAAGTCTTACCAAAATATTTCTTTTCCCTGACTCCTCACAGCTTACTTGCATCCAACAATATTCCATATTTCGTGTTCAATTATCAATCGTTTTGCTCTGTCGACAGCTAATTTTTAATACGCTAACGTTCTTATTTTGTTCCATTTCATAAAACGTAATATATTTTATACCCTTTCGCTTGCAAGTTCAAGTAGCGAACTTTGTTGTCGACATTAAGCCACTTACTTTCTTGAACGCATATTCTATCGATTTAACGTTTGAGTAATATGTTTTCTAGTTCGAAACTTTTACCGGTCATTGTTCTAAGAAGCATCATTTTCCTAGCCCCCGAAACCGTTGACCTCTGACATGATAATTTCTATTCACCCCGGGATCATGCCTCCTTTGTACAGGAGGACTAATCTTATTACTTTACTTCGCCGTCTAAAGTCAATATTTTGAATACTTCTTGCACAAGGCAACCAAATGTATATTCCTTTAATCCTGCCTTGAGTTTTTTGATATGGATGGTGTATATACAGTTCAAAACTAAAGCATGAATGAATGAATTTCTATATACGTGTATTTGTAAATATATATTTAAAAACTCAGATTCGTGAAATTGCATGGCCTTGTGCTGGAGATATTTAATTTAAAGAGGTCAGCCAAATTTTACGCTATGCAAAAATATAAACTCAAACCCAAATTTTAATTTTTCTTGTAATAAGAAATAAGCATTTATTATTGTTTTTTTTTTTTTTTCAAAAATATTGTCATACGATACCAATTCAGGGATTGCGATTACGATTCGTGGTAAAAAAAACTATAACAATTAGATATTTTTTTCAACTTCTCGAATAAAAAGGAGCTCATGTATGCCATAAAATATGACTACCAACTGCCCTATGAAAATTTGTCAGCGGAAACGTTTACGAAATTGAAAACAAAATATCGATCGATCGAAGCAAAATTTTAAAAAGAACCAGGAATGGTTAGAAAATTGCCTTCATATCGATACTGAAAGAACAGAAGTAAGTTGTGATTTAAAAAGTACAAGAGTCGTCAAGAGGAAGGCCAAGAAAAGCAATAACTGAGCGCTCAGCTTTCAACAAAACAGCAAAAACTTCAAGATATGATTGATCATACTGCAAGGAGGTTTTAGAAAGAAAGAATTGCACTTCCAACATTTCTTACCTTAAAAATAAGTGGGGCTGTGATGGATAATGTGCCTACAAACAAAAAATAAATACACCAGATGGTAAACAAATGCAAACATACTAGGTGGAGTGAAAAGTAACCTCCTTGACCTCTAGAATACACTGCTACTGCAAAAAATGTTATGGTGCCTTGAAGTCCGTTCATATTTAGACAAACATGCCGAATTTCAGTGCAATACTGTCTTTAGTTTTGTTTTGTTGAGTATGGACAAAAACGATTTTCGTTCTCTCATAAAACATTATTTTTTGAGAGGCAAAACGGCGAAGAAAAGAAAAGAAAAGTTTTATAGGTATTATGGGGATAATGCTCCGTCAGATCACACCGTCAAATATTGGTTTCGAGAGTTTTGTGGTGGCCGCAACTCCACTACCGATCAAGTCCGCAGCGGCAGGCCCTCCGATGCGGTTACAGAAGACAATGTCAAAAAATACATGAAATGGTGTTGGCTGGCCGAAAAGTGAAGGTGCGCGAGCTAGCAGATACCACAAAGATTAGTACTGAGCACACACGCCATATTTTGGGCAATATTCTGCATATGAAAAAGTTATTCTGCCGCTGGGTGCCGTGAATACTCACTCCTGACCAAAAACACGAACGCGAGAGCACTTCGAAAGAGTGTTTGGACTTGCTGATGCGGAATCGGGCAGACTTTTGGCGTCAATTAGTAACTGTTGAACACCAGAGAATATAATGAGTGCCCGGCAACATACTGAAGCCGGCACGAATGCTCCTGAGCGGCCGAGGGAGGCTCGATGGGTCGGAAAGGTTATGGCGTCAGTTTTGTGGGATTGTTGTGGCATACTCTTCGTGGACTACCTCGAAAAAGGAAAAACCATCAACAAAAATTTTGTTTTTGCAAGACAATGCACCAGCGCACAAGAGCATCGCAACCACGGCTAAAATCAATGACTTACGGCTCCAATTGCTGTCGCATCCACCGTATTCATCCGGTTTAGCTTCCTCGGACTAATATCTCTTTTCAAACCTCAAAAGATTACTCATCAATAAAAAATTCAATATAAAATGACGCGAGGAAATCATCGACGCCACGGTATTTTGCAGACCTTCTGAAAAATTACTTTTCGGACGAGATCAAGAAGTTGGAAAATTGCTGGAATAAGTGTATCAAACTAAAAGAGGACTATATTGAGTAAAATAAAAAAACATTTAAAAAAAAGTTTTTTTTTTTTCATTCCAAAGGAGGTTACTTTTCACCCCACCTAGTATTTATGGCATTTGCTGTTCCACTGAGGCTTAAAAATTTAAATGGTGAACGAGGAACCCTCGTCTATCATCACTTCATTTTTACCGACCCAGTAGTGAATTCCAAAAACGGATGGCAACAACGAGGAATTGCCTGTCAGATATCTCAATAATAAAATCTCGGTATGATAAGAGAGAGGTAGATCTATTTGATGATTGAAATTGGAAGTTGTTGTTAAGATAAGAAGGATGGCGTATTTTGAGGATGTTGAAAAGAAAACCCAAATTTCAAGATTTAAGGTATGGCAATACTAAAACCTTTATGGAAAAGTGTGAGAGGTGGACATATCCTCTGAGACCATAAATATATCGTATAGCGCTATTAAAAGCAACTTGTAATTTTCGTGTTCATACTGAATCAAAATTAACAAGTATTTCATATCCGTGTACAAGGATAGAAATTATTTATGATTTTGTTGACGTTATTCGTGTATTAAGTGGTGTAAATAGTTGGGCCATCTCTTGGGTTCGCAAAACGCAATTGGCCCTTCCTACAATGATATTTATGTGGTCGTTCCATGTTAAAAGTCTATGTAATACAACTCCTAAATTCTTAGTTTATCCACAAAATCAACGGGGGAGTTGCTTAAAATGATTTGCGAGAAATACGACAGGTCCAATTTTGTTCTATAAATGACGAAGCACTTAGATTTAAAAGGTTTAAGTGTCAAACCATTGTTCAAAGACCAATAAAATATACTATACTATAATATACTATACTATATGTTAAAGAATGTATAACTGAATCAGATATCTCATTTATGTACAATGGAAATAAGAGAAGGTCCAGAATAAAGCCTTGAGGTACCCCTCGAGCTAAGTTGAAGAAATCGTATAAGCTGTAAACAACCGATACGGCCTATTTTTTATTACATAAATAGAACGAAATCAATTTAACAACTGTAGGAGAAAAACCAAAGATGTAGCGTAGCTTTTTACATGGTCGATAGTATGCCCTTAAAAAGTCGAGAAGTATCAAAAAAAGTAACTAAATCTTTGTCTACTCTTGATCTTATAAGATACCTTCAACAACTTTCATAAATGCAGTATGTTCCGCTCAGAAACCCAACTGTACCTGTGCTAGCGAAAAAGGTACTCATCTAGTTGCTTTTGCATTATCCACTCGCATACTTTAGAGAAATAGCAGAGCTGCAATTGATCAAAATCCATCTCCTATTGTGTTTTTCTGTATTGACTTTACTTTAGCCATTTTCCATTGATTGGAAAAAATTCCTGAGAAAAAGTTGCCGGAATGTATTCAGAAAATTAAAAATACACGTTTATTCATCTAAATCTCTATTGTCCCCTTTAAAGTAATTCCCATCGACTGCAAAACACTTATGCCAGCGCTTGATCCAATCCTCGAAAAAATTTTTTATATTCGGTTTTCGGTATGTCTATCAGTGCTTCCTGTGATTTTTCCATTACTTCCTCTGGGCTGCTGAAACGCGTTCCCCGTATTGGTTTTTTTAACTCGATTGAACAGAAAAAAGTCACAGGGAGCCAAATCAGGTGAATACGGTGGTTATTGTATGGTATTTGTTGCATTTTTCGTGAAAAAATTTACGAATAATGATATCACTGTGCGACGTTGCGTTATCATGGTGTAAAATCCACGAGTTTTCTGCCCACAATTCTGGTGGCAAACGCAAGCGCAAACGTCTCGTAACGCCCTAATAATACTCTCTGTATATTGATGCACTACAATGTTGTAAACCATGAAAACCGTGAGCAATGCCTTCTTTTTTGACTTAAAATGACGTAGTTTTTTTGGTTTCCTCTCATTTGGTGAACGCCATTCACTTGCCTGATGTCTGGATTGCGTATCGTAATCATAAACCCACGTCTCGTCTCCAGTAATGATCCTTTTGATGAATGTGGGATCGGATTCAGCCTCACAAATCATCTCTTTTGTGACGTCAACACGGTCTTTTTCTGCATGAAATTGAGGTATTTTGGCACCAACTTTGCTGCTACACAGCGAAGCCCCAAATCATTAACCAAAATTTCTTGGACGGATCCATAAGCATTTTTCAAGTCTTCCGCTATCTCTCTGATGGTTAATTTGCGGTTATTGACCAACATTTCTTTTACGAGTACTTCATCAATGTTTTCGTCGCTTTTCGATGTCGATGGTCTGCCGCTATGTACATCATCTTCGATTGACTCACTACCACTTTTGAACTGCTCGTGCCACTGATAAACGACCGTTGTTTTTAGAGAATCGTTTCCGAAACACTTTGCCAACATTTCCAACGTTCGCCCACCATTAAATCTGTTTTTTACTTAAAATTTAATACAATTTCGTTGTTGCAAATTGAAATCTATTTCTAAATCACCAACACACACAGAGATAGATATACCGTAACTTTTGTAAATGTCAAGGTATGACGCTAAGATTTAGAGAAAATTTCAACAACAGATGTACCAACTTAACAAAAAAAAAAAAACTGAAATCGGAACAATAGGAGCGCCACACTGTGGTTATTCCGTTTTTTTTTTATCAAGTTGGTATACGGCAGCATGGCTTTAATAAGGACTGGCTAAAATTCTACATCTGAACTGTCAATACTTAAAAAACAAAACGTTGTTTGCAAAGCCATATGACTTTAATTTGAATTTAGGTTCAAGTTTGCTATCCCGGTAGGCCCTTCTGATACGAACGTTTGATTTAGTGAATCGGTATTATTTGTACAACTATGTACAAAATGTAGATGTCGAATTTTACTCCAGAGTTGGTTTCTAATCTGTTAGAAAAAAATTGTGCTTTTGTCGCTTTTATCTTACGAATGACGGTATTTTGCAAAGATTTGTATACTCGGTGGAGTTTTTCGATTCGAAAATCGATATAGAACCTTAATTATGTGAAAGAATGATTGAAAATCTCGAGAAAAGGATGATGGTCTGCATTCAGAGCTGGGGAAGCCATTTGGAAATTATTGTATTCCATAAATAATCCCCATGTATCTACTTTATGAAGCAATAAAGGTTTCAGAGATATCTCAACAGCTGTTTTTTAATTAAAAAAAATTTTTTTTGAATATCTAAATTCCCCAACCGATGGCATTTAACCTCAACAATGAAAAATAAGTTTTTTTTTTTTTTCGTTTGTTGAAAATACTTTCAGCTGCTTCGACAGGCAACTGTTTTGTCTCCTTGACTACGAAAGTCAACTTCGAAATGTCGCTTGCGATTGTAACTTCAAACTGTGACCCCTCTGCAAGACACCATTCCCATTGCAGCATTCTCAAAGAAGTTATTTATCAAAGCACAAAAACAAAACGAGAGAAAAACAAAATGTTCCGCACTATGAAGCTCTGTACAAGGTATCTTGTCATGATTCATTCCTTTTTCTGCCTCGACGGATAACTAAGAAACAACAATCAACTTCGTTCTTCTCATAACAGAAAATACAAAAAAAAAAAAAAAAAAAAAACAACAAACAGAAGACGATGCAAATTTATAAGTAACTTTCCTTCATCTTCATCCGGTTTTCCGCACTTACTCCATCATATTTATCCATCGGATATACGAGTATCTGCCCCATTCTACAGAACATAGTATAGTATTCCTAACTTTATTACAAATAGATATAGTATAACAGAAACTTAAAATTCCGAGTGCATTTCCTCTCAGCTTTGCATTCATTCCTTCTGACCAGCATCTTATTTCTTAGACTTCTATCAGTTGGGCTGGACTGCAGATTCCTACTCTTCGTGCCTTACAATGTGCTTAGTAATTTTATTTGAAAACAAAATACAAGTACGAGTACAATACGACTACACAAACTGAAGTACACAAACGGAAACGGAAATAGAAATAGAGATGAAACAAAAAGGCCGGAGAAAAGGACTTCATGTCAGACATTAGCTTCTGTGGTAATCGTGTTTTGTTTTCTGGTAAATAATTCACTTGACATTGTATTTATAAAATTAATTTCATTCCCCACGAAATAAGTGGCTACAGCCGGTGTAAAGTGAGCACAAGTTTCATTTCAATTGTTATTGTTGTTGCTGTTAGTTTTTTTTTTTTTTTTCGATGTTATTTTCGTTACTGTTTTTGTTTTCTGAATTGCTCTTGCAAGCAGCGGTAAGGAGAAAGTTACTTTTTCAATTAAATTGAAACAATTAATTTTGAATTCAAATGGTGTAGTGGGTAAGTTGGACGGTTAATACGGTTGTGGCACAAGCGTTTCTGGTCTTTTTTTTTTTAAAGGGCACTGCATCTTGGAACTTTAAAAATTCCACTGCGGTTTACATATCTTGTGCTTGTTGTTCTTTCATCATCGGTTACTCTTTGGTTTGTTATTCTTTCACTTTGTTAAAGAAGTAATTTACAATGTTAAAAAAGAAGACATGCACCCAATTTAAAAGTTATACTTACGTCAAGGCGGAGAGGGCTAGAACAAGGTTTGTATCAATTTAGGCCAATAAAATTTGCCCATACCTACATTGTATTCGTATTTGCATCAGATTTTTTCAATAAATGAAGTTTGTAACTGACAAGGAACGTATTTAATTTATAAATGGTTTTCATATACATATACACAGTTCAAAAAGACTTGATAAAGCCCTTTAACAATAGTTTAGAAGTAACCTGTGTATTTGTATGTGTATATAATTTGATTCTATATATTACTGCTTTAGAACAAAATGTACCTTAAGTTACGTACTTTCAAAGTAAGGCGAATACTGATAAGAAGGAAGCAGCGGTTTTACTTTAGATAATATAAATCTCTTCTGCTCAAAAGGAACACATTCACAAGGTCTGCTTATAATACATGCAGCATTGGCGCAGTGGTTTCAAAAAATCTTCAGAGAACAATTTAGACAACAATCAGTTAACCATTAGTATTTGTTAACTTTTAGAGATGCGACCATGGAAAATTAGAAATTAGAGGTGTTAATGGCTATTGACGAAGATATAGGAAAAACTTCATTCCTATCTTGCATATAAATTTTATAAGCTTAACACACGCTGCAGTTCACTTTCCACAGCCTTATAGATCAGGGACATGAATCTAGGAACGAATGTGATAAGAAGGGATTATTGTCATCAGTAAAGGAACATTTCGGATCAGAAGTAGCAGACAATAATTATGAATGAAAATTAAAAAGAGTGAGTCAGAGGCAGACCAAACCCTTCCGGCATACCAATCTTTATTTTGTAGATACCAGACTTAAAATCGTTCAAAACAACTTGAATTAATTCCAGGTAGTAGTTTCTATTCCATATAGTAAAAGATTCATCGGTCGCAAAAGCAGGCATTTTGATTTTGCCAGGCTTTGGTTTCACTTTTCATTGATACATGCAATCAAATCTAAAGAAGGCCTATTGCTCCAAAAATCGTTAGTTCAGTAATTGAAAAGTTGTCATGAGATTTTCTTAAGAAATACTTTTTTCCATTTGCTTAAAAGGGGTTCTTAATAGCCGGATTGATGCGCAA
This sequence comes from Volucella inanis, assembly GCA_907269105.1. Lineage (NCBI taxonomy): Eukaryota > Metazoa > Arthropoda > Insecta > Diptera > Syrphidae > Volucella > Volucella inanis. The sequence goes on from OU026153.1 coordinate 144,026,425, forward strand.
TAGTTTCGCAAACGTAAATGTATGGAGGCGAAATTGGCCTTGTCTAAAAAGCTAACGGTTGTAATATCATTGTAGGAGATCATTGGGATGAAGAAGCTTTTAATATTTTTGACGAACTACCTAAACTTTTTAGAATTTTTGGCGCCCCGTAGTAGTTTTTACACTGAATTTTTGGCTGTTTTGGAACTTTACGGGATCAAGAATAGCGTTGCAGTCATTTCTGGTTAACTTTTTTTTCTGATTTTCCCCTATTAAGTTGGCCTTGCACAATAGAAAAAACCGCCTACTTACAGGTTGAGACTTAAAATGCTTTTCTGTGGATTTGATGCTCTCTATCAATGTCATAGGATATCATTCTAAAGAGGGTAATCCTTGTTATCAGCAGCGGTATCCACGTCGTTATCATAAAAGAAAAAATAAGTTACAATTTTGAATTGAATGATAAGTCTGTCCCGATTGGGTTTGCCGTAAAAGACTTTGTGGTCTTTGTACGAGAAAATAGCTGACATCAAACAATGGTCTTGTCACTATTCAAGGTGACAATTTCAAGAAAATATTGGACCTATGATAATTTACGTCAGCAATTGATTACTTTTGAAAAGTTGCAGAAATATTTTAAGACTAAATGCCTCTTGATGAAAAGTATTGTTAAAGAAGTTTCAACTCTCCTTCCGAAATTATGCTGGAATGGACTCCGCAACATACATATACCAAAATAACTTGAACCTTGTCAAACATTGAGATATTCACAGACATTATTAAAAGACCTTAAACCCCAAAACTGAGAGAAAGTTAATAGAATATACAAGCAAAAGTGTGCGACTGCCACGGATAAGCCTTTTGCTTTTCTGAAACTTTTAAGATTGTATGACACAGATATTTTCAAAACACACTCTGCTAGAGAGAATAACGACTTGAAAAGCATTTGTGATGAAAGGCTAGCGCAAGAAAACATTGATTTAATAAACACTTTGAGATGGTCAGCAGAATTACCGGAAGACAAAAAAAAAAAAAAAAAGGATTGCCTCAAATCTTGAAGCATCATTGCCTAAGAATCTCCTTAATAAAGTTCTGAACCAACGAAGAACTTTACATTTCTTCCAAAATTAAGCACCCTTGTTTTTTGACGAGTATGTTCATGCTCCCTATGTGCAGTGCAAAAAAACATCAAAAATGAAGGGCCGTTTCGAAGACCTTTCGCCCCGGAGCATTAGTGTCCATTCGCTCTACATGACCCAACTATCTCAGTCCTACATCCTTTTATCTAAATCGATGTTGCCGTACAACCCGTACAGTTCGTCGTTATATATCATTCTCCACTAACCGGCTATGCAGACGGCACCATCCAAAGAATTTTCCTCTCAAAGAAGCTGAGAGCACCCTCATCTACTTTAAATAAAGTCCATGCGTCTGCGGATTGACCAGAATTGGGATGTTTAAGGTCTTATAGAGCATCACTTCTATTTTTCGAGAGAGGGCTTTGCTAGTCAATCGCGTTTTAAGCTCAAAGAAGCAGAAGAGTTATTTTTTGTTCGATCTCAGCGTTAGTGTCGTTGTTTGAATTAATAGCGGAGCCAAGGTAGACAAAGTCTTAAATTACATCAAAATTATATCTGTCGAGGGTGACGTTCTGTCTGAGACATTGAAGTTGGGTGTCCTTTCTGGTTGACACGAAAACGAGGGTGTCCTCGTTGACCGTTAAATCTACCTTCGCCGCTTCCGTCTCAATAGTAGCAAAAGTGCCACTGACTTCACTCTGCATTTTTCCGATTTTTTCGATATCATCAGCTTATGCGAGTAATTAGACGGAATTTTGAAAGATTATGGCGCCGTAAGTTTTGCACTATTCTATAAAGAATACTGTTAACGAAATCACGTGCCAGCGGATCGCCTTGTCTAATTCCTTTTATGACGTAGCGTGCATTCTTCATCATCATCTTGTACAAACGGACGAGTTTGGCAAAGTTGCCAAAACTAGACATTGATCTCTATAGCTCACATCCATAGATATCATACGTCACCTCAAAATCGAGTAAAAGGTGAAGTATATCGATTTTGAGCTTATCGGTTTTTTCCAAGATCTGCCATAGTGTGAATATTTGGTCGCTGTTCCATTCACCGGACATTCTTTCGTCCGACCATATTTTACAGATCAATTGGTGTTTTTTTTTCCCAAGTTATCACCTACCGGTTTGAAGAGTTCGGAAGTCCACTCCACTTAGATATGGCTATCTTCACTTCATCAAGTTCGAGTGGACGGAATTGTTGGTCTTTATTGTCCAGGTTGAAAGGTTTATTCTGCCTGACAGCGGTATTTGGTTTGTCATCGCCATTAAGTCTACAGAAACACTATTTCCAAATCCTTAGCATCGACTATGACTCTACTACTACGTTCTCTTGTTTGTCTCTACAGACTTCGATTCGGGATTTGTGACCATGGCATGTTTTGTTTAGTTTTTTGTAATATATCCGATAAACCTTGCAATACCTTGAATAACAACTTTGGTGAATTGATCTATAACAGATTATCTCAAGGTTACAAATAATAAAATAATGCACAAATTTCAATCTACATAGATAAAAAAAGAATTATTCTACTGTAGACTAACTACTAACATTGCCGAGCTTTACAAGAAAAAGCACAAAAAGTTATACCACGTTGATCAAAAAAACGGAATAACCACCGTGTAGCGATTCCATTGCTCCGATTTGAGTTCTATTTTTTTTTTTTTTTTTGTTAAGTTGGTACATCTGTTGTTGACATTTTCTCATAGCTTGACATTTGCAAATGTTACGTAGCCAAGAGTATATCTATCTCTGTGTATATTGGCGATTTTTTCCACTTGAACTTGTATTACATTTTGCGTAAAAAACGGATTTAATGGTGCGCGAATATTGGAAATGTTGGAAAAGTGTTTCGGCAACGATTCTCTAAAGAAAACGATCGTTTACCAGCGGCACGAGCGGTTCAAAAGTGGTCGTGAGTCAATCGAAGTTGAAAAACGCAGTGGTAGACAATCGACATCAAAAACCGACGAAAACATTGATAAAGTAAAAGAAATGTTGGTCAATAACCACTTGAAAATTGCCTATGGATCCGTCCAAGAAATTTTGGTTAATGATTTGGGGTTTCGTTGTGTAGCAGCAAAGTTGGTGCCAAAAGACCTCAATTTCATTCATCACAAGGATGATTACTGGAGACGAGACGAGGATTTATAAGTACGACACGCAATCCAGACATCAGGCAAGTGAATGGCGTTCACCAAATGAGTCGAGACCAAAAAAACCAAGTCGTTTTAAGTCAAAAAAGAAGACAATGCTCACGGTTTTCATGGATTACAACTGTGTAGTGCATCATAAAATTTTGCCAGAAGGCCAGACAGTAAACAGAGAGTATTATTTGGGCGTTGTGAGACGTTTGCGTGAAACAATTCGCCAAAAGAGACCAGAATTTTGGGCAGAAAACTCGTGGATAACGCACCGTCGCACAGTGCATTCATTATTCGTACTTTTTTGATGAAAAATGCAACAAATATCAACCAACAGCCACCGAATTCACATGATGTGGCTCCCTGTGACTTTTTTCTGTTCAATCGAGCTAAAAAACCACTACGGAGAACACGTTTCAGCAGCCGAGAGGAAGTAATGGAAAAATCGCAGGAAGCACAGATGGACATACCGTAAACAGTCGATGGGGAATACTTTGAAGCGGACAATTTTGATTTAGATGAATAAAATTGTATTATTAATTTTCTGAATAAATTTCTTTTTGAAAAAAATTTTTCGATAAAAAATTGGATCTTTCTCCAGCTTTTCTAAGGCCCACTTACCGAAAATTCAACATTTCTCACAGAGCATGAATTTGAATTTGAATTTGTACTCATATGTAAGTCTTTCAGCTTTTGGTTAAAATTATAGCACTGGAAGGGGAACTGCTTAAATTAATACTTTCGTATATTCCATTAACCAGAGTCAAATTAGTTGAGAAGTGGGAGAGAGTGTCTTCTAACTGCAGGCTTAATCTATCTATTACGTTCAAAAGGATTTAATATCAAAAAGAAAAAGTTTAATTATAGGTTTGAAGCATAAGAATCTCAATATAGAATGCGCTATACTATACTCATAATGCACAAACTTAATGGGACAACATATTTCTTAAACTGGTACTCAGCAGACACGATTAGCACTACTTTTAAATTACGAGGGGAATTAACTAACTTATACTACATACCACATTGATCAGACCCTTCAATTTTATGTGACTTATTTAATTTGAAAGAGAGAGAGTACGTGGTACACTTCGTTGCGATATATCCAGTGCATAAAGAACTTCGGAAGAAGTTTTTTGGATCGCACGTACTAGAAGTTACAGAAGATATCAATATTCTGAAAAGTGGCCAATGATGGTATGTAGTATCCAACTATGCAATCAACGCGGTTAGATATCGGAGGAAAATTATTGAGGGCCACTTTTGAAAAAACCACCTATTTAATTTTATTTTAATATTGGCTGAGCTACAGTATATATTTGATTTCAAAACACAGGATATCTCATTTAAGAGGACAATCTAGACATTCCTGAAGTTCCGGCGGACAAATAAAGCGTATTGGTGGGGGTCTATTTTAACCCCCTCTCAAGTTTTGGGCCTTTAAAGTGAGACGCCTCTGATTTCGATGTATAATTAGTTAAAGTGTTGTGGTTTTTAAACGCTCCCCGCCAAGGAATTTGTTTACGTTTTAGGAAGCCTATTTAATAGTAAATGAAATGCTTAAGACCCTACGTAACTAGAAAAAGTTATGGCTCTCTAAATTCAAAATTACGAAAAATCCTTGCTCAAATTTTTCCAATAAAATGAATTTTTCTTGAAATTTTTACTTCTACTTTCTTTTTTTTACCAACATTCTTATCTTCATCTTATTTTCTATGATTTAGATATTTAGATGTGCAACTACTTCATGTACGATCAACGGAGCTAGTAGTAAAAGTCCATTTTATTCAGCTGAAAGTGTCAATTTTTTATTCGCTTCTTCAGGCATCTCCAGTTACCGGATTGTTCTCCTTAATATTATTTTATAGCTTATATTGTATATTATTTTGAATATTTCTTTATGGTATATTATGATCATAGGTAAAAGCAAAAAGGCTTTGTACTCAAATTATGAAATGAAATTTTATATGGGGTGATACATCATTAGGTTTGATTTTCAATAGGCTTTTTTGACAGATTAGGCATGAGTCCTATCAAACTGCTTAGTTATTTTCGTTCAGTATCATCTGGCAAGTGAACATGGAAAGACTCACACCACAACAGCGTCTCCAAATTGTTAAGCTGTATTACGAAAGTCAGCGTTTTGTGAGAAATGTTTTTCGTGCGATTCGAGGAACATACGGTGCGCATAATCGACCTACTGAAATCAATATTGCCAATACCATTCACAAATTTGAGTCTCAGTTTACATTACCACATCCAGAACGTAGTGAAGAGACTATAGCAGCTGTAGCTGAGAGTGTACGCGAAGACCGTGACGAATCAATTCCTCGCCATTTTCAGCAGCTTGGCTTGGCGTATTCGACAACTTGGAACATTTTACGCAAGGATCTCGGTCTAGCAGCGTATAAAAGTCAACTTGTGCAAGAATTGAAGCGAGGCGACTTGAATTCGCGTCATATTTTCAGTAAATGGGCTCTGGAAAAACTCAAAAAAAATCCGATATGGTGTGGTTTATGGGCTGGTGTCATAATTCTTACATATTTCCTTGAAAAACACTGAAGATACAAGCGACCCCACGTTGTCGGTCACAATCAGACTCAGCATTTTGCGTAGATTCTGGAAGCCGCAATTTTCATCTGAAATCAAACGAGGTTGGAACTTACGTTTATTATATGTCTCTCTTCTATATGAACCTAAATGCTATCAAAAAAAAAAAAAAAAAAATAGAAAATTGTATTTTTTACAAGTGTCAAAACAAAAAAGCATGATTTTTTGCCATTTTTTAAAATTTTTTTGTAAGAAAGTTATTTGAAATCATGATAATATTTCGATTTAAGTTTGCATAGAGCGCAATACTATGAAAAAAGTAACTGCCAATTTTCAAAACGATTGGTTGAAAACTTTTCAAACTAGCGTGTACCCAATTTCAAAAAAAGTCGTTTTGAGGTTAATCTGCTATTTCAGCACTTCTTTTTAAAATTCTTCATTTTGAGCTCGTAACTCGTCAAGTTACAATGCGTCTATAAATTTCTACCTGAGGTTTTTATTGCAAAAATACATAAAAGAACATTTGCTGGCATTTATCGTAGTATCTGTCTTTTAACAATAGAAAGAGTCGGAATTTTTATTTAAAATTTTGGGAACATATTTTTCAATAGTTTTACTAACAATTTATGAAATGAAAAAAATCAATTTTTTGAACCGTCTAACCCTATTTCCCCCATTTAATGGTAAACGAACGTTAAACAAAGAACATGCCGTCAATAAGAAAATACACCCAATACTAACGGCTTAAATATCATGCCACAGAGTCAGACTATTACAAAACATTGCCTACGTAGTCTAAATTCGCATTATTACATTACGCCATCGTAGGCATTAGGCAAAAAATCACTCCTGTCAATCGCGTATTCTTTGAAAGAATAGTCCCTTACATGAACAACAAGCCATAAAAATGAAATGCAATATTAACCTGATAAGAAGGTTTAACATTCTTCGGCTCCTATGACTAGCATATTTTGCGCGAGTGAATTCTTCTGGCTGGAAGAACTTCACCTTAGATGTTCGAGTGGAAAGGACCCGCTAAATGGAGAGAGCTCTTTGAGGTTTAGATATACTTCGGAAAGTAGCGGCAACTAAGGTAAAATAAATTCCGCATATCATGACTTCAAAATGAATCCATGGACTTCAGCAACAAAGAACACAAGAGCAGTGAAAGCATGAAACGTGTACCAGTCAAAGAATGGAATGAAATTCTATCATTCGATACCTATCAATTGTTTTTGCCGATAGATTGTATTCCTTGATTCTATAAGAATGTGGTTCAATTGAGATGAAATAGAATAGCGATGTTATCCAGTTTGAAGCAAACGATGCTGTAATTTTACTTACCCATCATTTTTTATTTAATTACGCTTAGCAGATTAGTTTGAATATGTTTCCAGCTCTCGTTAATCCTAATTATCCAGTAGTCTTCTACAAACAGCCTTATTTTTTTATGTTTTGATATCGCTATCCACATTGTCGTGGCGTGTTCGACGGTCAAGTCGTTGGATGATTCATTCTGTCTGATAGTAAGATGCCCTTGAACACAAACTATCCGAACAGATTTTAAGGACCGGTTGTATTTTCACTTCTACATTCCTGCCTTTACTAAAAAAGTCTTTGGGATTCTTTTAAAATTAAAAACGTGCAACGTCTTGGTTTTTGGGCGTCCATAGTATTTCCACAACTGTCTCAATATAGGAGTCGAATCTCCAGGAAAAGACCCTGTCTCCGATATACATCTTAACATCCTAGGCGTAATAGGACTTGGTTTGTCGGTATTAAACAAACCAATCAACGGCCTTTGATCAGTAACTATTATGAAGGTTCTGCGATAGAGAAAATTATAGAATTTTTTATCTCCTGCAATAACCGCCAGCGCTTTCTTGTCGATCGGTACATAATTCCTTTCAGCCAAGGTCAAGATACCAAAATAAAAATAAATTGGGGCCGCTCTCCTTTTCCGTATAGACCAGGGAAGTATCACCGACTACTGAAATTGAGAACTTTCTTTGTCTATTGCTGAAGGCTTTTGAAGAAATGTGTTAAAGTGCAATTGGTTTGCTCTACTAGGAACTTTTGTCTACGGCATCCACCACATTTTTTTACGTTTGTATGTAAGATACAATTAGACATATTACAATTATTTTCCGAAGAATCGGGATTTTACATGGGCAAGCAAGTAAAATTAAGCTTATATGCAATAGCTAAACCAATTAAACTACCTTGCAATAGCTCATTGATGCGGAGTAAGGCATATAAGATATGACAACTACTGTCAGAAAAATACGAGTAATGTCAGATTATTCTTTACATGCAGTTCTCGGCAGCATATCTATTCTGATTTTTTCCGAACTTAAACCTTCTTTTGTGAATTTGTAAATTAACTTAGTTTTGTGTTAAATACCATAAATTTGAAATTAATGAAGTTGATTGAATTAGTCTTTGAAACTTCATACTGGCGACGAGGATGGGGTTCATATGAAACACGTTTTTTTTTTTGCTGCTGTCATTGTCAAAAATCACATGGCTGAGCTCCAAGAGGTGAAGACCGAAATTTCTACCAACCAAGCAAAGGACAGCAGTGGATTCTACAAGAGACGCTTCGAGATGTATTCGCTGATAAACAGCATTGAAGACAGGGATATTCAGAAGACCAATTTTCTTACAATCTGTGGTTCGCAGTGTTTTAACTTAACGGAGTCTCTTATTCCATCATAAAAAATGGAAGAAATCCAGTATACAGGGATGATCGAAAAACTTACAAAGCAATTTACACTTATACTGTCGAAAATTGAAGCTTTTCACAGATTTTTTAAACAAGTTCAAGATCGAGACGAAATTGTAGCAGAATAGCGACTGTAATTTTTAAAGAAAAACCGCCGACAAAATGATGTGGGTCAGACTTTTGAATGGGCTACGAAACACTAACCTGCAACAATCGCTGTTAATTAAGAATTCCGTCAACCTTTCAACCATGCAATCGCATCAGAAAAATGGAAGAGAATCATCAGAAAATTCAGGAAAAATCAGAATAGTCACATATGCTACTGCAAATGGAGAATAATCTGACAAATTTTTCTGACAGTAATTATCACTATCCCCTACGTTCTCTTTCTTACTCCTCGGAAGCAGCATTCGACGCTGTTTGCTGAAGGCAATGCTTAGATGTTAGAGACGTATGCAGAAAATATTTGGCATGATCCTACTACAAAGTTACTTCATTAGTTTATTACCTCTTTTTCTTGCAGTCAGTCTTGTAATGTTCATCAACAAACTGAGTTATGGTATCTGGATATCATTTTAAAAACATTGGTATTCTGCATTTGATATATGTGTGTGACATGAGAGACTTAAAGTAATAAGTCGACAGCTGCTCCAACTATTGTAGCCATTTCATCTTGAAGTTTTATAAAGTATTATGTTATCCATCCCTACACCAATCTTTATCTTTACCCAGGCAGTGATGAGAATGCTGATTTCTGAATTCGTTTAGTGAAAAAAGTCGTGTTTTTTTTAATAGCGTAAATTTAATCTGTAGTTAACTTTGGTGTTGAAGCTTACTTTAAGACAATTAAAGTTTGGTATGCTCACTACAAGAATTTTAATTAACTTTGATTCAGTAAGGACTTTCCTAAATGAGAAAACAAGAGACTCTTTGGCTTTTTTTTTGTTACCTTTTCCCTTATGATAAACTTGTGTTTGACTTCTGTGAGGCTAGTTGCAGCCAATCAATTTCAGAATTGCTTATTCATTCTATCATTTAAAACATCGGAACACTCGAGTACACTTTTTCATTCCAGGTAGAAAGTTATCCTTAATTTACAAAGAAATCGATATCTTGGAAATCCGAAAGGCAGGTGATGTAGTTCCCACTTTTATATTTGTTTGTTTTGATATGTATGAAAATTTTCCCCAATCTCAATCCTTTTAAAGAAAATTGTTTTAAAAAAAAGCGCAAATATAGCTTTTGACGTCTGTATTCAAACTGTCCAAAGTGGAAATGAATTTAGACGAGATTATAGCTCGACCACATTTTTAAACGTAAATTATTGCTTAGGTTTTCGTGAATTTTTTTTGTCGTTTTTTTTTTTTTTTTTTTTTTTAATTTTCGGTCGACGAAAAGTATTGGCAGTTTAAAAGAGTGACACGTATTTTTTGTATGCGTATGTGTACGTGTGCAGTCAAACTCTGACAGCGACGAAATATTTTTATCCTTACGACTTTGGGAAAGAAGAAGAGAAAAAAAAGTTAATGGCCGTATAGTTCGTGTTGAAATATGTTTGTCCATAAATTGTAAACTCAATTTTCACGTCCAATTAAGCTCCGTTCCGTTGCGAGTTTTTCTTTATGCTTTTCTTATTTTTTTCTTTCCATCCACACACTCGAACAATGTTGTGCCTCTTGTGTGGTACATTCTGCTTTCGTTCGGCTTTCATTCATTCGCAATTTTTGATTCTGCAGAACATTTGCCAGTATCGGATGCGTAATGTGTATCCGAATATAGCCAAAATCCCTTTGTGGGAGTCCTTTTTACGTCGAACCCAATCCATTTCTACTATGGTAGTGCAAAAGTTGTGTTAGAGTTGGAGGATGAAAGAGTTTGGCCTTGAAAAGTTAACATGCCATAGGGGATATCCCTGTCTGAGAGAATTTGTTTGCCAAAAGGTTTTTTTTTTTGTTTGTTTTCTTATTGTCATCAATCTGTCTGGGTGTGGACGTATTGTATGCTTAATAATATTTGCTTAGGCTTTTGCTGTTTTCAATTTTAATTTCTCATTATTTACTCCTTCAATAAATAATTTAATATGGAATTTTATACTGAGGGCAGACATTTTCAAATATAACATTATTTGAAAATTTCGTCAGTGATCCTGATGGGTAGTCTGATTCAGTTTTTAAGTCTGAGTACTATCACAACAATCTCCTTTAAAGTTTTGTAACGAAAGATGATAAGAAAGCTAGTTTGGATAACTTGTTGATTTATCTTGCCGCCAGGTGACTTGAAGGGAAATTGTGTGAAGGAAAAGAAAGTTTATTTTTAACTGTCAATGAACAAAAGATCGCCCAAAATGAAGTATGACCCTTAAGATAGGAAATGATGAAAGTACTTCTATCATCTCTGTTCGTCGTTTGTAATGTTAACTTCGATAAAAATTGTATTCAATGCCATTTCCACCACCAATTGGCCACACTTTTCTTCTACAGCTTTTATTTGCATTATAGCCTTGGGGAACTACAGACGATGATTGTAATTCTGTTGCATTTGAGACTATTATGCATGAGTTTTGACTGGAATATAATTGCGCCTAGCTCTTCTTATTCACTCTGAAAACTTTGGTATAATGTACTGTGAGTTCGAAGATGTCGTTTCAGCTGTAACACGCTATTAATTTGAACTGAACGCTGTTGAGTTGTATGCATAATTGTATGAAATTTGGTAGACCTCTATTCTACAGAGTGGGTTTCAAGGTGGATCCATGCTTCTATTGTGATACAACAGACTCTCAAAGAAAGACATGCCTTCATCCTTTAGCGAGCCAAATGTGATTTCTTTTCGAACAACTCCAATTTTTTTTTTTCAATTCGTATTATTTTGGTGGCGTTTGTATTAGAAATGTTGATTTCATTTTTCGGCATAATTTACGTAGAGAACATTTATTTTCAACCTTTAGTCACGTTTTTTTTCCTTTTTCGTGCTCTTTATTCACTAATTTTTCTTCTTCGATTAAATCAGCAACTTCTGATAGTGTTTGGTTTTATTTTTTTAATTAGCCGATGATGGACGACATTTCATTTCTCTCAAGAAGAGTATAGATTGAAAGTACTGCCATGTCGAGTTTGATTCATCATATTATATTCAAAATGGGTAGTATTACTGTTAGGGAAATAGTATTCGAAATTTGCGAGATCAATTTTCTACTCAAATTTCCAGAAAAGCTGGTGGATTTATTTGGGATACTTTCCGCAATATTGTCTGCCGTAACAAAAACGACATTTTGTAAACTTATTTACATTTAAACTAATGAAATTTAATCCCAATTCTTACCGATTACACAACGGTTATGATAGTTTTTATTTATTGATTCCACAGTCGCTGATAGAAGTCGCTAAATTAAATTTATCGTTGTTTACTGGCAAAGAAATTTTTTTTTCAACACACATGTTAACTTAAAAAAAAAAAAAAAAAAAAACAACTAAAGTAACTCATAAACGAAACAGCGTGAAAAACTGCACAGCGCACTTTCAATGTTGAAAGATTGCGTTTACGCGTTCGCCCAGATAACAGATTTGCTTCATTTTGACCGTTCGTTTTTGTTTATATGCGCGCAGTTTTTCAGCTAGCAAATCTCTTTCAGCACAGCACAAAGATTCATTCTTCCGTAGCCCTGAGTTTAATAGAGCAGGTTTTTTCGGAAGAAATCATGCTCAAAGCATGAATCTCAATATCATTTGCATGACCAACAACAATGAAAATCTGTTTAACTGCGTCAGCTAAAGACGAATAAGTCTCTTAAATATCGCCTCTAAGTGTATATTGTGAGCTCTTAAGCCATTCGTGAACAATCTGGTTATTTCATACAATGTCAGCGCATTTTCAATCTATTTAAGTTCACCATCGATCGAATATTCACAGTATAAAATGACAAAGACATAGATCTAGTCATAGATCAGATTCATCTTCTGAGATGGATGGGCCATGTTGAGCTAATGGACATCACAGCTTTGGATCGAAGAGTGTTCGATTTGAGACCGCTTGTAAGATGACGAACGCATGTCGAAGGGGACCTCAATCAAATTATAGTACTGTACTGGAGACCGGTGAAGAGATAGCTTTTAATTTTTTTTTTTATTTTATTTATTTTTTTTTTTTTTCATGGTAAGGTGAGAAATCTTCATAGACACTATAGGCCCTGAGCCTATAGTAGTGTGAGATTCTTACTCACTAAAAAACACCTCCCTTATGCAAACCACGACTGCTAATCACCGCGCTAGATCGAGAGGCTTAGTCCTTTTCAGACGGCGCAATAAATTTGTCTCGTCGAGGATCTGTTGAACAGAAATATTCTATTGCCTTGTAATCGATTATTATGTTTTCGCGCAAACATTTTAATTACGTTCTGAACGTTTTCGACTCCTAAGTCTCTGTGGATATTCACGTTTCTAATGTACCACGGCGCATTAACAATACCTCGAAGAACTTTGTTTTGGAATGTCTGTAATACATTAATGTTACTATTTTTAGTACAACCCCAAAGTTGTACACCATATGTCCAAATCGGTTTTAGCACTTGCTTTTATAACAGCAGTTTGTTCTCTAAGCTAAGCTTGGAATACTTTCCAATAAGTCAGATAATATTTCTATATTTGATTTCAAGCTCTTCACGTTTTTTCTTGACGTGTGCTCTCCATTTTAGTTTATCGTCGAGTGTCATACCGAGATATTTGGCCTCGATCGCGTAAGGAATTCGTGCTTCGGTGATAAACACCGGTGGATTCTCAAATTTCTTGAGAGTGAAGTTCACGTGGACAGACTTGTTTTCATTAAGCGCGATTCGCCAAGTCTTTGCCCAATTGTTAATCCGTGTAAGGGCACGTTGCAACTTGGCAGTTGCTTCTTCGACTGTTTTAGCCGAATATACAAGACAATTGCTGGGTTAGGGCTTGTCGGAGTTTATATTTTAGGCATGAAGGCCATACCTTATCAAAGGCTTGCGAAATGTCAAGGAAAGCGCTAGAACAGACTAACTTACACTCGATTGCTCGTTCAATTACATCGGTTATTCGATGCACTTGGTCAACTGTAGAGTGTTGGCTTCTTAAGCCAAATTGATGATCAGGCAAGAGGGAATTTGTGTCGGTAATTGGTTTAAGACGATTAAGAAGGATTCGCTCAAAAACCTTCTATGTAATCGGGAGAAGCGATATTGGTCTTTATGACTTGACTTCTGTAAGCGGCTTACCGGGTTTTGGAACCATAATAACTTCGGCTACTTTCCACTGGTGCGGTACGTGCTCTAATCTTATGCTGGCATTTATAAGATAGAGCAGCTTTAGCAAACCCTTTTTCGGCAACGCTTTAAGTATCTCTCCCGTTATTAAGTCATATCCCGGGGCTTTAGTGGGCTTAAGCGTGTCTATAACTTGTCTAAGATCTCTAAGTGTAGCCTTTTCTACTGGAAAGTTTGTCGTCACGTCTAGCGTATTGACATTCTCTGGAAGCACCCCCCCATCGATTGGTTAAAACGTTTCTACAATATGGTCGGCGAAAACATTAGCTTTTTCCTTATCTTCTTTCACCCAGTCATCCTGGTTTCTTCTTATTGGCGCCACGTGTATTTGGGGCTTTCGAACACTTTTAACGGCTCTTAATATGGAGTAGTTGGTATCCTTTGTCGCTGTGAGTCTTTCAAGGTAGTTATTAATACCTTGATTATTGAAGCCCTTGATCAATTTTTTCAACAAGTTGCGGAGCCTATTTAAGGACGTTTTATCTTGTGGTGCCCGGGTTTCATGCCACTTTTTCCGCGCTCTTCGTTTCTTCCTTATCATTTCTCTGATTTCCGGTGGATATCTTATGCCGACTTTGGGAACTTTGTTCGCTTGCTGTATGACTTTTAAAAATTGAAATTAAGTTTCGTCAGTATTGACCGAGAAGGAGGTATGTTTAGGCACTTTATCAAAAACGTTCGGATGAAAAGAAGAGGAACTAGGTGTATAATATAAGAGGTGGCTAGCAAACAAGCTAAGAAGGTGCATCTAAAATTAACAATGTAATAATGATTTTCGAGGTATGAATGGGTCCATTTTAATAATACGAGCTCAATATGAAAAAGATCAATAGATGAAATATGTTAATTACAGCTTTAGTGAAATCAGCTGGAGTTACTCCAATTTCTTTGCCACTTTATTAGGTTGAGAAGCCGAAAGACAAATAAGCATGAGTTGTATTGAAACCTATGCAGGCTGGGAGAAATGAGAAACTTGCACTACAAACTACAGGCTTAAGTTAAGCAAAGTTTAGGTATCAAGATTAATTAATTCTCTTTGTGTTCTAATTAAGAAAGTTAATAGGTGTATATTTATTTATTTAAAAAAACGTTAGAGATATAGCTATTTTGAAAGAATACTTTCAAGTGAACATGTTATCTGGGTCTGAAAAGAATTCAAGACTATGTTTTTACAATTTTTTGTTGATACGAGTAGGATTAAAAATTTGATAGAGGTAGCGTCCAAAAGAGAAAATGGATAAATTTTCCTGTTTTCATATTTCGAACTATTTCAGAGTTAGGGAAAACAGCCCATGTTAACCTTCTTATTTCTTGTTTTTATTGTATGGAAGTAGGAGGACGAATGATTTTACATATAGTAATTAAAAAATAGTATCATGGATAGTATAACAGCCAAAGTATTTTAAATGTACAAATTATCTTGTGATATTTATTTATTATTATTTTTTTTATGTCAACAATGTCGTGTCATTCACGAGTGTGTTGGGGTTGGATCTCTGCGTGTACTTCAATCGTATTAACTTCACACCATCTGATCTTTTTATAGAATGAACGATCATCCTAAAAACTAAACCACTAACATTCAAGTCCTACTGAATAGTGGAACACGAAAATAAAACATTCGTACCTTTAAGACCACATCCTCTTTATGTGATTATAGAAAAAAAAATTCACTTTTCATAGTCATGGAAATAATTAAATCCATTTCAACCATATCTCAGTGCAGTACCTCCATACGGTGTTTGCCAATAAAAAAAAAGGAAAATAACAAAAACAACAGCCAATATTCCACACGTCGTTGGTGGGTTCACTTTCAAGGATATCATTTAAATCACATATTCGACCACACTGACACTGTGAACACGTCCTGCATAAATACATTCATGCACTACTGACTGCTATATCGGAGGTATCCGTAAAACTGAAAACTCATTTTCGACCCTTGCCTTTCAATTAAAATGTTTTCAACTATCAGCAGTTTATTAATTGAGCGAAAGTTTTTCATTTAAGCCTTCGAATGATTTCTACAATGACGGCGTTTGCCTTTATCCTTTTTGTGCTTCTTTTTTAAATTTTTTTTATTTTTATTTTTTTAAAGTGCACACAGCACTTGAAAACTTATGACGGAAAAGGTGTGTGAAATATGAGTTTTGTGAGTTTGGACGATTTTTCCCCCCATTTTCGAAACTTTACGGCAATATGTGGCTTTCCTGGACTCATTTAAGGCGATGGCGGTGGTGGAAATCGCACTCGTACATCATGAAAGTTACCCATGAGAGTTGCTGGGCGAAGCTTTTAAAAAACCAATAGTGGCTGAATGAATCGAGTCTAATTAATCTGGATAGTCCCAGTAGCAATAAAAAAGTAAGTGTGCACATTTTTAACGGTTTTTCAGTTGGTTGGGAGCAATTTTATTAAAGAAGTTATATTTTGATCAAATTATTTGAACAACGGAGACAAAATGACCACATAAAATTTAACGAACTAGACGGATGCGTAAATTAAATTTGAGCTGAGATGTATTTTTCTTTTTTGACTTTTGGCGAAATGCGAAACCCCAGAAAGGTCATCAATGCTTAAGCACACAAATAACAGCACAACACATTCATACTTACGAGAATGGGGTTAAGTATATAAAGTTTATGTTTAAGGACGAAGAATTTAATTAAGGAATTTGACTTAAGAGTGCTTATATAAAATTTTATCTAGTGAGCAAGCAACTTTGAATCAAAATATTTTATCTTTTACAATTTCTTAACATGGTGTAGTTATCTCGTTTTTCAATATAAATCTGAATTTTAGCAGAAGTTTGCACTACCGAACATGTCTAGAGGTTGGCTGTTACAAATTCTTTATTGGCTGAAGGCTATCTCTATCTACCTAGCCACTAGGAAACATTTATTACTCTATCTAGTAAAAACAATAAGGAGGAGTCTTATAAATATCAAATTGGACAGGCCCTATTACTCTGCTGCCAAATATCATACAAGCTTATGCAGAAAAATACAATATTAGGGAGAGTGTTCTGCTATATCGTATTTACATAGGAAATATACTATAGACATACATATATTTATATTACAACGTTAGCAATGATTTTAGTATGCTTAGAAGTTTATAAAAGCTGTTGATACTGATTTCTTAAATGAACATGTTCTTAAACTTGGAAAATGGTGCACCAAACATCCAGAAAAAAAAGGATGCGCAAAAGAAAATATAACAACAATAGCAACAATAACAACTCAAAATGCATTGAAAAACAACATTACCAGAAGTATTACATTTCAGATGGTTTATTGTTTCAAGATCTATGGTAAGTATAGTTAATCGTTGGCAACTTGAAATTGATGCTTTAAAATTGGATAATGCTGCAAAAGTTAGACTGTTGCTTAGAAAACTCAACCCTATCATTACATTTTACCCATAAATCCACGTGAGATTAAGTTTGAAAACACTTTGGAAAAATGTCGGAACAGAGCACTCAACAAAAAACTAGTCCATTGTACTCCTTGTAAAGTTGCTTTAATGAAATTTTTCAGTCTTGCGAAGAAGATGAGTAAGCTCTTCAGTGATAAGGTGCTTACAGTACCAGCACCCCCCACGTCAGAGCCAAGTATATGCAAGCTGATACGAGCCTAAGCCGGACATGCACAAAGTGCTTCATGGTGTCGTCATCGCAGAATGTTGCGTCACTTATACCCAACACATTTAAGGGCTTTGCAAAGTTTAATGTCCTATCACGACGCCAGTAAGCAACCTGCAGTCTTTCCTGCTGAGGGACAGCAGAAAGGCCGATGACTTCCTAGATCCTATTGTGACCTGGGACCCAGGCAAGGGTCAGTGAATTTAGCCTTCCGACTGCGTTTAGAGATCGCTTGCATTCTCGAACTAGCTTGGAAGTCTTAAGAGGATTCAGCAGCTTGGCTGTCGCTGCAGATGCAAATGCTTCGTCCACTCCAGCGTTTCTCTACAATATAGTTCGCTGCCATCAGGATTGCGTAAACTTCTGCTTGAAATTGGAAAAACTTACTCAGCTTTTTGGTTTACAGATATCTCTATTTAACATCAGATATAATTGCCCTCAACTAACAAAATAATCAAGTTCTGATTATATTACATACGCAGAAATTGTGAACAAGCACTGCG
This sequence comes from Volucella inanis, assembly GCA_907269105.1. NCBI lineage: Eukaryota > Metazoa > Arthropoda > Insecta > Diptera > Syrphidae > Volucella > Volucella inanis. Next base: position 144,044,339 of record OU026153.1, read on the forward strand.
AGCAAGTCTGTTAAAATCAGTTAACACTAGACCAAATATCTCATATCATATTTGTATATAATGGGACTGAAACCAGCATTAGACTTCGAGATTCGAAACAAAATGCTAGGTAAATTAGACAGCAATAACGACACTATTACACTGGACGTCAAGAGAATATCAATGTCCAATTAACTTAAAAGGTCACACACCTCTTATCGAAGGTATTAAAGCCAACATACAGGTACATCGACCACATATCAACAAATCTAGACAGCATAGCTTTCAATGCCACTTGCAACGATGTTATTACAAACAATTGGAAAATTTCGAAGTTTTCTATAAACAATAACATTTCACTATTAAAACTTTTCGTGAAAACGAGGCAATTTTTTTTCATTTCTTATAAAATGGCAGATAATTGGGATTATGACTTTACTCTTGCCCCACTTTTTATTCTTTGCGAGCGATATTCAAAATGCCTTTTTTAGCTAAGTTTCTGCACTTACGTTTTCTAGGAACAACTTCGTTTTTAGTTCTTTTGAATTTGCAATATCTATAGATCAAAGAACGTTCTCCTTTAGAGAGTTTAAAAGCACAAAACTTGATTTCCTGCATCAAGATTTGCGTCTGTATAAATGGCACACAGTCGTACTTTGGTTTTAAATTAACACCTGCACCAAAAGGCTCTATTGTAGGCCCTTTGGTCTTCATAATCTTTAAAAATGATCTCAAAAATTTCTTCCGTTCAATACATATGTATGCAGATGACATCCAAATCAATGTATATAAATAATGAGCTTAGTCTTGTTAACGATATGGCTAATAAGCATAACAAACATCTGAACAAAATTTTTGAAGTCTCAGCAACAGCAACTCCATGTTGCTTTTAATAACATACCTTGTTATGTGTTTTTTTTTTTTTTTTTCTATCATGTACTCCAAGTGGATTCTGGGTTGTGCACTTACCGAGTATTTTAGTTCTTTTACACTCAAGTTTGTACATAAAAGACCATTCGGCAACTTTCCTAATTATATGAAAAACGGAATTTTTCATAATTATCATACATCGTTTCTTAAAATTGATTCTTCCCTTTTTCAAATATCAAATTTCTGAACGCCATTTTTCGTTCATGCCATTCGCCTCTGTAATGCACTCCTTCTCTACGTAAGACGACTCACCACAAAACAATTCAATGTTATTTGTGTTCAACGCATTGCAGATTTGTGCACTCTTATGTGTAAACACAGAAAATACTTCTATCGTATTATAGTCTTGTTTTTTTGTTTTAAAATATGCACTAAACTTACTATTGTTTTTCCAGGCTATACTGACTACATAATTGTACATTAAAACCCTTTTTTTTTCCAAAATTATTTTGAATTTCTGTTTTCCATAACATTCAACATTTATAATTTAAAAGCTGATTTTAAGTTGACTTTGAATGCCTAGAGATAAATACTAAATACTATCTACTATGTCTGCTATCACAGGCAATATTCTTTTACGCTCGAGTCTTATCGGTTCTATTCTCTGAGCGGTCCATTTCGCTAACAATCAGGATGGACAGATTGGGGAGGAGGCATGTTCAAATTTGTGTAGATATTTTCGAATACACCGTGACCAGTTACGAACTTTGTAATGTATAAATGTAGTTTAGTTTAGTTCATGTTGTAAACCATCTTTTGGTGGTACTGTCAGATTGGGTTTGCCACATTTGAACTGAAATAACACTTTCCTCCTTACAGATGTTGTCAAGTTTAGTTTTAGTTCTAAATGCATTTTATTATCTTAATCATTAACCCTTACATACTAACAAAAAATGCTTAAATGCTAGCTTAAAATTACTTAACAATCTTATACTAACTTACTGGCCCCACACAGGCACTCTAAGCTACTCTAAATTCTTATATCTATGTCTTTCGACTTTATTTGCATTTTACTTAGGAATATTTATTTTCTATACTTAAGGCTAAGAAAAAAATTTTTGACAAAAACTTAGCTTAAAAACTTAAAAAACTTAATTTTTTATAAAAACTTATTATCTAACTTAAAATAAACGTTAGTCTACCTAACCTACATACACAATACACACACATAGATATTATACACAATTATATACATATTTACTATATACAAAGGTATATACTAATATATGTATATAATTCTTAAATGCTAATCTAAACCTATGTAAGCTGGCCATCGCTATTCACAGAGCAAATAGATAGGTCAGCTCTGCCTCATTAGTGAGGCTGGTCCGTAATTGACGGAAACGACGACAACGAAACATCTTCTCTATCATTCAACCACCAGAAATGCTGGTGCTGCCGAACGACATCCCTCTTATCGCGATTCCCCACCGCAATATTGAACCTGAGACGATCCACACTGCCGTGTGCGATGTCTCTGTTGTAGTTGAGTCGACTGTCCCCAGCTTTCCGAGCGACATGGAAGATTAACGGAACCGCTGTTCTATCCTGGAGCAACTCTATCTGATCTAGGTAGAGGAATGCTTCCGGTGGAACGAAGACGTCAGAGCGCACACTCTCGTGGAAACGGTAATTGGGATAGTAAGCCCCAGATATCAGGTTAGTCGTCGAGGCCATTGCTCTTGCAAACAAGAGTGGTAAAGTGATCCCCAGCCTAGTCAGCTTATAGAAAAGACCATCTAACCATACGGTGTCGAAGGCCTTCTCCAAGTCAACAAGGCAGGCACCAGTACATTGGTTTTTGCCTTTATTCCATTGTATATCGGACACCAGTTTCGACGCGGTATGTGAGATATCATGTCTCGCCTTAAAACCGATTTGATTATCCGGAACTATATGTTTGTCTTCGACCCACCTAGACAGAGCTCTATTGATTACTTTTTCAAAAACCTTACTGATATTCGGAAGGAGACTTATCGACCGGAGATTCGCCGGATTGGATATATCCTTTCCCTTTTTGGGGATAGGTTGAACCAGCGCCGTTTTCCAATGCGCTGGATAATGTGCATTATTCATTGCATTATTAAACAGGGTGGTATAAATGTCCACCGCTTCTAGAGGAAGATGTCAAAGCACGATGTTCGGAATACCATCGGTTCCCACTGATTTTTTAGCCTTGATTGTGTCGAAGATCTCATGGAGTTCTTCCTTCGAAATGAACGGGGGTAGGTCACCCTCTCTGGTAATGACATTATTTGCCATGTTTTCGACGCTGAACCGGGTGAAATCAAAGCCCTTGGATCGCCAGTTCTCTACTTCATTTCGAATGTAGAAGTCGTGCACCAAGACGCGATCGTCCAGGTCATAATTAGGGCAAATGGTATCATTGGCCTTGTATACTTCCTGGAAAGTCGCCCCTATGACCTTAACCTTCTCCTGAGGATCCTCGATCACAAAGAAGTCATCACCATCAGCGGCCTCATTCGGGTCGATACCTACTGTTGTCAGTAACCGTTCGTTGTCTGTTGTCCGGGCTATTTTAAGGCACTAAAGGTCATTTTGATTTTTTTTCCGAAATAGTTTATTTATTTGCGGGAACGTATTCGGGTTGCTGGTGTTTACAGCCCGAACCTTGTTGTTCCAATGCAATCTTAAAGAAATTCTGTAATTCTCTTTTATTAACGTTTGTAAATTTTTAATAGACGACTTCAGTGTCCTGATCTCCGGGTGTTGTCTGTCAGTAAAATGTCTGTACAAGTCTTTAAATCTTGACAAAAGTCTACTTTTCTGTCGGTGCAGTGCGTCAATAGTAGGATTACGAAACAGGTCTTCCTTAGTCGTACGTCGATATCGCGGTATTGTAGTGTCCATGGTTTGTTTAATTCTCTCCTCCATTTGTTTTAGGTATGTTTGACAAATTCCTGTTGGACGGTGGGTGGAGCGTGTTCGAGTAGAGCGCTATTGTCAGGGTTGCGGAGAAGCATGTCCATCGAGCCTTACTGTAGTTATAAGAATATCTTTGGACAAACAATTCCGCAATTTCGTTGGGAACTGTAATTTTGGTGCTAAAACCGCAATGGTCACTCTCATACACGAATGTGCGCAGACAGTTTAGCGTTTGTAAATTCGTACCTGTCAGTCGTATACGTTCGTCGTACAGCAGTAGTTCTAAATAAGACCCGCCTCTCTGAAACGATGGATTATCCGTCGCTGTACATGACATCGTGCTGACCCCATCAATCGAGTAGTAGGTTCCCTCTAGTATTTGGCAAATGATTTCCCCAATCTCTGTGTTTAGCGTTAAAATCTCCGCCGATTATAAAATAGTTCTACACCGATTCCAGCCTCAGAAATCGAAAAAGCGTGTCGAGCTCTGTAATGAATAAGGTGGATTGTGAAGCCTCAGTTACATAAACAAAGGCCAAGTACAGCCGCTTTACACTGCGGAGCGGGATGTAAATGACCACAGCTTTTAACACCCGGAACCTGCACAACACGCCCTTGTACACTCTGTGAAATTTTATACCTTGTTTAATGAAGATCGCGACACCACCTCCACGTTTGGATCGGGGCCTATTTCTTCTTGTAACAACATAATTATTGTACTCCAGTTTGTGCCTATCGCTTAGCTTGGTTTCGCTAGCGAAAAGCACATCAGAAGTTTGGTCTTGTAGCAATTTAAACATCGCGGCTCTTTGTTCGATCCTAATCAGTGAATTAACATTTACCGCAAGGACCTTCAAAGTTTGCTCCACCATGTGCGTACCCATTACATTATATGTTGCGTTAGGCCCGGCAGCAGATCTGGGCCACCCGTTTGGGTTGTTCTTGTACCTGCTGTTGCAGCTGAGCCATCTGCCCTTGAATTGCGAGCAAGATGGTCAGCATGTTAGGTGCAGCTTCCGTTGTTCTCGGCATAAGCGCCGGAGAAGCAACAGTCGCTTGCTGGACCCCTTACCTGACGCCATTTGGGCGTGGGAAATTTGGGACGTGACGGCTGGTGTTTGAAACTTAACAGGTGAACGTTTGACCTTCACCTTCTGCTCCCGAGCCAATTTTGCTTTTTTGATAGTTTGCGATGTGTCCCACGTTCCCACATAACACACAAGAAAGATGTGTCCCATCGGATGCTCCGTCTCTACCCAGAGCACACTCCTCGGAACTGTGGTTCTTTGCGCACTTCACATATTGAGGCTGCATTTGGCAGTTCGACGCGGCGTGCCCAAACCTCTAGCAGCGAACGCATTGCATAACACCTTCGCTCCTCTTTAATTTTTCCCGAACTACCTGGTAGTGTAGGACATTGATACTCCTTAGACTATGCAGGCGGCTCTCGGGACTGAGCTGCACCAGAAAGAACGGCAGACTCCGTTTCTCCCGCCTTGCTCTCGCTGTGGTAAATGGCTTTACCCCCACAAACTTGAACCCTTTGCACTCTTCTCTTTGATCAGAGCCAGGATCTCCTCAAGATCAGAAGACGGTTCCAACCCCTTCGGCAGAATCGATTGCCGCTTTTCACACTTCGGTGTGAATGAGTAGTGCTCCGTCGTCGTTTTCTTAAGGAGCTCTTTTACTTTCGCGTAGCCCTCCACTGTATTACAGTGGATGGCATGGCGATCGTTCCCCAACCTCTTGTTATTAAAATAACTACCAATGACCAACTTACATAGGTTCTTGGTGGCGTTTACCTCTAATTTATAGGTGCTGATAGGAGGGACCTTCTCCGTCTTCTTCTGCTGCTGCTGTTGTTGTTGTTGTTCCTGCTGCTGCTGTGGTTTCGGCTGGTGTTGTTTTTGCAGCTGTTGCTGTTGTTTCTGCTGCTGTTGTTTTGTTTGCTGCCGTTGTTGTTTCTGTTGCTTCTGGTTTTATTGTGGCTGCTCCTTTTTTTGCTGCTGCCCTTGTTGTGGCTGCTCTTGTTGTTCTTAAGTTTTTGTTGGTGTTGTTGTAGAACTTGTGTTAATGTATTTTTTTAGTTTTGTTGCTGGGCCTGTTTTTGAGCCAGTTGAGCTTGCTGTTGGAGTTGTTCCTGCTTTTCCCTCTTGCTTCTTACCATTTGATTTTCTTTTATGGCTAGCAGTCTTTGTTGTAGCATTTTGATGCTACTATCTACATACTCCAATTCTTCGTCTTCATCTTCCGATCCGGATGACGCCTAAGAAGCGAAGCTGTTATCTCTCAACTCTCTCTCACTCTCTCTTGTTTAGCTAATGGCTTAGCTTCTTCCTTCTCTTCGTATTTGGTTCTGCCACTACTGCTGTTTGGCTTGAACCACCGGACACCTGGCATGATTTTTCAGCAGATTCCGCTGTTGGCCTAGCGGACCGCTTTCCACAGTCCATCGCGTAATGTGATTAACGACAGTTAGTCGTTAATGAAAAAGAAAAAGAAAAAAAAACCTTTTTCCGACTCAGAGTCGAACCCGCGACTTTAAGTTTCCTAATTGGACGCACTACCGCTACGCCAACTGTAGCCTTTCTAGCTTTAACCAAATTTATAAGTAAAGCTGATCACTGCTCAATTAAAAGCCGAAACGCGTCTCATTCCTTTGGTCATTATATCAATGGGCATCATACCAGCTAAAGCGCCCGTCGCTTCCTCTGGTATGGTCCGGAAAAAGCAGATTGTTCTCAAAGTGATTAGGTAGTCATATTTTCGCGATATACCATATTTCTTCTAGATTCTTTTATTGTGAGTACGGGAGACGCGTACAGTATAACTGAGATAACTAATTTTTTTCAAAAATAATCTGCAACGGTGACATCGATGCGATGTGTTTTATTGCAGTACTGTATATAAACAGTGCCACGCTGCCTTCTTCCGATGTCAATATCATCAGCATATGGGAGTAATGGAACAGCCTTGTCAACAATTTTTTTTTTTGGCGTCGATGGTATCGGTGAGTTCTTTACTGACCTTGATCCTTTATCATCCTGCAAACACGGATGTTTTGTAATTATATATTGTCCTTATAGATGCTGACATACGCGGCTTTAAAATCGATGAATAGATGATATGTATCGATTTGGAGCTTATGGGTTTTTTCCAAGACCTGCCGTTGTGTGTATATATATTTGGTCTATGGTGGTTGTTGTTTAGGTTGTTGGTGAACAGCATTCATACAATACCTGCTACAAATAGAATATTTTAGGCGATGTTTAGAAAACTGGTGCCTTTGTAATTATCTTAGTTTAGAGAGTATCCTTTCTTGCGGATCGGACAAACATTCCATTCATCGAGTACACGATATCGACTGCAACTCTTCTACCAGGTTCAATCGTCTCTACAGGCTTCGGTTCGGGTTTTGTCTCCGTTTCATACTTTTAGTAAAACATCCGAATCCGATTATTGGAATAGCTTTACATTATCCTGAGAAGCCTGTATTCGTCTCTCCTCTTTTGAGGCATACTCTGTATGCCTATTGCTTAGCTGCATGTGCCTGCAGGCACCCGTCGTCAAACCAAAGGTTTCGTTGTGGTAGACGAGTGAAACCGAGAACATTAGAGGCATGGTCTCTGAATTCTTTTTAGCAATTTTGCCACTGGTGCCATTTCTGTTTAATGTTGGCTGCAGAGATCAAGGGAAACTCGATCGAAAAACTTTTTGACGATCTCTTGTCAATGATCAATCTGATGGTCGGTTGATTAATCAGGAGTTGACCAAGTCACCTTGTGAATATCGAAACGATTTTATGCTATGCTTTGACAATACGGATGATCAGAGCTAAGTAATAATTCACTGCGATTATCACATCGTTCTTAGGGGATTAAGCACAACAAAGCGGTACTTGCCTTTCACAGTCAAAAAACTCATTAAGTCTTTCCTTTTGCCCGTCATATTATATATGGACGAAATCTTTGCAGGTTTAGATTTCTCGTTCTTGAGAAAATTTAATTTTGCATTTAAAAACTGTGCCAGATACATATGTAATATGAAAAAGTATGATCACTTATTCGCCTTTACCAAACAAACTGTTTTCGCATTATATAAAATTATTTACTATGCAACACCGAATAGCAGTCGTCAATTCTTTATTCATGATGTGGAATAGTCCCCCTATACATATCAAAAGCACAGAAAAGTGTTTTAAAAACTAAAAGGATTTAAATATCGCATTACACAAAAGGCAATTAGCGATCCATTGACCTATTAAAGTACGATTTCTTTAATAATAATTTAATTTCTTATTCTCAATTTCTATCCAATCTTCTCTTTCAATTCTTCCTTTTTTTCTACTTTTAATTAAATTAGTTCAAGATGATTTTTTTTTTTTTTTTTTTTTTTCATTGGAAGGTGAGAAATCTTCATAGACACTATCGGCCCGGAGCCTATAGCAGTGTGAGATTCTTACTTACTAAAAAAAACACCTCCTTATGCAAACCACGACTGAGATCACACTCAACAAGCAGTTCTTCTATCGCATTTTAATTTGTTTTTATAAGATATCCTGCAGGCGATTTTCCATTGAAAATTCCTGTGTACTTAAGAAAAATTACGCGCTGCTAATCACCGCGCTAGATCGAGAGGCTTAGTTCTTTTCAGACGGCGCAATAAATTTGTCTCGTCGAGGATCTGTTGAACAGAAATATTCGTATGACCTTGTAATCGATTATTATGTTTTCGCGCAAACATTTCTGAATGTTTTCGACTCCCAAGTCTCTGTAGATATCATCGTTTCTAATGTACCACGGCGCATTAACAATACCTCGAAGAACTTTGTTTTGGAATGACTGTAATACATTAATGTTACTATTTTTAGTACAACCCCAAAGTTGTACACCATATGTCCAGATCGGTCTAAGCACTTGCTTGTATAACAGCAGTTTGTTCTCTAAGCTAAGCTTGGAATACTTTCCAATAAGCCAGTAAATATCTCTATATTTGATTTCAAGCTCTTCACGTTTTTTCTTGACGTGTGCTCTCCATTTTAGTTTGGCGTCGAGTTTGGCCTCGTTCGCGTAAGGAATTCGTACTGCGTTGATAAACACCGGTGGATTCTCAATTTTCTTGAGAGTGAAGTTCACGTGGACAGACTTGTTTTCATTAAGCGCGATTCGCCAAGCCTTTGTCCAATTGTTAATCCGTGTAAGGGCACGTTGCAACTTGGCAGTTGCTTCTTCGTTTTAGCCGTTGCCAAATAGCAGTGTCATCAGCAAATGTGGCTAAGACAGTGTCGTTCGTTTGCGGTATATCACGGCTAAAAAGCAAATATAGCAGAGGGCCAAGTACACTTCCTTGTGGAATATTCGTTTCCGTGTCTCACACGGAAGAGTGGGTCTTCCAGATATGAACCTAAAATACAAGACAATTGCCGGGGTAGGGCTTGTCGGAGTTTATATTTAAGGCCTTCATTCCATACCTTATCAAAGGCTTTCGAAACGTCAAGGAATGCGCTTGAATAGACTAACTTACACTCGATTGCTCGTTCAATTACATCGGTTATTCGATGCACTTAGTCAACTGTAGAGTGTTGGCTTCTAAAGCCAAATTGATGATCAGGCAAGAGGGAATTTGTGACGGTAATTGGTTTAAGACGATTAAGAAGGATTCGATCGAAGACCTTCGATGTAATCGGGAGAAGCGATATTGGTCTATATGACTTGACCTCTGTCAGCGGTTTACCGGGTTTCGGAACCATAATAACTTCAGCTACTTTCCACTGGTGCGGTACGTGCTCTAATCTAATACTGGCATTTATAAGATAGAGCAGCTTTAGCAAACCTCTTTTCGGCAACGCTTTAAGTACCTCTCCCGTTATTAGGTCATATCCCGGGGCTTTATTGGGCTTAAGCGTGTCTATAACTTGTCTAAGTTCCCTAAGTGTAGCCTTTTCTACTGGAATGTAGAAAAGGTGTGTCGTCACGTCTAGCGTATTCACATTCTCTGGAAGCACCCCCCATCGAATGGTTTAAACGTTTCTGCAAGACGTTTTATCTTGTGGTGCCCGGGTTTCATGCCAATTTTTCCGCGCTCTTCGTTTCTTCCTTATTATTTCTCTGATTTCCGGTGGATATTTTATGCCGACTTTGGGAACTTTGTTCGATTCGCGGGGAGTGTTCTTCCAGGCCGCTTGTTGTATGACTTCAAGAAAACGTTCAACTTCTTTTACAAGTTGATACGGCGTTCTAAGTGCTACTTTCAACTCAGTATTGTCTACAACGTCTATTCGGAAATCTTCCCAGTGAGTTTTGTTGTTAGTTAATCTGGGTGGTCCTTGTTTCCTAACCAAGGATTCGAACAGTGAGAGGATAACTGGAGAATGATCGGAGAAAAGATCGAAGCCCTCTTCAACTTTGACGTAACTAGCGTTTACTCCTTTTCCGATAATGAAGTCTATTAGATCGGGTGTTTTGGCGACATCCTAGGGCTAATATGTCGGCTTGCCTGTTGAGTAAAAATAGCAACCACATTTCATACCAGCCCTGAAAAGAGTTTTGCCTTTTCGAGAGATACATCTTCAGTCCCAAAAGGTGTGCTTCGCGTTAAAGTCGCCACCAATAATGAAGATTGGTCCAAGAGAGTTGAATAGGTCAATAAATTCGTGTTTTTCTATTTTGCAGCGCGATTGACAATATATTGAGGATTTTTTAGCGCGCACCACGGTCATTCGAAATTTGTCAAGTTCAATTATTGCTTCCAAAGTATGTTCAATGCAGTCTCTTATGAATAGGGATGACCCGCCTCTTGCGTTGGATGGATGATGACCGTGGTTGTCGCGGTAACCTTTTAGTTCCACGCGCGATTCTGTTGCCAGGTGAGTTTCAGAAATTAAACATATGTCAATTACTTTTTCCTGCATGAAAATATTTAGGTCATCAAGCCTTTTCTGTAGCCCGTTGGCATTCCACGCAAGTATATTGAGCTTCTTTGCCAGTTCGACTATTATCTTATTTATTTTAGTCTGTTCTTCTAGTCTCTCGAGAATTACTGATAACACATTTGAGGCAGGATCCGGTAATGTACAGTTAGTCATATTAACTCGCCCCGCTATTTGCGCGTAAGTTTTTCCACTTTCCACTTGCGCATTGTTATTTTTGACGTTGTTGTTATTGGTGATTTTAGCGTTTGTCACCATTACCTTCTTTAAAGGCTTTGGAGTAGGACCGCTGTTGTTATTTCTCATTCTAGCTGTCCCTGCGTTTTTCAAAGGCTTCGTTTTTGATTGATCTCGTTGCTTTTGCAACTCCTTCGTGACTTCGCAGCCTCGATAATTAGCTGGATGTTTTCCCTTGTAGTTAATGTATATCGCTGGGGACTCTTTCGCGGCATTGCACTCTCGAGTCAGATGTTTGCCAGCGCATTTTACACAGCGAGGTTCCTTCTGGCGGTAGGCCTGAGTATGGCTAAATCCCTGGCAACGTGTACATTGGGGAATCAGCCTAGAGTTTTTCCGCGGAGGTTCAATTTTGAAAACAACTCCCAAAATTGAATTTATGGCATAAATTCTTTCTAGGCTTTTGCTTTTGTCGAAAACTAGCCTAAAGAGGGGAAGACCGCGTCTTGGGGTCGTCCTCTCGATTTCAACATTGCGCTGTTTTTGCGCAAGTATATTAACTGCGTCGATTATCTTAAAGTCCTTATTTTTAAGGTCATTTACGATGTTTTCTTTAAGGCAAGAGGGATACAATCCTCTAGCTACAACGCGTTTGGGTCTTTCCGTTTTAATTTCGTACGTATGCCATTGAATCTTCACGGAATTTAATTTTTGCGAAAGCGAACGGTAGTTGTCTGGATTAATGACATTAATAGTCCATGTATCATTATTGCGAGATCTAACTTTATAATCGGTTGAGCACAGTGATTTCAGGATTATGTGCAACTTGTTGTAGTCCGAGTTTCCAGAAACGTTTATTGGCGGCGGCGGTCTTTGCTTGGGTTGCTTTGTTGCCTTATCGACCTCAGCAGTGTTAAAGCTGGTTTGCTTCTTTGTTTGTTCAATATCAGGCGGGGAAGTAGCTTTGCACTTCTTACCTGGCTTTTTTTTTAGTATCAAGTCCGTTTTGCGGACTAGCTCTTCTTCGTCTGTGTGAAAACTCGAGTTTTCGGGGCGGTCAAGTAGCGAAACAGACTCAGACTCAGATTTAGATTGCGGCTTAATGGCATCTAGTTGCTTTTTTAGTTCGGCACAGAGCAATTCCATATTTTGGAGTCTGGCGCGGAGATCAGAATTTTCGCGTTCGATATTTTGTAGCTTATTTGGTGTAATGCCATTGCCCTGAGCTACCGACTGTGTTTGGTCTTTGCTTTCGTATGATTTTCCTAGCGATCCGCGTGCTGGAGATCTCGTGACCCTTGAGCATTTTTTAAAGGGGTTCTGGTTTATATTTGTGTTATTTTAAATATTATTTGAACTTATTTTAGTTTCCACTAGTAGCGGAGAAAGGGTAGTCCGTCTGTCCAAAGATCCGCATTAGACAGATAAGGCTGGCTGATCCGGAGGTCGCCAACTATCCGCAAGATGATATTTGTGCACTAAGTTTTTGATATGAATTTAAGTGCGCAAATACAATAAGAAAAAGATAAATAGATAGGAATGTAAGACGTGAGCTTGTGGATTAAAAATATCTTTGAATAAGAGCTTTCAGAACGTTTCAAACTAGAGTTAAAATTGGTTACGCATATTATCTATGATAGCCAACTTTATACCATATGATTCTAAGGGTGTTTTCATCGAACTATGAAAACTATGAAAACTAGAAAATATGAAATTATTGTTGAAAAATATATATTTTACATATGGTATATTTCCCTTTAACTGGAGTTCAGGAACCGTGCCTCGTCTGTATTTCTTCAAAAGCACTAAAGAGAAATCTTACGGAAAGTAAAGGGAAAAGAGAAGTCCTGTCACTGCAACTGGAAATCACAAATGAACCTCAAGACATAGTGCATGCAAATACAAATTTTCTCTGCCTCAGAGCTAAGCGAGCATTGTGAGTTTTGGTGTGCGACACAGAGAATATTCGTATTCCTTTGTTGGTTATAAGGTTGTAAAGGATTTTGTTTTCTTTCTTTAAAGACGCTTTTCCTTCGGTTCAGGATGGCGATATTAAAAGGTTGATTATGCGAACTACCTCAGTCACCACGGCATACAAATCTTCATTCAAAATATCCCACAAAAAGGAAAAAAAAAAATCAGATCAAAAACCTCTACTCCAAAATAAAAATAAAAAACTGTACAAAAGGGATGCAAGGAAAAAAGTGTTCTTCTATTTATTAAAAAATAAAATAAAAATACATCGAAATTGTTCCTTGAAGGAAAATAATGCAGGTCAACGGAAACCATTGGTATGCAATAGTTGGAGGTATAGTCGCCAGATAGTAATGGATTCAAAGAAGGACTGCAGAACTGTCAACAAAGGACCTGTACGGAAAGTAGGGAAGCCGCGAGTTCAAAGAAGATTCAGGATGTAACACCCTTTTAAAAAAACGAAAAAAAAATATATATATATATTGTATATATAACTTTTTAAGCAATGAGAGGTATCCAAGATGCAGCAGAAGGACATGGGCTTGTTGTCATCCTCGTAGTCGTAGACGCCGTCATCGTTCGTCGCTATTGTGCACGTAGTCGACGGTAGGCGACAATCTCGTTTTTCCTGTTGTTTCATTGTTAAATCGGAAAAGGAAGGTGGAATATTTGGATCAACACTTTTCTCTCATATCCTTCTTTCTCCCAAATGAAAGAACAACAATAAATATAACATAAATATAAAAATAAGAAAATAAATAAAAATATATATATAAGCAAGGATTTCCTGGAGCATCTACCCGTAGCCATACACAATAACGGGGGCAAATACCAGCGCCCAACACAAAGGACACAGATATATACTTGTACATATACACATACATTTAAATATAATAAGAAAGGTTTTCCTTTGGGGATTTTTCACTTTCTATGTGGTTTTTCGCTTTATGTTGGTGGTTTTATTCAAATGTGAAAATAATTATGTAAGATGCATTGTGTTGGGAGGTTAAAGTTGCTTTCGTTCGAAACTCGAACCAAAATGAACGACTGCAACAGAAAAATAATAATAAAAAGTAATAAAAAAGCCTCCCATGGCTGCTTTTGTTTGTTCAAAAGTCGGAGTTTTCTGTGCTTGTCATTTAGTTTAATATTTTAGTTTAACCATTTTTATCCTCAAACTGGAAAAAAAACAACAGGCAGCCGGATGCTCTGTAGTGAAGCATAAAATCGGAAGTACTTAAGACAACTTAATGGAGTGAATGTACATTTCAACATAAAATTTGGAACAAGCATCAACTTCACCAGGCAAGATGTACTCCTAGCCCAGGAATTGTCATTTTTGGGGAGATTTTCGCCATTGAAATGAAAATTTTGTTGGGGAATGGAAACGGAGTCATTAATAAACAGAAAAGTTTATACTTTTTTTTTTAATAACAGTCCTGGTACTCATATACATAGGATTTTTATATGAAAAAGAGAAAAGTTTCGATTGTGGGAATGATATACTTTGACCCAAATCAACATAACATACGAGTACATATTTATTATAGGAATAACTAGCATTTTGACATCCACGTTTTAAAATATTTTTAAAGATCTCAATATATGGGAAAACATTGAACGAATAACATCAACCAACTGAGGGAACAGTTTTGTCATCATATTTGTTTATATAGGAGTATATTATAAAATGTTCACATTATGATAAATTTTGATGTGATTTTGCCAAAATCTCATTTCGTGTAGAGGGGTTCAAATATCATATCTTCCAGAAGACTTTTTTAACCAACTAATTAAAGACTTTTTATATTGGAAAAATCAATCTGTTGTAATAGGTATGTGGCTTCGATTGCGTACTAACGACCTTCCACTATTATATTTGGTTAACTTCGAGTGCAATGCGATCGCACTATCTCCATGTTAGAACTTTAACAAATTTTAGTTTTATTAAAGTGACTTCTTCATTACAGGAAACTAAAACTCACAATTTCTCAATTAAATTTAAAGAATATACGATTTAACTTTTAAGAAAGATCTTGTTGGTGCACGTTCCTTTGTTGCCACCTGAATCGAAATGTTGCATGAAACGTATTTTCCCCACTGCTTGTTAATGTTCAGTCTAGCATATGAGCCGCAAGCCGTGGGAAGTATGTGCCTACTGAAATAGTGTTTCCACTGTGTGTCGAACAACCACAGTATTCCCCTTAAACGCTAGTGCCATACCAAACTACACCTTTCCATTATACCGTGTCAGATACTAAAGGGTGATTCATCGTGAGGTTTGACTTATAATGTAAAATAAAACACATTAATTTGAAAGGGAACTTAAAATTTTTACTATCAGCTAATAATTCATGGCATTTACTTTTCAAAAACGATATCATGTAAATATAGCGACTGGTATCTCGCGGATAACACAACTAATATTGGATTCCAAAGTGTCAATCATGGCTGGCTTATTCCCGAAGACCTGAGAATTTACATATCCCCACAGAAAATATTCTAAAGGTGTGATATCGCACGATCTAGGCGGCCAATTTATTGTAGAAAAACGTGTGATTAAGTGCTCACCAAACCGATTTCTCAACAAGTCCATTGTTTTACGCGCTGTATGGCTCGTAGCGCTGTCTTGTGGAAACCAGAGGCTCACCGAGACCACCTGCTTGAATTTCGTATAGCGATAACGGTTACCATTAACGGTAACATTCTGATGTGCCTCATTTTTGAAGAAATATGGACCAATGATTCCACCAGCCCATAAACCTCACCATACCGTTGTTTTTAATGAATGTAATGTTAGCTCTTGGTACTCTTCGGGTTGCTCATCAGCCCAGATACGACAATTTTGTTTATTAACGTATCCATTGAACCAGAAATGGGCTTCATCACTGAACGAAATTTCACGATAAAAGAAAGGATTTTAATTGAGTTTTTTCAAGAGCCCATTCACTGAAAATATGACGCAAATTCAAGTCACCTGGCTTCAACTCTTGCACAAGTTGAATTTGGTACGCTTTTAGGCCGAGATCCTCACGTAAAATACGAAGTTGTCGAATATGCCAAGCCAAGCTGCTGAGCAAGACGATGAATCGATTCGTCATGGTCTTATCAGTCGAATATCATCCACTAATGTAAACGCGGACTCAAATTTGCGAATGGTATTGGCAATAGTGGTTTCAGTTTGTCGACTATACGCACCGTAAGTTGCTCAATTCGCACGAAATACATTTCTCACGGAATACTGATTTTCGTAATACAGTTGAACAATTTGGAGACGCTATTGTAGTGTGGGTCTTTCGCCAAACGATACTGAACAAAAATGGCAAAGCAGTTTGATAGGAGTCACGTGTGATCTGTCAAGAAAAGCCTATTGAAAATCAAACCTTACGATGAATCACCCTATACTTTACAGATGTTTTGACCATCTCTGGTGTAACTCACTATTGTTTTGGTTCGATTGTTCGATTGAGTTTTAGTCGGTCGATAGTTTATTTACCTATTTTCCGACTGATATCGATCTGCTATTATTTTGCGCTCCCGTTAGATATGGGATAGGGTCCATCATAAGATGGAGTGAGTCTCCTTATAATAGCATCGTTTCGGATGGAAAAAAAAGTATTTGTATTTCCTCATGTCTTTTTATTATTTTTCGGCCATGATGATTCACCTTTACCGATTTGAAAGATTCCACGGTGTTCCAGAGGTGCTTCGCGAACTCGTGTGCGTTTGCTTCATCGTGTGTTGAGTGGAAAAACTCACCAGGCACTCTTAAAGTTGTTTTGTAGAGCTGTTCTGCTATTGTTGTTTTCAGATCTTTCTTATTCATCGTACGTTATCTCAACAGTACGAATGGTTAGATATCTGCCCATTGGGAGGTATTGTGGCATTTTAGCGCCGCCTTTGGTGTGCGGTGATACCACATAATCATTCTTTTTTCTTCGAGATAGTATGCCATTGTTCTGAGATGCTTGATGTCTAATAAATTCATCAACTGTTCCAAAAGTTCGCTTTTGAACTGTCGTTCTTGATCTGCAATGATGTGAGGATGTACCGAAAATATCGTAATGGTGATAAAGAGCCAACAAGGTCGATATTTAGACTGTTTAATACGGTTTTCGGTCGACGGGTACGTGTGAGTAGAAGCGCAAACGTACCTCCACGCTTTCAAACGTTGGCATCATGTACAACATCTAATCTACTGCTGACAATCTTTTCAAAAATATAGCCATACAAACCGCTCCGTGACCATTTCTACAGTTGATGGAATAACGGGATACGTTATTCATTACGTATGGTAACGAAAGAGTGAATATTTCGTGTTGACACATCTCAATAAATGAAGCGATTGATATATGTATGAATGGGAAATTTCTTTAGTCTCTAAGCAATTTCCCACAAGAAATATAAAAGTTCCTTATCCTGTTGCTATTTGTTGGTCAATTGTTCGTAGTTAATGTGTTTGCAGACGCGACTTCCGAAATCCGCAGGTTTCCTCTCCAGAAATGTATTTTGTATTCCGGTGAATTGTTCGATAAAGTCTACATAACGTACATGCATTGTAGATGCCTTTTCTGGATTTTGTTTGATCGGTTAATATACAGAACTTACGGTCTTCAAGCATATAGCGAAGTGATTCCGTTAGTTACTCCACTGCGCGGACATTAATGAAAATACGCGCTCTACAGTTGCGTTACGGCCGGGAATAATGAAAACGTATTGACAAATTTTCTTGAATTGATGAAGCTCGTGTGACGTTTCAGTCTCAAAAACCTTCACCCATCTTCCACTGATATTTTTTGTTTTCCATTCCTCGCTTTCTATGTTTCTTGCAATAATGTCCTTCAAGTGCATAAATTAAGGAAAACAGTTAACGCCGTTAATAGATGCCCCCTTTTTGTTCAAATATAAGATACTCTGCTCTATATTAATCCACTCTGGAACCTTGGTTAAATTCATCCAGTCGGATGATTTGTAATGATCCAATTGTGACACCCATTCTCAATATAATCGATAGCAATGTTGTAAAACTTTACCACCTTATTTTCATTTTTTTTTTATTTCAGTTTCTAGATCGGGGTTTGTTGTTTTAAGACCATGCATAGTACTAATTGCTTAGCCATCATACCAATAAAATTTGAGACTTTACTCTCTTGGAATATTTTTCTCATATTATCAATGAGCTCCTTGACTTCAATGATAGTGATGCCTGATTTTACATTTTGAATGTCTGCTTATGAAAGAGAAAAGACTGAGAATGTATAACTGAAAAATAAACATCCGCCAAGGGGTTTCTAAAAAAATCCAATTAATAGATTCGGTGCATTTGTTTCATTCTCAAAGAATTCTTTCAGTGGTTCCGACATCTTTAAAATGCTGTCGATGGCTGGCATCAGGGATTCACCTGGTACGCAAAAAAGATAATATTGGAATAAGACTTCTACAAATTCGCAAAAAGTTATAAGCCTCTCTGTTCTGACTGTATAGATTGAGATATGTATATTTAAAAAACCTTATTGACAATTATTTTATAATCAATCGCTAGTGTATCTGCAGCTATTGATACTGAAATGTGCAGGATAGCCCGCGCTTTCTATTTCTCTTTTAAGTTCTGTCTTGAATTTGTTAAACACATTGCCCAGCCCACTTCTTTTATCTCCCCCAAAAATTGTATTAGTATTATCGCCACAGAAAGCCATTTACTTCGCAGAAAAAGTATTTAGGTCGTTTAGCGATTTCAGACAATAATTAGTTATAGTATCTGAAGTTTCATCCGGTAGAGCTTGCAATCTAAGTAATTTTGTTATAATACCTTCTTTCGGCTTTCTGCTTTGTGGTTATTTGCATCGATGCCTATAAAATGAGACAGATTCCAAATGCGAAACACACTGAGATAAAGTATAAGGTGCCAGAATATATTACAAATTTTGATGTTTTTCTTGCCCATCTCGCAGCTCTTATATCACTTACCAGATTTGATATTCATCTCTTAAATATGACTAAATGAATCGGAAAATTCTAACCTCAGCAATGTTCTTCACTTTTTATCCTATTCCGCGGTATTTTATAGAAGTGATTTTCAGTGTAAGATATCCAGCCGTTACCTTAAAAATGCTGATTTAATTTGAATTATTTAAACATTATACAGGGTTTTCCAATAGGGACTTGAAAACTTTGAATTTAATTTATGAACGCACTCTTTCACGAATCATCAAACTGTCACTGTCAATTTATTCAGTAAACTCAACATTTTCATCATGGTAAAGTACACTAACGATCAACGTCTGCAAATTATAAAAATTTCTACAGATCTTCGGAGTCGCAAAATCATCTTCAGTGACGAAGATCATTTTTGGCTCAATGGATTCGTCGATAAGCAAAATATGCGTTATTGGTCGGGTGAAAACCCACATGTGCTTCATGAATCACCACTTCATCCACAAAAAAACAACTGTTTGGTGCGGTTTGCATGCCGGCGGCGTTATTGGGCCATATTTTTTCGTCGACGATAACGACCATCACGTTACTGTGAATGGTCAGCGTTATCGCGCCATGATCACCGATTATTTTTGGCCCGAATTGGAAGATATGGACTTGAACGACATGTGGTTTCAACAGGATGGTGCCACAAGCCACTCAGCACAAGCTACAATCGATTTATTGAAGAGTAAGTATGATGAGCGTGTTATCTCAAGACATGGGCCAGTCGATTGGCCGCCTCTTTTGTGCGATTTAACGCCGCTTGACTATTTTCTGTGGGGCTACGTTGAGTCATTGATTTATGCCAACACGCCAATGACATTGGAAGAGCTCAGAGCCAACATTGAACGCAAAATAGAGCCAATAATCGACCGCTGCAAACGTGCCCGCGGTGGCCACATGAACGTAGTAGAGTTCCATTCATAAATGTTTTGATTGTACTTCAAGCCAATAGTAAAGTTTTTGAAATATCTCAAATGGTTTGCCTTTTATTTAAAAGAAAAAGAAAACCCTATGTTTGTTATATTTAGTTTTGTTTATTATTACTGTTTTGTTTGTTAGATTGCATTTATGTACTATTACCGCTTTTGTGGTGAAATTTTCTGGGTACGGTACCTTAACAATAATCTTATTTCTGATTTATATGACACTAATAATAATAATAAGCCTCAGAAACTCTTTTTAATTTTCATCAACGATGAAACAACGAGAAAAAAAAACAAGAGCTACTTCTAATCCAATATATTCCTTTGCTGACGACGTATATTCGTTCCCTGACTCATGTTCCTGTTCTTTGGCTGTAAAACGAGAACGGCAGCATATGTTAAGCTCATTAAATTCTTATGTTAACAGTATAACTAACTAAAGAAGCACTAATAGAGTATAATTTAATGCTTCCAAAACACAATGCTGTCTGCTGTCGTTAAAGGGGTAATCTAATGTTCGATCTTCAAAAAATCGATTTTTGTTTTTTTTTTTTTTGCATATTTTTAAAGTTTTATAAGTTTAGAATATACAGTAAAAATTGAAGATCTATACACTAAGTTATTTTAAAGTTACAGAACATAATAGGGGAAAGCGAAGCCTACAGCTGCGGCGCAGCTCCAGCCTGGATTTGACCGATTCGGCTGAAATTTTAACACAATATTCTACACATGAATGGTTCTGTCCGGTACTAGAATTTGGTTTTTTATCCACCTTTTTTATCTCGATTTTAAATCGAAAAAACAGTCGATTTTTAAAATTGCTTTTTTGTTGTTTTTTATTCAAATCTTTTAAATTTGATTAAAAATCTTCTTGGAATTTTGATTTAAGGTAATTACAAAACGTGCAATCAAGGGGACCAGCCATTTAATTTTTTTTGAAGAGACCTACTTTACCATGGCGGTCCCAGAAGTACACCGCCTGACCATTACATGGAGGTAGTTGTTTGAAAATATCACTGTATTGGAAAGTACGCAGTCTATAAAGCATATGTTTCGTAATACATGGCATGATGACGACCATTTATTTTTTCTTTTTTCGTTGTTGATCCATGAAGCAGTTTTCAGTTTTCACATTCGGATATTTTTTATTCTGCGGAATTAGAAACTAGGCTTCTCATGCTCGAAGCATATGCCTCAAAGATTGATATTATACAAACCGAAATTGAAGTGCTGGAGAGAAGGAGCTGAATAGCAATCGGCGATCGGCATTTGAGGATAGCTACTGTGCCAAAAAACAAAAATTCTTACGCTACTCGGATCGTAGAAGCCACGTACATCACCGCCATGTGCAGATAATTCTTTGTTGGTACAAGTACCAAAGGCGAAAAATGCAAATCTTCCAAAAATCACATTAACAAAGTTTTCGGGAAACTATATAGACTGGCCGAACTTTAATTCGATGTTTTATACTTTAAACACACATCACATAATGTGATTTGGAAAGCGCTTTGCTTCAAGGATCTACGAGGAAAGGAAGCAACTTCTAATCTTAGTAGTGCAAGCTTATTTTGTAACATAAGTGATCATATCATTTACAATTGCCAACACTTCATGCACTTCCTATCGCAAGACGTATTTAAACTGTTTAAACTGCCTGCGAAAGGGGCATTTATTAAGATTATGGAATTCAAGAGGTTTCAAACAGTCTAAAGAACGACATAATACATTGCTTCATTTAGTTAACACTAACCCAGCTAATTTTAAGGAAAATATAGTTTTTTGCCCGTCCACATCAACTCACCTGTCAGGCATATCATCAAATCGTAGTAATAATAACAACGTGTTTGCCTTGTCATCACAATCGAACTTATCTACTAGCCATTCATCCTCATATAAGTTTTTTGTATTTCTTGCTACGGCTTTTATTCTAGTTCGCGATATATACGTCAAATTTGTTCCAGCTAGAGCCTAACTAGATTCTGCCTCTGAGCTATATTTTTTAACAATTCGTTTTGCTCAGCTACTGGCGGTTGATCAAACAAATGTAGAAAGGTCAGTTTATGGAATCGACACCGCAAGCACACTAGCATCACGTTCCTGTCAAGAATATTATATTCTTCCGTCAATAACTGATTGTAAGCGTAATGATATTTTGGATCCTAACTCCCTGAACCTACATAAAAACATAGCCTTTTCTTTGAAATTAAACAAAAATATAAAGATTTCATGTAAGAGTATAAATAACTTAAACATCTGAGGTTAGCATCTCCAAACATACTTCAAAGTAGGCACTATTTTCTACCGCATCATTGTCTCTTAAAGGAAGAAAACATTACAACAAATCTTCACATTGTTTTCGATGGTTCGGCTCAAACCACCATGGGTTTATCACTAAATAACCTTCTTGTAGATGGATCAACTATTCAGAACGATTTGTTTACAATTTTATTAAAATTTCGTACGCATCACTTGGCAGCCACAGCCGACATTGCAAAAATGTACAGCTGCGCTAGCATTCAGAGTCCAGGTCAAAACATGCAATGTATCCTTTGGCATTAAAATAGCTCTGAAGATCTTCAAATTTTTTACGTTAGACACCATAACTCATGGCACAGGATCTGCTACCTTTTTATCTAAAAGTCCCTTAATTCAGCTCGTTCGAGATGATCAACAAAATTTTTATTTATTCAAAGATAGTACTCTCCGACTTCTATGTTGACGACATGTTGATAGGCGCTGATACACTCGCAGAATTGCTGCAAATTGAGGATCAAATCAACTCGTTGTTGTCAGCAGGCGGATTTTACCTACACTCGATTCCCGCAGAAGACAAAGAAGAGTTTCTGCAGATAGACGAAAATGATGTCACGAAGGCGTTAGGGCTTATCTGGCAGCGAAATGCAGATGAGTTCAGGTTGTCAAAGAAGGAATTTTCACCGACAGGTAGGTTGAAGGAGAAATTTGATTGGGATAAAATACTTCCTGAGCATCTTCATTTATCTTGACTTAACTTTTTGAATGAATTAAGCTCTATAAATAAGATACGAATACCACGCTATGCCTTCCACACAAAGGCTACATTTCAATTATATGGCTTTGCTGTTGCAAGTCAACAAGCATATAGCTCGTGTATCTACGTTAGAAGCGAATGTGAAAATAAAAGGGTGGAGGTAAGGCTTCTATGCTCTAAATCAAAGATTGTTCTGATAGATACGATTTTGATAGCTAGGCTTGAGCTTTGCGCTGCATTTATTTTGGTGGCATCAATTCAACACGTCATTCGAATCATATCTATAAACTTCACAGATGTTTTTTGTTGGTCGGACTTTACGATCGTTCTTGCATAACTAAAGTACTTTTGTTGCAAATAGAGTATCAAAAATTCAAGTTTTCACGAAAAACTTTAGCTGGCGGCATATTCGAAGCAATCCAGCCGACGTTCTTTCACGTTGGATGGGTCCCCCAAATTTATGTGGAAATGAACTCTGGTTTCAAGTACCTTCATTTCTACTTAAACAAATGCCTGAGTGGCCAACGTAAGAAAGGTACCATCAACAAGAAATACCTAAGCGGAAAACATCAAAACTTTGCTTCACATCGACTAAAATAATGGATCTTACTTCTTAATGCAAATTTCTTAACAACTTCGAACCGCTTGGTTCGAACATTTGCTTTCGTCAAACGTTTCATAGCAAACGCTATGAGTTTTGTTTAGTATGACATTGGCTTAAGGTAAATCAATAGGGCCATTCAAATCATATGCTGAATACAAGTAAATTCAAGGCGGCATTGATATTGCAAAAAATAGTGCTCTAAAAAATCTTTGTCCATTCATCGGCGATTTTAACCTTCTACGTGTGGGCGGCAGGCTGAAAATCTTGTCATTAAATTTTGATGCTCTAAACATCAAATAATTCTTCCAAGGTATCACACATTTACTCAGACGCTAGTAACACACTTTCACATCGTGAACAAATACGCAGGATGTCAAGCTTGTTTCGTTATTTTGAGAGAGCGATTTTGGCCTTTAGGAGGGAGACACAATATTAGGAGGGTTATAAATAAATGCGTCCGAAGTTTTACAGCATGACCAGTGGTTATAAGTTAGCTTATGGGAGAACTACCAGTGCAACGCGTAAAACCGTCGAAACTGGAGTGGATTTTTGCGGACCATTTTACATGAGGTTAGGGATAAGAGGAAGCGGTCCTATTCTATTAATACATACGTAAGCCTTTTCATCTGCATGTGTAGTAAAGCTCTGGAACTTGCAGCAGATTTGTCTTCTGAATCATTTTAAGCAGTATTTCAACGCTTCATTACACGCCGAGGAAAACCATGCATGATATATTCGGATAATGCCACTAATTTTGTAGGAGCCAATTCACAGCTGATGGTGTTTAAGGACATATTTGACGACAGTAAACAAATATATAAGAATATTCAAAGGACATGCGTCGAAAAGAGGATTGAATGGAGGTTTATTCGCGTGCGATCTCCGCACTTTGGAGGACTTTGTTACTTCATACTTTAATTTGTCAAATAGAAGCTGTAATAAATTCTCGCCCTTTATGTCCAATTTCACACCCGCGCATTTCTTGACTGGCAGCCCTTTGAATTCCATTGCAGAGTCTGATTTCACTACGAAAAAAAACAAGTCAACTTGTAAATTGGTAGCAAACAGTTTGGAACGAAAACTTACCGGCTTTGAAATGGCCGCTAGGTCGAGTTGTTAGCACCTTTTCTGGATCCGGTAATCTAGTTCGTGTTGTTGGCATCAAAACCCGAGGCGGCATTTTAAGAAGAGTCATTTCAAAGATATGCGTATTACTAATAAGAGACAACAACGACGACGACAACGAAGATGTTATTGAAAGCAAGGGATTCAACGTGGGGAGAATGTTGAATAATTGTTTTACATTGTAACAAACACAATTTTTAAATTCAATTGAGAAATATTTTTGTCAATTTTGCCAATAGCATTCCGCCCCTTCAAGCTTAAACCGTAACGCCCATCTAGCTATGATAGCTCATCAGTATACCCTTAAACCCATTTTCGTACGTACTCTAAAATATCATAATTCGTTCCTAAGCCGCAAAACTTGCTTATGGAATGCCCTACCTAGTTCTTTATTTCCTAGTCATTATAACCTTCAAACATTTAAAACCAACGTTCATCGGCACCTGTCTTTCCGTACTCCCTAATTTTCCTTCGCCCTCGCTGGGTACAAGCATTTTCATGGTACTCAAATCCCTTGAGCGCGTGCAAATTATATAAAAAAAAAATCTCCTTTGGGTTTTAGTTCTTTGGTGAGCTATCCTATAAACCTTCATAGAAACAACGATATATCCTACCAAACAAATGTTCACTATCTCAAAATAACTAATCACAGAAAGTCGCGTCAGAAGATATAACGTCCCTTTAAAAAAACATTCCTAAAATTTTTATTTACTGCACTTAATCCTGTATTTATTTATTTATTTA
The DNA here is from genome assembly GCA_907269105.1 of Volucella inanis. Classification (NCBI taxonomy): domain Eukaryota; kingdom Metazoa; phylum Arthropoda; class Insecta; order Diptera; family Syrphidae; genus Volucella; species Volucella inanis. Next base: position 144,069,598 of record OU026153.1, read on the forward strand.
TTTATTTTTTTAATACCTTAACACTCAAAAGGGTATGACTACTGTTAAAAAAAAATCGGATTGAGAGAGAGAGAAAGACGTTTGGGCTCAGTGGTTATTTCGCTCTATGGGTGGCATCCAACATTTATTGGGGAGATTAAATTATTAGCGCAATTGGACTTGTTGTTGTATTTAACTCAACCATTCATCTCGCTAGATCTTAGTTGCCTAAAAAATGTCTTTCGTGCATAGCAAGTATTGAACCTTGAACCGTCCGATTGGGAAGTCAATATACTACCACTTGAGCCACAGCCACCCACAGCTTTAACCTGAGAGTTAGGAAGCTTACAGCACAAGTGATCCATCAATTTATTTTGACATATTTTTACAGAAGCTTCAATTTCACCTTTCAAACAGCAGTCGTTTAGTCAACAAAGAACAAAGTTAAAAAAATCTGATGAATTTATCACTCCTCAAGAAAATTAAGTTCAAGAATAAACTTCGTATTAAAGTTATAAAGCATCCCCACAACACAAGGCTTAAACAGTGTAACGATAAACTTTGTAATGAACTTAAAACTGAAATTCTGCATTGTAAGGAAACTTATTGTTGGAAAAAAAATTGCCTATATAGGGTGATTCATCATGAGCTTTGATTTATAATGTAAAATATTATTAAAAAATTACGTAAATTTGAAAGTGAACTTAAAACTTGTTAATAAAATCCTAGATAAAGTTAAGCTAAAAGTTAATGTATTCATACAGGATTGTAAATGACTTTTCAGAAGTGCCAATTTTTTTTACGATTACGATTTTAATATAACTCAAAATATAAATAAGATAAGATAAGATAGTAAGATAGTATTGTCCAAATATTGTTTAACTCTGTAAGTTTTTCCCTTAAAAATGGGTCTGATCCAGAGATTTATAATATACAGTGTGACTGACTCGAACTGCAACTTTTTAAAATGCTATAATTTTTTGATAAAATTTATTGTTCCAAAGCAAAAAATGTTGGAAAATACATCAATTTTCAAATTGTATCAGTAATTTTCAATATGTTCACCTTTGGTACGAATAATGGCCTTGAGACGGCCGAAGAAAGCATCGCACGCTGCACGCAAGTGGCTCATTGGACCATTTCCAGCGAAGTGCTTGATTGAGGTGGTCCAAAATTTGGTGTTTTTTAGTGCCAATCTTCGCCTTCAAAATACCCCAGACAAAGAAATCCAACGGATTTGCATCGGGAGAATTTGCAATCCATTGCGTCGAAGAAATGAAGTGTGGAACATTGTTTTTTTAACCGATCTTGGTTAACGCGCGCTTTGTGAGACGGTGCCGAGTCTTATTGAAATTTTTACGGTCTCCGACCGAAATGATTGTTTACCCAAGGCTTCAATACTGTCTCTAAGACAGTTTCACGGTGTACGATCGCATTAATTTTGACGCCACGAGCGGAGGGCGACCATCGGCGGTTATGGCGGCCCAAACCATCACCGTCGGTGCTGCCTGCTTTCTGGTGGCCGTTCAAAGGTGTACATTTTCGGAGGACATCTCTGGCAAGTAAACTCATTTGTCATTTTGTTTGTTGACATATTGCTCTATAACAAATAGCGACTCATCGGAAGAAACCAAATTCGGCAACTCACCACTTTCGTGCAAGCGTAGCAACTCCTTCGCTCTTTCGACTCTAACTTTTTTCTGTTGCGGTGTATGATTATGTGCTTCTCGGAACTTCAAAAGCTTGAGTCCAAGCTCATTTTTCAGTATATGTTGCATCAGTTCCAACGATATTTTGTGCTCACGAGCCATTTTTCTTCCACTTCGACGCGGATTTCGATTAATTCGAGCCTTCACTTTCCGAATCATTTCTGCCGATGTTGCTGTTTTTTTTATGACCACTTCCATGGCGCTTTGCAACCCTGCCAGTATCACGGCAACGAGCTATGGTTCGAAACACAAATAATTTATTCACGTTGAGGTGCTGGATGGCACCATAACCATAGCTACGTGTGGTTTTCCAGCAATTGATTATCAAAACCTTTAACACAATGCGAATAATATGATTTTCGATAACATTTTAAAAAATATTTTTTACTATATTTCTGATGTCTTGAGTTTTATCTTAAACCAAGCTATACAAAAAGGGGGTTTTTCAGATTCGCTTAAGTTAGTAGTTGTTATTCCGCTGCACAAAAATGAGGAACTTCGTGTTTAAAAAATTATCGTCTCATCTCACCATTGTCTTAAGTTTTGTCTTAAGTTTTTGAAAAATGTATTTTAGAAAGTTGTTCTTTTTGGATAAAATCTATTTCTTTAGTGATGTATAATTCAGTTTCAGGAAAAGCAAATCGACATAAGGAGCTGTTTTGAAACTGTGTAGGAGACTTTACCCTAGTTTTAATGAGACAAAATATCTGCCTCCCTGTTCAGTGATAAAACTAAGGCTTTCGACAACGTTGATCATACTCTGTTAATCTAGAAACTTTATAGAGTAGGTTTTCTTTATGATTGGTTTGAAGATAATTTTAGTCTTGAAAGTGTATTAACATTGAACTTCCATTTTAAGCCTGATCCTATTCTTATTCCGTTTTTGTCCAAAATGTTTATTTTGTTCTGAAAAAAAAAAAACATTTTAATTTGCTTATTGCTGTAAATAATGACTTAGATATTCTTCACAAATGGTTTTGTGCACACAAACTAATTATAAGTGATAAGACAAACGACGAGTACATGATTTTCAATATTTTAGGTAACACCTGTCAAGTGATTGTAAGATATCATTCGCCTTGTTGTCCAAAGTATAGTTTATTCAATCTGTGTACTCGTGCACATATACAAAGTGTTATATTAGGTGTCTTAATATCAAACATGTAGCAAGCTTTAAATATGTATTTAGGTATAATTTTGGATACCAGGTTGCTGGAAAGATTACACTTAAAATTTGCAACAACGCTTAAAGAACGTCCTGAAATAGTTTAACCAACTTTTCCTTTATTGCAGTCATCATTAAATTTAGTTTATAATGATTTGTTCAAATCTAAAATGCAATACAGGCTTGCGTGCTGGGGTGAAATTCATGCTAATAAAATTGAAATTTTTTTTCGCACAACATGCAATTTTGAGCTGTTTAGAATATCCAAAAAAAATAGCAAATGTACCCTGCATAAAGAAAATTCACTTCTCTCACTTCTACAAAGTCATTTCGCCTCGGTTATTCAGCAACTTGCCTGAAATTCTGAGATGCGAAATACATAGAGATCTTTCTCTCTTAACAAACTTAACATCTTTCTTTTTTTCTATTGACCATCAAGAAATAAAATCTTTACTAATAATATATCATTATAATTTAATTGTATGAACTAGATTTGTTATTGTTATTATTAATATTTTATTTTGATTATTTATTTAAAGATTAAAGTTGTGATTGTTATTATAAATTTTTTTTATTATTATTTATTTAGGATTGATACAAAAAAATCGATTTCAGGTCAGGTACGCTTCCAGCACCCCCGCTTACTGCTCTATTATTTTCAATAGTTTATTAAGTCAACATTTATACCTTTTTAAAAGGTTATGAATTGAGAAATTTATTTCTGTAATCTTTACTCGAATTAACTTAAATTTTTTTTGAGTAATCATCTTTAATTTAAAGCCTTGATTTCTAAAGCCTGAATAATTTTTTGACATAATTTTTTTAAAGTAATCTTTTGTTCACAGCTATCATTAGAATGTAATGCATGTATTGTATATATTTTAATTCGTGCGGTCTTTTTCAACATTTGAACGTTTATTTATTCAAAGTATTGCCCATCTGAAGCTATGACTTTTTCCCATCTTTCTGGAAATTTGTGGATCCCATCCCAAAAGAACTGCGCCGGTTTGGCAGCCAAGAATGAATCAAGCCAATTTTTGATATTCTGCTCTGATGTGAACCGTTCTGCATCGACCGGAACAAATGGTAGTCAGAAGGGGCAAGGTCTGGGCTATAAGGCGGGTGGCGACTCAACATCCACTGTTTTCCAAATAGTTCTTAACCGGAATAGCAACGTGGGGCCGAGCGTTGTCATGATGGAAAATTATTGCCTTTTGTCCGGTCGCATATTGCGGGCGTTTTTTGGCTACCGCTCCCTTCAAACGGATTAATTTTGTTCGGTAGCATTGTCTCTTGATGGTTTCACCCGGTTTTAGCAGCTCATAATACAGCACACCCATTTGATCCCACCAAATACAGAGCATTACCTTCGCGAAATGGATATTCGGCTTTGCCGTTGATTTGGCTGGTTGGCCGGGTTTCACATATGATTTTTTGCGCTTGGGGTTGCCGTAATGGATTCATTTTTCACCACCAGTAACAATCCGATGCAAAAATGACTTCCTTTCGTGATGTTCCAGCAGCATTTCGGACATGCAAACCCGCCTTTCGACGTCTCTCGGCTTGAGTTCATGTGGAACCCAATTTCCTTGCTTTTGAATACATCCAGCTGCCTTTAAACGTTTCAAAATGGCTGATTGAGTGACATCCAAATATTCTGCGAGCTCTTCTTGTATTTGGCAACAATCTCCATAGAGTAATGCTTCCAGTTCTTCATCTTCAAACTTTTTGAAGTAAACTTATCGTTTACTTTTTATTTTTATTTTCCTCTTCTTTCCTCAAATTGCATTGTTATATCGTATTAATTGCTAAATTCAAATTTACCCTCATCAATATTGATATTAGTATGCTTTTAATCTAGTGGTCAATCGCCACTCGTCCTTGACAACTGAATGTATCATACAAGTAACCTCCTTGACCGCCAGAATGCGCAGCTACTGCCTTGAAGTCCGTTATTATTTAGGCAGATATGCCAAATTTCAGTGTGATACTGTCCTTAGTTTTGTTTTGACAGCTGAGTGTTGTTGACGTGTTTGGCATCATGTTGAGTATGGAAAAAAACGATTTTCGTTCTCTCATAAAACATTAATTTTTGATAGGCAAAACGGCGAAGGAAACAAAAGAAAAGTTGGATAAGTATTATGGGGCTAATGCTCCGTCAGATTACACCGTCAAATATTGGTTTCTACAGTTTTGTAGTGGGCGCAACTCCACTACCGATCAAGTTCGCAGCAGCAGGCCCTCCGATGCGGTTACAGAGGACAATGTCAAAAAAATACATGAAATGGTGTTGCCTGACCAAAAAGGGAAGGTGCGCGAGTTAGCAGATACCACAAAAATTAGTACTGAGCGCACACGCCATATTTTGGGCAATGTTCTGCATATGAAAAAGTTATTCTGCCGCTGGGTGCCGCGCATACTCACTCCTGACCACAAACACGAACGCGAGAGCATTTCGAAAGAGTGTTTGAACTTGCTGATGCAGAATCGGGCAAACTTTTGGCGTCGATTGGTAACTGTTGAACACCAGAGAACAGAATGAGTGCCCGGTAATGGTACGAGTGCTCCGAAGCTCTAAGGGAGGCTCGATGGGTCGGAAAAGTTATGGCGTCAGTTTTCTGGGATTGTCATGGCATACTTTTCGGGAATACCTCGAAAAGGGAAAAACCATCAACAGCGAGTATTTATTGGAGTGATTGAAGGCCAAAATCACTGCAAAACGGCCTCACATGAAGCGAAAAAAATTGTTTTTGCAAGACAATGCACCGGCCCACAAGAGCATCGCAACCATGGCTAAAATCAATGACTTACGGCTTCAATTACTGTCGCATCCACCGTATTCGCCCGATTTGGTTCTCTCGGACTATTATCTCTTCCCAAACCTCAAAAGATGGTTCATCAATAAAAAATTCAGCTTACGCGAGGAAATCATCGACGCCACGGAGGAATATTTTGCAGACCTTCCGGAAAATTACTTTTCGGACGGGGTCAAGAAGTTGGAAAATCGCTGGAATAAGTCTATCAAACTAAAAGTAGACTATATTGAATAAAATAAAAAAAAAAACATTAAAAAAAAATCTTTTTTTATTCCCAAGGAGGTTAATTTTCACCCCATCTAGTATTTTATTATATCTTAAAGCACACTTTAATTTTCCCCCTTTTTTACACCTGTAAATTAAATAACTGTTAGTTAGTTAGTTAGTTCTGACATTGAAATAAAGTTCAGAAAATAAAAAAGTTCGGCTCCCGACTTCGATGGTGCTGATAATAATAAATGATATGTCTTTCCGATCGCTGCTATATAGTGGTGTAAAATCCCTTAAACATTGAAACCACAGATGCGTGGTCCCTGTACGGATTCAATAATATTAGTGTGATCCACTCAATTAAAATGTCCTCAATATCGGCGCATGTCTTATCACGGACTCTCGCCCTTAAGAACCCATGGTATATACAGAAAGCTAATTTCTTTTCAGGATCGTTTCTCTCGAATAGAGCAGCATCAGGATTTATGGTTATGCTCAGTATCCACAATTGTTTGGGAGTGGCTCAAGATATTGATGTAGAACTGACAGTGCTACATTTTTATGATGCACAAACCCATAAGAATTGCAAAGATATAAAAATATACTGCTTTACGTCACTCCCACCAAGTCATTATTGATGAATATTATCATAAGACGTTTGCTTAACACTTTTCGCCTAGGCCCATCAGAAATGTAATATAGGGTTCCAAAAAGATCACCTTGAGGTAAATATTGTATTTCACAGATTTTTAGCTAAAAGAAAATTAAATGTTGTCATTTGTGACTCTGACCTTAAACATTGCATCAACCTAAAATGCGATCAGTCGGAAAAGTTGGCCTTACACAACTGATAGTTTTATTTCCTTCATATTTTAATGATACGAATATAGAAACGTTGGGCAATGGATTCGATATCGGAGTTTCTTACAAAAACTGACCGCCCATAAGAACAGATCAAAATGTCGATAACGAGGTTCAACGTTAAACCGTTCTTCTAGAAAGAAAAACTATCTCAGGAACCTTTTAGTCGGATTTTAAGTTCCCCTTGTATCCGTAAAAATTATCAGTACAATACTACTGGACTGCTAGCACAATTGATTTTATCATACTTTTCTTCACTTTTTGGTTGAAAATATTTTGAAAGACATGATAAAGCGTACTGAAATACGAATACTTCCGAAACTTGGCTGATCGAAGGAACTACTCAAGATATGCAAACTTAACTTGAAGGCATACCTACATACCAGTTAAAGCAAAAATGTCTACATATATATTTTCAAAACTTGCAGAGTTCTTAAATTATCATTGGCCACGCTATTACGTACATACATACGTTGGAAATGCACTGGATTCCAAATCAATTGCAAGCGTTTCATTAATGCCAAAGGGATTAACATTTAAAAATTCCTGCATGTACCCTAATGAAAAGTTAAATATAAAATAGACCTACATATACATACTCGTATGTTACCTAATGAAATGAGTACAAGTTCAGTTGTGTTCAGGCACACTGGCAGGGTCGTTTGGTGAAAAGACTTTTAGCCAAATTGAATTTTAAATTACCACATTAATTGGGATGTTTGCCAAAAGTTTTTGTCATGTGCTTCTTTGTTTGTAGTGCACTTTCTTTTTTTCTCTTGGTTTTTTTTTTTTTGAGTTTGTTGAGAGTGATTAACAACACTTTACCAATGCCAACTCCCGCCAACGCGTAAGTAAACATGTCACCAGAGACTGAGAACATATACTACATACAAAAGTTTAAGTCATCACACGCAAAAGCCATGAACTCACACCAACGAAGACGAACAGAAGGACTTGGTATCGACTTTCAGCGTTGACAGATGTTGTGCAACAAGTATATCAATGAACGTGCCGTAATGATTTGACAGTATCCTTAATCTTCTGCTACAAAAAAAGGGCAGCGAGTTATAAAAAGAGTACATAAAAGTTTGCTTTATAACTGCCAAAGTTACTTAGATAGTTGAGTGTCAAATTAATAATATTTCTTTGTCGAAATTTTTCAAACTTCAAAATGGTGGAACAACTTTTTGGCATCAATGTTCTGGCAAAACGAAAGCAATTCTAGCTTAAATTAGTTACTTAGTTTAATGATGATGAATGACAACTATACTTGACCAAGTGAAATAATTTTAACTTGAACTTTTGAAAGGTTTTCCCCCTTCCTTATCGAAGGAATCCTAGATATTTGATTTATTATAAGGAAGGCAATTTTTGTCATCTGTAAAGAACTTGGATTTGGCCCGCAGCGTAGTGCCTGCCTTACCTCCCAGTGATGGTCCCTGGTAACTCCATGAGTAAACCCTCACATCATACCTGGAAGAATTGTGTTTAACTCATAACTGAACATAATCTTTCAAAAGGCAGAACTCAGTGGGCGGTCACCGTTGCTTTCGATAAGCAGTAAATGAGGTGAAACCAAATGCTGTCAACAAGAATTGACACACAATATTAACAAACTCAGCAGAATATCACAGTCGATAGCTAAAAGTTTGAGGTAGCAAGGAACTTTTTTTTTTACTTTGGTATTGCTTTAAATTCTACCAACAACATTTCAGCATACCATAAATAAAACGAAACATTATTCTTGCCAATCTCTTTGCGCTAAGAAGATAATTGAGTTGTAATGGCTTATCCAAGAAAAAAAAGCTTAAAAGACTCTATATAAGACGTTCATCTCAGTCCTACTTTATGGCGCTGAAGTATGTACTCTATCTTTCTATCCATCGAAAGCAGATGAAGACATATGTCGTTTCGAGAGAAAAATTCTTCGAAAAATATTCGGTCTCGTTTGCGTTGACGAACTATACGAGCTGTACAGCGACATCGACCTAGTCAGAAAACATCGCATCAGTCACTTAAAATCGCTAGGACTATAGAGAATGGGCACCAATTCTCCGGCCCACAGAGTAGCAATGCAGTAAAGGGAGACATCACCTAAGGGGACTTAGACCGATTATGAGTGCGCAACTATAGGCAGGTAGTAAAAAAGAATATAAATCGTTTTTGGGCAAAATTCACAACCTTGTGGTCATTACCAGTCAGAATGATTACACACCGGGACTTTTTTTGTTATTGGTATTGTCCTAAATAATAAATAATTTAGGTTTTCTTTTCTGATTGTTTGAATTTTCTCAGATATGGAAGTCTTCTTTTATAACACCGATACGCAAAGAGGGACTAAAGAGCGAAGTCACTAATTACCGCCCGATAGCTAAGCTTTCACATATACCCAAACTCCGAGAAAGCATTTTGTTAGAAGCCTTAAGCTTCCAGTGCAAATCTCTTATTTCCCCTAATCAACACGGCTTTCTGAAAGTTAGATCAACTACCACTAACCTCGTCGAATTCGTGTCCTCTGTTCTTTCAACCTTAGAATTTGCTAAAGAAGTTGAAGTTATAACAACTGGTTTCAGTAAGACTTTTGACAAGATATCGCATAAACTAATCCTGTTCAAATTGTCCGACCTGGGCTTTGAAGCCATTTTGGTTAAATGGATATCTTCGTTTCGGCCCCTTTCTTGGTCACTTCAGGTGTTCCTCAACGAAGTCACCTAGGTCCACTTCTCTTCATCCTAACCATTAACGATCTTGAAAGGGTCATTCACTACTCAGCGCTTTCTCTCTATGCTGACGGTTCCAAATTTTGTAAACCCATTTACTCACAACACGACTCCAAATAGATCTTAATAGCTTTTCCACCTGGTGCATCAAGAACTGTCAATCGGTTACCTTTTCACGTAAGTGCAACAAGTCTACTCCCCGAACTTAAGTTCTCCATAGCCAACCTTTATCCCTCGTTCAGACTATCCGCGACCTTGGCATATTATGCAACAGGGAGCTTAATTTCCGTGTGCATATCGATGAGATAATTACCAAAGCAAACTCATCGCTTGGATTCGGTAAAATATGTTCCAAGGAATTCTGTAACCCGTAACTGACCAGATCACTATACATCACTTACGTTCGCCCCCTTCACGAGTACGCTAGCCAAGCATGGTGTCCCTTTTAATGAGTTCATGTAACCCGAATTGAGAGGATCCGGCGTCGTTTTCTTCGATTTGCTCTTTGAGGTCTACCTTGAGACGATCCTCTAACCTTACCTCCCTATCGAGACGGTCTCAAACTGAATACCCTTGAGGAACGTAGGGACACAGCAGACATTCTCTTCATTCACCGACTCCTCTCAGGCTTCGTCAATTGCATGTTTCCTTTGAACTCCATTTTCTTAAACACTAACCATCGAAACTACGTTGCCCCCACCTCTTTTATCTATCAACTCACCGCACCACATATGGCTATAACGAACCAATCGATTTTAACGATTTTAATCGCAGCAAACTTTTCCTCAAATTCGATCTTCTTCATCATCCCTAGCCTTAAAACCCTAACTAAATACTATGTATTTTAGTTTTTAAGTCCTAGTGTTTTAAGCTTGAATTAAGCCAAATAAATGGGGACGTTAGCCCCCACCAAAATTAAAGAATTTCTACTTTGTACTCGTTGATGAAATCTTATGGCCCTTTATAGGCAATAATGAGCATCAACTCACGAAGCCTCAACACTGTTAACATATAAAGCAGATATTACCGCAATCCCAAAAGTGCGATGGAAAGGAAGACGATGCTGATTTAAGTTTGGGTTTGCTATTCGAAAAATATCTAAGCAAAAATGAAGCTCACATCGACTCGAATCATTACCTAGTTGCAGCCAGGGTATGAATCCTCAAGAAAGGCCGCTAACCTCATTCACAAACCGGCCATTGGGGATAATCATTCTGATGTGATTGGTTTCAAAGGGCCGACACAAAGAAAATTATGGTTTTACGATGAACGCAGGCAGATACATGAAACCAAACAAGAAGCATGTAAAACTGAGCTGCTCGTGAGCTCTACGAGTAGAAAAGAAGGGAAGTGCAAAGGATTGTCGATAAAAAAAAGAGAGAATACTAGAAGTACGCGATCGAGGAAATGATGAGATGTTGCTGAAGGAATGACATTGAAAGCTTAACCAGAGAATCAAACACACATTACAGAACTAGAAGCACTAAAAAGACCGCATCTAAGCTGGCGCCCGCAAGTGAAAGATACTTCAACCAACTTGAAGTGCATCACTGGAGGTTGTTGGAGAAATATCGTGCTACATGTAGAAAGTTGTTGATTAAGGTATATGTTCGCCGCGGAATGTAGCGCCAACTAAGAGTTAAAAGAAGAAATACAAGGCATATGAGAAAAATATTGTCGGTATAGTTCAACCCTAGATGTCACTTGCAAATGAACTATTGTTTCAGACATGGATTAGGCTAAAATATCGAGATAAAGTAAGAAGAGGGTTCATTGCATCTCACCCTTGAAAGTGGAAACTATACAGATCTTTGCATATGCTAATGGACAATCTATACATATCCACTAAAGTCCTATATAAAAATGAGGTATTTTTGGCGTAAAAAATACATACGTTTATCTCCTTTTGTTAATCTTACTGCCATTTTAGTTGCTGATAGGTAACATTTTTTCAGAAATTAAATAAATAAAGTTATATAATTCCCTATTTACGAATCCCACTTGACTATGCTACATCTGGAGGCACTGCTGTTTAACCCTTGAGGCTGTCAAGAGATAATAATTTAGAGTAACAGAGTCCAAGTGGCATCTCTCGAAAAAAAACCATGCAACTTCTCAAAAACCCCCTTAATACTTTACGAATGCCAACGAGTAGTTCTAAATGGCATTGCTATGGTGCTTAAGTGAAAGCAGATGTTTGTGTTATACCAACAAGCTTTGTAAGTCAGATTGGGGTTTCAGAGTGAAAAATCACATGAGTACGTGGTTGGGGAAAAGTTCAGATTCAGACTGCAGTGAAAACAGTAGATCCTTGGTGCTTGGTAAGTGGTGAAAGTAGATTCATCTTGTTTCTCCATTTTTTTTCTTCGGTTTCTTTTTATTTTTATTTTTTTTAGTGTATTTGTTTGAAGTTGGTATCGCCTCCTCTTAAATAAACAGTGTTGTTACGCGCAACCGAATGTTGAGTACGAAATGATATGAAAGTTTTCACACAAAAACATTGTCTTACCAAAGTAACCGCAGACTGAATAGTACAATATAATACAAATGTACTCATATATGTTGTATCTGCTGTAGGGTATTGTATACGGCTGAGTATTTTGTTTGGGAACTTTTGCTTTTGGCAACTTTTCTCTGCCATCGAATCTGTCAGTTGCAATGGTTGAATGCTTTGAAAAATGTTCGTCTAACGTCTGTAATTGAAACAAATGGGAACATACCTGTGAAGATATTCTTTTAGGCCAAGGAGTTTTTTAACGCTCGGAACTAATCCGAAAATGGGAAAATAAAACAATGAAATGCGGTAGGATCAAATATTTACTACAGTGGAATAGTGACCATTAGATAAACTCCAGTCTGTCCATGTTATGATTAGTCTCTAGTCTGAAGGGCCATGCCCTAGGTAGCATAGCATATGTTTTCCTAACGTATATCGCTGTAAGGGCTTATCTAGTTAAATAAATTATGCAGCTTGTTTCCTTCTCGCTATTTACTATTAGTTTTGCTTTTCTTCTCCGATCAAAGTTAGGATTGACCTTAAACATGGCCTTTAAACATCTCTAAAGGCCTGAAGAACAGATAGATTCTTTCAATGTGTCGTCTGTCTTTTCGGCTTATCCATTCTGCATTTGTCTAAAATAACTTACTTATTAAGGTGTCGCTACAGTTCGGGGTGAACCAAGCCTCTCTAGTTGACCCGATCTTTAACTATCTGCTTCCAGTTGCTACCTTTAAGTATGGTTATTCTTCTTGTGCATGCCATCAGCCAAAGGAATAAAAGTCTTTTATGCCTCTACACGTTGCCTAAGTAAATTTTTTGTTGTGTTGGGATTCCTGTATTTAATTGTAGAAAATGCTGCATTGATTGATTTATGATTGCAGTACAGATAGATTGTTAGATATACTCTTTCGTAATTTTTAACGAACAAAAGTGTTAAAACGGTACCTTTTTTGAAATACATATATGTTACAAAGCTGTTTTTTAGAGTTTTAGACTGTTTTGTTTAAATAAAATAAAAGCTCAAAATGAGACCTTATTTGACCTTTAACTCCTATTGAAAAGTCTGATACCCCAGAAAAAGAAAATTCCACATAGCTTTTAGTATGGCCAAGCCTTTTAGTTTTATACTGCCAGGAAGTATTAACTCACAATAAACATAGAATTCCAATACATATCTTTTGCACCTATAGATATGTGTTTCAAAAGGTTGTGTGTTTTTGCGGAATCCCTTTTAGGATTAACAAACAAGTGGACTTTTTCTGTTTCCTGATGTTGCTCGGCCTATCTAAATGGAAAACATTTTTTGAACTGAAATTTATAGCAAAATGCTTTTCGAATATTGCTTTACGTTTTAAAACACTAATCGCAAAGTAAGTGCAGCCGTTAAGGCCGCAGAAAATTCTTTAAATCTCACAGGCTAGTCACTTGCGTTGTTACTAATTTAACAGTTGCTTCTATATTGGTGGATAAAGTAACCACTTAGACTTCGTACGATCGACCTATTGCTGATTAACAACTTCTTGCTTAAGTGAAAATAAAATAGTTATACTATCATTCGATCCAAACAAATATGCAGAACAACAATGTTACCTTAAAACATTTAAAAAATCGACGGAGTTCAAGCACAAAAATAATTCCAAGTCCCTTAACTTTTACCCTCGAAACCAGATCAAATTTTTCCACATAAACTGCCACTTCAAAAACAGAGAAAACTAATTAATCCGAAAAGCTTAGATACTTGTCTTGCAATTTGTTTGCGGGATTGTTACAGCCACGGTCTTACTCATAAACAAAATTATTGAAAAGCAGAAGCCTCAAAACCACAAACTCAAATGAGATGCTCATTCCTCAAAAAATATTACAGTTTTGTTTCGGCTTTACCTATAAAAGCCTCAGTCTCCATCCCTCAATTTTTAGCCGGTAAAGCTACCTTTATTAATGAAATAAATCTTAAACACACTTTAAACAGTCGGCTTATAAAGTTTTGAACCACATTGAAGACGGATGCTGTTACAATGGGCTTGCTTTCCTGTTACTTGTGTCTTTCCCTTGCTATTTATGTTCTGTCCAGGAGATCAGTAAATTCACCCACACAAGATGTATGAAAGAACAAATACGAGTAGTTGGGCATAGTATGGGTATATAACGTTAATGGACTGTGGAACTCTTGTTAGTTATAGGGGGATCTAGAACTCAGTTTGAATGTGTTAAAGAGAAAACTTTAGTCATAAATAGGATACATATGTATATACATACATTAGAATTAATTAGGTTTTCCACAAATTGTTGTCTAATTTATTTTTAAAGTCGATCTGAGTGGTTTGTAGACCCATCAACAAATGATTTCAGATGGAACCATTTTTATTTATTTATTGGTTTTCTAGAGTAGATACCAAAGTGTGGCTGCTGGTTGATTACTATCCTTCATCTATGAGAATCAGCGGTAACATATATTGTTAATATGTATTACTTACACAAAATGTATATATCCATACATAAACATTTGTGTAAAAAATATAACTAGATTCTCAAAGGTGAAATTTTCCGAGATGTTACTATTACTACAATACTCTGTTAAATATATATTTATCTATGCCCACAAATATCTCATTGGCCTTTCAAAAAGTTGCATTGGTGAACCAAATAATTGTACCTTTAACCAGATCACATTAGTATTTCCTTCATTCGTTGGAAGCACTACTCGAGTATGAAGTGAAATTGATTTGAAGCAGATACTTGAAATTAATCAGGCGAGGGAGAGAGTACTAGCTCAAGTTTATATCACCAACATCGTTGAGTATCCTTGAGAGTACCTTTACTACTAACGCAGTTTTGATTTAAACCACACTCTGGGATCAAGAGAAGCGGGCTACCATCGCCAAATTAAATCAATATCCCTCCAGCTCAGGCATGGCCGTATCGATATTAAGATGGATATGGTCGAACCTGCCAATCGAATTCTAGAATTTGTGCTGGGGGAATAGAAACGTGTTTTCGTATTGTAATGTTGTCGAGTATTCGTGCTGGCGTGTGGTGGTGTATCGTGTTGATGTGCAATCGTGTAATTTTTTCGTGTTGTCTTTGATCCTTGGCATAGTATTCAGAAACATTATCAATTCATGCAATGAATCCAACAGCACACAATGCCTTTATTGACGAAAAGCTATCCGTGTCGCTGAGAGTTTAGTTTGAAACCAGCCTTGCATCTGCGAAATAAAAAATTAAATAAAATAAAAAGTGTGGTAAAACCGTTCGTGTGAAGTTTTTCGGCAGGTCAAATACCATTTTGGGAGTTATTTCAGATGATTTTTACTATGAGACATTACATTTGAACTTCTAAATGTCTTTTTGTATTTTTGTAAGAGTAGGTACTACAATAGCTTTTGCATTTCATTATATCTTAATAGCTTCACTGAATACTTTCGAATTCTGCAAAGACAATGAAGTTTTCAAACTTCGGCTTGTCTTCGAGAAAACAAATGTACGTGCAGTTGTTGTCCATTTTTTGGTCCTAGATTTTGGTCGCAGTCTGACTTATAAATATAATGGATGATTATTTAAACTTTAGTTTTAATTTTCAAAAAAACACAAACAAATTGCCAAAGTGTATCCAATTTTTATGTGACCTTATAAGTCAATGCTTATTATTTACTTTTTAAAGAATATTTCATGTAAATGTTGACCACGATTACGTCTTAAGTTTTCCATACGGAGAGTTCAATTTGGAATCACTTTTTCGAGCATATTGGCTGGTATCTCGACAATAACACTTGTAATATTGTCTTGCAAGGGTGGTAATTGACGCTGGCTTATCAGAATATACGAGTGATTTGACGTAGCTCGTATAAAATGGTCAAAAAGCGTCAAATTGCATAATCTAGCCGACTAATTCATCGGTCCAAGACGAGAGATAAATTGCTCACCAAACTCATTTCTCAATTGGCCCATTGATTCGCATACTGTGTGATATGTAGCGCTGCCTTACTTGAACCACATGTCTATCAGGTTCAGCTTGTGCATTTTGACGAAAAAAAAAAATCGAAAATAGTTGAACGATAGTGGGCACATTGTAGGTAACGTTGTTCTCAAGGTCATCTTTGAAAAAATATGGAGCAATGATTCCGCCAGACCATGTAGCGTACCAAACAGTGCATTTTCCTTATGCATTGGTAGCTCTTGTACTGCCTGGTGTCGCTCATCGGAACAAATGCGGCAGTTTTGTTTACTCACATACCCATTCAAACAGAAGTGAGCTTCGTCGTTGAAGACAATTTTTCGATAAAAAAACAATTTAGGTCAAAGTTTTTATTCAACATTCAACATTGTCGCTGCACTATAAATAGTAATAGCAATAGTATAAATATAAATAGTTGACAAATTACAGACCCTTTCTAAGGCCGCTGAGAAATCTTCTTCCGGAATTCTTCGTAGCATTTCATTGAATAGCTTCCACGTCAGCAAAAGCCTCTCCTTTCATGGCAGTCTTTACTTTAGTGAATAGAGAAAACTCAGCTAGGGTCAAATCCGCCGTCCATAATACTGATATTAATCACAGAAACTTATGTTTATTGGAGTTGCACGCAATACTATAATAATGTTCATGACATGCGGTTATATCTAACCCCTCACAATATAGTTTGCAGTAAACCATATGATTGAAAATATAGTGAAAGAAGATTTTAAATATACTAATGGCCTTCTAGTGCCCTCAGGTAATAAGAAATATTGTTAGGCAATATCCTTTTTATCTGAGATTTACATATTGCACTGAACGAGTATCACAATGTGCGGAAAATAAATAAAGGTCATGGAAAAAGGTTCTGCCCTTCTTCTGTCCTGGGTACTTTACGTTCCAATGGGAACAACTAATAAACTCTTACAATGTTAGGCTTGTCGTAATTTAAATATCACAATAAATCCTCAGTTGAAAAGCAACTATATTCCAGTCGTTCAAATTAAAAGTTTTTTTTTATAGTTATGTAGCAATGTTAAGTTGTCTATCGTATGTATATTTTTAGATTCCATTCGATAAGGATTCGAAGCATTTTTGCATGAATAAGCGCTCATAGTATATTACCACTTTCACAGTTTGATCAGGTTGTTGCATTGTTAATAACTCCTTTCTAAATTTGCTGAAACAACATTGCACCCGCGTTATACTAACATTATTACTTACCTCACTCGATTATCAGCTGTATAGCTAGCCACATCATATTTAACCTTTGTTGCTCTCAGCAAAAATAGTTAGATGTTAAGTTTATTTAATAAAAAAAAAGAATGAAATAAGTGTCCGGTTCCATCTGCAACAGCTTTCAAACTTCAATACAGGTCATTTCACGTCCTCAATAATATTGTATTTAAATAGTTAAATCAGTTAAATACCGATTTTAGGAAACTCTTCAGTTCTCTTGGTGACTTTTTAATTGGATGTATGAATAATCTTAACTGTAGATATCGGGATTGGGGTTGTGTACGTGCTAACTCCTGAGGTAACGTTCTGTCTAACCTATTTGCTATGTTGCCTGTCTGTTTCCGTCCAGTCCTACTTATAATCCAGCTGGTTCTCGTGGTCGCCCATCTGTTACATTGACTTTTTTGTCACTAACTTATCTAGTCGTATTTCCCAGCCAGTAACAATTAATGACCTATCTTCAGATCATAATCCAGTTCTTTGTCGGCTTCCCTTTTCAGGTGAAAAACTCGTGCAATATTTCTAGGCTCTGAAACACGCAAATTTGAAAATTTTTTGATCCGAAATCAAATATAGACTTACAAACGTTCCTACCAGCCTGGACGAAGCAAACAGCAAAGATGACATTGACAATATCGTTTCTCAGTTTTCCGAACATATTCTTGGTTCCGCCGATAGAAGTGTGCCAAAAATTGAAAAAAGTTTTCTTGTATAAAGTTTCCAGCTCATGTCTTGGAGTTTGCGTAATATGCACCGAAGATATAGACAGCCCATCTCTCAAAGGCTGGTAAAACACTTCAACAAATTCATAGCAAAGTTTATTCAAACAAAACGTCATGAAGAGTGGAACAGGACAAATCAATACTCTAGACAAATCTTCTAAACCTTACTGGAATATCATGAAATTTACGAAAAGCAATACTAGAAATATTCCTACTCTTACTAACATGGGTGTATCATATCACACTGATCTAGACAAAGCCAATATTTTCTGCCAGGGTTTTGCTAAAAAGCATTGCGTTTCCCTACATCTATTGGACACTTATACAAACGCACTTGTTCAAAACGCGGTACAATGCCTCAATAACCACAACAACTGAAAATGCGTTCATTACTGAGGCTAAGATAGAACTCATCACAGATAACCTCATTGTAAGGAAAACTGGTGGTCTAGATAGAGTACGAAATATTTATTTGAAGAACTTACCTAAGGTTGGAACCAGATATTTAGCTCTCATAATAAATGCTTGTTTCAAAAATTCGATACTTTCCAACTATACCTGTCCTAAAAGTAGGAAAACCTCCGAATGAACCAACTAGCTATAGTCCTATAAGTCTATTGAGTAGCATAAGTAAAATCTATAAAAAAGTAACAAAGGACAAAGTACTCAAAATCATCGATGAACAAAATATACTTCCCAATGAGCAATTTGGCTTTAAGCTCTTTAACCAAATTCTACGAATTTGCAATAGTATTAAGAGGAATCGTGCTATATCAAAATCAACTGGATATTGAAAAGGCATTCGATATTGTGTGGCGCAATAGATTATTGTATAAAATGATCAGATTCGATTTCCCAACGTATATTTATAAAGTTGTCCAGAGTTTTTTGCTTGATCGAAGTTACACAGTTCATATCAATAATAGTAATTCATGTTTGTGTAATGTAGATGCAAGTGTTCCTCAGGGATCAGTTTTTGCACCGATCTTGTTCAACACGGCGGGAATAGTTATTCCATATCTAAACAAAAGTTAATGAGGGAAAGATAAAAGCTATCTTTTTCACAAGAAAAAATAGGAATAATTATTTAAAATTACATTTGATTCTTGAGATATATTTCAGTAAAAAGATATAATAAGATTTTATATTGGTTCCTAAACTTATGAACGAAATAAATATGGTAGTCAGTAAGCATAAACGAAATATCAGAAGCGTTGCTGATTATCTCTATCGCAACTATCAGATGCGAAATGACTTAACAGTAATTTTCATTCCTTTGTACCATTGAAACTGAAGATATTCCTCAGGTTAAACTTACAAATAAACCTCTGGAGTTCAAGTGAGAACTCTTAATTAACCCTTACACTGCCGAACCTTTTTTTGTTAAAAATTATAATATTATTGTAACTTATTTAGTTAATTAATTATGGCCAAGGCACAATAATTATGTCAATATAGCCGACCAAGGTCAATAGCTGATTTTACTATATGTCATTGTATATACCCTACACTACCATTGGGATGGATGGGATGTTTTAAGCTACTCTAATCCCACTGATACTAAATATATTTTCTGTGGGACGTATTGTCCCATTGGTAGCGTAAGGGTTAACGCACTTCGGACTCAGGAAAAAAAAAAACAAGGCCTAGGAGTTTTGGAGTGAAGTTAAGTGTCATTAAAATAATAATTTCAGCAACAAGCTTAAAGTATTGTAACAAATGTATTATACATATGTTTATGATTGCTAAACCAAAAAAATTTTTTTTCGCGAAACCCCATTTTGATTAACAAAAGTGTAATATGCCTCTTCAGATGTCTGGTAACACAAATATAAATTTAATGAATTTAAATACTATATATGGTGATTCATCGTAAGGTTTGATTTATAATGTAAAATAAAGCACATGAATTTGAAAGTGAACTTAAAATTGTTATTATTTGTTAAAAGAACAATTCATGGCACTTATTTTTCAAGAATGATATCAAGTAAATATTGGCCACGACTACGTCTAAGGTGGTCCATTCGGAAGGTCCAATTTTGAGCAACTCGTTCAAGCATAGCGACTGGTATTTCGCGCATAACACGAGTAATGTTGGCTTCCAAAGCGTCAATCGTAACTGGCTTATACCTGAAGACCTGAGACTTTATATATATTATATATTTCTCAACAATTTCATTGTTTCACGCGCTGTATAGCTCGTAGCGCCATCCTGTTGAAACCAGAGCTCACTGAAACCATGAGCTTGAATTTCAGGAGGCACATAGTCCGGGAATATTGCGCGATAGCGGTTACTATTGACGGTAACATTCTGATTTGCCTCATTTTTGAAGAAAATGAAGCCCATAAACCACACCATACTATTGTTTTTAATGGATGTAATGGTAGCTCTTGGTACTCTTCGGGTTGCTTATCAGCTCAAAGACGGCAATTTTGTTTATTAACGTATCCATTGAACCAGAAATGGGCTTTATCACTGAACAAAATTTCACGATAAAACACCGGATTTTCATTGATTTTTTCCAGAGTCGCCTATCTTCAATTCTTGCACAAGATAAATTTTTTACCCTTTTACCATAAGCCGAGATCCTCACGTAAAATACGCCAAGTTGTCGAATACGCCAAGCCAAGCTGCTAAGAACGATGACGAATCGATTCGTCACGGTCTTCGCGTACACTCTCAGCAACAGCTTCTATAGTCTCTTCACTACGTGCTGGATGTGGTCTAACCGGTCGAGTATCATCCAATAATGTAAACTGGGACTCAAATTTGCGAATGGTTTTGGCAATAGTGGTTTCAATAGGTCGATTATGCGCACCGTATCGCACTCCTAGAATCGCACGAAAAACATTTCTCACAAAACGCTGATTTTCATAACACAGCTGAACAATTTGAACACGCTGTTGTGGTATGAGTCTTTCCATGATGACTCATCAAACGATTCTGAACAAAATTACAACAATTTAATAGGAATCACGCGTGATGTGTGAAAAAGAAGCCTATTGAAAATCAAACTTCACAATGAATCACCCTTTACCTGAGGATTGACTCATAAGTCAATCAAAAGAGAATTTACTACAGATAAAATCAAGCCACTGAATCTGGGGTGGTATTAACATCAAATCATATACAATACTTTAAATAAAACGCTTAAATATAACTTATTTAGAACGATTTTATGGACTTGTCAGGATGCTAAAAAAGGGATAGACTCGCATGAACCCTAATCATCTTTCATTCACGGGTCCTCCCAAAAAAGGGACAAATCACCAGGTCCAACCCACCAGGTTGGATAATGATGCGTATAGACATGGGACAAACCTATTTGAAAAGGCGAAGAATATGAATGTCCCAAATATGTATGTACATCTGTAAAATCTCTGTAGCTAGTGCAATCTCTCGTCAGCTCCCTTCAGTGTCACACTCGAAGTTGATTAAGATCCCCTTTCCCTTGTATCCATCACCTTAGATGCAGTCGTCCTCTGCTCTGACCACATTATCTTACAGATAAGCTGATGCATGTTCCCAACAAAGTCTTGTCCTTAAATAGATCAACAGGCTGTTTATCTCCGCAAGCAGCTATATAAGACTAGCTTCGATATTTCTAGCCTTCATCTTTATCCAGTGTGAATGTCTTATTCTGCTTGATGACAGTATTTTGATCATCATCATCATTATAGAGACTGCAGGAGTAATTTTTGCATATTCTCAGTACTGACTACGAATCTACTACTAGTTGTCCATGTCTGCTAAAACTTTTAAACGTATTTCACACAGTAAAAACTCTCCATTTGCTGGTAGTAATAAACGTTTGGTTTGTAATAAACGCAAATCTAACAAAATGTAGTAAAATTTTGCTGGTAGTAATAAACGTTTGGTTTGTAATAAACGCAAATCTAACAAAATGTAGTAAATGTGAACCTATAAAAAATTGTAACATAAAGGTAGACGTGAAATGAAAATTCTATAGTTACATCTCGTAGTTTAATTATGTTTTCGGCTATCAGAATGAAATATGTACATAATTGGTGACCCCGACGTCATTAAATATGTGCAGATAATATCAGTAGGTATCGAGATAAATATATTTTCGACCGCCTATGTTGCGACATGGTTACCCATGTTAACAGTTCCTGAAATAGTCAGAGTTTTCATAAAAAATCATTCATTTTGGAATGTTGAGGTACAGTTATAGTTGTAGTTATCAAAATTCTACGCGGAAGGACTTTTAAAAGACAAAACGAAATAGCACACCATGTTGCAGCGACAGAGAGCAGATATACAAAACCTTAAAAAAAGACTGTTCAAACAGTTTTTAGACTCCCAGCAGAAGCATAAAAAAAGCTACATCAAGATGTAGAGCTTGGGGATAAGCGATTCGAAAAATGTCCAAATTGGCTGTAACAAAGATTTGGCTGCAGCATTAACCATATAACAACCGCGGTATCAGTTCAAATTGTAATGAAGGCTTATAGCAAAATGGCAACATTAGTAGATAAAATCGTCGAAATCAGTTACTTTGCCCAATTATCTGAGTGCTCCGCAGCCGCAACACCATCCCTAAACAATGCTTTCGAACTGCAATCACTTGAACTATCGCGCTAGCGATATAAAACACATCCCTACGCCGTTTTTCCCGCCCACTGAACGCAGTTTGGAAAACTCAAATTTCTCTCACTTTTACAGGCAAACGAAGGAGTTTTTATCGGAAACCTCCACAAATTCTAATTGATAATCTCTAGTTGATAATGGTACCGACATATTTTATCTATCATACCGCCGACCTGATTTTATTAACGAGGTTTACCTTACGATTTGAAGATGAATTGCTTACGCTTATCCTTGGTATCAGACTCCCATTCTATTGGCTGCTTACAATTGTCGACGTTGCTCAACCGATAATTGAACTTGACAGTAAATTCGTCGACTGTCAAACAATTTGCTTAAAAGGAAAGAGGTAATTATTGTATTAACCTGTCAACAATTGATAAATCTTTGTCCTTTCATAAATTTTTATACAAGTCACCGACCGTTACAAAAGATCCACTACTATTTTGCCAACCATGTCGCCTATCTATAGAAGGCGTATCTGCGAAGGCAGTATTTCACTCCACGATGATAGAAGTAATTTTTGGGCCGCCCCTTTCCACTGTCCCACACATCCTCGACTTCACACATTCGCTAGAGGGGAAGTAGATTTTCTCGACAATGGATCTGAAAGCGTATCAGATACCTATTGAACCAAACGGTATACGGTATTCGGTACGTTCGAATTCATGCGCATGAAATTTTGACATAAAAATGCTGCGCAAACTTTTCAGAGATTCATCGACGAATTCATAACGGACTTTGATTTCGCAAACGCTTCCCTCAATGACACCCCCGTGGCATCCGACAACACGAAGCTGCACGAACGACATCTTCCCCGTTTGTTTTCAAAAGCTCCGAGGGTATGGACTTGTATTGTATGGGTGGCCGTTGCTCAAGGGCTATTGGACTGGCTTCCAAATCGGAAGGTTTGATGTTCGAATCCCAGCATCGCCCCAAAGACATACGTTTTTTTCAATTAACAAAATTCAAATAAGATGTGTATTTGACTAGAAATCAACAAGTCCACTTCCACTAATAATTAAGCCTCCCCATTAAATGATGGATGCCACCCATGAAGCGAAATAACCACTGAGCCCGAAACATCGTTCTTTATGTCTCTCTCTCTCTTCCTCTCTCTCTCTCTCTCTCTCTCTCTCTCTCTCTCTCTCTCTCTCTCTCTCTCTCTCTCTCTCTCTCTCTCTATGCAATTTTCCGAAAACCTTAACAGATGCCTCCGGCAATTTAAGGGTATAAATACCCTCTTGAGTGTTAAGTTCTTTGAAAAAAAAACATCTCTAATAATTGACCAAAATGGCATTCGACCTTCACCAGAAGGAATTGAAGTGTTGAAGAGAATCACACATCCAAAAACTGTTAACGAATTCCTTAGATTTCTTGCCATGGCTAATCTTTACCGATGATTTATAGCGAACGCTGCTGAAAAGCAACAAGTTTTTTTCCAACTCATCAAATGTAATAATAAGAACGATAAAATACTCAGTCTTGCTCATGGCAACCCTTAGAACTTTACTCTGAAAAGTTAATACCTGCGCAAGTAAAGTACAGGACATCCCGAGAATATTGTTGCCGAAACTTTCTCAAGCATTGACGCTATCCAGGTACCAGGAGCCGTCAATTACGAAGAGTTATCCAAACCGCAAAAAACGGACAATAAATCGCAAAAATTGTTAGCAGGTATCCAACACTGCACTTAAACTCAAGCCTTATGTCGTTCCGGATACAGATCGAAAAATTTAAGTCGCAACGAGTCTGCTTAACCAAAAGCTTTCGAAAATTTAGTTTCATCAGTACTCAAGGCTCATGTTAACAACAAGATAGTTAAGATAGTTACCGAAAGGTTCGTTTGGCCAGGGATAAAAGAAGATTGCCAGCGAAGTCAGGCTTAGCATGTCAGAAATGAAAACTACACTCTCACAACAAGCCGCCAATTTGATCGTTTGTATTACCTAATCGTTCGTCCACTAGCAACTTTAAATAGGTATCGTTAAGATTTGACCTGTATCGACAGATGCACCCGCTGGCCCGAGGCATATCCAATGGCGTTCGTATATGACGGAAAGTTTGGAGTACCAGTACGCATAACCACGGATCAGGGGTGACTGTTTACATCACAACTGTTCAGAGTTCTAATGCGATTAGTGGGCGCGGAATGCATACATTGGACAGCTAAGCTCCCTAAATCAAATGGCGCGTTGACACCGTGCGCTGAAGAAGCATCATTTACTGAAATGGTTTACGGAACTCAACTCCGTTTACCCTATGAGTTTTTCACGGAAACTTCTTATACAACTCTCGAACATAAATTTGGTAAAAAACTTAAGAGCACGATGTAATCGCTTAGGCCCGCCTCGGGAAGTAACCATTCGTCAAACACAGTTTTCGTCAGGAGACAGCTTCAAACTTCATAATTCGAATTTTTTCATATGCAAATGCAGTTTGAAAACCGCTTCAAACACCCTGTGAAGGTCGATTCCGTGTCTTAGATTGAGAAGAAACATGTAAAAGACATTAGATTTTAAAAACGTGTGAAAGAAGGTGCATAACTTACAGCAACCTACAACAGCTGACAGCAGAAGAGAAAAATTAGTTTACAGAATGACACTTCTTAAGGGGGAGTAGTGTGGCTGTAAGCGGATTCTTATAAACGTAAGCCTAACATACGAGTAATGTAATAAATGTGAACCTAAACAAAATTGTAATAGACAATGAAAAGACGATGACCATGACGCATAGTTCATTGTGGAAAGAAAACGGAAACGTTCATCTATTGTTACATCTCGTTTATTTTGTTATATAGGGTCATCCAACAAGAGGTGCCACTTTTAATCATTTAAAAAATGCAACATGTTTATGAAAAGTAGTGATTTTATTGTGTTCTAAACAATAAACGCTTAGGTCCATAACGGAATATAATATCTGCTAAATTTCCACTTAGCCATTCATTCTTTTGATGAAATTTTCGCATAATTACGGCTATATTTCGCGATTAACAGCTCTCATATTTTCCTTAAGTACATGAATTGTTAGTGAAGCATGGGCGTATACTTTATTTTTATATTTAACATAGCCCCAAAGGGAAAAGTCTAATGGCGTTAAATCGTACGATCTCGGCGACCAATTGAAGCCGGAAACTTGTCACGCAATAGAGCCATTCTTTTTCCTGCTGTGTGACATGTGGTGCCGTTTTGCTGTAAATAAATATCGTCCACTGGATAATATCGTGCTATGGACACCAATTTCAGTTATTAGGTATATATTTTAATTCGTGCGGTTTTTTTTTCACAATTTGAACGTTTATTTAAGAAAAACATGTACAATAGTATTATTTAAAGTATTGCCCATCTGAAGCTATGACTTTTTCTTATCTTTCTGGCAATTTGTGGATCCCATCACAAAAGAACTGCGCCGGCTTGGCAGCCAAGAATGAATCAAGCTAATTTTCGATATTCTACTCTGATGTGAACCGTATTTCAGTGAGGGCGTTCTGCATCGACCGGAACAAATGGTAGTCAGAAGGGGCAAGGTCTGGGCTATAAGGCGGGTGGGGTAAGACTTCCCATCCACTGTTTTCCAAATAGTTCTTTATTGGAATAGCAACGTGGGGCCGAGCGTTGTCATGATGGAAAATTATTGTTTCGTGTCTGGTCGTATATTCAGGGCATTTTTTGGCTACTACTCTCTTCATACGGATTAATTGTGTTCGGTAGCATTGTCCATTGATGGTTTCATCCGGTTTTAGCAGCTCATAATACAGCACACCCATCTGATCCCACCAAATACAGAGCATTATCTTGGCGCCATGGGTATTTGACTTTGCCGTTGATTTGGCTGGTTGGCTGGGATCCATTTTTCATCACCAGTAACAATCCGATGCAAAAATGACTTCCTTTTGTGGCGTTCCAGCAGCATTTCGGATATGCAAAACCGCCTTTTGACGTCTCTTGGCTTAAGTTCATGTGGAACCTAATTTCCTTGCTTTTGAATATATCCAGCTGCCTTTAAACGTTTTGAAATGGCTGCTTAAGTGACACACAAAGATTCTGCGAGTTCTCCTTGTGTTTGGCTACAATCTTCATAGAGTAATGCTTCCAGTTCTTCATCTTCAAACTTTTTTGGCTGGCCAGGACGTTCATCGTCTTCCAAGCCAAAATCACCACTTTTAAATCGTGCAAACCACCTTTGGCACGTTCGCTCAGCTAGCGCATGTTCACCATAAACTTCCACCAAAATACGATGACTTTCGGCAGCAGTTTTCTTCATATTAAAGTAATGAAGAAGAACTCCCTGCAAAAACACTTTTTCAGGCACAAAGTTCGACATATTTGAGTGAAAAAAAATTATTGTTTTTTACGCTTCAAATGAATGAAATATACTGAAATGACGTACAATGACAGTAGCTTTCCAACGCATGTTCCAATGGAATAATAACAATGGATAATAATAACGCCATCTCTTAGCATCTCAAGCTATTGACCTATTTACTGAAACGGTTGCACCAGCATCGTTTTCGTAGGAGTATTGCCCTATGACACCACCAGTCCAAAATCGCAACAAACTGTCACTCGTTGTGTATAGAGAGGTTGTTCCATTATTTCTCTTGAATTTTCAAAGGCCTAGATGCGAAAATTTTATTCATTTACATAGAGAAAATGAGTCTCATCATTCAGAATAGTTTTGTGTAAAAAATCATCTTCTTCATTCATTTTCAGCATTCAATCAGCGAAAGTGCGGCATTGTGTGTGGTCTGCTGTCTTCAATCCTTGTATTAACCCCACCATATAAGTATAGAGGCTAAGACCTACAGGATTGCACCTACGGTGCAAAATGGTTCGGGATTGGCTCAATCCCTGTGATCGTTTCAAAATTAACAAACCTTAGTTCTCAGTCATATTCTTAGCTACGGTGGCGTTATTTTCAGTTGGCCTTACATTATTAACCTGTCCGAGATGTTCAAAGTTTTGCTTAAGTTCACTATAGCTGTGCGGGATTGCACCTGATGATGACCAACAATAGTACTATACTATATACTATACTATACTATATTATGACTTTTGGCGAGTGCGTGTCGATCCGTATTTAATAACCTTATAGCTTTTGCTTACCAACAATTATCACAATGATAGTTAGTATTAACAGTACGCGAAATTTAAATCACATCTCCTGTAGGAAAATCCTCTATTTTTGGCTATCAGAATGGAATATTCAAAGCTTTCTTTATCGTGCTCTTTGAATGTTCTTTTTTCCGAGAAGCCTGTGTCCTTTCTTTATTTTCTGCTACTTGAGCTCACGCGCGGCCTTCGTCCTTCATTGCAGCGCAAAATTATATGCTTCTTGTTGGGCTGCATGTCCGTGTTAACATTCAACACCAGAAACAGCTTTTTGCAAAATGTGATCGGCAACATCGAATTTTGTTGTTATATTGTGTTTGTGGTATCCGCATTCGTACTCTGGGTGCAACAGGGTTTGGCTGATCGCAGATTTTGACATCCAAAACGCTGGAGGAGCATTTGAGGTCGACCTCAATGTGGTCGATATTGATTAATCAGAGGCTATGGCTACCAAGATCTTAAAATTTTTAAAAACCTGAATTCATTATAGGACCTGTTGTATTGCAGGCTCTTTTTACCCGGTGTTTACGGCTTCCTTACCCAACCTTGTATTTAGATGGCTTGGTAAAATTTTGGTTTCATAGCTGGCCACAAGGTATGTGTTCGGTCAAAGGGGTCATAGAGTTCATCTTTAATACTATCATCCTTATTTTGTGTAAGTTCACGAACGAAAGGCTTGTATTTCAAAATTAGGAGACGTTCGCTTACTCGCCGAAATCTTAAGGCTTCGTATTACAATCGGTAGTGTAAACGGGTCTGTAACGGGTTTGAATAATTGACTTTGTCGAATGTCTCCTAAATTGATTAAGGCACCATAACAACGACAAAATATTTTAAAATATGCAATCGCAATAAACAGGCTAAATCTTTGCCGATCACACATCAACCAGTATAATTGAATTCCAAAAATTGACTCAAACTAGATGATGAAAGCCAAGACTTTAGTCGACCTGACCAAGATGAAATGAAGATAGCAATCATTTTGGACTGCATTCACTGAAGTTACATAAAATATTTCTTCATATTGACTTCAATAAATTGACTTCAATGTAATACTTCAACTACAAAATGTAAAATGACCATTAATTTGGAAGTTTGGAATTGGGAATTCATTTCAGTGAAGTCAAAGAATGCAGTCAAATGAATGCATTCCTTTATGATTTCAGTGCAGTTATTGAAGTCATTTTGAAATTATTGGAATCATTGAAGTCAGTAAAGTCATTTTTAATTTATCATCAATTATATGTATGTATATGAATTGAATCTATGGTAATTTATATTAATTCTATATGTAGAATGTCACATGACAATTAAACAGAATTAGTTTATCTGGTGTGAAAAACGAAACACATTTTATTTTTATTTTAATATAAGAAAATGATATACAGATGTATGGTATGTAGAAATCCATGTGTATGTCTTTATCATCATGTCCAAGATTCCTGCGAAGTTGTGAAAATAATAAAGATTGCAAAATTAGTAAACAATAAGACTTAATCTTTTAGAATTCCTCTATTTTGATACCATCAAAATTATTAGCCTTTAAAAGCAGCTATGCAGCTATACTTCACGTTGGAGGAATTTATCAACCCCGCGAATGAAAATAGACGCTCCACTGCCACTAATGGGGGTAGAGGTTTATTATATCTTAAGGATATTTTTTTTAATTTTTGGATATTAATCTAACAGTTTGAATACTGGAGATGTATTTGAAATGTATGCAAAATATTCATTTACCCCAGAGGTGTTTGCAGTATAAAATTTATCTAATGGCTCATCTGATACACAATTTAAAAAGATGTTTGAAATTTAGTAAAATGGAATATGAATGTAGGTTCTATAAAATACATTGTACAAAAAAGTCGAACAACGAAGTTTTATCTGTTCTGATATGTTCTTCTCCGGTTGAAAGATGGATTAAGAGCTGATATCCACTTAAGCTTAACGGAAGGACAAAACACGGATGCAATAATTACATCATGGACTTCTTTGGTTGGTTGAAGTGATGTGGGAACCTTTCGACAAGTGAACGGTGACTGTTTTTAATGGGAAAACTTTTAAAGGACTATTAAGGATCATTTTCCTATATTTTGTCCTAATTGTTGCTAGGGTGGGAAGAAGATAACCATATATCATGCCTTTTTCTCGTTGAAGGAAATCTAATGCTTCTGATATAGATTTTAGCAATAAGAAATGAGTCACCAAATAGTCGAAGTCCGATTGAAAAAAATTTTTAATCTCCCGTATCCTGCACACTTTATTAAGTTTTTCCTTATATTTTATCAAATCTTTAAAGGAATCGTAAAGAGAGTTCCAACGCGTAATCACTGGGTATTTTAATTGTGACCCTGAGATGTGACAATATGTTCGCTGGTCTTCGGTCTGTTTTGCACCGCAGATTTTTTATTTTTTTTTCCATGGGAAGGTGAGAAATCTTCATAGACACTATAGGCCCTGAGCCTATAGTAGTGTGAGATTCTTACTCACTAAAAAACACCTCCCTTATGCAAACCACGACTGAATTCACACTCAACAAGCAGTTCTTCTATCGCATTTTATTTTGTTTTTATAAGCTATCCTGCAGGCGATTTTCCATTGAAAATTCCTGTGTATTTTAGAAAAATTACGCGCTGCTAATCACCCCGCTAGATCGAGAGGCTTAGTATTTTTCAGACGGCGCAATAAATTTGTCTCGTTGAGGATCTGTTGAACAGAAATATTCGTATGACATTGTAATCGATTATTATGTTTTCGCGCAAACATTTTAATTACGTTCTGAACGTTTTCGACTCCTAAGTCTCTGTGGATATCATCGTTTCTAATGTACCACGGCGCATTAACAATACCTCGAAGAACTTTGTTTTGGAATGACTGTAATACATTAATGTTACTATTTTTAATACAACCACAAATTTGTACACCATATGTGCAGATCGGTTTTAGCACTTGCTTGTATAACAGCAGTTTGTTCTCTAAGCTAAGCTTGGAATGCTTTCCAATAAGCCAGATAATATCTCTATATTTGATTTCAAGCTCTTCACGTTTGTTCTTGACGTGTGCGCGTCGAGTGTCATTCTGAGATATTTGGCCTCGTTCGGGTAAGGAATTCGTACTGCGTTGATAAACACCGGTGGATTCTCAATTTTCTTGAGAGTGAAGTTCACGTGGACAGACTTGTTTTCATTAAGCGCGATTCGCCAAGTCTTTGTCCAATTGTTAATCCGTGTAAGGGCACGTTGCAACTTGGCAGTTGCTTCTTCGACTGTTTTAGCCGTTGCCAAAATGTGTCATCAGCAAATGTGGCTAGGACAGTGTCGTCCGTTTGCGGTATATCACGGGTAAAAAGCAAATATAGCAGAGGGTCCAGTACACTTCCTTGCGGCACCCCCGCCTTTATTGTCTTAAAACTGGAATATTCGTTTCCGTGTCTCACACGGAAGAGTCGGTCTTCCAGATATGAACCTAAAATACAAGACAATTGCTGGGGTAGGGCTTGTCGGAGTTTATATTTAAAGCCTTCATTCCATACCTTATCAAAGGCTTGCGAAACGTCAAGGAATGCGCTTGAACAGACTAACTTACACTCGATTGCTCGTTCAATTACATCGGTTATTCGATGCACTTAGTCAACTGTAGAGTGTTGGCTTCTAAAGCCAAATTGATGATCAGGCAAGAGGGAATTTGTGACGGTAATTGGTTTAAGACGATTAAGAAGGATTCGCTCGAAGACCTTCGATGTAATCGGGAGAAGCGATATTGGTCTATATGACTTGACTTCAGTCAGCGGTTTACCGGGTTTCGGAACCATAATAACTTCAGCTACTTTCCACTGGTGCGGTACGTGCTCTAATCTAATACTGGCATTTATAAGATAGAGCAGCTTTAGCAAACCTCTTTTCGGCAACGCTTTAAGTACCTCTCCCGTTATGAACGGAGGAAAAATCGAAGCCCTCTTCAACTTTAACGTAACTAGCGTTTACTTCTTTTCCGATAAAGAAGTCTATCAGATCGGGTGTTTTGGCGACATCCTAGGGTCAATATGTCGGCTTGCCTGTTGAGTAAAAATAGAAACCACATTTCATACCAGCCCTGAAAAGAGTTTTGCCTTTTCGAGAGATACATCTTCAGTCCCAAAAGGTGTGCTTCGCGTTAAAGTCGCCACCAATAATGAAGATTGGTCCAAGAGAGTTGAATAGGTCAATAAATTCGTGTTTTTCTCTTTTGCAGAGCGATTGACAATAGATTGAGGATATATTAAAAGAGTAATTTTTATTTTTAGCGCGCACCACGGTCATTTGAAATTTGTCAAGTTCAATTATTGCTTCCAAAGTATGTTCAATGCAGTCTCTTATGAATAGGGATAATCCGCCCCTTGCGTTTCACGATGGGTGATGAGCGTGGTTGTCGCGGTAACCTTTTAGTTCCACGCGCGATTCTGTCGCCAGGTGAGTTTCAGAAATTAAACATATGTCAATTACTTTTTCCTGCATGTAAATACTGATGAACTAAAGCCTTTTCTGTAGCCCGTTGGCATTTCGCGCAAGTATATTGAGCTTCTTTGCTATAATTAGTTGCAGAAATTGGCTTCGAACTTAAGAAGCCGTTCGACTATTATCTTATTTATTTTAGTCTGTTCTTCTAGTCTCTCGAGAATTACTGATAACACATTTGAGGCAGGATCCGTTAATGTACAGTTAGTCATATTAACTCGCGCGGCTATTTGCGCATAAGTTTTTCTACTTTCCACTTACGCATTGTTATTTTGACGTTGTTGTTATTGGTGATTTTAGCGTTTGTCACCACCAATAGGACTGCTGTTGTTATTTCTCATTCCAGCTGTCCCAAATTTTTTCAAAGGTGCACCGCAGATGTGAACATTTTTGCATTATCTTTTGAAAAAATTAAGTAAAATTGTTCAAATTGTTCCAGCACAAAGCATTAAATAAATACTTACATGTTTATTTTTGTTATTATTTGGTTTATTGTGCAGAAAACTGCTGCAAAATTCCGTTGAGGCAAGCAAATCTAATTTGTGTGTTGCACATTTTATGGGCTTAGGCAAAGGAGCTTCAAAACGTTCATTTTTGAACTGAATCTCATTAGTTTCATCACTGTCACTATTTTCTTTAATATTGTCATTGGTGTTACCATATTCTCCGAATGCCTTAAGAAAACTCGAGTCATTATCCGTTACTGTTGCTACAACGTTATTGCAGTTTAAACCGAATTTCGTATGAATTTTTAGGATTAAATCACTAATGCGATCGTAAGTATGCGATCCCGAAAAACACTTGCATGCCAAAACCACTGATTTTTTTATAGGATTCATTCAGCCAATGAAAAGTGTACCTAAAAAAAGCTTTTGTGCTGTGTTGACCACACGACGGCAGTAGTACAAAAGTATCTGTTTTCTGAAATAATGGTTTTCATAGCTACCCGTGACATGTAGGGTAGGGTTGGCGAATCTTATTAGGTTTTTAAAAGAATCTTCCTCTATAATCGATACTGTCAACATATTATTTGCAATTGTTCCTGTTTCAATTTGGTCAGAAGATGTTTTGCAGACTTTCGTATTTTTGAAATTTTGAAGGATGTCGGATAAAGTAAGATGTAATTTGTATCGAGCCTTGTAATTTAGATGGGCAAAAACGCCACTTCTAGTATAAGTAGTATACTCAAATTAGTATTTAATTTTTTTTTGAAAAGCATTGAACTGGCTCCGGTCGGCTTTGAACCAGCGACCTGCCAGTTAAGAGCACACACATTCTGGTAATGTTGGAACAATTCGCAAAATATCAAAAATTAAATTAATAAAAGCCACCTGTTTAATTATTTTCAAAAAATTTTCGGTATGAAAGAATTCCGTAGATTGAGCCTCTGTTGGTGTTGATACCAGTGCGGATGTACAAGATGACTGCATCAGGTAGATATGATGAAGCCAAAGTACCATTAAGTCTTTAGCGTTTAAAGGCATCGCCTTGTGGTATATCACTATTAAAAAAAGACTTCTTTCAAATCGACACACCTGGTGAATAGTTTGGATCAGCATATAGATCGTCAGAAGAAAAATCACTTTCGATATTCATTATTTACGTAACACTTTACTTAACACTTTGCACAATGACATGATGAAATAATACACATGCTTTCCGAAAAAGTTATAAACAGAAACAGAGATTAGATTTTGCAAAATAATTCAACATAAACAGTTGATAGCAAAGTGTGTTTCTCAAACTGTTGAATCTGTTATAAATTATATAATAATAGTGTTAATGGAAAACACCCGTCCGGATTCAGTATGAATAATGAAATAATGAATATGGTAGTTTGTATTTCTTCTCAAAACATTGGGTCTTTAACTTAATTCGTGCGGTTTGCTAAGAGATGGCGTAACTTGTATTATTCCATTATTATTATTCCGTTAACAACAACAACAATAATTTTTTTTTTACTCAAATATGTCGAACTTTGTGCCTGAAAAAGTGTTTTTGCGGGGAGTTATTCTTCATTACTTTAATATGAAGAAAACTGCTGCCGAAAGTCATCGTATTTTGGTAGAAGTTTAAGGTGAACAAACGTGCCAAAAGTGGTTTGCTTGATTTAAAAGTAGTGATTTTGGCTTGGAAGACGATGAACGTCCTGGACAGCCAAAAAAGTTTGAATATGAAGAACTGAAAGCATTACTCTATGAAGATTGTTGCCAAACACAAGAAGAGCTCGCCGAATCCTTGGGTGTCACTCAAGCAGCCAATTCAAAACGTTTAAAAGCAGCTGGATGTATTCAAAAGCAAGGAAATTGGGTTCCACATAAACTCAAGCCGAGAGACGTCGAAAAGCGGTTTTGCATGTCCGAAATGCTGCTGGAATGCCACAGAAGGAAAACATTTTTGCATAGGATTGTTACTGGTGATGAAAAATAGATCCATTACGACAACCCCAAGCGCAAAAAATCATATGTAAAACCCGGCCAACCAGCCAAATCAACGGCAAAGCCGAATATCCATGGCGCGAAGGTAATGCTCTGTATTTGGTGGGATCAAATGGGTGTGCTGTATTATGAGCTGCTAAAACCGTATGAAACTATTAAGGGACAACGCTACCGAACGCAATTAATCCGTTTGAAGAGAGTAGTAGCCGAAAAATGCCCTGAATATGCGACCAGACACGGAGCAATAATTTTCCATCATGACAACGCTCGGCCCCACGTTGCTATTTGGGTAAAGAACTATTTGGAAAGCAGTAGATGGGAAGTCTTACCCCACCCGCCTTATAGCCCAGGAGTTGTCCCTTCTGACTACCATTTGTTCCGGTCGATGCAGAACGCCCTCACTGAAATACGGTTCACATCAGAGTAGAATATCAAAAATTGGCTTGATTCATTCTTGGCTGCCAAGCCGGCGCAGTTCTCTTGGGATGGGATCCACAAATTGCCAGAAAGATGGGAAAAAGTCATAGTTTCAGATGGGAAATACTTTGGATAATACTATTGTACATGTTTTTCTTAAATAAACGTTCAAATTGTGAAAAAGAAAACCGCACGAATTAAAATATATACCCAATAATTACATTTTCAATTTAATGTGACTTACATTGTAAGAATGTGCTCATATTGTAAGAATGATCTACATAAAGAAGAAGACTTCAATGATTTCAAAATGCATTCATTTGATTACATTCTTTGACTCCACTGAACTGAATTCCCAATCAATAAATTCAAAATGAATGGTGGTTTCACATATTGGAGTTGCAGTCTCAAAGTGAATTCATGACTTAAATGGTTTTGTAGCTAAATCAAATGATTTAAACTCTCAAATGATTGTATTCTTTACTAAAGCTACTATATAACTTGAATATTACAATATTACAAGCCCATATTAAGCTAGCCGAAGAAAGGCTTCATACATAGTGAAGAGCGTAATAAAGTAAAAGTAGGGTGCTCTGTGACTAATTGCTAACTGACCACTTAAATTACCAGCTGGGTTTACTGTAGCCTTTTTGGGAAACTTTTTGAGATACTGCTGATTTAAAATTAATCGAATAATAATGTGAATAGCAGAACCAATTCTTAATCTATTTCAGTGATCACACAGTGAAAGTAGATATTTGCAAGATTTAATCGGAGTTAAGTATGCTATATGTACTCGTATAGGGACTCTGCATCGTCTGTCAACAAGAATGGGACATTAGTCCCATTGACTGAACGCATGAACCCAAGATCAAGAATCCAGTTAGTCCCTATTAGTTGTGCTTAAGACATAACCAGCTCCAATATGGACCCAAGTTCTTTTAAGTCCGGTTATTTTTCACATATTGAAAATCATCTAATTTTTTAAATATTTTCGTGATCTTTTCATTGAGTTGCTGAAGGTAACTTCCGCTGAACTAATACTCGTATATGTATGTAGGTACGCGCATATTTAAAATAACTTAATTTCACATTTATTCTCGAAAAATGTACACAAAATTTCTTCATGTTTCTGAGAACCTAATTTTTCTTTGTTCATTAAATTTTTATAAAAAAGTCTGTATCTCCAACGACAAATTTCGGCCCTTGAAAGTCTATAATAAATTAAAATTCTGAGACCAAAGCAAACATCACTTATGAACTTTACCGAAGCCGTCGCAATTATGTCATCCAATTTGTATCTTCATCATAGACCGTTTATTGACATAGATTTTTCTATTCATTTTGTTCTTTTACTCGTATTTCTTTTTACTCGTTCGTCTTCGTTTAGCTAAATAAACCAATAAATGTACGGTACACTTCTTATTAGAAGAACCTTCAAAAAGTGCTCGTTAGAGAGATTCACTTCTTTTTCAGCGTTCGCAGAGTCCTCGTCTGTTCATTCGTATTGATAATTTCGACCAAACAAATATAAACGGACGAAGAAAAATAAATATTTTTTCAAAGTTGCCAGGTTTTTTTTTTTTCTTTTTTTGGGGGTTTTCCTAAGCCCAAAGGCAGACAACAACGAAAAAGGAACTGCGAATGGCACACTGGATGTGCACTTACAAAGACTGAAAATATATGAAAAGACCAAGTGCTTTCGCTGGATATCCAATAAATGAAATTGATTTCCTTTGCAAAGGACCTTACGTAAACAT
Source organism: Volucella inanis (assembly GCA_907269105.1). Lineage (NCBI taxonomy): Eukaryota > Metazoa > Arthropoda > Insecta > Diptera > Syrphidae > Volucella > Volucella inanis. The sequence continues at coordinate 144,106,296 of OU026153.1, forward strand.
TGCTACTTGCTTCTGTATTTTCCATTTTGTATTTTATATTTGTGCATCGCGTCTGTCTGTCTGTCTGCTGTATATGAAGCATGTCGAAATGTATCATCTGTATCATTCGCTGTCACAATGTGCAAAATTAAGTGGAAATCGAATGCACGATTCATTCATTTTGAGGTCGAGTTGAGGATTCTTTCGTAATGATGTACCAAAGGAGCAAATAATATAATTTCCTCTGCTGCGCAAGTATTATACTTTGTGCATCATCCTTCTTGTCTGTGTAAAATTATTATTAAATAAAACGAAAATAACTAAATAAGAAAATACTTGCTACAATAAGACAACCTTATTTAAATGGGAGAATATTTGTTTTGCTTTATTTGCAGGTATCTTCCGGTGAAACAGAGTATATCCGGACAGTTGACAGCTTAATGGCATCCAGAATAAGTTTAAAACTTCAATTGCAGGCCATTCATTTTACGGGGGGTAGTCCTTCGTCCATGAATGGCGGAAGTGGAGGTAATGCAGGCATTGCCAATGGTAATCAAATGTTGAATTCACTCCACAACAATCAACTGGGCAATGGAGTGTCCCATGGTCCATCCGGCGGTGGCAGTCTGGTACTACGGTGCACAGCGCAAATTGGTGACTTGTATCAAGAGTATAAAGAAATCGAATTGGGAACGCCGCAAAGAGATCCCATTCCGGCGAGAGGTGAGTATCTACTACCTTATTGATCAAGAATAATTATTTCAGGCATAAAGTATGTATTTTAATTAAGACGAGATGTAAGTCTGAGGGTTATGTTGAATCTTTTACGAAAAAGGTAAACTTATTTTATCATTTGTCTCTGGGTGATCTATGTGTATTTTAAATGTATTCTTTTGACATGCTTTTCTCTCACTTCATAAAAATTATCATTTTCAATTTCTGAGAAATAATATAATAATGGCATTTGTGAAAATCCAATTAATAGCATATGGTTTCCTTAGCTCTGAAAATATCAACGTCCATAAATGCTTGGTGAACTCATTGTGTGAGCTATCTAGGCTGTCATCTGCTAGGTTGAAAACAATTTGTTATGCATTTTATCATGCCGCAACAATGATATAAACTTGCTTAAAGAATATTAAATATTCTTTAAGTACATAATTGTTTGATTCTGAAAGCAAAATGCGTGATTTTTATGGTATAAACTACTGCCACGAAAGATCTTTTTTCTATAAAAATGTCACAGATATTAACAGAATTTCTAAAAAAAAAAATCAGCTTTGGCTTCTCCGATAAGTATTTTTGATGGGCTTCTATCTTCCCTTTTCTTTTATTAACCGTTCGAATAATGAGTACATCGAGTGTTACATATTTATTCTTGCACCGATTGTAGGGTAAGCTACATTTGTGAACAACACACAGTGGTTCCGGTTCCAAATAAGGGCGGTCATAGGGTTTTTTTGGGCAGATTTACAATGAAATCATATCATTTTGGCCTGGAAAATGGTTTTTATGATTACTAAAGGGTTAAAACAAGACAAAAAAGCTATTTTTTTAACAGAGTATATTAATGCATAAAATATTCATCATATATAAAAAATATATTCTCACAAAAAAAATCGGGTTATAATAACAATAAGATTAGTTTTGTTTATCTTATCAAAACGTAGTATTCTACATGAAACAAATGCTATTTACATAGCATTAAAAATGTCAACTTCTTTTACTAACGCAGACTTCTTTTTATATTGCGACTTTCTTAAAATAAAAATAAGTGGATCTGAATTAAGAAGAAGCCTGTGCGAGAGATTCATGTTAGTAACATCTCGGGAATGTTTCCTAGTATTAACGCGTCTGAATAGTTTCACTAATTTATTACAAGACTCAGAGGCCTCTTCAGATAATTCAACAATAGATAATAAAGAACTATCTACTACTTCTGCTCCGTAAATCAATACTTTATGTGTTGATGAAGGCAAGTTATACCAAGGGTATTCCTCCACAAGCATATTAGCAGTATCAAAGGCATAACTCTTAAACTTTTCTGAATTTATTTTATAATCACAAGAAAGGCTCTGCAGAAGGTGACTATATCTGCCTTTTCTAATACCTGTTATTTGAAATGAAATAACAGAGTTATAGAAAAATATACGTGCTGTGTTTCCGTCATTGGATGTGTCACTTCCTCCACTTTGAGGTTTGTTTACAATTAAACCTAATTTTTCCCTAAACTGCCGTTGAACTAGCCCTTTTCTCTGAGCAAGAATAGCTTTATCTTTTGCAGAACGCACTTGCCACTTTTTAATAATAATTCGATAATAAAATAAATACTTGAAAAATCTAATGTATGAATGCAAAAGAGATAAGCCAAACTCAAATTTACTAGTATCAGGGACCTCTTTTATGCATATATTTAAGTCATTCATCTCTTTTGGTGTTGCACCACAAATGTAACACCTACTAGTAGATAAGTAGCTAAGTGCAGAACAAACTTTACCATCTACCATCATTAATTGTAAGGAATGGGTGATTTTAATTCCGTGGCCAAATAAACTTCTTCTTGCAAGGTGACTTCCTTTGTTTCTTTTGTAAATTGAAAACGAATTGGTCTGCACCGCCTAGTAGAGGAAGGGCGTGGGTTTTTCCAAATGATTGATTCATCTGAGGTATTTAGTTTATAAACAAGTTGAAGAGGTACATAAGATGTGACAAATAAACTCGAATCTTCGATAGTTGAATCTGACAATTTCTGCTTGTATTCACTATGGCCTGTGCTGCCATCAAAAATCCATTCACCAATTAAAACTAAGTCATCCTTAGGTTCGTGAAGACTTTTGGAGATTCAACAATGTGCTTAATGTATGGTCTAACAATGATTGCAAATTGATTTCAGCAAAAGATTCCGTCACGCGAATATCAGTTGGATAGCAACGTTTTTTGGCTTCCAGCACTTTATGATAGGACGGAAAAACATTTGCTATTTTAGATAGAATCACTTCTCTTAATAATAAATTTTGGTTTTTATTAAGCTTAACTTCATTAATAAATGAAACAACTTCATTTTTGCTAAATTCAAAAGAACTTTCTGATTTGATTGCTAAGTAAAGTACAGGGTTTTCTAATAACGACTTGACAACTTTTTTTCTTTAAATAAAAAGACAAACCATTTGATATATTTCATAAACTTTATTATTGGCTTGAAGTACAATCAAAACATTTATGAATGGAACTCGACTCCGTTCATATGGCCACCGCGGGCAAATTTGCAGCCGTCCATTCGTTGGACCCAATTTTCAACGACTAGGCCACACATTTCGGCCAAAACGGACGCTATTTTGCGTTCAATGTTGGCTCTGAGCTCTTCCAAAGTCATCGGCGTGTTGGCATAAATCAATGACTTAACGTAGACGGCCAATCGACTGGCCCATGTCTTGAGATAACGCCCTCACCATACTTACTCTTCAATAAATCGATTGTAGCTTGTGCTGAGTGGCTTGTGGCACCATTCTGTTGAAACCACATGTCGCCAAGTCCATATCTTCCAATTCGGGCTAAAAGTAATCGGTGATCATGGCGCGATAACGCTGACCATTCACAGTAACGTGACGATCGTTATCGTCGACGAAAAAATATGGCGCAATAAAGCCGCCGGCATGCAAACCGCACCAAACAGTTATTTTTTGTGGTTGAAGTGGTGATTCATGAAGCACATGTGGGTTTTCACCCGACCAATAACGCATATTTTGCTTATTGACGAGCCCATTGAGCCTAAAATGAGCTTCGTCATTGAAGATGATTTTGCGATGAAATTCATCATCTTGGCGCATCTCCAGAACCCAATCGGAGAACGTACGTCAATTCAAATGGTCCATCGGCTTCAATTCTTGAGTCAACTTGCTCTTGTATGAGTGTAAACTAAAATCCTTACGCAAAATACGCCATAATGTGGTCTGAGCGATGGAATTTACTGATTTGGATCGTTTACTTCCGACGTCTGAACGGCAGCGACATTTTCGACACTTCGACCAACCCGTTGTCTCACTGACACGGCAACATCACACAACGAATATGTAGACTCAAATTTTTGCACTAAACTTGTTATTGCCTGTCTGTACAAAATTTTTATAATTTGCAGACGTTGCTCGTTAGTGTACTTTACCATGATGAAAATGTTGAGTTTGTTGAATAAATTGACGGTAGCAGTTTGATGATTAGTGAAAGAGTGCGTTCACAAATTAAATTCAAAGCTGTTAGTTACAGCGAAATCGTCCATCTGTGATAAAACTGCTAATCTGCGAAGTTTGGACTTCTTGCTGCAGTCTCCAAACTCTTTCCTGTATCGCGTTCCACTTGTAGATTGAAGATATTCCTTTTGCTCGTAGTTGTAGTTTCCACATACTTTTCCATCAGATACTTTAAGTATGCAAACTTCGGTCTCATTTAATCAGTTTTCGTATTTGGCCACTAACTTGGCTTCTAATCTCCTAAATTGCTTCCAATATGCGGCAAACCGTTTACAGAGATTCAAAAGGAGATTTCTCAAGCAATCAGTCTGGATATTTTCAGCATCCGGTAAAGTATTCGCAAGGGATCCAAACACTTCCCGAAACCTTTTTGCTAAATTTCCTTTTTTTTTTTGAAGCTATCCACGGACTTAAAACAAACATTTGGGTAAAAGAACACGTAATGGTTGTACCTGAAAAAGAAAAAACACAAAAAATTAAAAAAAAACAACCTCAGAGCACCTGGGAGCACCTAGACTTTTCAGTTCTTAAAACTACTGAAAATAAGAGATTATATTGAAATATGACTCATTTATGGCGATTCGTGCCTTCATAAGTAAAAGCTTAGTTGAATATGGAAAATGGTTAAAAACAAAAAAAGTGGAAGGTGTTTTTTGACGGAGCTAGATATGAATAGTCGCATTGTTAAGGAAAACATAATTATTTTAAAAATATCGTACATACCGTCAATTTGAATATCCATTGCACAATTATATCACAAGGAATAAATTTCTCGGAAAAACCACACTTTAAAAACACAACAACAAATGAACAAATGAACTAATGAGCACTAATCAGATGTTAAAACTTCCGGTGCACAGAATTAACTGTACCGTGTTTGTAATTGCAATGTTTTTTATACATGTGAATAGAAGGTTTTTAATGTTTCCTATACCGGTAAAATAACATCAAATTTGCAACATCGGTATTTCGGCCCTATGACCTACGGCTGAACCACTGTGCAATGTTGGCAAAATCTAATTTATGAACGAAATAAAATCTAAAATCTATTTTGGATCAGCTCATTAATTGAAGGCATTCAAACAGTGGCTTGGTATTCCTTAATGACATTCCTGCCTTGCATTTCACTCTTATTTTAATGATTTTTTTTTCCCAACGGAACACTTAGATACAGAACTTGTTCATTACAATCCTTGGAAGTTCACTTTATATATGGTAAATGAATATGGTAAATGCAGCAATAATATATTTTCCTAAGAATTTGTTTCACCACACAATCAACGAATTGAATACCATTGGCCTTATCATAACCATATAGATCCAAAGCAACCTTCTGAATGACAAGCCTTCAGGCTTGCTGACAGCGCGATAGAGGCTGTCGACGTAGCATGTTTACTCCATAAAGTTTGTTATCCAGGATCACACTCAAATACTTAGTTTATTTATGGAATTGGATAGCGATGCTTTTTAGCACTAAATGAGCCAAATTAGTCAACGTCCTTCTTCTCATAAAGAAAACAACCCCAGTTTTGAGAGGATTGGCTGAAAGCCCATTTCTAGCGCACGAATCGTTGATTACGTCTAGGAGTACCTAGGCTTTAGAGGAGACAATCTCTGTACATGACACTATAGCCACATTATCCGCGTATTTGTGTGCATAGACGTCAGAACTATTGAGCAGTGATTCGACCAATCGAACGCCGCATTGCGGGCAGCGTTTTTGTTTTTGTTTACCCCCGCCATAACATATTGATCACAGTAAGCATCAGCAATCAGCGCGCTATTCACCGGTATCGCTTTTATAGGTGCATAAAACTAAAGATTCGTCCACGCCGTGTTGTCTGGCTGAGTTACGCATGCCGTTAAAGGTTGCGTTGTTAATGTCGAAAAAAATGTACAGTGCATATTCCTTCTTTTCGAGCGCGTTCTCAATTCTGCTTACTACAATTTGAAGCGCACTTTCGAAAGATCTTCGACAGATCTTCCACTACTCAAATAGAGGATGCATTCGCAAAGCACTTTTGCGCATTTGAAGCTCGACCATTTTCTTCATGTTCAACATTGCGGAAGTCAGACTTATACTATAGGTCGGAAGTTCTTGGGGAGCGTGTAATACTCTTTACCGATTTTCGGTGTAGCGTACCCTCACTGATCGCCAGTGTATGTGTGGCAGTACCAGACTAACTGGGAAGATTCTCTTTCGAGTTTCTAGCAGCTGATCCATACTTTTTTGTAACATAACTGATTATATGCTATCGGTACCAGGCTACTTAAAGCGACCAAAGGAAGCGACAGCATGTTTAATGACCTCATTCGTAATCCCGAGCGACAAAATACATCGGCTAGGACGTGTTGTGCTATTGAGCTCACATACAACTTCATGAGCTGGTTATCTACAAATAATACGTATCTCATAGTAGTGTATTCAACTTAAGCTTCCCCGATTGATAAGTCTAAAAATTTCTCGCGTCAATTTTGCCTTTATATAGTGGCTATCCTCATCTATGTATACCACCTTGAACAAGAAAAAAGACCGAATAACCACCGTGTGGCCGTTTTGAGTTCTGTTTTTTTTTTTTTTTTTTAAGTTGGTGCATCTGTTGTTGATATTTGATATTCCCTCTAAATCATAGCATCATGACATTTGCAAAAGTTACGTAGCCAAGAGTACATCTATCTCTGTGTGTGTTGGCGATTTTTTACAATTTTAGAAATGGATTTAAATTTGCAACAACGAACTTGTATTACATTTTGCGTAAAAAACGGATTTAATGGTGCGAGAATGTTGGAAATGTTGGAAAAGTGTTTCGTAACGATTCCCTAAAGAAAACGATCGTTTACCAGGGGCACGAGCGGTTCAAAAGTGGTGTTGAGTCAATCGAAGATAATGAACGTTGATGAAGTAAAAGAAATGTTGATCAATAATTGAAAACTAATCATCAGAGAGATAGTGTAGGACTTGAACATTGCCTATGGATCCGTCCAATGATTTAGGTTTCCGTCGTGTAGCAGCAAAGTTGGTGCCAAATGACCTTAATTTCATGCAAAAAAGAGACCGTGTTGACGTCGCAAAAGAGATGATTTGCAAGCCTGAATCCGATCCCACATTCATCAAAAGGATCATTACTGGAGACGAGACGTGTTACCTCACTTCACATGCTTGACCACAGATGTGCAGTGTTCTAGTACATTTGTTATAAACTGATTGGAATATGGCCGCATAGTGAACATACATACATGGGCATGCAGGTAAACATAATATTAAAAATCTTGATGGTCGTCTGTAAAAAGTCCACTCCAATGTAATTATTTTTGTATGCCTTGTAGTTCAGCTCCAGTCTACTAATGCTACAGTTCACAACTCTATTATCAAAACTTATTTCAAAAATATATTTTTTTTTTTTTTTGTTGCAAAACAACAAATTAACTTTGAATAGGTTTTCTGCTACAGATAGATTGGAGGTAGCTATTAAAAACTGTAAGAACTAGTCAAGCTAGCTCAACACTTCCAGATTGTACTTCGTCCCCGCCTACACTTAAGTGTGTCGAACCATCAATAGGACGAATCCACTTTCGCACTCGTGTGATAACAAGAGTACTTAAAGCTCTCAACAAACACAAATCGGCTGGTCTAGATGGTGTATCTCCTCTTCTTCTGAAGAAGTAATCTTCCACTCCGGGAAAACCACTGCGTAAGCTTTCTCTTACGTAAGGTGCAACTACGTCTTTTCTTTTCAAAGTCTTGGAAACTATGATAAACCGTCAGCTCACGATATATCTCGAAACACGAAAACTTCTCCATGAATGGTAGTATGGTTTTCGTAGCAATAGGTCCACTGGTGATTTGATGGCTTGTCTCACCGAAAAGTGAGACAAGCGTACACCAATCCAGCGAAAGTAAGATAGTAGCACTTGATATACCTAAGGCGTACACCAATCCAGTGAAAGTAAGATAGTAGCACTTGATATATCTAAGGCATTTAATAGAGTTTAGTAACAGGCTTTTTTGTTTCGGATTATTTTAAGTTTTAAGTTTATTTATTCATAAAATAAATGCTGGTGTGCCCCAGAGCTTCGTTCTGTCACCGACACTCTTTTTGATCTTCATTAATGATCTCTTGTCTGCTACTTCTAATCAAATATATTCCTTTGCTGACGACAGTACTCTCTGGTTTTTAAATTTATTCCCGGACTCACGTCCGTGTTCATCGTCTGTAGAGCGGGAACGGTAGTGTGTGTTAAGCTACATTATGTTATGTTAATTTTTATGCGATATTATATTATATATTATGTTGACTGCGATATTAACAGCACAACCAATTGGGGAACTATCAACAGAGTAGAATTTAATGATTCCAAAACACATTAATATCTGTTGTCATTAAAGCGAAATTGAAATACCCAGCCATTATCCATGATTGCCCCACGCATCGTCGAAGCCAAAAATTATGCGTGTCAATGACAACTGACGGCATATTCGATGTCTATGTCTATGTTTCCTTAAATCATGTAATAAACACTCTCTGATCTGGACTCAATATATAAGCCATTTATCCGCCCAAAATTGGAGTAAAATGCGAAGGTTCTCTTAAAGCCTATCAGCAACTGATACAGAGTATTCAAAACCGTGCGGTAAGACATAAGTGATGCTAATGTTACCCAACAACCCCGAACACCGACAAAATGTCTCCTGTCTCATATTATTTTATCACTATTTCCACCACCAGTAGCTTCATTGAAATCGCCCGGTTAAAACTCTCAACTTTAACAACCGTCTCGCTATGAATCCCCATTAGTATACCCTCAATCCCACTTTCGGACGTACTCTAAAATATGGTGATTCGTTCTTAAGTCATACAATTCACTTATTGAATGCCCTGCCGAGCTCTTTATTTCCTAGTCGTTATATCTTGCAAAGATTTAAAATTATTGTACATCCGTATCTCTTTTTTCTTCGTCCCTAATTATCCTTCGCCTGTGCTGTGTGCGTGTGCTGATTATAGAAAAAAAAACCGTCGATGTTAAGAACATGAGAAAGCACCACTGAAGATTATACTGGTGTAAGGGCTTGGCTGGAACACTTTTGTCTTGTACACAACTAAATATGTGCTAAAAAGTCTAACTCACAGTGTGAATACAATAGAGAAGCGTTAAACGTCAGGTGCTACGGACAAGCGGAAAAAGGAGTCAGTTAATTTAGAATCCACTGTGATCAGATTCTTCCCTCACAATTGTTCTATGGTAGTAATGACTCGGAAAGTTGCTGATACATAATTACATAACAACAGTTTTATAAATATTAGCCCTAAGGACATTAAATTGTCAGGCCAGACCTCAACGTCTAATTCTGTCATCAATACTACCATATCTAAAATCCCTTTTTTTCTGGAAATCTGAATCTATGAACTAAGATTACAATTAGTAGTTCAGTGCCCTAGATTTTTTAATACTCATTGTAACGAGTGTCTTAAGTTGGTAACTAGAGTGGAACCGAAAACGAAGAGGTTATGGAATTGTTTTACATTTTATTTTACTTTGTACACAAACACAAAAACTTGTCAAAGCTCCAGACATTTCTAGCATCTTATCATGTGACATAATAATGCTCATTTGGTCTCTTTTATGGTCACATTAATCCATCATAAGTCATTTTTTCAGTAGAATATACAAATAAAAGAAAATAAACCGTCAACCCTCAAAGTTTTTTTTCCGTGTGATTATAAAAATATGTCACAAAAGGGCATATTTATGGTATTTTCCTTATAACGAGTAGAAACATAATTTTCATTATGTAGAGAAAAAATAGAGCAAAGTGAGTTTTCAAATGCAGATAGAGATTAAATATGAACTACTACGATACACTGTTGTTGTTGAATGTGGCTTTTTGAGGAGTATTTCTCTCCTCAACGGTGAGGAATATTAGGTCTCAATAATCCTTTGTTAAAAGAGAATTGTAGTATTATAATTAGTTTATGAATATTTTTATTTTTTTTTAACGCAGAAGTGTTATGCAGGATACATATCATGAACATAATAACGTTTTAATAGCTAATTTGTATACATACAACAAATACACATACTTTTAAAACTTCAACATATGTAATCGAAAAGACCATTTTTCCACATAAGCTCGTAATAATTCTACAGTCACTTAAAAGTAATCACTAAAGAGAATTATGTTAGGCAGGTAACTGACCAAAGGTTAGAGATCCATTTTTGGTATAACATGAGGATAAGAGGCCTATTGAGTTTTTATGTCAAAAACCTATTTAATTGAGATGTTAAATGAGCAGGGCCTTTGGTTGGTGGTTGCAAATGAGATGTCGCTTTGTTGATAGTTTAATGAAGGGTTACTGTAACAGGTTGACCTTTATTTATGATAGAATTTAGGGAAAAGTAGATCCGAAACGTCACTGAGAAATCACTTAGAAGCGTCTCTAACAAATACGATCAGATTCAATGTACTAGCAATCGAAGAACTACAATAGTATAAGTTCTCTTATGAAATAATCTTTTTCTTTTTGACAGTATTGACAGAATTTGTATTTGCAGCTCTATGTAGTTAAACTTTCCTCAAATTCCTCTATAGATATTGCTCTGGTTGAAATCCCCTTTACCCAACTAAGGTTAGACGCAAATACTTATGAATTCAATCAGTCAGTAGTCGTGGTACTGCTAACTCACATAATTATGATCACATAATTATTTTCAGGGTATGCATAGTCCAAAGCGATTTGTTCGTTGAACTCTGACATTCCGAAATATGAAAAAGAATATTTTGGAATACACTTGCAAGGCCAATATGACTGTATGCTCTAAAATCAACGTCTTTGAGAAAAAGTGCGCAACAGAATATCTATTTTCTGAATAATTTTTTGTAGTGATTAAAGGCCAAAGATCGATTTAGCTACTCTTCGGAGAGGTATGGAATACAACCATAATAAAAATCTTGGTGTTCTTAAAGTGCACTTCACCAACTTTCCCAAGGTATTGGGAACAGTAAGTCTGGTCAAAGTTATTTCGCTAAAGAGGTTATGAATCAGAACTATTCTATAATATATACAATATACTAGAATAAATATTACACATAGTAATTTCAATTTGACCCAAAGTTTTCCTAGAGATCGAACAGAGAAAACAACCACGCTTAGTTCAAGTACAATAACAGAAAAATTTAATTGCTAAAAGTTGACAATTAGCAAGAAGTACAATAAAACGAAGGAAGTCTTAGCTTAAATCAAAAAAAAACTTATATCAGAGGGCGTTAAATGTTGCCAATCATAAAGTTAATTCAAAAAACTACTCAATACTAAAAGATAAAATAATTCTTAAAATAAAAATTCAAGGCAACTTAGAAATTAAGAAGATTTAATTGCTTTGTAAGACTCTACCATAAGTCGTTAGTTACCACAATTAAATCAACATTTGTTAATAAATGTATGCCGTCATATTTCAAATTGATAAAACCAGTTTTTTCAAAGCATTATCAAGTATACAATTTCACTGATGGGTCGACTGTTTTGAGCCATAAATTGATTTTTTAAGCTTACATACTTTTTTTTGTTGACTAATCCGGCAGATGACTCCTCGTATCTCTCTTCGTTTAAGTCCTTATACAAAAAGGCGATTGAAACATCCGCATGGAAAAAAAATCCAAATCCTATTTCTCCGCAGTAGCATGCAAAAATATTATCGAGCTTATTTCAGCAACAAGAGCAAGTGTTTTGGAATAGTCAATTCCATCTAATCGTGTAAGCGTCTTATCTTAAAGTCTATTTTTCCTGCGTTCAATCCGATGTGTATTTGGTTTTAAGAACCAACCTACTGCCGACTATATTTCTATTCTTGAAGCGATTCACTAGTTTCAATGTTTAATTTTTGTTAAAAGTCCTATCTCCATTTCCATGGGTTTCTTATATTCTCAAACATGCATAAACCTTTCCACGTTTTTTATTGTTCCAGAATCACAGCCATTGACCATATTATACAATGTGGCTCAAACCTTTGGCAAGTATTAACTATGTGCAAAGTTTGTATATTCGTTTTATTATTACATTTTCCTTTATCATCGCTTACATTTTCGTTTTCAGCAGTATTCGCATCATTGAGATAGTCGTCTTCCTTTTGTCTTGGGTAAGACTGAGACTCAGAATATTATTTTTGTCTTTCACTGCTACACCGTTCAATAAATACCACTTTCCGGCTCTTAATTATAGTATGAGTACAACTCTTTCGCAGTTTTTAGTCTTTGCTATTATCAGAGTAACCAATCACGGTATACGCTTTGGTTTTGGGTCGAATTTTTCGTTAAGCTAAAGTATTTACTTACTAAGCCCATCGTAATTCGTTTCTAAGCCGTACATCTCGCTTATGGATTGCCCTCTCGAGCTCTCTATTTCCTAGTCATTATAACATTCTTAGTCATTACAACCTTCAAACATTTTAAACCAATGTTTATCGCTACCTCTTTTTCCATCCTTCCTGATTTTCCTTCGCCCGCGCTGTGTGCAAGCATTTTGAGGACACCTAAATCCCCTGAGCACGTATAAATTATAAAAAAAAAAAAAATTAACAACCATTCAAATGCGAAGTAGACAACCGCAGGGTTGTTCGACAAACATAAACATACAATACTGAAACATCATTAAATCAATTGAATAACTTTGTAGTTATGCAAATAAAGGCAACGACATGGCAGTTTTTGGCGTGTAACTAGAAAGAAGTGATAGGAATGCGGTCATATACATACATCGATGAAGTCGCACATTGTCAGGTTGAAAGGTAAAGGGTGAGCCGACAGATGGTGTGGATGTTGACTATCAGCTACTGTGCAATTGACTGAATTCAATGTGGTTGATCTCTTTGACAAATGTCATACAATCTTTGTTAATTTTAGTCGCTTAGTTAATCATTCTTATTACGAAAATTTGTGAGTGAGTGAGTGCGTGAGGAATTCGTGCAATAGTGAAGCGTTTTCAAAAAACTGGTCCGATTTGTTAACTGGATGTTGGATCGCCAGGACAATTTGTCTTTGGGTCTGATCTTTTCTGATGAAGCCCATTTTTGGTTGGATGGGTCTATAAATAAACAAAATTATCATTTCTGGGGACCCGAAAATAAGTACGAGATTTTCGAAAAACCAATGCATCCAAAAAAAATTAACTGTATGGCGTGGATTATGGGTTGGCGTCATCATTGACCTATACTTTTTCGAAGATGTGGCTAGAGAAACAGTTACAACACTTTGATCTTTTTTTTTTTCCCAAAATTGAATGAATTTAAATTTCTGGTTTCAACAGGATAGTGCTTCCGCCCACACAAGCCATCATTCTATCAATTTATTGCGTATGAAATATGAAGATTTTATTATTTCATGCGATTGGACACCTTTAGACTTCTTCCGGTTGAATTATTTAAAGAGGAAGGTCTATGCATCCAAACTGAAATTGCGGCCATTGATCGTGGTGATCACATAAGCGATGTTGTATTCCATTCACAATTGCTATAGACCAAACTTTAGACCAACTCCAGCTGTTGTTCACTTAGCAGTACATCTAGGAAGTGTGCAACAGATAGCCCTGAATCATACGGCTACCACATTAACTGCTTTCTTCACGTTATGTCAACATGTCGCGTTTGCTGTATTAAACGTGATATGCGAGTAGAAAATCATCTAAACGATGCAAGTGAAGGGAGCGAGTTGATGGGAAACTTGGCATATTTTAATATACTACGATAGGCAGATTATACACCGTGCATCCCAATCAAGATGAATGCTTCTTTCTTCACATGCTGTTGTAAACGTTTTTCTATTGTAGTATGCCAACAGCGTTACACATGCTTATTTCCGCAATGCATGTCAAACTCTGAATTTATTGGAAAACGACCGACGGTGGGATGTATGCATTAATGACACGTGTAATGTAATTTGATGGCACATCCAAATCAAATTCGTGCATTGCTTGCAATCATATTGACCTTCTGTTCGCATATGGCTGAAGATATTTTCCGAGGAATGCAAGAGAAAAATTCAATATAAGCATTGAACAGCAAAAATCTACAACGAAGCGTTGATAATGATTGAAGATTTGTGCTAAGAAATCGCGAATAAAGTTATCAATCAATTCGGAATGCCATCACTGAGTAGATCTGCTGCTGTTTTTTTCGATACATAATTGTGTCTATAACAAAATTTCAACACACTTGTTCTGTTGTCGTATGTGCAATCAAACATTCCTAAGCTACCGCTTGAGCAAAAAGGCATTTACTATCAAATAATGAAAACTGTTAATAACGGAGTAGGAAAAATCTTCTTTTTAGATGCGCCAGGAAGGATGGTAAAACGTTCCTAATTAGATTGATGTAGCTTTAGCTTTTGCGTCCCTAATAGCTGCGAAATTATGACCAGAGAATAGAAGAACTGCACATTTAGCTTCGAAATTGCAATTGAACATACAATTCATTGAAATTCCCACGTGAAACCTTTGCAAAGCATCAGACATGTTAAAAGTATTGCAGAAATACAGACTTATTATTTAGAATGAATTAACAAAAACACACAAGAAATCACTCGAGGCTGTTGATCGATCAAGATTTGCGTGGAAACATCAGACCATTTGGGAACACATTAATATTGTTTGCAAGAGATTTCAGTAAATATTGTCAGTGATATCTCAATCGACATCAGCGGATGAAATAAATGCTTGGCTGAAATAGTCTACTTCGTGGTGACACGTATACATTGCAATTTACTAAAAGTATGAGTATTCAACAGCAAAACGATCGATCAGCTGAGATATTCTCACATCAATTGTTGGAAATTCGGAACGGAAAATTGTCGGTTGATCTGAACTCAGGACGAATTTCATTGCCTCATAACTTCTGCAATTTAGTAATGTTAAAAAAGGAATTGATAAAAAAAATATTTCTTAATATTTAAACCAAGTATTAAAATCAAGATTGGCTGAGATAACAGGCTATTCTTACCTCCAAGAACAAAAACGTCTACGAACTTAACATTATTATTTAGTCTAACATTAAATGCAAGGCAGTCATATACAAGTCCGACGACACTCGGACAACTCACAGTTCAACGAAAAAGTGTTCTCTTGTGTACTTGATACTTTAATCAGAGCAATTCTTCTGATATTAGTCTGTTTCAAATAATGATTATAGATTGAAGACTGTTGAAAGACCACAAAATATTCTATATGATCGATCGCATAGAGTTCCCAATATTTATTTATTTTTAATATAGTTTGCCATTTTATCAGGACAAGATTGACGTCACAGCAGCAATTTCAAATAATTTAAATTTATTTTCAAAATCGAAGCTCTGCTTCTTATAGCGCACTTCGAAATTTACAAAAGACATCCCCGGACATCTGAACTACTTAAATTTGAAATACGGCAATAGATACGTCACATCTGATATGAATATGTTAAGTTTAACTTTTGTCATAGTACACGTCCTCAAAATTTTTTTCAGAGACTTGAAAAATTTATCTCTGTAAAAAGATGGAATTACTATAAATCGTTAACATTTTTGTCAGATGATTTTTTATGATTTTTGACGTGGATTAACTCAACAACAGTGTGTCGATCACCTCGCTTCGGCTTTTGGTGATGAAACACTATCCCGTGTTTCGACAGTTTTCCAAAATCAATCGTGATCACCGTTCGCTGCAGGAGGAATTTGGTGAAGGTCGTCCAAAATCGGTTGTTGTGCCGGAAAAGATCGCTGTGCGTGAAGTGAAGTTGCACGATCGTCATGTGGCTTGAGTGAAATTGAGGCATGCTTGAGCCTTGGTTCCATTCGCATATATATATATTTATACGAGTATATGTATGTTTATATATGCGTTGGGTACCGCATATTTTGACAACCTTAAAAAAAAGGCTCGTGTTAGATAGTCCAAATACACAATATGTTGAAAAAATTTGATCGTGATGTTGTTCGTGCAGGAAGCACTACGTGTCGTCACCATGTCATTAGAGCAAAGTAGAATGAATAGTACACCACCATCTGTTTGCCAGAAGTTATTAATATTAATATTAATAAGAAAAAACATTCATTCTCTACCACTGCAATGCGAGCTCGAGCGAGGTCGGTTAAACAAACTGCCTTTTTGAGCACTCACAACATCGAATTGATGAGTCAGTGGCACAAATCTTCGACTTCCTTATATTTCAGCACATCAAAAATGAATTGCGAGGTCAACGTTTTTCGACCCCTGAAAAAGTAGATGATACATTTAAAGCGAATGTTTTGGAGTTACCTCGTTCGGATTGGAAAAAGTGCTTCGAAAATTGGTTCAAACGCATTCAAAAGTATATTGAATTTCAAGCAGAGCATTTAAAAAAACAATAAAGTCATCTTCGATGATAACTTTTGTCTTTTACTTATTTTTCTCAAAACTTTAGTAGAAAATTCAAGTTATTGGATACTCACATGCCAAAAAGAACAAGAACAGTGGGTTCGTCATCGATCGCAGCAACTTGGCTCTTCTCCGTTCACTTTCTGAAAACATCTTGGTTTTAAGGCTTATAACATCTAACATCGTGACCATTGATGGGTCGTGTGTTCAGTGATTGGGCTTTAAATCAATTTGAATTTGATTAAGTTCCTTACCGTCATATTTTGTTCAGAGCTGAGGCTAAATTCTGGCTAAAACGCTACATAAATAGTTGCGGTACAGATTGTACACCTCACTGTGGGCAAAACTGTCGATTTGATAGTCAAAAATAAATTTTTTTATGATTCAATAATACCTCAGTTTAATTTTTAGTGAGTTCAGAAATAGTCACACGTGAAAATTATGAACTTTTTTTTGTTCAGTTTACTTGGTCCACATTTTTTTTTTTTTTAATGTTCGCTGAACCATTGTATTATATCAGCTAATTTCTCGTACACCCACCACGCAATTTAAGAAAAGATACCTGAAACAACCGTATGGCAATACGAGAAACTGACGGTTTTCCTTCATCCGCATACCATAGCCAAATACTTTGCTACTTTTTTAAGTAGTGCTTTGTTGATAATTCCTTTGTACCGGATCCCTCTTATTTCAAATAACTACTTAACTTCCCCATTAGCTCCTCTATTTCTCAAAGTATTTTCTATTACAGTAATAGAAAATAGGTAACAGCTACTTAATGATAAATAATGATGATCCATTATTATTACTCAACAATCCCCCTCCCTCCACTATCAATCTCTTCCAGTTTTCGCTCTCTTAAGGTAAAATTCCACAGATATGGAAGTCTTCTTTCATAACACCGATGCACACAAGAGCAAAGTCAGTAATTACCGTCCCATAGCAAAACTTTCACATATATCCAAATTCCACGAAAGCATTTTGTACAAAGCTTAAGCTTCCATTGCCAACAATCAACTACCACTAGCCTCATCGAATTCGTGTCCTCTGTTCTATAAGCCCTTGAAAGTGGTTAAGTTGATGTTATACCAACTGGTTTCAGTTAGGCTTTTGATAAGATATCTTATAAACTAATCAAATTGTCCACCCTGGGCTTTGAACCCATTTTGCTAAAATGAATATCTTCTTATCGTTACAGCTCTGTCCTCTCCTCAAGGTAGTCATCTACCATAGGAGCACTTCTCTTCTTCTTAACTATTAATGATTTTAAAAGGGTTATTCAACATTCAGCACTTTCTCTCTATGCTAACGATATCAAATTTTTTAAATCCATTTCCTCAGAACCTGAATCCAGCCTCCTTCAAATAGATCTTTAAAGTTTCTGCACCTGATACATCAAGAACTTCTTAGAACTTAGTCTCACCAAATGTCAATCGATTACTTTCTTACTTAAGTACAACAAGTCTCCTCCCCGAATTTACCTTCTCCTTGCGCAACCAATATCCCTTGTTCAGTCCATCCGCGATCTTGGAGCGACAGGGAGCTTAATTTCCGCTCGCGTATTGATGAGATAATTACTAAAGCAAACTCATCACTTGACTTCTTTACAAGATGGTCCAAAGAATTATGCAACCTGTAGATGACCAGATCACAATATATCACTTTTGTTTGCCTTCTTATCAAGTATGCCAGTCAAGCGTGGTGTCACTTTCAACGAGTTCATGTATCCTGAATTGAGAGCATCCAGGGTCGTTTTCTTTGATTTGCCTCTAGTGATCTACCCTGGGACGACTCTCTAAACTTACCTCGCTATCGAGACCATCTTAAATTCATTAACCTGAATACCCTTGAGGAACGAAGGGCGCAGCAAAAATTACTATATTGTATTATCGTATTAAGCGAAATAAATGGGGACATGAGCCTCCACCAAAATCAAAGGGTGCAGCAAGCAAATTGGCCTTGTTCAAAGAGCTGACAGCTAGAATATCATTATAAATGAACGTTGGAATAGAGGATGAGGCAGAATTTTTAATATTTTTGACAAACGGCCAGCATTTTTTCTGCCTTTGGGATATTGTAACATTTTTTGCTTCAGTTTTTGATCGTATTGAAATTTCACGTACTTAGGAAAGATATTCCTGGCTCATTTGAACTTTTTTCGGGTTCTCCTCTGTCGGGTTGGATTTAAAAGACCGAAAAAAACTTTTCTCAAACCCTGAAAGCCTCTTTACATTACTAGTCAAACCATGCCTTTTCTTTTAGTTTGATAGTCTTCATCCGATGAGGGATAAAGCATCTCGTTCCAAAGAGAATAGTGTCTGTGATACTCTAATTTGTTTTCTGGTATTGCCATATCACTATTTCTTTTCTTTTGAAGGCATTAGTGTACGACAGACCAATACGATCTGAAAAAGACAAAAAAAAAATTTTGCAGCTGCAGAAAAAATGAAAAAAGACATGTCGACGAGAGTAACAATCACTGATGTGCGTAAAAGGCTTCGTGTTTGCAAACGGAACGAGGGCAAGCAATTCGAACAAGATCCGTAAATGTTATTGTTAAGATTTTTTATGATTATTTACTTAGGATTGACACAAACAAATCGATTACGCTACCTGCTCTATTATTATCAATATTATTTTCAATAATTTATTAAAAGATGTCAACATTTGTACCTTTTTGGAAAGGTTATGAATATATTTCTGTAATTTTTGGGCGAAGTGTCTTAAACTTTTTTTGAGTTTAAAAAAAATGGAAAAAATATGCTGTCTTGAGATTTATTAACCTTTTATTTCTAAAGCCTTAATTATTTTTTGACATGATTTTTTTTAAAGTAATCTTTTGTTCACTGGCTATCAGAATACCATCCTAATGCATGTACTTTTTTTTACAATTGCCACCTTAATGTCGTAAGACGGTGTTCTTTCGAAAAAACCTCAAAACTCGAATAACTAGAAAACTACTGAATTTCGACCTATGGTGGTTGTCATAGCTAAAAAGATTATAAATAAGCTATAGAATATAGAATAGCAACGAATAGGTCGAATTAGAAGTCACCCTGTATAAAACTTATAGAGATGGAATTTTATCCACATGAAATTAAAATCCGGATTGAAACAGGGATCACTCGCACATTGTGGTCACCTACGCACGTATATACCGAGACGGCAGTGAGAGAAAAATAATGGCCATGTAGCTTCATATCAGAATGACCGGGCGGGGATCTACCTGTAAGTGCCAAAACAGCTGACCTGTATTTGCAGATATGGACGTACTCAGAATAATGATTACTTATTAGCTAGCGTATATTGTCTACGTCCACCCTAAATTCCTGAGTCATAATTACAAGCAAACACAAAAAAACAGAAACATTGACGATGCTTAGCAAGGCTGCGAAGTAAAATTTCTGATGTTGGTTTACCGAATCAAATTGATGTAGGTGTTGTGTCCTTGTAACAATAAGAAACAGTGCACCAAAAAAATTCACACTCACAACCCGCTGATAAATACAGTAATGGCTGTGACCGAGTGCAAGCAACAGTATTTGGACCATAATCGGCAGAGGTAACACATGGGCTGAAAAGTCCGTTTTATAGTAAAACACAAAATTTTTGCAAAATTCAACTTTATTTATCAATATATTGTATATTAGTTGCCTTCGAGGGTGATACACTGATTGAAACGATTTTTCAATCTTTCGATACCAGTTGTGTAGTACGATTTCGGTTTAGCCTCAAAATAGGCCTCTGTTTCGGCGATTACGTCTTCATCGGTTTTAAATCTCTTTCCGGCGAGCATTCTTTTGAGGTCTGCGAACAGGAAATAGTCGCTGGGGGCCAAATCTGGAGAAAACGGTGGTCAATTTTGCCATCGTTTTCATCGACTTGTGACACTGTGCATTGTTTTGATGAAACAGCACTTTCTTTTTCTTCAAATGCGGCCGTTTTTCTGCGATTTCGTCCTTCAAACTCTCCAACAACACGATGTAATGGTCGCTGTTGATAGTCTGCCGCTTTTGAAGATAGTCGATGAAAATTATTCCATGTGTGTCCCAAAATACGGATGCCATAACATTGCCAGCCGACTGTTGAGTTTTTGGTCGCAAACCGAAACATAAACTTTGAAGTTACAGAGCATTTTAAAACACGACGCAAATCGAAACAACACAAACCGGTGTATTTGTGTAATTGAATTGAATCTACGAGTTATATGTATATATACTCGTATGTACTATACTAGGTGGGGTGAAAAGTAACCTCCTTGGGAATGAAAAAAAATTTTTTTAAATGTTTTTTTATTTTATGCAATATAGTCCCCTTTTAGTTTGATACACTTATTCCAGCAATTTTCCAACTTTTTGATCCCGTCCGAAAAGTAATTTTCCGGAAGGTTTGCAAAATACTCCTCCGTGGCGTCGATGATTTCCTCGCGTGAGCTGAATTTTTTTATTGATGAGCCATCTTTTTTGGTTTGGGAAGAGGGAGCCAAATCGGGCGAATACGGTGGATGCGACAGCAATTGGAGCCGTAAGTCATTGATTTTAGCCATGGTTGCGATGCTCTTGTGCGCCGGTGCATTGTCTTGCAAAAACAATATTTTTTTCGCTTCATGTGAGGCCATTTTGCAGCGATTTCGCTCCAATAATGCACAGTAATACTTGCTGTTGATGGTTTTTCCTTTTTCGAGGTAGTCCACGAAGAGTATGACAATCCCAGAAAACCGACGCCATAACCTTTCCTACCCATCGAACCTCCCTCGGCCGCTTCGGAGCACTCGTGCCGGCTTCAGTCCATTGCCGGGCACTAATTCTGTTCTCTGGTGTTCAACAGTTACAAATCGATGCCAAAAGTCCACTTGATTCCGCATCAGTAAGTCCAAACACTCTTTCGAAGTGCTCTCGCGTTCGTGTTTTTGGTCAAGAGTGAGTATGCGCGGCACCCAGCGGAAGGATAACTTTTTCATATGCAGAAAATTGCAAAAAATATGGCGTGTGCGCTCAGTCCTAATCTTTGTGGTATCTGCTAGCTCGCGCACCTTCACTTTCCGGTCAGCCAACACCATTTCATATTTTTTTGTTGACATTGTCCTCTGTTACCGCATCGGAGGGCCTGCCGCTGCAGATTTGATCGGTAGTGGAGTTGCGGCCACCACGAAACTCTCGAAACCAATATTTGACGGTATAATCTGACGGAGCATGAGCCCCACAATATTAATCAATTTTTCTTTTGTTTCCTTCGCCGTTTTTCCCCTCAAAAAGTTATATTTTATGAGAGAACGAAAATCGTTTTTGTACTCAACATGATGCCAAATACGTCAACAACAATCAGCTGTCAAAACAACACTAAAGACAGTATCGCACTGAAATTTGGCATGTCTATCTAAATATGAACGGACTTCAAGACACTATAAGCTTTTTTGCAGTAGCAGCACCTTCTGGTGGTCAAGGAGGTTACTTTTCACTCCACCTAGTAATTTTAGTACCTATAATGTTTAACTTAGCATAAAATATAAAATATATTTTAAGTTAATTAAGTTAAATTTAAGAGTTTTTTGTATAGCAATTAAGAGTTAATTTATGAATTCAAATAAAAATGCATTTAAAATAAGAAATGAAGTGAAAGTTGTACGTAATTATAAGATGAGCAGCACAATGCGGAATTGAAAACCATAAATGGTTCTTCACCGTATGTGATATTCTTCACGTATGTGATTCAGTACATATGTTACTTAGTACACTTACATACATAAATAAACGAAAATGCATTTTTGTGGATCTAGGAAGCGAATAATAATAAGAGCTTTGATCCTGCATAGAATTACGAACATTTATTATCCCTTGAGGGACGCTGTATTTGCGAAATATAATTTCACAAAAATATATGAACAAATCACAACACGTTGGATTCATTAGTTGTATTTGTTGCAAAATTGTTAAGTAAAATTGTGGCACATTTTTCATCATAAAGCATATAAAAAAAAAACTTCTAAATCAACTTTTTCTTATTTCTCATTGGCTTTTTTGTTGTTATTTATATTTTGTCCTTCTTTTGCAGTGACACTATCATCTGGGTCCGGTTTGAAAAGTTTCTTCAACTTGTACTTCTCGTCGTCCTCATCGCCACCATCATCAGTGCAGACAAAGTTGGTCGCAATCAGTATAGCTTCAAGTGTAATTGGATGCTTTCACTGGCTACAGTACAGGTGCAGATAGTTGAATTTAACTTTGAATATTTTAAATTAATGCAAAATTGAAAACTATGTTCAAATGTGAGTAAATATGATGATCTAACGTATATTTAGAATTTAAGATTTAAAATGGAAAGAGAACAAATAAAATACAGAACACAGAACACAGAAATACCTAATCAAATTTAAAGTACGCAAAAGCAAATAAATTATAAAGCGATTTAAAGGTGAGCATTTTATTTACAAAAGCAAAAAAAAAAAAAATAATTACAGAGCTACGATATATTGCTACACTTAATTCTTACGTTTACATTTATTTAACGGCATAGACTAGTAAATAGGTGTAAACTTTTTTGAGTAATACGTCGATAGTTTGGCTCTCATTTATAGTAAGGACTTTGAATTTTATGATGTTGAGTTCAAAAGTTATACATTTATGGATGCAAGTTTATAATGGAAAAGCACCTTTGTATGATTTGATATTATATGTGAATGTGAGCCTAACTATGACCTCTTATTATTTAATTTATCAAACATCCGTTTCACTTTAGGTTTGCTTAAGCACATTTTCATAAAAAATTTTGCAGGAAGATCATAAAGTACGTCGCTCAAAAATTTTGTTTTTACAATTTTAATAATAATTAAAAACATTTAATTTAGTAACGATTTGACATGTTGACAGTTCATATTATAATGATGATAAAGTATATTTTTATTAGAAAAAAAATTAAAATAAAATAAAATCGTAGCTAATTTGTAACTGCTTCATTTGGATTTCTTCAAAGTGTGTCACATTTTAGCTTTTTGTTATAAACTACTGTGAATAACATAATAGAATTTTCGCCCTTCGGCAATAGTACCCTTACATCTGTTGAAAAGTCTATATTCATAGTATGATACATAAAAAGATAAGAAGCTTGAGACAAAATTTTGATTTGTTGTTATGTAGCCTTGCAGATTCAATAAATTTTCCTGATATAATATTTTTGTCAGAAATATTTCAAAAAAGAGGACTATTAAATGCTTAACTACAATTTCTATCCTTGTCGTGGCTTATTCTTATTCAGCAGACGGAGTGGGAGTATTCGTCAGAGACTTGTATGAACCTAATGTCGTTAGAGGTGTGTATGGCTTGAATTAACATAAACATGTGTGTAGGGAATGATTTTTTAACGAATTTTCAATATTTCTAAGCAACGTAAAAGCAACTTATCTTATCACAATTGGAGACTTTAATATTGATATTAGATGCACTGTAGTAAAATCTTACGAATCTATATGGGTTAGTCTTATTTGCAAACGACGTAACTAGACCCATTACCAGTACTTGTCTTGACCATGTATTTAGTCGCTTACTTAACATATAACCGAACCAATTTGCGAGCTTAAATCTCAATTTTCAAATTATCAACCACTTTAGACGGAATCAATCTTAACAAGCTTAAAAAATGACAAAATTCTGAACAGCAACACAAAAATAAAAAACTGCTAAATAAAAAACTCAAAGAAAAAACTGGAATGAGAATATGCCTAAGAGAACACTCGCTTTTCCTATGAATCATTTTTGAAAACTTTAAAACTTAAACCATGGTTAGGACTTTGCAAACTAATTAAAATTAAACATAAGCTGCATAGCGAAAACAGACACACACACTTAATCTACCTTAAAAAAAAGTCGTACACTCACTTCTGCCGAAATGTTAACAAAAAAAAACAAAAAAAAATACATATATTTATTTTCGTAATAATTACTTCAAAAACAGGTTAATGAACATACAAGAAAATCGAAAATCGAACAACTATTGTATAATAAATCCGTAGGTTTTGAAAAAAAATTAAAAACTATGTACTGACTCTATAGTTGTCGCAAATGAGTTCAACTTTGCATCAGTTTCGCAGATATCTTCTAATTGTGACATTTCAATATCCTGGAGTTTTTCAGCAAAACAACACTCAGATTGTACTCTTTCTAGCAAGAGTTTCGTTTTCATACTCATACCGGGGTTAAAATGTGGAATTGAATGTGATAGATATCTTGGCTCACCTTTTTAATTCGAGAATTTTTACGGGAAACTTTCCAGAATTGTTAAAACGAGCCAATGTGCCAATTTCTGTTTTCAAAAAGGGTAACAGAAAAGAAAACACAACAGTCATGTTTCAAAACTATTACGCATAGAATTCAAAGATTTCTCACAAACATTCACTTTTAAGGCAAAAATAAAATTGGTTTCAGAAAAAATCATCCCACAGAAGGCATTTTTTTGGACTTTTGTCAGATTATCTACCATACTCGTATAAGGGACTTGGTGACAAAGACTTTTTGTAGACATAACCAAAGCATTCGACGTGAAAGATCACAAAATTAAGAGTAGAGTGCAAAAAGTAAAAAGATCATGAACATTGCCGTTTTATATTGATTAGTTCTTGGTCCTCTACTGTTTTTAATATATGTAAACTCATGTTTCAGTCTTTTATTTATCGGCAAGCTAAAGGCTTTTTCCCGATGGCTTTGAATCTGCGTAGTCGCGATATCCATTTTCTCAGCACAAGATGTTAGTAAGACCAAACTTATTTAATTCAGCTTAACTACTAAAAAATCCTCGAAAATTAAGATTATTTTCCCTGGAGCTATTTGTAGCAAACTCAGTTTGCTTAATTGTATCTGCAATACTGTGTATACAAATATTTCCCGTAGTTTTAATTGCTTTGAAATCGAAGTTAAGTGAAGAATCAAATCATTTTTACTTTGAAAAACTACTTCCTTTTCACTCTTTGATGCTTTTATAAGCTTTGTAAATATTGCGTTGGTGGGGTGGTTCTTACGCAAATAAAATCCAACTAAAAGTTTTGCAAAAATATATCATAAGGAAAACGTGATTTTGGTCTCGTACAGCCAACAACTTAGTGCTATTCAATTCTGAATTTTGAACTAAAAACTCTATCTGTCTGTACGACATTTATACTGTTATAAAGTCCAAAAAACTTTATTAGAAATGATTACTTACAGAGCACTATCAATGATACCTATAATCTTCGTAGAATCACCATGTAATTCCCTGGTTAGCATTCCAAAATTTCGTACTTCAAACTTAATAAACTTATACATAGTTTTATCTCGCAAACTGTTCAATGTACTTCCCGAAAACATTCGTATCATTAGAGCGTTAAAGTTAAATCTGACTTCTGGATATCAAACATAATGAAATCGAATTTTTTTTGCAATTTCTAACACAAACATATTCACATCTGTGTTTTTTTTTCATAAAATCAGTAATGTTTCTATTTGTTTTGTTTTCATATGTATATTATATGTATTTGTATTTCACAATTCTATTGTACCTCTGTATTGTTGTTCACCCCACAATGAAATACTGCTGAATATAAAATGTTTCTAACAATTCTCTTAATTTTTTGTAAGAATTAAATTGTTATAAAAATATTTAGATAATATGGTATTGGATTTTGAGAATAAGGAGTTAACGAAAAAATATCTAAAATCACTACGTTCACAAATAATTGGACCACTGCACGCAATAGTTAGTAAAAGAAATTGTATTTTAGTGAAATAGCAGGAGTAATGCATATCTGAGTTGGGCTTTATGCAAAGGTAATCTTTTACCAAACTCCATGAGTTTGCTAGCATTATTAGGCTTTTTAAAAATTTCAAAGTCAAAATTTCCACTATAGTGTGCTTCCTATAAGCTTTTTATACTCCTGCTGCGTCATTATTTCTTGTAGACCCAATGATTTCACAGGGTAGATTCAATGTTTTCTTATGACATGTTCGATATTTTTTTAACAAGTAAAGGTTCGAATCCTTCTTCTTAATTCGTTGACATGGAACCTCGTAGATCGGTAATGTCAGTTTGGGTTTCATTCTTTATTATTATCGGCTTAGAATATTCGCAAAGGAAAAGCTCGTCCGAGCTAATACTTTCTTTCGGGATTCTGTTCAGTATGTCTGCACTCGTATCTTATTAGTCTCCTTGGCGGGATTACTTATTACGCTGTCAGTAGCCCAAAATAAAGAGGTAACTCACAAGAGAATTGTTTGTCATAATTTTTTTTCTCAGAAATCAGAAATAGGTCTTATCTATAAAACAATTATAGTACTCGTAAGCAATATTTAGTAAAGGCTTTGCTGCTACTGAACGTTGTTATTTTAAGCTGCTTTTATCATATAAGCTAGTTTTAAGCCAATCAAGTAAGGCCAGCTAGTCAAGTTTTCGAGCGGAAAAGAGCTTTCAGTGTCAAAATGACATATTATTCAAAGATAAACCGCCAAAGGGATGACCTTGTATAGTCAAACTACTTCACAGAGGTCTGAGCTTAGTACAATAAAATTCTATAGAACAATGTGTTCCTCAACTACTTAAAGGATTGAAGACTATTTAATGAATTGACTTCTTGTGGTGTATTACCTGTCAGCGAATTTAAGCTCTAATTTTCAAGCAGAATTGTTAATTTGACTGCAGTTTTCCAAACTGGGAATGTGTATTGGCAGCCTCTGATACGGGTTCAAATTAATACTTCTATTTGGCAATTTATATAGCAGAAATTGACAAGCGGTTCGCTGTTATCATTTCCATTGCTTTAATTTACAGCAAACTTACTTTCATAAATCGCAATATCCTCAGCTTGCATTAAAAGTACATACGTGCTTCGCAAATTATATGACAGTCTGTTTTCTTAACAATGTGGAGTACCAGCATATGTATACATATTCTTTGGCTGCAATTTCGAAGTGCTAAAAATTGAATTTTTTATTAGTTAATAAGCACATTTGTGCCTATGGTGCTCTAAGTGATTCTTTACCTGCGAATGACTATATTTATAATCTTGTGAATATCGAGATTTTTTAAGAAGGTTGTACCGTACCTTATACTGTTCCGAAGTCAATCAATGAATAAACATTATCTGATATTCAAATGACTATACAGTGAATACTTGCAAACTCCCAGAAATGCATTTAGAAATCTTATTCATACATCTCTTCTCTACATATTGGTATGTCTTGAAGTGCATTGTGTGGTACTTGGGCGGCATATATTTTCTGAGTACGACCAAAACCGATCTTTTAATGTTCATTATTTATTTTCAAAAACAATAATAATGTCATCTGAATTAGTATTATCTTCATATCGATCAATCGCTGCCAATCCAAGTCTCAATTATAAAAAGACATCATGATAACCATTCATTCGGTACGAAGTCAGGTATCTTTACTTTTCTGGTATTTCTCGGGAAATTATAACGATGTTTTATAAGCCCCAGCTTTTATCGTAAGGCTCAAAAAAGGATCCTTTCCATAAACAAAACTTGTTCCATACTTCAAAGTCAGAATATGGCATGCTGTAGATACTCCAAACAAACAAAGTCGAAACTATTCATTTTCTTTTGTAAGTCATTACGATTCAAACTATCTCATGAGGTCGTATTTAACAATTTAACAATTTAATTTAACAATTTCTGCCAAAAATTCCTGCTGCAGTAAGATCTTGTTCATCACTAACCGCTTTTCAAAATTTTTTATTCTGTAATTTATCGTCTGCATCATATTTAATATTCACAGATTTTTATCAACATGCATTTTAATATTACCATTATAAATGAGAGAAAAAAAATTTAATATTTGTTCACGTTAAAATTTATAACCTTTGAGGCAAACTTTGTAGAAATTTTCCTTTAGGCAAAAAGTAATAAAAATAAAAATTGAAAAAAAAAAGTGTAAATAATATTTATTTTAAGTTTAGCAGATATTGCGTTAGTCGTGGTTTAATTAAATTTGGTACTATTTTGAAATTGTTTCAATACGTAAAATTAAAAAATAATAAATGAAAATAAATAAGAAAAATATAAAAACAATTCATACATAATATGAGATAAGTATATTTATATTGCCTTTAAATACATTTTTACTAAATGTAGCTATTACTCTAAGATATGAGACTGTACTATGGTTGGTTTTAATATCTGCTGGTCTGCATCGGAAATATTTACTGGCTATGATTTTATTTATTTCAGAAAGGTTTGTAATTTTTCTCGATTTTCAAAAAAAAAAAAAAAATGTTTTAGTTTAATATTTAAAATTAAGAAATGTAGAATCCTTTTTGCACTCTGTTTTTACTTTGAATTATTCCTCACTTGTTGTTTGTATTATTTAAGGGACAAAACTAGTAAATATTCGAATACATAAGGCTATTGAAATTATAGTACTAAAAGGATTCGAAAAATTTTTAAAATATGGTACTCGTATTTTCCTAAAACGCGGCAAAGTACACCGTGGACTTATAATTTTTATCACAAAAACTCATTATATAAATATTTGCTACATACTGCTCAATTATCCTTCACGTACATCTCATGTTTGTATTACACAATTGCCACAAGAGTATACATTTTTATTAGAATCCTGTTTAAATAATAGCCAGCAGATATTTAAAAAAAAAAAACAATAGCTCTACGGCCTCTAGTTAGAATATAAAAACTAAACAAAATAATCGTATGTAAATATTTAAGAATTTACAACAAAATAAAGAAAAATATTAAAAAATTATTCGTTCAAGCAAAGAACGATAAATATTGAGAAAAAAAGTTATTATATAAGAATATCTAAGAAATAAGTTAATTATATAGAAAAATGTATAAAAAAAAATAAATGATTATATATTTGTTAAGGGTAAGAAAGAAATGAATTTTAACTAAGGAAAAACTAACTAAATAAAACAAATGGCATTGCAACATTTATGTGTCTGTATTTGAGAGATAACCAAAGAATTAATAGTGTAACATTTTATGTTCAAAACAAAACAAACAAAAATATTGATATACAAAAATGAAATTCGAAATAAATATAAAACTACGCTGTAAATTGCAATTTGATTTTTATTTCTCAATAGATAATGTATTTCCAAAATATTGCTTTTTTTCTGGTAAGAAGTTTGTCAATTCAGGATCAATTCTATTGGTTTTAGGTCAACAGAGAGACAGTTAAGGTAAGCATTATTTTCAGCAGTAGTATCCGACTTATGAAAACTGGTTTGCAATAGGAATTTTCATTTTAATTTATCACAACACTTTTTTTTATAAAGTACTCGTAAGATTTAATTTTTGTTTTACTCATTGGAGAAGGGTTTCCATTAATAAGGACAAACAATATCAACGAAATGATGTCCAAGACCAGCACATCTAGGCTATTTGGACAGAAATATTTATCACATCTCACATATTTGCAACTCTATTTCATCGATAATGCCACGGAGGCTGGCATTAAATATTTCAATTGATTCGGAAGAGTTAGCATAAATTATCGCTTAACCGACACTGGATCTTATTGGATCTTGATTTAGGATCATAAAGTAAAAAACTCACTGACCGTTAGGCTACTGTGGAAATGAGGTCAGTGTGTATGTCATGTCAGGCCAGCACGTACTCAAAATATTTATTGGAATCTAAAAATATATATAGAGTTGTCGAAGCAAAATTTTGTGTAACGCCAATCGATTGTATGTGTGTGCCACATGAATAAATTATATCTAACAATAGCAAAAAAGTCTTAGGATCACCTGACTAGATGTGGTTCAGATATTGAAGTCAGTTTAGAGAGAACAAAAGTAAGCGTTTATAAATCG
Source organism: Volucella inanis (assembly GCA_907269105.1). Lineage (NCBI taxonomy): Eukaryota > Metazoa > Arthropoda > Insecta > Diptera > Syrphidae > Volucella > Volucella inanis. The sequence continues at coordinate 144,136,711 of OU026153.1, forward strand.
CTATGGAAACTAACACACATGACAGCTACGTACTTTCCAATGCAGTTTGTCATTACCATATATTGTGAGAATAGACACCATTCATATACAAACTATTTCTAGTCTGATACTTCTAACACAATATATTCCTTTGCTGATGACAGTAGTCTCTGATTTTCATATTCATTCAAGGACTCGCGTCCCTGCTCTTCGCTATCAGCATTCCGCCTCATCAAACTTTCAATCGTAACACCCGTATCGCTATGAATGCTCATTAATATACCCTCAAGCCTACTTTGTTTCTGAGCTTGCTTTCTTGCTTGCTTGTGGAATGCCCTGCGAAGCTCTCTGTTTCATATTCATTATAACTAACAAACCAATGTACATTCTCTTTTCTTCCTCTCTGACTTTTCTTTGCCCACGCTGTGTATAAGATTTTAAAAGTACACAAATCCCTTAAGGCACGCCTCCAATGCGTAGGCAGCCCTAGGCAGACCTAGTACTAACATTTGATAGAAATGAAGTTTAAGCAAAACTGAGGTTGTTCACGGTTTGACCTATTTAGTGCTTTAAGGCTTCACCATCGGCTTTTCCAACTAAGCTTAATACTTGGGTGTCAATCTGGATAATCATTTTTCTTGAAGTGAACAAATCCCGTCGAAAATTTCTGTTGGCTTAACCTCTGCCTTCTGGATCTACCCGGCTATGATAAGATGAGATGACATATTTAACAGTCAAAAGGAGTGACTATTCAGCCGTCATTCGTCAATCAGATCAGCAGCATTATGTTAATAATAACCACTTTTATTGTGAATTATTATGTCATTTAATTTTGAATTTCCTATTAAACTTATAATAGTACTTACAGTACTTAAGTACTTAAAGTTCTCAACATGCATAAATCCGCTAGTCCAGATGGTATATCTCCCCTTCTTCTAAAGAGGTTTTCTTCCACGATGGCAGAACCACTGCGTAAGCTTTTTCATCAATCTTACTCTTTAGGACACTTTCCGAGCAGATGGAAAACAGCATTTGTCCAGCCCGTCCCTAAAAAAGGCGAATATTCTTCTTTATCCTCCTACAGACCCATTGCACTTACGTCCCTTCTTTCCAAGGTCATGGAAACGCTGATAAACCGTCAGCTCATGAAATGTCTCGAAACACGAAAACTTCTCAATGACCGGCAATATGGTTTTCGTAGCAACAGGTCCACTGGTGATTTGATGCCACGTTTCACAGAAAAAAGGATACAAAGCATACATCAATCTGGCGAAAGCAAGATAGTTGCACTTGATATTTCTAACTCATTTGACAGAATTTGGCATCAGGCTCTTTTATCGTGCTCTTGGGATCGATGACTCTCTTCTTCAATGGATTAGAAATTACCTTTCAGAACGTTCAATTCAAGTTGTCTTGGACGGTTTCAAGTCTGATATTCACAAAATAAATGCTGGTGTGCCCAAGGGCTCCGTTCTGTCTCCGACTTTCATTTTAATTTTCATTAATGATCTCTTGTCTGCTACTTCTAATCCAATTTATTACTTTGCTGATGACAGCTCCCCTGCTCATCGGCTATAGAACGGGAACGGCAGCGTATGCTAAGCTCATTAAATTCCGATATTAATAGCATAACCAAATGGGGAACTATCAACCGAGTGGAATTTGATGCTTCCAAAACTCAATGCTGTCTGCTGTCATTAAAGCGAAATTCAAATACCCAGCCATTATCCATAAATGGTACTTGCATCGTCGAAGCCAATAAACTTACCATTCTCGGTATGTGTATCAGTAACAACTTACGTTGGAATGACCACATATTCGATGTCGCCAAAAATGCTGCGAAATGTCTAGGTTTCCTCAAGCGATGTAAGAAGTATTTCGCCCTCTGATCTGGCCACAATATATAAGACATTTATCCGCCTAAAACTGGAGTACAATGCCCACATCTGGTCAGATGCTCCTAAAACATCTCTGCTCCTTCTAGATAGGATTCAAAACCGTGCGATAAAACTAGTTGATGATACTAATATCAGTCAATCAATTGACACCCTCGAACACCGACGTAATGTCTCCTGTCGCACTTTGTTTTATCGCTATTTCCACCACCAGTGCTCCATTCAACCTTTCAACCGTAACACCCGTCTCGCTATGAATGCTCATCAGTATACCCTCAAGCCCATTTTCGGACGTACTCTAAAATATCGTGATTCTTTCCTAAGCCGTACAACTCGCCGCTTATAAAAAAAAAAAAAACAAAAAAAAAATTAAAAAAATCGTTTTTTTCATTTCCCTGAATATTTGGGAGCTCAACAAAAAAAAAAATAAAAAATAAAAATAATATTTGATATGCTGAAAATTTAAGTGTGGATCAATTGAGAAAGCAATTAACGGATCGTGAATTAGACAGCAGAGGTTTGAAAACAGTTTTAATTGCTCGGTTACAAGAAGCAATTGCTCAAAGTAGTTTGGCTGAAGGGGAGAACTCTTCAGACAGTTCTGCTGAAAATAATTCTGAAGTTCTTATGGAATTTGGAAAAGGCCAAGATAACCATTAAGGTTCAAATATTTAGGAAGACGAGCAAACGTCAGATGGCGTTGAGAGTACGTGTAGGATTGCGGTAAGAGATATCGAGGTAGAAAAATATATTTTCGCGAAAAAACAATTGAGTTTCATTAGATCGTGCGTTTGTTCTCTATACAGTGATTTCAAGGCTAAATTAATTGCGGAATTTGAGGTACCGGTATGTAAAGCCGATATTTACAACAAATAACAGAATCGCAAAATGCAGAAAAATAAATATAAAATGCAGGAAATTAGTCAATTGGCTGACGTTGATGAAAGATCTCTTATTTTATATATTATAAACGGCATTTGGGGTCGCGAATAACATACAATTATGCTGTAGAATTCAAAAACAATCGCTAATTTAAAATAACAGTATGACGTGTACGAAAAATTAGTGGAAAGTAGGTGGAAATGCTGGATTCGATAGACTCGGTGGTTCCGCAGGCACTTGTCGGAAAGGGAGGTACAGTTCCCAGAAAAACGATATCAGACGCCCTCAACTGCATTGCTTCAACTGTGGATTTGCAGACCACCACCGAAAAGACTGTAAGGCAGAAACAAAATGCTTTAAGTGCAATAGTAAAGGACACATGTCAACCACATGTCCACAAAAAGCAGGTTACACGTACTATGTAAAGAAACAAATATCATTTCTGTTTTAAATTGCAAGAATATTCTTATTAATAATGTTTCATTTCATTTAATCGACACCGGTGCTCAAGCTTCCTTCTTTAGAGAAAAGTTAATCTTCGGGGCTTGGAGACAGCAAAATGTGAATCAATTGGAAGTTTCACCGGTCGGGTTTTTTTATTTCGAGTAACCTATTCTGGTAGTTTCAAAATCAACAGTTAATTAAAATTATTGGCAGAGACATAATTTCGAAAGTAAGGGTAACTTTTGACAAACACGGCTCAACTTTCTACAAAGCTGAAGCTGAAAATTTTATTATGCAAATTCACCTCGATGAGAATGCAGACGTCGATGCACCCTAACCGTATGCAGAAGATGTCCAGCGACTTGTAAGTAACTACAATACAAAACATACAAAAAGCTGTCCGATTGAGATGACTTTAACGCTGGAAGACAATAAGCCGATTTACATTCCACCTCGGCGACTTCCAATCAACGAAAAGCAAGTAGTAAAGAAGCAAGTTGAAGCATGGCTTGAAGATGAAATAGTTCGCCATTGTGAGGAAGAAGAATGGATCTCCGAGAGTTTGTATTGATTATAGAAAAATCAGTTCTAAAAGAATTAAAGATAGTTTTCCTATTCCTCTCATTGAGACAATTCTAGACAACCTGGGAGATGCAAAAGTTTTCATCACCCTTGATTTGAAGATTTCCATGTCCCTATGGTTTAGTCGAGTAAAAAATATACAACATTTGACACCGCTGATTGGCACTTTGAACTCAATCAACTATCGTTTGGACTTACGAATGCTCCTGCTGTTTTTGTTCGATTTATCCACGCTACATATATTTCGAAATCTGGTGATCAGATGTCTTCCGCATCAAGCGGAGCAGACAATTTGCGAAAACTTATGATTGTTTTGAACGTAGCAGAAAAGTTTAATTTAAATTTTAATTTGTCGTAGGGTAAAGTAGAATTTCTGCGTCATACAGGTGTCAGGTGAGAAAACTAAAATCATAAAAACGTTCCCCGAACCGAAAAACTTAAAAGACGTGCAGCATCCATTGGTGTTAGTGAAATTTTAGGCGATTTATTAGGCAGTTTTCAAAAAACCCTTATCTGACTTGACGAGAAAGGAAACAAAATTTACATTTGGTGCTTCACAGCTGCAGGCATTCACGGCACTCAAAGACGCATCAGTTAACAAACCCGTTTTAGCTAATTATAAACAGGACGCCCAAACGGAGGTACACTGTGGTGCATCTCAGCAGGGTATTGGCTCTATTCTATGTATTGCAACAAGGCGACGACAAAAAACTGCATCCAATGTTTTTCTACAGCAGAAAAAATAGCCCAGCAGAAGAAAAAATGCACAGCTATGTATAGGGTTTTCTAATAACGATTTGACAACTTTTTTTTTTAAATAAAAGGCAAACCATTTGAGATATTTCAAAAACTTGTAACTGAAGTACAATCAAAACATTTATGAACGGAACTCGGCTTCGTTCATATGGCCACCGCGGGCACGTTTGCAGCGGTTGATTCGTTGGACCCAATTATTAACGACTCGGGTACACATTTCGGCCGAAACGGCCGCTATTTCGCGTTCAATGTTGGCTCTGAGCCCATCCAACGTCGTCGGCGTGTTGCCATAAACCAACGACTTTACGTAGCCCCACAGAAAATAGTCAAACGGCATTAAATCGCACGAACGAGGCGGCCAATCGACTGGCCCATGTCTTGAGATAACACGCTCACCATACTTACTCTTCAATAAATCGATTGTAGAGTGTGATTGTGGCACCGTCGTGTTAAAACCACATGTCGTCCAATCCCATATCTTTCAATTCGGGCCAAAAATAATCGATGATCATTGCACGATAACGCTGAACTTTTACAGTAACGTGACGAAATTTATAGTCGACGAAGAAATATGGCCCAATAACGCCGCCGGCATGCAAACCGCACCAAACAGTTATTTTTGTGGATGAAGTGGTGATCCATGAAGCACATGTGGGTTTTCACTCGACTGAGTCAAAAATGAGCTTCGTCACTGAAGATGTTTTTGCGATGAAATTCATCATCTTGGCGCATCTTCTTCAGAACCCAATCGGAGAACGTGTACGTGTAACGCTTCGTCGCAAGAGTTCAAATTGCCATAAACAGCACGTTTCAGCGATCTCTTAATCGTACTCCATTTGAAGTACTTTTTGGATTTTCAGTAAGAAAGAAAGGTGATATGGAAGTCAGCGATCTAGTAAAACTTAGCTTCTTGAAAACTTAAACGCTGAGAGAGATCTTCTTCGAAAGGACGCCCGCCAACAAGTCGATAAAATTCATTAAAAAAACAAATTAATTTTTAACAAGAAACGCAAAGCTGCTCAACAATATAACATTGGCGACCTTGTTGCAATAAAAAGGACTCAGTTTACAACGAGTAAAAACTCTGCTCTCTTTTCAAAGGTCCCTATTAAGTTATGTTCAAAAGAAGATCTGACCGGTATTCGATGGAAAAATGTTTACCATCTTCTGAAGGTCCGAGTAAACCAACGGCCAGTAATGAATTCATCAATCCGGGGCGAAAAGACTTTGAAGACATAATATAGCATCGTCCGAGGCGGACGATCTAGAGGAGGGCCGGATGAACTGCCTACCTCCTGTTCACCCTGTTCTCGCTGGAATTACGTTACCCAAATAGGGTGACATACTTAATTGTCATTTTCCTATATACTATATATGTCTGGCAGAAGAAGGTTATTAAAGAATTCTCTGCCTTGGCTGCACGGGAGCTTTCTATATCACACACATTTCTGCTCTGAAATCTCCTTTCCCTTGATATTCATATCATACACTGCACTCCCAAAACCATCTTCCTTCGCCTTTGATACTACACGTACTGAAATTTTAATGACCTCCTCCTTTCTGGAGGACGAAAACGTCGAATTTCACTCGAAATCCGAACGGCAATAAACTACATATGTATGTCTATAGCGTATAGGTAGAGTTGAATGATGAATGAACGAATGATATGAATTATTTCTCTCTGTAGAGACAAACTTGCTCAATTCTGTCACGATTTGCAAAATATAGGGTTTTCCAATAGAGACTTGACAACTTTGAATTTAATTTGTGAATGCATTCTTTTACTAATCATCAAACTGTCACTGTCAATTTATTCAGCAAACTCAACATTTTCATCATGGTAAAGTACACTAACGAGCAACGTCTGCAAATTATAAAAATTTTCTTCAGATATTCGGAGTCGGTGACTGCAACTTTAAGAGCGTTAACTCCAATTTTCGGTCGTAATTCTCGCCCTAGTAGACAGGCAATAACAAGTTTAGTGCAAAAATTTGAGTCTACGTGTTCGTTGTGTGATGTTGCCGTGTCAGTGAGACAACGGGTTGGTCGAAGTGTCGAAAATACCGCTGCCGTTCAGACGTCCGTAGCAAACGATCCAAATCAGTCAATTCCACGACGTTCTCAAGAATTGGGCATCGCTTAGACCACATTGGTTTACACCCATACAAGATCAAGCTGACTCAAGAATTGAAGCCGATGGACCATTTGAAGCGACGTACGTTCTCCGATTGGGTTCTAGAGAATATGCGCCAAGATGATGAATTTCATCGCAAAATCATCTTCAGTGACGAAGTTCATTTTTGACTCAATGGATCCGTCAATAAGCAAAATATGCGTTATTGGTCGGGTGAAAACCCACATGTGCTTCATGAATCACCACTTCATCCACAAAAAATAAATGTTTGGTGCGGTTTGCATGCCGGCGGCGTTATTGGGAAATATTTTTTCGTCGACGATAACTATCGTCACGTTACTGTGAATGGTCAGCGTCATCGCGCCATGATCACGAATTGGAAGATATGGACTTGGACGACATGTGGTTTCAACAGGATGGTGCCACAAGCCACACAGCACACGCTACAATCGATTTATTAAAGAGTAAGTATGGTGAGCGTGTTATCTCAAGACATGGGCCAATCGATTGGCCGCCTCGTTCGTGCGATTTAACGCCGCTTGACTATTTTCTGTGAGGCTACGTTAAGTCATTGACTTATGCCAGCACGCCGACGACATTGGAAGAGCTCAGAGCCAATATCAAACGCGAAATAGGGGCCGTTTCGGCCGAAATGTTGAAAATTGGGTCCAACGAATCGACCGCTGGAAACGTGCCCGCGGTGGCCATATGAACGAAGTCGAGTTCCATTCATAAATGTTTTGATTGTATTTGATTCAATAATAAAGTTTTTGAAATATTTTAAATGGTTTGCCTTTTATTTTAAAAAAAAGTTGTCAAGTCGTTATTAGAAAACCCTATATATACTTGTAGATCGATGGCGCATGTCTTCTCTGAAAACAGATGGAAGGCTGAGTTTACTGATATTCCTTTGGGTCATAATTTTGATATCAAAAAGCTTGGGACTACCTTCATGTCAGTTAAGGCTACGATTTTAAGATAATATTTTACATCTTTAGAGACGAGTTGAGAAAAAGTAATAAAAATATATAAATAATTACTTTGGCGCCACAGCTCGTATGCAGCTTTTCGCGCTAATTTATGTTTCTCACTTTGCGAACTTTAACACTCCTGAGCAGGGCCTAGTGTCGGCTCTGAACGGCTCTCCTGAGAACCTTTTTCATAGGCAAAATTTGACTTTCGGAGGTTTGTCATTGCCTACCGAAAGTGTGAAAAATTTGATTTTAAAATTTGCTGTTGTGATTCTACCGGGATTCGAACGCAGGTAATTTGGCGTGACAGCCAGTTAGCCAACCATCAGGCCTCGCCGCCATAAGTGATATCATAATGTAAATTGGCTATCATTTTGTTAGAAATAAAAAATAAAAAATTAGCTTCGTTTGAAGGTGTGAAATTGATTACATTTAGTTGAAAAAATTATATCGATCAGAGACAATAAACACCTCCTGAGTTGATGCACATTTGTTCTCGTGTTACGGAATTTTGAATTGTTGCAAAACATCTGGCTCGAAGTTGGTGATTTCTTCTTCAATGTAGATTTTAGTGACCTTCAGGGCTTGATGTAGTAAACGCGAACCCAAAGGAAGTTCGATTCGCCAAAACAGGAGATCACACGGCCTCGAATTTGGTGATTCAAAATCTTTATCGTTACCTGAACTGTGTGAGTGGTTGCTCCTTCTTCCTGAAATCAATAATGCTCGAGACCAAACTTACAGCAAAATATATTAAAACTCGTCTGTAGCGCTACCAGTTACGGTTAAAATGGTACCACCAGCGTTTTCAAAAAAATAGGGGCTTCACTTTTTTTTTTTTTTGTTTTTTGAAATCAAGGGATTGAGTACCCTTAAAATGCTTGTACCCAACTCGGGCGAAGGAAGATCAGGCAGGATGGATGCTAGGCTGGGTTACATAAGCGAATTGTGCCGCTCAGCAATGAATCACGATACTTAAGAGTACTTTCAAAAGTGGGCTTAATGGTATACTAATGAACATTATATAGCCAGACAGGTGTTACGGTTAAAAGTTCGAAGGGTCGGAATGCTACTGGCAATTTCTATGGAGCACTTCAGGTGGAAATAGCGATAAAACAGAGAGAGACAAGAAACATTACGTCGGTGTACAAGGGTGTCTATTATCTTGGTGATATTATTATCAACTATTAGTTTTATCGCACGGTTTTGAATCCTATCTAGTAGGTGCAGAGAAGTTTTGGGCGCATCCGACCAGAAGTGGGCGTTATTCTCCAATTTCGGGCAGATAAGTGCCTTATATAATGAGCCCTGATAGGGGGGGTAAAGTATTTCTTACATCGCTTGAGAAATCGCAGACATTTCGCAGCGTTTTCGACGACACCGAATATGTGGCCATTCCAACGTAAGTTGTCATTGACACACATACCGAAAATGGAAGCTTTTTCGTTTTCGACGATGCAAGTGCTATTCATGGACAATGGCTGGGTTTTTACATTTCAGCTTAACGACAGCAGTCAGCATTGTGTTTTGTTAGTATTAAATTCTACCCCGTTAGAGGTTCCTCAATTCGTTATGCTGTTGCTACTACACGAGTGCGAAAATGGATTTTTCTCAATAAAGATTCGACGCACTCAAGTGTAGGCGGAGACAAAACACAATCTGGGAGTGTGCGGCAAGCAGATTCGCCTTGTCCAAAGAGGTGACAGCTGGAATGTCATTGTAAATGAGCGTTGGAATGGCGGATGAGGCAAAATTTCTAATATTTTTGCAGAACAACTAAAACATTTTACTACCTTTGGAACATTGCAATATTTTTTTTCCCTTGCTTTTGGTCGTTTTGGAATTTATTTATAGGTCGAATCGTACCATGCCATTTCTTTTGGCTTGATACTCTTCATCCGATGAGAAACAAAGGATCTCATCCCCAAGAGAGTAGTTTCTGCGATCATATCAGCAGCGGCATACAAGTTAATACGATACACTCCGTCGGACCATGTTATTTGTTTTAACCTTCCTATGGTTCTCAAATTTACTGACGCGAACGGGCTTCGGGTCAAATTTGACCCAGTACTCTATTTTCAGGCTTTATTAAAGATATTTGTTTGTTTTTTTATTTGAAGATTTTACTATTTAATAATGTTAATATTAAAAAAGAAAAAACAAAGTTATTTAAATAAAAATTAATGTAAATTTATTTCAACTTATAAAAACTTTTAATTTAATAAAAAAAAAAAAACAGTCACTTACTACAATTCGTACACAAAGTTATGATTTTAGAATGCTGTTTACATATTATATATATTTATTACAAATGTCGCAAATTATTTACGTTTTATTATCTGTTTTTTTTGGCATAATTGACATCGATTTATTTTAGTCGTTCTTCTTCCTTAACTATTTCGCGATTGAGGTGATGAAGATGGTTGTGTATCGGTTTGAAAATCACTTTGAATTTTTTTGTAATGTTTGTCGCTTTTTTATGTAGGGAGTAACAAGCTACATACCAATACCTTCCAAAAAGTAGCGGCGCTTTGAGAGGCAGTCATCTTTCCATGTATGGTTACTGGATTTGAATAAAACAAAAGCGTTATAAGCTGAAAAATCGTCATCCTTTTGCAAGTGTAGCCACTTACTGCTTTGTCCAATGTATCTACACCACCTTTACATTTGTTATAATCCAGGATTATCTCTTTTTTTTATCCGAACGATCACTTACTTTTGAGTCATGGTGTAAAGTACTTAGTAGATTGACAGATTTATATATTAATGTAAGACACGAAAGTAGTATTATCGATAAATGCAAAATTAGATGAATATATTGGTCTTCCTTTTATATTTACTATTTCTGGTGGTAATTCGGGCTTGTTTTTGCGTATTGTTCCCACCAATTGATAAGACGTGAAAAAGTTATCGGTTGTGACATTGTGTCCTTTCAAATCCAATCAAATGTCCAATGTCCAATAAAATCTAGAACTACACGCATACCTTGATTTTTTTCTGGAGTACTTGCGATTTCCTTGCCAGTATAAGGTTGAATATTCCAAACATAGCTCGTTGCAGAATCACAAAGTACCCAAAACTTGATTTCATATTTCGCTAGCTTTGATGGCATGTACTACCGGAAGAGACATCTTCCTCTGAAAGCTACTAACTGCTCATCTATTGTCACATTTTCGGATGGATTGTAAAGTTTTGGCAATATGTCAACCCACTGATTTCACAACTCACGTAAAGGAGCAAATTTATCTAACAGTCGTCGTTCACTTCGATTTTTCCCTGTTGACGAACCTTATAACTCTTGATATTTTCTTAAAAATCTTCAATGACATGGTTGCAGCAAATATTGGTCTTCCTTTTTCAGTGTTTCATAAACTTTCAGTGCTTTCGTTGTTTGATAGAAAAAGTAATCCAAGTAGTCCAATAAATGTAAATAGTTCGGTGCTATCAACATCAGTCCATTCTTCACCATATATGCGTCTGCCCTCAAGGTTAGTAAAGGTCAAAATACTACATATCAAAGGAGGTGGAAAAAATAATTTAAAGCTGGAAAGTTCGTTTTCTGTAACAAGAACAAGAATAACGTGTCAATCCTGGCACCAATTTTATAATATTTTTCCTTTAGGCTCTTCCATCACTGTTTTCATTTTGTTGAGTAATTTATTTGACCAATTTTTGACACCATCATTTCTGTAGGCACAAAGAAATTTTCAGCATCACTAAAATCACTATCTGATGCCTCAACATGATCCTTGAACTTAGAACAAGATTCTTCTTCATCCGAAAATATGGTCAAAGAGAATTCACTTTCGCTATCACTCATAGCTACAAAGGTACAATTTCCAAACTAAGGTACGTACCAATCACTTAATTTTTACTGTAATATTGTACTAATTGAGCGACTTAAGTCAAACATTGTAACTACACAACCAAAACTGATATAATGCACCTTTGAAATTGAAATTAAAATTTGAAGTTCCAATTTTTAGCAACTCTTCGAGTAATGTTGGCTTCCAAAGCATCAATCGTAGCTGGCTTATTCCTGAAGACCTGAGATTTTACATATCCCCAGAGAAAATAGTCCAAAGGTGTGATATCGCACAATCTAGGCGGCCAATTTACCGTAGCAAAACGTGAATTTAAGTGCTCACCAATTTCACGCGCTGTATAACTCGTAGCGCCATCTTGTCGAAACCAAAGCTCACCGAAATCATGTGCTTGAATTTCAGGAGGCACATACTCTGGTAACATGGTGCGATAGCGGTTATTGTTGACGGTAACATTCTGATAACTAGCCCATAAACCACACCATACCGTTGTTTTTAATGGATGTAATGGTAGATCTTGGTATTCTTCGGGTTGCTCATTAGCACACATACGGCAAATTTGTTTATTAACGTATCCATTCAGCCAGAAATGGGTTTCATCACTGAACAAAATTTCACGATAAAACACCGGATTTTTGAATTGAATTTGGATTGAATTTTTCCAGAACCCATTCACTGAAAATATGACGCAAATTCATGTCGCCTGGCTTCAATTCTTGCACAAGTTGAATTTTGTGTGCTTTTAGGCCGAGATTCTCACGTAAAATACGCCAAGTAGTCGAATACGCCAAGCCAAGCCGCTGAGAACGATGACGAATCGATTCCCCACGGTTTTCGCGTACACTCACAACTACAGCTGCTATTGTCTCTTCATTACGTAATGGATGTGGTCTACCCGGTCGAGTATCATCCACTAATGTAAACTGGGACTCAAATGATTTTCGTAATACAGCTGAACAATTTGGAGACGCTGTTGTGGTATGAGTCATTCCATGTTGATTTGTCAAGCAATACTGAACAAAAATGACAAAGCCATTTGATAGGAGTCACGAGTGATCTGTCAAAAAAAGGCTATTGAAAATCAAACCTCACGATGAATCACCCTATACATACGAAATCGCAGCTGAAACAACAATATGTTTGTTGGATCATATATGATCAAATTTGAGTAGGTAATTAGAAATCAAACCAAACTACAAATACAGTTCGATTCATACATTGGATCAAATTTGACCCGAAGGACGCAGACATAAAAAAGTTTGTACGTTGCAAAGTTCCTAATATTTTTTTATAAAATCATACGTAATTGTATTCAGCTCAACACTTTAGAAAAAGTCAAGAAATATCAACTCCTTAAAAAATTTTGTCTTAGAGAAAACTTAATTTCTTTCTTAAAATGGGTCAAAAGTGACCCTAGGATCGTAGGAAGGTTAACGGAAAGTTAGTAAATAAACAACAACATTAATTGATTCAGGGGAAGCATTAAGAGAGTATCCTATCGAACTGTTCACAAGACACTTCATGAGATTCTAGAATCCTTATCTCAGTAATCACACGACCTTTCTAAGGATACTTAAAAAGAACAGCACACAGCAATACCATATAAAGCATGGCCAAGAAGACCTAGTCGCAGTATTTTTTTTATTTTCGTCATCACAGTGTTATCGTTTTAAAAAGTTTTAAGTATTTTTTTTAAAAGACAAATAAAGTGTTTTTAAAAAGAAAGTTTAAAAACCGAATTATTAATTTCCACGTCGTTATCGAGATAACATAACGACCAGTTAAAATTTCTAACAAAGGTGTTACGACCGAGTCAATTGACTTTCTCGTATTGCCGTATGGTCTTTTAGGACTTTTTTCTCTAACTGTATGTGGAGTACGAGAAATTAGCTGATATAACACAATGGTCCGTCGAGCCCAGAGGGGAGAGCACATCAACGGAGTACTTATCAGGGTGAGAAGTTAAATACGGATCCGGGATATTGGCGGTATTACTATCAACGTCTGGTATTCATATGGTAGCCAGGTAGCTTAAGGATTTACCTGTGTTTCACTAAGTGCCTAAACGGCTGGTCTATATTTACAGACGTGGACTTATGTAGAAAAGTGATTACTTTTTAACCCGTGAATATTGGCTGTATCCACTCTAAATTCCCGAGTCATTGTAAAAAAAAGGCTAACACAAAAAACACAAAAGCTAACGATATTAAGCAGAACTGTGAAGTAAGAATTCGAAGTTGGTTTACCAAATCAAATTGTTGTAGGTGTTATGCCCTTACAACAATAGGAAACAAAAAAAATTCATTTCTACAACCTGCTATACATCGGTTATTACATACACTCAGTCACAGCCTATGACAATTAAATACAGAAACGGCAATGACTGAGTGCAAGCAACAATATGATCAGGGACAGGAAAATTGGAATGCTCGCACTGTAAATGTTAACAGTGCAGTCGCGCGTTTTTTTTTTTTTTTTTTTTCTCCACACAAGTGAATTTTTTTTTTTTTGTTTGTTTCACCCCTTATTTTTATTTTATTTATTTATTTATTTTTTTTTTTGTTCTTGTCACGTTTTTTTTTTTCCCCACGCGAGGAACGATTGCACTTGTGCATGTGCACTTGTTGATGGTCAGCTCGTCACTCCAAATGTGACACGAAACAGTCACTTTGGAGGGAAGCAATGGCTTTTCGTACATTTCATGTGGATTCCCCGTGCCATAAAAATGTAAATTTTGTTTATTCATATGACCTGCTTACGTGGAAGTGGGCTTCGTTGCTCATTATGATTTTGGATTCCAAATCATCCTTTTCTTGCACCAAGTTTAACAGAGCATAGAAATAAGTTAAACTCACGTGACGGTCAGCAGGCAGTTTTCACTTTATAAGGGAAAATCCTCCGGTCTGAAAGTCTGCTGATGCCAATTTGTGTGCATTGTTAACTCGTTGAAGTTTGTGAATTCTTTCGGACACCCTCGGCTACAGCAGTGATACTGTCAGTGGAACGAGCTATACGGGGCCGGCGACATCTTTAGTGGACCAAGTTTGCATGGGACGCTTAACCAAACACTTAATAGTTCGGGCACGTGGTGCAGGACGACAATTAAGACGACGACGAAACTCACGCTGTGTTAAAACAACAGACCGGAAATAAGACAAGTAAGCTGTAAAAATAATTCCGCATACCTTAAGTATGTAACGCCTCATTACTTATTGTCAGCTAATTCCCTATCTATCTTCATCATAAAAAGCACAACGACACCTGACTTTATTTTTGTCCCACCTTGTACAAATTCATGACTTATTTTTGGCATCCCTAATAAATTCATACGATTGTATAAAATGAAGATAGAGAACGCTCGCTTCTCAAAGGTATAGTATACTGAAAAGTCCGTTTTCAGTTAGTACCAACCTTCAAAAGATACGTGTATAAATTTGACAGCTGTCGGACGATTAGTTGTCGAGATATATCGTTGTGAGTGAAGCAACTTTTGTTATTGTGAAAAAAATGGATTCAAAGCAATTTCGTGTGTTGATTTATCATTGCTTTTTGATGGAAAAAAATGCAGCCGATGCAAAGAAATGGCCTGATAAGTGTTACCCGGACTCTGCACAAGCCGAACGAACCATTTGCAAGTGGATTGAAAAATTTAAAAGTGGTCATACAAGCACCGAAGATGATGCACTCAGTGGACGTCGAAAAGAGGCTGTTTCAGATGAAAACATCAAAAAAAGTCCACAAAATGATTACGAATGTGAAGTAAAGTCAAGTTGATCGAGATAGCTGAGGCTCTGAAGATATCAAAAGAGCGTGTTGAAAATATCATACACGAATATTTGGACATGCGAAAGCTATGTTCAAAGTGGGTGCCGCGTTTGCTCACAGTCGACCAAAAACAAACTCACGTGTTGATGATTTAGAGGAGTGTTTAAATCTGTTCAACCGCAATAAAGCCGAATTTTTGCGTCGGTATGTGACAATAGATGAATCTTGGCTCCATCACTTCACACCAGAGTCAAGTCGGCAGTCAGCTAAGTGGCGAACATGCGACGAACCTCTTCCAAAACGACCAAAAACTCAACAGTCGGCTGGCAAGATTATGGCATCCGTATTTTGGGATACACGTGGAATAATTTTCACCAACTATCTCCAAAGTGGCTATTGGGGCTATCCAACAGCGACTATTACATTGCGTTGTTGAAGCGTTTGAAGGACGAAATCGCCGAAAAACGGCCGCATTTGAAGAAAAAGAAAGTGCTGTTTCATCATGACAATGCACCGTGTCACAAGTCGATGAAAACGATGGCAAAATTGAATGATTTCGGCTACGAATTGCTTCCCCACCCACAGTATTCTCCAGATTTGGCTCCCAGCGACTATTTCCTGTTTGCAGACCTTAAAAGAATGCTCTCCGGAAAGAGATTTAAGACCGATGAAGAAGTAATCGCCGAAACAAAGGCCTATTTTGAGGCTAAACCGAAATCGTACTACAGAACTGGTATCGAAAGATTGAAAATTGGTTTCACTATATTGATAAATAAAGTTGAATTTTGCAAAAATTTTGTGTTTTACTATACAACGGACTTTTCAGCCCATGTGTTATATCGGGTGAGTTTTTTAACTTGAGACATCAAAATTACTCGAAAAATACGCGATATCGCGAAAAATGTTTCAGACAAAAGTCACAAGGTTCTGAAGGGGACATAAGATGGTCACCACGAGTTTGACCTTGAGACCCATTCTCAAGGTCAAACGAAGGTCACTTTTGATTTTTAAATGATAATTCCTGATTTTCATTGTATGAAACCATACGATCAATGTTGGTTCAAGTATCAGATCTATAATCAAAAAGCTTTGGGATTCAAACAACTATTTTTGTTTCTTTAAAATTGTTAATTAGTTCAACAAGTAACATACGAGTACATATCTAGATATTTGTTAATCTCTCTGTAAAATGTAATTTTCTTTCGATATCCAAACTTTTCATAACTATTCGCATTCTTATCGTTTTTATCAAACTTTGATCTTTGATGAAAATCAATCTTGTTTTGTGTGCTTGCATTCTTCCTTTTTTTTAAGCTCATTCGTTGTATGCTCTCACGCAGTTTGTACAACAACAACTTCACTGGGTAGAAAAGAGTGCAACAATTGTCCTCTAATTAATTTACTACGCGATTCCTTCGTCCACTTTGGATTTGGTCGCAGCACACATCACACAATAAGTATCAACCATTTGTATTACCTGCATAATTAATAACTTATAATTTAATAAAATATTCTTAACCATTTTGTATTTCCACAGAAACAAAATTCGCTTAATATTCATTTTGGTGCAAATACAAAGAGTTGCTCGTTTTATTCTCCAACACTTATGGTATACCATCTTGATCCGATTTGAGTTCTTTTTTTTTTGTTAAGTTGCTACATCTGTTGTTGACATTTCTTCAAAATCTTAGCGTCATAGCTTAACATTTGCAAAGTTACGTAGCCAAGAGTACATCTACTATATCTCTGTGTGTGTTGGCGATCTATTACAATTTTATAAATGGACTTTAATTTGCAACAACGAACTTGTATTACATTTTGCGTAAAAAACGGATTTAATTGTGCGCGAACGTTGGGAAACTGTTTCGGCAACGATTCTTTAAGAAAACGGTCATTTTCCAGTGTCACGAGCGGTTGAAAAGTGGTCGTGAGTCAATCGAAGTTGAAATAAAAGAAATGTTGGTCAATAACCGCACATTAACCATCAGAGAGATAGCGGAGGACATGAACATTGCCTATGGATCCGTCCAAGACATTTTGGTTAGTGATTTGGGTTTCCGTCGTATAGCAGCAAAGTGCCAAAAGACCTTAGTTTCATGCAAAAAAGAGACCGTGTTGACGTCGCAAAAGAGATGATTTGCGAGGCTGAATCCGATCCCACATTCATCAAAAGGATCATGGCGTTCACCAAAAAAAAAAAAAGACGGCAATGCTAACGGTTTTCATGGATTACAACGATGTAGTACAATATCAATTTTTGCCAGCAGGCCAGACAGTAAACAAAGAGTATTATTTGGGCATTATGAGACGTTTGCGTGAAGTAAATCACCGAAACAAAACAGAATTGTGGGCAGAAAACTCGTGTGCTTTGCACCATGACAACGCATCGTCGCACGGTGCCATCATTATTCGTAATTTTTTGACGAAAAATGCAACAAATACCATCAAAAGCCACCGAACTCATCTGATTTGGCTGCCTGTGACTTCTTTCTTATCAATCGAGTTACAAAACCACTACGGGGAACGCGTTTCAGCAGCCGAGAGGAATTAATGGAAAAATCGCTGGAAGCACTGATGGACATACCGAAAATGTGTTGCAGTCGATGAGAATTACTTTGAAGGAGACAATATAGATTTAGATGAAAAATCTGTATTTTTAATTTTCTGAATAAATTGCACTCCCATGAATGTACGGCCATCTATTTTACATCCTTCAAATATCTTCATTTATTTTGAAATATATTTCGATATATTTATTTTACATGAACTCATTCACAGTAATTTAAGCCAATAATTGCCCGTGGCTTTAATTTCATTAAGATAAGCTCTTCAGAATAGATTTACAAAATTCTTTGTCCTAAAGTTATTTGCTTCGGAATAACATTTAAGTTTTACTGTACATAGTAAACATATAGACACATGTGTAAATGGAATAACGCCCAGATGCACAATAATGTAAGCCCTCTTGCGATAATGGCTTTCATAAAACCTAAGTTTCGAGTCAATTTAAGGCAAAGACACTGCACCCAGAAGGGATACTGGATTTGAGAAATGTTCCTAAGTGAGATTACAATTGATTTTGTGTGCAAGGAGAGAGAAAATTACTGCAACAAAGTCAGTTAAAGCAAAGTGAATTTGCCTTTTAGAAGAATATTTCGAAGCGGACAAAGTGGCTGTACTGGTGTTTTTTTTTAGAATGCGATAAAAGTTAAAAAGATGTACAATGCAAAAGAATAGGTATACGGACAAGGACAAGAGTAATTTTTTTTTTTTTTTTGTTAGGTAGTTGTCCACACCAATGGTCGTGTAACAATCAAACATTGATGTATCCTTATGACGTTCTTATGAGAAAACGTTTAATTTTTAGTTAATTTAAATTCCACTTATTGTTCATTCCAAGGGGTTGATACTCTGTACTTTTTGGGTTAGCCGTCCATTTCGTTATCTTTATCTGCTACCTGCAGCAACTAAGTGGGATTTGATTGCTTTATAGACTATAAATACAGTAATTGATAAAACGCATTCGCAAACACTTACAGTGGGCATAGAAAAAGGTGTTGCTGCTGTGTTGGGTAGTAAGTCCCGAAGGAGTTAACTACCCATCGCAATTAGAGATGTGTCCAACCACTTTATAGAAGATTTTGCGGAAAAATCTTGATTAAAGTGGTTGTAAGATTTATCTTGTGAACGAATTGAAGCCGCTTGACTAAAGTCTGCTTCGTAAGTTCGGTCAATGAGCTGAAAACCAGATTGTGTCTGACCCTTTTTTTTAACACACAATTTGTGACGTGGCTCATTTTTGGTTAAATGCCTATATTAACAAGTAAAATCGCGGTATTTGGAAGGAAAATATCCGCAAACCATCCACATCCGTGGCGTTAAATTCCCAAATAGACACCGAATAGTCGCTAAATTAACTATGCAGTTAAAATTTTGGTATATTTATTTATATTTCTTCAACAACAATTTCAACATTTCAGTAAATGGAGAATACAAAAGATCGATGACTACTATGTTTTTCATTCTTCAGTTGAATGGTACTAATGCGAAAAAAAGTTTTGCAACAAGATGGCGTAACATGCCACACAGCGCTTCTGTAAGAATATTTTAGGTCGCTATTTACGCCTTGACGATGGATGATTTAAAACCCTATATTGCCCTGTTAATGTTGATATACGGCCCAAACTGATTGAAGAAGTAGTCGAAAATTGAGCTTTTAGACTGCACTTAAATTTTGGCAGCCCATATTCCCGAAATAGAACCTAACTACTATTAAAACAGAGTTATCTCTATAATATTGGCCTTTTAAAACGTTTTAACCCTTTCATTGTATTTCATTTTAAGGTCAACTCGTATATATTTCAAAAACAAATGTATGTGCTCTTACCTGTTTTTTATTGTTTCCCCTCAAAAGTGGCGCAATTCAAACTAAAGTACATAAGTAAGCCGGCTGTGGTTTATATTATCCACAGCAATCTGATTTTGCCTACAAGTGAGACTGGAAGATCTAAATTGTCCTAAATCAACTCTTTAAATTCGAAATAGAGGAACACCTCTCTCAGTATATATGTATATTGTAGTTGGGGTAATCAGACCCAGTGCGCTTGCAGTGTGTTCTCGAGTCAGTTTAATTAACAAATTGTTGACATTTATTAGCTTTGTCCTATTGCACTAGACCTTCTTTTTGATAAGATTGTATTTTTTCCTACTTTGGTATTCTGTACAAGCCAATGCTTCCTCTCGCTGACATGGCTATTTACAATAAAGCAGTAGCTCTGAAGTTGGCTTTCCAGCACAAAATATAATTTTTAAGTCTCTTCTTTTAGAGTTGGGAACTTAAATGATTCATACCTCTCCATCGTCTTAGACCAAATGTGGCAGTGACATCTTAGATAACACCCTATTTTTGCAAAATATTGCTTGAAATTTACTTCAACTTCCACAAACGGCCCCAACAAGCGTAGGTGTACCAATTTGGGAAAAATATGCAGCATTAGATATGCTTGCAATTATGCAATGGTACGTAACACATACATATTTTAACGATTAACAAAGCAAGAATGAGATTACAACGTTCACATAATGCTGCACACGTTAGGATTCAGATTTATCTCAAAATATTGACTTAGGAAATAACTAATCCACTTCAAGCCGGTAATCGATGGCATGCCTGTAATCATCATTAAAGTTGTATTCCATAAAATTAGTCTAAAAGAAAGTCCTTAATAAGTTATTCTCTGAAAGATGTAGTCAGTAACGACTACGTTACGTGCGTTGGCGTTTGTTATAAATATGTAATCGTCTCGATAAGCAAACAATTGAAATTTTATTGAAAAAACGCGAATCGACTTATTTACTTCATAATGTTGTTGTGCCAGTAAGACTGCAAAACGCCAGAAGTGAAAAGAATATTAATGCAGTAGGATAGTCGGTAAGCCAAGACCTCAATCAACTGATTCCACTCCGTTGAATGGCCGGAAGTGTTCCAACAGCAGCCGTTTTATGCGAAAAACAGATTTTTACGGGGTACTTCTCATGTCAGAGGTTGGTTGCAGCCAGTAGAGGCTGATGTCGCTCCACTTTATCCAATTTTTCTTGCAACACATTGAAACTGGAAGGCTTGGAGGATATTTGGCTTTAACAGGACGTTGCCACGTCCCACAAAACGCGAGTTTTGTAATCATCAGTTAGCTGCCCCACATATGCGATTTAAGACCTTTAGATTCTTTTATTCGGGGTAACAATAAGTCTCTAATCTGCTTTGATGTAGGAATAGGCTAGACACTGACTAGCATTAACCTGGCGATGCCCAATGTTGAATGTTGTAACTTCTACTACACATCAATTGTGCTTATTTCACCTCCAAGTGGTAGCGATCGGGTACTGGTTGTTGTCCATCCGGATCCGACTAGCTAAATTTATAAGCACGAGTGTCCAATAAGAAACCAAAATAGCAGCACTACGACCACGATTGCAGATGAATTCCTTAGCCGGAATCAACGATGGCCCAACTTCAAATGGAAGCAAAAAATAGACTTTGTCCACCTCGACATTTTTAGAGTTCAGGCCGATAAATATCTCCCAGAATAAGTCAGATTCTTGCAAAAGAGATGATGGCAAATAAGTCGGCCACTCTTCCTAGGGTTATTCACAATGGAACTGGCCGTCAATTGCCGCCGATATACCTTTCCTACTACGTAAAAAGCAGCTAATTATGGGAGTTACATTAATGAGTTACGAATACGCACCTGGAACGGATGTGCACTGTACACCCCTGGGGCTGCTTACGAACTTGAATTTGTCTTCATAGGGAACAAAATAGATATGTCTATTACCACGATCCAGGTAATAAAAATAATGTAGGAACATCTAAAGTCTTTTCGCAACACGATAATAGGCACGTAACAGTGCAGCTTCTGCCCCGACAAGTCGATAATAGATAAAATCTTAACAGTAAGGCAAATCTTGGAAAAGAATAACGAATTTCAGGTCGAGACTGCAAAGCCGCATAGTTAGGTGAGAACAAGAACTAAAGGAGTTTTTAAAAAAGATGAACTTTATTCCACTTCAATGATAGACTTAAAACAAAGATTTAGAGAGGAGAGTAACTAAACTGGACTTACACACACTAATAATGGAACAGGTTTAGAATATCTAGGTGAGCGTCATCTTATTCCCGTTCGAATAAAATGAAACTTGTTTATGCAAGTGTTATATTCATTACACAAATAAGCCGACGTTTATAAAAATTTGGTTGAGCATGTAGCAATAAAAGGCATTGTGGTTGTAGACACAGCAACATACTAATAAATTTTAAATGGGAGTTGCTCTTGTGACGTAACAAGTTACTTTTCTGACAACATTCATCGTCTTGAGCTTTACAGTTGCTTCGAATTATTTCAAATTTTTTCCGGGTTTTGGCAATGAGCTGAACTGTCATATGATTTTTTGAATTAAGTGCTCAACAGATAGTGCGCAGGGCAGGTGTTAATTGCTGAGATACGCAGCAACAGGCTTTTGCGGCAATCGAAGAACAAACAAAACTGGTTGGCCTTGAAGTAAATGAGGACAAAACCAAGTATTGTACAAGGAACGAAGAATATGTCTACCACCTGGGATAAACCGTCGCTGTTGATAACAGTAACTTTGAAGTTGTTCGGTTTTGTGAAGTAAATGGGTTCAAAATTTGGAAGACGAAATGCATGTTCTACAGAACAATGTTCCTTTCAATTGTACTCTATGAAGCCAAGTGCAAACTTGCGAGAGTAAAATTCTTCGTCGAATATTTGATCCCGTATTCAATGAAAACAAAAGGAGGAGAAGATGAAACCGTGAACTCTATGAGCTACATCAGAATGCGGATGCAGTACAAAAACCGAAAACACGTTGACTACACCAGCTTGACTCCAGCAAAGTGGATCTTCGAATCACAACCCCCAGGTTTGAGTCGACAAGGAAGTCCGAATCTTCATTTTAAGGACCAAGCTATCGGAATGGTTTAAACAACTCAGAGAGAGTGAAAGGCTATCGTGTCTTAGACAGAGACCTTTCATGGGTGGAAAGCACGTAAAGTAAGTAAGTAAGTAAGTCTATGCTAACAAGTCAAAAACTTTGAATGACTTGGCGAAAAATATTCAACAAAAACTGGCCAAATTATGCGAAAAAATTATGCAAAACTGAGTATGGTGCAACCACTTATAAATTCAAGCGGTTTCATGTAGCATATTTGAATAATGTAATATTTCATAAAGATGAACCCTGTATGTGTGCATGCCCTTGCGAATTAAACCGAAGACCCTATCAAGAGCGGATTTCAGATAGATCTACCTAAGGAGATTAATTATTCATAGTTTTATTGAATTTGTTCCTGACACACAAAATACAATGATTATCTCTAGATGATAAAACAAACGACTAAGTCAACAACGTGTTAGTAGATGCAAAGGACGGACCTATCATGCTGGATATGTACAGTTTTAAGGCAGAAAACATTGACTCTAACCTGCGTATATTTTACCTTCTTTCAGCTATATTTAAAGCCCAACTGACCATAGCAAAAAAGCAGCGAAAGCCCCAAAAGAGAGACGGACTACCCAAAGACTGCAAAATGTAGCTAATTGAAAGACTATCCGCTTTAAACTAAACTTGCACAGATTTAGCATGACACAGTTAATTCAGTATCATCGTAAAAGAGGTAGCCTATAGCATAAGGCAATAGCAGCGTGCCATGTCACAACTAGTATTAAAGCTGAAATGAACGTACTTTAAAGTAATTCCATTCACCGATGCGCGGAGAATTGCAGGTGAACTTACTCTAAAATAGCATATACTGAATGGTTATAGAGGTCTCGCAAAAAGCTTCCTTTTTCTTCTATTCAAAGAGACTATAATCAGCCCTCAAAATATAGAAGAGATCAGCGCAGCTGTTAAAAAGTTGAAAAGCAATAAGGGAACCAGCTTTGCTAGTGTACTGGCTGAGTTCTACAACCATTATAATAATTGGTGTTAGCATTCATATGATTAGTAGGGTGTAGATCGAAGAAATTATCCCATATGAGCGGTCAATCCTAGCTACATATACGAAATATAGCACATACTCAATGTAATATGTGAGTTTCCCAAACTTTTCTGTAACACATGAAATGTGTGACACATGAAATGTGATGATAAATCCCATAAAAGCTGAATGACACAAAATGAATTTAAAATCGACACTCAGCACTTATTTATCAACTTCAAAGCTTCATACCATGTAGTTAGTTTTTAGTTTTAAATGCATTTTATTATCTTAATCATTAACCCTTACATCATTACGATAAAATTTTTTGTACTCCGACTCTGGTGCTCTATACAAGCGAAGGCAAGCCCTCTCAAACACCCGAATCTTTTAAATTAAGCTTGCTCGCACATTGAACCACACGGGACACCCAAATACCAACATGGGCCTGATAAGGGCCATGTAGCAGGTTACCTTTACCCTCGCATCGAATTGGCTGCTATAAAACAGTCTCTTTGTAAGGGCAAAAGCGCCTTTAGCTCTGACAAAGAGCAGCATCTACGTTTTTGTCAAAATACAGAAACTGATCTAGCCAGATCCCAAGGTATCTGACTACCATTCGACAGGCAAGAGGCTGTCCGCGTTGTCCAATGATCGAGAACTTTCGCCAATTTTTTCTGGTATCCCTAGAGGCTACACACAACGGCGTCCTAAAGAAAATGGTTTCCGACTTCTGAAAGTTGATTTTCAACTTCCAGTCATCGCAAAATCGTCTTATCTTATCGAAGTCACGCTGCAAGAGAGTATTAATGACCTCGATTTTTGGACCTATTCTGTACGCTATCAAATCGTCTGCGTACGCAATAGTATGGGGAAGTGAACCTATCAAGTCGCTTGTAGAAATGTTGAACAGGATCGGCGAATTGACCGCGCCTTGCTGAAGACCATTTTTAATTTGAAATATTCCAACAGAAGTCACATCACCATTCTTCACGATGAACTGTCTGTTGGTTAGCATATTATAAAGAATGTACAAGAGTGGTTTACTGATCCCCAGTCTAGTCAGCTTATAGAAAAGACCCTCTAACCATACGGTGTCGAAGACCTTCTCCAAGTCAACAAGGCAGGCACCAGTACATTGGTTATTGCCTTTATTCCATTGTATATCGGACACCAGCTTAGAC
Organism: Volucella inanis; assembly: GCA_907269105.1. Classification (NCBI taxonomy): domain Eukaryota; kingdom Metazoa; phylum Arthropoda; class Insecta; order Diptera; family Syrphidae; genus Volucella; species Volucella inanis. The sequence goes on from OU026153.1 coordinate 144,161,624, forward strand.
GCGGCATGTGAGATATCATGTCCCGCCTTAAAACCGAATTGATTATCTGAAACTATATGTTTGTCCTCAACCCACCTAGACAAAGCTCTATTGATTACCTTTTCAAACACCTTACTGATATTCGGAAGGAGACTAATCGACCGGAGCTTCGCCGGATTGGATATATCCTTTCCCTTTTTGGGGATAGGTTGAACCACCGCCGTTTTCCAATGCGCTGGATAATGTGCATTATTCATTGCATTATTAAACAGGGTGGTGTAAATGTCCACCGCTTCTAGAGAAAGATGTCGAAGCACGATGTTTGGAATACCATCGGTCCCCACTGATTTCTTAACCCTGATTGTGTCGAAGACCTCATGGAGCTCTTCCTTCGAAATGAACGGGGGTAGGTCACACTCCCTGGTAATGACATTATTTGCCATATTTTAGTCGCTGAACCGGGTGAAACCAGAGCCCTCGGATCGCCAGTTCTCTACTTTATTTCGAATATAGAAGTCGTGCACCAAGACGCGATTGTCCAGATCATAATTAGGGCCAATAGTATAAATGGCCTTGTATATTTCCTGGAAAGTCGCTCCTATGGCCTCAACCTTCTCCTGTGGATCCTCGATCACAAAGTAGTCATCATCATCAGCGGCCTCATTTGGATCAATACCTGCTGTTGTCAGTAACCGTTCGTTGTCTGTTGTCCGGGCTATCTTAGAGCACTGAAGGTCGTTTTGATTTTTTCTCCGAAATAGTTTATTTATTTGCGGGAACATATTCGGGTTGCTGGTGTTTACAGCCCGAACCCTGTTGTTCCAATACAAACTTACCGAAATTCTGTAATTCTCTTTTATTAAGGTTTGAATATTTTTAATCGATGCCTTTAGTGTCCTAATCTCCGGGTCTTGTCTGTCAGTTAACTGTCTGTATATGTTTTTGAGTCTTGACAGAAGTCTACTTTTCTGTCGGTGCAGTGCGTCAATATTAGGATTGCGGAACAGGTCTTCGTTAGTCGTACGTCGACACCGCGGTATTGTAGCGTCCATAGTTTGTTTAATTATCTCGTACATTTGTTTTAGGTAATTGTGGATTTCTTCGTTTGACAAATTCCTATTGGACGGTGGGTGGAGCGTATTCGAAAAGAGCGCATTTGTCATGGTTGCGGAGAAGCGTGTCCATCGAGTCTTACTGTACTTGTAAGAATATCTTTGGATAAACTCCTCCAATTTCGAAATTTCGTTTGGAATAGTTATTTCTGTGCTAAAACCGCAATGGTCACTATCATACACGAATGTGCGCAGACAGTTTAGCGTTTGTAAATTCGTACCTGTCAGTCGTATACGTTCGTCGTACAGCAGTTGGGTTATCCGTCGCTTTAAGACCGAGTCTGTACATGACATCGTGCTGACCCCACCAATCGAGTAGTAGGTTCCCTCTAGTATTTGGCAAATTATTTCCCCAATCTCTGTGTCTAGCGTTGAAGTCCCCGCCGATTACAAAATAATTCTCCTCCGATTCCAGCCTCAGAAGTCGAAAAAGCGTGTCTAGCTCTGTAATGAATAAAGTGGATTGTGGAGCCTCAGGTGCATAAACAGAGGCTAAGTACAGCCGCTTTCCACTGCGGAGCAGGATATAAATGACGACTGCCTCAAACACCCGGAACCTACGCAACACTCCCTTGTATACTCTGCGAAATTTTATACCTTGTTTAATGAAGATCGCGACACCGCCTCCACGTTTGGATCGGTGCCGGTTTCTTCTTGTAAAATAATTATTGTACAATATAATTATTGTACTCCAGTTTGTGCTTATTGGTTAGCTTGGTTTCGCTATCGAAAAGCACATCAGGAGTTTGGTCTTGTAGCAATTTAAACATCGCGGCTCTTCGTTCGATCCTAATCAGTGAATTAACATTCACCGCAAGGACCTTTAAAGTTTGCTCTTCCATGTTCGTACCCATTACGAAATGTGTTGCGTTAGGCCCGGCAGCAGCGCGTAGATCTGGTCCACCTGCTTGGCCTGTTCTTGCACCTGCTTTTGCAGCTGAGCCATTTGCCCTTGGATTGCGAGCAAGATGGGCAGCATGTTAGGTTCAGCTTCCGTTGTTCTCGGCATTTTCGCCGGAGAAGCAACAGTCGCTTGCTGTACTGTAGCCCCCCTACCTGCCGCCATTTAGGCGTAGGAAATTTGGGATGTGACCGCTGGTTTTTCAAACCTTACAGGTGAACGTTTGACCTCCACCTTCTGCTGCTGGGCCAGTTTTGATTTTTTAATGTCAGCGAACTTAGGACAATCCCGATAGTTTGCGGTGTGTCCCACGTTCCCACAAAGCACGCACGAGAGCTGCGTCCTATCGGACGCTCCGTCTCTGCCCAAAGCACTCTCCTCTGAACTGTGGTTCTTTGCGCACTTAACGCATCGAGGCTGCATTTGGCAGTTCGACGCGGAGTGCCCGAACCTCTGGCAGCGAACGCATTGTATAACACCATCGCTCCTTTTTAATTTTTCCCAGTGAACCACCTGGTATTCTAGGACATTGATACTCCTTAGACTATCCAGAGGGCTTTCGGGACTGAGCTGCACCAGGAAGAACGGCAGACTCCGTTTCTCCCGCCTGGCTCCAGCTGTGGTAAATGGCTTTACCCCCACAAACTTGAGTCCTTCGCACTCCTTCTCTTTGAGCAGTGCCAGGATCTCCTCAGGATCAGAAGACGGTTCCAACCCCTTCAGATGCATCGATTGCCGCTTTTCACACTTCGGTGTGAATGAGTAGTGCTCCGTCGTCATTTTCTTAAGGAGCTCTTTCACTTTCGCGTAGCCCTCCACTGTATTACAGTATGCTGCTGTTGTTGGGATTGCTCTAGCTCTTCTCTCTTCCTTCTTCCCATTTGCTTTTCTTTTATGGCCAGCACTCTTTGTTGTAGCATTTTTATGCTGCTACTTATGGCCTTCATTTCTTCCTCTTCATCGTCAGATTCGCTTGCGGCCAATGAAGTGAAGGTGTTCCCTTCCCTCACTCCGCCAAGCAGCTTTACAGTGGTTGTTGTTAGCTTCTTCCTTCTCTTTGTCTTTGGCGTTTGGCTTGAACCACTCGAAGCCTCACCTGACATTTCAGCGGATCCCGCTATAGGCATAGCGGACCGCTCACCACAATCCATCACGTGATGTTAATGCAAACACTTTAAATTTATACTTATTTTTATTTATAAAAATAATAAAAAAAAAACTGTCTGCAGACCACTCGGAGTCGAGGTCACAACTTTCGCAGTCTCAGGCGAACACACTACCGCTGCGCTAATTGGAGCCTAAATCCAATTTGTTTAATTGTTTTAAGTAAACGTCACTTCTCACTTACAAGTCGAAACACGTTTAAACTCCGCGGAGGTATGACTGCGTCATACCATGTAGTACATGATAGCATGTACCTCGTTTTGCGCTCTTCAGGGTGATGGCCGAATTCGAAATACCGCCGAAGATAGTCTAAATAGGCCGCGTTATACTAGAAAACATGCAATGACATATGCAGTACCGTTACATTTCTGGGAACTAGTCAAAATATATTTATATCGAATTTCGGAAAAGAGAAACGCTGTTACATATTTGATTTATTCAACCTAAACCGATTGTGCACAGATAAATAGGTCGCATATATAAATAGGAGCATATGAGCTTAAAACCTACTTCAAACAACTAAGAAGCATCTGTATATCGCAAGAGACAATAAAATTGCTATTGAAAACAGTAGCTTCAAGATATATATCATAGTTTAAGAGTTTACATAAGCTCCAAGCATTATGCTCTAGTAAAGATTCGGCGTTGGCAAATAAATAAGTTAGCTTATCACACGGAAAAGCGTGCTCTATAAAACAATCATCCTCTCTTTCCTACTATTAGGAACTTGTTGACAGCAAGCAATTTTTTTTACTATTTGTTTGACCAATTTCCGGTGTGTTGTTTAAATGTCCCGTATTGTTCGTTCGACCGGGAATATCATTGCTATACCCGAGGACGTCCGAGAGATATCACAAACATCGACGAAACAACAATACATACAATTTGGCATCAGCAGAAGTTTATCGCGTCGAATTTTGATGAAAGACCTGAAGATGTACCCTTATAAAGTGCAAAACGTTTACCAATTGCTGCCTGCTGACCGTCAAATGATGTTAGCTCACTTTTATCCTCTATTAAGCCTTGAACATGAAGCGGACAATTTCGTATCAAAATCATAATGAACGACAAAACCTTTAGTATTTCCACTTAAGTGGTTATATGAACAAATAAAATTTGCATTTCTGGGGTACATGGAAACCACACGAAATGCACAACGAGCAATTATGATTGATCCTTAACCGTAACTGGTGAACGCTGCAGTAAGATGTTCAAAGAGTTTTTTTTTTCACAGATCTTCAGATCTGACGGCGCCTGACTTCTTCTGACAACAAACCCCAAACTGTGCAAGTCTTGAAAGAAAAAAAAAAAATTAAGCAGAAATCACCAATTTGGAGCCAAATGTTTTGCGAGCAACAATACAAAATGTCGTAAAAAGGACACAAATGTGCACCAACTCAGGAGGTGGTCATTTCTTCAACTTAATGTCATCAACTTTACACCTTCAAGTAAACTTTTAGTGAAAGCAGACCCCAATTTTTTTCATTACTTACAAAATGACAGGCAACTCACATTATGAATTAACTTTTGCCTCATTTTGCACATACCCTCATACCACAGGGAGTGGAGAAGAGAATATAACCTTAAACTCTAAATATGTTCGGATCTGGATGTGGTCCAGAAAGCCAATATACATCAACTATATACATTGACTACAATGTTTCTACTGTGAGAGATACCAAAGACTGGCATTGCTCTGTACGAGGATAGCTCTAAATATTATCACATGCCTAAGCGCGGCCCTTTTATCTACAAGAACGAGGTTTTTACAAATCTGAAATTCAAGGGCTTTCTACTAAAAATATCTTTCATAGTTTGCAAATTTTTTTCGCCTTTCCTGGACTTCAACTATGCTGATACGGATCAATCAACAGTGTGGACGGAATTGTCTGTTATTATCGTCCGGGTTGAATAGCGGAATACTTCTTCTATCTTCTGTTGTTGATGTTTGTAGTTTTTGATTTGAGGCTCGGGTCAACCCCGGATAGGTTTTTAAAGCTTATTACAAGCACGCTCAAATTATAGTAATAAAACTAACATGATATAACTTAAACCAGGGGTTGGGTGTAGTAAAACGAGAGGCGTAAAGAACATTTTTAGAGACAGCTTATTGACATTGAAGTCGATGAGAGGTTGGACATCGTTGACTTCCCATAGATTTCCAGATATTGGTTCATGGTATCCGTAATTTGTTCGGTGAAGATTTAGGCGAAAGTATGGCACGAAGGTAAGATTAGGTGGGTTAATGTTGAGAGAGATAAGTTAAGGTGAACTGGGGATATAACTTTCATATCATCAGTTCAGGAAAGTCCTCGGAAGAAAAATCAAAGAAACCTACATTGAACAGCTTCTACCCGGAAAATTTTCTTTGTGTAATAAAGTGATCAGAATTGTCTAGTATATTCAAGAAGAGGGGGAGAAATGCTATGTAAAGGGATATAGTGATAAAGCCAAGAAGGAATTGGCTTTTTTATAATAATATTTTTATAGATAGATAGAAAATTGAGTTCCCTATCATAGACTACACCAAAACCATGCAATTCACTTGCCAAAGGGACGGGTTGATAAGATTGAAAGACTGAGTTTTAATACACTTACCAGTGTGTGTTATTGCTTGGTACTCATTGACATTAAGTTTAAGGAAATTGGCACTATTCAGATCATCCTGCAGTTGATACCAATCAGCGGTTGATGAGATATGTCGAAAGATTTTTAGTCGTCGGTGTAGACGGATATACCATAAATGAACTTTTGACAATAGAGTTGACACCATTTATTGTTAGAATGAATAATAAGGGCTCAAGGTAGCTACCTTAAGGTACTCCGGAAGAGGCTTCAATGGGTTTGGAAACCATCGACTTAAAAATATATACCATATAACAATATAGTTTAAAAAAAATAATGTCGATCTTCCATATAGTAAAACTTGATGGAACGAATAGAGCTTGCAGTTTGAGCAGAATGATTTTGTGGGAGATTTCATTAAAAGCTTTGCTAATATCGGTAGCAGTCACTTCAACTTCTACCCAAAGTTCAATTGCGCACAAAGTATTTTACACGAATTCGGTAAGATTTGAAGTTGTAGATGGTCCTTATCCATGTTGGTTTTGGAAAAAAATATACTTGCAGTAAAAAAACATTAAGTCATAAATTATGCTTCCAAACAGCTTAGGGATGCTAAGAGATTTTTTCCTTGACGCGTCTTTTGTACAAAGAAATTATGTCCTTACATTGTTCCAAATCATGGGAAAACTGAAAGAGAGCTGTAAGGGGTTGAGTTAATTTTTGTCAATAATATAGTATTGCAGGCAAACCATCAGATCCAGTAGAGTAATCATCATTGAGATTGTCTATTTTCTTACTTACTTGTTCTATCGTTATATTAATTGATTCCAACCTTATTTGCGAAAAGTTATTTAAGTAAGTAAAGATGGTTAGGTTCTTGGGTATGATTAAGGAACGCCTGGAAAAAAGTCAGCAAAAAGGTTTGCAATTACTTTGGGATCGTCAGGGGTTGTGTCAGAGAGATTCAGGGAAGGTGGATAGTTGTCGGACTTTTCTTAGATGTTGATTAATTGAAAGAAACGTTCGGGATCGGTGATGAGGTTGTTTTATTGACAGAGTTATTGACAAAGTTCAGAGAATTCGATATAGGCAGAGCGGTAGCAAGGGAAATCAGCATTAAAGAGTGATATAAGATAAGTGTACCATAGTTTATTTCTTTTATTGCGAAGTGAGCGTAAATTTTTGTTGTGCCAAGGTGGTGAATGTGAGAAATTTTCTTCAGCTGAAAGTGGTACAAATTAAGAATGACAGTTAAGAATCTATGTGTAAACGAATGCAGGAGCATTGTTAATCAAAAGCCAAGGGTTCTCAAAGAGAAAGTTGGAATTGGCATTACTAAGAAAGTTACTTAGTTTACCGTAGTTTGTTCTATGAACGTTCAACCTACACGACCGTTCGTGGGGCACAGCGATTATGTCATTGTCGTATGGTGGTAACTGTCTACTAAAGACAAATTTGAGTTGTCTGCCAATACAGTTAGTGACTCCACTTAATTTATATAGACTAGAATCGATAAGGTAGTCAATGAAAACTATTTCTTTTTCAAAGCTGGCATTAGTGGGGTTGATCAGTCTGGGCCCATTGAAGCTTTGATAGCTTAAAGTTACCCAAAAAAATAACAGCATAGTTGGGGGCAGTAGCATAAATATTGTAATACATGGGCTGAAAAGTCCGTGCTAAGAGAGGGCACCACTTGAATTAAATCCATACCATTTTCAGTTAGTACCAACCTTGTATACAGATGTGAGTGAAGCAACTTTTGTTGTGTTGATTTATCATTGCTTTTTGATGGGAAAAAAATGCAGCCGATGCAAAGAAATGGCTTGATAAGTGTAACCAGGACTCTGTACAAGCCGAACGAACCATTCTCAAGTGGATTAAAAAAATTAAAAGTGGTCATACAAGCACCGAAGATGATGCACGCAGTGGACGTCCAAAAGAGGCTGTTTCAGATGAAAACATCAAAAAAGTCCACAAAATGATTACGAATGACCATAAAGTGAAGTTTATCGAGATATTTGAGACTCTAAAGATATCAAAAGAACGTGTTGGATTTATCATACACGAATATTTGGACATGCAAAAGCTCTGTTCAAAGAGGGTGCCGCCTTTGCTCACAGTCGACCAAAAACAACAACTTGTTGATGATTCAGAGAAGTGTTTAAAGCTTTTCAACCGCAATAAAGCCGAATTTTTGCGTCGGTATGTGACAATAGAAGAAACTTGGCTCCATCACCTCACACCAGGGTCAAGTCAGCAGTCAGCAGAGTGGCGAGCAGGCGACAAACCTCAACAAAACTCAACAGTCGGCTGGCAAGGTTATGGTATTCGTATTTTGGGATACACATGGAATAATTTTCATCGACTATCTCCAAAAGGGGCAGACTGTCAACAGCGACTATTACATCGCGTTGTTGGAGCGTTTGAAAGATGAAAACGCAGAAAATCAAGACAATGCACCGTGTCACAAGTCGATGAAAACGATGGCAAAATTGAATGAATTCGGCTACGAATTGCTTCCCCACCCACCGTATTCACCAGATTTGGCCCCCAGGGACTATTTAATGTTCGCAGACCTCAAAAGAATGCTCGCCGGAAAGAGATTTAAGACCAATGAAGAAGTAATCGCCGAAACAGAGACCTATTTTGAGGCTAAACCGAAATCGTTTCAATCAGTGTATCGCCCTCGAAGACAACTATATTGATAAATAAGGTTGAATTTTGCAAAAGTTTTGTGTTTTACTATAAAACGGCACTGACTTTTCAGCCCATGTGTTATATAGGGTTTTCTAATAACGACTTGACAACTTTTTTTTTAAATAAAAGGGAAACCATTTGAGATATTTCAAAAACTTTATTATTGGCTTGAAGTTCAATCAAAACATTTATGAATGGAACTCGACTTGGTTTATATGGCCACCGCGGGCACGTTTGCAGCAGTCGATTCGTTGGACCCAGTTTTCAATCACTCGGCCACACATTTCGCCGAAACGGCCGCTACACCGCGTTCAATGTTGGCTCTGAGCTCTTACAACGTCGTCGGCGTGTTGGCATAAACCAATGACTTAACGTAGCCCCACAGAAAATAGTCAAGCGGCGTTAAATCGCACGAACGAGGCGGCCAATCGACTGGTTCATGTCTTGAGATAATACGCTCACAATACTTGCTCTTCAATAAATCGATTGCACCGTGTACTGTGTGGCTTGTGGCACCATCCTGTTGAAACCACATGTCGTCCAAGTCCATACCTTCCAATTCGGGCCAAAAATAATCGGTGATCATGGCGACCATATTTTGCTTATTAACGAACCCATTGAGCCAAAAATGAGCTTCGTCACTGAAGATGATTTTGCGACTCCGAATATCTGTAGAAAAATTTTATAACTTACAAACGTTGCTCCTGAGTGTACTTTACCATGATGAAAATGTTGAGTTTACTGAATAAATTGACAGTGACAGTTTGATGATTAGAGAAGGAGTGCGTTCACAAATTAAATTCAAAGATGTCAAGTCCCTATTGGAAAACCCTATATAATCAATCATTTTTACAGGTAGCTGGTATACATGGATTGGTTGGAAAGGACCGATGTAACATAGGAACAAAGTATGATGTAGTTGGTTTTTTAAAGAGTCTTGAATTATGGAACATAGAATATAGAACACAGCGGCTATATAAATTGTACTCTTTATTTTGATCAAGTTCACGTCTTAAGTAAATAGTTCACTGTTATGAATGTCAGACACCGTAAGGACGTAAACGTTGTAAGGCAGAATGGGATTATTATTGACTTATGCAGATGTAAGCGAGTTTGTAAATAATTATTTTGTTGGTTAGGGATAAAAGTTGTTCTTAAGATTAGATCTATGTCATGGTAATTGCTGGGAACTAACATCTGAGACGAATGTAGCGATATCGTTGGTGACGTCAACGGGTAAGTTTTCAAAGTTTTCGAGCAAGCGCATGAATGAGACTCCTATCATTTTTGGTTACTCCGATGATGTAGATGGAATCAGGCTAATCATGAAAGTTAGCAAGATATAGACGAAAATTTTCAATAATTCTTCAGTCTCCTAATCGAGAACGTATCTAAGAACAGGTCTAAGAACATAAGTTTGGAAGTGAGGTGCATCAGATGAAGATGGTTTAGAGGGATTCAAGATATGGGAGGGCAGAAAGTTTGGTAGATCGTTTTATTTAGAATCGGACGTTGTTTGGGTTGAAAGGTAACAAGGCGATTGTAAGATTAAAGGACATGTAATACGTTTGCAGGTCTTAGGTTGGGAAGACGGAAGTTTTCCGTGGGGCGCACTTTTCTGAAAATTCGATGGGCTGAGCTTGGTTACTATTGGACCTTAAATGTGTAGGTAGGGTTAGAATTAGACGATGGGGTTTCTTTGTTTTACTTTTCTCATGTTTCCTTTCCGTTAATGTCATTTTATCGATATTGACATTGTTGCCAGATGTTTTGACGAAAAGCCACTCAGATTTCTTCAAAATGCTTAGCTTTAATCAGCTGGACTTCTTATCATTTATTGGAGAGAAATTTTTGCAATTTTCTAATGGTAGAAAACTTGTTATGAAATAAATTTGCCATCCAAACGGATTTAGCTTTTCGGGAAGCACATTTAGTCGGTATCATATTGGAGCTGTCTAATTTTGTAAGCCTTTGAAAGTGCATCTTTTCCAGTTAGGTCATCAAAAGAGGCATTGCCTGGCTTGATACATGGATATGTTTGCACAACTCTGAGCATTCAGTCTCCTATATAAAACCAAACACACTCAGCATGTATTCAACAAGTACTGTGTGGTGGTGATGATGGGATTTTTCGACCAGCTATAAACCCCAAGAAGTTATAGGTATTTCCGGTATCAATAGAGCAAAGAGTGCTGGCCTGGTTACTGCACAACCATAACTTGAACGAAACAATTTGAAGCTCACAAGAATCACACGATCTTACTTCTAAGATGTAATTCAAGAGATAAAAAAACTTATGGCGATCACTGATCGGTTAGTCAAAATGCCATACAATGTAGAAAACCTAAGACCAAAATTAAAACAAAAAACTGAAATACCGGAAATGCAAATCAGTTTTCATTAAAATTGGTATTCTTGGATGCATAATCGAGAACTTCAAAAATTCCTTTAGAGCAAAACAGAAAATCATAACAGGTTGTATGTAAAATAATAAAGTGACATGGCCAAGTAACCAGGTATACGGGTTTTTTTTATCTAGAAATCAGTCTATGGTTTCTAAAAACATACTCGTATATCGATAAATATGTATGTGTATACAAATTAGCCGCACAGCTCAAAGTACCTATACAAGCTACTCGACCTGTTGACTTAGGACGTAGTATACAATCAAGAAAATTTCGTACACATCTGCTTGCAGATATATTTAATTCAGAAAGACAGAACAAAACACTCTCCAAAATCAACACAAGGTATCCTCTTAGAAAAATATTTACATCATGGAGCACCTTCAAGTCATACGTAAGTAGCTGACCTCTAAGAAAAAAATGGAAATTTCATATAACTCCGAACAAATTTGCTGTCATCTCCGACTAAAATTAGGTCACCTTAAAACTTTTCCCAAATGAATACCGAATAACGCTCCAAGTTTCTTTAATGTACACGAATTCCTAAGAAATCACTTTATTTGCAATCACATTACATACGAATACATATGTTTCCGTATATATTTCCGTATCGTCTTATCGACCATGTTTGCCTACCATGTACAAATATCTCTATGTAACATATGAACGAGTATAGGTCGTTTCAAGTCAGTCCCGATAGACCTTAACAGCTTTATTCGTATCCCTTTAGTGGAAATGTATTGTCAATGTGTAACCACTGACAACCCGACAATCTTTATTCTCGCCCACATCTGGGAATTGAGTAATTTTCAACAAAAAAAAAAAAACCTTTTCATTCACATTTCAATTGACGTCCCCACAGCAACCACCTAACATAACCTTAGTTAACCTAACCTAACCGAACTAAACCAAGGCCAGGATAAAGTACCCCGATGTTGAGTGTATCAAGCACACATGAATGGCACTTCTTAACTACTTGTTACAACTATTTATACGAATATAAACTCTAGAGCCTGGGGTGATATTCCACATGTTTCCTCTTAGAATCCGCTTTACTTGTACGTACTTCAAATAGACGTCGTCTTTCCAAACAGGAATCATTGGGTATTCGCACCGAGTAAGAGCTTTGTTCAATTTGCATTGGCTTGTCGGGGCGGGCATTCCTCCAGATCCTGATGATGGTACTAGTAGTGATGTTGATGCTGATGCTGAAATGTGTTTCTTCTCCCACTCAATAATGTATGCAAATAGATGCAATTATGAACTTTCAAACAACATTTATTTTTCCCGTCTTCATCAAACACTACGACCGGTTCCGCAACCGCCCCTCCTAAGGAACCCTGTCCACAATATTCGTCTCTACCAATAAATTTGCATGCATCTTAGACGCTGTTTTCTAAACCTCAACCACTGCAGATACTTATTCGTTCATCCGAGCGAATATGTGGTGTCGGGGATATTTTTACCAAGGGAACATTTATCGGAGAAGAAGGGTTGTAGCTGGAGTTTGGTGGGATTTTCGGGATAACAATGTACATAGAACGTCTGTAAATGCAACCTTAAATAAACTTCTTCACATGCCATAATAGCCTCTTAATATCAGATGCGGTTAGAGTAGGGTATAATGGGTGCGAATTCAGCGTTGCCAATTAGAAAATATTTGTCGGGTGAATCGTCACTTATAGTGTCATTTTCTGTACTAAAAATTAAAAATTTTTACACGACTTTGAATTTCTCACCTAAGTGGCTTCAGTGGTCTGTCAGTGTCTCTTACAAATACAGGAGGTTTGCAAGATTAAATAAAAGCAGACTCTCTCATATGAAGATGTACGAGTAGTTATATAAGAAAATGTTCTCGAATTAGCGGAGAAACAAATGTATTATTATTGTACAGACATATCCTACATAAGCAAATGCCTTTAGGTGTTCATTAAAAGATGTGCAAAACATAGCAAGAAACGTAATTGATTCCCAGTTATCTATTGACATATCATTCGAGCATATTTGAAATTCCCCTATTGACGTACTGAGTGACAACACATATTGGAAAGTGTTGACTGAAGTTAGAGGCTGTCAAGTTTGTTATGTACCCGTAAAAATAACTTTCTGTTGAACACACTTAATAGTTGTAATGTCTTAACATAAGTAAACAGGTAAGAATATCGTCGCCTGACGATGTACATAGCTATTGTCCGTTTGTGTGCGGGAAATGGGATGTCAATACCATAAATACTCATAGAGGACTAAGTAAAGGCTTTCTTTCGATTCCAGTCTTGTGACTATGCCAAATGACGCCTTAATTTCTAATGATGATGTAATACGAGATCAATATTTTTTTATTTTTGCAACTTCTAGAATGGCTCCTAAGTCTCTTAATGATCAGATTTATTCGTGGTAAACTAACACGCTTCCTCTCGTTTTGGAGCAATAATTTGATTTTTCAATCTTAGTGGTTGCGATTAGAATATATGTATGATGTAGCAAAACTGTAATCGGAAAAGACCGCCAGAATCTTCACAGAGTGTGTATTACGAAATCCGTCAACAACTCCTATGCCGCCAGCAACGCTGCCAACACGCCATTAGATACGCCGCAACTGATGTGCTGGGTTTGATGTAGAATGTTAGCAAGCACATGTAGCCTAACATGAAAATTAAAAAGCAGCGCTGCAACGAAGTACGAGAGCTGCTCTTGAACAACACGAGCAGAAGAAATGGTAAGAATATCGGCTTCTCTAGAAGAAGATTAAAAAGCACAAGAAGCGGACATTGAAAGATATCGAGAGGTTGTATTCCAGGAATAGGTACGAAAGTTTTATTAACAGGTTAAAAGAACGTACAGAACTCTGAGGAGATGGAAAATGGAAGAGTCACGGTAGGTGCTTAATATATAGAAAAACTTTTTCTGCAGACATTATAATAACGAAGAAGGCCGACATCCCGCCTTCAGGCAAAATAGATCATCCGACTTGGACGATAATAGCGAAAATGTCCATCCACGTTGTAATAGTATTGCTATATCTAAGCTAGAATCCAACAAATTAGCCGAATCTGACAGCTTAACCACCAACGTATTCAAAGCTGCTGGAAATGACTTTGTGGGGAGCATGCACCAACTTATAGTATTTCTAAGATCTGCTCAGAGGATTTATTTTCTAATAACATAAATGGAATCTCAGATTGGAAATGCTCACTGCTCTGTCAAGGCCGGTAACTACTTAACTGAGACATTTAATGTCATAGAAGGTTTTAGACGATGAAATGCGCTATCCTGTGGCCTCTTTAACATCATACTTTTAAAAGACTTGTGCGGAACTCATAAGTGAACACTTTCAAAAGTGTAAGCTACTATAGGGTTTTCCAATAGGGACTTGACAACTTTGAATTTTATTTGTGAACGCACTCTTTCACTAATCATCAAACTGTCACTGTCAATTTATTCAGTAATTTAATAAATTTATTGTCAATCGCTGTTTCTTTGGACTAAGAAGGTAATTGAGTAGTCACAGCCTATCCCGAAAAACTAAGGATACTCTATATAAGACCTTGAGTATTCCAGTCCTATTGTATGGCGCTGAAGCATGGACTCTATGGAAAGCGGATGAAAATATTTTCAGTCGTTTCGAGAGAAAAATCCTTCGATAGATATTCGGTCCCATTTGCGTTGACTGATTTCGGAGAAGGAGATTCAACGACGAACTATACGAATCTAACCCTGTTGTATACAAGAGGTGTTAGGTGGGGCGCACAACTTGAAGAGGCCCTCAGTTGAAGGCAACTAAAAACCAGACTAACTGGAAAGGCTTGAAGGTTGAGCCCAAGGTTGATCCGGAACTGTAGCGGCCCTATGGTAATAAGTAAGTTATTGCGATTTACATATATTGTGAAGAACGAGTGTTATGAGAAAAGTATTTACGTTCATAGTGACAATTTAACCTCACAAAAGAAGTTGCTTGATTCATTCGAGGTGTTCTTAGCCAGAATCCGAACATCAATGCGATCACAGGATATGAAATTTCAAGTAAACTTTCAAAAAAGTATTAAGAAAAGCATTCATCATATACTAAGTCTACTTGAAGACTGTCAATTTAACTCCTTTCTTATAAGCACATTTTCACTTGCGAACGGATCTCACGAAAACTGCACTACGTATGTAAAAGGCAGCGTATCCTTATTATCGTTAAGTACAATATTTACAACTATAGCCTACTTACTGGTATCTCGATGGTGCATAACCCATTATAAAATAAAATACTTTATTGTAACAGCATGCCTGCAGGGGAGGCCGTTGTACATTTGTCACTTGACCATTCACTTATCCTTTTCATGGAAACTGAACATTTCAATAAAATTCTAACCTCTTTCACAATGTAAGTCCCGCAATCTATAATATAAGCCACACAATGTGATTTAGCGTTTGTAGGAATGTCATTTCAAGTTCGCCTATGAAAGCATCTCTGTGTAGAATGACGAAGGCGAATGCTCGATGTCATGTGAATTCCGTAACATGATACGAAAACTTTAAACTTACAAGCCAACAATAGAAGCACAATTATCCAAAATTATGTGAAAATGCTTGTATAGGTTGGCGACATTGATATTATAATGAAAAAAAATTAGATTATATATGAATGAGTTCTAAACTCAATATATGCTCTCGAAAAGATGAAACACACAACATCGACGAATCGAACAGAACTTCACATTAAAGTACAATTTTGTCTACTTCAGTTCCGCCAATAACTTTGACAACGGGACCTCATCAAAAATCAAATGAAGAATTGTCCTTGTCGAATAACACCAAAGAGAGAGTCCGCGTCTTGAACGCAGGTTTCTAATAAATATGTATTTACTCATATTTGCGTTAAAGGGATTTGGAAGAGAGGACATAACATGGAACGTCGCTGTTTTGCGACATCAACCTGATCAAAAAATACTCGTTACGTCAAGCTACTTCTACTTGGAGCATTGTAGCGTCAATCATCTAAGTAAATAAGTCTGCAAAGAAATTAAAGTCCAATTTTCTTCTTTAGTTCGGCAGCTGCAACACAGCTCCCTGATTCACAATGTAAGGTTGTGACTATCAAATAACAATATACTTAAGGGATAATGTGCCTTTTAATCATCAAGCAGCCAGGTGGGGTATTCTTTATACCCCTATGTTATATTTATTTATGAGATTCGTAAATTTTTTTATTTTGTTTTCAATAATTCATTGGAAAAAGTTCAGGTTTTTATATGAAACGCGTAGGGTACAAAATATACCGCACCCATCTTATCAATAATTAACTGCTCGAATGAAAATTCGGAGTGGGGAAATGTTTTCAGTAAAGAAATATTTGCATTCATTGGCATTTTTCTAGCTGCGGAACACGCTCGTGCAAGAAGAGTGAATGTTGATGAAATGTGATGAACTACAAATGCCTTTACGCCTTCGTTTTTTAGAGGTACTATGTCACGCCGTAGATTTAAGAAAATAAAAAAAATTATCAGGTACACAAACAAAGTGTCATAGAATAGCACAGAGTAAAAATAAGTTGGAAGAAATCAGATTTGTTGTTGATATATTCACAGTTGCTTGTAAGACTCATCACCTTCCCTATGTAGATGAGACCATCGATGAACTACTTGCTACATTTAGGGGACATTGTTCTTTATGGGTTTACATGAAAATCAAACATGTTCGCACATCATACATTCAATACTTTCAAGTATATGGTACACCGGCATTGTTTTTGGGAAAAAAGACTGATCAAGGTAACACATGGGCTGAAAAGTCAGTGCCGTTTTATAGTAAAACACAAAATTTTTGCAAAATTTAACTTTATTTATCAATATAGTTGCCTTCGAGGGTGATACACTAATTGAAACGATTTTTCAATATTTCGATCCAGCTTTGTAGTACGATTTCGGTTTAGCCTCAAAATAGGCCTCTTTTTAGGCGATTACTTCTTCATCGGTCTTAAATCTCTTTCCGGCGAGCATTCTTTTGAGGTTTGCGAACAGAAAATAGTCGCTGGGGGCCAAATCTGGAGAATACGGTGGGTGGGCAAGCAATTCGTAGCTGAATTCATTCAATTTTGCAATCGTTTCGTCGACTTGTGACACGATACATTGTCTTGATGAAACAGCACTTTCTTTTTCTTCAAATGCGGCCGTTTTTCTGCGATT
Organism: Volucella inanis; assembly: GCA_907269105.1. NCBI lineage: Eukaryota > Metazoa > Arthropoda > Insecta > Diptera > Syrphidae > Volucella > Volucella inanis. The sequence goes on from OU026153.1 coordinate 144,178,617, forward strand.
TCGTCCTTCAAATGCTTCAACAACGCAATGTAATAGTCGCTGTTGACAGTCTGCCCCTTTTGGAGATAGTCGATGAAAATTATTCCATGTGTATCAGAAAATACGGATGCCATAACCTTGCCAGCCGACTGTTGAGTTTTTGACCGTTTTGGACGAGGTTCGTCGCCTGCTCGCGACTCAGCTGACTGCCGACTTGACTCTGGAAGTGATGGAGCCAAGTTTCATCCATTGTGACATACTGAGCAAAAATTCGGCTTTATTGGATTTGAACAGCTTTAAACAACACGTTGTTGTTTTTGGTCGACTGTGAGCAAACGCGGCACTCACTTTGAACAGAGCTTTCGCATGTCCAAATATTCGTGTATGATATATCCAACACGCTCTTTTGATATCTTTAGAGCCTCAGCTATCTCGATAAACTTCATTTTACGGTCATTCGTAATCATTTTGTGGACTTTTTTGATGTTTTCATCTGAAACAGCCTCTTTTGGACGTAGACTGCGTGCATCATCTTCGGTGCGTGTATGACCACTTTTACATTTTTCAATCCACTTGCGAATGGTTCGTTCGGCTTGTGCAGAGTCCGGGTAACACTTATAAAGCCATTTCTTTGCATCGGCTGCATTTTTTCGAAATTGCTTTGAATTCATTTTTTTCACAATAACAAAAGTTGCTTCACTCACAACGCTATATCTCGAGAACTAATCGTCCAAGAGCTGTCAAATTTATACAAGTATCTTTTCAAGGTTGGTACTTACTGAAAATGGTATGGGTTTAATTCAAGTGGTGCCTTCTCTTAGAAACGGCATGCCCAGGTATTAAAAGAGTTGTTCTTGACCTGATGCAACCATATTTTAGTAGTTACAGGGGACTCATTGTAGATAATTTTTTTAAGGTGTCTGATCGTTAAGATCTCATTCGGAAGCATCTCTTCTTCATCATCATGGGTAGGAATTAACCAACTCTGAAAGGACTTGAAACATTGAAAATACAACTTAACATGCGTATACCATATAAGATGTGATGTTGCATTATTTTATGGTGAATATGAAAATGTGTTCTTGTTATTTTGATGTGCTCCTTAGGTTAAATATTTCACCGAGATATCTTGTTATTTCCTTATTTTTCCATATCTTGGAGTTCCAAAATTAATTTTGCATTTCATCAGTTTTGTGTTTCAGAATTCTTGGACTAAATCTACTCCTACTAAAGTAAAGGTGGCAACACAGTTGAAGCAGGCAGCTGCACGTGTGGGCTGAATTTCTTTCCCTCTGAGGGTACTTAAGGCACTTAAGATAAGAAGAATCGCAACATCATTTGTGTGGTGTCTCCTTAGAGCGAATGTGATTTTCTCTAGATGTATCTGAAGGAAAGGCACAACTTTAATTCCAAGCTTCGTCATGACGATGTGTTGGATTATATGAATTTTCTCACCTCCTTTTACCCCAACGTCTCTTGGTCTTAGAATGGTTCTATGAAAATAATAATTTACATATCACTGGGTAAAGTTGGGTTCTGGATTCCAGGGCTCTCATGTTTTTTTCTTCTTCTTTTACTTTACCACATGAATCTACAGAGCTAGAGAAAGAAATTCATAATGAACGTTTCATTAGATCCTAGCAAAAGCAAGTGGGAAACTTGCTAAAGACCAGACATGTTTGAATAGAATAAAAGTAAGCTTCTAGAGAGGCAAGAAAGGATGTGCTCCTTAGTGATACTACCGATGGTGATGGTGGTTGTATGTTGTTACTACATGTGTATAAGTAGTTAACCATGGATTTCATAAGCACCCGAGCGTGTCGTCATGCTCGTGTACGAGTACGACGTACCTAAGTTGAACTGCAATTAAAATTGTTCGCAGAAAGAAAGGGCGAATTTCACGTTAATGTCACTCTCAGTGAAATTATATCTAATGACCTGCGATTGAAATACTTTCAAGTGATGTCATGCCAGTGAAAATGGGAGATGTATAGTCCTGTGAAGATGAAGAAGAGTAACAGTTAAGTTCTCCATCGGTTTCCTATGTTGGCTGTGCACTTTCTACAACGAACTAATGGCATGTAAATTAATTTTAAAATTTCGCTCTTGACATAGATGGGAGTTGTAATCGTACGAGTAATGTGTACAAGTTGCATATTCTTTGAAAAAAGTGTCAACTTCAAAATTGGGTCACGATATTTCATCGCATGTGTAGAGGTAAATTCTGAATCGAGTGCTGTGTAGATATAAGTCAATTGAATTGTCAAAGAAGATGAAATACTGAAGCGAAAAATATATTATATGTGCCGCATATGTAATTTTAAGTAGAGTCCTTGAGATCATTACAGAAAAGATTTGTCACAAACGTGCGCGCATACATACTGAAGTGTTTGGTTATTGTAAATAAGGAAAGCTGAATTGTCCTTGACTTAGACAAAAATTAAATACTCTAATTAATGGACTGCTAAATAGATTATTAGGAACAACATCCCTGCTGATGTGAATCAACAAATCATCAGAGAAAATATCAGCTGATAGGAGCGATTACAGACCGAGTTCAGACAAGCTCTTAAAAAGATAATTTATTGTAGGCTTATACAGATTGACACCATTTTAAAAATCATGGCGTCAATGAAGCAGTAAAACCCAGGTAGGCACCAGGCTTTTCAGAGTTATATAGTTTTTTAAGCGATGGCCAAAAATCTCTAACCCGTGTTATGAGAACGTTCAAGGGTAACCCAAAAAATCTTAGGGTTTCATTTATTAAATCTCCAAAAATGGAGTTTGTTTTAGATTCCTCATTACATGTCGCTAGCGGATTCCCTTTAAGGATATCAGCATAGGAGTGTGATCTCAAAACTAGTGTCGGATTCACAACTGTATTTTTGGGCTGAATGACACATTTTGGGGATTTTGGGCTATTGTCGTCTTACCACCACAAGTATTCAATCCGTTTCGAACAGCAACTGAAATTTTCCGGGTGCCCAGAAAAACCGCGTTTAAAGCAAGATAAGCTCATTTTATCCATGATGTTATTGAGAGAACACGCCCCCAAATCGTGCGAATCCTTACACTTTACGCATCTAATAGGGAAAGCGCAGTAGGCACTAACGTGTTGAAAACGTTGGCATCTATAGCATTGGTCAATGTTGTTTTTCCTCAGCGACTCCCATTTTACTAACTATTTGAAATACCTCTCAGTAATACAGAAAACTTTTTTAGCTGCTTTGGATCAAATAAAAAAGCTTGAATCTTCATTTCACATAAAACTTTCAGTAAATATGAATGTAGATTAATGTCTTTGACAAAAATTTTTAGTCTACCTTACCCTTTGTTTTCAAATTTAACATCTAAATTACCCATAAAATTAATTTCTAAAAATAACAATATAGTTTTTGACCTCACGTCTTTGACATAAATGGGAGGGCACCATTCGTTAATTTCCCAAACATTTTGTCTGGTTTTTCCTATTTGAGGTGAAGTAGAAGGTTCATCTAACTCGGTCAAATCCAGAGTCAAAAAGGGGTTGTTGGTAAGTCTAGAATTTGTCCTCACCAATGTTTGACTTCTTTAATTTTATTTCGATGTTTTTTTTATAATCTCGGAAGTTGATAATTCGTCTTTTAGCAATCTCTTTAAATCGGCCAGATTTGCATCGTCCGTTGGACTTAAACATAAAATATGATTTACAAGTTTTCCAGTTTGACTTGGCATCACTGAATCACCAGCAACTTTATTTACTTTTTTAGCATTCACTACTGTTTTTGAACCGTCACTAATAACAGTACAATCTGTAACTGTACAATCGGATGTTTCCATGGTAGCCCCCATGACTGTCTCCATGGTTGTATCACCAATTGTTTGTAATAAAGCTAATTTGTACTCATTCGATAACAGCTCAGAAGGTAGATTAAAAGTCTTTTTTTTTTTTTAATTGCATGGCCAGGGGGACGACGCCCCTGTAACGACCTTTTATCCATATTTTTTTTTCACTCTTCACTTTGACTTATTGTATATTTCACAACACACAGGATCAGAAAAAACACGACCATTCACTTTGGCAGCCAATGGCAGACCTCTGAGGTTTGATTTTCAATAGGCTTTTTTTTGACAGCTTACGCATGACTCCTATCAAACTGCTTTGCCATTTTTGTTCAGTATCGTTTGGCAAATTATCATGGAAAGACTTACACTACAACAACGTCTTCAAATTGTTCAGTTGTTTTACGAAAATCAGCGTTTTGTGAGAAATGTTTTTTGTGCGATTTGTGGAACTTACGGTGCGCATAATCGACCTACTTAAACCGCTACTGCCAAAACCATTCGCAAATTTGAGTGCCAGTTTACATTAGTGGATGATACTCGAACGGTTAGACCACATCCAGCACGTAGTGAAGATACTATAGCAGTTGTAGATGATAGTGTACACAAAGACCGTGACGAATCGATATATCATCGCTCTCAGCAGCTTGGCTTAGCGTATTCGACAACTTGGCGTATTTTACGTGAGGATCTTGGCTTAAAAGCGTACAAAGTCCAACTTGTGCAAAAATTAAGCCAGGCGGCTTGAATTTGCGTCATATTTTCAGTGAATGGGCTCTGGAAAAACTCAATGAAAATCCGGTGTTTTATCGTGAAATTTTGTTCCCATTTCTGGTTCAATGGATACGTTAATAAATAAAATTACCGTATTTGGGCTAATGAGCAATCCGCAGAGTACCAAGAGCTACCATTACATTAATTAAAAACAACGGTATGGTGTGGTTTATAGGCGCGTGAAATAATAGACTTGTTGAGGAATCATTATGGTGAGCACTTAATTTCACGTTTTGCTACGGTCGGCCGCCTAGATCGTGCGATATTACACCTTTGGACTATTTTTACTGGGATTAAATAAAGTCCTAAGTCTTTAGATGTTAATATATAATAATATATGTTATATAATGTCTTTTTCAAATGCCATGAATTTTTCTTTTAACTGATGATAAAAATTGTAAGTTCACTTTCAAATTTATGTATTTTATTTTATATTATAAATCAAACATCACGATGAATCACCCTTTATATAGTACACTGACAGGCTGATTACATTAAACACGTACAAGTACAATTCAGGGATACTTCTCGATGACAAATATAACGATCAATATGTTCAGTCAAAAATTCGTGAGGTATAAATCTTCATGCACAAATAAAATATTTTAAATGTAGTTCACTTTTATTGGTCTTTTAATGATATCTAATAATAATAAAATCCATATGCACAAAGTTAGTATGATTTACAAAAATATATATGTTTAATGTGATTTAAGAATGAGTATCGACATTGATACGTCAATTCGCTGCTTTCAATTAATGTCGACACTCTAGAGGCCTTATCCTCCGTTAGAATTAATCTACTTCCATTCTCTTCGTATGAATGTCTCGTCTGTGTTTCGTTGGTCCGTTGTTACCTTCTGCGAACTTCGTTCGGATTACATCTTGCTGTCGTGTGTATGAATTGTTTTAGTGTCGTCTTTATGTCATCTGACGTCCTTTTCCCGAATCCCACATACATATGTATGTATGTATTTTGAAGCTTCCATTTCACTCACAAAAAGAAGTCAGAAGAAACTTAATCGTGAAACTTAAATTAATTACAAAACTCTAACTCTATATTTATCTTATTTTTGTTAAAATTAAAAAAAAAAAAAGAATATAGGTACATATGTATCATAAGAGTTTCTTCCTTATTTTCTTGACATTCCTTTTGACCTTGAGCTTGATTAGCAGCGATGACGATGGCGAAATTCCAAAAGTGAGTGATGTGGTGTATGGCGTTTTGTTTATTTTGTATTAATTGTATATTTTAAAGGAAGTTATGTGTGATTTTGTGTGTATTCTACTGTTTTCTGAGGAAAATTCTTCGCGTAGTTTTTGATTGAGTCCACCGCGGACTGATTTGTAAATATCGATACTTTTGGCATCCTGTAATATTTCTCAACCTATGCATCTTGATGGTTATTCTAAATTATTTTGAAGCTACATACAAACATTCATGACATTATGTATGGAATGGTGTGAAATGGACGCCTCGGCTCGCTGGCAGTGCTTCAAGCAGTCAGTTAAATTTTTGATGACTCGGTCTAATATGTGCGGTATTATTCCGGCTATAGCGTGTCGAATATTGGGGTAGAGCCGGTCAAAAATGGTGGGTTTGTAAGCATAGACTAAGAACTTGACGTAGTCTTAGAGAAAACAATCGAATGGTGTCATATCGCATGATAACGGCGACCAATTGATGAACGCTCGCCGTGAGATGACCAAGTCGCCAAATTGTTCCTTCACAGCTTTGAGCGTTGCGTTCTTGTATGGCATGTAGCACCGTCTTGTTGAAACCACAGCTCGGATATACGAGGTGTGTTCAATAAGTATGGTTACTTTTTTTTTGCTGTATTGGAACACAAGTCGTGAATAAATGTTCATAGTCTCAAGTATACAGCATACTACATGTATATAGAAAGGTTAAAAGTGTTTTGGTGTGCTCGGCGATTTTCAATAATTATAAAAAATGGAGAAAAGTATTTGCATAAATCAAGTTCTTTAAGACACTTTGAATTTTGATAGTGGTATATGGTGAGTCTACTCTAAGTATTGGGTATATAATTATTTTCGTGCGGTTTTTTTTTTCTTCAAAATTTTAACGTTTATTTCAGAAAAACATGTACAATAGTATTATTCAAAGTATTGCCCATCTGAAGCTATTACTTTTTCCCATCTTTCTGGCAATTTGTGGATCCCATCCCAAAAGAACTGCGCCGGTTTGGCAGCCAAGAATGAATCAAGCCAATTTTTGATATTCTGCTCTGATGTGAACCGTATTTCAGTGAGGGCGTTCCGCATCGACCGGAACAAATGGTAGTCAGAAGGGGCAAGGTCTGGGCTATAAGGCGGGTGGGGTAAGACTTCCCATCCACTGTCTTCCAAATAGTTCTTAACCGAAATAGCAACGTGGGGCCGAGCGTTGTTATGATGGAAAATTATTGCCTCGTGTCTGGTCGCATATTCCGGGCGTTTTTCAGCTACTGCTTTCATCAAACGGATTAATTGATGGTTTCACCCGGTTTTAGCAGGTCATAATACAGCACAGCATGGATATTCGGCTTTGCCGTTGATTTGGCTGGTTGGACGGGTTTCACATATGATTTTTTGCGCTTGGGGGTGTCGTAATGGATCCATTTTTCACCACCAGTAACAATCCGATGCAAAAATGACTTCCTTTTGTGGAGTTCCAGCAGTATTTCAACGTCTCTCGGCTTGAGCTCATGTGGAACCCAATTTCCTTGCTTTTGAATATATCCAGCTGCTTTTAAACGTTTTGAAATGGCTGCTTGAGTGACACCCAAAGATTCTGCGAGCTCTTTTTGTGTTTGGGAACAATCTTCATAGAGTAATGCTTCCAGTTCTTTATTTTCAAACTTTTTTGGCTGCCTAGGACGTTCATCGTCTTCAAAGCCAAAATCACCAATTTTAAATCGTGCAAACCACTTTTGGCACGTTCGCTCAGCTAGCGCATGTTTACCGTAAGCTTCCAATAAAATACGATGACTTTCGGGAGCAGTTTTCAGTAATGAAGAAGAACTCCCCTCAAAAACACTTTTTCAGGCACAAAGTTCGACATATTTGAGTGAAAAAAAAGTTATTGTTGTTTACGCTTCAAATGAATGGCATATAATGAAATGACGTACAATGACAGTAGCTTTCCAAAGCATATTCCAATGGAATAACAATAATGGAATAATACAAGTTACGCCATATCATAGCAAACCGAATTAAGTTATATAACCAGTAAGAAAAATGTATAAAAGTGGTACAATCCGTTCCAAGATGGCCGAGAAGATGCCAATGACGAACCCTGCTCTGAAAGCACCAGCACATCAACAAAAGATGTGATGTGAAGAAAATTTGAAAAATTTTTGAAATTTGAAAAAATTTTGAAAAATTGTCGAATTGCTGAGACGTGTGTCAGCGAAGTTTGGTCTGAAACTTCTTAATTTTGATTATTTTGAACCGTCGAATGAGCATCGCTCAGGAGATCTGGAATGACGTCAATAATGATCCTGACTTGTTCAAAATGGTCATAACTGCTACAGAATCGTAAGTACTTATATGGCTATGACGTCGAAACCAAAGCCCAATCGTCCCAAAAAACAAGGTTCCAATTTGCAACTATTGATAAAATAAAAGCGGCATCGCTGGAGAGCTGAAGCCTATAAAAACACGTGCTTCGTGGATTGAAAAAAGCATTGGAGCAAGTGAATTATATCTCAAAGGGATTACTTTGAAAGGGATAACATTAATATTGATAAATAAATAAATAAGTGACCATACTTTTTGAACACACCTCGTGTATATGTTGTCGAGCTCTGACCACAAAAAGTCAGTTAACATCGCTTTATACCTGAGACCTTTGGTCCGATGATGCCGCCATGCCAGAAACCGCATTAAACAGTCAATCTTTATAGATGCATTGATGCTTAGCTGAACACTTGTGGATTGTGTTCGCTTCAATAATGGCAATTTCGCTTGTTGAAAATTCCGCTGAGCCAAAAATGGCCCTCTTCCGGGAAGTTTTTTTTTTTGGTCAAAATCCGAATATCCGGCCAACATTTCCAACGCCGAATAAGAGAACTCATGGCATTTTTTATGGTTGTTCGGCTTCAACTATTACGTCAGCACGGTTGGTGGCTTAAGATCAAATGGAGTGTACTCACGCTCAAACTTTTCTACGCCATGATGACGACCGACCTCATGACGAAATTCACGTTGCGTATGTAAAACTGAGCCGAAATCTCAGTAATATTTTTAAATAATTTCCTAACGTTTGACAGAGCGTAAAACGGTGAATGATGAAATGTCAAACCTTACTGAATATTTTGACAGCTGGATATCATTGGTAAATTTGTCAACGGCTGAATCATACTAATTTGAAGGACTATCACTGCTATCTGTTCACTCTTTAGTGTACTTCAATAATTGTCATTTAAGTGCTTTTTTTTAATAAATACATTTGTCGTAATTTGACTGAGTAAATTTAAAACTTTTTAAAACATCATTAAGTATCTTATAACACTGTCTACTGACTTGCTTTAAATTATAAACCTTTGGGTTATGACACAAAAATTTCTTCCTCAATTTCACCACTTAACAGTTTCGCTACCAATCACGCGGACTAAGGAGAGCACCACGGATGTGGGCTGAGTTCGTTTGATCTATTTGACTCATTTCTAGGCTGGCACTTATCATAACACATGGAAATTGCAATGGCACTGCATATAAACATTCTGAAACATTTAGTTTAGCAGTTGGCAGTGATCGTTGCAGATTTGGCACTCTGTTAAGACATTGTAAAAAATTAGTGTATTTTTTCCTTCCGGTTAGGGCTTTTCGAGTTATAAAAGAAGGAACATTATAAGAATATCTTATTTAGTAGACAGTGACATCGAAGATATGTTATTCGATAGTGGTAGTAATGATGATTTTGTGCCGTAATCATCAGAGAGTGATAATTCTGAAGATCAGTTGATAAGAAGTGCCTGAAATTTAACAAATGCACAAATTATCAACAAATGCACCATCAGCAGGAGGATCTATATCAATTTAAAATTTTTATTTAAAATTTAAATCTAATATGATAACAATTCAAGTTTAATTGTAGTATGTACAATAGTACATTGACATATGACTAAGAGACATTAGTATACTTTGATTATCCATTAAACAAATGTAAATATCTACTTTCTATTGTTTAAAAAACAATCATTCAATAAACAAAAAAAAGTGTTGAGTAGAGTTACGTTTTCATAGATATGCATTAATCAAGAATAATTGAATTGAAAGAGTACACATAAAAGCAGGTACAACCAACGTTAAATAATTAAACTGATAATATTACTAATTACGTGCAAATCAAAATTAAAAAGCAATTTTTTCACTTTTTTAACAAAATGGATACAAAATTTTATTTGGCTTAGTTTAAGTGGCAATGCATTATATAGTCTGGCTTCTACAAAAGTGTAGAAGTTTAGAAAGTGGTTAGTGTTGAACGCTGGAATAAGTGCTAGAAAGCTGTTACAACTACGACGACCATTAAAAGTTGGATTTCTGTTAAGAGAATAACCACTTCTGAAAAAGAGTATCTTAAGCACTTTGAAAAAGTACAAATGTTTAAGAATTTTTGAGTTGACGAAGAGTGAAAAACTATTTTCAAGACGGCTTTTTTTCCAAATAATTCTGATTTTGTGCTTTTCGGCAACAATCAAAGGTTGGATTTTATTGCCATAAGTTCCACCCCAGCAAGCTAAGCCATACTGCAACTTAGACTGTACGAGTCCATAGTACACCGTTTTTAGTAGTTTTCTGGAGCAGAAAAGCCACAGGTGGTACATTATTCATGCAGTGTATGAACGCAAATTCATTTTGCTATCTATTTCTAAGCCCATATACTTGAAGATTGTAGTACTTTTAGTGTTAAAGCATTGATCCGGCTTTTATCTGCGTTATAAATGCTAGTTCCGTAGAATTCATACATGTATCAGCGCTAGGTAAATACTGTTGGCAGCCCTTGCTATGAAATGAAATGGAAGGAAATAGGATAATATTTTGAGATAGGTTGAAGAACATAATTTTGGTTTTGTGACTTTTAACCAATTTGTACTGGCTAAACCAATGTCAAATGTTAAGAGTTCCAAGTCATAGTTAATGCTAACAAATGATTCAAAGGCAGAATAAGTGGAATAGGAATATGCTATGTCATATGCAAATCCTTGAAAGCATCGGCCCAAGAACTGAGCCTTGCGGTACGCCAATAGCAATTTTAAGTGAAATACTAACATAGTCAGCTATTTTCATGACTTGTTTACAGTTGCTCAGATATGAATGAAACCAGCTCAAAGTAAAACCCCTAAATAAGTCTTTTTTTCTAATATCACGCCTTCGTGTTATCAATGAAGAGAGCAGCAGTCACTTTTTTGCTGTTTAAACTTTTATAAGTATAGCTGTAAAATGTTAGCAGAGCATCTTCTGTTGATTTCCTTGATCGAAAACCGAAATTGCTGAAAATAGAAGATTTTTCTAGAAAATCCATAATCCTACTTTTGGCTACCTTTTCAAAAATTTTGGAAAATACAGGGGGAAGAGATATTGGCCTATAAATATTTGTATTTATTTATTTTATTAGGAATGATATCTGCAGTTTTTAAAGCATAGGGAAACATACCATCAGAAATACTTTTATTGAAGATCTCAGTTTACACATCTACAATATTAAGAGGCAATTTTTTTTAATGATATTGCTGCCCCAACAGTTTTTTGTAGACGAGTTCGAACTCTGAAGTGAATTTATTATTTTGAACAGTTCAAATGACGAGATAGGACTAAAGAACACACTCACACTCATTAATATTATTATTGAAACCCGCACTGTAGATTGTATTAAAACAAATTTTTTTAAAAATTCGTTAAAAGCAGTAGATATGACAGTGGGATTCTAAATAATTCTACTAGTATTTAAAATAGAATTTAGTTTATTGTAAGATACAATATATTTATTGAGAAGTTAATTTACTATTGCCCATTCTTGCTTTAAGTCATTTCTTGCCTTGTAAAATGTATTAACATAAAAGCATTCTTTGAAAATTGGAACTTCAGATGGAACTGCTTTTGAAAATCTACTATACAGAACTCGTGAATGGCCATTATTAGGACTACTTTTGTATTTAATTGCAGGTTTATTATTTTTATTAATCTTTTTAATGATATTATCGACATCTATGGCTTACTAGATGGGGTGAAAAGTAACCTCTTTGGGAATGAACATTTTTTTTTTTTAATGTTTTTTTATTTTATTCAATATAGTCCGCTTTTAGTTTGATGCACTTATTCTAGCGTTTTTCTAACTTCTTGATCCCGACCGAAAAGTAATTTTCCGGAAGGTCTGCAAAATACTCCTCCGTGACGTCGATGATTTCCTCGTGTGAGCTGGTTGCGATGCTCTTGTGCACTGGTGCATTGTCTTGCAATGTCATAGTATGCTATGACAATCCCAGAAAACCGACGTCATAATCTGTCCGACTCATCGGGCCTCCCTCGGCCGCTTCGGAGCTCTCTTGTCTTCTTGCCGGCTTCAGTCTGTTCCCGGGCACTCATTCTGTTCTCTGGTCTGTTGAACACCAAAAGTTCGCCCGATTCCTCATGAGCAAGCCCAAACACTTTTTTGAATGGCTCTCGCTTTCGTGTTTTTGGTCAGGAGTAAGTATGCGCGGCACCCAGCGGCAGGATAACTTTTTTACATGCAAAATATTGCCCAAAATATGGCGTGTGCACTCAGTGTGGTATCTGTTAGCTCGCGCACCTTCACTTTCCGTTCAGCCAACACTATTTCATGTATTTTTTTGACATTGTCCCCTGTAACCGCATCGGAGGGCCTGCCGTTGCGGACTTGATCAGTAGTTGAGTTGCGGCCACCACGAAACTCTCGAAACCAATGTTTGATGGTGTTATCTGACGGAGCATTAGCCCCGTAATATTTATCCAACTTTTCTTTTGTTTCCTTCGCCGTTTTGCCTCTCAAAAAATAATGTTTTGTCCACACTCAACATGATGCCAAACATGTCAACAACAATCAGCTGTGAAAACAAAACTAAAGACAGTATTGCACTAAAATTTGGCATGTCTGCCTAAATATGAACGGACTTCAAGGCACCATAACCTTTTTTGCAGTAGCAGCGCATTCTGGTGGTCAAGTAGGTTACTATTCACTCCACCTAGTAAGCCTTTTTAATTTGAGACGCCCTTTTTGTTTGTCTTAAGGGAGGGGGGATAAGGGTTTGAACTTTCGAAAAATCGAATTCAGATAATTTCCGGCCGAGATATAGTGAACACCGCAAATTGTTATTTTTCTTAGACATTATGGGGCAACTCTATCACCGGCTTGTTGAATATTGTTAAAAGTATACTTAATAATGTACAAAAGGTTTGAATAAATTTGCTCAAACCATACTTAAAAAAAAAAAAATCACAAACAAAAGTGTTATTTTTTTTTACGCTGAAACCCTTACCCCCACGCTCACCCCCCTTAAACTAAAATTAATGTGAAAATTTAAGATCTTTTGGAATATATCAAAGGCAATTGAAGGGCTATTTTTGTGATAAAAATCAGGACTCTTGCAATAAGCGAGCATTAAGATGTTCCAAATTTACTATAGCCACATAATTAAAAATTATGTATTTCAGCCCTTGCTTATTATTTGCTTTCCTGGGAGTACTAAACTTATCATACATCTGATATATTAAAGTCTGAAACAGACCAATAGAGGGTTAAATGTAAGCCTCGCTCTAGCCTCCCAAAAATATGATCAATGCAAGTCGATGTGGATTTAGCTGATCTAGTGGGTTCATTGAAACAAGATTCCAAGCCATTGGATAACACTACTAAAATGTAATTTAAGATACCTGGGGAATATCTTAAGATGTCTATATTGGTATCACCAAGAATGAATAGCTTTTAAAAATTTTCACTTTTTAACAAAGACTCGAGTTCCTCTACATACAAACATTTACTCTTTTCATGTTGCTTGTAATAGCGCATAAAAATATTTTTTTTTTAAATCAATTGAACAAGAAACTTTAATCAAATCTGCACTTTCCAGATTGAGGCAATTGTAACCACAATCCAAAAACTCACTTAGGTGTATTAACAGCTGCACCTCTTGCAGCATATGAATTGTTACAGGTTGAATAGAATTTATATCCCGGTATTTTGTAAAGATCACTCTTTCGATCATAGATCCATATCTCAGAAAAAAAAATCAAATCTGGCTTACAAACAAACGACTCTAAATGAGTTAAAAATAAATCATAATTCTTACGTAGGCTTCTAATATTTGATGAATGACCAAAAAACTTTGCTCTAACTTTGACGAATATAAAACGCTACTAAAGATCTCTTTATCATATTTACAAAAACTTTGACTACTCATACAGTTTCGCTCTCGAAGAATAGCTTTGTGATATTATTATGCATATAGTAATATTTTTACAGGAAAAAAAAATAAGCAATTTAAGATAGATTGTCCAAATCCTCAAATGAGCTAATTTTTAAGGTTTTGTCGCCTTCTCTTTTTTTCATTAAAATTACTCCTCTTCTAATCCATAAGTATGAAAAATCCTGTTTTGCTTTAAATAATTTGGCTTTATCAAAAACTGCTCTAATGTAATAAATAGGATAACAATAGATCAAGACCTAGAACATTCGTATTTAGATTAGTTTTCTTTTTCTTTTCTTAAACTTTCACTTCCAATGATTTGAACCTAATGCTTGTAGATTTTCCCATCGATGTTTAGTTTTATGAAGTGTTTTCCTCACAAAAGATGACTCAATGTCATCCGCTGTTAACACCCAAACCATTCGACAATAGATTAACAGCTAAGTCCAAAGCTGTGCTGTTATCAACAATTGGAACTCCAATGAAGTCAACCGATTTTCGCAAAGATTTTTGTTATAAGAAACTTACTGTACGCTGAAGAAAATTAACTTTCATGCATAAAAGATGATTTTCTTCTTGCAGACTGCCGATACGAAGCATTGCATTGGAAATAAATTCGTTAAGGTCAGTGATTTCTTTATATAGAGTATCAAGTGTGACTACAGCTGGAGAGGTAGAAGGCTATTAGTGGGAGACAAAAGCACATGCATGTCAGCTGTTTGGTTACTGTTTTGAATTTGCTTCAAATTTTGAAGAGAGGATGGTGGAAAGCGCAAAGAAATGCCACACACAGTATATCGATAAGGAATATTGTTTTTTTTTTTTTTTTCATGTAAATATATATATACTATCACTTTGTTGTAAGTTTACACAGTTGAGGTGAAAATAGATTTTACATGGAAAGCACTGGATTTTCGCGCCAAGTCTGTTAACTTTTTGACCACATTTTCAATGCATAATTCGCACTAGAAAAAGTTAAAATACCACAAATAGTAATGCAAAAGACAGTTAATGCTTTAAGCTCAATCGAGAGAGCGTTTACTGGAATAATAGTTAATCCACAATCACAGGGGAAAAACTAAAAGATTTGCTATGTGCGAATTGGAGTGAATTCCATTTACCAAGCGGAATGATAACTCCTGGGATAACTCGAATTGGTTATTTTATTTATTTTTATTTTATTTTTTTATTTTATTTATTTTTTTTTTTTTTTAAAGAACAACTTCTGACAATGATTTGCGTAAAAACGAACGTAAAAGCTAGAAGACCAGTTTTTCAGCATGGAGTAGGCCAAGGATGCGTGCTCAATGCATGGAAGAAATGGACAATTCCTGAACTAAAGATTTTTTTTCGGATTGCTTTTTCATACGGTTATAAATCAACTTAATTGATTTCAGGCTGTTTTTTATACCTGTTTTCATTAAAAAAAATTGAGTCGGAATAGATTTCTGCTCATAATGCGATGTCTTCATTTCAGTGGGAAGAAGCAGGATAGTGACGACCTTTTATAGAAAATTCGGAGTGTAATTGATTATTTCAATAACAAGTTACCAAGTGTTATCATCGAGAGGTCGGTTGAAATTTCACCAATTTATAAAAAAAAAACAAACGTCACAAGTATGGTATAAAGTTGTACATGCTTACTGAGCCCGATGGTATAGTTCTGAAGTTTCGTGTATATGCAGGCAGTAAGAACAGCGAAGTATTAGGAAAGAGGCTTGCATGCTTTGCAACTCCTAGAGGAGAAGGTTTTTCATGGTCACGCAATCTACGCGGACAACTTTTATAATAGCATAGGTTTGGCGAAACAGCTTCTAGACAAAAAACAAAAAAGCTACTATACAGATACACTGCGCAAAGATTTGAAAGAGAATTCGAAGGAAGTGGCTCAGAAAACACTAAAGAAAGGCGAGAACGATCAAGGTTTCGCGGAGATGTTCACATCGGTAAATGGAAAGTTAAGCGTCCTGTAACGTATATTACAATAGAGTTTGAGGACAACATGTTTCCAGTTTCAAACGTGGGCAAATCACTCAAAAGCCCTAAGCCATCGCCAATATAACGACTTTATGTCAGAAGTTGACTGAAAAGACCTTAACATTCACATTTTTCAACTTCTAATGATAAATTCATACAAAATATATAACAAGTATTCTGGCCAATGCAAAATGTCCCTGTATGACCACGTTTATCTATGATGCTGCCAAGAAAACATTTTACTCCAAGAAGTTCAAGACTACTTGGAGGTTTAGTACACAAGATAAATAAAAGAACTGAAAAAAAAACTGAGTTTTCCCGTTTGATAGAGGAAAACTCAAACGGAAACCTTGTAGTCAGTGCTCAAAAAATAAAAAGACCTAGAGACACAATTTGGAACTGTAAAACTTGCGAGAATAAACCTGGACTATGTTTTGAACCCTTTGACAAGTACTAGTAATCTTTGTGAATTTCAAATTTGTTTTCCTTTCGTAATTTATTAATTTGTTTTTGTTTTCAAATTATTAGTATTTTTTAGTACCTACATTTTTTTATTCAAATAATAAGAATAAAATAAAAAAAGTTTTTACGAGCTAGATGATTACGCACATGTGCAGTCAGTTTTTTTTCAGTTTGTATGGATTTTTATTGTATCACTTAATTTACTCTTACTTGCTAGACAAAAAGATGCTTAAAAAGTAGCTTAATTATCTTATTCTAACTTACTGGCCCAATGCGAGCACTCTAAGTTAAGCCTAACACTTAAATTATGTCTTTCGACGTATCTTACTACTATAGTATACTATTTCTATTCATTATAATTAAAACTAAGAAAACATTTTTTACAAAAACAAACTTAGTAACCTGACTTTTTTTTATTTTATTATAAAACATAAAACTAAAATCCTACAAACTTCTTAAAACTAAATCTTAATCTACTTAACCTACTTACATCTAATACATACATACACATATGTATCTATGTATATATTTATATATATATCGTATATATATATATATATATATATATATTGTATATATAAAATATATATACTTAATATACAAATATATTTGTATATATATATGTTCGTTTTTTTTTTCATTTTCTATTTTTTTAAAATTTTTTTTTGGTTTTTATTTATTTATTTTTTTCTTAAATCTTACTTAATCCTACTTAAAACTATGTAAGCCGGTCATGGCTAAAAAAATTAGGCGACCCACTTTTCTTCACATGAAGCTATTAAGTATTGGAGGAATTCGACGACGAGGCATCCTCTCTCTCAAAAAGCCAACAAAAATGTTAGTGCTGCTGAAAAACATCCTTCAGGTCGCGACCCCCTACCGACCTACTGAAACGTCGGTAGTTAAGTCACCTGTCCGCAGCTGTTCGAGTGACGTGGAAGATTAGCGGCACCGCCAATCTGTCCTGGATTAGACCGTTACTATCTAGGTAGAGAAACGGTTCTGGAGGAATAAAGCCATTAAAGCTAACACTCCCATGATACACATAATTTGGGTAGTAAGCCCGGAGATCAGGTTGTTCGATGAGGTCATTTCTCTTGCAATATGCCTTCGAGTCAACTTAATGACGAAATTGTCCACTCGTATTAGGTTCGCCCTATTGTACAAGATCTCATTACGATAGAATTTTATGTACTCATATTCTGGTTTTCTGTATAAGCGAAGACAAGTCCTAAGGCAAGCCCTCTCAATCACCCGAATCTTTTCCAATAAACTTGCTCTCACGTTGAACCACGCAGGACATCCAAATACGAGCATGGGCCGGATAAGAGCCATGTAGTAGATCACCTTCACCCTCGCATCGAGTTGGCTGTTATAAAACAGTCTCTTTGTAAGGCCAAAAGCACCTTTGGCTCTGGCCAGAGCAAAATCTATATGTTTGTTAAAATACAATATTAATCTAGCCAGATAGCCAAGGTATCTGACCACATTTCGACAAGCAAGTGGCTGTCCAAGTTCTCCTACGATAGAGAACTTTCGCCAATTCTTTTTGGTATCCCCAGGGGCCCCAGACAAAGGCGTCCTAAACAGAATGGTTTCCGACTTCTGAAAGTTAATTTTCAACTTCCAGTCGTCGCAATATCGCTTAATTTTATCGAAGTCACGTTGCAAAAGTTTATAAATGATCTCAATCTTTGGACCCGATCTGTACGCGATTAAGTCGTCTGCGTACGCTTTGGCATGGTGAAGTGAACCTATCAGATCACATGTGTAAATGTTGAACAGGATCGGAGAATTTACCGCACCTTGTTGCAGACCGTTTTTAATGTTAAATGTTCCAGCAGAAGTCACATCGCCATTCTTCGCAAAGAACTGTCTAGTGGAGAGCATATCAAAAATAATATACAGCAGTGATTACTAATGCCCAACCTGTCAAGCTTGAAGAAGAGTCCCCCTAACCATACGTTATCGAAGGCCCTTTCCAAGTCAATCAGACAGGCACCAGTGCACTGTTTCTTGCCATTGGATGTCAGAAACCAGTTTAGACGCAGCATGAATGATATCATGCCCCGCCTTGAAACCGAATTGATTATCCGGAACTATATGTTTGTCCTCAACCCACTTAGTCAGGACTCTATTGATCACCTTCTCGAAAATCTTACTGTTGTTTGGAAGAAGACTGATCGAGCGGATATTCGCCGGATTGGAAGTATCTTTATTCCTTTTGGAAATGGGATGTACCACGGCGGTATTTCATCGGTTCCCACTGATTTCTTACTTCTAAGTGATTCGAAGATCGTTTGAAGCTCTTCCTTCGAAATGAACGGTGGTAATACACTTTCGTTGGTGAAGACATTATTTGCCATGTTCTCGTCACTGAACTGGATGAAACCCGAGTTTTCGAATCGCCAATTTACAATTTCATTTAGAAGGTAGAAATTGTGCACAAGGACTCGACTCTCCAGGTCGTGGTTCGGGTCAATGATGTCATTCGCCTTGTACACTTAGTGGAAAGTCGCTCCTATAGCTTCTACCTTCTCCTGCGGATCCTCGATCACAAAGAAGTTGTCATCATCAACTGCCTCATCGATACCCGCTGCTACACGTATTTTTTCGTTGTTCGTCGTTCGGGCGATTTTGAGACATGGAAGGTCGTTTTGATTATTTCTCCTGAATATTTTATTTATTTGCGGGAACATATTCGGGTTGCTGGTGTTTAAAGCCCGAACTTTATTGTTCCAATACAAACTTACAGAATTTCTGTAATTTTACTTTATTAATATCTGGAGGTTTTTAATCGACGACTTCAATGTCATGTCTGTCAGTAAACTGTCTGTACAAGGTTTTTAGTCTTGACAGCAGTCTACTTTTATGTCGATACAGTGCGTCAGTAGTTGCGTTGCGGAATATATCTTCGTTGTCTGTTTGTTGATACCGAGGTATCGTTTTGTCCATAGTTCGTTTAATTGTCTCGTCCATTAGTTTAAGATATCCGTCAATCTCCTCATTTGACAGAGGAGATTACCGTCCAACAGGCGGGTAGAGCGAATTCGATGAGAGTGCCCTTGTCACTATAATTGTAGGAATGCCTTTGAACAAACTCTTCCAATACCGCAGTTTCGTTGGGAATAGTTATTTCGGTGCTGAAACCGCAATGGTCACTGTCATCCACGAAAGTGCGTAGACAGTTTGTTGGTTAGTGCACGTAAGTTGTACTCGTGAATCGAACAGCAGAAGATTCAAACATGATCCATGTCTAGGAAACGACGGACTATCTGTTGCCTTAAGCCTGAGTCGATACGTTATACTGTGCTGACCCCACCAATAGAATAGTAGATTCCCTCTAGTGTTTGGTGTATTATTTCCCCAATCACTATGTTTGGCGTTGAAATCTCGGCCGATAATAAAATAATTGTCTTCCAATTCCAACCTCACGAATTGAAAAATTGTCTCGAGCTCTGAGATGAATAAGATGGATTGAGTAGCCTAAGGTGCATAGACTGACACCATGTACAACCGCTTTCCATTACGGAGAGGAATATTCACAATGCACGCTTCCAGCACCTAGAATCTACGTACTCCATGACTGTATACTCTTTTAAAACTTATTATTTTTCTTACAAAGATTGCAACACCTCCTCCTTGAATGGAGTTGGGTCGGTTTCTGTGCCTCATTTTGTGTCTTTTGGTAAGCTTAGTTTCGCAACTTAAATAGTGTGGCTCTTCGTTCGAACCTAATCAGTTAACTAACATTCACTGTAAGCACCTTCAGGGTTTGCTCCGCCATGTACGTACGCATTACGACTGGAGGTGCGTTAGGCCCGGTAGCAGCGTGTATATTTGATCTACCCGCGTAGCCTGTTCCTGTATTTGACGCTTAAGCTGAGACATTTGCCACTGAATAGAGAGCAAAATAGCCAGAATGTCAGGTACAGATTCTGGTTCTCTAGGCGTTGGGGCCTGAGAAGCAACCTTTGTTTGTTGTACCGTAGTTCCCCTACCTACAGCCATAGCTTGGGGAGTGGCGGCTGGTGTTTTTATTGGCACGGGTGGACGTTTGACCTCTACCTTCTGCTGCCGAGCCAGATTTACTCTTTTTATGTTAATATTCTATTCTTTCCACACTTTACGCATCGAGGCTGCATTTCGCAGTTCGACTTGGAGTGCCCGAACCCTTGGCAGCGAACACATTGTTAAATATTTTCACTCCTCTTTAATTTTTCCAGTGTACAACCTGGTAGTCTAAGACTTTTATACTCCTTAGACCATCTAGTTTGCTGTTGGGTCTTAGCTGAACCAGGAAAAACGGTAGTTTCCGCTTCTCCCTTTTGGCTCTAGCCGTGACGAAAGGCTTAACCCCCACGAATTTGAGCTCTTCGCACTCCTTCTCTTTCAGCAGTACAAGGAGCTCCTCCGGATCAGTCGACGGTTCTAACCGTTCAACCTGCAGCATTGTTTGCAGCTTCTCCGCCTTCGGGGTATAGGAGAAGAACTCAGTCGTTGTATCCTTCAGTAAACTTTTAATTTTTTGGTAGCGCTCCACTGTATTGCAGTGGATCGCATGCCTATCTAAACTTAGTCTTTTAATAATTTTTGGCTGACTTACACAATTCGAATGTATAGTTCAATTCCATTTTGTAGATATTAATTGGAGACACCCTTTGCTTAGTTGATTTCTGCTGATTTTACTGGTTTTGTTACTGTTGTGCTTGATGTTGTTGCTGTTGTTGCTATTTTTGCTGCAGTTGTGGTTGATGTTGTTGTTGTTGTTGCTGCGGTTTATGTTTTTTTTTTTTTTTGTTTTGTTGCAATTTCTATGTCTCATGTTTTTGTTGCGCAGTATTGTTTTTCTGGCTGGGACATATTCGGTGTTTGTTTTTGTTGTTGCTTTTCATTTGTCTGCTGTTGTTATTGAGAAATTTGGGTCTCTTGCAGTTCTCTCGTCCTTCTCGCTATTTGTTTAGCTTTAATTACCATCACTCGTTCTTGCATCTGCTTAATACTGCTGTTAAGCAAATTGACTTCTTATTCGTTCTCTGATTCCGAAGCCATCAGAGAGGCGAAGCTGTTATTTGGCCCCAAGTACTGCACATCGCCACCATCGGAGATGTATGAGTGATCACTACCGTTGTTGTTGTTGTTTTTTTTTTAGTTGTTTTCACAACTTTCCTCACTCCAACTTGCGGTCTTGCAAAAGAAGCAGGTAGGGCTATGCGTTTAACGGGGTTGGGAGCCGGCTTTACCTGTCCCCTCCTCTTAGACCTTGTTTCACGAGACAAGTTTTCCGCAAGTACAGCCTCATCGGCTGAAGTGTTGGCGTCATCCACTAATCCCGCTATTGGGGGAGCGGAGCGCTCACTTTTAGATTTTATCTGCCTTGTAAACACTTTTAATAAAAAAAAAAATGTCTTATTCCCCCGACGGGACTCGAACTCGCTCCACTTTGCTTTTCGTTCAAATACCACTCCCACTGGGCTGATTGAGCCATGGTTTACATGTTGTATGTATATTTATTTATTTATTTATTTTTTTTTTTTTTCTCGAAAAAAGCCGAAACACGTTCTCACTTCACGACAGACTGTGAACGACTGATTACGCACATGTGCGAGTCTGGCACTGTGGATGAAATTTCAAATCCCAGTGCCAAGCCCTCACATGAGCGGTGTCTATTTTTTTAATTTTTTTCCAAAAAGAGTAGCATTCAACATAAAAATACTAACACATATCGAGTAAAATAACATCCTAGAAGCCAACTAGCATGAAAACCAAAAGTGGCATTTTCCACACCACCACCATATTCTGGTCATAAGAAATATCATGGTGCAACTTTAGATCATGTTCCATCGAGAAAGCTTATATCAAGTTAAGCTGACTGTATAGTCAACACCGTACTTTTGTGCAAAGCCCTTAGCCACTAGTCGGACGTGCCTTTGGTCTACATTTACCTGTAGTTTATAATTGGACTTAAACGCCCATTAAAATCCAATTACTTTTTTTCTAGGTGGCGATTTGCAAAGTATCCAAGTCTCATTTTTCATAGGAGCATCATACTCTTCTTTCATGGCATTCAGCCACTCCTTACCAAAATTTTGAGTTGTTAATGTACCATACTCGTAACTTCACACAAATTTGTTGGAAATTTTCACAAGTAGCAACGTTAGCTTGCTCCACAGCTATATTTTTACTCCCTGTGTGATTACAGGGCCATCTAATGATTTAATTAATTCAGGGTCATTAATTTGGTCAATTAATACCCCATCATCGCTTTCGTTTTCACCTTTGAATTCTTTAGTGCAACTTTGGTCTTGTTCTTCGAGATGAGTCTTAGTATGCTCGTTGAAGATGGGTGAAGACGACCTCAACTAACTAAAAGTGTGTATCACTGGAAACAGCTAGCGATTATGCTAGTGCTCGCAGGCGCGCTGTGTGATACCCAGGTTCACACTAGACAGTGGCGCCACCTAAGTAAATAAATTATTTTATCGGAAAGAAAATTAAATGCATTCTTCCCAAAATACAAAAGTTATTGCTTGACCTATCAATTTTTTGATAAACGTTTTTTTTTTTTTTAAGAAGTTCAACATTTCTTTTCTAAGCATATTCCAATTCACTTCTCTGGGGGTTAGAAAACAATTTATTAATTTAAGATCGAAGGTTTTGGTAACAGACAAGAAAGTGCCTTTGAAGGCTTGTAAAAATATGATATAGTTAAAATATCAATAAAATATCAATCTCTCAAAATGTTATCAAGTGCAACCCAAATTCTTCGGAATATTTTACTCAACTTTCACTCGCCTGACTCAACTGACACTCGCCAATTAATTTATGAGACTTCACAGGGCACACTATTTGAAGTTCCTCTGATATTGCCTGGATATCGAAAAGTGGAGAAAATTTCTTATTTTGTCTTGGAAAATTTACAAAGCAAGACAGTGTTTACATGTAATATGTTAGATGTTTTTTTTTTTTTTTTCGATTGCAGGTTCAGGCATTTCATAAGAAGTTAAATGTAAAACAAGTTTTGTCTTGATTTGATTTGATTTGGGGTTCGGGTCAATTTCGGACCGGTTTATTCAGGCTTATTCCTAAAAATACTATCGATCGCATTTAGGAATCCTAGCACAAATAAATGACGAGAGAGTACACCGCGGCCATATAAATTCTCCTCTTTACTTAGACCATCGTTACGGTGTAGATCGAAGTCTTGGGAAAATAATTCATAATTCTTAGTATGAGGGATGAGATTGGTTTTTGTGAGAGCAAAAATGTCCTAGGGCAGAATCTGCGAATTAAGATATACCATCTTAGTTCGTAATCCTCTTACGTTTTGATAATACATTGACAGACATTTGGGAGGCTTCAGCAAAGAATTGAGTGGTAGGTTAGGAGTGATGGTAGTACAATATTTGAAGCTAGAACGTGTTCTCTGAAGGTGTAGTACTATATGCGTTTGGAACTAACGTGAGAGGTAAAAGA
This sequence comes from Volucella inanis, assembly GCA_907269105.1. NCBI lineage: Eukaryota > Metazoa > Arthropoda > Insecta > Diptera > Syrphidae > Volucella > Volucella inanis. The sequence continues at coordinate 144,202,535 of OU026153.1, forward strand.
AGAGAGATCATTAGCCACATCATCAAGAGTCATATCTAATTGCTCATGAAAACGTATAAAAAGTTGCCTTAGATCATTATGATTAGTGGGGAGGCCTTCTTGCAGAATGAAAACCATTACATTGGTTTTCGTTATACCGTAGATAGAGACAGTGACCGCCTTATCATGTAGGTTGGAGAGATATAAACTAAAATTATTGTATAATCTGCGGTCTCTGAATCGAGAAGTACGGGGTCCAAAAAAAAGAAGATGGTTAGGTATTATGGTGGGAGATGGGGATGGTTTTAAAATATAGGAGCAAATGAAGGTAGAGTAAAACGTTTTTGTTTGAGTGAAATGAATAGATCTTGTTAGGCTTTTTAAAGGAATGAAATGTCCCACATTTAAAACTCTAGTTTGGATCAGGAGCAGAGTTTGTTAGGAGTTCGGTTTCTTTTGTAAGAGTTAGGCTTAGAATTTGACAAAGGAATGGGCAAAGGGTTAGACTTTATGTTAGCAGGGTTCTGTTTACTAGGTTAAGTGGATTTGAAATTACTCTTTTTATACTGGACTTAAAGGTAGTATCCTTGCGATATTTGTTAATTCCTGTACTTAGCTTTAATCTTTCCATGGTAATTTCACCTAGATTGACGTCGGAAACGGGGTTGGGGAACATTTATTCATATTTTAACTGGATGCTTACCTTGAAGATGTTGGTGGAGATCTTACGGCAATTGCTGACATCAATTTTAAATTTTAATATGAAAAGACTAGTTAACCTGGTTCGATCGTGATGATGAAACTGATTCTGCTTTGTTCAAATTGTGCGACTTTGTTATTCTTTTGTCCATAAGATTCCGATTCGTGAGATTGTGGACTCAAGAGTTGGTGTAGTAGCATCAATCTTCGGAGATGGTTGTGGCACATGATGTTTATAAGCAACTGATTACTATTTAGTCGAGAGGGAACGCTGCTTTTGGATGTACCTTCAAGATAAAAATTGAGGAAATACTGTAAAGGACTTAAAGAATTAGTTATTGCGGGGATGTAAGATTTTATTATTGATTTAACACTACTGGATAGCAAGTTTTTTAAATCCTCATTAAAGTCGTTTTATTAAATTACTATTTTGAGCCAACTGATTAAACAAGTTTCTAAGTTGGAATTGTTTTCAAGGTATAATTGTTTTCTGCCGTAAAGTTATTGACTAAATCACTCTTAATTACAAATAAAATGTGGAACGGAGTGATGTCCTTACACTCATCATAATAAAACAATAATTTGTTTATAAAATCTGTAAGGTACACAATGGAGCTCTTGCTCAAGCCAATGCAAAGAGCAAGGAACCACTTACTGCAAAGACCACTGCAGATTGTCATAACAGCATTTGGATCATTTTTCAGGGAGAAATTCGCACTTAAACATAATAAGGATATGTGGGTACTTTAATTATACTCTAATTAGGGTAGGTCAGTTGAAAAATTTACACAAGATGCGGTGAGTGAGAATTGGGTTAGTTGTTACTTTCACTTTTTGAAATGTACCGAGTGGTGCAGATTGAACGCCAGTGGCATCATCGATTCTTATTTCTTCAAAAATGATGATGAAGCACACGTTACTTTAAATAGACACTGGTACAATATGATGATCAACGAATTTTTGTTCCCAAATTTGCGTGACATCAACGTGAAAGAACTGTGGTTCCAACATGAGGGTGCTCCACCCATTACTACCATTAAAACATCGCTTTATTTAAAGCACGAATTGGCAATACATTGACCCTTTGCAAGAAATGGAACCGCCAATTCGCCACCAACATCGTACGATTTAACTACATTGGCAACGGCCGATAAAACAGCAACAATTGATTTCTGAGCAAAACTTTGTTCGAGTAATATGCGATAGTGGTCTAAAATTGAATCACTAGATTGCGCTTTATAGGAAGCAGATTTTGTGCACATCTGCTTGAACCTCTTAAAAGCAGCAACTATACATACATATATCTTAGATTTATGTTACATTCAAAAATGTACACTCAAACAAAAGACTGCATCGGAACTAATGTCATCTAACAGAAAATTGAATAATAAATTATTATAAATGCTGGCCAGGACGAGCACATACAATACACAGACTTACACTTTGAAACAGAATTAATCCCAACAAATATTAATCTACAATATACTATAATTCATTTTATTGATGGCACATTATAACATTGTACAATAGTGGATATTGGAAGTAGATAGTGTGCTCTAAACGATTATTAGAGATCATAAATGTTTAAAATGTTCTCGTCCATAAATTATTTTAATGAATTTTTAGGAAATTGTAATTTTCCTCTTTTGTGGCATTTTCGGTTAAATATTAATTACTAGTATTTTGAGGGAATGCGTACGTGTCGGGACTTTTGTATGCGGTTGGTAGATGCGTATTGCATGGTGTTTAATAAAATGCGGTGAAATTTTTCTACCACTTGCTGCCACGCGTTATAGGAGTGTATGTACAATAGGTTTCGTCCGAGTAAGCTGATTCAAAAATGGGGTAAATGAGAAAAATGGAATATGGCAGCAAATAGTGAACACAATTAACGATGCCTAAAAGAGTATAATCAATTCAATTTTACAAATTATCCGTATGCATTACACAATGTGAAAAAGCCAAAATTCACTTGGAGCCTCATTCGACAATTGCCACTGATTTAGGTCAATTTGCGGACAACATGAATAATGGATTTTGTGAAAAGGATTTTATAAATAATCAGAGGATGAAAATTGTAGCCTCTAGACCACGTTACTGCTCTGTTAAATGCGCAGATAAATTAGTCATTAATATTTAAAGTTATTCTCGTATATCTTCTGGTTTAGTTTTTTGTGTTATGCTTGAGCTTTTTGTAATGACAAATTTGTTTTGGTGTAATACATCAGGGTAGTGAAAAAGGAGCGAAGAGATTAGCAATTTGTTCAAACGCGCACAATACAACCTTACATGGAAACATGCGTACCAAATGGAATTTACAATTAAGCCTAAACCATGCGAAGTAATTTAGGCAAACGATTAATGTATTTTTCTACCATGGTCTTGGAGTTCTAAATGAGATAAAAGTCAGACAATACATTACCATAAAGCTTAGTGTTGTCATTATTTAAAAACCTATGGTGGTGTAAATTAATGTTTTTTTTTTTCGTCGAAGATTTTCAACTTGACTAGTGAGAGGTCTTCTTTAACACTACCCATTGTTGCAGCAGATGAAGAAGAAAATCCAATACTCTGTGTTTATTAATTTGAGATACGAATAAAATATAAACGCAGTTTTAATAGCCCTTACTAAACGACGGATAGGTGTACGAGGCATATAATGTACTTTTCCTGGATATTAATGTATCTATAGCACTTTTTTAATAAAATACAATTAGTCGCCTTATACATTATTTGAATCCACTCATGTTCATCCTACATACATACATACATACATAAAAGTACTGTAGTAAATATAAGCCAATAGCATTGAGGATTGTATAAATCATAAGGCAATATTTCGAGCAGCAGTTATCCGGGATCAGCTCATAGTATGGAGCTAAATTTCAATATAGAGAAAGCCATGTCTAATTCTTAAAATTTGAAATACATTGCAGTAAAATTGTGTTTTTTGTTAAAGTTTCATTGAACCAATTACCTGTGTAAAAGGCAACAAATAAAGCTATTTTCATGTATTTTTTACTTACTTATATCTAAATTATTATAGCTTTGTAAGTATTACTAAGTAACATTGAAAGTATGTAAAAATATGTATATATATCTTTTTTTTGTGGACAAAATGGCCACCGTAGAGCACTTATAGATAATATGAGATAAACAAGTTAAACTTTAAAAATATGCAAAAAATTGAAAATGAGAAGTCAATTGAAAGTTTAAAAACGCAATAACGATATTTTTGTAAAAATGTATTTCTAAACTTAATATTACATATATTTAAAATTTTGTAGGTTTACCGACATGTTATGATTATTGAAAAGAAGCATGCAAAATTTTAACGCGATTTATCGAGTCGTTTTCGAATTATCGTATATTCAGATTCAAAAAACGTTGTTTCGAAATAAATCTGTTTAAAGTTACTACCTTTATATCACTATAATACACATATACATAACTTAACCAAACTATATGCATATAGTGGGTTACCTACATATCACTTCATTACTATCAGCGTAAACAGTTTTTTTTTTTTTTTTTTTGAAATTGCATTAATATTTGCATCTGCTTGTATATCTTCTTCAGTAAGTTGGTTGCCTTAAAAACATCTTTTTAGTGGCCTACTTGTACGTCGTCGCCCTTCTCCATTACATCTTGGATATGTGAGTAGGCTATATCTCAGAAAATGTTGTAAATATTAATTCCACATTACATTTAGAACATTGTTACATTTAATTCCTGGCAACGGTTATGTTGCCCTGACTCAAGACCCAAAAAATAACTTCTGGGATCCCGCTATCCCAGCTATAGCTGGGTAAACAGAAAATTGCGCCACAGAAAATCTTCCCCGAGAGAAAAAAGAAGGGAAAAAAAAGTTACAAATACGAATTTACACCACGTTATAAGGCTGTGTTGGAGCACGATGATTTATTTACCTGTTTTTACCATCCCATCTCTGGTCCCAGGTCGCGTGTCTCGTCTATTCTCGAGAATTTTAAGTGCACTCGCCGTCCACCGGAGCCTTAATTTTCAAAATAAAAAAAACCGAATTTAGATTCTACACTACACTGACCTTCACTGTGCTTATCTTTTTTTGCATCCGCGATGCTGTTCCCCTTTCTGGCACAGTTCCTTACCCCTTCCGACCTGCTACTGCCGCTCCTGTATCCTTCTTCCCATCCTTTCCCGATGATTTTGTTTCTTATTTTTGAGTAGCAAAACCAACGAGGAAATCAAGCTCACTCTCGATAGTGTGTATGGTACCCATTCACTTTCCCGTTCAACTGTTTACCATTGGTTCGCAGAGTTCCACCGTCGCTAAACGTCGGTTTATGATGAACCGCGCCCGGATGGGATAAAAACGCTTACCACAGAGGAAACCGTGGACAAGATTCATGATCTCGTAAAAACGGACCGCCGAATGAAAATTCGCGAGTTGGCTGAGATAGCAGGCATCTCAACTGAACGTGTTAGCCATATCCTACACGAGATTTTGGCATGAGAAAGTTGTTAGAGCGATAGGTGAGGCGTTTGATCACACCGGAGAGCAAGCGCAATCTGCATCGTTTTGTGAGCGTTGACGAGACATGGATCCATGGGTCAGCATCAGAACAATCGAAACAATGGATTTTATCCGGTTGACGTGCTCCAAAGAAGGCGAAAACCGTGCCTTCGGCCGAAAAGGTGATTGCCATCGTTTTTTTGGGACGCGCGAAGTGTGAACCCTCTTAGATAAGCCAGAGATCGCACGCCGGAAAGAAGTGCGGGTTGAACGAGGAAGTCATCGCAGCCTCGGAGGAGAATTTTCCAGGCCAAGGAAAGTCGTACTATTCGGAGGGGTTGAAAAAGTTTCAGCACAGTGGAAAAAGTATATCGAGTTGAAAGGGGAATATATTAAAAAATAAAAAGGACTGACCCACCGTGTCTTCCTTACAATTGTTCGTTTTGCATTATTATTTGTATATGAACCTTTTTGCCTTTCTGGTCTCGGCCAGTTTTATAATTTGTTAATAGTGGTTGTTTTATTATATTGGCTTGATCTTTGTAGTTACCGTTAATGGTTTTTGATTGTTGCGGGGTTATTATTGTGTTTGTTTTTATTTGATGTTTGAAGTTGTTTGTTGTTGTTTGTAGGTTTCTATGTTCCCTCGCTGGAGGCTGTCTTATTACATGGCCGTCCGCCTATATGTCACTTCATCCTTTCACCCATCGAACCTGACTTTTAGAGTTGATCATCGTTGGGGTCTGCTTGATAATGCTGGCTGTCCTCATGCACGCCACGGTTGCTGCTCTTTTACTACCTCGTTGGGGTTTATTACGAAAGAGATCGTCGTCTTTTCACCCATCGATCGATTGGCTCGGTGCTAGCTCTCTGACTAGCTGCATCCACATCAGTTGTGGGATGTGGTGCCGGTGTTCGTAACCACATCGGCTGCAGGATGGAATGTTCCTTAAGCCTCATCTTGATTGGCCTTCGTTGGGCTTAAGAGTCCGGGGATCATCTTCCCCCACCCGATATCATCGTTTTATGGTGTCTAGTGTGAAAGGACCGTCTGTCCCCACACGTCGGCGACTTTCAGACATCCAGTCTGGTGATGTCCGTTGCGAGTCTCCCGTCTACCCTACGGGCTCCGATAACGGTGATTCGGGTGAACCTCCTCTCGCACCTTGTGCTTCTGGTTCGTCGTGAGTCTCCCTACTGTGCTTAAGACTCTACAGACCCAACTTCTTCGTTCTTCTCTTTGGGGAAAATAGCCTGTAAAACCTATGTAGTAGTTTCCCGAGATCTGGAATTGGGGCATCATAGCTACTACCCCCCAACTCCACAAGTATTCGGTGTTTCCACTCAAGGAAAAGATTGACCGAAACACTTCACAAGGGAAAGAGAGTCAAACTTTTGCGGTTAAACTTACCGCAACAATATTTTAAAGTAACAAAAAAAGAAAAAAAAATGGTTCAAAATTTAAGGTTTTACACAGCTATGTCCCCTTAATTACTACATATTTCGTTATACAAAGTTATTGGTTGATGAAAATAATATTGTCTTAGAGTTTTAAAAAGAATTCTTATGAAATCCAGTATCCATTTAGGATGCGTCTATTTCCAATGTTGACAACATTTATCGAGGATATAAGAACAGGCTTATTTTGGTGTATTCTGACTCATGCTAACCGAAACTGCTCTCCTAATACTAATGGTAAAAACTTTATTTAGGATTTCGCTTTTGGAATAAATGTTAGCCTTAGCAACTGCGTTTAAACAAAGTTGATATCTTGTTTCAGTTTTCAAATATTCATTTTTCAACTCTCTTCCTTTTTCCATACCAATTTTTGACTTTGATTCTTTGACTTCTTCAGAAAATGCGTAATAAATATAACGTTTTAGTATTTTTTTCTTAGGAATGAATGGTTGCATATTATCTTCTACTTGAGTAAAATCTTTGACGCGTAAGCGATTGTGAGTTGCCTACCATCGTACTCTTGACTGAGTACCACACCGCAATCGTATTTGCTAGCATCTGTTGTAGTCTGGGTATTGTAGAATTGTAGGGTTTATTAAGCTTTTTTTGGTTGTTGGCATTCTTCTGTCCATTAGAATGGATCTTTTACTTTGTTAGTTTTGTGATATGCCTAAAATGATCTAACAAGTTTTAATGAATCTTCTGTTTTAGTTCCAGTTCAAAAATATTAGTTAAATTCTTTAACAGGTGGCTTTCAGAACATCGTAGTACTACTAGGTCAACTATGTAAAGAAATGCTTGTGACAGCGCTAAGTCAGAAAACGCTAGAGTCAATATGCGTTGGAAAAAATAGAAGCAATTTTTAGTTCATAAGCCGGGGTGGGTGTGGTGTAGTGGTATATGCATACACCCCTCAAGCAGAGGGTCGCGGGTTCGAATCCCGTGAGAGGCAATTCTCTGAAAAAGTCTTTTCATAGAATTTGTATGTAGTTATATGAGAATCCCGTCGGCGTCAGCTCTGACATGAAGGCATAATACTGACGTTGGAGTGGTTGCTGGCTGAGCTAAATGTAACGAACTAACAACTAGCACGTACTGAGACCCACTGATTGAGGATGCACTTGCTCGTCCCGTCCAGTTTGATAACCACCTCTGGAAAAAATATCGAAACCTAATACACCTGAGTTTCAAACTACTACACCACCCGCCCGCGCCCTGGGGAAAACCAGTATAAGGGTATTCATATCCCCTTGGTGCGCGCGGGGGATTATAGAAAAAAAGCAATTATTTTCGTATTTATTTGAAGGTAGTCTACTACTAACTGCCACCTTTTTCTTTCGAATTCGGCAATGACTTCTTGAGTGTTAGCAGCAAAGGGCTATTATAATTTGAAACCGACTGTTCTACTATGCCATCTCCTACAAGCTTCTTTGCCTTCTTTTTGATTTTCGTTTTTTGGAATTTGGTATTCCATAATCCTTTATATAGCTTGAAGTTCTATCATTTAGTAGTTCACGTTGTTTGTAAAAATTATTTGCGGAAATATTTCCGTTTTGCAATGCAAAAATACCGCTTAATTTTGTACAGAGTACTATTAATTTGTCAGTAAAGATTTCCGGAAATTTTTTGGACAATTTGTCGATAATTTCTTTAAATTCTAGTAACAGAAGTTTTTTCGCCTTATATGTATCATAGTTTGACGATTTCTCTGTTTTTATATATATTGTGAGCTTTAATAGCCGTAACACGACTGTTTAATACGTATACACTACTGTTGTGGACTTATGTATTTGCTATAAATAACATATACAGGTGAAGTTTTAGTTTTGGTACCAATAATTCAACATGTTTTCTGACGTATACGTTTCTGATTAGATCCGGTCTTGCTTCAAGTATCATCAAACTTTCGTTTGACGTTTTTTTAATGGGTATGGCAACGTGTTGTGAAATACATCGTAATCGCAAGATAAACAAGCTGTTCATTTCCAAATATTGAAATGTCTCCCGCATATATAATACCACCTTGATCAAAAAAATTTCGGAATTTATTCAGAAAATTAAAAATACAAGTTTATTTATTTAAATCTATAATGGCCTCTTCAAATTAATCCCCATCGACTGCAACACACTTATGCCAGCGCTTGATCCAATCCTCGAAACATTTTTTATATTGGGTTTTCAATATGTCCATCAGTGCTCCTCCGATTTTTCCATTACTTCCTCTCGGCTGCTGAAACGCGTTCCCCGTAGCGGTTTTTTAATTCGATTGAACAGAAAGAAGTCACAGGGATCCAAATCAGGTGAATTCGGTGGCTGTTAGATTGTATTTATTGCACTTTTCGTCTAAAAATTACGAATAATAAAGGCACTGTGCGACGGTGTGTAATTATGGTGCAAAATCCATGAGTTTTCTGTCAACAATTCTGATCTCTTTCGGCGAATTGCTTCATGCAAAAGTTTCATAACACTTTGTTTACTGTCAGGCCTTCTGACAAAATTTCATGATGCACTACACCGTTTTAATCCATGAAAACCGTGAGCATTGCCTTCTTTTTTGACTAAAAATGACGTTTTTTTTTTTTGGTCTCGGTTCATTTGGTGAACGCCATTCACTTGCCTGATGTTTGGATTGCCCACGTCTCATCTCCAGTAATGATCCTTTTGATGAATGTGGGATCAGATTCAGCCTCGCAAATCATCTCTTTTGCGACATCAACACGGTCTCTTTTTTTTGCATGAAATCATTAACCAAAATGTCTTAGACGGATCCATAGGCAATGTTCAAGTCCTCCGCTATCTCTCTGATGGTAAACTTGCGGTTACTGACCAACATTTCTTTTACGAGTACTTCATCAATGTTTTCGCCGGTTTTCGATGTCGATGGTATGCCACTGAGTTCATCATCTTCGTTTGTTTCACGACCACTTTTGAACCGTTAGTGCTACTGGTAAACGACCGTTTTCTTAAGAGAATCGTTGCCGAAACACTTTTTCAACATTTCCAACGTTCGCGCACAAGAAAAAAATCCGTTTTTTACGTAAAATTTAATACAAGTTCGTTGTTGCAAATTTAAATCCATTTCTAAAATTGTAAAAAATCGCTAACCACACAAATATAGATGTACTCTTTGCTACGTAAGTTTTGCAAATGTCAAGCTATGACGCTAAGATTTAGAGAGAATGTCAACAACAGGTGTACCAACTTAACAAAAAAACAGAACTCAAATTGGAGCAATGGGAGCGCCACACGGTGACGCCACCGGGAACTTTTTGATCAAGGTGGTATGTTAAATAATCTTAATCTGAATAAATAGAGGGCACTTGACATTTTCAATTTTCACGCATTTCCTTCCTTTTACTGATCATAATCTTTTTTCTTATGTTAGCATTCATCGCGGTAAGACCGACCTAACTTATACCACTGAGATTTGTTATATCAAAGAGATATAAATTTTTGACGTCCACATTTTCCATTTTCAGGAGAGACATTGCTAACAAAGTAGTAGTTACTTATTAGGCGCGCAACTTAATTGAAAAAAAATTGGTTACAAATGGATCATTCAAAGTATTGCCCATCACTAGTTACAATATATATCTGGCGGGTGGAGTAGGACTTCCCATTTGAGCGTTTCCAGGTATGTTTCAACGGGTTTGACAACGTGAGGCCGAGGGTTTCCATGCTGTTGAATCACTTTTCCGTACCTCTGTTCGTATTGAGGCCGTTTTTCGCGTAGTGGTCAGCTAAATCGCATCAATTGTCGATACCGTTCCATAGTGATGGTTTCGTTGAGTTTCAACAGTTCATAGTAAATAACACAGCATAGCTATTGCAGTGTGAATATATGGCAGAGCCGACGACGTTAAAGCATAAACGGGCAGTCCTCATGACTTCCTTCTCTTAAAGTTGCTCTAATGAATCCATTTTTGATCACTTTTTGCAGCTGGAGCATATGTTCACAGGCGAAAAAACGACGCTTACGTCTTACCTAAGTTCCTTGTTTTTGAATCATTCCCACGCATGCAATCCCTTGGAAATGGCTTTGGCGGAAATACTGAAACAAGCACTTCTTGCGTGTGGCACGGATCCTCATCGAGCAAGCCTGCAATTTAGCGTCTTCGAAGGATTTTGGCCTTCACGCGGACGGTCGTCAACATCGAAATCACCGTCTTTGAAACGACGAAACTAATCACTGCACGTTGTTTCACTTAGAGCAGCATCTCTGTAACATATTTGGTGCTCTCGATGCGTTTCAGCCGTCGTTTTCTTCGGATGAAAGATGAAAATCAACACTTCCCGCAAATGACGATTGGTTAGTTAGTTAGTAAGTTGACTTTTATTTTCAATAAATGTTTTACAATGTAACGATTAACCTAAGTCTTTAATGGTTTGGCCTGTGGCCGTCTACCAGGTTGACAAAATACATACTTAAATTTTACATTAAAAATCTCTATCTATAATACGCTTTCTATAACAAAGTGCTGCTACTGAGTAATCATATAAGACTTTCCATCCTTTTTCTCCATTTAAAATGCTCATTACTTCATCTTCGTCTAAATTGTGTTTTCCGAAAATTGATAGTCGAAATTCTTTTAAAATCGGACAAACACCAAGAAAATGTAAGATGTCTTCTCTCCTCTTCATGTTGCAGAGGTCACAAAGTATTGGTAAATCTGGTCTATGGGGTATAAAGTTTAGTTGAACGAGTTCCCCTCTCAGTTTGAAAATAGTACTTATATTGTAAACTGCGTTAATATCTAGGAAGTATGCTTTTTTCATTTAGAAAATAGTTTAGTTTGCTGTAATAGTTCCTAAACAGTGACGATTTAGCTTTTTCGACATATTGGTCATATGTATGTCTGCCAAAATTCTCCAAAATCAAGTTAAATTTTTTTATTAAAAGATGAGAATGCTCGTTCACTTGCATAGACAGATTTAATCCGCATTCAGAAGCTGTTTTCTTCCATTCCTTGCAAATGCCTCCGTTTGTTCTAATTATGCTTCTTAAAACTACGTTTGCATTCATTCATTTCTAGTATTTTTAGGATATGATTGAAGTGCATTTTGAGCGTGTACAAGAGCAAAGGAGAAGTTCCTGTTTCAAGATGTAGCATATAGTTCGGGGTATTTTTTGGTAATCGGAAAATCTTCTTCAAAAAGTAACGAAGAAATTTTTCCACAGCCTTTGTAACCCCATACCTGAGCTCCGTAAAGCGTTATCGACGCTGCGGTTGAGCGGAAAAAAGTTTGTTTTGCACTTTGCGATACATATTTATTTTTGAAGCAACGTTCCCAAATCGAACAGACAGCTCTTTTAGCAACAGCTAATTTTTTCTTAAAGTGTGGTTTGAAATTTAAGGAGGACGATATAAGGATACCTAAGTATCTGTATCTGGATACTACCTCAATCTCTTCCCCGTCTAACTTCCACTTTTCCAAATGTGAGAAGCTTCCTCCTGCATTTTTGAATATCATCATTTTTGATTTATCAATACTTAAAGTGAGATTCCAACTTTTACAGAAAGTATTAAGCCTGCTTATCACTAAATGCATACCTTGGGTTGTGTCATCCAAAAAGACGATATCATCAGCATACATCAGCGCAGAAATTGATACACCGTTGAATCTTATTCCACCTTTGAGATCATCAGTTATATCATTGATGTATAATATAAAAAGCAGAGCACTTAAAATACAGCCTTGTTTAACACCCATTGAAGTTTCGAACTCTTAAGAAATTAAGTCTCCATCCCATACATATGCAATATTAGTCTCATACAAGGCTCTCAGGATTCGAATAATTTAACTTGATACACCGATTTTGGAAAGCTTGTAAAAGAGTGCTTCATGTGGTATTGAATCGAACGCTGCTCGAAAATCTACAAAACGCTGCTCTTATATGTTTTAGCAATGTTTGTTAAGCAGAATATCTGGTCGATTGTAGAATAACCTTTCCTAAATCCAGCTTGGAATTCTTTAAGGATGTTACGTTCTTGTACCCATTCATACAATCTTTTGTAAATTAATGAAGCAAACAATTCGGCTGAAGTGTTAAAAAATGTGATTCCTCTGTAGTTCTTCGGGTCCCTGTAATCGCCTTTTTTGTGTAGGGGAAAAATTATTGCTTTCCTGAATACGTCGGAGATATAAGCAGAGTCGAATATTTGATCAAATTCAATTCTGAGAGAATTCATAAACTCATATGTACAATTTTTATAGAACTCAAACGGGATACGATCAATACCAGGTGCTTTATTTGATTTCGATTTGCATAATACTTCATTGACTTCTTCCAGGGTAAATGCAGAGTCTAATTTTTCGTCTAAGAGCAGAGGGGCTGCATATTGAAGTATCGGTAAGGTTAATGGGGCATTAAGAAGTTTAGCGAAATGAATCCTAAGTAGCGGGGCTTTAAGTGTTATAGAGATGTTAGACGTGTGTCCGTTTAGGTATTTGACAGCTTTCCAGAACTGAACAGAAGATTTTGAATTATTTATAATCGCAATGTTTTGTTGTTCAAATGCTACTTTTTTGAGGTAACAGATGTGTTTGTATTCCTTGCTGGCATCTTGATAGAGTGTTTTAAAGATATTGGAGTTATTCGACCTTAAAAATTTGAGAAATTTAAAAGATTTGGTTCTAGCTTTCATGCAATCAGAAACATACCATTTTTGTTTATATATTTTATGAGTTTCTAAATATTTCTGTTGCGGAATGGATTTCTTTATTATTTCCGTTAGAGCTTCAATATTGGCTGTATAACGCTGTGTGAGTAGTTCCATAAGATTCACATTCATGTTTCTCTGATACGATTCCATTATTCGGTCATTCCAGACAAATTTCGGCAGAAGGCTTAATGGTTTTGTGCAAGCATAGTTGCCGCTAGCAGTAGAAGGGAAAGGAAGGGTTACTTCCAAGGGCATGTGGTCCAAGAAGATCTCGGTTCCTACTTGAAAACTGTCTAGAAGCTTGAGCCAATTTTCCGAAACAAAACAGTAATCTATTATTGAGCATGATGTTCCTCTGATAAAGGTCAATTCGCCATCTGGATCTCCTTCGCAACTACCATTCAACAAGCACATAACATACTCATCAGCAAGTTCAATTATTTTTTCTCCTTTTTTATCACAAATTAGGTCTTTGGATTTGCGACACGGTTCCAGAAGAGTACTGTTGTATCCCGAAGCGAAACTATTTCGTGTAAGTCCTACACGATCAATAAAATCCCCAATAAGCATAATATCCGTACAGTCCAAGGAGTGCAGTGAGTCGCAGAGTTTATCGAAATCACGCTGCTAATGACTTCAGTTTAAGTAGATTGTTTCCAAAACTACATCCAGTGTATTCAGTTTTAAGTTAATAACATCCATTTCGCCACTTCCTCTCCCAAAAAGCTAAGTTTTTATAGCAGGAGACCAGATTAATTCATAGTTTGAGAAAATATTCTTAAATCTAAATTCTTCGTTATCTAATAGATGTGTTTCAAATAAAACAAAAATGTCAAAACTTTTTACATAATTAAAAAATGTTACAAAATTAAAATTTTTATTTTCTTGATAACTATGTTTCTTTCAGCATCATTCTGGTAGACATGGGCACATCATGCGCCACGTACATCCGCATTTTGTCTTCGGTTTCCATAATAGAGCACCATATGCAATAAGACATATTCGTATATGTACGAGTATTTTCAATATTTATTCGGTATTGCTCTCTTTGGAATACTTTTTTTTTTATAATATCGCGCGTGCGCCAAGGGGATATGAATACCGTTTTACAGGTTTTTACTCCAGGGCGCGGGCGGGTGGTAGTTTGAAACTCAGGTGTATTAGGTTTCGATATTTTTCCCAGAGGTGGTTGTCAAACTGGACGGGACGAGCTAGTACATCCTCAACCAGTACGTGCTAGTTGTTCGTTCGTTACATTTAGCCCAGCCTGCAACCACTCCAACATCAGAGTTATGCCTTCATGTCAGAGTTGACGCCTACGGGATTTTCATATACATACATACAAATTCTATGAAAACACTTTTTTCACAGAATTGTCTCGCACGGGATTCGAACCCACGACCCTCTGCTTGAGGAGTCTATGCATATACCACTACACCACGGCCACCCCCTTAATAATACCTACTCGTATATAGGGTTATTCATCGTGAGGTTTGATTTATAATGTAAAATAACACACAAAACTAAAAAATTTTTTATTGGTTAGAAGAAAAATTCATGACATTTACTTTTCGAAAATGATATTGTGTAAATGTTGACCATGACTACGTCTGAGGTGGTCCATACGGAAGGTCCAATTTTGAGCGACTCGTTCGAGCAAAGCGACTGGTATCTCGCGGATAACACTAGTAATGTTAGCTGGCGTATTCCCGAAGACCTGAGACTTTAGATATCCTCAGAGAAAATAGTCAAAAGGTGTGATATCGCACGATCTAGGCGGCCAATTTATCGAAGTAAAACGTAAAATTAAGTGCTTACCGAAATGATTTCTCAACAAGTCCATTGTTTCACTCGCCATATGGCTCGGAGCCCCGTCTTGTTGAACTCAGAGATCACCGAGACGTGTGCTTGTGCTTGAATTTCAGGAAGCAAATAGTCCCTTAACATGGCGTGATAAGGGTCATCATTGACGGTAACATTCGGATTTGCTTTATTTTTGAATAAATATGGACCAATGATTCCACCAGCCCATAAACCACACCATACCTTTTTTTTAATGGATGTCATGGTAGCTCTTGTTACTCTTCGGGTTGCACATCAGCCCAAATATGGCAATTTTGTTTATAAAGGTATCAATTGAGGAAGAAATGAGTTTCATCATTGAATAAAATTTCATGATAAAACACCGGATTTTCATTGAGTTTTTTCAGAGCCCATTCACTGAAAATATGACGCAAAGTTGAATTTTGTACGCTTCTAGGCCGAGATCCTCACGTAAAATACGTCATGTTGTCGAATACGCCAAGCCAAGCTGCTGAGAACGACGACGAATCGATTCGTCACGGTTCTTGCTTACACTCTCAGCTACAGCTGCTATAGTCTCTTCACTTCGTGCTGGATGTGGTCTAACCGGTCGAGTATCATCCACTAATGTAAACTGGGACTCAAATTTGCGAATGGTATTGGCAATAGTGGTATTCGCACGAAAAACATTTCTTACAGAATGCTGAGTTTTGTAAAACAACTTAACAATTTGGAGACGCTGTTGTGGTGTGCGTCTTTTTATGATGACTTGCCAAACGATACTAAATAAAAATGGCAAAGCAGTTTGATAGCAGTCATGTGCGATCTGTCAAAAAAGCCTTTTAAAAATCAAACTTCACAATAAATCACCCTATACTATGTATATCTCGGGTTGTAGTCTCCTCATTAGTAATGTATCATGTAAAACCACACGATAAGTTGAATTACTACGGATACTAGTATGTATGTGAGGTTAACAAAGCCAGGCTGATTGAAAACGTATCGCTTTGAAAAAGCACTGTGTCACATTAAGATATACTATTAATCTAATACGATTGCGGTTGCCTTACCAAAATTTTCCTGTATGAAGTTATATCCATCGAATTGTGGCGTATCTTCTGTTCAAAAATACCCGGAATTTCCAATTCAAACAAACCGCGCTTGAGATATTGTCAAAAACTTTTTCTTCTTTAGGTTTGTACATCTGTCATCAAATATCTGTTTGAGCGTCATTTATCGGGAGTTTTTGCATGATAGTTCTGTAAACAAGCCAGTGTTTGTTGTGCTCTGCGAATTTCGCAGAAAATAAAATGAATATCGATGAATAATTTAACCGTTTTCGTTTTATTGAGGAATTTCGGGTACTTTTTGATGAGAAGGTATGTATGTTTTCTATACTTGATTCGGAAAGTAAACATACTTGTAGTTGTGGTTTTTCATTGTTTTGAATACTATAATATATACTGCCAGCCTTCTTTCATGAGATGATTGAATTGACATTCATCTACACTATTTTAAAGTTGTTTATTTTAATCATCATCATTATTATTAGTAGTTTAACGAAATCAAGGTAGGCAAACATTGTATCCTCCTTTGTTTGTTGTTGATATGAAGGTCAAAGCTGCCTTATATTTATCAATAAGTCTTTAAATAAAACGTTGAATAGATTTTTCGAATTATTAAGCAATTATCCATAGTTGCTAATTGCATTATTCTCTATATTTGACCCTATTTGCCGGTTTGCTATAGTGCCTTTTGACTGCATCTTTTGCTTTTTCTGCATAAGAGACACTCGGATTTACAAGACGAGAAATTTGATCTTCTACTTCTGGTTCATGTGTAATTGCCTTATAAGTTAATGATTGCTTTTGTTCTTTGTATCTAAGGTACAAAGGACAAATACTATAAATATCTGCATGGCCAGTTCAATTGCGATTTACACATTTTGGTGGTGGTACAGATTAGTTAGCTTCCTTGAGAGTTAGAAGTGATACACACGTTATAATCTTGAGATTCGCCACAGAGGACGCAACGACTGGAGTAAGTACAACATTCGCCAAAATGCCCAAATCGCTGACATTGATAGCATCTTATAATCGTTTGGTTGCGTTTATTTTTTTTTTTTTTTTGTTTGGTCTCAAAGTACATATATTCGCTGAAAGAGAAAATAACTTATATTTGTAAGATCCTCAAAATATTTAATTTAATATTAAGTTCATTAGTTTTAAAAGAAGAATATAGAACTCTTTTTCTTGTTTTGACAATAGAAGTGGTTTATTGCAATGCATTTCCATCAAGACCTGTCAATAAAATTGAGTCATATTTTGCTTCCTGAGGAGAGATACCCGTATCGATACTCGTACCGCGGTAGAAACGTTGTTTCTCATGGTTTCTCGATAACCCATGTTAATAAACTTACGTGCGAAATTAGATCTATAACCGCAATAAAAAATCATAGTTCGCACCGAAAATGTATATGTAATTACAACAGTTAATTTTGTTAACACTTGTTGGTAAGTGATTATTGCTTTGATTCCATGCAATTTGATTATGGCCGCTACTAGAAAGACTCTTGCGCTGTTGTGCTGCTGCAAAACTGATTTCAAAATATTCGGTATCTGCTAGAAGTGAAAATGGATTATTGGTACTACTTCATATTCTCGTCCCTGTGTAGCAAGCTGTTAGTGTCAGGTGCTTCTTGTCCGCAGAAGTCAAACTTCCTTCATTTTAGGTGCTGGTTATTCGTGCCCATCTTCCATGTTTGTGGGATCTTACGCCACCGCGTCTAAAGTGAGAGGCTGGTGTTTTTGGGATATCGGTAAGCTGCTTATCCTGATCCTCGACTCGCTGTTTTTTTTCCGCTGTATATTCGTTTGTCGAGTGCTGGTGTCTTGTTTTTCTATAATTCATCAAAGAAGATATTTGTTTAACTGATATATAGGGTTTTCCGATAGGGACTTGACAACTTTAAATTTAATTTGTGAACGCACTCTTTCACTTATAATCAAACTGTCACTGTCAATTTATTCAGTAAACTCAACATTTCATTTCATCATGGTAAAGTACAGTAACGAGCAACGTCTGATAATTATAAAAATTTTCTACACATATTCGGAGTCGGTGACTGCAACTTTAAGAGCGTTAACTCCAATTTTAGGCAATAACAAGTTTAGCGCAAAAACTTGAGTATACATATTCGTTGTGTGATGTTGTCGTGTCAGTGAGACAACGGGTTGGTCGAAGTGTTGAAAATATAGCTGCCGTTCAGACGTCCGTAGCAAACAATCCAAATCAGTCAATTCCACGGCGTTCTCAAGAACTGGGCATCGCTCAGACCACATTATGGCGTATTTTGCGTAAGGATCTTGGTTTATACCCATACAAGATCAAGCTGACTCAAGAATTCAAGCCGAATGACCATTTGAAGCGACGTTCCTTCTCCGATTGGGTTCTGGAGAAGATGCGCCAAGCTGATGAATTTCATCGTAAAATCATCTTCAGTGATGAAGCTCATTTTTGGCTTAATGGGTTCGTCAGTAAGCAAAATATGCGTTATTGGTCGGGTGAAAACCCAAATGTGCTTCATCCACAAAAAATAACTGTTTGGTGCGGTTTGCATGCCGGCGGCGTTATTGGGAAATATATTTTCGTCGACGATAACTATCGTCACGTTACTGTGAATGGTCAGCGTCATCGCGCCATGATCACCGATTATTTTTGGCCCGAATTGGAAAATATGGACTTGGACGACATGTGGTTTCAACAGGATGGTGCCACACGCCACACACACACGCTACAATCGATTTATTGAAGAGTAAGTATGGTGATCGTGTTATCTCAAGACATGGGCCATTCGATTGGCCGCCCCGTTCGTGCGATTTAACACCGGTTGACAATTTTCTGTGGGGCTACGTTAAGTCATTGGTTTATGCCAACACGCCGACGACATTGGAACAGCTCAGAGCCAATATTGAACGCGAAATAGCAGCCGTTTCGGCCGAAATGTTTAAAATTGCGTCCAACGAATCGACTGCTGCAAACGTGCCCGCGGTGGCCATATGAACGAAGTCGAGTTCCATTCATAAATGTTTTAATTATACTTCAAGCCAATAATAAAGTTTTTGAAATATCTCAAATAGTTTGCTTTTATTTTAAAAAAAGTTGTCAAGTCGTTATTAGAAAACTCTATATATATATATGGTGTCCTATTTCCTATTTCCAGTGGGAGATGGAATTTAGTTGATTGACATCTGCTCGAAATATGAGCCACTCTTCAACAGCATCAGTTTTTGATCGGGATAATAGAGCTGACAAGTTGAATTCTGTTGCATGGGGAAGTTCGAAGCTAATTAGATAGCCAGTTAGTTGTAAGATAATCAAAGTGTTTCATTGATAGATTAAACCCTTATTTGTTAGCAGTAATGGGCACGCTTGCGGTTGCACGGCGTTATCTCGTCGGTGGGGTGGGATTTTGCTGCTTGTTTCTGATTCTCACAGATTTATCGTGCCGATAAAAAGAAAAGGTATTAAAAATATGTGAAATTTGTGACTTAAAGTCCTCGACTATTGGAAGGATGGGAAAGAGTTGTATGAGCACATTAAAACTTAGTATGGAATCTTAAATTAAACGACACCTGATGGAACCCGCCCTCTGCAACTGGTGTAGCCATTTGCGCCATGACTATTCCTTTCTAAAGTTTTGTTAGAGTAGTCCCTAGTTATTGTTTTCGAACACTTGCCTAACCAATTGTTTCAACGATCGCACTTTATGTTGCTTTAATACATGGAGAAAGGGGAAGAATTGCCAAACAGTTTGATAAGTAGTATATCCCAAGATAAATTTATTGTAATTCAATAGATAAATATATATTTAAAGATATATGCTTATATATGTGTGAATGTGTGTATGAGTTGGTAGCAACGACAATTAGGTATATATGTAAGGTGTAAAACAAGTTAATATGATTTAGATTTAAAATAGTTAAAGAGTTTGTATATGAATAAGTGTTTGCATGTAAATTGTGTGTGCTAAATTTAAACGTATGTATGTAGATTAAGTTTATGTGCTATAACTAATTATGGTAATTGGTATATATGTATAAATATATAGGTGGGGTGAAAAGTGACCGCCAGAATGCACTGCTACTGCAAATAAGGTTATGAAGTCCGTTCATATTTAGGCAGACATGCCAAATTCAGTGCGATACTGTCTTAAGTTTTGTTTTGACAGTTGATTGTTGTTGACATGTTTGTCAAAATGTTGAGTATGGACGAAAACGATTTTTGTTTCTTCATTATTTTTTGAGAGACAAAACGGCGAAGGAAACAAAAAAAAAGTTGGATTAATATTATGTGACTAATGCTCCGTCAGATTACACCGCCAAATATTGGTTTTGAGAGTTTCGTGATGGCCGCAACTCCACTAACGATCAAGTCCACAGCAGCAGGCCCACCGATGTGGTTGCAAAGGACAATGTCAGAAAAAATATATGATATGATATAGGCAATACCACAAAGATTAGTACTGAGTGCACACGCCATATTTTGGGCAATATTCTGCATATTAAAAAGTTAACCTTTCGCTGGGTGCGCGCATACTCACTAATGACCAAAAACACGAACGCGAGAGCACTTCAAAAGAGTGTTTGGACTTGCTGATGCAGAATCGGACGGAATTTTGGTGTCGATTGGCAACTGTTGATGAAACTTGGATCCACTATTACACACCAGAAAACAGAATGAGTGCTCCGAAGCGGCCAAGGGAGGCTCGATGGCTCGAAAATGTTATGGCGTCGGTTTTCTGGAATTGTCATGGCATACTCTGCGTGGACTACATCGAAAAAGGAGAAACCATCAACAGCGAATATTACTGTGCTTTATTGGAAGGATTGAAGGCCAAAATCGCTGCAAACCGGCCACACATGAAGCGAAAAAAAATTTAGTTTTTGGAAGACAATGCAACATCGCAACCACGGCTAAAATCAATGATTTACGGTACCAATTACTGTCGCTTCCACCGTATTCGCCCGATTTGGCTCCCTCTGAGTATTATCTCTTCCTAGATGGCTCATCAATAAAAAGCCAAAGAAAATATTTGATGTGTATTTACAGTTTCATACGAAACTCCAGGCGTTAAAGTTTGTGCACAAATTTCAGCCGTTGGGTATGTTTCTGTGATCTACATATATTAGGTGTGTGCGAGTATTTGTAAATTGTTACTTTTCTGTGGCTTTTATTATACAACATATTCAAAAAAACATCTACACTTATAGGATTTTATTCAATTTTTTTTTTCATACATATGTAGATAGATGAATAGACGAGATAGATGACTTGATTGGAGAGTAAATGTTCTTGCAAGATTCCTTCGCTTAAGCGTATTCTAAATTTGTTTTTTTTTTTTATTGGTGTAAAACATATGGCATATGAAAACCCTTTTTTATCTTATTTTTCTTGGAGGGTGCGATCTATTGTAGTTAGTACGTACATACCTACAAGATGAAATTCACAACCATTTACTTAAATTAGTTAAGTGGAACTTAGGGAACCCTGAACGTTGTTCGCTAAGGACCACTAAAGATTGCTGAAAATGTGGTTTTTTATTAATACACATGTGATATTCATTTTATGAAAATAATTACCTTCTCAGGACAAAGGTATATAATGTGCCCATGGATATATACATTAATACATGTGTATACAAATGTTCTAAATCTGGCATCGATTTGTGTCTCTTGAGGGAATTATTAACAAAAAAATTTAGAAAAGAAAAAATGAGCAACCAAGGTCTAAATCAAATACAAAAAAGATAGAAATTCACAAAAAAAAAAAAAAAAAAAAAAAAAAACGTTTTACAAAAACTTACACTGAATGTCTTAGCCATGTGCAGCAGGTTGGATAAAAGAAAGAAATAAGGAGATATCCTACTTATATACTTAAGTGTGTCTCAATAAATTTAGCCAAATTGAATCAGTTTAAAATTTCAGCTTGCCAATTTATATAAAGGCCGAGTTCATGCTTAATCATTGAGTTCGTGTCTGTGGTGTTCTAACCAACTATTATACATATATTACGAAGTTACAATTCTGGGATTAAAGAAGACAAGATTCGAAAGGAATCTGAATAGGGATCACGCTACAAAGTATGCTACTCTAGGATTTGACTCACTACGGATTTTGATAAAATTTGTTTTTTTTTTTTTAGGGCAAGACCGGTTAAATAGATGGGTGAGTTCGAAAATAACAGGGCTCTAGAATAAGCCATTTTTGGAGTAAAAACGGAAGGCAAATAGAAAGAAAAGTAACAAACATTATTCTGTCGTGATATTGGTGTTATTGAAAGTACCGTATTGGACAAATAAAAATTAAATCTTTCGAATTTTTACGGTAATATTTTTGGCGCAGTGCTACATATAATGCAAAAAGTTTTTTAAGATAAACATTTTAAATAAAGAAGACATTAACTATAACTTCCATTTAAGAGGTTTATGGCTTGCGAACCACAAATTGTAAGTTGATAAGAAAACAAAACAAAACATTGTAAAAAAATCATTTATTTGATAGTAAGTGTTCCAATTTACCGCTTCTTATTGTCTATGGTATATGTAGGCCTAGCTGCTTTGTTATCGAAAGTATTAACCAATTTAAGTAC
The DNA here is from genome assembly GCA_907269105.1 of Volucella inanis. Classification (NCBI taxonomy): domain Eukaryota; kingdom Metazoa; phylum Arthropoda; class Insecta; order Diptera; family Syrphidae; genus Volucella; species Volucella inanis. The sequence continues at coordinate 144,225,284 of OU026153.1, forward strand.
TAAGATGTCACAACAGACATAACTTTAAATTGGTCATAACATATTTTTGACTTAAAACAATATCTTTTGACCACTCTTCGTTTTAGATGCTTTTATCGACTGAGAAATTTTTTCTCTCACAAAATATTAAAAATAATTTAGTTACTACGACAAATTTCACTCAAAATTTAATTCTTTTGTATAATAGCATGTTAGGGATATGCTTAACTAAGTAAGTTTCAGCAATTATTGTAAGTGTCTGACAAAAATCCACAATAAGAAAAGTCTGCAACTCTGATCGATTGGCACAAACTATAGAGCTCATAATTCTATCAATAGTGTATCAGGAAGATATCTATTTTTCTACAAAGGATGTATTTACGATTTTTTTATTTTTACTTACGATTTAAGATATCATAGTATCTTGTATGGGGGTCAAAATAATAAACACATGAATTGGTAACAGAGCATGTATACTGAGGGTTCCAGTAATTAAATGTATAAACTTGTCCGTGGATGAATCTACTCTTATGATTAAATATTTTGGACGTCATCCGGACAAACAGTACATCATGGGAACACTTATACGATTCGTCTTTCAGAATGTGGCTGCAACAAGTTCAGATGGATACTGCAATGCTTTCGATGTGTACTGTGGAAAGTCTAACGAACAACCTGCTATTATTCTAGGAGCTAGAGATATTCCAAATGGAAGAATGCAAAAACAATAATATAGTGACAATGACATCCAATTTTGATGAAATTAAGCCTTTAGGACAAGTAAAACAAATGGTGCAGTATACGATAGCAAAGGTAGATTTCAGTATTTTTAGATTATTCATAGGAGAATGAGCTGGGTCAGCCAAATGGGGCAGTCAATCAGTTTTTATTGTGTAGCCATAAATTGAAAGATTAAGCGGTGGATAATATTTTTCATACTTATGTACCTACCAGACACGGTATTTCTAATGTTTAACGCTTGCATGTATTGATAAAAAAGAACGAAAAGGTGACAGACATGGATCAATTATCGTTCAGACGTGCGAACGTACCTACGACCGACAAAAACTAAGAGTCGACCGAAGTAATCGAAAAACAATTGTGGTGTGTTATATCGTGTATCGTACTTAATTCGTCCACTGTATTCGCACGAGTAAACAAGTGCTTAAAATTATAAATATTACTTGTAATTAAAAATATATCAAGTTTTTGAGCACTTACGTCTTTTTTTATTACTCTAAGGAATATGACTGACTATATATAGTATATATATATACTATATTTATACTACCGAGTACACTTACGTTTTGTTTGCTGGATAATAATGTGGTTTGGATGCGTTTTCTTTGCTGCATGACATTGGTTTGTTTTTTTTTTTTTTTTGGTGCTTGAGGCAGTTCCATAACTCTTTCCTGTGTTAAAATAAATTGTAAGTCAGAGTAGTTCAATTTCGTATTCTACGGCGCTTAATGTTTTCTTGTAGTTATTGGTATGTATGTATTTATTTATACACATAGATGTAATAAATGAACGACCATAACTATTGACTTCTGTTTAACGAATGTTTACTGAACAAAAAAGTTTAGTCTAGAGTGAATATAATATTAAGAAGGAGCTAAGACAATGAGGAATACTAAAGTACAATTTAATACATACATAACAATAAGTACATAATTAAAATTCAGAATATGATCGTTAGACGATCCTACATTGGTATTAGATATTTATACATTTCTTGTATGTTAGTAAATTTATAATTTGATATAGAGGTCAAAATCTTTACCACTTTTACTATTTATTTTTTTATTTATATTTTATTTATTCATTATCATAAACTTAAATATTACTTAACTATTATTATAAATGGAATATTAGTTATCATTATTTAACTTAAAAGTTAGTGGTGAAAGACACATTCAGATTTACATTTCAATTGATATCTGATGTGGAGTGACAAGTAAAAAACGAAAAAAAAGATTTAGTGATATTCGATCATAAACATAACAATTCATCATTAATACATTATGTAATTGTGCAGTTGATGAGAAAAAATAATACAAAATAAAACAAAGGATTCAATACATTCATGGCTTAAGGTGAACAACCAGTCTTTAACCTCTTTGATGAAACATGTAAAACGAAGTGTATCTCTTGTAAATAAGGGCAATTTATTAAAAAAATGTGTAAAGTGTGTTCTATGTGCAAAGGTTCATTAACTAAGCTCATATTGTTTACATGCAGATTGAACATTTGTATGGTCCTTCTGGGAATATTACCGATTTGTTTGAAGAACTCTCTTAAAACTTTAAAAACATATAAATGCCTAATTGGCAGAATACGCAAATTTTTGAATAAAGACTAACTCTCAGCTAAAAGATTTTTATTTGAAACAATTCTTAATAAATGTTTCTGAGCGATTAATAAGGATCTAACGGCATTATTATACGAACCTGCACAGCTTGTTATGCCGTACTGCAACTTTGAGTGTGCAAGACCATAATAGATAGTTTTAAAACTTTTTGAGAAAAAAAAGGCTTTATCAAATACATTTTACGTGTGAACAACAACAAATAAGTTTTAGTCATTTGAATATGACTTTTCCAATTTAAATTGAAATCAATCACTACACTTAGGTACTTAAAGAATTGAACTGTTTCGATTTTCAAGCAGTTTTCGGTACAACGCACATTTGCTATAAAATTACTCTTTCCACACTTATGTAAAGATAATGGAAACTCTTTACAAACTTGAGCGTAAAACCATAAATTATATTCATTTAGGTCATTTCCAGATCATCATCGCAATGCCTTCGAAAACAGTTTCAGATTGGTATGTAAAAACTATCTCGTCCGCAAAAGCAGTTAAATTACCATTTAATTTGAGTTTAAAAATAGAATTAATGTATATTAACAAAAACAGAGGGCCAAGTACAGATCCCTGAGGAACACCGTTTTTTAATTGCCCAGATTCGCTTGAGATCCCACCAATAATGACCTTTTGAGTCATATTTCTGAAATAAAATTTAAGCCAATCGAAAATGTTACCACAAAAACCAAGATTAAAAAGCTAAGCAAGCAAAATATCGTGGTTCACCGGATCAAAAGCTTTTGTCGTATCAAGAAATAGTCCAAAAGTTGATTTATTTTAATTTAAACTGTAAAACTGACTACACACCCGTAAGATGGCATCCTCAGTAGACAAACCTGCTCTAAAAATAAACTGATTTTTACTAAAGAAGTTACACTTATTCAAAAATGAAACAATTCGAACCCTAATTAACTTTTAAAAAATTTGGAAAAAGTCGAAAGATGTGATATTGGCCTATCGTTTGAAACAATTTTTCTATTTCCTTTGTTGAAAAGGGGTAGAACCTCAGCACATTTTAGGTGGTCAAGAAAACAACGCATTTCAACACTTTTACTAAATAAGAAGGACAATATATCAACTACATACCAGGCAATATTTTTTAATAAAATGCTTGAAACACTATCACTTGTACACGAAGTTTTATTTTTAAGGGACGAAATAGCATTGCAATCTTCTCTGGATGTAATCGCATTAAGCACAAAAATGGATGAAGATGAGAAACAATTGCAATTTATGCTTTTTTCAACACTAGCAAACCTAGACGTTGTAGACGCTGTAGACGTTGTTACGAATGTCTTCGATTTCTTTTTTTAGCGACTTACAAAAAGTTTCACAATGTTTGTTAAGTCTAATATTGTTTTTATGTTTCTTGCATTTAAAGCTCAACTTCCTCTTTTTCCTTATCTTATTAATTAGATTGTTAGTCATCCAAGGTCTCAAATTCTTCTTTTTACTCGACAGATTTCTTTTAAAAGTACTCGATTTAACGTGTTTTTGAAAAATATCCAGGAATAGCTCAAAAGCAGAGGAAGGATTATCTTTGGAAAGAACCGTTTCTCAACATTGAAAAGGTAAAAATTCTTTCAACATCATATAATTAATGGAATACTTCACTCTATCAAAAGTGGACTTAAAGTTTTCAGAACGATTATAAACTGAAGAATAATTTAGGCTTACCATGCTATCTGTCAGCTTCAAATCGTGTACCTGTCCACAAAAAATATTTTTATTATTTTTTTGAGTTCTTAAGAAAATATGGTCAATGAAACTCATAGAGGAATCGTTCAAACGAGTAGGTTTATTAATCAAAATCTTAAGACCAATTGAAGCCATAGTAAACAAATAATTTTCAGTATCAATGTTACACTCTTCAAGAATATCAACATTGATATCACCGACAACAATTAAATTTTTAGCTAAAGTTTTGTTAAGAATATGACTTAGTTTATGAAAAAAAATATTTTTAGCAACACCGCGAAGTCGATAAATACTCAAAAAAGTGTAACCAATATTTTCAAAAAATAATTTAAGGCAAGTACTATTACACACATACCCATCTTTAACATACACGGCAACACCTCCATCACAATAAGACTCTAAACAATTTGCCAAAGGAAAGTTGTTTATTTTGATGTAAACATAAACAACATTCTACAAAATTAACCAGATCAGCTGGGTTTTCACATGCATTAGGAAGTGGGAGAGAGCTAGCAACAATCATAATTTAAGAAAATCAGCAGCACAATTTATTCTTACGTAGTTGGCATCCTCTTCTTTTCGCATGCAAATAGTCCCATTTCTTGTCCGCACATATATGTACTCCTTTGTCTTCATTGTTGTTGCAGTTTTTAATAGTTGGCTTGCTTCATACGTTAAACACTTGTTGACATACATGTTATCCAGTCTTGCTTCAGCATTGAGTAGGTTCGTGGTTAGCTGCTTTCCTCTTTCTTTCTTGCTTTTTATTATTTTACCTTTGCACAGATGAGATACTAGTTTTACGTGAAGAACGTTTTTGGTTGTATTGTTGGTTTGGTTATTTTAATTTTCTACATGTAGCATTGTTCGATGTTTCCCCCTTGTTTACGTTCAAGCTCAAACCTTCTCGAAATACTTTAAGAGCTGCATCAGTATAGGACATGTCTGGTTTGATGATAGGAACGTTGAATATTTCTATACTGTTTATGAGTAGCTGTTTCTCCAGATTGTTGATTTTCGCCTCGAGAGAATCAATTCTTTTTTCACACTTATCATTTTTAGCTTGAAGTGGTTGATTTGAATTTTTAGATTTTTTTTGACTGATGCAACTTTTGGGCAAATCATATCTGAAGTGATATTGATACCATCGAGCTGGTTCGAGGTAAAGGTTAATATACATGAAATGGTGTCGGCTGCCTGGAAAGTGAAGGTGCGCAAGCTAGCAGAAAAAACAAAGATTAGTATTGAGCACACAAGCCATATTTTGGGCAATATTCTGCATATGAAAAAGTTATCCTGCCGTTGGGTGCCGCGCATACTCACTCCTGACCAAAAACACGAACGCGAGAGCACTTCGAAAGAGTGTTTGGACTTGCTGATGCGGAATCAGGCGGACTTTTGGCGTCGATTGGTAACTGTTGAACACCGGAGGACAGTCAATGGACTGAAGCCGGCAAGAGTGCTCCGAAGCGGCCGAGGGAGGCTCGATGGGTCGGAAAGTTTATGGCGTCGGTTTTCCGGATTGCCATGGCATACTCTTCGTGGACTACCTCGGAAAAGGAAAAACCATCAACAGCGAGTATTACTGTGCATTATTGGAGCAATTGAAGGCCGAAATCGCTGCAAAACGACCTCACATGGAGCGAAAAAAAATTTGTTTTTTTTTTTTCTTACATCTCTAATTGCTGTCGCATCCACCGTATAACGCCTTCGGGTTAGGGGTTAGAATATACCCGAAGTAAGGCATGCCTGTCGTAAGAGGCGACTAAAATCCACTAGGCCGGATTAAGGTGTTAAGCGACCTGCTCAATGCTCAAGGGTCACAAGCTAGGAAAATCATGCAAAAGCAAAGACCAAACACAGTCGGTAGCTCAGGGCAATAGCATTACACCGAATAAGCTACAAAATCTCGAACGCGAAAATTCTGATCTCTGCGCCAGGCTTCAAAATATGGAATTGCTCTGTGCCGAACTAAAAAAGCAACTAGATGCCATTAAGCCGCAATCTAAATCTAAGTCTGAGCCTGATTCTGTTTCGCTACTTGACCGCCCAGAAAGCTCGAGTTTTCACACGGACGAAAAAGAACTAGTCCGCGAAACGAAACTGCATACTTAAAAAAAAGCCAGGTAACAAACAAAGAAGCAAGCTAGCTTTAACACTGCTGAGATCGATAAGGCAACAAAGTAACCCAAACAAAGACCGCCGACGCCAATAAACGTTTTTGGAAAAACCGTCAACAGCGAGTATTACTGTGCATTATTGGAGCGATTGAAGGCCAAAATCGCTGCAAACCGGCGAAAAAAAAAATTTGTTTTTGGAAGATAATGCAACATCGCAACCATGACTAAAATCAATGACTTACGGCTCCATTTGCTGTCGCATCCACCGTATTCGCCCGATTTGGCTCATTCGGACTATTTTCTCTTCCCAAACCTCAAAAGAGGAGTATTGGAAAATCGCTGGAATAAGTGTATCAAACTAAAAGGGGACTATATTGAATAAAATAAAAACATTTCAAAAAAAATTTTTTTTCATCCCAAAGAGGTTACTTTTCACCCCACTCGTTGTTTGTGACGTTAAGTTACCGGTTGAGTCGATGCAATAGACATGGGAGGTGGCGATAGCGAAGACGTCGGTGGCTGGCTGATTGAATGGATTTTGTTGTTGGATGGTCTAGAAAAGCACGCTCTCCGTTGGTTTGAGCACGGTAGGCACCTCCAAACCGATTAACTTCTCCTTGTGAAATCCAAATCGATGGCAGTGATTTTGACACTATTTCCATGGAAATATGCTCCACACTCCGCGCACCCCACTTTAACCACACTTTAAGGTCTGATCTTTCAACCTTTAATTGACAAATTTTGTCAATGCACGATATTTCGTTGATGAATTTATAAAAGGCAAAGGCAACAAAGCTCAAGCTCTCTACACAATTTTAACAAATCTCACGCTCTCTACACAAGTGTACCCTACAACGGTTACATACTTGTTCGCTTTTGATGAGTATCAAATACAGTTTTTATTTCTCGCTTATGGTTAACATAGGTTTTATTATTTTTGGTAGTACTGTATGTAACACATGGGCTGAAAAGTCAGTGCCGTTTTAGAGTAAAACAAAATTTTTGCAAAATTCAATTTTATTTATCAATATAGTTGCCTTTGAGGACGATACACTGATTAAAACGATTTTTCAATCTTTCGATACCAGTTTTGTAGTACAATTTCGGTTTAACCTCAAAATAGGACTGTTTCGGAGATTACTTCTTCATCGGTCTTATATCTCTTTCCGGCGAGCATTTTTTTGAGGTCTGCGAACAGAAAATAGTCGATTGGGGCCAAATCTGGAGAAAGTGTGGGTGGGAAAGCAATTCGTAGCCGAATACATTCAATTTTGCCATCGTTTTTACCGACATGTGACACGGTGCATTGTCTTGATGAAACAGCACTTTCTTTTTCTTCAAATGCGGCCGTTTTTCTGCGATTTCGTCCTTCAAACGCTTCAACAACGCAATGTAATAGTCGCTGTTGGATATCCCCAATAGCCCCTTTTGGAGATAGTTGATGAAAATTATTTCACGTGTATCCCAAAATACGGACGCCATAACCTTGCCGACTGTTGAGTTTTTGGTCGTTTTTAACGAGATTCGTCGCCTGCTCGCCACTCAGCTGACTGCCAACTTGACTCTGGTGTGAAGTGATGAAGACAAGTTTCATCCATTGTCACATACCGACGCAAAAATTCGGCTTTATTGCGGTTGAACAGCTTTAAACACTCCTCTGAAACATCAACACGTTGTTGTTTTTGGTCGACTGTGAGCAAACGCGGCACCCGCTTTGAACAGAGCTTTCGCATGTCCAAATATTCGTGTATGATATATCCAACACGCTCTTTTGATATCTTCAGAGCCTCAGCTATCTTGATCAACTTCACTTTACGGTCATTCGTAATCATTTTGTGGACTCGTTTGATGTTTTCATCTGAAACAGCCTCTATTGGACGTCCACTGCGTGCATCATCTTCGGTGCTTGTATGACCACTTTTAAATTTTTCAATCCACTTGCGAATGGGTAGTTCGGCTGGTACAGAGTCCGGGTAATACTTATCAAGCCATTTCTTTGCATCGGCTGCATTTTTTCCCATAAAAAACAATGATAAATCAACACACGAAATTGCTTTGAATCCATTTTTTTTTTTTTTTTTTTCACAATAACAAAAGTTGCTTCACTCACAACGCTTTCTCTCGAGAACTAATCATCCGACAGCTGTCAAATTTATACACGTATCTTTTGAAGGTTGGTACTAACTGAAAATGGATTTAATTCAATAGGTGCCCTCTCTTAGAAACGGCACTGACTTTTCAGCCCATGTATTAGGTGTCATACGAGGGCTATTTCAAAATCAACCTCCGAACTGGAAAATATTTTCTAAAAAAAACCAAAAACATACTTTTTTTGCATAAAATAGTTTTATTAACAGCTAAATTATTTTTCTACATAGTCTCCGTTTACATTTATAAAATTTTGGTAACGTGTGACGAGCTTTTGTATACCCTCCTTAAGAAATGGCACCACCACACACTAGGACAAAAAGCCATAAAAACTCGAGTGAAGCGTAGTTTGCGTTTTGTGGTTGGCCTATGCAGTTATGATTCGAGTGCATTTTTAGAGTAGTTATACTATAAAATACATTTTTTGTTATTGTTATATAGCGATGGAGGCTTCAACCTCAGGTATGTTACTATATTTTAAAAGGTTTTTTTTTTATTATCATCATAATTCAATGTGGCCAAGATAAATTAATATTTTCAATCAAATAATATGAAATTAATAAAAAAAAGAACATCTAAACAATATTAAGCTGTGGTTGTTATATAGAAAAAATATTTTTTGAAAAGGCTAGGTGAAACAAATTCTTTTTTTTTTTTTTTTTTTTGCTACTTTACATAATGATCAGTTTTAATTGCTTGACTTAAAGAAATTATTTGTATTCGAATATGTCATTATTATTCAAAATAAGTTATTTCGTGTCAGGAACTTCTCATACACTATTATTTATTACAAGGTAAGAACTTTTAAATATAATGCATAATTCTGGGGAGAGTAGTTTCGAGCAACAATGTATATATTTCATAAAAGAGCTAGAAAAACGAACAAATTGCCAGGCCAAGAATCTCAAACAGAAATTGAGTAGTTTCAATTTTCAATATAGGTCAAGATGGATAAAAGCGAGGAGAATAGAAGAAAATTTTAATAAACATAATAAAGAGTGGCTTCTGACATTACTTTCTTTCCCATGCGTTGTGTCAAAAGTTAAACGCCGCCGACCGGTTATTTCATTTGAAAATTCCTCGGAAAATAGCAAACGTGCTAAAACCAAGCAACTGCGTGAAGTAACTTCAACCCCAGAATTAGCTTACGCTACTTGCATGAATTTACGAGCTGAAGGTCATACACAAGCTTCAAAACTTTTAAAAGATATTTCTAAATAACCTGAACATGCTAAGTGTTATCAAGAAGCTTACCAAAAAACCTTAAACCACAGTATCTATGTTATTGTCAGCTGAACCCGAACTATCCGTCCTGATATATTAGAAGCTAAACTTTCCCATGAACAGTATGATGTGATAAGAAGAAGTGCGCCAGAAAAATTTCCATCTTACAAATTAATACAGGAAGCTAAAAAGCTATGCTACCCAGCAGACATTACTGACGTGTGCTTCCGCCAGATTGCAATCTCTATTAGATCATACGATAATGCGTTTAAGTCAAACATTGGATGCTGTTTTCAATACCCTAAGAGGTGACCAATTTGAGAAAATGTGCCTTATCTCTAAATAGGGTTTTGGTGGGTCGTCAGGGCATAGCTCTTGCAAACAAGCCTTTCAAGACTCTGAAGCTAGTGATTCAGCTCTTTTTATCATATGTCTTGTACCGCTTCGATTAATGGCTAAAAATGTAATTATATGGCAAAACCCAAGTCCTGCATCTACAAGGTATTGTAGGCCAATAAGTATTGAATTTCGGAAGGAATCTATTGATGTGTATATTCAGGAAAACAGAAAAATTGAAAATCAAATATCAAATCTTCAAAAAAGCATTATTAATAATTGGTGCAATAAAATTAGTTCGTCATGAATTAATTTTATCAATCGTAGACTGGAAGGTGTGTAATGCGCTTACAGAAACTACCTCAACCATGAAATTTTGTGTGGTGCAACATCAAAAGAATTTAATAAAATAATAAAATGGTTTCAAGAAAGTGAACACAGAAAATTTGAGATTTGGGCTGCCTGTTTTGCATAGTTGGATTCGATTCTTCGAATGCCTATTACATTTGGTATACAAGCTGCCTATAGCAAAATGGCGAATTCGTGGGGATCAAGACAAACAAATCGGTTTAGAAAATTAAGCTCGGATGCAAAAAGAGTTAAGAGAAAAGTTTGGCCTTATTGTAGACAAGCCAAAACCCGGCATTGGAAGTAGCAGCAATGGAAACACAGCCAGACGTTTTTTGCAAAATCCAAAATATCAAATCCAAAATTACAAATATAGACATTAACTTAATAAAAAAGTTTCGCATTATTTTGATCAGGATATCAAGTGGATTAGATGTAGATCCTGAAAAGTACAGGCTGTTTACACATGATACTGCCAGGTATTTTGTGTCTTTATACCCATGGTACAACATGCCACCGACTTTGCATAAGTATTTGATTCACGGCCTGGAAATAATAACCTTTGCATTTCTTCCTATCGGACAATTAACGGAGGAGTCACAGAAGGCAAGAAACAAGCACTTTAAGCGTTACAGAGAGCACAATTCCAGAAAATGTAGCAGAGAAAAATCTAACAGGGATATTTTCATTATTTTTTTTTTTACTGAGCTCTGATCCAGTTATCACCAATAAGCAAAAGCCTGTCAAAAATAAAGTTAAAAATATTTCCAGAGAAGCATTCTTAATGTTAAAAGTTCCATTTTCAAATAAATCAGATGATAATGCAACAGTTGATGATGATGAAGAAGATGAAGATGATGAAGATGATGTTGCTTTAGTGTATCTTCAATAATTAACTGTTTTGAACATTATACGTATTGAAGAAAGTGAGGAGTATTTATAATTGTTATATTGAGCATTACCCGATGAATTCAGTGCGTATTATATGACATATGTACAATGCAAAAGTTCTCTTTAAGTAAATAAAATTCTTTGATGTGTTTATTTGATTTTTCAACAATAAAACTAATGTTCCTTAAAAATTTTTTATTGTTTTGATTAATATATATTCCTATGAAAACATTCGATCCACTTCTGAAGGTCTAACATTTCTGGTTTAATTGATGGCAGGTATGAGGGTATCCTGCCCCAGTGTGCGCCAGTGCGTTGAGGCATTGATTCACACCGTTCATAAGTTCCTCATTACTTCCAAAATGTAATGGATGATTTCAATTTTGGGAAAAGGTGATAATCACTTGGTGCCAAATAGGGTGGGTGATTAAAAATATCCAAATTGAACTCATCGACTAAAATTTTTGTGCGTGCAGCAGTGTGCGGTCGTACACCACACCTGTGGTAAGCATTCCTCGTCTTTTGTTCTGGATTGCTCTGCTCAACTTACAGTAAGCCGCTACATTTATTGTGTTTCTAGGTTACATATACTCGGTCAACAATATGCCTTTACTGTCCCAAAAAACTGTGGCCATCATTTTTCGATAGAAAAAAGTTTGTTTGAATTTTTTTTGGCTTGTTTGGGGAATGAGTGTGCATCCATTGCTTTGACTGTTCTTTGCTTTCTAAGTTTACATAATGGACCCAAGTCTCATCTCGTCACAATTTGCTGTAAAAATTCTTCGCCTTCCATTTCTAAACGATCGAGAAATGCTTTTCCTGAATTGACACGTTGGGTCTTGTGGATATCTGTGAGCTGTTTTAGGACCCAATGGGCACAGAACTTGTGGTAACCCAAGTTTTCAGACACGATTCTGTAGAGAGTAGCTCGAGAAAGTTCAGAAAAATCTTGTCGCAAGATCTAAAATCGTAAAACGCCTGTTTTCTCGAACAAATTGGTCAACTTGGTGAACTACGTCTTCGGTCATGATCGATTTGCGCCCTTGGCCTCCTTCATTATGCACATCTGTTCGTTCGTTTTTAAATTATCCACACGTACGGAACTATCACTCATCACTGTACTGCCGTAAACAGCACATAACCGACTATAAATTTGAGATGCGCCATTTCCTTCGGCTTGCAAAAAACGAACTTCACTTCGTACCTCACAAGCGGCGGGAGATAAAAGTGTATTCTCCATGTTAAAATGGCAACTTTTGGAAAAATACTGAACGGAAACGGTCGAAACTTGGCATATTATTAGAGAATAATGTACTGGTTGCGACATGCAGAACCATGTCACCAAAGTGCACGTATGTAATGAATTCTAACACATCGGAGGTTGATTTTGGTATAGCCCTAGTAGTTTTAATGGACTAGATGTGGACCATTTATTTTTTATCTGTTCCATGTACGTTTATTGTGCACTATAATATTACCATGATCTAAGAGTTGAAAATGAAAGTTATTTTCTTGAATAATGTTTTCATTTATTGAGCTTTTCGTTTTAATAACAAAGGAATAGTACATCCATCGTTAAGTTCTTGTTTACAAATATTTGTTCCTATATAATTTTAACAATTTGATAAATTCGTTATTGCCTTTAGCAGTTTCTTGTTTAAGTTCATATTTTCCGTGTTTACTATAAAGGCTAGTGGGATTAAATTATATGATACATCTGACATTTATTTTTTAATTGTATTAGATATTTGTAAATTGTAACGATTGAACTGTTAAAGTAACACACATGGCTATTGGAATATTATAATATATTTATTTTTGGAATACCATACGACTTAAGGTTAATTACTTCGTTTATATCTCTAAGATTGAGTGTTCCAATGTTTCCTGTTTTTAAAAAGTTAATTGTGTTTGTGTTTGCTTCTAGTTCTTTATACAAGTGCGGTCAAAAAAATAGCACCACCCACAATATTCCAGGAAAATAAGAACACCAATGACTTTCAAAGTAAAAATTTATTTCTTTTTCTCTCTGTAATTAAGTAATAAACATAGTTATTGAATATTCAATAGCTTGTTGCATATCAAATAACTGCATTACTGACACCTCTGTAAGGATATGACATACCAGCAACGTTTGTTGCGAATTGTTGACCAAAGGTCGTTAATGTTACTCGGTTGTTGCTCCGAAACTCTTTTTTTACATCGGAACATACATTTTCCAGTGGATTTAAGTCTGGAGACTGAGGTGGCCATTCCGTAACATTGACCTGTTTTTCTTAGAACGACCTTTTAGCTGTTTTGCTGGTATGTATGGGGTCGTTGTCTTTCTGGAAGACCCATCTCAACGGCATTTCCTCAGAAGCAAATGCCTACAGAACTTCCTTCATAATTTTTACATGAAGGTGTTGGTCAAACAAAGACTTGATCCAATATATTGGACCAACACCATGGTAGGAAAAACACACCCAAACCATTATCTTGCAGCCGACGTGTTTTACTGTCTTTAAGGTATAAGCTGGGTTGAATTCCTTGTTTAGGGGCCTTCTTACATAGCAACTAGAAACAATACCACCAAGCTACACGATCTTGCTTTTGTCAGTCCAGAGAATGTTCCTCCACTTCTGTACTGGCCAATCGATGTGGTTCCTTGCAAACGACAATCTTTTTCCCACATGACAAGGTCCCAGCAGTAGAATTTTTTTGTCCTCCGGGCTTTAAAATTAACTTCCCCCATCTCCGACGCACTGGCCGATACATCCAGTTCACTTTTTAGCTGTACAGCTGATTTAAAGGGCTCCTTTTTAGCGAGTCTTACATGAGGCGACATTGCTGGCTTTCTACCACGTGTTTCTTCCTTCGGTTTGCATAAAATCGCATTCCGAATCATATTAGTCGAACATTCAACAATTTCCGAATTTCCTTGTAGGTTTTACCTTTAGAAATTAATTTTTTTATAATAGCCTTTTCGACTTCGGTGCAGTGTTTTCCATGGCTGTTTAATGTCTGTTTTGTTTTATTTTTTGAAGAAAAATATGTATCACTTAATAAATTTACCGAATTAAATTGATTTGCAAATTATTTTATAAAATTGTTCTATTTCTTAGCCGACATCCTCTGATGGTGCTATTATTTTGACTGCACGCGTACAGAGGTGTTGCTGCAAAATTTCAGATAAAAAAAACAACCGTTACTATTATATATAATTTTCAGTAAAATAGCAAAGAGCACATTTCCAATGACGGAGTTCAACAGTGAGATATTAAAAAAAATAATCAAATAAAAAATATTGGTGATAAAAGTTTTAATGCGATTATGGTGCTATTTTTTTGACCGCAGCTGTATATGTACTTCTCTAATGATTAATTCGTCGGTAACAGATGCTGCGTTTAATGTTTCTAGTTTTTTTTTTCAAATTGTTATTTTTCGTTCTTGATGGTATCAGCTAAGTTTTAAGTATTTCTATTTTATTTGTGAATATGTTTTCTTCTTAGAATTGTATTGAGCTATATTGAGCTCTTATTATAGTTTCGTTCGATGTGAACATTACAGAGAGGTTTCCTACGTGGTAAAGGTTGGCTGAGCTGTCATCTGTTTCAGTTAGTACATATTTTTTATCGGTTGGGTCCCCGCGATCTGTTTTTTTACTTTATGTTTGTTATATTTTGTTGCAGTTTTATTACGGCGATCTGTTAGACAATATCCTACATATCCTGGTTAATATACTATAATTTGACTATGACTACTAAATTGTAAAATTGATTTTATATTGTAAAGAATTTATAAAGTAACAAATGAAATTGAATTGAAAAAACTTGTCTACTTTTATTATAATAGTAGTTTATCCTGGTTTTGTTTGAGTGTATCCTTGATGTCAGGGTATTTTGTACGGTTAAAAAATGTCAGGTTAGTATTCTGTAGAGGAGTAAATAATCCTGTTATACTGACGAACAGCGTTAAATATTTCTTCACCGGGCACGGTTTTGTTTTGAGCAGCGAAACTTTGAGAAAATTCAATAAGCGTACTATGTAGCCATTAAACTTGAGCATTGGACGTTGAATGATGTAATGGCGTAACTGAATGTAGTCGGTTGTATACGAATTTCCCAACGTTTCCATTAAATATTCCTTATTCGTTGAACATGAAAAAATTTGCCGGTCGGTTAAACTTGTATATTTACCGTATTTACAGTATTTAGAGTATCTATCTATCGATCTAAGATACTGCATGTTAATAATATGGAATACGTCTATTTGTATGTGTTCTCTTACTCGCGTTGGTATTGGAGTTTTTCCTATAGGTTGTTTACTTGGTGTAGTTCGTACTTGTGTTGTAGACATATTTCAAAACTAATTGCTTCTTTTCTAGACATCTCTTTAATATAAGGACAGAAATGAGCTAACAATATATCTTGTATGTTATTTTTCTGTGTGCGCGTTTATGTACTCGTATCTATGTGACTATTTCTTCTTGTTCGTTTACAGATATGACGTCAGCTAGCTAATTATGAGCTAGTACAAAGGTACAGCTTGGTAAAGTGGTGTTATGTTTAATTTTTTAAATGGAAAATTATTTTATTATCTATTTTCAGCCGTTTGTAACATTTAGTCTAATAGCGTCTTAAAGTATTTATACATATATGAAATATATACTGTGCTTAAATTTTTTTCGTTATCCTGTGATTTTTAAGGAGTTAAGTGGCTGTTTAGGTTTTTTAATAAAGGGTGATTTATTGTGAGGTTTGATTTATAATGTAAAATAAAATACATAAATTTGAAAGCGAACTTTAAATTTTTATTATCGGTTAAAAGAACAATTCAACTGTATTGGTCGTAGCGCCGTCTTGTGGAAACTAGAGGCTCACCGAGATCATCTGCTTGAATTTAAGGAAGCACACAGTCCGTTAACATGGAGCGATAACAGTTACCATTGACGGTAACATTCTGATTTGCCTCATTTTTGAAGAAATATGGACCAATGATACCACCAGCCCGTAAACCACGCTATACCGTTGTTTTTAATGGATGTAATGGTAGCTCTTGGTACTCTTCGGGGTGCTTACCAGCCCAAATACGGCAATTTTGTTTATTAACGTATCCATTGAGCCAGAAATGGGCTTCATCACTGAACAAAATTTCACGATAAAACATCGGATTTTCATTGAGTTTTTCCAGAGCCCATTCACTGAAAATATGACGGAAATTCAAGTCGCCTGGCTTCAATTCTTGCACAAGTTGAATTTATACGAATTTATAAGGCCGAGATCATTACGTAAAATATGCCAAGTTGTCGAATACGCCAAGCCAAGCTGCTCAGAATGACGACGAACGACTCTCAGCTACAACTGCTATAGTCTCTGCACTACGTGCTGGATTTGATCTAATCGGTAAAGTATCATCCACTAATGTAAATTGGGACTCAAATTTGCGAATGGTATTGGCAATAGTTGTTTCAGTAGGTCGATTATGCGAACCGTAAGTTCCTCGAATTGCACAAAAAACATATTCTGTAAGAAATGTTGATTTTCGTAATACAGCAGAACAATTGGGAGACGCTGTTGTTGAGTCAAGCGTGATCTGTCAACAAAATCAAACCTCACGATGAATCACCCCTTAGTTTCATTTGGTGAGCTTTGTTGTGAGTGATCTGCATAATCTGTAGTGTTATTGATTTATCGACGCGAAAGTGTATCTGCTAAAATTTTCTGATGTCCAGGTTAAGAAACTAATTTCAGACTATATCCCTGAATTAAATTTTTTCAACGTTTTAATTTTGTGTTGGGATTTTTCTCAAAAATAGAAATAATAAAGATTGGTGATCCGTGTAAATGATTAAGTCATAATATCCAAGTTTTTGTAAAGACCATATGATTGCTTATAACTCCTTCTCAACGGCACTGTAATTCTGTTTTGTTTGCCTATTGCGCCTGAAATAAATGCAATTATGACAATTTTGTGCTAAAGTTGCTACAAATGTGGTTGGAAAAGCGCAACCTATTCTTGTAATGCGTATTTAGTTCTTCTAAAACTTCTACTGCTGTTGTGGCGAAATACACGAGTCTTGACACTTTCATTCTTTGTTGTCATTTCTAATTTGGTTAATGGTTTTATAATTTTAGGAAAATCTTTTATGAAATCATATAATAACTGGCAAGTCCTAGGAAAGATCGTAATTCTTTTAAATTTTTAGGTTGTGGGTAATTCTTGATAGTTTCGATTTTTTTAGGGTCAACTATTGTTCTGTTGTGTTTTATAAGTCAGAAATTTTCATGTTGGCATCGTGCAGTGCGTTGATGACGTTCAAGAGATAAGGTACCATTAAAATGTTTGCACACTACTCGGGAAAAGGAAAATTAGGGAGGAAAGAAAGTATAGGTATGGGTATAGGTATAGGTACAGGTATAGGTATAAGTATATTGGCTTTAAATGCCTGAATGTTACAATGACTAGGAAATAGAGACCTCGGCAAGACATTCCACTCGTGAGTCGTTCATCTTAGGAACGAATAACTTTATTTCAGAGTACGTCCGAAAGTGTTCTTGAGGGTATTATAATGAGCACTCGTAGCAAGATGAGTGCTACGGTTGAAAGTTTGAAGGGGTGGAATGCTTTAGGCGTTTTCGGTGGAGCACTGGTGGTGGCAGCAGCGATAGAACAAAGCGAGACACGAACAATTTCGTTTGTGTTCAAGAGTGTCCATTGATTGGGTGATATTTGCATCACTTTATTTTTATCGCACGGGCTTAAATTCTATCAAAAAGTGCAAAAATGTTTTAGGCGCACCTGACCAGATGTGTGCATTGTACTCCAATTTTGGGCGGATAAATGCTTATATATAGAGGCCAGATCAGAATAAGTGATATTTCTTATATCGTTTGAGGGAACCTAGGCATTTCGCAGCATTTTTGGCCACATCGAATATGTGGAAAGTTCATGGATACATGCCGGGTGTATAGATTTCGCTTTAATGACAGCAGACAGCATTGTGTTTTGGAAGCATTAAATTTCACTCCGTTGACAGTTCCCTAATTGGTTATGCTGTAAGTATCGGAATTTTATGAGCTTAACATAAGCTACCATTCCCGTTCTACAGCCAAAGAGCAGAGACATAAGTCCGGAAACGAATATAAGAACCAGAGAGTACTATCGTCAGCCAAGGAATATATTGGATTAGAAGTAGCAGAAAATAGATCATTGATGAAGATTAAAAAGAGTGTCGGAAAGAGAATGGAGCTGGGGGAACACCAGCATTTATCTTGTGAATATCAGACCTGAAACCACCCAAGATAACTTAAATTGAACGTTTCAAAAGGTTGTTTCTGATCCATTGAAGAAAAGAGCCGACGATCCCAAATCCACGCATTTTCGACAAAAAAGCCTTATTCCAAACTCTGTCAAATGCCTCAGAAATACCAAGTGCAAACATCTTGCTCTCACAAGATTGAAGTACGATGTACGTGAGACATGTCATCAAATCACCAGTGAACCTGTTACTACGAAAACCGTACTACCGTGTTTCGAGATATTTCTTGAGCTATTTCTATGGAAGGAGAGAAAAGAAGATTCGCCTTTTTGGGGACGGGCTGGAAAAATGCTGTTTTCCATCAGCTCGGAAAGAGTTCTATAGAGTAGGATTGATAAAAAAGCTTACGCAGTGGTTTTGCCAGCGAGGAAGAAAACCTCTTTAGAACAAGGGGAGATATATTGTACCATCTGAACCAGCGGATTTGTGAATGTTTTGATCTTTAAGAACTCTTGCTATTACATGAGTGCGAAAGTGAAATTGTCCCATTGAAGATTCGACGCACTCAAGTGTAGGCGGAGACAAAGCACAATATGAGAGTGTTGAACTAGCCTCAAAGTGTGCAGCAAGCAAATTGGCCTTGTCCAAAGAGCTGATAGCTGGAATGTCATTGTAATTGAGCGTTGATATAGAGGATGTGGCAGAATTCTGGATGTTTTTGACATTATTTTTTGCCTCAGCTTTTCGTCGTATTGAAATTTCACACGCTCAAGTAAAACGTTGTAGTTATTTCTGGTTCGTTTAAACTTTTTTCGGGTTGGTCTTGAAGGACCGAAACAATATTTCTCTAACTCTATACAGCTCTTACAGCTGCCTTTTCTTTTAGTTTGATAGTCTTCATCCGATGAAGGATAAATGATCTCAATCCAAATAGAATAGTGTATGACTTCATAGCAGCAGCGGCATCCACGTCGTTACCGAGGAAACATAACGACCAGTTAAAATTCCGCTTCAATTGGTTTTTTCGTATTGCCATACGGTTCTTTTGAGTATCTCTTCTCCAACCGTATGGTGGGTGTACGAGAAATAAGCTGATTTGACACAATCCGGCGAGCCTAGATGGGAAAGCACAGCAACAGTGTACTTATCGGGGTGAGAAGTTAAGAAAAAGTTCAAGGTGTTGGCAGTATGACTATCAAAGTCTGGTATTCGTGTGGGCTTATTTATAAGCTAGGTCAAGTTATTTTCCGCAACAAAGATCTTAATACACCTTCCTTCAGAATTTGTCTGTCCAGAATGTTGAAGCCCCTCACAATTGTGCACATATATTGAACTCGCATATTATAATGATTTCAGTATGATATAGGATATAGGTATACAATTCTTTGTATGGAGTCAGAAAGCACATCAAACTCATAAAAGGTCGAATTCCTGTCCAGTCCATCTATAGTGGATAATTTATTTTCGGAAATGGAATTTTAACCACAAGAAGTTGAATTCCGGATGGGAACAGGGGTTACATTGTAGTGGAGTTTGTTAAGCATCATCACAACATTCGTAGATGGCGAGACCGCGGTGAGAAAAGAATAATGACACTAGTTCGTAGCCAGATAGCTTAAGATCAGCGTGATCTGGGAGGTGTGGACAGGGATCTAACTGTATTTCTCGTAGAGCCAAAACAGATGGATTGTTTTTACAGACGTCTACGTACGCATTAAAGTGATTACTTTTAAACCCACGTAGGTTTACTATATATTAAATTCCCGAGTCATTAAAAAAAAAAAAACAAACCCAAAAACCACAAATACCGACGATGCTAAGTAAGGCTACGAATATATTAAAACGTCGTCAATATAAACATACGCATATTTGCTAATGTATTCTTTAAGAAATTTCGTCGAAGTATCGTTGGAAAATGGATGGGGCAATCTATATTTCTAATGGCATCCTAATAAATTCGTACTTCGCACCGTTGACAGAGAATGCTGTTTTTTCTCAATAAGATTCTTTAATTAATATTTGGTGGAAACCAGATTGTAAATCAATCGTTGGAAAAATATTTGCTTTTCCAAAATTTTGTATTAACATCCGGATTAGGATATCTGTCAGAAAGCGTATCTTCTGAAAGTCAACATCCATCCGACTTTTGGCTATATAATACTTTGGTCATCAGTGCCTTTTTCTGGGACAGTCCATAGAGGTACACGTCATTAAAGAGCTTCTCAATCTCTTCCTGGCAAAGTCCTGATCAGACATAGGATACGGATATGGTTTTGTTCATATCGGATCTTCTGATTCGGTTCCAATTGATGCTTGCATTGTAGTTGTGAGAGGTAAAGTTTTACTAGTATTTGAATTATTCATTACAAATAGTATAATTAATCTTTTCTTCAACTTTAGGAACCTTTTTAGTTTAAACTGTTACGTCATCCTGTTTTGTCTGATTTTGTGGTGTAGCCGCATTTTGATTGCTAGCTTACCTATCTTTTTCATACACGTTGTTTGGATTTTTATAGTTACCATTTACATCATTATTCTTCCTAGTTGTTTGTATTGTAAAAGGTGATTCATCGTGAGGTTTGATTCTCAATAGGCTTTTTTTGACAGATCACGCGTGACTTCTATCAAACTGTTTTGTCACTTTTATTCAGTATTGTTTGACAATTCATCATGGAAAGACCCACACTACAATAGAGTCTCCAAATTGTTCAGCTGTATTACGAAAATCAGCGTTCATCGCAAATTTGAGTCTCAGTTTACCATAATGGATGATACCCGACCGGTTAGACCACATGTAGCTGAAAGTGTACGCGAAGACCGTAACGAATCGATTCGTCGTCGTTCCCAGCAACTTGGCTTGAAGTATTTGACAACTTGGCATATTTTACGTGAGGATCTTGGCCTTAAAGCGTTAAAAATTCAACTTGAATTTGCGTCATATGGTATTTTCAGTGAATGGGCTCTGGAAAAACTCAATGAAAATCCGTTGTTTTGGTGAAATTTTGTTCAGCCAATTTCTGTCTCAATGGATACGTAAATAAACCAAATTGCCGTATTTGGGCTGATGAGCAACCAGAAAAGTACCAAGAGCTGCCATTACATCCATTAAAAACAACTGTATGATGTGGTTTATGGGCTGGTGGAATCATTGGTCCATATTTCTTCAAAAATGAGGTAAATCAGAATGTTACCGTCAATAGTAACAATTATCGCACCATGTTTATGGACTATGTGCTTCCTGAAATTCAAATACATGGCCTCAGTAAGCTCTGGTTTCAACAAGATGGCGCTACGAGCTATATAGCGCGTAAAACAATGGACTTGTTGAGAAATCATATTGGTGAGCACTTAATTATACGTTTTGCTACGGTAAATTGGCCGCCTAGATCGTGCGATATCACACCTTGTGACTATATGTAAAGTCTCAGGTCTTCCGGAATAAGCCATCTACGATTGACGCTTTGGAAGCCAACATTGCTCGTGTTATCCGCGAGATACCAGTCGCTATGTTCGACCGAGTCGCCCAAAATTGGACCTTCCAAATGGACCATCTCAGACGTAGTCGTGGCCAATATTTACACGATATAATTAAAAAAAAAATTAAATGCCGTGAATTGTTCTTTTATAAAAATTTAAAATCCGCTTTCAAATTTTTGTATTTTATTTTACATTATCAATCAAACCTTACGATGAATCACCCTTTATATATCGGGTTTCCCAATAGGGACTTGACAATTTTGAATTTAATTCGTGAACGCACTCTTTCACTAATCACCAAATTGTCACTGTCAATTTATTCAATAAACTCAACATTTTTATGTTAAAGTACACTAACGAGCGATGTCTGCAAATTATAAAAATTTTCTACAGATATTCGGAGTCGGTGACTGCCACTTTAAGAGCGTTAACTCCAATTTTCGGTCGTAATTCTCGCCCTAGTAGACAGGCAAAAACAAGTTTAGTGCAAAAATTTGAGTCAACATATTCGCTGTGTAATGTTTCCGTGTCAGTGAGACAACGGGTTGGTCGAAGTGTCGAAAGTATCGCTGCCGTTCAGACGTCCGTAGCAAACGATCCAAATCAGTCAATTCCACGGCGTTGTCAAGAATTGGGCATCGCTCAGACCACATTCTGGCGTATTTTGCGTAAATATCTTGGTTTACACCCAAACAAGATCAAGCTGACTCAAGAATTGAAGCCGATGGACCATTTGAAGCGACGTACGTTCTCCGATTGGGTTCTGGAGTAGATGCGCCAAGATGATGAATTTCATCGCAAAATCATTTTCAGTGACGAAGCTCATTTTTGGCTCAATGGGTTCGTCAATAAGCAAAATATGCGTTATTGGTCAGGTGAAAACCCACATGTGCTTCATGAATCAACACTTCATCCACAAAAAATAACTGTTTGGTGCGGTTTGCATGCCGGCGGTGCTATTGGGCCATATTTTTTCGTCGACGATAAAGATCGTCACGTTACTGTGAAGATATGGAAGATATGGACTTGGACGACATGTGATTTCAACAGGATGTTACCACAAGCCACACAGCACACGCTACAATCGATTTATTGAAGAGGAAGTATAGTGAGCCAGTTATCCCAAGACATGGGCCAGTCGATTGGCCGCCTCGTCCGTGCGATTTAACGCCGGTTGACTATTTTCTGTGGGGCTACGTTAAGTCATTGGTTCATGCCAAGACGCGGACGACGTTGGAAAAGCTCAGAGCCAAGATTGAACGCTAAATAGCGGCCGTTTCGGCCGAAATATATGGCCGAGTCGTTGAAAATTGGGTCCAACGAATCGACCGCTGCAAACGTGCCTGCGGTGGCCATATGAACGAAGTCGAGTTCCATTCATAAATGTTTTGATTGAACTTCAACCCATTATAAAGTTTTTGAAATATCTCAAATGGTTTGCCTTTTATTCAAAAAAAAAAGTTGTCAAGTGGTTATTAGAGAACCCTATACCGCCTAGAGTTGTTCTCGTCCATCGGGACTGGTGTAGGTTATTGTTGCTGAGGTTAATTGTTGCAAACTCTTGGTTGATATTCATTTCTCTGCATCCAAACATTTGCTTTGTATTGATGTTGGTTTCTGTTCTCTCGATGTGAATGTGGGTGCGTATTCTGATTTTGATTGAAGCGAGGGTATATCCCTTATTGTTGTTAAATCTCGTGGGAGTTGCTTGGATCTCAAACTGATGATTCAAGTTGTCATATATGATTCGATTCTGAATTATTGGCTTTGTTACTGTATTATGTTCCGCAGTTGTATTTAGAATTTAATCCAAGTATGAGTGTTCTGACTGCCTCTTGGTTGGCATAATCTTTCATTCCTACATTATTTTGGTCACCGGATATTTTCATTTTGGATAATGCTAAATTGAGTGCTTTGGATACTTCGCTATGAAACTCTGCAAGTGTTTTTCTGCCTTGCACGATCCTTTTAATTTCCATTCCATTTTAAATAAAACGTATAAAGGGCGTTGATCAGCAAAGGTGTAATCTAACCGGTTGATTGAATATCAGCGGCTAGTTCTGTGATTTTTATTCTCACTTTTTCTAGGTCGCTATAGAACCTCGAATGTTGATTGAATTTTTTTAGTGGCTCCATTCTTGCGACCTCCATAATCTATATTGTGCTTTATCTCCGGAAAACCTCGGAACGACTTAAATAATTCTAAATTTCTTTTAGATCTTGAATGTTAAATTGAATGTTCTCGTGTTGGACAACTGGTGTTGCTTGTGGAAAATTTTGTTGTCTGTTGATTCTAAGCTTCGCGTAAAATTAACTTATTGTCTTTGTATTTCGATAAATGTAGCGATTTGCGCAGAGTTGAGCCATTTGTTGCTCCATTTTGATTTCTTCAGTTGTATTTATTTCTCTATTATTACCAAAAGCTCTTTACTTCTTTGAAGTCCGCAGGCTTCGTGATGAATCCAGGTTTCTTTTCTTTTGCTGACAAAACGTTGTTGATGAGTTAACTGTCTAATGTTTCAGGATTTGTTAATTTTTGCAGGATTCGGCTCTGCCCGTTGTTTCAGGATTTGCTGTGATTCTCGTCGAAAGTATTGCTAATTGTTTAATCACTTTTTCAAGTATGTAGTGCAGGAAGTCTCACTTCCCGTGGAATTTAAATTTATTTCATCTTTCTTTCATCAACGTAGGATAAAAATGGCTTAAAGATCAGCTTGAGCCCCCAGTTAACAAGTAAATATTACTTGTTATTAGAAAAATAATAAATTTTTGAGCACTAATATACGTCCATTCTTTATTACTCCTATGATTATGATTTATATACATAAAGCGTAAATGGTAATTATATCGGCAGCAAAATCGGAAAGCAACTGCTCCTTCAGGCAGCATAGTATAAAAACTATTTCTATAGCAAACGACCTACCTATCACCTGATAACTTCAACCTGACAGCGGTACACGTTCATGTAATTCTTCTGATAAATACCTGATCTCAAAGTGGTCTACCCTTATGAAGTACAAAAGTGCATAATTCATGCATCACCGAATGTAGTTCAACGAATTCATTCCCGAGCCACAATGCATTTTTATGCATCGGCTGGACACCCGCACACCCAAAGTGGTGCTATTTTGACACGTACTTAATGCGGTTAAATTCAGCGGTTTTAAATCTGATTGCAGTAACTTCACGGTCCACCACTGCCATGGGTCGTGACTGTTAATTTAAAACTCCATAAATAATGCAATTTCATGCCTTCCCATGTGTGTGGCTGTAGGTACTCCTGGATACGTACGAGTACCCGCATATCTACGAGTAGATACGTTTGGGCGTGGGTTGGAGTGTGCCGCTGCCGCGAAAATCCGAGGTTTGCTTCGGCCCACATTTCGTGGGACAGCAACACAATGCGGCTTTTGTGGATATTTAATTCTGATGCCTGCCAGCCTAGAGCCTAGAGTCCGTGATGGGTGTGTGCATGGACATAAATATCTAGAATCAGGGAATCAACTTGGCATATACAAACTAAATTCACCCTTACGTGCTGTTTTCTACCGTTCTTGCTTTCCACCGATATGACAAACAACAATATATCAGATGGCCTGGAAAAAAGAGGATATTCGAAATGTTGTTTTGGATGTTTTTTTTTTTTTTTTGTTTTGATGCGTGGTGGTGGTAACTTCTGTAAGCAATCAAAAATTTTCACAATTTAACAAGGGCACGTAACTTATACAACTTTCACAAGGACAAGCAACCTTATTAATTAGATAAATCGTTTATATGGATTTGGTTTCGGGAATGTGAAAGTACCGTCAATGGGTGCTTAATTGATTGCTAATAATATTTCAGCGAACCTGTCTGAATGAAAACGTTATTTATGTTAAGAGTGTTGAGAGCCAGTGAAAAGCCAATTACCAGGTGTCATTTTAGAATATCACTCATGTTATCTATGATGCATAGGATCTAAATATCATACAATGCTTTTCGAAAGGAAAATGAATCAACAAATTGTTCGTTGCAGCGATTAAAGCTTAGTTTACGGAGTAAATTTTCATTGTTACACTTGCAATGGCAAACACCGAAGATAATTGAAGAATATAGTTCTTATTTGCTTTAATCATGAGCAATGATCTTCAAAACTGGTGCGCCATTCGTTGCTACAAAATGCAGATATAGTTGACTTTACGTAGGGGCACACTATTTATTGATTTTCAAACCTGGGCGTTTTAGATCATTCTTCAATATACAGATTTTGGAGTGGCCTTCTTTAATGTTCGTTGCGAATTTACTGAAACTAAGATTGGATTTTTATTACATTCTTTCGGAGCATGAGTATGAATAAAAAAATACTAAGAACTGAAATTGAATATTAGAAATTACAGGTACTTAAATGTGAATACTTACTTATATTTTTAGTTACAGAATCTACTCATTGTAACTACGAGGGATACTCAAATTTAAATATGAAACGAGAATAGTTTTCTTTGAATTCTGTTTTAAGTAACAAAAAGCAATAAAAACTAGATAGCAAGAGTTTTTCTTTGGTAGTATTATCTAGATGGATAAGGGCTATTACTACCGTAAATGGTTATGATGTGGTGCATTGAATAAGCTGTTGATATTGGATATTTATTCAAGTCGAAAGCGCAAACTTTTTCTGCTTCATTTACTGGTAAGCTCACTTTTTCCGCTTCCGTTTCAAAGCGCATCAGTTATATGTAGTCCGCTAATTTCTCCCTACATCAATAAAATCAACATTTTCATGAATTCTTTTGCAATATTGTACCTGTATGTTGCGAATGACTTCTCACTGAAAAATAGTTTTACTGCATCAACTCTTTTTTTTTTTTTTGTCAGAACAGAGCACTAAGTCAAAGAACTAGTCCACTGTACTTCTTGTAAATTCTTTTTTATTGAATTTCTCAGTTTTTGGATGAAAGACGGGTAAACGCTTCAATAATAAAGTATGTGTTCACAAAGTAGTTTTGCGAGCATAGAGCTTGAAAAATCCTCTCGACTATTCTCTACAACATGAAGGAGTTCAGACTTATAGGTCTGAAGCTCTAGGTGAGCGTGCAGTCTTGTTTTCTAATTTTCAGTATAAAGGCTACTCTCACTGTTCAGTGAGTATGTATCCCAGTGTTAGATAGCAGTTAATATTGTTTTCATAGTTACCAGTAGCTAGTTTGTATCTTTATGTATATGCAATCGGTGCCAGCATCATCAGAATCCATCAAAAGAAGCAGCAGCATGTTTGATGACCTTATTTGTCACTACAACCAATGAAATATACCAGCTAAGGTGTCTGTTGCTATACAGCTCAATAGCAGCATCACTTACAGAAAGATGGTAGATCCTATCCGTGTTTTCTGAGTGATTTCAGCCTGGTTGATTTTTCCTTTTGAGGACTTTGACTAACCTACTGGTTTCACTATCAGTTTTGATCTTTTCGCAAAAGTCTTTATAAAAGGCGCTCTTCGAAATCCGAACTAGCTTGTTATATCTTTTTTGTTTCGATCTGTAAGACTCCAGACTTTTTCGAAATTAGTCTTAAGTGAGCAGTTTTCTGGCTTATTTACGAAGTCGATGCATTGGCTACATTGGCTAGTACATTGTATTTTCTACTATCCCAAAAAGTATTTTGGACATTAGCATCGCAACATATGATAAGTCGCATCTTCCGGGAATCAGAGTATTAAATGTGTTGACCTGCAGCCTTCCGAATTGTTGGGAAAAGTTTACAGACGCAGCGACGATATCCACTTTAGTTATGAGTAATACTAATGACCGTGGTCTTGTTTTTCCATATTCCGCCTATAAGCCATTTTTGCATTGACAACTATGTACCACCTTGATTAAAAAGTTCCCGGCGCACCACTGTGTGTAGCTCCTATTGTCCCAATTTGAGTTTTTGTTAAGTTAGTAAATCTGTTGCTGACATTCCCTCTAAATCTTAGCGTCATAGCTTGACATTTGCAAAAGTTACGTAGCCAAGAGAACATCTATCTCTGTGTGTGTTTGCGATTTCTTACAATTTTAGAAATGGATTTATGTAAATTTTCAATAACTAACTTGTATTAAATTTTGCGTAAAAAGCGAATTTAATGGTTCGCGAACGTTGGAAATGTTGGAAAAGTGTTTCGGCAACGATTTTCTAAAGAAAACGGTCGTTTACCAGTGGAGCGAGCGGTTCAAAAGTGGTCGTGAGACAATCGAAGATGACGAACACAGTGGCCGACCATCGACATCGAAAACCGACGAAAAAATTGATGAAGTAAAAGAAATGTTGGTCAATAACCGCAAATTAACCGTCAGAGAGATAGCGGAGGACTTGAACATTGCTTAACATTTTGGTTAATGATTTGGGTTTCTGTCGTGTAGCAGCAAAGCTGGTGCCAAAAGACCTCAATTTCATGCAAAAAATAGACCGTGTTGACGTCGCAAAAGACATGATTTGCGAGTCTGAATCCGATCCCACATTCATCAAAAGGATTATTACTGGAGACGAGACGTAGGTTAATGAGTACGACACTCAATCCAGACATCAGGCAAGTGAATGGCGTTCACCAAATGAGCCGAAACCAAAAAAACTACGTCATTTTAAGTCAAAAAAGAAGGCAATGCTCACGGTTTTCATGGATTAAAACGGTGTAGTATATCATGAAATTTTGTCAGAAGGCCAGACAGTAAACAAAGTGTATTATTTGGGCGTTATGAGACGTTTGCATGAAGCAATTCGCCGAAAGAGACCAGAATTGTTGGCAAAAAACTCGTGGATTTTTCACCATGATAACGCACCGTCGCACAGTGCCATCATTATTCGTAATTTTTTGACGACAAATGCAACAAATACCATCCAACAGCCACCGGCTCCACTTGACTTGGCTCCCTGTGGAAGAAGGAGAGGAAGAAATGGATAAATCGCAGGAAGCACTGATGTATATACCGAAAACGGAATATAAAAAATGTTTCGAGAATTGGATCAATCTGGCATAAGTGTGTTGCACTCTATGGGGATTACATTGAAGGGGACTTTGTGACTTTAGAGGAGGCTGATCGACATATGAAACGTTTACGAATAATGATGAAAAAGTAATATGTAAACAGTAGTGAAGGACTTGCATATCATCTTCACCGGCCTCTTGGAAATAGCTTTCCATAGAATTCCTACAGAAATTATTTATACGGTTCTAAGATTTGAAAATATATACTAGACCATTATAAGAATGATTCTTGATATGAACGATGACGTTAAGACAAAAGTTTAACGCGCAACGGAAATAACCAGAGAGTTCAACGTTACAATTGGAGTACACAAAAGTCAGTTGCTATTTAATGTCTGGCAATAAGACTCATTTTTGCTAAGATAGATACGTTAAACATCGAAATTGAAGTGATGAAAATCTACTATTGAGACGCTGTAAAGACTGTTTGCTGTGCCTTTCCACTGGCCTGGTGGAAACATTGGTCAATATTTCTCCAAAAAATATAAGACATCCACTGACAATTGTAACATTTCCTTTTTACTTCCCGGACATCGTCCACATATGGCATATGTATGTTTTTTGAATATTCATTTGTTTGGGAATATTATAGAAATACATACGTGGTATATATAGAGTAGAATCGGGTATTGTGGTATACATGTTACTGTTGTGACTATAACAACTATTCTGTTTATTTCAAAGAAAGTTTGCATACAATAAAAATTAAGTGTTACTTACCATATCCTGCTTAAGTTTTAACATTCACGTTTTCTATAAAAAAAATATTGCTATAAAAGTGGCACGACCCGAAAAGTACCATCTTAAGAAGATGATGGGTAATGTGGTATACACGCGTAGTCAAATGTGGTATACTATACTAGATAACCCGAAAAGTGTGTTAGCTGTCTTACTATCTTTAATATTTTGCGTGTTTCTTTCAGCAGATTTCTTTTGCACTAAATCTTTAAATCATTATATCAAACAACATACTTTTAATGTTGTATAACATATGTTATGCTATTTATATACCTATTGTACATATATATATATTTTTTATAACATAACAAAACAAAATCATAAGAAAAGAAAAATGTCCTCTAGGCGTAAATCGTAAAAAAAATAAGCTAATATGATAAGTACTTATTTAATTTTGCTTATCTTATTCATCACATGATTGGCAAATAAATATAGCTTTCCTTCCTGTCAGGCAAGACTCGTGAGCCCAAACCATGTCGCATTGTAGACATGTGGTCCATTTTTTTAATGATATGTTATCAATCAGACGATTATTACAAAAATAACACAATGTATTCTCTGTCGGTGGAATTTTCCATCTCAACGTCTGTTAGGCTTTGGTTTGAGTCACTTTTGGGCAATGTATTCCGATTTACTGGGCTGGGTACTTTTTTCAGAATTACTGAACGATTACCTTTTTTTGGTACACGGACTCGTTTTGGCAATTCTGATTTCGACGGTTTTGGTTTCTTCTCAGCAGTCTCTTTTCGCTTGTTTATTGCTGCAATACTTTTCATTAATTCATTTTTGTATGGCGAAGTGGTCAAAATAGTCGCTGTTTTTCTTCCTCTGCGGCTATTTAGAGGTCATTTAATTTTTGGTGGTGGAGATATTTCCCACGGTGTCACATAATCTAACCTTGTTTAGGCATTGGGTTGCCGATTAAGTTGTACGGAAGATTCGAAAATCTGCGGTTTAGTATTGACATGCTGGTAAGAAGATAGGCCTTTACTAGTGCTAGCAATCGAATTGTCAACCAGTTGAGGTAAAACTTCTGTTATCTGGAAACGGGCTTTATTTCGAATTGCGCCATGAGTTCAGTGCTCTGTGTGTTTTTTTTTTTCTTGTGTCGTCTTCTTCTTCTTCAATTTCAGCAGCAATGAAGTCTGCTTCCGAAAAAACGTTTCTGTCAAATGGATAAATTCCAGTGCACTTAAAGCCGTTGATAGCAATTTGACCAGATTGTACCTTCAAGTGCGCTTTCGAAAAAAGTCCCACCAAATCATATTGGATTACTTTTCGACCCATTTTACGTGTAAAACGTCTAATTTCGTCGTTATAAAAAACTTTGGGTACAGCAGCAACAAGAGTTATGGCTCGTTTATGAAAATTTGCGGTTCCATTTTTTTACATAAAATGAATTTTTCTTAAAATTTTTACTTAATAAATTTTCTGAAATTTTATGAAATTTTTATCCTTGCAAAATTTCCTAAAAATTATGTTTAGAAATCTTCTTACGTACGAAAAGCCTTTTTTTGTCAGAAAAAAATGGACAAAAAGAAGTATACCTATTAAATTACTCATAAAATCTCTTAGATATTTTTTTGTGGTACTGCGAAAGAGCTTTTTGGAACAGTTTATGGAATGCTTGTAGCAATTGTTCGAAGTGCCTTCCTTCCATTTAAATACTCTTTTGGGAGCGTTTAAACATTTCAGATGGCGGGGCAGCAAAATTCTGCGGTTTGCTTAGAGATGGCGTAACTTGTATTTTTTCATTGTTTATATTCTATTGTAACATGCGTTGAAAAGCTACTGTCAGTGTACGTCATTTCAGTATATGTCATTCATTTGAAGCGTAAACAACAATAATTTTTCTTCACTCCAAAATGTCGAACTTTGTGCCTGAAAAAGTGTTTTTGCGGGGAGTTATTCTTCATGAAGAAAACTACTGCCGAAAGTCATCGTATTATGGTGGAAGTTTATGATGAACGTACGTTATCTGAGCGAACGTGCCAAAAGTGGTTTGCACGATTTAAAAGCGGTGATTGTAGCTTGGAAGACGATGAATGTCCTGGGCAGCCAAAAAAGAAGATGAAGAACTAAAAGCATTACTCTATGAAGATTGTTGCCAAACACAAGAGGAGCAAAACATTTAAAAGCAGCTGGATATATGCAAAAGCAGGGAAATTGGGTTCCACATGAACTCAAGCCGAGAGACGTCGAAAGGCGGTTTTTCATGTCCAAAATGCTGCTGGTACGCCACAAAAGGAAGTCATTTTTGCATCGGATTGTTACTGGTGATGAAAAATGGATCCATTACGACAACTCCAAGCGCAAAAAATTATATGTGAAACTAGCCAAATCAACGGCAAAGCCGAATATCCATGGCACGAAGCTAATGCTCTGTATTAGGTGGGATCCGATGCGTGTGCTGTATTATCAGCTACTAAAAGCGGTTGAAACCACCTATATACAGCGCTACCGAACATAATTAATCCGTTTAAAGAGAGCAGTAGCCGAAAAACGTCCGGAATTTGCGACCAGACACATTTTAAATCAGTTTGACATAAAAAAATTAAGCTAACTAATACTCCTCCTACTAATCTAATACTAATAAAAACAAAATTATATTTAATACCTGATAATTGCAAAAAAACAAAACTCGTAATAATCCATAACCACCTAATTTCAACATAATACCAGCTAAAATTATTGATCCAGAATTTATCGAAAGAATAAGATTTCGGTTAATTTTTTATATTTTTTTAAACAATATTATATTGAAATTTTGGTCGAATTCGATTTTTTTAAAGAATCTCCCCTTTTGTCAAAAATCTAAATTTTGGTTATTCCTTCAATCAATACCTAGTTTTATCTAACTACTACAAAAATCTTTTTTTGTTTTTGATGAACCAAGCTGAACCAGATATCGTAATCACCACCGAACACTTTTTTTTTGAAGGACCTTTAGGAGATCGCCTGCAGGACCACACCAGATCAACATTATACTAAATCAATAGTGCCATTATAAACTTAGGTATTGGCACTAAATGTATCTTTACCTTTTGTTTTTGTTAAATAAAATACCTTTTCAAAAAAATCATATAAACACGTTTTTTCGTTCTTGCAACTGCGTATAAGCTTTAAGGGCTTGGCATGAAACTCTGTCTTTAAGTGAAGTTCCCATTTTAAGGTGATGTTATTGGTTGGTCCGTGTATATAGGCCCCCACTCCTAACTCCAGGTTAGAACCATCCGTTTAAAGGTTGGGAAGGGTATTTAAATGCGTTGATTGGTGTTTCAACTGCTGGAATGAGTTCATGATCGCTATGTTGGGATACTGAAGAAGAGCTGACATGGGAACCTTGGGAAACTTGAAGAGAAGGAAAGAGAGTGCCTTTTTCTGGCTTGTATTGCAATTTATAATTATACTCCTTCAAAATCGCTTTTCAGCGCTTCATTTTGGAGTTATTATTTTTATTGCTCAAAGCGTATTTCAATTTTTTGACGTGGGAGGTACGGTAAAGGTAGTTTCGAAAAGAATTGTGTGCCCAAATAATCGCGAGCATTTCCTTTTCGTTGGTAGCGTAGTTTTCCTCGGCTTTGCTCAACGATCTGGAAATGAACATGATGGGTCTATCGTTTTGCGATAGGACGGCGCCGATTGCGGTATTGGATGCATCAGTGGTCAGCTCAAAGCTCTTTTTGTAGTCCAGGTAGACAAGAAGTAAGTCCTTAGATATCAATGAGCTTTTTAATTTTTTAGAAGGCTGCCAGAAAGTCTGCATTGAGGGGTATAGAAATTTTACTAGACTGAGTTTTAGATATGCGTCCTTCTTCACCTCTTAGTAGGGAAGTTAGCGGCTTAGCTATTTTCGCGTAGTCTTTCACGAATCGGCGATAGTACCCTGCTGAACTAAGAACGATATAAGCTACTTGAGAGTTTTGGGAATCGGAAAATTGACGATAGCTTCAGTTTTTACGGGGTTTGTTGTTATCCCTTTAGAAGATACGATGAAGCCTAAAACTTCTTCTTTAACCCTAGATTCATAAACTATATTCATTGTTACATCATTCGTAAACATAGGTCTGTGAGACCCCTTACCTTAAAAGTTATCTTATTTACTCTCTATAAAGATTTTTGCAAAAAAAAAAAAAAAAAAAATACATAGGTTACTTTAAGAAACATTTATTATAAATAAATAAAAGAAAGAACTATAAAATCTGTTCACTCGTTGCAATCCTGACACCAGTTCCCGCGATGCTCCCCGCACATGTGACGTTTGCTGGAGGTGCAGCAAAATCTGGTCTTAGGTTTTTTTGTAATCGCAGAAAACACAATTTTTTCTGGGTTGATTTTCGGAGTTCACTGAAACACTTGGCAAAGTATCACCTAAAATGGCATCAATATTCCTTTTTAGGCATCGCCTCAAAGTTGGTACTTCACGACGACGCAACCAGGGCTCTATTAATTTCTGTGATATTTCCTTTACAAATGCTCGCCTTGTCAAGGTTTTTGTTTATTACGGCTGCTATTATGTACGTAGATGACAAAAGAGTTTACTATATATATATTTAGTATTCCAAAAAAGAAGAATAGTTGCCATCTTTGTGTCTTCCTACTGCAAGACATATTATGACACATTTGGTCAAATGTATCTACTGCGCCCTTAGTACAATTATAAAATTCTATGATATCTTGCTTACCAGTTGGTGCCAAATTTCTATTTCTCTGAGTTGTGGAAAGCAGAAGAACGTTTTTATTTTTTTAGGCCTAAAAGATACTAATGTAGATTTGCAATCGAAACAAAACATTGAAGATCCTGTCTGTCTTGGTTGCAAAAGTTGTGGAGAGATCTCTCGCTTGTTAGGCCGAATTGTGCCAACAATTGTTAATTTGTATGGCTCCTGCAATAGCTCTTTTGCTAATGGCACTGACGTGAACCAGTTATCCATATTCACATTACGATTACTACCTCGCAGAGTTTCCGTAAATTTCTTGACGAAAAAAGATGCCAATGGTTCTTCGTTCGAATTTGTGCCCTTTCCCATATATGGTATCGCATCTATCATATAGTTTGTCTTCGAATCACAAATGATTACTTGATTGATTTGATTTCAGGTTTTGATGGTATATACATTCTAAATGGACAACGTCCACGAAATCCCAGTAGCTGTTCATCCACAGTCACAAATGAACCGGGCTTGTAACTGTCTCGACTTATAGCAATAAACATTTCCCATATTTCCTTTACTGGCGCAAACTTATCAACAGCTTTTCGATCTTCTCGGCTCGTTTTATCATCGAATCTTAATCAGTTCAGTAAAAAATCGAATCTATCTTTGGACATAACTGAATTATATTTAGTTCTACTTTCGGTTGGATCAAACAGCTCTGCGCTTGTGAGATGGTTATCTTTTTTTCTTGCTGTTAATAAAAGCAATCCTATCAAGGCATTTATTTCTTCAGTACAAGTATCACTAACTGTAGCTGTTTTATCCGTGCAATTTGCTCTTTTAGTAGAGACCTCTGTATTGGTGTGAAATACAATGATATTCACCATCGAATCAGAAGCAAACAATTTGAATTGGTCTCGTGGATTTATTGCATTTTTAGCTTCATTTTTCGGCCCTTGAATAATGTGAATTATGTTTCTTGCATGAGTTCGGGAAGTGGTACCTTGAGATGGGTTTGCTGACCACTTGGGACCGTTCTTGCCTCTCAGATTGTTTATTGATGAGATTATTATTTGAGCTGCTGGTTGTCCTGAACTCACCTGTTCCAATAGAGGCTGCTCACTATCTGATGAATCGGAGAAATTGATACAACGGCGGCGGCGACAATGATTTGACGTTTGAAGAGGTTCGTCATCAGAATTACTTGAATCATCTGTAGGTCGTTCACTTTCAGTCTCTAAAACATTTTCGACTTCACTGCCAAAATCATTCAGAGGAAGATCGTCTTCATCGTCTCTGGCTAATAGTGAATATATTTCTTCTGAGCTTAGAGTATCCATGCTGAAGAACAAATCAAATTGATTGCAAATTTATAATTAGCAAAACGATTTACCAACCATATAACGTTTATATAACGAATGCTAGATAGTAATTATCAAAACTAATATTGTGCACAATTTATAGTAGAACATATATGTATGTATTAGTATATTGTATATAGTCCTTTCTATGAAATTTCCACACATTCAGTTCAGTTTATAAGGTAAATATAAAACACGCAACTATGAAAAATTGTAACACTATTCATAAACATACGTACCTCAAACCCCTTGCACGTAAAATATCGAAAACAACGAAACTTGCGCGACACTAAGCTCTCTTTGTTTCGGGAAGGTACTGAGATGCACGTGTTTATAACTTTTTCACACCGCATGCTATTATTGATTAATCAACTGAGAGGGTCTGTGAGACCCATGTTTATGAATCTAGGGTTAAATAAATTGCATTTATCCAATTGTACCCTCATATTGGCTTCATGTAGGGTTTTAAATATACTTTCGACATGTTTTACGTGGTCGCTTTCTCTTTACTGAAGATAATAATATCTTCAATATAGACGTAGTAGGTTTTTTCGTAATATTTCGTCCAGGGCATGTTGAAAGATGGAGGGTGCGTTTTTTAAACCAAAAGGGAGTCGGGTAAATTCATACTTCCCGTTATTAAATGAAAATGCCGTTTTTTCCATGTCAGATTTGTTTAGAGGAATCTGATGGAAACCGCTTTTAAGGTCTAAAACCGAAAAATATTTGTTTTGTTCAAGTTGTGATAGGACTTCATTAATTTCAGGTATGGGATAATTATCTGGGATGGTTACTGTATTTAGTTTCCTGTAATCAATTACAAGTCTAAACTGTTTGTTTCCTTGTGAGTCAGACTTTTTTGGGACAATCCACACGGGTGAATTGTATGGGGAGCGAGATAGTCGAATAATGTTGTCATCAAGAAGCTGTTTTACTTGGTTCTCTACTTCATCCTTTAGCGCGGCGAGATAAGGGTAGTATCGTGAGTACACCGGAGAGTCGGTATTTGTGCGAATTTCACCCACGACCTCTGTTGTGTAGGTGAGTTTATTGTTCGGTTCGGAGAATAAAGAGGGAAATTTTCTGACTAGATTTTTTGATAGATTCTTTCTGTGAATTTGACATGTGATTGAGTTTAATATTTATTGAATTAACAAGTGGTGACTTAAATTGTTTAATTTTGATTCTTATTTTATCAAGAATGGTCATGAAGCTTTGTTGAGTCTGGATGACTGCCTTGAATTCCTTCAAACTGTCATTACCAAGAATACCATAAAAGTTTTTAGTGTGGGGAGCACAAAAAATGTTAGTTCTTTTTCAGTTAAACCAAAAAGGTTAAGGAACGTGAAGTGGGATACTTGGATGTTGCCAGCAATGGATTTCGCTAAGAAGGATTTTTTATTTGGGATGGGGTTTTTCACTAAACTGGACTGGATTTAATTTCTGCTCGATCCAGTATCAATCAGAAAGTTTAAAATTTGGCCGGTCTTCGTTCGGCACTGAAAGTACGGCAACGAAGAGGAATTCATTCTTAAAAATGAATGTCACTATATTCTGAGGCTTCATTTCTGGGTTGATTCTTATTTTGCAAGACGTAGTTTTGCAAATCAGGTTCGTGCTCGACTTCTTCCAAATTTGTTACTTGATTTAACGTGTATAAATCATTCGGGGAAACATACCCTGTAGGTTGCGGTACAAAATCAGGTGGGTATTTGTTTGCTGCCTCGTCACCAGGTGGGTTTTCAAGATCGATGTGGAAGTTTCATTGAATTTTTTGTGGAAATTGGTTTCTGAATGATGGGTTTTGGACCGGTCGTCTTTTCCTGGCGTATTTGAACTGTTGCGGATTGTTCTGGTAATTTACTGCTGAGGTTCTGATTGTTGACGTTTGCATTGGTTCTGGTTTTGGTTGCGGTTTTGGAGCAGTTGGCCTGGGAAGGGGTTGATAAAGGTTATAATGTGGATATCCTAGCTGCGGTTGTTGTTGCATGTTTAAATTTGGCTGTTGATAACTGTGTGAAGGGTAGGTATTTCGTTGCGGATGTACTCGTGGGAGATAAGCTATTTAAGGGTTAAAACGCACTTGATTTGTTCGTAAATTTCTAATGCATTGTGGGGGAGGGGGATGGAGGTATTTGATTAAATCTTTGGGAAAAAGAGTTCTTATTATTCGCGTAGTTTGATCTAAATTTTCAGTTTTTAAGCTTCGAACATAAGTTGAGAGCTTGTGGCAGATCTGTTGGCTCACGCATACCTAAAAGTTTAGGTAAATCGTCGTTTAAGCCTCGGATAAAGGTGTCTATAGCTTCATTCCTATAAGTGCTGGTTAATACTGATAACGATTCATTTTCAATATCCATGCACTGTATTTTAATTAAAATAAGTAATAGATGCTAATAGACTTTTTGGTAGAATTCTTGAACAGAAGTACTACCTTGAATAAGAGACGTCATTTATAGGATTCTAGCACCGGTCTGCTTGTCCTATTATTTTATTTCTTATAACGTTCAAGATACCGTAGTATCACGGTGTTCCCTCTAATGGTTCATATAATTAGAGTATACGCTCAACGCTTTTTCTCCAGGAGCTGAATTCTCCTAGTTTCTCAGTGAAGTCGCGAGGTTGTCTCGATATTTAGGGCTTATACCTTGATCTCTGGTTATGGAAATATCGGCATTGCGGTTAATTATAGAATTTACAATCTCTGTGACCATTTGAATAAGTTGTGAAGACAGAATTACTGGTCGTGATTGCGGTTGAGGTTGCTGAAGATTTTCTGCATGAGAAGGATTATCAGTGGGATTCTCAGCTGGTGGGTGATTACGAACGGCGGGGCGTAGTAGGTTATTAGGGTTAGACATTTTATAATTTTATACTTTTTTAAATATGACTTGAAAACACTTATTCTATATATATTTGAAGGGATTTTTATAAAAACGTTCCTTTTATTTTGAACAAAGAATTTACTATAAAATGGTTAAGGCTGTTTCACTTCTTTTTCACTTTTAGTTAACATTAATATGATAGATATGGTTTTCTTTTATACTATGTATAAATTTTAGGTATACAATTTTTGTTCATCGAATTTATCATAATACTATTCTATAGACTTACATTAAAAAAAGATTCTCTGAATCATTCTCTGGAGCGGCTGGCAGCCTGTCGCTGTCTTCTTTTCCTCTACAATGTTTCGTTGCAACTACTGGGGGACCTTGTTTCTCCGGAAGAGTTCTGTTGGTGGTGCAGTTTTTTTACTTTTGCGTACTCGTGACTAGCGAGTTGATTCCACAAAATAAATTCACTTTTCACTTCTTTCGTTCTCGAGATTAACGAGTTATTTTTAGCGAATTAAATGCACTTCTTGAATCACGAATTATATCACTTTTAGCTTCAAGACGATAGCTACTAAATCGCGGCTTTAATTTTGCTCGGGCGCCAATTATCTTTTTACGCGTAGTGAAAATAAAAAAAGACAATTTTTTATTCTTGTATAACTGCCCACTTTATTAAATCAACTAGAACTGAACTTAAAATCTAATTTACAGTTATGTATACTCTAACCATAGTGTGACAAGTTGGCGATACAGCAGTCTGCTTCGGTGAAATCAAATTGTCGGTGTTATGTGGTTAGCGAAACTAAGCTTACCAAAAGACACAAAATGAGGTATAAAATTTATAAAATAGTACGAAGAAACTGTCCCAACTCTATTCAAGGAGAAGGCGTTGTAATCTTTATAAGAAAAGGAATAAGTTTTAAAAGAGTATACAGTCATGTAGTACGTAGATTCTAGGTGCTGGAAGCGTGCATCGTGAATATTCCTCTCCGTAATGGAAAGCGGTTGTACATGGTGTCAGTCTATGCACCTTAGGCTACTCAATCCATCTTATTCATCTGACACGAGCACTCTCCACGAATTCACCCACCCACCGTCCAACAGAAATCTGTCAAACGAGAAGATTGATAGGTATCTAAGACTAATGGACGAGACAACCGAACAAATATTATACAAAATGATACCTCGGTATCAATGTCTTAAAATCGCCCGAATGACGCAGGCGAAAGTAGAGGCTATAGGAGCGACTATCCCGGAAGTGTACAAGGCGAATGAAACCATTGGCCCAAACCACGATCTGGAGAATGGAGTCTTTGTGTATAACTTGTACCTTCGAAATGAAATAGTGAATTGGCGATTCGATAGCTCGGGTTGCACCCAGTTCAGTGACGAGAAAATGGCAAATAATTTCATCACCAATAAAGGGGTACTACTATCGTACATTTCGAAGGAAGAGCTCCAAACGATCTTCGAATCGCTTAGAAGTAAGAAATCAGTGGGAACCGATAAAATACCATTTATAGTATATATATAGTTTCCAGCGCATTGAAAAACTGCGGTAGTACATCCCATCCCCAAAAGGGATAAAGATACTTCCAATCCGGCGAGTCTCCGCTCGATCAGTCTTCTTCCAAACCTCAGTAAAATTTTCGAAAAGGTGATCAATAGGTCACTGGCTAAGTGGGTTGAGGACAAACATATAGTTCCGGATAATCAATTCGGTTTCAAGGCGGGGTATGATGTCATTTATGCTGCGTCTAAACTGGTTTCTAATATCCTATGACTTGGAAAAAACCTTCGATACCATATGGTTAAAAGGACTCTTATTCAAGCTGAACAGACTGGGCATTAGTAAACGACTTCTGTATGTTCATCATGTGGTTCAACGTGAGAGCAAGTTTATTGGAAAAGATTCGGGTGTTTGAGAGATCTTGTCTTAGTACTTATTCTTCGTTTATACACAACACCAGAGTCTGAGTACATAAAATTCCATCCTAATGAGATCTTGTACAATAGGGCGAACCTAAAAACAGTGGAAAATTTCGTCATTAAGTTGACTCGAAGGCACATTGCAAGAGCAATGACCTCATCGAACAACCTGATCTCCTAGACTTTCTACCCTAATTATATGTATCATGAGAGAGTTCGCTTTGACGGTTTTATTCCTTCAGAAGCGTTCCTCTACCTAGAAAATAAAGGTCTTATCCAGGACAGATTGGCGGTAACGCTAATATTCTACGTTGCTCGAACAGATGCGGAGCAACTACGACAGAGACGTCGCATACGCGATATGAGGGATGTTGCTCAGCAGCACCAGCAGTTTTGGTGGCTGGTTGAAGGAGAGGATTCTTCGTCGTCGAATTACTCAAGTACTGGATAGATTCTTCGTGTGAAACAAAATGGTTCAGCCTATTTTTTTGAGTAATGGCCGACTTACAGAATTTTATGTAGGATTAAGTTAGATTTAAGAAAAAAATTATAAAAAAAATATAAAAAAAAGAACTGAAAACTAATATATATATATATATATACATATATTTATATATTAAGTATATACATATTATGTATGTATATATACAATATAAAGTATGTTTTTATTTGGTATTAGATGTAAGTAGATTTAGTATTTAAAGATTTATTTTAGGTAGTTTGTAAGTTTTATATTATAACAAAATAAGTTCATAGACTAAGTTTTTGGTAAAATTTATTTTCTTAGTTTTAGTTTAAATAAATATAAATATAAAACTAAGAATAGACTGTAAGCTACGTCGAAAGACGTAGGTTTAGCTTAGAGTGTTCTCATGGAGCCAGTGAGTTAGATTAAGATGATTTTAAGTTATTTAAGCTAATTTTAAAGCATTTTTTTGTTTAGCCTATAAGAACTAAAAATGCACTTAAATTGAAACTGAAACTGAACTTAATCTAATGTATTACATTCGATACATTTAACAATATTTTTTGAATGTTCATCGCAAAGCAGCAATTGGCATTCACTGCAGTTCTTGGGCGTTTTCCTTCATCTTTTTATTGTAATTTTGTAACAAATATGACAGGATCCCGTGACTTTCTTCCTTCCCATTGCAGTGTCGGTCAATCAATTAGCTGCTACTTGACGACATATTATCCTTTCAATAGCAATTTTTGTTTTTTTCATGCGTGCTTCATTCATTGACTTGGCAAGTTCTTCACTCAATTTGAGCAAAAAAGACGTTGTTCCGTTGTTTTCTTTGCGAGCATTTTATTATTTCCATAGTAAATTTAATATGTCGCGAATGAAGTGATGTCCAACATGTTGAAGAACATTGCCACTTGCATTCTTGAACATCGCCGTTGAGTTGTGTATCTTGTGTTTGTGGTGTATGGAAAGTGGTTTCAATGCCAGTGTGATCATCTCAGGGTTTTTTTTTTTTTTTTTGCTCTGTCACTCACAGCTGTATCCGAATGCGTTGTTGATATTAAAACTACGGCTTTGTTTTGTTTTAGGTACGTAAGAGCAGATTGTCACTTTCTCATGAAAACCAAAAACTCCCAATTTATTTGCTGCCGTGATACTAGAGATTTATGGTTTTTTTTTTTTTATAGTTCAAACAATGGTAATGGTAATGGTAATTGTAAAGAAATTATCCATGCAGATATTTCTTCCACTTCCTCGGTACAGAGATAATGATTTTTTTACCACTCTTTCTACTTGATTTTTTTCACGAGTATCATTTGTTTTGCCACTATAAATAATACCATGCAAAGGATACGCGTTTTCAGCATCGCAAATCCACCAGATTTTTATACCATACTTAGCTGGCTTTGTAGGCAGGCATTGAGTGAATATAATGGATACGAGTTGGAATGCCACATTTCAAAAGTACTATCTGTATTGGAATTAAAAGCATCAGAACAAATCAAAACGCCGAAGAATGAATACATTTCCGGTATTATAACAGGCTTCCATTGTCGTTTTGAATTTGGATGATCTGCGTTAAAATTTGCATAGGTAGACAATGCTATCTTATTTGTGTGCCGGACAATAATATCCACCATGTTTTCTGTGAATAATTTTTGGAACGTGTCGCTTATCGACAGCGTTTCTGCACTGCGATGAGGCATACTTCGTTAACATTGTGATTTTAAGCCTGATTTTGATGTAATGCTGACTCCTTCCACTCAATTTTATCCTTTGCAATAAAACTGCTAAAAAAAAATTATTTCTATTATAATCAGAAAAAAAAATCTACTACCTTTTGGCTCTGCGATTTCTATACCATTGTTATTCTCACTCACTACTTTGGGACTCATTTTCTTGCTGTTCTTCTGCATGCAAGAGGACATTTTCATCTGTATCTTCAGATAATTGTGAATTTTCAATACCTGAATCGTTATCCGAAACTGGAAGGTTTGAAATGTACTGCGGAACCCAGATTTCGTTATCACTATCATCTTAATTGAACATCATTTTCAAATAAGCTTCTTTCTCTGCTGCACTTAGTCTAAAGACGAAAGTAGGTGAAGAATTAAATTATTTCAAATAATATCAAAACTACATAAAATTGAGGTTAAAAAAATGTACAAATATTTCACATATGTGAAGTTTACTTACTTAGGAAAATCCGCTCGAGATACTTCTTCCATATTATTTTTCTTTCACTTCACCCAGAAACTCAAAGCATACTGAACTGTCTTTGCCTCTAATATGCTGTAGAAATGTTAAAAATAGAAAGAGAGCAGTTGCTCTAGCCCAAACAATATGAATTGCATCAGCTACCTGAGGTAACCCATGTTAATTTTTAACGGTGTTCGCAATTTCCTCAGCATTCTTCGTTACAAGAAAATATATATATATTTTTTAATTTTCTTTACTGAAATATAAAAAATTCAAATAGTACTGAGAATAGGTACCCGAGTACTCCGGGAGCTAAATAGCATTAGTAAAGTTGGGTATGGACATAAGGATTAAGCAGCATTGTTCTGTCACAAAATACTGCGGAGTTTTTGCGTCAATCAAATTTACGATAGAGCAAAGTGGCACGTTGCGATCTTAATAAAATCTTAATATTATGATTTATATAACAATTACCACACATTTTACACATACTTATTTTCCATACTTTACTTGCACACCCTATTATAATTATCACCATAAACCATCTACTTTATTTCCTACCAGACTGTCAAATGAAATTTCATGTCTAACGTAATACTCAAGTTTTCATAACCATTCCCAGAGTCAACCCATTGCCAGCACGAATGTCACATACGCGAATGCCAGACATACTCG
Source organism: Volucella inanis (assembly GCA_907269105.1). NCBI lineage: Eukaryota > Metazoa > Arthropoda > Insecta > Diptera > Syrphidae > Volucella > Volucella inanis. Next base: position 144,268,967 of record OU026153.1, read on the forward strand.
TACATATATCTCGTATAAATGTAGGTGCATCCTAGCAATTTCTACGATGTGCGTAATAAAAGACCCTAAAACAGTTTCTATAACGATTCCAAGATAATGATGTCAGGGTGTCGTATACACACCGCCCTCCAACAAAATGTTTATTTCAAGCCAAATCCTGCACCAAACCCCGTTTCCATTCACGCTATCTTATTTTTTTTTTTTACATTTTTAGAATAAAACTCTACCCTACACATACATAATATATGGACTAACAAGTTTCTAAGAGAGGGCACCACTTGAATTAAATCCATGCCATTTTCAAAGATACGTGTATAAATTTGACAGCTGTCGGACGATTAGTTCTCGAGATATAGCGTTGGGAATGAAGCAACTTTTGTTATTTTGAAAAAAATGGATTCAAAGCAATTTTGTGCGTTGATTTATAATTGCTTTTTGATGGGGAAAAATGCAGCCGATGCAAGGAAATGGCTTGATAAGTGTTACTCAGACTCTGCACCAGCCGATCGAACCATTCGAAAGTGGATTGAAAAATTTAAAAGTGGTCATACAAGCACCGAAGATGATGCACGCAGTGGACGTCCAAAAGAGGCTGTTTCAGATGAAAACATCAAAAAAGTCCACAAAATGATTACGAATGACCATAAAGTGAAGTTGATCGAGATAGCTGAGGCTCTGAAGATATCAAAAGAGAATGTTGGATATATCATACACGAATATTTGGAAATGCGAATGCTCTGTACAAGGTGGGTGCCGCGTTTGCTCACAGTCGACCAAAAACAACAATGTGTTGATGATTCAGATGAGTGTTTAAAGCTGTTCAACAGCAATAAAGCCGAATTTTTTGCGTCGGTATGTGACAATGGATGAAACTTAGCTCCATCACTTCACACCAGAGTTAAGTCGGCAGTCAGCTGAGTGGCGAGCAGGCTACGAACCTCGTCAAAAATGACCAAAAACTCAACAGTCGGCTGGCAAGGTTATGGCATCCGTATTTTGGGATACACATGGAATAATTTCTATCGACTATCTCCAAAAGGGGCAGACTATCAACAGCGACTATTACATTGCGTTGTTGGAGCGTTTGAAGAACGAAATCGCAGAGAAACGGCCGCATTTAAAGAAAAAGAAAGTGCTGTTTCATCAAGACTTTCCCACCTACCAGATTTGGCCCCCAGCAACTATTTCCTGTTCGCAGACCTCAAAAGAATGCTCGCCGGAAAGAGATTTAAGACCGATGAAGAAGTAATCGCCGAAACAGAGGACTATTTTGAGGCTAAACCGAAATTGTACAACAAAACTGGTATCGAAAGATAGGAAAATCGTGTCTATCAGTGTAGCGCCCTCGAAGGCAACTATATTGATAAATAAAGTTCAATCTTGCAAAAGTTTTGTGTTTTACTATAAAACGGCCTTTTCAGCCCATGTGTTATGTATATGCTTTTTTAGTACTAATAAAAGTATAATTTTGATTAAAATTTTTATATATTGTGTCTGTATTCTACCGGATCTACATCATGGTTTTTCAATTTGGTGTTGTCGCTCTGGAGTAAGTGACGTACAATTAGTCTTTAAAAAAGCATGCATTTTCTAAATTTTATTTATTTATTCATTAAAATATCAATATATAATTGAAAATTGTTGCTCATATAAAAGTCTAAGAGCAATTAGCGGCAAAGGGTTTCGGCTCTTGAATGATGATTCATCAGAATGTTTGATTTATAATGTAAAATAAAGCACATAAATTTGAAAGCGATCTTTAAGCTGTTATTATCGCTTAAAAGAACAATTCAGGGCATTTACTTTTTAAAAATGAATTTATGTAAATGTTGGCCATGATTACGTCCATTCGGAAGATCCGATTCGACTCGTTCGAGTATAGCGACTGTTATTTCGCGGATAGCATGAGTAATGTTAGCTTCCAAAGTGTCAATCGTAGCTGGTTTATACCTGAAGTCCTGAGACTTTACATATCTCCAGAGAAAAGGGTCCAAAGGTGCTATAGCGCATGATCAAGGCGGGGAATTTACCGTAGCAAAAGGTTAAATTAAGTGCTCACCAAAATGATTTCTCAACAAGTCCATTGTTTCACGCGCTGTATGGCTCGTAGAACCGTCTTGATGAAACCAGAGCTCACCAAGATCACGTACTTGAATTTCAAGAAGCATATAGTCCACTAACATGGCGCGATAACGGTTACCATTGACGGTAACATTCTGATTTGCCTCATTTTTGAAGAAATATGGACCAATGATTCCACTAGCCCATAAACCACACCATACCGTTGTTTTTAATCAGCCCAAATATGGCAATTTTGTTTATTTACGTATCCATTGAGTCAGAAATAGGCTTCATCACTTAACAATATATCACGATAAAACACAAGTTTTTATGTGATCATGGCATCAATTTGAGCTATGATTAATCGCAAGAGACTGTTAACGTCTGTATTTTTTAGATCGTTTAATTCGTTGTAGAAGAAGGCTCCTAGGTAAAGTTTTTTTCTCTGGGAGAGAGCTGGACATGTACAGAGAAGGTTGAAGATTGTCTTCTCTTCCTCCTCATCCATCGAACTTTTAAAGCGATTCAGATTCAACCATGGCCAGATCTGTTAAATTGCTAGACATGTTGGCCCACGGGTCCATCTAAAGTTTGTTCTTTTATTAGCAGCCAGCTTAAATAATAGTTTGCTCGTAGCGATTGGTACTCTATGCTACCATTTTCCAGTAAAATAGGTATAGTGGTTCCAATTGGTGAGTTCGTAAGCCCTACAATTCCCTAAAATGTCTCTGTGTCCCGGCGCCCAACAAAGGTGAAGATTGAACTGCTCTACCTTCTCTGTAAGAGATGATCGGCATTCAAGGGCGGTTTCAAAATTTAGTGAGACAGAGTTCAGGGACTTGATGGCGGCCTGACTTTCCGAAAAGATGCGGATATTCTTTGCAGATATCACGTTTTTCTTCAGCCAGGACAGAACTTCTTTAATCGCCAAAATTTCCGCCTAGAACACGCTACAGTGATTTTTAAGACGGAAGGAGGGGCTTAGATTTAGCTTATCTGAGAAAACACCGCTATCGACTTTAGATCCATCTGTATAGAAGTGAAAAGACTTGTCCTCTATGTAAGCATCTACCTCCCAGAAGGAGTCCACTGTGCAGTCGCTTAAAGGTGAATAACTGTAGTCGCAGGTACTTGCTTGCTGAACGTGTCGATGGGTGTCAATTCAAACAGAATGTCTAAAGCGTGGAGCGTAGAGTTCCGCTTACGCATAGATATGCTGTTCTTTGGATTCGTCTTAGTTTCTTGCAGTTGATTGGAGCCGTCCACCAGACAACCACACCGTACATGTATCGGTCTTATGACCGAGATGTATAAACAGTAGGCTATTCGAGGTTGAAGGCCCCATTTGTTTCCAATGCTTTCTTGAAAGAGAATAAAGCTACTGTAGCTTTCTCGACTCTTTCTTGAATGTTAGGTTTGCAGTTTAGTTTCCTATCAAAACTGAGACCCAGGTATTTTGCTGTTTCGGATAAAACTAAACTCATACCGTTTTTTGAGGGAGAGTCTATAGTTGGAATTTTACATTTCCTGAAAAAGAGGAGATTAGTGTTTTGGGGGTTTAACTCCTAATCCCCTGCGATCCGCCCAACGGGTTAATCTGTTAAGATTTAGATAAAGGAATTCTTTGATGGTATTAAGATGCTTACCTGAGACGGCTACAGCAACGTCGTCCGCATAGGCATCACTCTGCTTCCTCCCGTTTTTAGCATATCAGCAGTTCATTTACCGCTAAGTTCCAAAGAAGAGGAGAAAGGACACCATCTTGCTGCTTATCTCTATCATACTAACACATATTTTAGCAGAAGTCCCACCCAGTTTGGAGTTGATTATCCTGCTATTTACCATAAAACTGATTAACTCCCCAAGTGAGTCGTCTAGAAAAGCAACCATTGTGTACACTTTGTACTGTACGGGTCGTTCAATGTGGCTGGTCAGCGAATGCAGAGCCGTTTTCAATCTGTCTTTTAGGATTTTGTCGGCCCACTTAATCTTGCTCGTGATGTCCGCACTTCTTTCCACCTCCGGAATAAATCAGAAGATTTTAATTATGCGTGATATATTTCCGCGTGTTATGTAGAGCGCTTTAGATGGGGTTTTCCGATGTGGCTGAGCTAATGATTCCTCTTTATGGGGGGAAGTTTTTGTAACAAACTTGCTGTTACTAGGGGCGGAGTTGTGTTTGCCTTTTGAAGATGGTACATCTGGACAATGCACGAGACTTGTCGGTAGTCGGTGCAGTCACCGTTCTACAGCACTGTATTAAAAGAGTACCGGCCTCGCATTTTGTTTTTTTAGAGGTTGTATCTATAATAGATCCCATGGAAAAAGGATGGTTCGTCTGTACAGAAATCCGCTGTATACAGACTAGGCTAGCTAATCCAGAGGTCGCCAGGTATCCGGATAGTCCGTTTGTGACTGAGATATTTTTAGAGATGCTGAGCCCTCAGCCAGGCTGATCATCGGCACGGGTCGTATGACACCGTGATCCAGCCCAGGGAGAAAAGGATTGATCGGTAGTGTGGAGAAAAAAGGAGCGGGAGTTTTCATTGATTTCAGGACTCGTCTTGAGAAACTTCTCGAGACTCTCATTGACCTTACTCAGCCCCTACAACTCGACAAGTTCGATGCTCAGGTAGAGGCTGGGCAGGGTAACCAGTATTAATTTTAACAAAGCGATATTATTTTATTGCTTGTATTTTCACGAGCTCCTTTTTGTTGCTTTTAAAAGCTATTCTTAATCGAAATAAGCAACAGATGTTGCTTACGTTTATCTCCTTAAAATTGTTTATATGGATGTCAAAATGCGTGGTATAGAAATCATTATACTTATAAATACTATTCTACAGAATTGATTTTCATAAGGTATACTCATATAATTGGAAAACCTTTTTTATGTACATGCGTGCAATAACATTTTTTTTTAGAATAGGTAAATGTAGGTAAGAAGTAGTCAAAAACTAGCATAAGTCTCATGGAGGACACTTTGAGCAACTGTCGTAGATTTAAGATTATTTAAATTAGGGTTAGCAATAAAATCATTTATTTATTCATATAATAATTTATTATAACGGTAGAAGAAATTCGTCTTATACGAATTTTTTCATAACCATTGAATGAACTAATGAATTAGATCCGAAAATATCTATCTGTCAAATCAGTCCAATCTCTATAAGGCATTTATTCGTCCAGAATTAGAGTGCAATGCTCACATCTGGTCAGGTGCTCCTATAACAACTCCGCACCTGCTAAGTATGGTCCTAAACCGTGCGATAAGACAATACGTGACCATCCAGTCAATTGGCACCGACGAATATCTCCTCTCTCACATCACAAACTTCACCACCAGTTTTCCATTAAAATTGGCAGTAGCACTTCGCCCCCTTAAGCCTTTAACACTCGCCTCGCTAAAAATCAGTTTTCCCTTAAGCGCCGCACCTTCTGATGTATATTAAGTCTCCAGAACTCGCATCTTGAACAAAATACTCACTTTAAGAAAGTAAAAAGTTATATCTAGTATTCTACGTCTTACTATATATGAAGCTGATACTTTACTTAGCTTTTCTTTGTATCCTTCTGTTGTCGCCCAATTTGCTGTGCAATCAGTAGACTTTTTCTGAGAGTCACAGGAGGTATTTTCCTTATCGACGTAGTCTAGTGTGAGTATTTTTCTCACTGTAATTAATTAAAAAAAAAAAAAAAATTTTTTTATTTTGTTTCATCAAATAATAAACCAGGTATGTTCCAAAACAAACAAATTAATTACTTTAATTAACAAATTGTTTTATTCTGATACACTGTTTTGTAGGATGATATCACGAGAAAAAATGTTGGTACAACCGGCACTTAGTCAAAATCCTTATTGAGCGCGCCTCAACCTTACCGTTGCAAGATGACGATGGTAGATTAGATGATCTAGAAAGTGATGCGGAATTCGAACACAGTGTTCACGCGTCTGATTCGGAGCAAGTAGTCCTTCAAATGTTCTTGTTAGAAAAGACAAAACGACGAGATGGAGATTTACAGTGAGTAATACCAGAGTAAGAAGGGAGCGCGAGAATATTATTACTCATCTCTCTGTTGTCAAACAGATCGCAAAAAATACTGAAACAAGGGTGGAGTGTTGGAAGCTTTTCTTTCCTGATAATTTAATAAACCATATTGTCAAATGTACTAACATTTATCTTGAAAAATTGCAAACATCTTACAGTAGGAGTCGTGATTGTCGAGAAACTAATCCTACAGAAATGTTTGCTTTCCTAGGATTCTTGTATATGGCAGGAGTGTAAAAAGCACAACATCTCAATGTGAAAGAACTATGGAGTACTGACGAAATTGCACCAGAATGTTTTAGAGCAACGATGTCAAAGGAAAGATTTCTTTTATTACTGAGAGCTTTGGGGTTTGATGATGTAAACACCAGGAATGAGAAAAAGGCGTTTGATAATTTGTCACCAATTTGAGAAGTGATTGAAGATTTCAACACAAGATGCAAAAATAATTACCAAGTTGGGGAAGATGTAATCATAGATGAAATGCTCAAGGCATTTAGGGGGAGATGTAAATTTCGGTAATACATAGGTAACAAACCGGCAAAGTACGGTTTATGGCGGATGCGAGAGTCTTTTACATCCATAATATGGAGATCTATCCTGGCAAACAACCTAATGGTCCATACAAATATGACAATTCTGTCCAATCTATAGTTATGCGTTTAGTTCAGAAATATTACTATGGACAATTATTTTACCTCTCTTCTGCTAGCGTCTGAACTGTTAGAAAACAGAAAAGCCATGGTTGACACTATTAGGAAAAACAAATGACAAATTCCAAAATAATTTTTAGAGCTGAGAGAAAAAGAAAGATATAGCAGTAAATTTGGCTTTTTGGAAAATAAAAAGGAGATTTTGGTGTCATATAAACCAAAACAAGCTAACAACGAAAATGTTTTATGCTTCTCTACTCTTCACAATGACAACAAAATAGACGACACAACAATTGAGGCTGCAAAACCAGATATTATAACATTTTATAACCTTACAAAAGGTGGGGTGGACGTGGTCGACCAAATGAAATCAAAACACTCTGTTTTCCGAATAATCTGCAGATGGCTGCTAGTCGTATTTTTTACTCTTTTGAATGTTGGAGGTATTGATTGCCAAATAATATACATTCTTAATACAGGTATAATTGAAAAAACAGATCATTCCTCAAAAGCCTAGCTTCGGACCTCATAAAATCTCACTTCTTAAACCACGCGCAATTGACCAACATGCCTCTACTGGAAAAAAACAGAATGAACAAAAATTGCTGGCGTAAAAGGAGAAAATACAAGTTCTGGTTGTAATATTCCATCACAGTTTTGTGCCTAATTGCCATAGAAGCAAAAACAAGAAATTAAAAATAGGTTGTAGGCAATGCAAGAAAACAGTTTGCAATGAACACTCTTCAGTTGTATGTTTTTCGTGTGCCGAAGAACTTTTTAATCAACAGTTTATATAAAAAAATTGTAAAATGGTTAAAAATTGTTGGGACATTATTTCTTAGTTAAGATCTTAGTTTCTTTTGTGCAGTTTTTAAGTTGGGGAGAGTACGATAACTTTGGCGCCAGAATTTGATAACGGTTTTTTATAGAGTGGCCAAAACAAGCATTTTTTACTATGAGAGGGGGGGTCTATCTTACCCCGCTTAGGAGGGATGGGCAATTTTATTAAAAAATGACATAAAATGGAAAAAAAATTATTAAAAAACAACGGAAATACTTTCAATAAAGTACTGTACCAGTTTCGAAAGTCAGAAACATTATCTTCAACCCTAAATTTTCGGCTATATTATTTGTATCAACAGTTTTTAAGAAATTCGTATGCAAACTCAAAATTTTGATAAAAAAAAAATTTTAAAAATGAAGTTTGGACTAATTTTTTCTAAAATTGTGAAATGAAGTGTTAAATTGGATTTCTGGATGCCTATATCAATTTTGAATCGAATTCAAAAAACCGAATAGGACTTGCAAAAACAAAATTTTTTTTCTATTCACGTGAAGCCGTTTTGCTGCGATTTCGGCCTTAAATCGCTCCAATAATGCACAATAATACTCGCTGTTGATGGTTTTTCCTTATTCGTGGTAGTCCACGAAGAGTATGTCATTACAATCCCAGAAAACCGACGCCATAACCTTTCCGACCCATCGAGCCTCCCTCGGCCGCTTCGGAGCACTCGTGCCGGCTTCAGACCATTGCCGTGCACTCATTCTGTTCTCTGGTGTTCAACAGTTACCAATCGACGCCAAAAGTCTGCCCGATTCCGCATCAGCAAGTCCGAACACTCTTTCGAAGTGATCTCGCGTTCGTGTTTTTGGTCAGGAGTGAGAGGCGCGGCACCCAGCCGCAGGATAATTTTTTCATATTCAAAATATTGCCCAAAATATGGCGTGTGTGCTCAGTACTAATCTTTGTGGTATCTGCTAGCTCGCGCACTTTCACTTTTCGGTCATACAACTTCATTTCATGTATTTTTTTTAACATTGTCTTGTAACCGCATCGGAGGGCCTGCCGCTGCGGACTTGATCGGTAGTGGAGTTACGGCCACCTCGAAACCCTCGAAACCAATATTGTAATCTGACGTAGCATTAGCGCCATAATATTTATCCAACTTTTCTCTTGTTTCCTTCGCCGTTTTGCCTCTCAAAAAATAATGTTTTATGAGAGAACGAAAATCATTTTTGTCCATACTCAACATGATGCCAAACACGTCAACAACAATCAGCTGTCAAAACAAAACTAACGATTGTATCGCACTGAAATTTGGCATGTCTGCCTAAATATGAACGGACTTCAAGGCACTATAACCTTATTTGCAGTAGCAGCGCATACTGTACATATTAAAAAGATATGTAAGCCTCGTCAGTAAAATAATCGTCCGTTCCGGTGTTACTGTTGAGTTCGTTGAGTTCGTCATTGATGGTGAGGAGCCGAGGTTTTTTTGTCAGTAAAATACCTTCTAAGTGCTCACTGTCAACGGTGGGAGGGTCGAAGTCCTTTAATTGCAAAACCTACACTTTCTTCACCATCGATAAAACATGGGTATACATTTTTTACGTCCAGCAATAATTTGGGAGCCCAAGTGGTCCTTATATTTTTTTCAAGGCAGTATTTTCGATAAAAAAAGTGCCATATCATTAATTGTGTTGGTTACATCGGTCTTGTTAACATATTCGCCTTTGCTGTGGTTCGTAATTTCATGTAATTTCAAGAAAATATTTTTTCAACACTTATATACTGGCGTGCACTGTCGGTACAAATACAACTGGTGTTGGGGTCAACGTATTTATGGATATAAGGCCACAAATCTTCCTTACATTTGGAGTTCACTTTAAAGAACCGCCCGACCTTATATTCTTTGCAAAACAACGCCAATAGCACGATTGTCATTTGTTCAGTAATACGGCCTTTGTGGTATTTCCTTTTCGTAAGAAAAGTTTTGTCGATTTGTACAGTTTTTTCTTTGCCACCAATGTTAAACATCAACGTGAGACGATATAATTTTGGTTATTTCACCACAATAGTTAAAGTAATCTATCATAGTAGATTTGCTTAGTTCATTTTTGTTGTCATGGTGGCGTCAAGCGGTTAAATGCTAATTTTAAAAAAATAATATACAACAATATTTAAAAAAAAAAAAATGTAACTTAGGATTTAATTAATTTACCTGAAACACCTCGTTCACGGGCATTTTGATCACAAAAGAGATAATTATCGCAAGAACCTCGCGAATCTCTAGCCGACATTGAGGTCCATGGAAAAATGTGCCCATAGATGGGTTAATTGTTTTCCTACAATTTTTGTTACCTTTTGAGCATCGTCACATCAACCCGAACTTTATATTTTTGCATTTTCATCCGTAAATTGCAACACAGTGGGGAAGTTGATGTTTTAGTGGAAATTAGAACAATTTCTTCTAAAAAAGCAATGCTGTTTTTGTTTGTCAACACCAGATCCGCAAACGAACAAAATATTGAGAAGTTATTTAGTTAAGGGTGGATTAGAGGATGATTAGCCGCCATTGCTTATTCATAATAAATAATACTCGATTCGCACTAAGGTGAATATCAATATTTTTTCCAATAATTTTGGAATGAGTACTGTAGGTGAAGAGTATTGTTGACATAGGGGCCTGTCTGACGAAAAGCACATACCCAGAGCGCAGCAACGATGTTGCGTAAGCGAGACCTGCCGCCTGCGGAAAGAGAGTTGAAATCCCTTAATCCCACGAAGCGGGCCACCCTTGTACACTTAATTAAGAAAACTTATTTTTTTATTTTTATTTATTTATCAAAATATTAATTATATAAATAATTTACTTATCAAAATTTTGTGTTTGTTGAAGAATAGATTTCTGACTTTCGAAACTGGTACAGTACTTTATTGGAAATGTTGCCGTTGTTTTTTAATAATATTTTTTCCATTTTAAGTCATTTTTTAATAAAATTGCCCCTACTTCCTAAACGGGGCAAGACAGACCTACAACTTCACATAAAACAATGCTTGTTTTTGACCCCTCTATAAAAAACCGTTATCAATTTTTGGCGCCAAAGTTATTGTAGTGTGAGTAAAATTCTCTCGCGCGAATTTCGAAGTCACACATTTCGACGCGAGTTCTGGAGGGTTAAAATATCATGATTATTAGTTCTAGCAGCCGACATAGGTCGTCGGAGAGCTTCCGTTCTGGATTACCAAAGTCTACCATTACAATCCGCGAGCTTCCGTTGGAATTGGCTGAGTTCTTTAGCTGCCTTTTGGCAGCTTGTGCCTATCATGTGCCAGTTTGTGTCATTTAACTATTTAGCCATTTTCTTATTGAGCTACCAGCAACCTGCCCAGTTTTTGAGTAGTCTTTGCTAGGATGTTTCTTTCCCTGCCTTTCCTCAGCGGTTTTTACTCTACTGGCTCTTTTATTCCTCTCTTTCGGTTCCCGCTATGCCGCGGAAATTTAAATAGCGAGCAATCTCATCGCGTTGGCACGCGGTAGGGTTTGTTGTCTACCCTGTTCCGTAACATCGAGTTAGGTTCTAGGAAACCCTGGAGGGTCCCGTCGACATCTCTTTGTCCTTACCTTTTGTGAAAAGATATAATCTGATTACAGAGCTGGCTGCTTTGAGTAGACGAACCAATACGTTGTGTTCATGAAAAATTGCTTGTAGATTTACCACAATTTCGCACCCTGTTCCACTACGAACAGCACAACGTCCATCAGTCTTCGTTTCTTCGTCGACGGTAAAATAAATTTGGAAAAACTTGGCGTCTTTTTCGAGTAGGGGAAGTAGAAAACCGATGCTAGACTTTTCCTTGTACTTTGAAGAAGGGCATGAAACCTGCGTTGTGGGTGTAAATTTTCGATGCTCCAAACGAAGTTATTTGAAAACATGAGTTGTATTTCCGAATGTTTTGTATAAAAGTCTTTGAATCTGGAGTGATGCCAGAAACGTAGATATGAAATGGTTCTGATGGTGGCTCCAACAGTGGCGATTTGACTTTTCCATTTGAACAACACATTCTGGGTTGCCCCTTGTCGAACTTTAATGCACAACAACACAAGCAAACTTTGTGCATTAAGCCAATACCAATATCTTGAATACTGCTGTTATATTTTTGTTTATCATAATTAAATGCATCCAAATAGAAATAGATTCTTTTTTTTGAATGGGCATGTCTTGTGCATTTGTTATCAAGGCTTGAATCACGTCAGTCGAGCATTTCAACCACTTTTTTCAATTTCTCTGCGTCATACATGTTCTAGGTGCGACTAGGTGCCGAACGTTTTAGCTGCTCTGGAAATAGAAGCTCCCACTTGTACTTGTCCAATAGATATTTCTTGTAGATCGGCGTTTCAGCCGCTTTTATTTCTGTATTACGTGCACAGTTTGTTCCGGCAATTCTGTCGCACTGTTGGCCTCTGATTTTCTTTATTGACGGGTTTTCCTCCCGATGGCTGCTGTTTTCGGAAGTATTTTTGATTACAACCCACTAATAATAGTAAAAATAAAAATTAAAATGTGGACTTTAGTGTTATACTTTAGTGGCGCTTTCATTTTTTAAGTGCGCAAAATCATTCACTTCTTTTTCTTTCTAACTAATCAATTAATATACTTCACTACTTACCGTTGAGTGTCAACTGATATATGTATATGTTATATATGTTAATATTTCTTAAATTACAAAAAAAAAAAAAAAAAAAATATCAATCACAGTATGGTAATGTATTAATACATACTTGCATGCGTTAATAAGATAATACCTTGGGGGTATACCGTGGTGTAGTGGTACATGCATAGAGTCCTCAAGCAGATGGTCGGGGGTTCGAATCCCATGCGAGGCAATTCTCTGAAAAAGTCTTTTCATAGAATTTTTATGTAGTCATATGAAAATCCCGTCGGCGTCAACTCTGACAGGCATGACACTTATGTTGGAGTGGTTGCTTAGTACTAGCAACGTACTAAGACCCACTGGTTGAGGATGTACTGGATCCAGTTTGACAACCACCTCTGGAAAAATATCGAAACCTAATACACCTAAGTTTCAAACTACTACACCTCCCGTTCGCGCCGTTGTTTCTCCTGGCTTTTCTAGCCAGTAAAAAGGTATTCACATACCCTTGGGATTATAAAAAAAAACTGATTGTAATTTGAAAGCTGTGACACAATTAAAATCAATTAAAAATTGAATGCAGGTTCCACAGTTGCTTTAAATCTTACGAACAATTTTAATATTAATCGAAGATTTACCATAATATTTTCCAAAATTGGAAAGTTTAGTATTTGATTGCACCAATGTGTGATAAAAAAGAAGAACTCACTGCTTCTATTTCTCAATATTAATACGTTGAATACGTTGATTATAAGCAAAGCGGTTGTCACTCGAAACCCCTTACACGAATGAAACTAATAAGAAAATGAAGTACTATTGCCTGAGTCAGTGACATTGTTGTCAATTGGAATATTCAAACAAACAAAACTTATTACAAACGGAACTCGATAAAATCAATACAGAATTGAGCATCTACTCTAACTGTAAATGCAAAATTAACATACTCAAACATGTGTGTAAACTGTTGAAAATTATTTGGCCCTTGTTTGTTTTTTTCGCATTTTATTACGATTTTTTTTATTATTATTATTTTTTTTTTTTTTGCAGTTCAGTGGTTTACCACCTCCGAGTTTTTTTTAGTAATGTGGGAAAATGCACTGAAATTTTCTTAAAGCAAAAACCTTGTCTCACTTAAAATGCAGTTATGGGCAAACTGCTGGACCTTTGACCAAATATCACAGAAACACTCTCGGGCCAATACCGAAGATTGTCTGAATATTTGAGTTTAATCGGTTTTATGGTTTCGCAGTCCATAGCATACAAACAGACAAAGGTATTGGGTATATATTTTCATTGGTGCGGTTTTTTTTTTTCAAAATTTGAACGTTTTTTTTAAGAAAAACATGTACAATAGTATTAATCAGAGTATTGCCCATCTGAAGCTATAACTTTTTCCCATCTTTCTGGCAATTTGTGGATCCCATCCCAAAAAAAAATTGCGCCGGCTTGGAAGCCAAGAATGAATCAAGCCAATTTTTGATATTCTGCTCTGATGTGAACCATATTTCAGTGAGTGCGTTCTGCATCGACCGGAACAAATGGTAGTCAGAAGGGGCAAGGTCGGGGCTATAAGACTTCCCATCCACTGTTTTCCAAATAGTTCTTAACCGGAATAACAAAGTGGGGCCCAGCGTTGTCATGATGGAAAATTATTACCTCGTGTCTGGTCGCATATTCCGGGCGTTTTTCGGCTACTGCTCTCTTAAAACAGATAAATTGTGTTCGGTAGCGTTGTCAATTGATGGTTTCATATGGTTTTAGCAGCTCATAATACAGCACACCCATTTGATCCCACCAAATACAGAGCATTACCTTCGCGCCGTGGATATTTGGCTTTGCCGTTGATTTGGCTGGTTGGCCGGGTTTCACATATGCGCTTGGGGTTGTCGTAATGGATCCATTTTCCATCACCAGTAACAATCCGATGCAAAAATGACTTCTTTTTGTGGCGTTCCAGCACCATTTCGGGCATGCAAAACCGCCTTTCGACGTCTCTCGGTTTGAGTTCATGTGGAACCCAATTACCTTGCTTTTGAATATATCCAGCTGCTTTTAAACGTTTTGAAATGGCTGCTTGAGTGACACCCAAAGATTCTGCGAGCTCTTCTTTTATTTGGCAACAATCTTCATAGAGTAATGGTACCAGTTCTTCATCTTCAAACTTTTTTGGCTGCATAGGACGTTCATCGTCTTCCAAGCCAAAATCACCACTTTTAAATCGTGCAAAGCACTTTTTGCACGTTCGCTCAGCTAGCGCATGCTCACCATAAGCTTTCACCAAAATATGATGACTTTCGGCAGCAGTTTTCTTCATGTTAAAGTAATGAAGAAGAACTCCACGCAAAAATACTTTTTCAGGCACAAAGTTCGACATATTTGAGTGAAAAAAAAAATACTGCTGTTTACGCTTCAAATGAATGACATATACTGAAATGACGTACAATAACAGTAGTTTTCCAACGCAAGTTTCAATGGAACAATAGAAATGAAATAATACAAGTTACGCCATCTCTTAGCAGACCGCACGAATTAATAATAATGTATTATAATTAATTAATAAAACATTGATTCTAAATCTATATGTATAGATGGTGTAACGGTTTATGGGCCTACATCGCCAGAGCTTTCGACAAGTATATGTGCATGGCGAATTTAACTAAGATAATCAAAATAGGTTCTTATAAAGACGTAGCTTATCCGTCGTAGTTCAAATGATTCCAGTAGCCTGAAAAGCACACCGAACAGTGACGTTTTGTGGATTTAACAGCCTTTTACTAATTACTTGTGAATTTTCTTCATTTTCAATGTTTTAATTTCAATTTTACTTGCTAACGTAAAAGTTCAACCCAATATGAGTCTCATCATGAAAAGGACGATTCTATTGCAAATATAGCTGGATCTTGTAAGCCCTTAAGCCAAGATTTTTGCTGCTTCAATACTCTATCTCCGATTCAATTGATTCATAGTCAGCGTCATCTCGAAGCATGTGTCTTTAGAATTCTGATAAGCCTTTTCGGCTTTTCAAGGCATGTTGCATTCAAAAGAACTCTGATAAGAAGCTTATCCTCATGGACTAAAGCATTAAAAACTCTCTGCATACAACATAACGATAAACAGGCTATCTTCTCCACCACTTTCTCTATTGCTCCAGACCAATTTTTCAAAGTATCGTAGAGTAGAGTCCCATAAATAAGAGAAGTTGAATTTTTTTAAAAACACCTAGATCAGCAAAGTTGATTATTATGATTGGGTCCCCCCAGAATTCTTACCCGTTCGTAAATTAGGACATCACACCATCTAACTTACGGTTACTATTTTAATTGTCTGACTATTAAGCGTATAACTATGTACTCTTATCTTTTAATGAAGATCATTTCTATCGTTTAACAATTAATGTTCCTGCACAGACGTGTACTCTTGTCATAGCTATAGAAGTATTCAAATAAATTAAAATATCTTATCAGCTAGGAAGCCTTTTATATCCTAAAAGCTTGAATATTCTGGAAACGAAAATGATACAATCACTTATACGACTGTTCTCCACACAAAGGTTAATCATACAGCAACGGCTCATTAGGTGTCCATTCAAACAACCGGGATATCTTGTAACAATCGACAAGTTTCCTTTTTTTTATTCTGAACGAGCCCTCTGCGAAATTATAGCCTTCCATTCGGTATTGTTTCCATTGTCTGGCAAATGAACTTCGTACGAGCATAGCTCTGGGGCTTACCCATATTATAGTCGTAGTACCTCCATCCACGCTTTTCATAGACAAGAACAACGGTAACGAACTAAACCAACCAAGGCTACAGTACGAGTATATGGGTGGCGTGCTACTACTATTCGTATGTAATAATCAGAGTTGTGCTGCACGTACAAATAAAACTAGTCGTTGGAGGCTCCATTCTGAATGGCAATCGCATTCATTCAACGAACACACCCCTGTATGAGAATATTTACTACGGGCAAATGAAAGCAAAAGCCCTAACAACCTGTTCGATAGCTAACAGCGGTGACGGTCGGTGGTTGCTGGTGGTCATGTTAGACTTCATTCCAAAAACCCCTTCCTGTGGCCACCCGGAACCCAGTTTGTTCTGACCTATAGAACATGTTCAATGAACAGCTCGATTAACCTCTGAAACTAGGTACCAAAAGCCGTTTGCCTACAGTTGAACACATACGAGTATACCTATCTTTATGGATGCTTTTGTTTCTGATTCCTGGTTCATCTATAGAAAGGTGGCGGTAATCGAACGTAAAGCGAAAAATGTGCAAGGAACCTCGTCTCGTCGTTACAATTATTTTATGAGTTAATAAAACCACCCGAGCTAAGAAATGCATTCGGTAAGCCTCAGCAGCTTAGCTTGCCTTTTAGAGGACGCAGGATCCTTGAATTAAATACGTGTTCCTGCTTAATGGCACTGTGTCAACGGAGATATTACAACTACCTTGGGGAAACGAGTGTGTGCATGAAGGAAACGTAATTTTCTTCCTAGAGACAGTTATAAATTAAGCTAGTGGCAGTTCATTAAATTTTAATTGTACTGACGGTACAGGGATAAGTAGTGAACTCTCCGTAAAACCGAATTTTATGGCGCGCTCTCGGGAAACCAGTGATACACTTAACTTGTAACTAAGTGCTCACAGCCAACAGTTCATGATTAAAATGTATACAGGATATATAATATATATGAGCAAGAGCTTATGACAATATTTGCTAAAGACGGCAATTAGCATCATTGGCTACTGACACATTTTTAGGTTGGATCGACGATGCAAGATTTTGGACAGTGGAATATTGGAAATAGAATGTATCCTCAAAATGTAAAATTGTCTCGTATAGGTGTTGTTAGGCCACTCAAACTTATTTTCCAGCATGACTTACTCGTATGAAGTATGAAGTAGAGATTACTGTCAAGAGAAATAAAAAATGCATAAATTTCGTGAAGTAGTTTGCTTTGTTTTTATTACTTCAACAGACAAAAAAATATTTTTAACTGATTTTTTACAAAAATCATAGATATTGGTTCATTTGTTAAACCTGTAGGGCACCCAACGCGCTGGAAAATGCTATTTCGAGAAAACTCATTTAAAGTGACGTATTATACAAACCGAATATAGTGTTTCTTTTTTATGCTTTACATTCAATCAGCTTTTCCAGCGTAATACGGAGGCTTTTCTTCTTAGTCGCAGAACTTATTCTGCTGAATCTGAAAGTTCATTTACTGCATCTATCTGAATAGTCGGCCTGTTCGTCATGATGATGATCTAAGTGTATTCATTGTCTTCAAAATTAATGAGTAGACTTACGAAGAACGATCGTTTTCACAACGGAATGGAGCCAATTTCCATAGGCACGCGTTGCAGCATACAATGTGATTTTGTATGCATCCAACGGTGCATCTATGCAACAAATCTTCACTGGAGCCACGTACCCTGGTCGAATAGCTTTTTGGAATCGTAGTTTCTGCCATTCGCTACTTGCACTAACAATTTTCTCCTGGCGAGCAGTTTTTATGTCGGTGTTTTTTCATTCGTGTAATATTTATGTTAGAAAAATATCGCCTTTTGATTACGTCTACCGAATCAGGGTATCTTTTGACAGCTAGTTTATAATAACTATTATTATTATTAAGTGTATTAAGTGAACACCTGTAGACTTAAGTGCAATGAATGCCCATACAATCATGGGAGCCAGGATACGCTTTGCCATCGCTCTGGCACTTTCCTGAGATACCAAGGCGTAACTAATGTCGAGGTCGACCTAAACCCTCTTACCGATCTTAGGATCACGGCACCCAGTACTTTTTGTAACTCAACATCTGCGTCTTCCAGCGTTTTATATTTAGATGATACCCACCATGACGTTCACAATAGGGGACCTAACTAAACAAGTCAGGCCCGAACCGAAATTTGGGGAGGATGCCTGACTCCCATGGTACCGTGTTTTAAGTCCTGGTGTGGACAGCCGGTGGTCCTGCCACTCAACAGGGCCTACTTCGGTCAGCTTGTAACCAGTATTTGTCCTACCCTCGTTTTTAAAAAACATATTCATTAATAATTAGGCGGGGCTCTCCTTCTTCTGTACAGTAAGGCAGGGAAGCATATCCCCGATGTACGAGTATATGGTATTATGTTAGCATATTTTACGCTTTAATATTCTTAAGAGGCAGAAAATATTTTTATCAAGCAATCAACTTTTATCTAATCAGCGCAGTTGCAATGATTTATGCTGGAAATTTCTTTGTGATTCTTGCACCATGTTTCCGGGGTTTCTTTTGCAGTGAACCAATAGCTGCAGCCTTGATGGAGTTAGGAAAAAAGACTTTTTTTATGATTTTTTTTTCATAAATATATATTAAAGTAGCTAAATCTAAGTCTATAATTGTACTAATGATTTGTAAAAATATCGATCTGGTGTGCTCCTGCAGACGATTTCCTGAAGGACCTCCAAAAAATGGTTTCCGGCGGTGATCACGTTATCTCTGGTGCAGTTCATCTGAAATCAAAAATCCCGAAAGATTCTTTTTGTAGGTATATAGGTAAAACTAGATATTAGTCGAATGATTAATCGAAATTTTAATAAAATGGCGGCAACTTTTTTAAAAGTCCTAAACGTCCTTACAAATATGTATCCATCTCGAAAAGTACATACCGGATCGATATGAAATTTTTAGGGAATATAGTCAGATATATATATATATATATATACCTTACAAAAAAACGAAAATCGATTATTTGAAAATTTTAACTATTGTTTAGTTAGTTAAGACTTGACCACCATAGCTTAGTGCGTGCAATTCCTAGTCCTGAATTATGAGAAAAATCTCGTTTCTTCATGGATTCACGACTTCCACATTTGTCTGCTCTCTTCGTGAACCGCCTCTCGTAAAATGAATTCGGATGTTATGTCGAAAGCGTTCAGACAATTCCAACAACGAACAGAAAACTTTCGTCCAAAGTAACAAAAAGTCCTTCATTTTTTCACTTGAAAAGTATTCTTGTTCTCAATTATTTCTGCATCTTATCTGAATTTCTTCTTCCGTAGACGACTTGGATAAACACAACTCTCTGTGATTTCAACACTTTTGAAACGGTGTTGCTGTTAACAAGCTTGTTGCACAACTAAGAAATGTATTGCAGAACTTCAGCAAATACACTCCGAACATCTCATCTACCGTTTTTCAACTAGGGGATGGTTTGCGCTCAATCGGCTTTAAGTTATAAAATATTTAAGATACCAAAGAAATATCATTTTACCCACGTGTTCTAAACACTTTAAGGATACAAATTATGAAAAAAAAATATAACTCTCCATTGTCATGAACGGTAACTTTACCTGAAATCTTGTAAGGGCACAGCCTTACTTGGACCTCATAACTATGTTTAATTCCAAGCCCATACGACAACTCGCCTCATTATAAAAATATTAACTTTATTCACAGGTATAGACAGCCACCCCTTAAAGATTATTTGTCTATAACGCCTTAATTCATCCGAAGGTATCTGAGTTTTTCCCAGAATTCCGCAAGCTTCCCACGGCGGTCTTGGAGGCAACGATGGATGTATCTAACATTTTTTAGCACGACTTTTCAAACTTATTTAGAGGTTTGTTGTTAGCAGCATTTTATCATTAAAATGCTTTACTCGATTCTGCATCTTTCGACTTAATTGCAGCTATTCGTTGCCGTGGCTAACCCAATTAGATGCACTACAATTTGTTCATTACAAGAAAGGAATCTGGATTACCTAGAAGCGGTAGGCAGCTGCTTTCGTCGCTTTAAAAATTTTCGTCAAAATTAAAAATTTTGTTCTTCGCCTAAGGTATTTTTGCGACTACCACCCTACCTCTAATTGTTTCGGCAGTTGAAAAGTACGCTAATGCTATCATTTTTGTCGTAAAAAGATCAACTTGCTGTCAGTTAGTTTTGGGTGGCTTCTGCCTTTCACGTTAGTTTGAATAAAAGAGAATAATTTACCTCATTCAGCGTAATCCAAGAATAGCTGTTCTCCTCTGTGATAACCATTGAATCAGCTTCAGTTCGTGCGCCATAAATTCACATTTTACCTTTGCCAATGTTCTTCATTTAACTGCTGTATACGGGTTTACGTCATACGTTTCTCCTTCATTTGGTCTTTCAATAATGTCTATGCCAACGACATATGCCATCAGTTTCACAGACTTTGACTTTATACAAACAATTCTATTTAGGAGGGATGTTATTAAAAGAGTTTGCACAATAAAAAAAAACTCGTCATGTCGTACATGAATTCGCATTCAGATACAGTTACGTAATTTTTAGAATTTATGATCTGAACGTAGTTGGAAAGATTATGGAAAAATCTACATCCATGTGCATAACCCTTGCAATTTAAAATTTATTTACATACATTTCATAGGGGGAAATCGTCCTACTTTAAAGCCTTCTCCTATTTCAAACAATCTTGGAACTGATAACAATAAAGTTTTGCTCACCAGCCTTAACAATAATTGAAAAAATCGCATCAGATAAACTTACCGATAAGTCCAAGAGGATTTTCATCGAAATCCATTTCATGTTCCAAACTTGTACAATTCCGTGCCCTCAACAAAGTTGCTGGAAACATCCACCTTTATATAAGCTTATTTTTCTGAAAACGAAAAGATAGTTTTCTTCACACGCTAAGATTCCAATGCTTACAACACTGTTACGATCAGAAATAGAAACTTCATGCTCTCATGCCAGCATGGAAGATAAAGACTACTCCAGCAAAGAATGTTTCTACGAACTTCTCGACAAGTAAGTAATGTCCTAAGTCACTAAAAGTATCGAAAACCAGTGAAAACACTGCAAAAGTACAATAAGAGACGCCGCAACTGTTGTGCTGGATTTTACCCGACCACCACCATAAAATAGCAATATTTAAGCTGAAATCTAAAAAAGGAGCGGGATCTGACAGCTTATCAAAGGAAGTATTCAAGGCTGTTGTAAGTGAATTTGTGGAGATCTTATCTGCCATTTTGTGTGAACAGTACAATGTCAGATCAGGAAACTCCACAATCGGCCAAATCTCCACACTCGTGCAGATCCTAGAAAAAACTCAAGAAGTTCAAATCGATATCAACCAACTTTTCATCGATTTTAAGGCCACATATGACAGCATTTATAGAGACGAGCCATATGGAGCCGTATCTAGTTTTGGCAAGATTGAGATTGGGATTGAGAAAACCCGTTGCTCCTTTAAAGTATGTAACGTCTTAGCCGAGACCTTTGAAATCAAAAAATGTTTTAGACAAGGTGGTGCACATATCATAACATGTAATTTCTTCAAAAGTCTGTGCAGCTACTGATATTGATAAGTTTGGCAGAATACAGCAGTCTGTCAACAGCGCGTTTGGTTGTATAGAAAAGTATGCTTCCAAAATGGATTTAGTGGTAAATGGGAACAAAAACAAGTGTTTGCTGTAAATAAGGAGGAGCACAAAAAATCGACAAATCGGACAGAACGTCACAGTCGTCAGCTTTAACTTTGAGGAATTTACGGATCTTGTATACGGGTGGCCGTGGTGAAGTGGTATATGCATACACTCCTCAAGCAGACGGTCGCGGGTTTAAATCCCGTGCGAGGCAATTCTCTGAAAAAATCTTTTCCTAGAATTTGCATGTAGTTATATGAGAATCCCGTCGGCGTCAACTCTGACATGAAGGCATAACACTGATGTTGGAGTAGTTGCTGCCTGAGCTAAATATAACGAACTAACAGCTAGCACGTACTGAGACCCACTGGTTGAGGATGCACTTGCTCGTCCCGTCCAGTTTGACAACCACCTCTGGGAAAAATATCGAAACCTAATACACCTGAGTTTCAAACTACTACACCACCCGCCAGCGCTCTGGAGAAAACTAGTAAAAGGGTGTGCGCGCGGGATTATAAAAAAAAAATACTTTGAATCTGCTAACAATTCTGCGAACAGCCCCTCCACAGAAATAAAACAAGGAACAACGCATGCCAGTCGCTGTTTCTTTACGCTAAGAAGGCAGTTAACTAAGACCCTATTCCGAAAAACTAAGCAATCTCTATATAATATCTCAATCATCTAGGTCCTACTTTATGGTGCTGAAGCATGGACTTCATCGAAAGTGAATGTACATATCTTCGAAGAAAAATTTGAAGAGGAAGATTAAACGATGAACTATACAAGTTGTAGGGCGACATCGATCTAATAAAAAAAACTTTGAACACTAATTTTATGGTCAGTAGAACTTTCGTATCAAACCTGGAGAACCAACCCAGTAGAATAATACCTCGTCTTATGTGTCGCACAAAAGCAGAAGGGAACCTTAACCGGCTTAAAGTGTACAACTGGAGACAGTACACCAGAAACCGCGCTTATTATGAAGTTGGGGAGGTTTCGTTGTTGATATCCAATTTCACTTCCAACTTAACCGCCATAAAGATAAAGGCTAGGTGTTATCTACGGTGTCCGTGTGATACCAAATGTGTTATCACCCCAAGTACCATATTCAAAGGAAGCAAAACTGGGCAAAGCTAAAGCCAAAATAAGTATGTCTTGAAGTATTTGCACTTGTCTTGATACAACTTATTTTTTACTATTTCAACGAATAACCACTATTGACGCTTGTTACAAAATACCGTATACCCGTTTATTCCTTACGGAAAAGGAACTTCAAATGCTTGTACCTTTTGTAGTACAATATTATAGCTCTGCCATCCGCTGAAACTTATTTTTGCATTTAAATTTCATTTGCGTACATTTCATGTAACGACGAACAATAGCAAATGATTTTGAAATAGTTGCTCGCGGATGAAGAGCTTATTACGAGCCACCGTCATTTTTACAGATTTACCTCGTTTGTTAACATGTGCGCAACATATTCTTTCAATTAGATCCTTGTTAGCTTTCGAATAACTTTGACATGCACAAAATCTCTGTTATATGTAAAAAAAAAAAACAAATAAAAAAGATTACGGCAATATGAAACTTTATTAAAAATAAAAAGAACAATCTGCATTCTAGCAGCATTACTGATATACCACAACGTACTTGGAAAACCTACTTTAAAGTTTTGTTCTCTATTTTTTTTTTCTTTTTTTTTTCAGCATACAAAGCACTTTGCGTCAAATAAAAGCAAAAATAACAAGCTGAAGAATAGAAAGAATGTACGAGTACCTACCTACTTGTATTTAGAACAAAATGCGATTCGTTTTCAAGATTTCATCTCATTACTGGCAACAGAATTTGTTTGCCGGTGGTTTGTTATTGTACGCGAACTTTGTCGAACAAGGGACTCTGACAAAATAAATAATTTTTTTTTCCTTCCACTTTCCTTATACCATATATTCATTCATTCAAAGTTCATAGTAAGAATTTGAATAAAAAAAAGCAAATAACAACTGACAAGAGCTTCTCGGCAAAATCCCTAATAGAGTCTTTGTGTTAACTTATAATGGAAGTGTAGAACGTTAGCAAATCGAAGTATCTACATGTTTGGTAAGGGTACTTGAATGTGGTTAGATTGAGATTAGTTCGAAGCAATTTCAATTACTTCTTTAAAGGAAAATTCTCCACTGTAAATGAATTAACAATTATTTTGTGGTTAAACAAAGCGAGTTTGTGGTTTTGAACAAAAACCAAAAGCGAACGCTATAGTTTTCGATTAACGACCATATTGTAAATTTGTTTAAGTACGCCGCACGGGTTTAGTAACCACTGGATGTACGATGGCACTTAAAAACCGAATGACTTTAATATAATACATATTTCAGATACATCTATAAGTATAGGGAAGGTATGGACATGGTGTGTTTCAACGGACTTCGATGAAGGCAATTAGAATATATGATAAGCACAGTAGTAGCAGGTCAGTATGTCTATAATCAGTATACTGACAGCTGTTTGCATTTTGCTTTAATCTATTGTCACTTTATAGTTAAATATAGAGGGTTATCCAAAAAGAGGTGTTATTTTAAATTTTGCGGCAATGTGGAACTATCAACACTCAATTATCATTGTTATGAATTTTTAGAACTTAATATCGTATAAGGAGATTATTAAATGTGGATTGATACACATTCATAGAACGTGCTGAATTACGTAAATTTACCATAAAAATGGTGAAAATATCGCGGAAATATTTCGTAAGGTTCGTTTTGTTTTTAATCATTATTGGACTTCTCGCACAGATTTAGTGAATCTAATCGACAAGTTTCGTGAATTTGTGATTTTTCAAAATGAACACTTCCATTAGCCGCCGAAATCCTACGGTTTAACATCATTAAACTTTTTGCTTTCGGGCTATGTTAAAGGCAAAGTCTACGTCTAAGCTTCACCAACGATTTAAAAAAATGAGCCGATGCGGATATTTGGCAGACATTGTATTTTATTACTAGTTTTAGTGTTTGTACTTTACACTAAAATAAAAATATGGTATCATCGCTTTTCATAAAAATATTTCATTTAAAATGATACCTCTTGTAGTATGACCTTATAGCTAAAGGGACCATCCTTTAGGTAAAATATAAATCCACAGTCCCTTTGAACGCAAACTTTTATACCACCTGTCCAGAAATATTGTCCTAGTTTTTACTTAGCAAAGTTAGGTTAGGGTACCACAAATCGGTCAACGAATATTAAAACTATTAACTACGACACAGACAAAGTGTCGTATGCAAAATACTTTCGCTCAGTTTCAGGAGATTGAGACGTGAGACAGAGCAAAAGCTAATAAGACTGTGAGCTTGTTATAAGCATAAGCTCAAATTCATATTCAAAACCTTTGTCTCAGCTCGCAGTTTCAAGCTCATTTGATTAATTGTAAAAATGAGTTCGCTAAGCGAACATAGTGAAGAAGAAGCGGAAAGAACAAGTGTAAACGACCAAACAAACAGTTTTTTCTGCAGTTTATCAAAAGCAATTCCGTTATACTATCTAAAAGCCAGGTATCAGAATTAAAAAAGAAAAAGAAATTTGTACTAGAAAAATTTAAAACGGAATTCGAAATTAAATTTGCAAAATATATTAATATCGCACAAATTTCGAAAAAGATTATAATTATTGTATAAAAGCTCAACTTAAGGAGAAATGTGATTTGAACAAAACAGGAAACAGAAAAATTAAATTAAAGCCGTGGGAAAAATACTTGAAGGAATTAATTGATGGTGGTTCACCTAATCCAGTTCTTAATATATAGATTAGATGGTAAGAATATTAAATTAATTATGTAATTATTTATAGGCTCTGTTACTGCGGGAACAGATTTAAACAAACGCGTCGAAGTTTCATGTGTCGCAGAGGATTCCACATCTTCCTCTGCTCTTAAAAAAGGAAATCATGATTGGTATGTCAAGGATAAGCAAAAAAGACACCAATCAAGCCAAAATGACTTTGGGCACATTTCGTGTAGAAACTGTGTAAACCAAAAACGCTTCCAATTATTACTCTTTCTTTTCTAAGTACACTGTTGTGATTTCTTTCAGAAAGCGTAGATGCTCTTCGACATGGTGTAATTATAAAAGAAGTAATTGCATAACCTTCGTCAGCAATAAGGGTAGACGTTGGATTATTAAGTAACACATTAGCTGAAAAGTCAGTGTCGTTTTATAGTAAAACACAAAATTTTTGCAAAATTCAATTTTATTTATCAATATAGTTGCGATTTTTCAATCTTTCGATACCAGTTTTGTAGTACGATTTCGGTTTAGCCTCAAAATAGGCCTCTGTTTCGGCGATTACTTCTTCATCGATCTTAAATCTCTTTCCGGTGAGCATTCTTTTGAGGTGTGCGAATACGGAGAATACGGTGGGTGGGGAAGAACCGAATTCATTCAATTTCGCCATCGTTTTCATCGACTTGTGACACAGTGCATTGTCTTGATGAAACAGCACTTTATTTTTCTTTAAACGCGGCCGTTTTTCTGCGATTTCGTCCTTCAAACGTTCCAACAAGGCAATGTAGTAGTCGCTGTTGATAGTCTTCCTCTCTTGGAGATAGTCAATGAAAATTATTCCATGTGTATCCCAAAATGCCATAAAATTGCCAGCCGACTGTTGAGTTTTTGGTCTTTTTGGACGAGGTTCGTCGCCTGCTCGCCACTCAGCTGACTGCAGACTTGACTCTGGTGTGAAGTGATGGAGCCAAGTTTCATCCATTGTCACATACCGACGCAAAAATTCGGCTTTATTGCGGTTTAACAGCTTCAAACAGTCCTCTGAAACATCAACACGTTGTTGTTTTTGGTCGACTGTGAGCAAACGCGGCACCCACTTTGAACAGAGCTTTTGCATGTCCAAATATTAGTGTATAATATATCCAACACGCTCTTTTGATATCTTCAGAGCCTCAGCTATCGCGATCAACTTCACTTTACGGTCATTCGTAATCATTTTGTGGACATTTTTGATGTTTTCATCTGAATCAGCCTCTTTTGGACGTCCATTGCGTGCATCATCTTTGGTGCTTGTATGAACACTTTTAAATTTTTCAATTCACTTGCGAATGGTTCGTTCGGCTGATGCAGAGTCCTGGTAACACTTATCAAGCCATTTCTTTGCATCGACTGCATTTTTTCTTATAAAAAGGCAATGATAAATCAATACACGAAATTGCTTTGAATCCATTTTTTTCCACAATAACAAAAGTTGCTTCACTCACAACGCTATATCCCGAGAACTATTCGTCCGAAAGCTGTCAAATTTTGAAGGTTGGTACTAACTGAAAATGGTATGGATTTAATTCAAGTGATGCACTCTCTTATAAGCACCGCACCATGTTTTAATATATAGGGTTTTCAAATAGGGACTTGACAACTTTGAATTTAATTTGTGAACGCACACTTTCACTAATCATAAAACTGTCACTGTCAATTTCAGTAAACTCAACATTTTCATCATGGTAAAGTACACTAACGAGCAACGTCTGCAAATTGGGTTCTGGAGAAGATGCGCCAAGATGATGAATTTCATCGCAAAATAATCTTCAGTGACGAAGCTCATTTTTGGCTCAATGGGTTCGTCAATAAGCAAAACATGAGTTATTGGACGGGTGAAAACCCACATGTGCTTCATGAGTCACCACTTCATCCACAAAAAATAACTGTTTGGTGCGGTTTGCATGATGGTTTACAAAGATAAATTGAAACTTTTGTAAAGATCATCTTACATAAATTTTAAACTCAAAAAGTTTGCTTACCTTTTCTGTTTACATACTCTTTACTTTGGTGCTTTGGCTTGCTTATCCGCACATGTGTACAGTCAATTACTCCGATACTTGACGGGAATCTATTTCTGAACTGCCATATAAATATTTGAGGGTCGTTTTCCTCGGTAGTTATAAGAAATTGTATCCACTCTTCACATTTTTCTACTATTTTCACTGCAACTTCACTCACTATCCTGGAAAAGCTTGATTGATTTATTTTAAAATCTTCCGCTATGCCAATCATCATTCTTTTCAAGTTATTGATTTTCCCACCCCGAAGATCTCCACTGTCATTAAGAAAGTGATCTGTTATCCAATTAACTTGTACTGGATTAAATCGATAAAGACTTTTGTATTCTTGATTTTGCACAGTGGCACCAAGAACATTTATATATGCAGACAAGAAAATTTCAGTCTCACTTAAGCTCATTGTGCTAAGACAAAGCTATGTTTTTTGGATTCCAGAAAATAGAAAATGAGATGTGTCTCACTTGTTTAGCAAAAGCTCTGTCTCTGAGATTTGCCTCAATTTCTTTTTGCATACGAACCCAATCTAAAGCTATAAAAATTGAGATCTGAGTCTGAGCGAAAACAATTTGCATACCCAAAATATGTTAATGTAGTTTTCAGATCAGACTCGCATTAAATAGACAATTTTTCATAAAATACCAGAAACATGCCGCGTCGGCTGTTAAAAATCAACAACCCATTGAGAAGAAGGAACTTCTTTTCTCGTATTCTTTGTTGAACTATGTCCAACTCGCCAAAGAAAACAATGAAATGCATGCAACTGAATAGATTAATGAAAACTTATAAACTTGAGCGCTAATGAGATAGTTAGCATAACATCATTTTTCCTATCAAAATTCATTCAATTATATTTATAATTAACTCATCTCTCTTTAGATATTCACTTTCGGTCATTGGACCAGACGTGCTTCGTCAAATTCACTTTTCAATTAAGGTAGACAATAAGACTTAAAAACAATAACAAACTTTTTTTTTATATATTATTAATAGTCGCTATTGGGAAATTAACTTATTTTTGAGATAGTATACACTGGCTTAGATACAGTAAAAATATTAATTATGACGTTAAATTTTTGTAGATCTTTAAAATCCACTTCGAAAATAAATTTTTCTCTTTTTTCTGTCGGAAGAAAGCAATGGATTTTTTTATATTTCGTAGAAAGACTAGTAAGTGCTTATAGTACCTGAATCGGGTCAACAGAAGTTCCTCACTGAGCTTTACCTATCAAGTTCACCAGTAATTGTCCGTCCAATTGTAACCTGGGACCCTAAAAGGACTAAGTGAATCCAGCCTTCTGACTACGTTCAAGAAAATCTCTCATACTCAAACTATCATATATAGCTTGGAAGTCGCAAATGCGGTTGGTGGCCGCTACAGTTCATTAGCATCAGGATTACGTGCCATATATCATCTCCTGGTAGACAGAAGTAAGTGTTTCTTACAGATTCTCCCTAGACCATCCTTGGTGCGATTCGATTCCATATTTTTGTAGCATCAGAAGTTCTGGCGTCCTTGCATAAGACGATATGTCCATAAACCCCGATTCAAAAACAATCGGTGCACAAGGTCATCAAAACTCCATTACGTGCTGTACCAAAGACCTTTTCCTTTTAAGTCGATGATTGCTCATAATACTCGTATATATAAAAAAAACATCTTTAGTGTGTCTACAGCAGAGGCAGACCGAAGTAAACGATATAATTGATCATATCATAGCCATGTTGATCCAGAAGAGATTTTCTATATGGCATGTTTATTCCAAATAAGTTTGTTTTCAAGGATGATACTTTAATGCTTAGCTTTGTTGCAGAAAGTGATGGTGCTGCCTTTAAGGACGAGATAAGTCAGACCAGTCAGCTTCCTTCCTCTCCTAAAAATAGCAACCTCAATTGAGAGAATCAAGCAGTGAGTCAACAAAATGCTCCAACGCCGTCTTGTCGGCAACACTTGCTAACTGTAGTCAACACACTTTTGCTGCAGTCAGCACCTGCAATCAAGGTCATATTCCCCAGCATTGCACTTACTTATAAAGCTCATTATAAATTTACGCTGTGTTGTCTGACAGGATAACCTGTCAATGTCCAATACGTACTCTTAGTCTTTTGCCTTTTGGCATATCCCTTTGACTTAATAGGATGAAAGTCTATACAATAAGAATTGCTGATTGTAACTTTGCTTTTATTTTGCAATACCTCAATACCTTCGGAATAGAGAGATTTAAAGGGTGCTTGGTATCAAATAGATAAAAGTTGACCTCGTAACTATTAGTAATTTAATTGTTTCAAAGTTAATGTTGCCTTGAAATAAGTGTACCAAAATTTACATTAAAAGTTGTTTTTTTTTTTTTTTAACTTCAAATTTTCAATTTGTAATAATATTTTTCGGAAGAACATCTCATTAAAATTTGTCACTCTGCTTAAAATGATCACGGCTGTTAGCCTTGAGGGTGTGGTATTGGAAGGTGATAAAAAATATCGTGGACTCTCTAAGTCAAGTGATAACACGCAGTCGAAAACAATCTAATTCTTTAGGAGAATAATGATTATGGGGTTTATTTAGGATATTTTTAGGGTCGAAAAAACTGATTGGTAGACCTGAGAGAGACCTGACTCTGCTAAGAGCAACATACGTCTGACCCTTCGCAAAAGTTTTTCTGCTTTAAATCGACAACTGCCCGGTAGAAGGAACGAAGAGTACGAAAAACAATTTAAACTCTTCCGAAACGAACTGAATAAAAACATAAAATTGTAAAAAGCGTATTAATATAGACAACAAAACAAAACCGAACATGGAAATTAGGGAAGAAGACCTTAGGGAAAACATCAGTGATCTAGATAACAAATATGCAAAAACGTTTTGTTCTAATAATGCCAACACGGTGCATGTTTGTAACCTTCAAGTTTTCAACGGTCCTGTAACCAGTTCCCAACGTTCTATGTGGTTGATATAGAGCACCTTAACAGAAGTAGAAAATATCCTAACTTCATTTAAAAAAAAAAAATAAATCTGCTGGAATAAGACCTTGAAGATCAACGCAAAAATACACTCATCAATAATAAAATTGAATTAAGCAAGCTAAAAACATCTACTGGATAAAGACGATATATCAAATTAAAGACCAATATTCATTCTGTTAGCTTTAGATTAAATACTTGAGGAAGTTGTCTTTAAAAGGCATGGAAATGAATAAACTTCTTAAAAGAAACTAATTCAGATTCCAGAAAAAAACAAAAGTATAAACTTGGCTCGAAAAAAAAAAAAAATAATAAATTGCCAGTATTATTCAATGACTTCAAAAAGGAATTGATACACTAAGGCATGAAAATATATTAAGGCAACTAGCGAAGAACGGGGTACGATGACATACATATCTATTTGTGGTTTAAACGAGCCAACAAACATCGACAAGACCACGATACAGAAAATTTGACATCAGTAGACTTTCGTCGCAAACAAGCTTTTTAAGCTTTGCACGTATGTGTTAAATTATGTATCATAACTAAATAAAACAAAACTTGAATTGAATTGAATTGTTGCTTGTAATTTATGTACCGTCACCGGGCAGTAAAGGATTAAATAAAGCATAAGCCGCTCAACCTTGCCTTTACCCAGAAGAGCGGGCCCATATTAATGTACAATAGTAGCTAATATGTATGTATAATTATTATTATTATTTTTTTTGACACCTAATGTACCCTCACTCTCGTGATTTATAGGAATCTAATGACACCTCATATATTAAAATCCATCCAGAATGTTATGAGGGAATAAAAATGTCACCTAAAAAGAGTCAACGCCAACTTGAGTACAACAGACCAAGGCAAGACATCTAAAACTTTCAGTATGTGAGCGATCAGTAATTTAGTAATTACGATGTTGATAGTTTTTGGGCGAAACATAAAAGGACCACCCCATTGGTAGTATTCGTCTAGCCTTCATGGAACTATGTATGTCGGAAAAAAACCGAAATCGCAGAACTTTTGTTAATCGTAAATCTCTCAATCGCTCGGTAAGTCCAATGCAATATGCGTTAAGTGTGTTAAGTTAAACATGATTACTTTCGATGTGTAACGAAGCGGTGGTGAGCGGCTCCCGCACTTTATGAGCAAAAAAGAAAGAAAGTACATCGGGTCCTACAGAGAAAAAAAAAAAAGCATACAAAATTCTCCATTCAGAAAATGGGGGGATGCTCAGTAACCTATAGGTATAGACCTACAGTTGATGCTGAAAATATGGAAAAACCACTTTTGTGTACTAATAAACGGCGAGACCGGCCCAAATTCTGCTTCAAGCTGATTGAACCATTCAACCTAGATGATAAAAACGAAGATTTCGCTTCACCCGACTAATATGAAGTAATTTTGGAATTATTTATACATGTTGGGGTGAAAACTAACTTCCATGACTGCTAAAATGCGCTACTACTGCAAAAATGGTTACGATGCCTCGAAGTCCATTCATATTTAGGCAGACATGCCAAATTTCAGTGCGATATAATCTTTAGTTTTGTTTTGACAGCTGATTGTTGTTGACGTGTTTGGCATCATGTTGAGTATGGACAAAAACGAATTTCATTCTCTCATAAAACATTATTTTTTGAGAAGCAAAACAGCGAAGGAAACAAAAGAAAAGTTGGATAAATATTATGGGGCTAATGCTCCGTCAAATTACACCATCAAATATTGGTTTAGAGAGTTTCGTGGTGGCCGCAACTCCACTACCGATCAAGTCCGCAGCGGCAGGCCCTCCGATGCCGTTACAGAGGACAATGTCAAAAAAATACATGAAATGGTGTTGACTGACAGGAAAGTGAAGGTGCGCGAGCTGGCAAATACCACAAAGATTCTTCATATAAAAAAGTTATCCTGCTGCTGGGTGCAGCTAACACTCACTCTTGACCAAAAACACCAGCGCGAGAGCACTTCGAAAGAGTGTTTGGACTTGCTGATGTGGAATCGGGCGGACTTTTGGCGTCGATTTGTAACTGTTGATGAAACTTATATCCACTATTACACACTAGAGAACAGTGTGTGCGAGTGCTCCGAAGCGGTGGATGGAGGCTCGATGGGTCGGAAAGGTAATAGCATCGGTTTTCTGGAATTGTCATGACATACTCTTCGTGGACTACGTGGAAAAAACATCAACAAAGAGTATTACTGTGCATTATTGGAGCGATTGGAGCGCTGCAAAACGGCCTCACATGAAGCGAAGAAAAATTTTGTTTTTGCAAGACAATGCACCGGCGCACAAGAGCATCGCAACCATGGCTAAAATCAATGACTTACGGCTCCAATTGCTGTCGCATCCACCGTATTCGCCCGATTTGACTCCCTCGTACCATTATCTCTTCGCAAACCTTAAAAGATAGCTCATCAATTAAAAATTCAGCTCACATGAGGAAATCATTGTATTTTGCAGACCTTCCGGAAAATTACTTTTCTTGCGGGATCAAGAAGTTGGAAAATCGCTGGAATAAGTGTATCAAACTTAAAGGGAACTATATTGAATAAAATAAAAAAAAAAACATTTAAAAAATTTTTTTTTCATTCCCAAGGAGGTTATTTTTCACCCCACCTAATAACTTATACAAAAATAACAAGACTAGAAGAGCGGGCTGAACTAATTAAGGATGCGGAAAGTGGCTTGATTAAGAGTACTCACCAATTAATTTTCAAGATTTGGTAGGAGTAATGTATGCCTTAACAATAACATAGAAGCTCAATATCGTTTGCCCGATCCATGAGTTTTAACGTTTCTACTAAACTCATCAGTTTATGTAAAAAAGTGTTGAAGAAAACTTGCTGCACCGTAAAGATTGAAAGTAATCTCATCGAGATTTTCGATGTCAAAAAATGTTCAGAATCGTAGGACATACAGAGCCAGTTGTACAAAAATTTGTGTTAATACTTACGCTGATGATAGGAATGACAATATTGGCAGATCGCAGCGGTATGTCACTGCTTTTCTCACAAGTATTGCAATAGAGGAGGTAACAACGGGTTTATCTGTAAATTAGACATATCAACAAGAAGGTTCTCACAACGTCGACAATGCGTGAAAAACGTCTATGAAAATAACACTTCGACAGGGATTCTTCGTTGCAAGTTTAAATCCACTTTAAATCCCTTCGTTTTTGGCATAAGAAAGTAATATTATTGAGGCCTTATCAATAAACATGATGAAGCAGATGACTATTATCATTTGAGTTTGGTGCAGGAGCGTGGATATACAGAAAAAATTCTACTAGTAATTTTTAATCACGTCTGCGTTGTCAGGCTTTGGAGGAGAGGATATATTGTAGCAGTGAACTGTTTGAGTTGTACCTTATTAGTTGCCTGAGATGATCTTTTTATCGAATGGCTATTAACACCCAGAGACTTCAGTAAAAAAGGGTCTAGCGTTGGGTAGAACGCACAAATAGAAGTGGACATCGACCAACCGACAAGGAAGTAAAACACTGGTCCAACTGGACATTTGTATGTTGGTCATTTACGTGTTGAAGTGTTATAGAAGTGTTATAGAAAAATTATTGGAACAACTATTCACATAAGTCTTTTGCCATGCAACCTCACGTAATAACTTTGGAATTTTAGTTTCAGCGACGCGGACTTGTCGCTGGTTTAAAAATGGATTCAGCCAAACGCTGAACTCTAAAAGTCATTAAATCGCATCTTTAGGAGAGTGGGTATGAAACTCAACCCGAATAAAATACAGTTGATTTTCGCCTACCAACAATAGAAAACAACTTAAAGGGTTTTTTAGGATTAACGGGATTTTATATAAAATTCGTCAAAGATCACTCCAGAATAGCCTATCGCGTGATCAAATTATAAAAGAAAATTAATGTTAATGACCTCGAAAATGCATCTCTTCCATTCCGCAGTGTAACAGCGTTATAAAAGCCGACAGTTGAAAAGCATTATCGGTCCGTTATGGATCCAAGGCTTAATCAATTCTGAATTGATTCCATTGCATATTTTTTAACTTTCGAAGAAGGAGAAAATGACTCGGAAGATGCTAGAAGACAAATAACGAGTATCGCCAAGAATGTTTTCTTAATGCTCGAGGCTCGGTAAGCTTGAACAATGTTTTTTTAATCAACATAAATATATCAATTTTCTTTCAGATTAAAAAAAAAAATTTGGCGGTATGTTTAAGGTTTCCAGCTGAACGTGGATATCAAACTAGTATTGAGCAATATTTCAATGTTGTACTGGCGCAATCAACAGCTTCAGTGGTTCTTCCGAGGTTTTTAGTAGGTACACTAGAGGAAGTTTTTGTTTTCAGAAAGCTTTCTTTTTTTAAAGGAGACACTGGCTATCCTTTAGAATATAGGTTTGCAATGAATGTCTTGAAACAGGTTCCATGTTTTTTATGTTGCTTCATTCATTATACTCACGTCTTGAAAGATAAAATTAATGAATCACTTAATATCCGATTGGTGAGTGAACGCTTCACCCATTGATAACAAAACATTTAGTTCAGAGTACCCATATCAAACGGGTGCACTTCATATAGTACACCGAATACTCGGTGTGCACTAGTGCACTTTGCATGCATTGAATACTCCGTGTGCACATTTGCCGTCTTTGCATACAAGCTATGCAGCTGTCCAATATTCACGCATATTTTGCTTGTAAGTATATTCAAATGAGTCAACTTACAAACTACTCAATCGATTTCATACCATTACTCTGACCAAAGATCTCTTGATCTTTTCAAGAAAGCCATAAGTGGTTTAGGAGAGATTTGGCCAGGTGCAAGGCTCGAAGTCGTGCCTAGGGTGGATATCCCTAGCAGACCTAGACCTCACACCTGTATTTCAGCCGAAATCTCCTCTCCAGAATGCATTATGGAAATCATCAGGATCAGTAAGCCGATTCATGAATGGAATTCGCGAAAGATGCGTGTTTATTATGATCAATAAGGTATCCCTTAACCCTCAAGCGCAAACTAAAGGCATGAGCCGGTTCGGATTCGAGGCAATACACCTAAGGGCTTATAAAAAGGATGAGCTGGATGCTGATAATCAACCTCCTCCTCCTTTGAATGAAACTACAAATATAGCCTTATCCTTTCCCGAAATCGACAGACACGACTCCAATTTATCCGAGGCGATAAATTAACTATTAAGCCGTCTGTCTCCTCTTCGGACACTCTGTCGGAAATGGAAGCCGATGACGAAATGAAAAAATATCTTATACGATCAGAGGAAGAAGATGAGCTCTTGAGCTCATTTGCACTATCGGAGGACTCGAATAAAACCCTAGTTGAGGCCACTTTGGGAAATTGTAGCAATGATACGCTTTCTCCAGATTAATCTCCACCACTCAAAAAGTCTTCGGCCACACTTATTCTGCGTCTCTACAAAAACGCAGGAGACCTCATCCTAATCCAGGAACCATCGATCGTGGAGGGTGTGGTTCTTGGACTTGGGGTATCTTTATACGCTCCACTCTATACAAAGGACAAAGATAAGATCAGAAATTGTATACTAGTGAAACGTAGGCAAAATGTATTT
The DNA here is from genome assembly GCA_907269105.1 of Volucella inanis. Lineage (NCBI taxonomy): Eukaryota > Metazoa > Arthropoda > Insecta > Diptera > Syrphidae > Volucella > Volucella inanis. The sequence goes on from OU026153.1 coordinate 144,304,920, forward strand.
TTACTAAATAACCTAAGCGACCTCGACTTAACCGTTTCCAGGCTATAGACTGCCAAAACCTCCTACTGGCTGGCATTGGCGTATCTTGGCCACAAAAAGATGGGTCCTCTTCCTGGCGATAACCTAGAAAGGGTGGTACTGGAAGCTGGAGGGAAAAAAACTGGCCTCATCATCGGGAGCGACGCTAACGCTCATCACACGGTATGGGGCAGTACCGACATCAACAATAGAGATGAGTCATTTTTGATTATACTTTAAGTAATAACATCCTTGTTTCCGATATTGGCAATGAGAGGTTATAACAAGAAACGGACAGAAAGTGCTAGATATCAGTCTTGTCTCACACAACATCACTTAAATGCTAACGAACTGTATGGTATCTACTGAACACTCGTTTTCAGAACACAGATATATCCAATTCAGCCTGGGTGATGCTCCCATCAGTCAAGTTCCATTCCCAAACTATCGGAAAACTGATTGGCTAAAATACAGCGAAATACTGTCAGAAACACTATCCTTTGAACTCTCAAGTCCACCGCGAAACATCAATGAGCTTGACATGAAAGTCAGGGAGTTCATTCTCAATCAGGCTATGGTTTCTTCCTGCTCTCTGATTCAACCTTGGGGCAAAAAAAGTCCACCGCACTTGTGGACTTCAACACTAGGACCGCTTAGAAACACCAGCTGAAAACTTTTCAACCTTGCAAAAATTACAAGGAAAGTGACTGAGTGGGACTCATACAAAGAATCCCTCAAAATATATAAAAAAGAACTGAAGGAAGCAAAGCGTCAGTCTTGGAGAATATTCTGTGACAGAATCACAGAAACTTCTGGGGCATCGCGGCTAAGAAAAATACTCTCTACAAACCTTATGATGTTTAGTTGTTTGAAAAAAACTGATGGCTCCTGAACAATCTCAAGTGACGAATCACTCAACTTGCTACTTGAAACCCACTTTCCGGGTAGCTTCTTATTCTTATTCAATAACCAAAACAGGACTACTGCAACCTTGAACAATATTCATGGACTGATTACATGAGACAAACTGCTTTGGGCGATGCATAGCTTCAAACTATACAAGTCTGCGGGTCCGAACGGTATAATACCGGCCGAACTACAAAGGTCCTCTGTTGAATTGATTCACATTCCACTGTCATGGAGAGAAGTTAATGTGCTTTTCATTCCGGAAAATGCTCTTATGATGACCCAAAGGACCTCAGACCTATAAGTTTATCATCTTTCCATCTGAAAACTCTAGAACGACTGATTGATATCCATATTCGAGCTAAAATTGATCCAAGACTTTTGTCAACGGCTCAACATGCCTACTGTAAAGGAAAATCGGTGGAAACTTCTCTGCATTCGCTGACTAGCCACATCGAGCGATGCCTAAAGTACAGAGTGTTGATTAGTCTTATGATAAATATCAGGATAATCAACTCCAAACTGGGTGGGACTTCTGCTAAAAGATGTGTAAGTAGAGGCACGCCGCAAGGTGGTGTGCTTTCTCCCCTTCCTTGGAACTTAGTGGTAAATGAACCGCTGATATACTGGAAGCAGGAGGGAGCAATGTGATTGCCTATATCTCAGGTAAGCATCTTAATATCATCAAAGAACTCTTTCAGCTAAATATAACAGAATAACCCGTTTGGTGGATCGCTGTGGATTGGGCGTTAACCCCCATAAAAGTGGTGTCCTCTTTTCTTGGAAATTTAAAATTTCAACTATAGTCCCTCCCTAACGAAACGGTTCCAGTTTAGTGTTATGTGAAACAACAAAATTCCCGGTTCTCAAATTTGATAGGAAACTAAACTGCAAACCCAACATTCAAGAAAGAGTCGAGAAAGCTACTGTAGCTTTATTCTCTTTCAAGAAAGTAATTAGAAACAAATGGGCTATTTATTTCGGTCATGAGACCGATACATGTACAGTGGACAAATAATTTATTTAGTCACGTTAATATTCTTTATATGTTGGGAACCAATATGGAAAACATCTATTACACCATACCTAAACTTCGGTTTGACAAAGAGGAAGATGCTTTCATCAAGGACAAGTTTTTCCACTTCTATACAGATAGATATAAAACCGATAGCGAGGTTGATGGCGAAGTTTTCTTAGATAATCTAAGAATAAGTCTCTCCTTCCGTCTTCCAAGTCATTGTAGCGTGTTCCAGGCGGAAATTTTGGCAATTAAGGAAATTCTGTCCTGGGTGAAGAAAAATGGGTGTCGGGTCACAGAGACATTCCAGGGAATTGTAAGGCCGACGAATTTACCAAAATTGGTACCAATCTTCCTATTCCACATAGCATAGGTATACCAATCTCTACGTGCAAGTTATTATCTAAGCTGGCTGCAAATAAAAGAAAAGACCTTAGGTGGCCTGGTGAAGCAACATGTCTAGCGACTAAACAGATTTGCCCAAAACTAGATCTGAATCGCTCTAAGATTCTAATTCTTTTTAATAGAAAATATCTCAGCGCCTTTATAGGTCTCATCACTGGACACTGCCTTATAGGCAAGCATGCAAGAAGGCTTGGCGCTTTTACAAACAATTTTAGATCTAAACGATCTAAAGAATACATACGTTAATAGTCTCCTGCGCCTCATAATAGATCCACTTGGCACCAGAACGGGCCAATAGCCTAAGTGGGTTGATTTTCCAACCGCCACTCTCACCTAACCTAACCTAACCTTGTCTGAATCTCATTGATGGGGTTCTCGAGTAACCGGAGCAAGTGATAGGCAGAGGGTGCTATTTCTGAACTGTACGGTGCGCTTTTGCAATTTCTGACGGGTCATCAAAGAAGTGTATGGTATGGTCAATTCGGACCGTTTTCTTTTAATTTCCTGGTTTAATCTCTTGAGTTGTTCACAGAAGAATAGTGAAATAATCGTTTGGCTATTTTAAAGTATCGCATGATGTCCTTCCAGTCCCACCAGACAAATAGCATCATTGCTACATATTATCATTATTATTATCATTATTTAATTATAATCCGTTGTTTTAAAAAAACAGAAAGAAGTTAGGTACAATCGATTGTTCAAATGACAAAAGTTAAATATACTGAGTAATTTACGGTTAATAACTATTGTTGTTGATGTTGATGGAAAGTTACACAAAGAGTTACGGAACAGAATTGTAAATTTACTTAGATGTACAATTCAATGATTAACATTCATTGCTGGACAAAATACTGTTTATAGTAGAGTAACCGAAAGGCATTACATGTAATCCACGAATGAATTAAAATTTGTTGGCTGATGTAGCAACGAGTTAAAACCAAACGCAGAAGTAGTTCTCAAGAAATGATAAACATTTGTAGACTCCGAAAAGAGTTTAATATTATAGTCACCGAGCAAAATTATAGTTTTTCACGTCTGTAACTTTAAAAACTTTGAAAATTCTTCCAAATAAGTTTTTACTCCACATTTATGAAATCTATAAATACATAAAAACCAATAGCTTTCGGAGCTAAAATTAATTATATCAGCATTTTGCAAATTATTGACTTTTTGACTTTTTACCTACTAAAATACTCCAACACCATCAGCTGCATCGAGTAAAAGATTTCATCTTTAGAAATTCAAATTTCGGAAATAAAACTGAAATCTGGTGAATGGAATATAGGAAAAAAAATTTGTGAAAAATACCATATATCCAAATGCAAATGTTTTGATGAATTTCAGAAAAACCAACGCATTGTTCACTGTGAGAGTGACCGATATAATAAAATTTTCAGAAAAAACAAGAACAATGATACTTTCAACATTTTGAGAAAAAATTTCTATTAAAGTTATAATTAGAGTTAATCATGTTTAAAGAAGAAATAAAAATATGATAGGAAAAAAGTAAATAATGTGCTCCCTCATCTTCCGCGCTATTAGCTCTGGTTTCGCAAATGTTTGTAATGGCTTACCACATATCGCAGATTTTAACTCTGTGCACCATGTTATATTGCATTCAGTTTCTATCTGAACTATCTATCAAAACAGTTTTGTGGTCAACGCTTAGCTCCATACCAATATCGACAGTGCTAGTATGCCTGTCAACTTTTTTAAGTATTTCATCACCTTTTTGGATGATTGAAAGACCAGAGCGTAGAAAAAATCTAATCAAAAGTGAGCGAAATTTTTCCCACACCCATTATTTAAGACAAGAGTAAGGAAACTACTTTTCAAAACCTTAACCACCATGATGACTATCTGTAACTCTGTTAAGGATTTATTTTGACAATTCAGATCGCATTATTTAAGAACGCAATGTACGAGTATATTTTTAGAGGAACTAAAGAGAAAGTACGAATTAGGAAGGTGATTAAACTAGGTACATCGGCAAAGGTAGCCTGTATATTGTGGAGATGAAGATAATGTAGTAAAACACTTCTTCTGCTGCTATTCTAATAACGCTCTTATCAAGTTGGGGTTAAAATGATAAGCGGTATAATCCAAATTCTTGTTCACTGAAACATTATTTTATTTCTCTTCTTTAAAGTGACATAAAGACTCTCTATAGCCCCAAGTTCTTCAGATCAGCAACATTAGTCAAAATGTTTTCAACCTTGTTTGTAGGAGCAGGTGCATAAAATACGGTAACCAATATTGATATCTAAATTTCAAGATGTACCGCTATCGTACATTATCATTTATTTGTTATGTTTTATCTGTGTAGATACTCTAAACTAACAATCGTCTTGTTCAAGAATTACTTATTTATCGATATCTCATTGTTATCAAAATAATAGAGAAATATAATTTATTAGTGAATTTTTTTTATCCACCACCAGTCTGTAGCAGCCAGAGAAACTTAACAATTTAATTTATTAGCCGGTTTGCTGTTATAAAATAAAAGTTTTTTTTCTCGTGGTGTAAATGATGTACACCCGTTAAATATCGTCTTCATAGCCACTCAAGCACAACTTTCTCTGAAAACGTTTATCTGTTTTTGTATTCTCAATTTTCCTCCTTAATTTGACTTCTGTTTCCTAACATTGCAATAATCAATCATAATAAATCGAATTAAGTTTCAATTAATTCATAACCGTACGTGATTAATGAAGCAACGTTCGCCACAAAGAAATAAACCATAAACCAGAATAAACCGAAATAGGCAAAACAGACAAACTACTCAGAGAGTTATAATTATTTAGTCTTAGATACTTAGTATACACCAAATATTTATTTGGGATTTCGATGTTTCTTTGAATTGTTGGAAAAATTTTCTTCTTTGGTTCAATTAACGTAAAGTGTGTGCTACTAAAAAAATTATAGCATTCTGAAGTAATTTAATAAGAAAATTATAGAAAAAATTATGTCAACTTTGATGAACCTATCAAACGAATTTATGACAGAACAACTAACGTGAATATGTTACATTAAAACGTAGGTTTCTAATCAGAAAAAACACGTAAAAACAAATACTTATTATCGAAAATATCTTTGTTTTATCTCAAAATATTCTTCTTGAAGATCAATACATATGCACATGTTTGAACCAATTGTCGAAGCACTTTTTCAATTCCGAATAAGGTTACTCCAAAACCTGCATTTTAAATGTAGCAACCGCTTGCTCAGGCATCGAAAAACATTTATTTTTGATGTACTGAAATAAAAAGAATTCATTGGGTGCCAAATCAGGGCCGTACGGCAGATAACCCAACAATTCGATGTTTTGAGTGCTTTAAAAGTCACTTGATTGAACCGTGTCTGCCGTGGTAAGGAATAATCCGTATTTGGTGATTGCTTTACTTTATTTCTTCAAAGATTTTTGGCACATAAGTGGTGGTACACCATTCAAAATTTACCATTCTATGTTGCTCTAATGGCACGTTGGTGACATGCCTAGTTTTTCCGAACATTTACTTCGAAGTGCAAACAGCCGACTGCTGTTTAGCTGCACAGTATCAATGTTTTCTGGTACAACAACCAAGTTTCAGCGATCTTCATGAAATTCGTCCTGGAGCAAACGGCGTCTACTAAAGGATTCGAAAATCCAACGATTCATGGTGGAATGGGATTGCGCTTCATCACCAAAAGTTGAAACGAATTAGTAGGTACACTATTAATGAGTTAATCCACGTCGAAAATCATAAAAAAATCATCTCACGAATATGTATGTAGTAATCGTATGGCAAAACGTTCTCAACACGTGTCCCATTAAAAATGCTAAATTTTACTGATGCTGATACCATATATTAAGTATCAACCAACAAATATTTTCGCGAGACTTTTGTCTCTTAATTAGGCTGCAGTTAAATCTACACCACAATTGTGTCTTACTTGCATGTATGTATAAATAAAATAAGCTGACCCTACGTCATAGACAGCAAAATTACACTTTAAACCAGTGAAGAACCAGAATGAAGGCAGCACAACGGGCCAATATGCCTAACCACTCTCACCTCTCACCTATGGGCTTTGGTAGGTTTCATAATTCTAAAAAACAAGAAAACATTCAATGAATCAAATTTCACTATAGATTTTTCGGCCTTGAAGAAAGATATCTCCTCCTATGGGTAAGCTTAGAAGAAAACAGCTTAGATATAAGAGAAGATATGAAAACGATCTAAACAGATCCATGTCCGGTTTTGGCATTTCTCTACAACTTGCCGCACAATGTCGTTGGAAAACTCACAATTCTGAATCAAAGAGGCAGATAGACTGTCTTGTGTTAGTTTTAAATCAGGAGTTAAAACGGTTCAATAAAATCAAAAAGATACGAGTATCCCTGATCGTTTTGAATGCCAGATTTTTAGAATGATTTCTTCCATCTGTGCCTCCGGGCTTTATAAGAGAAGATATGACAACGAACTCTAGGGTCTATTATTATATAGTTATATAGTGATATTAACATTTCGGCCTAAAGAGAGAAAGATCTCCTCCAAGGTAGCAAGTTGATACAATACCTTAAGTATTTTTCTTGGAGTGCGCAACTAGTTTAGTTATATCGTATTTATTATGCTTGAAACTCAACACTTTTTGCCATTTCTCATTAATGTTTACTTTAAAGGGTTGAAAAAATTTCGCGAATTATTCGCGTACGTTTTCCTGGGAAGAATTCGCAAATGGCAACTATCTAACTTTAAGATGTTGTAGTTTTTGGATTTCTGGGATTTTCAGCTTTAAGTCTTTCCATATTTGAAGTTGTTTGTCTCTTCACAGGAGTAAACATGACAGTAATCCAGTAATCCATTACACTATTATAAGCACTGCTGTTGCATTAATTACATACATATCGTCTTGCCATCATTTCTACATCGACTTACGGCTGGGTGAAAAGTAACCTCCTTGGGAATGAAAAAAAAAATTTTTTTAAATGTTTTTTTACTTTATTCCCCTTTTAGTTTGATACACTTATTCTAGTGATTTTCCAACTTCTTGATCCCATCCGAAAAGTAATTTTCCGGAAGGTCTGCAAAATACTCCTTTGTGGCGTCGATGATTTCTTCGCAAGAGCTGAATTTTTTATTGATGAGCTATCTTTTGAGGTTTGGGAAGAGACAATAGTCCGAGGGAGCCAAATCGGGCGAATACGGTGTATACGACAGCAATTGGAGCCGTAAGTCATTGATTTTAGTCGTGGTTGCGATGCTCTTGTGCGCCGGTGCATTATCTTGCAAAAACAATTTTTATAATTTTTTTTTGCTTAATTTGAGGCCGTTTTGCAGCGATTTCGGGCTTCAATCGCTCCAATAATGCATAGTAATACTCGCTGTTGATGGTTCTTCCTTTTTTGAGATAGTTTATGACAATCCCAAAAAACCGCCGCCATAACATTTCCGACCCATCGAGCATCCCTCGGCCGCTTCGGAGCACTCGTGCCGGCTTCAATGCATGATAACTTTTTCATATTCAAAATATTGCCCAAAATATGGCGTGTGTGCTCAGTACTAATCTTTGTGGTATCTGCTAGCTCGCGCACCTTCACTTTTCGGTCAGCCAACACCATTTTATGTATTTTTTTTTGACATTGTCCTCTGCAACCGCATCAAAGGGCCTGCCGCTGCGGACTTGATCGGTAGTGGATTTGCGGCCACCAAGAAACTCTCGAAACCAATATTTGGCGGTGCAATCTGACGGAGCATTAGCCCCATAATATTAATCCAACTTTTCTTTTGTTTCCTTCGGCGTTTTGCCTCTCAAAAAATAATGTTTTATGAAAGAACGAAAATCGTTTTTGTCCATATTCAACATGATGCCAAACACGTCAACAACAATCAGCTGTCAAAACAAAACTAAAGATAGTATCGCACTGAAATTTAGCATGTCTGCCAAAGTAGTAGCAGCGCATTCTGGGGGTCAAGGAGGTTATATTTCACCCCCCCCCCCCCCCCCCCCTAGTAACAGCACCTGAATTCATATTACATTTTTTCACGCATTAAGTTCTTGTGAATGTAACTTTATCAGTTTAATAAAAGCCCTATGAAAGTTTCGGTTTTCGTGCTTACAACAACTTCTGAGGAGCAGAATATCAAGATATGTTACATTTTCAATAGGGTGAGGTGAGGAACTCTTTTATAAGATGGTACAGTGAAGAATATCCAAGACAGTGGTAACATTTCATTCTGCCATTATAAAAATAGTATGGTAAGGTAGTAAGGCACGTTCTATGTATTTCATTGTGCGATCATGTGGGGTAATATCCGAAGGATATTAGCTAGCTACACATCGATGACGTACCAAAACTCACTCCATTTTATGGGACGGGACTTGTAAACGGGGCATAGTATTTCTTACATATCCTCACGATACTTAGATATTTCGCAGCATTTCTGTCGGCATCGAATATTTGGTCATTTTGACGTAGGTTGACACACATGCTAAGAATGGAAGCTCTCGGTTTTGACAGTCCAAGTGTCATTTTTGAATCATGGTTGGATGTTTAATTTAAATTTCGTTTTAGTATTGCGTTTGAGGGCAATTAAATTTTATATTGTTACATAATTAGTTACGCTGCTAATATCTAAGATAATAAAATGACAAAAAACAGAGAGTAATATCGTCGGAAAATAAATGTACTGGAAAAGAAGTGACAGACAGACAAGACAATAATTATTAATTATAAACAGTTTCGGTAAAAGAACGGAGTCCTGTGGCATACTAGAATTTATTTTGTGAATTTCGTGAAACCGACCAAGACAACTTGAATTAAACGTTCCGAAAGGTAACTTCCAATCCATTAAAGAAGAGATTCATCTATCCCAAATGCACGAATTTTAACAAAACAACCTGTTACCAAACTCAGTCAAATGCTTTTGAAATATCAAGTAGAACTATCTTCCTTTTTTCCAGAATGCCAGATTGATGTGAAATATACCACCAAGTCACCAGTGGAGCAGTTGTATTACGGTTTGTCAGCATTTCTATGACCTTGGGGAGAAATGACTTAAGTACAATTTGTCCATCTATAAAACGAAAAAAATCCTTAAGAGTAGTATTAATTAAAAAGCTAACACGGTGGTTTTGCCAGCATGAAGGAACATTTCTTCAAAAGAAAGGGAAATATATTGTAGATACCATCTGAACCAGCGAGATTGTGTATACTGAAATAGTTAAGTTCTCTTGCTACTACATTAGTGAGATTGAGTGGGTTTGTCCAATTGAAGTTGACGGAGAAATGGCGCAAACTGGGAAGGTTGAGCTAGCCGAAAATTGTGCACTGTACAATCAAAATTAGTTACTACTTCTAGGATATTGTAGTATTTTGAGGATATAGGAATTCTAATTTGAGGATGGCTGTATCACATTAAGTGAAGATATAGAGGATATAATGACATTATAGTATGATTCATACTGTCTGTGATAATAAATTTACTGCGATAAAGTACCATTATGCAATATTTACAAAAATTGTTTTAAGATAGGCTTTAGTATGTTTTAATCAATACAAATGACTTATCAAACAAAAATTAATCAATCTGGTATTACAGATTATTGAGTAAGATATTGAAGAAAAGGTACGAAAATTGTATGCTCTAATGCTTTGATGATCTACTCCTGACGGTAGCAATTGCTGAGGGTCTTCAAATCTGCATATATGTAAATATATATACAGTAAATCAAATGTTAAGGACGTGACGATACTTGATCTTATGTTAGCAAAGTTAGTATCAATTTCTCCAATGCTGCTTTGCCTGAACTTTGTTTATTTTCGGCGATCATGACCATCGGTCCGGGGCGGTGGGATTATTGACGTTTCATATGCTGTCTGTTTAATGAGTATTAAAACAAACTTAAATTGTAGGAAAACTAGCCGTCGCTTAGAAAAAACATATTTGCTTATAATTTGGCCATACTCAAGCCACGTAAATACAATTTATTATCTACCACCTTTCTTTAGTGTAGCCAAAATCAATGGTTTGGGACAAACCATAAAAAATCGGATTTTGGTATTTTATTCATTCTACGAAGGCTGTAGAATGATGAGTACCGGGATTGGAAGATAGGTGGCGCTACTGAGCCAAAATGTATACCATCATTCGGTATTACCCGCCTGTCAAATGGCAATCTGATGCTTAGTTTTGTTTTGACACCCATTTCAAAACATCGTGTTAATGTTTTTTGGGACCATAGAAAAAGACCAGTATCGCTCCGTGATCCGATTCTTGTTTTTGAGTTTCAAAACCTGCGAGGAAATCAAGTTCATTCTCGTTGTTATGTATTGGATCCATTTACCTTCCCGTACAAACATTAATCATTGGTTCGCAGAGTTTTGCCTTGGCCGCACGTCGGTTATTGAAGAACCGCGCCCAGATGGCCCAAAAACGGTTACCACAGAGGAACCGTGAACAAAATCTATGATCTCGTATTGCCGGACTGCCGAGTGAAAATTCGTGAGTTGGTTGAGAAAGCAGGCATCTCATGTGAACGCGTTAGACATATCCTGCACGCGACTTTGGGCATGAGAAAACTACCGCGTTCGCTCACACCGAAGAATAAGCGCAATCATGAGACCACTTAAAAAACATGCTTGGCCTTGTTAAATCGAAATCCGGAGGAGTTTCTGCGTCGTTACGTTACCGTCGATGAGATATGGATTCATTGGTACATACCAGTGACCAAAGAACAATCGAAACAATGGGTTTTACCCGGTGAACGTGCTCCAAAGAAAGCAAAGACCGTGATGACCATTGCTTTTTGGGACGCGCGAGGTGTGATCCAAATTAACTATTTGGAGAAGAGAAAAACAGTCATAGGAGCTGAAGTATTGTATATGCGAATATATCGAACGCTAACCATTAACATAATTGAATATTTTTTAGTTCAGATATTATAACTTAAGAAAGGTATTTATTACACTAAATACATGTGTGAACCCAGCAGCGGCACGATGCGAAAAAGACCACGTTTTCTAATTCCCATTTGACAGTGACTTTTGACAATCATGAAATTTGAAAAATGATAAGATATCATCATCTCCATCCTACTTATTTTGAGATCCTGTTGAATCATGACCGAAGCGCACTACCTGCTTACGAGATCTTTGAGATCGTCATAGAGCATTCTCTCGCTGCTCAGAAGGTGGCGTAGATATGGTTATGGGTTGAGCGCTTGAAACTGCATCTTCTCTACTGACATCAGCAAAATCTTGCGAAGATGCTGCAGTAGCCAGAAGTCCGGCTGCAATGTACTCGTCCGGAACAGTATATCTCGGTCTCATCTGATTCTGATGCGTTTCCAGATACCGCGATTGGTACGAATTCGATATATTCTCCTTCCCATATGAGATAACACTGTCCCATGTATCCAACGATGCCCTCTGGAGTAATTACGGGAGTAAACTACTTCATTTATTTGGAATTTACCTGTGACATAGTCGGATAGTTTGTCAAGAATGTGCCTATCCGGAACTATTTGTGAAAGGATTGTGCGATGCTGTCTGCCGTGAAGAATTTCTGCAGGTGACTTCCCAGTTTGAGGATTTAGCGTTGTGCGGTAGGTTTCAAGGCATCTTAATAATGCTATGTCAATGTGTTTTTCCTTCTCGATTGCTTTCTTTAGATTGTCCTTGAAGGTGCGAACAAAACGTTCTGCTTCGCCGTTTGATGCTGGATGAAAAGGGGCTGTTTTCAGTGATTGAATTCTATTTTGACAGCAAAAGTTGACAAATTCGTTGCTGGTAAATTGCGATCCCTTGTCGGTCACAATGGCTTCTGGGATACCTTCTAGCGAAAAAATGGTTTGCAACGCTCGAACGGTAGATGAGGTGGTTGTTTGCTGCATCTGCAAAACGAATGGAAATTTTGATAAAGCATCAATGCATACTAACCGCATTTTTCCCAAGAATGGTCCAGCAAAATCCAAATGAACGTGCTGCCAAGGCTTATCTAGATCGGGCTACGTTTTTACTTTTGTCTCGATGTCGGCGTCTATTTGCGGCCACCAACAATGTCTTCGGGCAAGTTGCTTCATCCTGACAACACCCCAATGTCCCTGATGAAGTAACTGTAAGGTTCTCTCCTGCAATGATTTCGGTAAGACTACCCTTGTATGTTTGGCTTCTAAGAGCATAATCCCTCTGTATTACGTCAGTGATGCTTTACGACTGAAGTATGGCTGTAGGTTTTTTTCGCCTAATGGTAATCGCGTAGGCCAACCCTTGGTTACATAGGACATTGTTCTTCGTAATACAGTGTCTAATTTCGTGGCTGCAGTAACCTCTTTGGCTTTGATTGGAAAGTCGTCGATTCGCTCATTTTGATAACTCGATATTTCAAAGCACGACGCTTCGTGTTCATCGAAACTTACATCGGGGCCAATAGGAAGTCTGGATAGAGCGTCCACGTTGGTATGGTTTTTCGTAGGTCGATAACGAATTTGGTATGAATAGCTCATCAGTGTTATGGCCCAACGTTGTAAACGACTAAGGGTTGCTGTCGGAAGACCTTTGTCGGGATTGAAAATGGTGAGAAGTGGCTTGTGATCAGTTAACAATATGAATTTCCGACCAAAGAGATATTGGTGAAATTTGGTGACCCCATATATTATTGCCAAGGCCTCCTTCTCAATTTGAGAGTAGTTCAGTTGATGCTCATTTAACGTTTTCGAAGCGAATGAAATAGGCTGATCGGACCCATCTGTCATGATGTGCGACAAAATAGCTCCAATTCCACGCGACGAAACAACGGCTGTTTGCGTGCTCTTAGTCTGCTTTCCAGGTAAATGGGACGCCTTTTCTGCGCAAGACATTCAATGGAGCTGCAATTTGCGAGAAATTATATTACAATAGTTCACAATAGTTTGAAGGTCCATGAAGGTCTCCAGCTGCTTTAGATAACATGGTTTGGACAACTTATCGATTTCGGCTAGTCCCGAATCCGATGATCGTACTCCCTGGTGGTTGACCACATAGCCCATTGCCCAAGAAGCAGATTGTTGGAAAAACTGACAGTTACACCGATTGATGCATAACCCATTGTCCAGCAGCCGCTGTAAAACTTCTTCCTGATGTGTATTTCTTGCAACAAGGATGTCGTCTAAATATATTGCGCAATCAGTTCCATTCAAAATCATATCAGAGTTCGCTGATAAATAGCAGGAGCGCTTGCAATACCGAATGGGAGGCGTTGGTATTGGAAAAGTCCAAATGGTGTGTTGACGACAGCAAGAGGTTTCGCTCTGCATCCAACTCTTATTGTAAGTATGCGTTGGACATATTGATTTTGCTAAATAATCTCCCATTCGGAAGCTTGTGAAAAAGTTCTTCGGGTCGAGGGATCGGATATTGATCTACCTCCAGCTGATGGTGAAGTGTGACTTTAAAATCCCCACATATTCTTAGATTGTTGTTACGCTTTGTAACTACTACAATGGGGGCTGCCCACTGGCTGAAGCGCCAGTTTCCTGCTTCTTCGAGACGCTTTGCTTCTGCCTCGAATGCTTCCAATTGGAAAAAACGGCATTGGCCTGGCTTTAAAAAACTTAGGTCTGGCGTTTGGTTTTAAGTACAGGTGTACTTTATAGGAAGTACAACAGCCTAAGTTAACCGCAAATAGATCGGGATAAGTCAAGAGCAGTTTGTCTATTTCCGATGTTGGTGGTGTCGCGTGCTGTGTCTCTTTACAGGCAGGTTTCAGCATACGAGTTTTGTGGTTACTGGTTGAGAAGGATACCTCGAAACCAAATTTTTTAGCCCAACTAAGTCCGTAAATGTTGTCAGTGTCGGGTGTATTATCTATCAGTACGGGAAGTATATGAGATTCACCATTAAATTTGACAGTCATCGTGGTTTCAACGAAAATCGGTATTGCGTTACCACCAAACGCTTTCAAGCTACACGAAGGTGTATGGTACTCCAGGCAATTAAGTTGTTAAAAACCAGGCAACCCTCGCTCCTGTGTCCAATAAAAACTCCATCTTCACATTATTTACCATCATATCGATCAACAGCTTATTACTTTCTTCTCGTAAAGTTTTAACAGATAAAATGTGTTCTATGTTATAAACATGCTCACCTTTATTGTTGGGATGATGACGATACGGCTTCCTTTTATTGGCACCCAAGCAAACTAGGGCAATGTGTCCAATGATGACGAACATTATGATGAACATTACACCCCGAGCAAGACTGCATTTTTGTTTTGCTTATATTTATAACATTATGCTTTTTCCCACGCCTTTTTGCACTTATTTGATTGATTTCATTGTTCGCTGGTTCTTGTCTCATCGTTTGTAAAGATTTCTGAGTAGCTTCGTAGGCTTCTGCGATCAACATCACATCCGGCAGCGACGCATTAGGCTTTTGTAGTGTAGCGGTTCGCACACTATCATGCGTCGTATGTAAAACAATGACGTCACTGATCATATCGTCAACAAATTCACTAGAGCAGTCCTTGCGGAACTGAAAATGCAATTGAATTGACAATGACGTTAAAAGGCACGGGAATCCGCAATTCAGTCAGAGTAGTTTTGATTCGCTTGCATTCTGCACTTAAAAAAATCATGACGAGCTGTGCATACGTGAACCTTCGACAAAAAATGCTCTGAGAGTTTTTGTGTGATGTCGTCATACTCTCGGCTGGCTAGTTTACTTAAACCAAATAATTTTTGTAGGAGTTCATAAAAGATAAGCCCTTTTCTTTTGCATTTTTCCTTGTCAAATGGCTGAAATGGAGGAATATGGGTTGATTCCCTTTATCCACAAACTGTTTTTGTTGTGCCAAGATATTGTTCATAAAATCTTGCTGAGATTTTAGAAGTTTTGTGACAACATCCAAGATGTTAGTATCGGTCATTTTGGCGGAACAATATTTAAATATGTATGCAGGAAACGTTTGCTGGGTTCAAACCACGCGAATTCGTGGTTATCAGCACACTCGTGGCTTCGCAATTCTCGTCGCCAATGAAGTATATGCGAATATATCGAACGCTAACCATTAACATAAATGTATATTTATTAATTCAGATATTATTACTTAAGAAAGATACTTATTACACTAATTATTAGAAGAGGAATACATGTGTGAACCTAGCAGCGGTACGATGCGAAAAAGACCACGTTTTCTAATTCCCACTTTAACAGTGACTTTTGACAATCATGAGATTTGACAAACTGATGAGTTGACTGCGTTCCAACGGAGTACGTTGTCATACATATCAGGAGCAAACTACGTCGATTTATTGGTTGCGTTGTCATCTCTTCTCCGGGTATTCATCAAACAGCCCTCGTAATTATTTTGCGATGACCATAATACATAACACCCCTTCAAACCTTTTACCGTAATACCCATCTCACTACAAATATTCCTCTGCCGAGCTCTTTAGTCATTATTAGTTGAAAACTCTCCCTAATTTTCTTCGCCCGCGATGTATACTGAGTGCACTAAAATCTCGTGAGCGCGCACTAATCATATAATTGAAAAGGCTACCACTGCCTGCCAAAGTCGCAAGTCACATTTTCATGATGTTACTATTTCAGTCTGTAGCAAATTTGAAGCGACCCTATGCACCGACATTCACCCATTTACACTTACATATGGTATATGCGTAGGTCCAAGAATTTATCTATACAAACACGGTCGAACATGACAATAACGCTACCCTTTTCTTAATTTGGCTTCACTCAGATATTCAAAACTCTCCCGTTATAAAAAAAAAGCTTCTTAAAGGATAACAATTCGTGCTAACCGATATTCTATGGCATACTAATTGTATAACCTAAAATCATTATTGCTCGTGGCGGAAGAGAAAGTTCAAGAAAAATTTGTTTTTTTGTTTTATGCAAGTTTAAAAGTTTGCCTTAAGACACTTTAAGGAACCCAAATACGAGGGTCGTTCGCTTGGCAAAAATTTATTCTTGACACATACTCAGAAAAATATGCGAAAACATATGCTTCATGCGACAAATATCCAAATACAAATCCAAATTAAACATCCCTAAGATAGCCTAGAGTACAAACCATCTTTTCTTGTAGTCACCATGCGAACACCGTTGTGTTTGTGTACATACAAATGTTTACATATTATCACCTCCGAATGTTATATTTGACTGTAGTCCTGGTATTGCGGCAAACACCTCACCGACGACAATGATGATGGAACGAAAAGAATCTCTAGAATTAGAACACTCGTGCTTTTAGGTGATGTCTCGCAGCTACTCAACTACCAAGCTATACAACGCTACCGTTGACTTTTTGCCTTTTTTTCCAGTCAAGCCACTCAAAAAGCACACACAATCCTCGACCTGCCTGAGCAAGAACCAACACCGGCTTCCCTATATCTACGAGTACATACGGGATACATTGCATTAGCGTGTGAAGACGACTGACAGCTCCAGGCAAATGAAAGACAAATATTCGTTCTAGCAGAGTTTCTAGAATGAAGACGGTGGTGTCGGAGTAGCAAATATTTGCGAAAAGCCACTAACGACATTCCCAAAATTTAACCTCCTCCTTAAAGTGCACTGTGGGAACAGGAAAAAGGATTTCCTCCGAAAAAAAAACCAAAAGCTAAAAAAAATACAACCAAAATAAAATACAAATACGAGTACAAACTGGGGGATGGAAATCTAAAGCAAAACGGGAACTTATTCATCAAAAGCCCGAAAAATTGGGATTCGGTCTTTGGTATGAGGCCAGGATAGGATTATTTGTAAGATTTGGGGTAAAAATCAGTGCATGATTTTAACCGTTGAAGCACATGGGATGTGTGATTTGTAGATTCCTATAATAGTAAAATGGGAAAAAAGGTTTTTTCCGTACGCGGGATCTGGCGTCTGTCTGTGCCGCCATCACCACCACCGCCGCCGGTTCCTATTTGATAACACACCGGATGTGACTTATACAACTCGGTACGTGGGAAAAGTGAATGAAAGTTTGAAGCTTTACGGATACGACTTGGAATACGAGTATGCTCGTATGTTCGAGGTAACAATTCGACAAGCAATTGTTCAAATCCGGAGGAGATACGAATATGCTCAATTTTCGGTACGTGCTGGTTATACGGCAACCTTATCTTTGTCATGCTGTGAATGATGGCAACGGATTGAAACTGTTTGCATGATTTAAATTAGATTCAAGTCTTATTGACTTAAATTCAATGGAAAAAGGAGTAAATGGCTTTTGCCATCGGATACAGGAAAGTACTAGAAGGGAGTGTTTCTTGCGCACTGCTACTTACAGGCAATTAATGAAATTAATAAGATGGGAATATGATTTTTCATTTGTTAGAGCTTGGAAAATTTATGTGAAACATTGGTTCAGAAAATTCGATTGATAATTTACTTTTTAAAAAATTTGACCATGCGTTTTCAAAAAGAAACACTGTAGAATTGCCTCACTCGCGGGCGTATGGTAAATTAGGTTGATTAGAACTATTGTGATTTTATGAAACTGAAATTTTTGCTAATTACGACGAATTTGTATATTTTCCATTAGACGCCCTAGTCGAAAAAATGTTTTCGTTGATCAACATTACACCAGTGTTTGCAAAAATATACTGTGTCCTAATTACTGAAAATTAAATATTTTGTACTTAATTAATCGTAGTAGTTGTGTTATTTAGGACCTTTTGTCCTTCGTTTCATTTCAAAAGCAAACCCATCTCTCATTTATATTGGGTATATAATTTAATTCGTGGTGTTTTTTTTTAAAAAATTTGAACGTTTATTTAAGAAAATCATGTACAATAGTATTATTCAAAGTATTGCCCATCTGAAGCTATGACTTTTTCCCATCTTTCTGGCAATTTGTGGATCCCATCCCAAAAAAATTGCGCCGGCTTGGCAGCCAATAATGAATCAAGCCAATTTTTGATATTCTGATGTGATGATGTGAACCATATTTCAGTGAGGGCGTTTTGCATCGACCGGAAAAAATGGTAGTCAGAAGGGGCAAGGTCTTGGCTATAAGGCGGGTGGGGTAAGACTTCCCATCCACTGTTTTTTAAATAGTTCTTAACCGGAATAGCAACGTGGGGCCGAGCCTTGTCATGATGGAAAATTATTGCCGTGTGTCTGGTCGAATCTTCCGGCGTTTTTCAGCTACTGCTCTCTTCAAACGCATTAATTGTGTTCGGTAGCATTGTCCATTGATGGTTTTACTTAGTTTCAGCAGCTCATAATACAGCACACCCATCTAATTCCACCAAATACAGAGCAATACCTTCACGCCATGGATATTCGGCTTTGCCGTTGATTTGGCTGGTTGGCCGGGTTTCACATATGATTTTTTGCGCTTGGGGTCGTTGTAATGGATCCATTTTTCATCACCAGTAACAATCCGATGCAAAAATGACTTCTTTTTGTGGCGTTCCAGCAGCATTTCGGACATGCAAAACCGTCTTTCGACGTCTCTCAGCTTGAGTTCATGTGGAACCCAATTTCCTTGCTTTTGAATATATCCAGCTGCTTTTAAACGTTTTGAAATGGCTGCTTGAGTGACACGCAAAGATTCTGCGAGTTCTTCTTGTGCTTAGCAACAATCTTCATAGAGTAATGCTTCCAGTTCTTCATCTTCAAACTTTTTTGGCTGCCCAGCACGTTCATCGTCTTCCAATCAAAAATCACCACTTTTAAATCGTGCAAACCACTTTTGGCACGTTCGCTCAGCTAGTACATGTTCACCATAAACTTCCACCAAAATACGATGACTTTCGGCAGCAGTTTTATTCCTGAAGAAGAACTCCACGCAAAAACAATTTTTCAGGCACAAAGTTCGACATGTTTGAGTGAAAAAAATTATTGTTGTTTTCGCTTCAAATGATTGACATATACTGAAATGACGTACAATGACAGTAGTTATCCAGCGCATGTTTCAATGGAATAATAACAATTAAATAATACAATCTCTTAGCAAACCGCACGAATTAAGTTATAGATCCAATATTTTAGCAATTCTTGACAAGTCATTCACCTTATCATGGTGCTGAAACTAAAGTTAAGTATTCAGGAATTCATATTCAAATTTCATAGAGGCGAAGAAGGCCGCATTCTTTAAGATAAAAAAAGAACCTGAGGTTAGCTTTTGAAAAAAAGGAAACACGTAGCGAATGCTTAAGTTTATCGCGCGAACTTGCTTATCTCATTCGTTTGTCGTATTGCATTTCTTTAAATCATCGAGTTCATTCATCCCAAACAAGTGGTATCCAAACCCGACTTCTCGCGTAGGCTGAACTCGGGAAAAAGCTCTAACTAAAGTCGCTCACTCACGCTGAATTATCCTCGGCAGACAATTAGTTTATTATTATTAGTTTTTATTATAAGTTTTTATTAATATTCAAATTAAAGAGTTAACAAATACATATGCACTACCCGCAAAGCATAAGCTTATCTGCAGGAGATCAAACTGTAAAATATTTAAATTTTAACTTTAAGTTTAAATAATAACATTGCTTATGTGAATTCAAAAAGATGTAAGAAAACAAAATTAATTAATTAATTTATCAAAACTAAAATACAATACTATTGATTTATGAAAGCAAAAATTTCCTAATCTCTTTTTTACTTTTTTTTGGAATTAATAATGCTTATTAGTATCAAGGGAAAATTATTTAAAACGTGGGGGATCATGTTGTTGAGTTGTCGCTTGCCATAAACATTCTTGAACCTAGGTGATTGCTGCATACCTCTAACATTTCGCCTAGTATTTATTTGATGTAAAATTGGTTTCAGGAATCTTTCATCTCTGCCATACTCGATTACAGTCACCATCTTGAAGATTTGCTCTACAGTAAGAACTTTGAAATCATCCTCGTCCCGCCTCACACCTCGCTGCATTTCTTTTGGTATATTTGCTTGCAGCTTTTGCAATTTATATAAATGGTAATTTGCTGCACTTCCCCAGGCCATTGTACCATAGCTTAGTTTGGATTCCACTAATGCGTAATATACTTTTTTAAGCACTGTAATAGTTGAGCATTTCTTCAGATATACCATCGCGAAAAGTGCTTTTTTCATATCTGACCTAAGCCTCTGAACATGGTTTTCCCAACGAAAGTGACTGTCGATTACAATTCCAAGATATTTGTATACTTCCATAACTTCTATTTGCTCAGTTTTCGCATGCGGACACTTGAGGTTCCGAAAATGAATTGTAGGTTTTGTTGGTCTACCGCGTGTTCCCCTAATTTGCATGAGCTTAGTTTTCTTTGCGTTTATTACAAGCCCCATGTCATGACACCACTTTGTAGCTTCCTCGAAATCATCCTACATTATCCTCATAGCTGTTTCGAAGCATGCATGCTGCACTTCAATAAAATTGCAATATCATCGGCATATGCGAATTAAATACTACTCTTAAAGATTTTAAGAAGTTCGTTCGTGTACAGGATAAATAATACGGGCTATTTTCACTTTAAAACCTCTGTTTTTTAAATAATTGCATGGCCAATCTGCAAAGACCACTCTTATTCCAGCACCATTCAGGATGTCCATTAGTTTACGGTGATTCAAAGTATCGAATGCCTTGCTAAAGTCGATGAACATTACCATTACGTGATGATTTAAATTCAGACTATGATTGATTAAATTTGCAAGTTCACCAAGTAGTTTTCCTGTGCTTTTATTCTTTTGAAACCCGAACTGGTTCTTCGCTATGTATTACTCCTTGTCTAGAAACCTCCAAAGTCTTCTTGTTACAATTTCTTCAAGACATTTTTCAACTATTGTTAATATAGAGATATCCCTATAGTTCTCTAAAGCCCTCTTTTACCACATATGTATATTGGTCTTACAATTGCCGTCTTAAGAATAGTCGGAATTTAACGCTCAGATAGACACCTATTAACGATTTTGCTTAAAACTGGGGCGAAAATGTTTGCATTATTTTTTAGGTCGCATGCCCTTATGCCATCTGCACCTGGAGATTTTTTTATTTTGATAGATTGCAGGATCATTTACATTTTGGCTTCATTGGTTTCCTCCACAAATATCAAGTTGGGAGTAGTCGTACATATATGATTCGAAGTTTTAATGCTGCAGTCGTGAATAATTTTAGAATTTGTTTGCTATACCCGTTAGCACATTCATTAGCTAATGTATTGACATTTTTATTTGAGCCACAATGTTATTTTAATGAACTCGTCCAAATTGGTTTTTCTTCTTCCCATAAGATTTGTTCAGTCTATTATTTTTCCATCTCCGGTATAGTCTGTTTCTTTCTTTGCATTTCACTGCAAGTCCATTTGATATCCATGGCTTATGGTTTTTACGTCTTCTCTTATTTGTTTTTAAGGTTGCGTTTGCATAGATCTCGTTCATTTTTTCTACAAATTTCTCATACGCTCCTTCTACATCCGCACAGCTTTCAATAATTGACCAATCAGTTAAGGAGATCAGATTGTTAACAATTGCACTTTTTAGACTATCCACACGTTCCTTAGAGTTTTCTACTGGAGGTTTGTTTTTAAAGGTCCCAAATACTACGGTATAATGATCCTATAAATCAATCTCCACTACTCCAGATAAAATTATATTTTTATGCATTTTGACTATGATGTGGTCTATTAGAGTAGAGGTTCCTTTTTGCAAATCCACTCGAGTATTGCTATTTATAATATTTGTAATCCCTTTGGATGCGAGTGCTTCTAAATAATTCTTTACATAGGAGTTTGTTTCATTACGAATGTTTATATTTATATCACCCATCAGTATTACCTCCTCGCCACACGCAACATTTTTCTCAAGTTCAGTGATAGATGAATTTATACTAAAACCTGGTGATCTGTAGATTGCAGTTATTTGTTTTTTTTTTCTAAATGAATCTGTTACTTTCACAGATATACTTTCATATGCATAGATCATTAAAGGTACTCGTTCATAAGTCATATCAATTTTAAGAAACATCATAATCCCTCCGGCCCTTGATTGTTTTCGGTTTATGAATTCCGGTTTCTGAAAACCTTCGATCTTAAAGAATTCATTTTCTTCATCCTCAACGTTTGTTTCAACCAAAAACAATGACACTTACATAATTGACTAATTTATTAATATTGCAGACAAAATTATCCCAGTTTTTGCGAAGTGATCTTATGTTTTCTCGAGTTCAGCGCGGAATTTGTGCGAGCTGATGGTGTCGCTAAAACCGGTAAAGTTTAAATTACACCACCCTTTGTTCGTCGAGTTGAGCGCAGGCTCAATTACTTACTTACTTACTTTAGTAGCACTACAGTCCTGGGTGGACCAGGGCATCAGCTAACATGCTTTTCCAACTAGCGCGATCTTTTTCCAGCTGCATCCAGTTGCACACACGAAGTTCGCGAACGTTCTCTTCTTCCACTTTTGTTCTTCACATAAGATGCCTGCACAATCGAATTCCGCTCAGTATAAATTGTCAGTTAAAGGATTAACTGGTCTCTGTGCTTGCTGTGTTATTTTAGGGCTTTGAAAATGGAGTTGGCGGTTGTGTGTTGTGTTGCGATCGTTGAAGCGTATAATGAATACTTCGATTAGTGCCAGAAGCGTCACAAGCTCCTCGATTTGATTTCTGGCTACTCGTTTTAAGTGGACTTTACTCCCGCTTCCCATAAACCACCGAAATGTGGAATAGCTCGGGGAATGAAATTCCACTTTGTCCTATCTTTGGCCAGAACCTCGGCTATGTTATTCCAGTCTAACTTGGCTTTTCGCAGCTCCTTTTGCAGCTCTCTATCTTCTTTGATGAAATTTATGCCGCAATCGCTAAATATATTAGTTGAGAACTATGCCTCTCTGCAGAAAACCACTAAGAACGCTTGATTTATAATATTGCTTACTATTTCTATATGCCCTGCCTTTATTAACATGCATATAAAAATCGCAAAGTACCCTTCGAGCTCTTGAGCACTGCGTCCACTCGTTGTCTTTACATCGATTGGCCCAGCGTAATCTACTTTAGCTGATTTGAATGGCCTTGGTATATTTGTTTGTGCAGCTAGTAGGTTACCCATGAGTGGAGTAATGGCTTTTGCTCTAAACCTTAAACATATGACGCACTCATGAATGTGTTTCCTTACCGCATTTTTCGGGCCAAATATCCAGAAGCGTTGACGAACGTATTTTACAACCTTTTGGTTTCCTCCGTGTTAAGGACTTGGCTCTACAAGTATTTGGTGTTTTTTGTCAAATAAAACCATGGCATTGCCAAGTATACCACAAACTATTAAAATGTCCTCATCATCTTTACATGGGTTGAGAGTGGCATACCCCTTTGCCTTTTCTTTACCTTATTCACTAAACATTTGATTTGGACAACACAATACGCCTTAATGTTTCTTTAAGTTCCATTGATAAGAGCTCATCCTTTTCCCTTGAATTATGTTGTTTCAGCTTTCAAAAAAGCAAGCAGTATGTGACGACTCGACATACTTTTGACAGTGTTGAATATCTTTCCAACAGCTCATCTATTAAACTTCTCCTTTCTTCTGAAGAGTGATCTACGGTTGCTGATCTAGCTTCCTGTTGAGTCTCTAATCCCTGTGGTTGCTCTGGAAAAATTGGTTTCCATTGTGTCCTTTTTACCACAATTCGTAACAGACGATTGTTGACGGAAGTTTATACGAGACGCTAAGTCCGCTGAATTAAATTCAGACAGAACGTGTCCCCACTTCATGTCGTTGCTAAGCTTTTCAATTTTGGACACTTGATTGCAAATGAAAGTCTTCGATCTTGCAGGCGGTACTTTCATCTTGCACAGTGTAATGACCGAATCCGTTCAGGTCCCGGTGTTGATTGTTTCCATTTTTAAAGCAAACGTGATCGCGTGCAGTAGTTTGGCCACCTTGCCACCAATTGTGGCACCTTTATTTTCGACAAAAAGCAGGTACATGTGTGTATTGCCTTTCTCATCTAACACCCGGAGATAAAATGCCGCTGTATAAGCCTTCTCCAATGAGTCACTGAATCGATGGAGTTTCGCCTTCGACAGTGCTGACAGATTTCTGTTACAAAATGGACCACTCCTGCCTTATATCAGATAGAATTGCCTTCTCCTATTCTAAACCTAGTCCCATAGGATCATATAATCTGACAATAGATGACAGCAACAACGTGATGACTTCTGCCTTGTGATTTTTAGTTACTTCCAGTGTAAAGCATTCCGAAGATGGCTACAATTTGATACCCAGCATTTTGACGTTGCTCTTCTCATAGGACGGAACGGTGAACTCAACATTCCTCTGACTTAATGGGACACAATGGAGGACTTCCTTATTGTTGCTGGCATATTTACGGAGATAGAACCCATCAGCATATTTATTTTTGTCAAATGGATAAATACCAGTCCATTTAAATCCATTTATTGCGATTTGTGCCGTTTGGACTTTTAGGTAGAGCTTCGAAAAAAGCTCAATAACATCAACATCAATATTTTTCGGCCTTGCTCTCGCATAAATCGCCTAATGTCGTCGTTATAATACGTCTTTAGAGGTCCCATAAATACAAAATAAATTGTGAAAGTGTTGACTCGCATCAAAAGTTGTGCTCAGTACTCAACTCGAGAAATTTGCAGTTTTTCACCCATGACCTACCAACGTCAAGGTCATTTAAAGAAATTTTGTATAGGCTTGAAGATTTAGCCACCGAAGAACTTAAAAATGAACTTGTAACACTCTGAACTAAAAAAATCAAAAAACAACATAAACGCTTTGTTGATGAGTTCTATTTAGTTTTTCTTGAAATCGGATCAATATGACTAGGAGAGCTAAAAAAAAAGATCTGTGTTCAAAATCCAAGTAAAATGGAATTTCGCAAGAAGACAGCAAAATCGAATTACGCAGTGTTATAACTGCAATATGTATGAACATGGTGAGAAAAACTGTCATATCAAGACCTATTGCGCTATTTGCTACGACTGCCACAAAGCTAATAGCTAATGCAACAGAACACATAAATCGACTGGTCTTTTCCCTTGAAATGAGGGAAAAGCTTTCAGCCAAAAACAAAACTATACTTGTGAAAAAACCATACCCAATTTACGAAACCAACATCATGGATTTTCCCTCACTTCCACACCATCGTAATGCCACAGTTAATGCTGAAGCTAAATACAGCCTCATCACATCAAATGTATGGACCAAGCCTCCCAACAACAATGGTGTTAACAGCAACGAACAGCTTTTGTCTTTGGAAGAGATAAACGCACTTACTGCAGAAATGATCACCTTGTTGGGAAATTGTAAGACAAAGGTGGATCAATTTAATACCATCACTCAATTTACAGTTAAGTATTTATGTATATACATCTAAGAAATGAATCTAGGTAGCTTAAATATAATATGTTGGAATGCTAAAAGCATACGAAGTAAACAAATTGGATTGATCCCGGAATGTATTCAGAAAATTAATAAT
Source organism: Volucella inanis (assembly GCA_907269105.1). Taxonomy (NCBI): domain Eukaryota; kingdom Metazoa; phylum Arthropoda; class Insecta; order Diptera; family Syrphidae; genus Volucella; species Volucella inanis. The sequence continues at coordinate 144,330,680 of OU026153.1, forward strand.
ACAAGTTTATTCATCTAAATCTATACTGTCCCCTCTAAAGTAATCCCCATCGACTGCAACACACTAATATCAGCGCTTGATCCAATCAAGCGTATATTCCGTTTTCGGTATGCCCATCAGTGCTTCATGCGATTTATCCATTTTTTCCTCTCGGCTGCTGAAACACGTTCCCCGTAGTTGTTTTTTAACTCGATTGAACAGAAAGAAGTCACACTGAGCCAAGTCAGGTGAATTCGGTTGCTGTTGGATGCTATTTCTTGCATTTTTCGTCAAAAAATTACGAATAATGATGGCACTGTGCGACGGTGCGTTATCATGGTGAAAAATCCACGAGTTTTCTGCCCACAATAACGCCCAAATAATACTCTTTGTTTACTGTCCGGCCTTCTGGCAAAAATTCATGATGCACTACACTGTTGCAATCCCTGAAAACCTTGAGCATTGCCTTCTTTTTTGACTGAAAAGGACGTGGTTTTTTTGGTCTCGGCTCATTTGGTAAACGTCATCCACTTGCCTGATGTCTGGATTGCGTGTCGTACTCATAAACCCACGTCTCGTCTCTAGTAATGATCCTTTCGATGAATGTGGGATCTGATTCAGCCTCGCAAACTATCTCTTTTGCGACGTCAACATGGTCTCTTTTTTGTATGAAATTGAGGTCTTTTGGCACCAACTCTGCTGCTATACAACGGAAACCCAAATCATTAACCAAAATGTCTTAAACGGATCCATAGGCAATGTTCAAGTCAATGGTTAAATTGCTGTTTTGACCAACATTTCTTTTATCAATGTTTTCATCGGTTTTCGATCTCGATGGTCTGCCACTGCATTCATAATTTTCGAGAATCGTTGCCGAAACACTTTTCCAACATTTCAAACGTTCGCTCACCATTAAATCCGTTTTTTACGCAAAATTCAATACAAGTTCGTTGTTGCAACTTGAAATCCATTTCTAAAATTGTAAAAAATCGCCAATACACACAGAGATAGATGTACTCTTGGCTACGTAACTTTTGCAAATGTCAAGCTATGACGCTAAGGTTTAGAGAGAACGTCAACAACAGATGTACCAACCTAACAAAAAAACAGAACTCAAATCGGAACAATGGAAGCGCCACAAGGTGGTTATTCCGTTTTTTTATCAAGATGGTATAGATGTGGTGGCGGTGTTGCCGTGGTAATAAAACATTTGCTACAACATAAATTACTACCTATCTCAAGTACGAAATTAGTTGAAACAGTTGGTGTCAAAGTTCCCTTTGTTAATGGGCTCTCATTGAAAATTTGAAGTGCTTATTTTCCGGGCGGATCAACATCACCGCAATAACGTGCGGAGCTTCACAATGATTACTAAGGCTTAATCATACTAATGATTTATTTGTAATCGGTGGTGATTTTAACAGCAGACATAGGCGTTGAGATTGTCTTCGGGCTAATACGTGGGGTAATATCCTTGCAAATTGAAGCTCAAGACGTTAATTTGAAATACTTTACCCACCAATTTTTTCTTACATCTCATCGTGTAGGAACAGGAATCCTTCAACTTTAGTTTTATTTTTAACAAATATACCTGATCTTTTTACCAAGCCTAAAACTCTTAATCAACTTAGTTCCGACCATCTACATGTTCAATTTTTCCAGTTCCTTGCACAAACCAATTTTTTGATATCAAAAATGCTAACTGGAAGTTATTCAGAAGGCTAATGCGGGCAAAACTGGAAAACACTTTAGACCAAAATACAAGTCAATATTTAGTTAATCGCATGATTGAAAGCATTGATCAGTCAGTTCCAAAAAAAATGGTTCTAAGACATAAATCATTTATCCTTCCGCCATATATTTGTGACATAATTAAGATAACAAATACTTGTAGATAGAAACGACTTATATCCCACCGAATATAAAAAAAATAAATCTTTACTAAAATATGCAATCACAAATTTTAGAAATCAATCATGGATAACCAATCATGGTTAGAGAAAGGTAGCAAACCATACTCGAACAATGTTAAAATAATTAAAATGAAACACACATATGTACGTTTCTCCACTTAAGTTTGGGAACTCTTGATTGGAAAAAGCTAACACTTCAACAGATAATTTTGCAAATAATCATTTAAATTCTAGTCATGTTATCCCAGCCACGCACATAACATCCTCCGTTGAGCAATCAGTAAACTTCTTTAGGTCACACCCACTGATAAGAAATTATATTTACATTTTATATTTCTAACATTGTATTATAAACATTTCCTAATTGTGTTATAACAATTTTAATGGCTATAGCACTTTACGTGGCTGTGGCGAATGATTCATAAATTCAGTTTAACAACATATTTGTGTATAACATATGTGGAGTAGATACAAAAGATAAAAATGTAATCCAAATTCAATTCAATATTATTAAGTACAAAAAGAAAAAAGAACTATGTCATACGTTTTAATAATATTTGTTAATTTTGGTTAATTAATAAACTGACTGCAGAACTATCCATATTAAAAAGCCGTATCTTTACCTTTTTTAGAAATATAGTTGGTGGAATAGTTGTTGTTATTTCAAGCGGTAGCTTATTAAAAAGTCTGGGTGCTGTCCCAATAAAAGATCTCTGAAAATGCGTTTTTTTAGCTGCCGGGATTTTTACAAGCCCCATATTATTATTAACTCTCAATCCGTAAATATTTGAGCTTCTAAGAGTTGAGCTGTAACCACTTCGCAAAAAGAATACCTTAAGCACTTTAAAGATATAAAGATGATTTAGTTGAAATACTCTAAGATTACAAAAAAGGGGCCAACTTGCTGTAAATCTGTTTACCCTACAAATTATTCTCATTAATTGCTTTTAAGCTATGTGAAGTATTTTTGTTGTTGAGTTGTAAGCACCTCCCCAACTTGTAATCCCATATTGTAGTTTGGAGTGTGCAAGTTCATAGCAAAATCCTTTTTGAACAATTTGGTTTGAGTAAGTACATTTTACGAGTAACAGCTAACATACATATATTTTTTTAATACCTCCATATGTTTTTTTCCATTTTAAATTCCTGTCAATTAAGACTGCCAAAAATTTAAAACTATCTACATTTTCAATTTCAAAACAACTAGAACTACAAGCACATTCTTGTGAAAAATTAGGTTTTCCACAAGTATGAACAGATAAAGACAGCTTTTTACATGCAGTGGAATGAAACGAGATAAGACAGTCATTACGACAAAGAACTTTTAAGTTGAAAGACAATAATTTTGTTTTTTTCACCAATTAACAGTTCATACTTGGCAAACCATTGTCGTAGTATAGGGTTTTCTAATAACGACTTGACAACTTTTTTTTAAATAAAAGGCAAACCATTTGAGATATTTCATAAACTTTATTATTGGCTTGAAGTACAGTCAAAACATTTATGAATGGAACTCGACTTCGTTCATATGGTCACCGCGGGCACGTTTGCAGCGGTCGATTCGTTGGACCCAATTTTCAACGACTCGGCCACACATTTCGACCGAAACAGTCGCTATTTCGCGTTCAATGTTGGCTCTGAGCTCTTCCAACGTCGTCGGCGTGTTGGCATAAACCAGTGACTTAAAGTAGCCCCACAGAAAAAGGTCAAGCGGCCAATGGACTGGCCCATGTCTTGAGATAACACGCTCACCATACTTTCTCTTCAATAGATCGATTGTAGCGTATGCTGTGTGGCTTGTGGCACCATCCTGTTGAAACCACATGTCATTCAAGTCCACATCTTCCAATTGGGGTCAAAAATAATCGGTGATCATCGCTATTAACGCTGACCATTCAAAGTAACGTGAGGATCGTTATCGCCGCCGGCATGCAAACAGGTTTGCTTACAGTTATTTTTTGTGGATGAAGTGGTGATTCATGAAAGACATGTGGGTTTTCAACCGACCAATAACGCATATTTTGCTTATTGACGAACCCATTGGGCCAAAAATGAGCTTCGTCACTGAAGATGATTTTGCGATGAAATTCATCATCTTGGCGCATCTTTCATTCAAATGGTCCATCGGCTTCAATTCTTGAGTCAACTTGATCTTGTATGGGTGTAAACTAAGATCCTTACGCAAAATACGCCATAATGTGGTCTGAGCGATGCCCAATTCTTGAGAACGTCGTGGAATTGACTGATTTGGATCGTTTGCTACGGACGTCTGAACGGCAGCGATATTTTCGACACTTCGACCAACCCGTTGTCTCACTGACAAGGCAATATCACACAACGAATATGTAGACTCAAATTTTTGCACTAAACTTGTTATTGCCTGTCTACAAGGGCGAGAATTACGACCGAAAATTGGGGTTAACGCTCCTAAAGTTGCAGTTACCGACTCCGAATATCTGTAGAAAATTTTAATAATTTGCAGACGTTGCTCGTTAGTGTACCTTACCATGATGAAAATGTTGAGTTTACTGAATAAATTGACAGTTTGATGGTTAGTGAAAGAGTGCGTTCACAAATTAAATTCAAAGTTGTCAAGTCCCTATTGGAAAACCCTATATATGTGTATCATTAAGGATCTTTATTGATAAGTTAGTTGAACTGTCATTTGTATAGGACATTACAAAATCATCAGTAAATGCTGTGATATGACTGTTAAGATATTGGGAAAGTCAGGAATTGATATAATTTAGAAATAGTATGGGGCCCAGGATTGATCCTTGAGGCACTCCAATACATGTTTCTAATTCTGTACTGTTCACGTTTTTCAATTTAACCAGCTAAATAGGAAGTAAACCAATCTTGAATTACTCCTCTCAGTCCAGCTTTGTAAAATTTGTCCAAGAATATCTTATGGTTAAGCATGTCAAAATCCTTTGTCATATATATAAAAAGGACTGAGGGATTAACATTTGTGTTGAAGCGTTCATTGATCTCATTACAGTTTAAAGAACGCATATTCGGTTGACTTGCCTTCTCGAAATCCAAACTGATCATTGCAGAAATAGTTGTTTTTATTAAGAAAGATACTAGACGAACTTTCATTAATTTTTCAAATACTTTAGAAAATGTAGGCAGTATCGATATTGGCCTATATTCAGAAACTAAGTTTCTGTAACCTTTTTTATATAAAGGAATTACTTCAGCAGATGGATGACAAGAAAAGATGACATAGTACATCAACGACATATAGCGATGTACGCTTTAAAAGACAGTTAGTCAGAAGTACTGGAGTTTTTGTTGTTCAGTTGCTTAATTTGCTTATGAATTTCCATACCTCTGAATGGCGTGAAAGAAAAAGTTCTGTTTTCTAATTTGTCATCAACTACGTCTGCATTCGGATTGCAGCTACAATTATTGAAGCAAAAAACTTGTTGAAATGGTTGGCAATAACCAACTGATCAATTACCATTTCACCTCCAACGTCTATTTTGTATAAAGATGAATCCTTAGCTTCCGACTTACTAAGAATATTATTTATAACTTTCCACTCTTCCTTAACCCTTCCTCTACAGTTTTGAAATTTAATTGCGATATAGTTGTCTTTATTTATTTGTATTTGTTCTTTTACCTCTTCATTCAGTTTTAGGTAATTTTCTTTTAAACTTTTGTTATGAGGCTGACGTAGACATCTTTTTCATCTTTTTACATGAAGTCGACAATTGAGTACAAATTTAGATATGTTTTTGTAGGATACGAAGATAAAGAACATAAGCCACCGAAGGATTTCTTTCTGCTTAAACTGGTTCCCAGAACTCAAAAGTCAAGTTTGAAACTAACTTACCAAAATCTTTTTTGCGAGCTGTAGAGAATGGAACATATTTATCTGTAGAACTCAAGTGTAATGTTTCCACGTTGAAATTATTCATGAAATGATCAGTAATCTTAAGGTCTAACACTTCAGCAGAAAGACGATGTGTGAAACCTAATCTTACAAAAATGGTCTATGCCAATCCGCGTGTCATCTGTGATACGAGTTGGTTTCATTACTAGAGGTTTTAAGCCATAAGATGATATTAAAAGCATATAATTATCGGAGTCATATATACTTTTCAAAATATCTATATTAATATCACCCACGATTATCAATTCTTACTCTTTATATCTTTAAGTAACGTATTCATTTCATCTACGAAAATGTAATTGGTTACATTATTTGGGCTGTTATTATGAAGCCGGTAAACGCAAAAAATAGTAAATTGTTCGTTAAGTATTTGGCAGTTGATTTTTGAAACATCGGTATTGTTCAAATTCTTTTTCACTACTTCACACTCACATTCTTTTTTTATATATACTATGGTACCGCCAGATCTGTAAGAATTATTGCACCTATCATATTGATGGATAATGGGATAGTTCATAGTCAAATAGCCAAACTTCAGTTAAAATAATTACTTCTGGTTCAAAGGTACAAGCATTTAAGTGTGTTAGAAAAAAAATTAAAGTTTGCTCTCATACTACGTATATTTTGGTGAGAAACTATAGTGTACAAATTGGTGGAAATATTATAATTTTCTGCGTAAGTTGAGTTTTTATTATTTATTTTAGTTATGATTGAAAATATGTATATTTAAAGATTATCGGGGTCATCATGACACCTCATTTTAAACGCTGAATCACCTTCATTCTTACGCAGAAATATTATGTTATTTCTCATCCACACATACTTATAATTTTTGTCTTTTTCGATTTTCCGTGCTGCATTGAAGAGAGATCTCATGTAGGATGTTAAGCTGTTGTTCATGCAAATTCGGGAGCCGTCTTTATTGTTTTCTAGCAAGTTCGTCGTTAAGTTTTGAGTCTTTGCGATTTGTACGTTTAGTCCTTTTCGCACAATCTTCCAGATTCTTCTCTTAAATATTTGGAAAATACTTCAATGGCTATCTTAAATTGGGATACTCAAAAACTGCGAAGATATTTAAAATTTTGAAACCTAGCAAAAGTGCAAACTTGTCCTCTAGTTACAGACTTATAAGTCTACTGAGCTCTCTTAGTAAGTGCCTGGAGAAGATTATCGTTGACGATAACGAAATATTATTTAGAGAGCAGTTTGGATTTCGGGCTTTGCACAGCACTACTCACCAAGTGGATCGTATAACAAAATATATCAAAAGTAATTTTGCTAGAGGCTTAAATACTGGCGTGATAATTTTGGACGTAGAAAAAGCGTTCGATATCGTTTGGTACACAAGCTTCTGAGTTTCAATTTTCCGTTATACCTTATAAAAATAATTGAATCATTTCCATCTGTTCGAAGTTTAAACGTCTCCCTAAAACAAACCCTGGCAGACTATAAACTGATTAGTGCAGGAATCCCACAAGGGTCAGTCCTTGGACCAATCTTATTTAATCTTAATACCTCTGATTTCTCCACTTTGAATTACTGCAATATTGCTTTATTTGTTGATGACTTTTGTATCTATTTTTATCTATATTTGTATCTATTAAAACTAATCTTCTTCAATACTGTTCTTACGTATTACCATAGTTGGAACATTAATATTATTGCTGCTAAGACACAAGCTATCTTTTTACAAGAAAAAAGCTTGTTTTCTTCTAAGCAACCGCCTTCAACTCAATGGTTTTCCAATTGAGTCGAAATCTAGTGGTAAGTTTCTTGGAATTTACTTAGATAAGCATTTGACTTTCAAGCTACACATACAAAGAAATGTTACGATCAAAATTCTCTATTCATTCATCTACAAGAATTCAAAGCTGAACAATGATAATAAGATATTGATTTTCAAGGCTATTTTCCAGGCGGTCATGTTCTATGGGTCTCCTGTATGGGGCATATGCGCAAAAAGTCTTCTTCGTAGACTCCAAACAACACAAAATAAATTATTAAAAATGATCCTTAATTTGCCCGGTTTTTTCTCGACAGAAGAATTATATAACATAGCCGGCATCGAAATGGTTTCAACTTATACAACAATACAACTTATCTTGTTTGTCTTCAGACAATGATTTGATTTGAATCCGATAGCGATAAATGTTTTCAAGTTGAAATTGTGAATAATTTTAAATACTTGGGACTTATCATTGATTCTAGAATGAGTTTCTTTAACCACACATAATATTTGAGACATTATTTTCGTGGCACACTAAGGAATTTTTATCTTCTGAGAAATGTTTGTTCTTTTAAACTGTTGAAAAAGATATATTTTGGTATATTTCATTCGAGACTACAACATGGGTTTGCCTGCTGGGGAGGTATATACTTCAGCAAAATTAAGCCTCTTTTGATACTCCAAAAACACATCTTGAAGAAACTTAGCTATAAGCCCAGCTTTTATCCCAGTTTTCCACTCTTCAGAGATTTGAGGGTTCTTCCAGTCCGTCACTTGTACTGCTATAAACTTCTAAACATATTTTATATTTTGCTCTGATATAAACCGTATTTCAGTGAAGGCGTTCTGTAAATGGTAGTAAGAAGGGGAAAGGTCTAGGCTATAAAGCGGGTGGGGTTAAACTTCCCATCCACTGTTTTCCAAATAGTTCTTAACCGGAATAGCAACGTGGGGCCGAGCGCTGTCATGATGGAAAATTATTGCCTCGTGTCTGGTCGCATATTCCGGGCGTTTTTCGGCTACTGCTCTCTTCAAATGGATTAATTGTGTTCGGTAGCGTTGTCCATTGATGGTTTCAACCTTCTTTAGCAGCTCATAATACAGCACACTAATCTGATCTCACCAAATACAGAGCATTATCTAGCGCCATGGATATTCGGCTTTGCCGTTGATTTGGCTGGTTGGTCGGGTTTCACATATGATTTTTTGCACTTGGGGTTGTCATAATGGATCCATTTTTCACCACCAGTAACAATCCGATGCAAAAATGACTTCCTTTTGTGGCGTTCCAGCAGCATTTCGGACATGCAAAACCGCCTTTCGACGTCTCTTGACTTGAGTTCATGTGGAATTTCCTTACTTTTGAGTATATCCAGCTGCCTTTAAACGTTTAGAAATGGTTGCTTGAGTGACACCTAAAGATTCTGCAAGCTCTTCTTGTGTTTGGTAACAATCTTCAGAGAGTAATGCTTCCAGTTCTTCGTCTTCAAACTTTTTTGGCTACCCAGGATGTTCATCGTCTTCCAAGCCAAAATCACCACTTTTAAATCGTGCGAACCACTTTTGTCATGTTCGCTCAGCTAGCGCATGTTCACCATAAACTTTTACCAAAATACGATGACTTTCGGCAGCAGTTTTCTTCATATTAAAGTAATGAAGAAGAACTCCCCGCAAAAACACTTTTTCAGGAACTAAGTTCGACATATTTGAGTGAAAAAAAAATTATTGTTGTTTACGCTTCAAATGAATGACATATACTGAAATGACGTACAATGACAATTGCTTTAAAACGCATGTTCCAATGGAATAATAACAATAGAATATAACAAGTTACGCCTTCTCTAAGCTAATCGAATTAAGTTATATACCCAATAATTGTAAATATTTCTGCCACATTAAATATCTATATTATTGTAGTAAAAAAAAAACTTACCCAATATACCATACTGTCAGCTCTACTCACACACAAATACAAGGTTTTACTTCAGTTTTTAATGCTGCTCCAATTTTTGCTGAGATATCACAAAAAACTCACACACAAAAACTGTCGACTGTACACGTGAGATATTTTCGATGCACTGACATAGAACACAATGAACGCGAGCGTACCTAAAACTGCAGCACGTGTTCTTCTCCATTGCCGTCATGTTGACAAGAAAATTTCTTGTCGAGAATTGATTATTTCGGAATATGCTAGTATATTACATTTCCCAACCATATCACAATACCCGAAATTACTCTATAACAAACGTACATACCTCAGATCCTGGGTCAACTAAAGCTCTCAAGGTCAAAAAACTTCCATTAAATGCTTGCACCTGGACCAAGGCTGTGGCTAACACTTGTGTGGCCAACACTTACGATAGCGGTCCCTAAAGTACCCGACCCAACAAAGAAAACACAAAAATTTTGAAATTTAGTTATTTTTCAACATAATCACCTTTCAGCTCTATACACTTTTCCCAGCGATGTTCAAAAAGTTCGATACCCCTTTTATAATAAGAACTGTCTTGCTCCTCAAAATAGCCGTTAACTGCTGACATCATTTCTTCATCGTTGGAAAATCTTTGACCACTGAAACATTTTTCCAAGTTTGGGAACAGAAAATAATCCGAGGCGGCTAAATCTGGCGAATAGGATGCATGAGGTAGCAATTCAAACTTTAATTCGTTAATTTTGGCCATTGCATTAACGAAGTTGTGAGCTGGTGCATTGTCTTGATGAAACAACACTTTCTTCTTCGACAAATGCGGCCGTTTTTGCTTGATATCTTCGCTCAAACGTTGCAATAAGTTCGCATATAACTGGCCGTTGATAGTTTTTCCTTTTTTAAGATAGTTAATGAAAATTATCCCACGCATATCCCAAAAAATCGACGCCATGACCTTGCATGTAGATGAAACGGTCTTCGCCTTCCTTGTAGCAGGTTTTCCCTTTTGAATCCATTGTTTTGATTGTTCTCTTGTCTCGGGTGTAAAGTGATGGGCCCATGATTCATCCATTGTTATGAAATGGCAAAAATTTTGATTTATTGCTGTGAAACTTCGCTAAACAATCGATTGAAACATCTTCACGGCATTGTTTTTGCTTGAGTGTGAGCAAACGCAGCACCCATTTTGCACACAGCTTTCTCATGTCCAAATTTTCAAATAATTAAAAATGCCTACAATGTCTGCTTTGGAGTCGTCACCTCATTTAAACTCAGTAACCCAAAATTTTACTTTTGTATACGAAGGAGCAGACTCACCCAGAGGAGAATCCAGTTCAACTTTTATATTGGTTGGGCTGAGGCCTTTAAATAAAAGGATTGTATCACATAATGACCAATTTTCTCCATTTTCACAAATTCACTGACAACGTTCACTATTGACGGCGGCCAAACAAATACTAAACAACGTGGCGCTTTCAAACTTAAAACATATGGTTTATAGACTGCGTACTTTCCAATACAATGATATTTTCAAACAACTACCGCCATGTCTTGGTCAGCCGATTGTACTGTTGCAGCAACATCCGTTTGTATTGTTGGTTGTAGCTTGCTTGCTACAAAGCCAAAAGAGTTATAAAAAGGAAAGTTGTGGAGTGCATATAAAACGTAACTGGCGCTGTCGGAAGGATAAGCATATGCTTCGGAGTAGCAGTTTTTAAACCTTTAGTGCTGTGAAAATAAGAATATATATTAGGGGAATAAGGAAAGTAATCGTGGGCAAAGCTAATGAATTGTATAACATGTATGGGTCAGCTATATATTGGGATGAAATAAAACATAAATTGATACTTCATAACGCTGGAAAATCTAACGAAACTGGCCTCATCCGGGACTTGAACGAACTCAGGTAAAGTAATGAATGTATTAAGGACTTCTAATCCAAATTAATAAATATTTTCTCCTCCCTTTTGAATCATATTCGTGTCCATGAAAGTGTTCGTAGTGTTGTGGATGCAAAGAATACTCTTTACGAGGAAATGTATCTTAACGCACTCCTGTCCGGTCTTAAGGAGTCTTAAGGTTCAACAGTTAGGGGAGTAAGCCCAACAAAATTGGCCGGAACATTAAATTTAATTTCATTTCATTTCATTAAAGATGCGACAATATCTCAAAACAAATTATTCCGGCAAAACTCACAACATATACATGACTCACCTTTCAGACAAAATGCTAATAATGTTAAAAACGCTTATTTAAAATTCCGAACAAGGAGTTATCTAGTAGCAACACACAAAGGCAATAAACAAACTATTCACAGTCTAATAAAAAACAACAAATATTTAACATAGAAACAATTGGCAATAGGAGTATATATTTCGAACCTCAAAGAAGCTCATACAATCAAGGGCAATATCAAAATTTAGATGTTCCAGTCCCATTAGACTACCAACTCGAAACCGAAATCAATGATACAAATTTTGACAAACTTGCCTCAGGAAACATATCGGATATTTACTATAGATCTTAGCAATTTTAATTGCAATATTTTGCTATATCTCAATATACACAGTTTACTTCACACAAAACTCAAATTTTAAAAAAATACTGGAAGTAACCGATTTTTTATAGGTCCTCATATACACATAGATCCTGTGGAAATTAAGACCATGTTTGATATCCAAATTGTAAACTGAAAAAAGGTTAGAGCTATGTGCAGCTCATATGTTTGTTGAGCTTTTGAACAAGATAATACATGAGCTGAAAAGTCCTCTTAGAGAGGGCACCACTTGAATTAAATCAAATCATTTTTAGTTAGTACCAACCTTCAAAAGATACGTGTATAAATTTGACAGTTCTCGAAATATAGCGTTATGAGTGAAGCAACTTTTGTTATTGTGAAAAAAATGGATTCAAAGCAATTTCATGTGTTGATTTATCATTGCTTTTTGATGGAAAAAAATAGAGCCGATGCAAAGAAATGGCTTGATAAGTGTTACCCGGACTCTGCACCAGCCGAACGAACCATTCGCAAGTGGATTGAAAAATTTAAAAGTGGACATACAAGCACCGAAAATGATGCACGCAGTGGACGTCCAAAAGAGCCTGTTTCAGATGAAAACATCAAAAAAGTCCACAAAATGATTACGAATGACCGTAATGTGAAGTTGATCGAGATAGCTGAGGCTCTGAATATATCAAAAGAGCGTGTTGGATATATCATACACGAATATTTGGACATGCAAAAGCTCTGTTCAAAGTGCTCACAGTTCCTCACCCACCGTATTCTCCAGATTTGGCCTCAAGCGACTATTTCCTGTTCGCAGACCTCAAAAGAATGTTCGCCGAAAAGAGATTTAAGACCGATGAAGAAGTTTTCGCCGAAACAGAGGCCTATTTTGAGGCTAAACCGAAATCGTACTACAAAATTGGTATCGAAAGATTTAAAAATCGTTTCAATCAGTGTATCGCCCTCGAAGGCAACTATGTTGCTAAATAAAGTTGAATTTTGCAAAAATTTTGTGTTTTACTATAAAACGGCACTGACTTTCCAACCCATGTGTTAAAGGGGACGTTTGAATTAACGTTCGATGAAATTTATTTTTGGGTAGATTCTACGATAGTTATACGCTAGCTTGATGCATCTCCAGGTGCCTGGGAAACTTTCATCTCAAAGCAAGTAAGCGACATACAGTCGTTCAGTTCGAGAACAATCCTGCAGATCTTATTTCGAGAGGATGCAACGTCGAGGATTTACACCACTCATATTGGGTTGTGGGGCCTGATTTCCTAGGGAATCGACGCAGGAGATCCGTTATTGGAACGGAAGAAGAGAAAAGGTGTATTCATATGCGAAAAGGTAGAAGAGAACTTCTAACAAATATTCTACAGGCATAGGTCGTTTACAAAAACTATACGAATAGTCGTGTATGTCTTAAAGTGTCTGCTCATTTTCAAAAATTTGAAGTCAAACATGGATCTTTCAGCTGAAAGTTTCAACCAGGCGTTGATGGCGAGTACGTCGCGTACAACAAGCATTATTTTCAGCGGAGATTTCAGAATTAAGGGCGGAAGGAACTACTTCAAATGCAAAGCTTCGCAATCTGTGTCCATTCATCGAGAAGTGTTCAGGTTGGAGCATCTTAAGAGTTGGTGGTCGAATTGTCAAAGCAGACATCGAATATGCAAAAAAGTTTCTAATGTTGCCACCCAAAGATGATGCCTTTGTGATGAATTATGTTCGGCATTTGCATTTAATCAACTTTCACGCCGGACCACGGCTTTACTCAACTTCTTGAGAGATCGGTTCTGGATCATTGGGGGCAGAAGGTAGAAGGGCGGGTCATAAATAAAGGCAGTGCAATTAGATTTCCGATCTCACTTCACACACATTTATAGCGCTAAAGCGTTTGATAGGGCGAAGAGGTTGTTCAACTAAAATCTTTTATGAAAATGCAATATACTTTGTGGGAGCTAAGGCAAAGCTAGTGGAATAAAACCCTTAATCAAAACAAAATTTTTAATTTCGCTTCAGAAAAAATTATTGAGATCCAGTTCATACCCCTCCGCGTGCCACACTTCGGGGCAGCTGAAGTGAAGTCCGCAAAAAAGCTTTTGCAGAAGACTTTGGGCAGCGCATTGTTGACGTTTGAGGAACTAGCGACGGAGGTAGCTGAAATCGAAGGAATCCTAAATTCGAGGTTTATAACTGCAGTGTCGTCAGACCCCAGCGACTCAACCAAATTTAATAAATGAATAATTTTCTTATCCTAAGATATGGTAACAAATATCCGCAATAAAGCAACTTTTTTGGAAGAGATGGCTGAAAGAATACCTCGAAAATCTCCAGGTGCGAGCTAAGTGGCATACGGCCCAACCCAACATGAAGGAAGGAAATCCGGTAATTGTCCATGAAGACGACGTTTCTCCCTACAAATGGATACAAGCGAGGATGACTAAAACCATCAAGTGTGATGACGGAAGGGTTCGTATAGTCAAGCTGAAGATTAGTTCCGGAAGCTACGCATCAACCGCTGGAATGTCGGCGCCAAAATTTGAATGTATTTTATTGAATAAAAAACTCATTTGTTAATGATTATATAATTACATATTATAACGTAGAAAAGTAGTGTTTTATTTGATTAGGAAAAGAAACATTTCATTGTACTTTATTTCACAATATTATTATTTTAAGCAGTAGGTACTCGTATATTATAAAAAAAAAAAACACAGTCATCCAAACTTCTAAAACGTGTCTATGATGAAGATATCTCTACAGCATTCTGATCGCCTTATCTTTATGAGAAAAAAACCACATTCGCCTCAGCAAACCAAAATAAACATTAATGCGTTTGCCCAAAATGTCCATTCTTAGAATTCGAGTGTAGTACGCCTTACACTTAAAAGTGCATGTGCACATACATAAGTATAGTACATCTGCCTAGAAAACAGTAGCAGCGGCGTAACAGCAACAGCTGATCGTTCTGTTGGTTGGGAGCTTGGTTTGCCCATAAAGACAAAAGAGATATAAAAGGAGTGCATTTATTCAGAAGTCTAGAAGCAGTTTCACCAAACACAACGTATCATAAGATACAGTAAAATAAAATATAGAATATGAGCAATACAATCGAATCGAGAAAAAAAGTATAATTATTATTTAAAAATACTAAAAGGAAAGAGTTTTGCTTAATATTTTGTATAAGACGTAACTCCAGCGCTCAATGTCTTTGCACACAGTAGTCAGGAAATGAAGAACTCGACAGGGAATTCCATAAGCAAAATGTACGGCTTGGAAAAAAATCGCGATATTTCAATGTACATCCAAAAAAGATGAGTATTCATAGCATTTTGCATTTGCACATAAATTTTAATTAACATTGTTTTACCTGCAAAGCAAAGTGCTTATCTGCAGGTGGTTGGACATAACATTGATATAGTTTGGAAGTGATTTCAAATTGAAAAGATTAGGTTTAAATACAATTAGTTTATTTTGAAGTTAATATTATTACGGTGATTTTAAGAATTACTAATACGGCTCTACTTTCAATAAAATGTTTTTAATCTCTTTTTTCCTTTTTTTAAAATTAGGAATAATTTTCAGTAATGGTGGGAGCGAATTTAACAATTTAGGAACAGTGCATCGTAGTTATTCTAGCATCCCTTGATTCTAGAATCTCTAGCGTGTGGTTGATGGGTTGAAGAAACCGTTGGTTGTCCATGTAAGTTAAGAGTGTTGTCATCTGGAAGATTGCCTTTACATCTAAAACTTTAAAACTTGAATTAGTGTGTCGAATAATTTTAACAAGACGATGTTGTAAGTTTGATATCTTCTCCAGGTGGGCTTTTGCTGCGTTTCCCCAGGCCAGAATCCCGTATCTAATGCGTGACTCTACCAACGAGTAGTACACTTGCTTTAGTATCTCCATATGTGAGTAACGCTTAAGATACACCATTGCAAATATAGTGCTCTTAAGTTCAAGGCGCAGTACGTTGATGTGCTCACGCCATAGGAAATTCTCGTCAATGGTAACTCCGAGGTATTTAATAGTTTTAACTACCTCGATTGTACTGCTGCTCCTTTCGATGAAAGATTTGAATAACTTCCGTTGGCTTCGATGGAGTCCGAATATGCATCAACTTTGTTTTATTTGCGTTGATCACCAGGCCGTTGTCATGACACCATTCAGATACAAGGTTGAACTCGTGTTGCAGTATCTTTATGGCTAAGTGCAAGTCCTTGTGTTTCACGACGATTGCGATGTCAACAGCGTAGGCATATGCAGTAGCTTTTTTAAATGTTCTTAATAGTTCATTTGTGAACAGTATAAATAATATGGGTCCTAGTTTGGAACCTTGTGGCACTCCGTAGTTGATTGTTCTTTTTTTGCTAAATGTGTCAGATATCTTAACTTGTATTTTTCTTTCACTCAGATAGCTTTTAAGCCAGTTTGCCAGCACTCCTTTCAGTCCTAATCTGTTGACGCTTTCCACAAGTTTTTCAGGAGTCAGGGTATCAAACGCTTTGCTGAAATCTACAAAAAGTACGAGTACGTGGTGGTTTTTATTTAGTCCAGCATTCACGACGTTGGTTAATTCCCCCAGTAACGATTGAGTGCTCTTGCACTTTTGAAAACCAAATTGGTTTGGATGAATCACTTTGTGCTTCGACATAAAATAATTAACACGATTAACAACTACCTCTTCCAAACATTTTTCAACCGCTGGTAGAATTGAAATCGGTCTATAATTATCCGTATCTTTTTTTATTCCTCCCTTGTATATTGGGCGAATTATTGAAATTTTCATTAGTTTTGGCACACAGGACTGACACAAACTACGGTTTACGATCTTCGTGATTATAGGAGTGAGACACATAGCATTTATTTTGAGATCAACTGGTCTAATGTTGTCTGCTCCAGGACCTTTTTTGTCACTCAGTTGACACAGTATTTTGCAAACTTCAGGCTCTGTTGCTTCCTCTACGTAAATACTTTTTTGAAGTTGCCAGTTCTCATGGTTTGAGGTTTTTGTATCACAGGTATGAATGATGTATGCCGCTTGATTCGAAAACTGCTCCGCAAATTCCTCAATAATGTCTTTTAAGCCATCGGCAGCATTTGGAAATTACTTTTAATTGCTTCGTCTACTGATCATTTCTTTCTTCCTAGCAGTTCACACACCTGGGGCTGTTTTTCCACCTCCTATATAACTCATCCCTTTTTTTTTTGCACATTGGGACTATTTCTGGAGTTATCCATGGCTTATGCTTCCGTGTTATTTTCCTTGTGGTTATTTTACTTGATTCAGCATATATCTTATTCATTTCTTCTACGAATTTATTGTAGAGTGCCTCAACGTCATTTTCTTGAAGTATGTGTTGCCAGTCTGTACTCTAAATAAGCTCATTAACTTTTTGTTGATTAATATTTTTAACCTCGATTTCACATGGTGTTTCAGAGCTATTTAAGCTTTTCGTTGCATATAAAACAACGTAATGGTCAGAGAGATCGGTTTCAATTACTGCTGAGAATATTTCACCCTTAGTTATACTAACATATACGTGGTCAATTATCGTCGCTGTGTTATTCAAAACATCAATACGCGTGGGACATTTAATCATGCTTGTTAGCCCTTTGGAAACCATCATCTCCATATATTTTAAAAAAAAGTGAGTTATTCTCATCTCTGATGTTAATATTGATACCTCGCAACACGATATTCTCATTATTCCGTTTTATAATTCCATTTAATTCTTCAATAAACCTTCCAACATTCGAGCTATTTCGCCTGTATATTGCATGTACATGACTTTGTTCACAGTTATGGCATATTTCTAGGTGCATGCCCTAGTAGTTTATTGGGCTAGCTGGTAATATTGTGTTAGTTATATTGTCTTTTATAAATATTGCAACTCCTCCTCCTTTCGTCGCATCACGGTTTAGAAATGCAGGATTAAAACCGTCAATGTTATAATTTTTTATTTTTTTTATTTCGGTATATTGATTTCATTCAACACTAAAATATCGACGTAACATAGCACATAGCTATAAATACATCCCACGTTTTGGTGATCGATCTAATATTAAAACTGACACAACAAAAATTCATT
This sequence comes from Volucella inanis, assembly GCA_907269105.1. Classification (NCBI taxonomy): domain Eukaryota; kingdom Metazoa; phylum Arthropoda; class Insecta; order Diptera; family Syrphidae; genus Volucella; species Volucella inanis. The sequence continues at coordinate 144,348,734 of OU026153.1, forward strand.
TTTTCCAAATATTTTTTTTCGATGCCGCTAACACCACGTATTACCCTAAAGTCAACATCAGCTTCACTATATGTGTTTTCCATTTGATTATTTTATTTGGATCCTCTCGATAAGTATGACGTACAACAACAATGCTTAATTGTTCATCTTGTTTACATCGTCGCAAGACCTGATGTGTATGGATTCACCGTTTTCATTTTTTTGCTAGTATTTTGCTAATACTTAGAGAAACGGGTGATATTGTTATAGGTTTGAAGGGTCTGAGTGCCACTGGCAATTTTAATAGAGCACTGGTGGTGAAAATAGCGGTAGAGCAAAGTGAGACAGGAGACATTTCGTCGGTGTTCGAGGTTGTTAATTGACTGGGTGATATTAGCACCACCTATGAGACTTATCGCATTGTTTTGAGGACCATATGTGGACGTTATTCTCCAATTTTGGTCGGATAAATGCCTTACATATTGAGATCAGATCAGAGGTGGAAAAGTATTTCTAACATCGTTTGAGGAAAGCTAGACATATCGCAGCATTTTTGGCAACATCGAATATGTGATTATTTCAACGTAAGTTGTCATTGATACACATACCTACCGAGAATGGATAGTTTTTCGATCTCAACCATGCAAGTGATATTCATGGATAATGGCAGGGTATTTGGATTTCGTTTTGATGACAGCAGACAAAATTGTGTTTTGGAAGCATTGAACACCACTCAATTGATTGTTCCCCAACTAGTGATCCTGTTTATATCGGTATATAATGAGGTTAGCATACGCTTCCATTCCCGTTCTACAGCCGATGAGCAGTCCGGGAATGAAACCTGCCACATTTGTTGTCAAAGCTATACTCAGCTCCATTTTCTCCTCCAATAGATGTCTGAGGTTGTTGATTAATTATTAGTCAGTTCACAAGCAATACAGCCATGTACCAGCCTTAATAAGCTACTTCCTGGACTTTGTGCGCTGCCATCAATTAGCCCTTTTAAGAAGTGATGGATCCACTAGTTGCGTCGCGTATGTCAAGAAGACCATTGATTGTTAGTGCTTTCACAGCGGCTCTTGATATCAACCACGAAGCGAACCGCTTTCAACCGCTCAAAGTAACACCTAGTAGAGAGATTCATCCTTCATTAATACTCCATGCAAGCATTATTGTTATTAATACTGGTACAAATATAGATGGAGCTCTGCACTAGTTCAAAATTGTAACTATCAACAGTGACGTGTTGTTCGAGAATCCTAGACCTCTTTGTAGCAGTAGGAACTCCATAGTGTCCTCATTTGGTAGCTTCGTTTCTTTCTCCACAGGCGCTCTTTTCAGCCGCATTATAAATTTTCCACAACATTAGATTGAAGAAGTCACAGAGGTTTTTTTCCAGTTCTAACGGAGCTGATGGTAGCACGTAGCCTCATATTACGTATCCGTGTCAAATTTACGGGAACACAAAATTCAGACATGACGGCATACAGACACTTCTTTGCCTTGTTGTCGGATCGATTCTGAAATAAAACAAAAAGGTTATGTGTGTCGATTTGAAAAACGTATTTTTAGGATTTGGCGTATTGTGATGTCTGGCTAATGGTTATGATTATATATTATGATTATATTATAATCCCGCTGTGGTTAGTGCATATACCGAATATCATCCATGGCAGGGCTCGCTTAGTTTCTAGTCGCCGGTAATGCTTTCTTCTTAGAGTAATTTGTAAAGAAGCTGATGCTTGCAGTGTAGCAGCTCATTGCCTTGGGTTTTAAAGACCTCAGCTAGTAAACCATTGATTTCCCTGGATTTGGTGCTTTTTATCCCCTCCATCGCTATTAATAGCTCGTCATAAATGGGTGATGGTGGTGTAAGCAATTTATCGTCAACAATTGTGGGTTTGTATATCTCCAACCATTAATGTCATCTGTCATAAAATTTTAATATCAATTTCAATTTCATCATGCTCACGTCTTTCTGTATCTTTATTCACGTGTCTGACGAAATGTCTCTACTGTATTATTTTTCGTCGAATCGCCCATTTAAAGCTTCCCTTCTTGTTGTCTCTGTTACTCTGCTCTGCTTTGTCTGATGCCGGTAAGACACTTTGTATGTCTTACCAATTCTTCCTCCACTGCCGCCAACTATCTGTGTAGTACAGGAACGTGTATGCGGCCAACGTGTGTAGTCGTAGACTGCAGATTTTTGAAGGCGCGTTTTGTGGTGAGTGTTGTTGAGTTGAGGACCTGCGTGGTGATTAATCGTTAAACAGTTGAGTTTGATGGATTGGGTCAGCAGCGAAACAATCAAGTTCATAGCGAAGTGCTTGCTTTACCTGACAGCGGTGGTCTCCTGTGACTGCATGAGAAAACCCGTACTCATGCCGGCTAAAATGACATGGAAAGGCCCAGCCAGTAGAACTTTACTGGCTTACGCCATCAAAGGGCACACACACCTATACGGAATAAATTAAAAGGATGTAACGAATTAACTAATAGGCTCGGAAAAAAAATGGACTCACTCTTGACGAGACTTATAAACGTTTAAAGAACAATGAGCTTCAGATCTGCTCGTGGAATGTTCGAACTCTTAACAGGTAACGTACGACCAAACAATTAGCAGAGGCCGTTGACTTCTATCACGCAGATATCATTGGTATCCAAAAACTGCGAGAGGATGTGACGGACTGACAGAATGCGAAACTTTAACACAAACATATTCTACGGTAACTTCTATAGGGAAAAAAAGCGCTTATTCGAAAATGATTTTGCCATATACGGCAGACTTAAGCAAGAAGTCTTGAGCTTTCGACACGTGATCTGCATCAAGGCTAAATTCGTTAATTAAGCCTAATACGCGCCCATGCCACCAAAGAATTCATCTACGATCTCCTCGACAAGACATATGAGCAATGTCGTATTAGGCTATTTTAAAGCCAGAATACCAAAGGAGGACATCTTTGGTAGGACAGTTGGTAAGCCTTGCCGATATGATACCACGTCTGGAAATGGATTTAGGGTTATTGACTTTGTGGTGGGACTAAATATCACTATGCCAATCATATGGTTTGCTCATCTCAATATACGCAAGGAGATATGGCGATCTCTGTATCATGAAACGCTAAATCAAATTGATAACTTTGCGATAAATGTTAGGTATTTCTCCATTATTCTGGACGTCAAGACCTTCCTGGCAGCCAAGATTGAATCAGATTATCACCTTGTTGTAGCCAAGGTGTGAATGCGGATTTCCCTGGCAACACAAGAAGGAAGTAGTATTGTGAAAAGATATAACGTAGAAAACCTGCAATCGGAAGAGACCAACAGAATCTTCTCCTTACGCGTATCCCGACATCTCTTAATAACTCTTATGCCGCCAGCATTAAGAACCGAAAACCTGAGGCGACTCGACCAATGTGTCATCAGTGATGCCGCAACTGATGTACTGGGTTTCACCCTACTACCACCAAGAAATCCCTTGCGTGATAAAGAATACCGGCACATGTAGCTAAGCAAGAAGCTTGCAAAGCATAGCGGACGAGAGTTACTAATGAGCTCTGTGAGCAGAAGAAACGGAAAGAACAACGGATTATCCAGAAGGAGAAAAATAAACAAGATACACACGAGTTATGAATAATGTGAATACCCAAGTTGTGAATGTACCTACTTATTTGCAATGGTCAACAACTCTCCGATAGTACATTCGTGCTTCTGCGAATTTCGTCTGAGTAACAGGAGTTACGATGGTGTATTTGTGTCTTGTGTAGGAGTAAACTGATAAGGCAGCTATGATCAACCTAAGAGAAGATTTTTTTTTTTAAGATGGAAAAAAAAAAACGGTCGTAAAGATGTTTTCTTATAACAAAATTTTAAATCATGTCCTTCTAAAACTGTTGACGGTTGAATCGAGAAATCTGACACCCGATGTCATACCATTTTGGAATCCAGACTAAATACGCCACCTTTTAAGGAAGTTACTAATTTACAGAGGAGTTACTTACGATTACGTAACAAAAAACAATCGAAAAGAAGTAAAGATTTGTGATCACAGTACCTGAAAGATAGTCACAGGGTGTCAGATTTCTCGATTTTTTTTTTGAGTGCTTATAATTTTAAAAGTAGTTTACTTAGATTTTTTTATAATTTTTTAATAAACAAAACCACTTGACCTATCAAATATAATTATTGGAACACCCTGTATACGGTTGACTGTAAAAGATAATTTTATAATTTAATAATTTATTTAAAAATAGAGGCTTTACAACGTTTCTCAGATGACCTCTTTTTTTTGGAAAGGTCTACCAGGTACCAACAGCTCCTGTAAATTTTGAACTTGTGAAATTCGCAGAAAGATGGAAATAAAATTGTTAATAACAAATGAACGATGCCATATAAAAAAATCTATGTACTTTATATACAATCAAAGATCCATACAATTCAAAGATCTAGTCTAAATTTGAAGGGAATAGTAGAAAATTGTTTAAGTTAGAAACTTTGCAAAACTCTTAATCCGAAATGCCTGCGTCATATAATTGACCTTCTATATTAGTGTCCCGCTCTTCCATTTCTTTTCTATTGGATTTTAATGCGATCCCCCACTATTTTGCAGCTTCAGACAGCGACCTTTCTGCACGCTTTATATGCTCTTTGTCAATCTCCAAGCACATTTCGTAGCTGTTCGATCCAATTTCTAAATCCAGGGCTTTCATTATGTGAAAAATTGAAACAAAACGGTAATTGTTCACGCAAACAGCAGTATCGATAACCGCCGATGCATTGAGTAAGAAGATCGTCTCTGGTCAATTCTTTGTAGACTGGCTTGTAAGCTTCATACACTTCAATTGGAAGAGCTGAATTACCATACGTTTGTACTCAGCCAAACTATTTGTAGCTTTAGCCTTTTCCCGTGAATGTCCTCCGATCGGACATTTATCGTGCTGAGGTTTTGGATCAGTAAATAATTTATGATCGAGTGAAGCCCATAAAGTGTTCACATGCCAATTTTCCCCTTCCATGTAGACCTTTCGTATTTTTTGTTTTTGATATTACCTAGGCGGGTACACATTCGCTTTTGAACGTGATCTATACATTTTTTCTTGAGTACTGTGATATTCTCACAGGGGTTAGCATCAGTAACGCCTTTAAACGTATTAGAATCACCATCACCAATATAATGGGGGTATTTTACCTGGTGCAAAGCTTCAGATTGCTGAAACATTCCAGCAACTGCATCTATTTTTTCCTGCTGATCCATCGCACTTATTTTTATGATTTTGTACCCATTTCGTATATTCTTCGGTAACTTTTTTATTCTTCCAGTACTCACAACCCTTAAAGTATTTTAATTTCACTACGCAGTTTTTAATTTTTGCGCTGTAATTTCCAATTTAAGTCACTAAGCCAAACATGGACGTAAACTCACGTTTTCTCTACGAACCTTCGCCTGTTACCATAATTCCATTTTTAATATAGTTGTTGTTGTTTAGAAATAGTTGTCTCATCTTTCGCTTCTTTCATCGTTAAGATTTTGCAAGCTAGTTAAGTTTCAGTTGAAATTCTTTTGACAACCTTATCATAGAAAGAGTGAAACATAGGCCGAGGTAATTCCATGATGGCACAAAAATCTTTTATATTCCGTGCAAGCCAATTCCAAGTTATCGTATGAAAATTTCAATTCTATCACAATTCTATATATATATAGATATAAATATATTGGGTCTGTAACTTAATTATACTTGTATTATTCCATTGCTATTATTACATTGGAACATGCGTTGGAAAGCTACTGTCATTGTATGTCATTTCAGTATATGTCATTCATTTGAAGCGTAAACAACAATAAGTTTTTTGCACTCAAATATGTTGAACTTTGTGCCTGAAAAAGTATTTTTGCGGGGAGTTCTTCTTCATTACTTTAATATGAAGAAAACCGCTACCGAAAGTCATCATATTTTAGTGGAAGTTTATGGTGAACATGCAATAGATGAGCGAACGTGCCAAAAGTGGTTTGCACGATTTAAAAGTGGTGATTTTGGCTTATATGACGATGAACGTCCTGGGCAGCCAAAAAAGTTTGAAGATGAAGAACTGGAAGCATTTCTCTATGAAGATTGTCGCCAAACACTAGAAGAGCTCACATAATCTTTGGGTGTCACTCAAGCAGCCATTTCAAAACGTTTAAAAGCAGCTGGATATATTCAAAAGCAAGGAAATTGGTCCGAAATGCTGCTGGAACGCCACAAAAGGAAGTCATTTTTGCATCGGATTGTTACTGTTGATGAAAATGGATCCATTACGACAACCCCATGCGCAAAAAGTCATATGTGAAACCCGGCCAGCCAGCCAAATCAACGGCAAAGCCAAATATCCATGGCGCGAAGGTAATGCTCTGTATTTGGTGGGATCAGATGGGTGTGCTGTATTATGAGCTACTAAAACCGGGTGAAACCATCAATGGACAACACTCCGAACACAATTAATCTGTTTAATGAGAGCAGTAGCCCAAAAACGCTCGGAATATGCGACCAAACACGAGGCAATCATTTTCCATCATGATAACGCTCGGCCCCACGTTGCTATTCCGGTTAAGAACTATTTTGAAAACAGTGGATGGGAAGTCTTACCACACCCGCCTTATAGCCCAGACCTTGCCCGTTCTGACTACCATTTGTTCCGATCAATGCAGAACGCCTTCACTGAAATACGGTTCACATCAGAGCAGAATATCAAAAATTGGATTGATTCTTTCTGGGTGCCAAGCCGGAGCAGTTCTTTTGGGATGGGATCCAAAAATTGTCAGAAAGATGGGAAAAAGTCAAAGCTTCAGATGGGCAATATTTTGAATAATACTGTTGTACATATTTTTTCTTAAATAAACGTTCAAATTTTGAATATAAATACACTACTAGATATCTCAGTCTCTACACATTTTTCACAGGACACTACTATTTAAAATCCCAAACCGCGCACACCACTTTCCGTAAATTTCACTTGCGATTTACACGCTTTACAAAAGATAACATATGAAATAGCTGAAAAAACTGCAATAAAGCTTATTTTACGATAACCAAAATCTTGATTCTCATCAATATCGTACATATCTTAAGATTGCTGCAATTTGTTCGCTAATGTGCTAGTTTTCATTTCACTTGGTGCCTCCAACTCGTGTCGATTCATCGGTCTTCCTTCAGATATTTTCAACCTTTTGATGTATGTCTGTGTCTCTTTTCAACCTTTTTAACCGCAATAGAGTCCTTCTCGAATGTCTTGACTCTTTGAAACTGACCGAAGCCGACGTTTCTAAAGACGAAACAAAGAATAGTGTGAATACGTGGTAAAAAGCTTTAAAAATATATACCTACTCTAGTTCCTTAAAATACCGTTCTCGTTTCGGTTAAAAGAGGATCGCTGCCTACCTAGCGGCTCTGTACTATACCTTGAAAAAGTACTTCGAGATATTCGAGAAAAAGAAATCACATCACCAACGCTTCAATAAAACTAGACCAAAAGTTATTTTTTTAAATGAAATGGCGTTAAACACTTTGGTGGACTTTCGTGCCTAAGTCCAACAGCAGCAAAGACAAAAGCAAATAGAAAAGCAACATTAGTTGCATCCAAAGTTTTCCAAACAGTGGTCAAGAACCACTTAGCATCTATCGAAGACGCAGGTGTGCAAAATCATTTTTAACTCCAAGACCAATAGGCAGGCGAAAACCTGCATTTATTAACAAACCAGCGACCTGACAGAAGACTAAGAATCTTCCGGCGCAACATTTCCGGCCCATCATCGACCTAAGCAGCTTTTTCAATAAGATAAACTAAAATAAGGTAAATAGTATCCTAGAACTGTGTAATAGGTTGAATTTAATACATAACAACAACAGTCCAGGAAACTTAGAACAGCGTATGGAATTTAAAAAAAAATCGAAAACAAATATGAATGTGAGCAACAATGCATTTTACAATCAAATTGTCAAATTCAATTTCATGACAATTTAGGTCAATAAGTCAAAATAACCCTACTACAAAATATAATACAAAGGCTTGTAGAAGAAATGCAGGGCATTTGGTTTTCTATGGTCAAAATCAAGGTAGACGGAATAGAAATATAGTCATAATAATAATAATTTCAGCAATAGATCAAGGTAGTTTAGACACAACATGTAATAGCCAAAACCCATGTCATATGAATGTAAGTGAAGTTTCATCAAGTGAAGCACAAAATCCCAATCAAAACCCACATAAATTAAATGCTCAAGAAGTCACAATGTCACAACAGAAAAAGTTAAAATAATAATTACTGACACCCCGAAAGAATTTCGAATGAGTCCACAGTGTAAAATAAATTAATACCAGATGAGTTTGACTAACAAAGCCTATGATATGCTTTTAGTTATATATTTCATAAGAAAAAGTATTATGGAAATAAATATTAACCAAATGTTACCAATAATATTAAATTGCACTCGGAAGACTACAAAACAGTAGAATGCTAAGAAATGGTAGATCAATGCAATAGAAAAATAGATTTACGACTCTGGAAAGGGAAAATTTACGACAAGTTTGAACGAATTTAAGCGCTTAGTTTATAAGGATGGAAATCAGTTGACCAACACCGACGCAATATTGCATGAAATTAGGACAACAGCCGACCAACAAATAAATTCTCGCCTATATAAAATAAAATATAATAGATTATCCCCAAAGCACGAGCAGGAAGTTAAAAAGCAAATAGATGAGATGGAAAACCAACAAATTATAAGAAAATCAAATAGCCGATACTCATCCTCTACATATAGTACGAAAAAAATGAAAAATTCCGGGAAGCAAAAATTTAGATGGATGTTATCGATGATATCGCACTAGATAATAAATACCCTCTACCTAATATACGAGTAGATAATATATTAGATAAGCTAGGGCGAGCACAATGTTTCACAACGCTGGATTTAGCCAAAGGCTATCACCAGATAAAAACGCATCCTCGAGATGTTCATAAGACGGAATTTGTTATTCCAAATATGTAGTCTTTATGAGTTTACTCGGATGCCCTTTAGCCACTTCTCAGAGGCAGATGAACGAAACATTAAGAAATCATCTAAATAATATCTGTGTAGTATACCTACATAGTATACTTACAACTACTTAGAATGAGTGATTTCTTAAACGTTTGGTTTTAATTGTAAAAAAAGCACAGAAAAATTGCAAAAGTGTGAAAAATTTTTATTCGAGCTTATAAATTAATGCTTCACATTTAATACATGGGCTGAGGGCACAACTTGAATTAAATCCATTTTCAGTTAGTACCAATCTTTAAAAGATACGGGTATAAATTTGAATAGCTGTCGGACGATTGGTTCTCGAGATATAGCGGTGTGAGTGAAGCAACTTTTGTTACTGTGAAAAAAAAGGAATTCAAAGCAATTTCGTGTGTTGATTTATCATTGCTTTTTGATGAGAAAAAATGCAGCCGATGCAAAGAAATGGCTTGATAAGTGTTACCCGGACTCTACATCAGCCGAACTAACCATTCGCAAGTGGATTAAAAAATTTAAAAGTGGTCATACAAGCACCGAAGATGATGCACGCAGTGGACGTCCAAAAGAGGCTGTTTAAGATAAAAACATCAAAATAGTCCACAAAATGATTACGAATGACCTTAAAGCGAAGTTGATCGAGATAGCTGAGGCTCTGAAGATATCAAAAGAGCGTGTTGGATATATCATACACGAATATTTGGACATGCGAAAGCTCTGTTCAAAGTGGGTGCCGCGTTTGCTCACAGTCGACCAAAAACAACAACGTTTTAATGATTCAGAGGAGTGTTTAAAGCTGTTCAACCGCAATAAAACCGAAGTCTTGCATCGGTATGTGACAGTGGATGAAATTTGGCTCCATCACTTCCCACCAGAGTCAAGTCATCAGTGAGCTGAGTTGCGAGCAGGCGACGAACCTCGTCCAAAACGACCAAAAACTCAACAGTCGGCTGGCAAGGTTATGGCATCCGTATTATGGGATACACATGGAATAATTTTCATCGACTGTCTCCAAAAGAGGCAGACTATCAACAGCGACTATTACATTGCGTTGGTGGAGCGTTTAAAGGACGAAATCGCAGAAAAATGGCCGCATTTGAAGAAAAAAAGTGCTGTTTCATCAAAACAATGCACCGTGTCACAAGTCGATGAAAACGATGGAAAAATTGAATGAATTCGGATACGAATCGCTTTCCCACCCACCGTATTCTCCAGATTTGCACTCTAGCGACCTGGAGTCTCCTGTTCGCAGACCTCAAAATAATGCTCGCCGGAAAGAGATTTAAGACCGATGAAGAAGTAATCGCCGAAACAGAGGCCTATTCTGATGCTAAACCGAAATCGTACTACAAAACTGGTATCGAAAGATTGAAAAATCGTTTCAATCAGTGTATCGCCCTCGAAGGCAACTATATTGATAAATAAAGTTGAACTTTGCAAAAATGTTGTGTTTTACTATAAAATGACACTGACTTTTCAGCCCCTGTGTTACTTTTTAAAGATTAATTCATGTAAATATTGACCACGACTATGTTTTAAGTTTTCCATACCTTCTTCCAAGGCTGCAATTGACGCTGGTTTATAGGCATAGATGAGTGATTTGACATATCCCCATAAGAAAATAGTCTAACCGAGCACATTTATCAATTAGTCCATTGATTCGCGTGCTATTTGGCATGTAGTGTCGTCTTACTTGGACCACATGTCCACCAGATTGAGCTCGTGCATTTTATGCAACAAAAAATTCGAAAACATTGATGGTAACGTTGTTCTACGGGTCATCTTAGCAAAAAAAACGGCCAATGATTCCGCTAAATAGCGTACCAAACAGTGTATTTTCCGGGTACATTGGCTGCACATCGGACCAAGTATGACAAATATGGCTGGAATTGCTTGTTCAGAAGGTCGATTATGATTACCGTAAAATGGTCAAAGTGCACGAAAAACATTTTTCAAAGAGCACAAATTTTGATAATAAAATTCAATAATTTGTTAGTGTTGTTTGGGTGTCAATTTTTCTATGATGAAATGGCAATGCTGACTGAGTATATTTTACTTTGATACATATCACGAATAACCCGTGAGCAGTCAAAAATATAACACTAAAAAAGAACCAAAGATCACGACCTCAAAACCAGGAGCTTGGTTGCATTGACTCCGGAATTTAAGCTGGCAATATGTTTAAGGTTTCCAGCTGAAACTAGTATTGGGCAATATGTTATACTAGAGGAATTCTTTTTTTACTAAAAGTAAAGGGGCACACCTGTTGTAACCGTAAAAAAAAATTATTTTTGGGATTTTTTTTTTCTTGAATTTTAAATAAAATGAATATATGTACACTGAAATTTTCAAAAGAAAAAATTAAATTTTCAGCGAGTTATTATTTCGCCATCTCTCAAGTAACAGAAAAAGAAGGTCCTCTACTGCTGGAATGATTGCGGCCTTCGCAGTGGCTGAAATCAAAAAAGATTATTAAACTAGAAGTATTGCAGATAGGTACAATGCCCCACTATTGTGAAAAAAAAATTAGAATTTGATGAAATGGCAGAGTTTTGAAAAAAAAGTTGAATCTTTCATTTAAGATCATTGTATAGAGAAACATTTACAAAATAAGCAAAAAAGCGATCGGATAATTTGTCTTTGAATTACAATTGCAAAAAATTTAAAAAATGTAGTTTCGAGAAAAATGTGTTGAAAAATAAAACGATTGATTTAATTGTTATAAATAGATAAAAATCATACTTAGAGTTAATCTGCTATTTCAGGCCCATATAATTCACCTTCCTCTTCTTCAAAAAGCCTGTTGACGATGAGTCCAACTATCACTCCCATCACATAAAATATTTTTAAAATAAATGTATAACTGTCATTGAACGTTGAAGCAGAAAAATAATTTGATAACTCAATAGTTTTAAGAGCATTGTGAAGGTGTTTCGGAGCAAAGTGCCAAAGTAAACCATTGAAGTTTTCGTCATTATTCTGTGTATTATTACCTATACATCTATCAAGCATTTCACGCCGAGACAATACTCGTATATTGACTTTAGAGCTTTTTGAACATTTGGATCAAGTGGGAAATAATTGTGTTTAAACTTTGTTAAGTTCATTTGATCAGCTTCCGCGCGGCGATAAGCGCACCAACTTTCTGCGTCTTCTGGACAGTTTCCATGGTTTGAATTCTTACCAATCGAGCTCAAATGATGAAATGTAGCCCATATTGCTTTATACATTTCATCCACATAATCTTGATGTCTCATGATCGGTAGGACGTAATACAATACTTTTGAAGTATATTAGTTAAGTTGACATTTGATTTAAGCGTGGTTCTACCTTTTCCTCCTAAGCTCTTATCGGATTTTTTTCAAACTACAACATCGTGATTCCATTCTCCAAAGTGACCAAATATGTCTTTTAAATTATACACTTCATTTTTGAAGTCGATCTTTTATGTTTTTTGTGGCAACTATCTTCGTGTAGTGAGAGCCATTCTTCGTAGATTTTTATTTTATTTTCCTAAAAGACACAACTTCGAAAGTAAGTAGACCTTACACACAAATCGACTATTTTCCTGCCAGCGTTACTATACCAAAACGTGAAGTATGGTCACGTTTTTTCCACGTTCCATTTCCCGAAACTGTCAATTTTTTTTTTTAATTTTCTTTCTCTAATGTCTGCTTCTTCTTTTCTTCAACAGCTCTTTCGTGAAACATCGTGCGATGATAAAATTTACTTGCTAAATCCAACAAATCGCAAGAAAGCTTATTTCCGTTTATCCCGATACCCAGAAGGCGCATCAATGCCACTAAACCTCTATTTATTGCAAATGCATTTTCAATCATAGGCCCGGAATTGTTGTACGATACACTGCATTTACACATGAAAGCAGTTTGGAGTAATAAACCTCGCGGAGTTGCTTGATTAAAAATCATATTTTTTTTTTTTTTTTACAAGTTTTACACATTACTTAATTGCTTATTGCAACAAACTGAATAATGCAATATTCAAGAGTTGGATCAATCACGATATTGTGATAGTTTTTCAGTGGACGCACTGGTAATCGCAGAAGACTGCTCGAATATATGTTGATTTCCCATAAACTTTCGTTTTCTTGAAACTGATCTATGCCTGGGAATGTCGTGGAATACCTTTTTGGTTTGAATACTGAGGTTGATCACTTATTTTTACTAAATAACACAGTAAAATTAAATGTGTCTGCTTCCGAAAATATTAAACGTAATAATTAAAGAAAAATCCCTAAGAAGTTGAGCTTTTATGCATTTCTGTATACCTGAAGGTCAACAATAGAAACCGGAATCGTTGTATAATGGTGTACGATGACAACCGAGTCCAAAAAATAACTCTGGTAGACCCCGTAGCAAACGTAACTTTCTGACTGCTGAGCTGCTACCCATTAGAAGGCTGTAATTCAAAAACTATTTGAGATATTCATTTGAAATTCATATTAAAATGTGTAAAAAATCATTTTTTTTTTGTGCTCCTTAACAATTCTGGGTGTAATAATGTCTGTACATACAGGAGCATACAGTTTTTAGTTTAATTAATTCAATAGAGCATTAGGTATGTGGATGCAAGATATCCTGGAGCTACACACAATTCCTTCATAGTGATGCATAATATACTTCCTTTTTAAATTGTTTTTTTGACAATGGAGGCACATATTCATATGTTACATGTTTTTTTTTTAAGCGAAGTCATTCCAGCTTTCTTTTTTTATATAGTAGGTGTGGAGACCGGTACAATAAGGTTTATAACAAGATCTGGCAGCGCTGTGTATGTGGTGCCTACATAGGAATTCGTTCGAATCCTGTAGTTGCTATAGAGCAGTTTGTTATTAAGATTATTATATTGTATTGTATTGTTTCCTGCACTATCGTTAATTCTCTAATAAAGATTGTTAGTCAAATTTCAATTGGAAAGACTAAATTACATTACAGACGAGGTAAATATTAAAAAAAATATATACCTATATACTATATATATATAAAAATATATACTATGTATAAAGAAAATTAAAAGGAGATAAAATCGAAAGAAAATAAATGTATGGTGATTAAATTCGCCAAATTGGTTGCAAAAAAATTAATGCAAAAACAAAACAGTACTTTCCTGTTTTTTCTAGTGAGAGAAGAAAGGAGAGAGCTACTTACATTTATTTGTTTCTAATTAGAAGAGTAACATAAAAATAATATATCTTAAAGATAGCTGATAATTTTTGAGATAATATAGGGTTTTCAAATAACGACTTGACAAGTTTTTTTTTAAATAAAAGGCAAACCATTTGAGATATTTCAAAAACTTTATTATCGGCTTGAAGTTAAATCAAAACATTTATGAATGGAACTCGACTTCGTTCACATGGCCACCGCGGGCACATTTGCAGCGGTCGATTCGTTGGACCCAATTTTCAACGACTCGGCCACACATTTCGTCCGAAACGCCCGCTATTTCGCGTTCAATGTTGGCTCTGAGCTCTTCCAACGTCGTCGGCGTGTTGGCATAAACCAATGACTTAACGTGGCACGAACGAGGCGGTCAATCGACTGGCCCATGTTTTGAGATAACACGCTCACCATACTTACTCTTCAATAAATCGAGATTGTAGCGTGTGCTGTGTGGCTTGTGGCACCATCCTATTGAAATCACATGTCGTCCAAGTCCATATCTTCCAGCGCGATAACGCTAACATGTCACTGTCACGTTGACAGTGACAGTTTGATGATTAGTGAAAGAGTGCGTTCACAAATTAAATTCAAAGTTGAGAGGTCCCTATTGGAAAACCCTATAGTTTGCGAAAAGGTATGCAAATCATAGTTAAGTTGAAATTGTATGAGAGCGGGCCCAATAGTACCCGGCCTGACCAAAACATGGCCGTAGTTATTTGAAAATATTGCTGTATTGGAAAGTACGCACATAAAGCATTAGTTTCAAGTTTGAAAGCGCCAAGTCGTTTAGTATTTGTTTGGCAGCCATCAATAGTGAACGTTGTCAGTGAATTTGTGAAAATGGAGAAAATTGGCCATCGTTATGTGATACAATACTTTTATTTTAAAGGCCTCAGCCCAACGAATATAAAAGCTGAATTGGATTTTACTCTGGGTGAGTCTGCTCCTTCGTTAACAACAGTAAAATTTTGGATTCCTGAGTTTAAACGAGGCCGTACGGGCTGCCAAGACGACCAAATGAGGTGACGTCTCCAGAAATGGTGAAAAAATCCACAAAGCGGTACTGGATGATCGTCGACTGAAAGTGCGCGAGCTAGCAGACATTGTAGGAATTTCAAAAAGTGCGGTACATCGTATATTATTTGGACATGAGAAAGCTGTGTGCAGGATGAGTTCCGCATTTGCTCACACTCGAGCAAAAACAGTGTCGTGAATGCAATGGGCAAAATTAATGAATTCAAGTTTTTTCGGGAGCAGTTCTTATTATAAAAAGGGTATCGAACTTTTGGTACATCGCTGGGATAAGAAATAAATAAATTTTTTCCAAAATTTTTATGTTTTCTTTGTTGGGTCGGTCACTTCTGGAACCGTCATCGTAATTCATTTTGTTTACTTCTAGTGAGGAAACGAAAAGGTTGCATATTTAATTTGTGGTGCAATTTATAACAAATCAAAGACAATTCATTTGGAAGTAAATGGAAAAAATTAAAATTGCGGATATGAGTATCAAATCATTTCTCTGCGAAACCATCGACGAATGATTAATCCGCCTAGAATGTGATAGATGGCTCAGGGCTTTTACGGTTCTTCTGGAATCGGAAGAGATAGTGGATGTAACAAAAAAAGAAAAATAAATAACTTAATTTAGGGGACCTCAATTGCAAGATGTAATTTACAATATCCCGCGGGCTTTGATCGAAATTGCCGTTGATAGAGTTGTGCTCAGCGTGTTGGTTGGTAAGTTGAATGAATACTTCACGCCAAAACGAAATACAAAATTTGAAAGACACCTGTTCAGACCGCTTATCCCGGAGGATGGAGAAAATTTTAATAAATTTTTATTACGTCTACGAAACCAGGCAACGAAATGTTCATTCATTCAGCAGGACATATTGGATATTAATATAAAGGATAAATTACTTGTTGTGTGAGCTCCTGGTAAACTTAAAAAGCGTCTGCTAGAGAAGGAGTATTCATTAAACGATATTGTTAAAATGTGTCAAATACATGAACAAATTAAATGCCAGACAGATGTAATGAGGCCGTTAACTTCGTTGAGCAGTGGTTATAATATCTCATTTGCAAATACTGATAGATCTCTAGACGAGAAAAATGAATTCTTTAGATGTGGAAGGTTAGGTCACTTGGAAAACAGCAAATACTGCCCATCGAGAACTTCGCAATGCATTATAGATTCCAGCTCAAGGTTTAATTTGATTGGGAAAAAGATTGGAAAAATCTTCGCCAAAGGGCTGCAATACGCTGGAAATGAAAATTTCAAAAGTATGGCTTCTTGCCGAAACGCCCTTTATTATCTTGATGATATTATCATCTTCGGATTGGCGGAAGTGGAACATGATAAGGAACGAGAAAGTGTTCTCAATATTTTCCGTGACATGAACGTAACGGTAAACAGAGATAAATGTACTTGGGAAGTGCAACAACTTAAGTTCATGGGTCATATTTTATCCACAGCTAGCATATCGGCGGATCCAGAAAAGATCAAAACGATACTGCAATTTCGACCGCCTACAATAAAGGAGGAAGTAAGAAGCTTCTTTGGCTTAGTCAAGTAATTAGGAGAGTTTATTTCTGACTTTTTGGACGTAACGGAACCGCTATGGAGTTTAATTAAAAACGACGTGAAATTCAAGTGAGAAAAGCAACAGGAAGAAGCATTTCAGAAATTGAAAAATGCGCTTGTGAAAATATATCGTACTTCAATCACAAGAATCGTACTCACCTAGTGGCTGATGCAAGCCCAGTCGCCTTAGGGGCAGTTCTTCTTCAGTTTGAGACCGAAAAAATAAAAATTGTTTCGTTTGCAAGCAAGAGTCTTTCTGCAGTTGAAAGGAGATACTCACAGACAGAGCAAGAAAGCCTTGCTTTGGTTTGGGGAGCGGAACGTTTTTATTATTATCTCGCAGGAATTGAGTTCGAATTGGTAACTTACCACAAACCATTGAAAGCAATCTTTAAAACAACATCGAAACCACTTGCAAGAATTGAAAGATGGATGCTTCGTCTACAATCTTTTAAGTTTAAAGTTGTTAACCAAGCAGGAAAATCTAATATTACAGATCCGCTGTCTCGACTTTGCAACGTTGAAGATGGTAATTCCTTTGATAGCATTTGTGAACAAAATATTTGTGCAATAATTGAGAAAACAGTTCCGCGTGCACTTACGGTAACTGAAATTGTACTAAATAATAATGATGATGAAGAACCGATGGAGGCCGTTAAAAATACAAAAATGAGTAAGTGGAACCCAATGAGTAAAAATAGATTTTTTCCATTTCGGATGGAGCTTTGTACGTTGGATAACATCCTACTATGCGGTGAAAGAATTGTTATTCCAGTAACTCTACGATCTCAAGTCTTAGCGTTAGCACATGAAAGCCATCCAGGAGAAATTGTCACGAAACGGAGACTTCGTGCAAAAGTTTGGTAGCCAGCAATGGATAGAGAGGTTGAAAGCTTTGTAAAGAGATGTCGTGAGTATCTATTAGTATCTCAACCCGAACGTCCGGTACCGATGCAACGACATGTGTTTCCAGATGGTCTTTGGCAATGTTTGGCTATTTGGCCCATTTCCAAATCATAAGTTTGTGTTGTTGTGTTACTACTCCAGTTATCAAGAGACCATGTTTCTGAGAAGAATCACTTCCAACGAAATCATTGAAGTTTTGAAGTTATTGGGTAGATAATTATTTTTGTGCGTTTTTTTTTTTTCAAATTTTGAACGTTTATTTAAGAAAAACATGTACAAAAGTATTATTCAAGGTATTGCCCATCTGAAGCTATGACGTTTTCCCATCTTTCTGGCAATTTGTGGATCCCATCCCAAAATTTCCTTGCTTTTGAATATATCCAGCTGCTTTTAAACGTTTTGAAATGGTTGCTTGAGTGGCACCCAAAGATTCTGCGAGCTCTTCTTGTGTTTGGCAACAATCTTCATAGAGTAATGTTTTCAGCTCTTTATCTTCAAACTTTTTTGGCTGCCCAGGACGTTCATCGTCTTCGAAGCCAAAATCACCACTTATGAATCGTGCAAACCACTTTTGGCACGTTCGCTCAGCTAGCGCATGTTCACCATAAACTTCCACCAAAATACGATGACTTTCAGCAGCAGTTTTCTTCATATTAAAGTAATAAAGAAGAACTCCCCGCAAAAACATTTTTTCAGGCACAAAAAAAACACTGGACTATCGTTAGTTCTTTAATAGAGATTGTTAAATAAATTTCAATTCGAAGGACTTTTACAATGAGAGACACTGCTTATCCTTGAAAATACCGGCGTTGATATACCAAAGAATCGATTCGACAGCAGACATAGTAAGGGTCATAACATTGTTTAAAGAACAATCGGCATTTAGAAAAATTGGTATCAGTGTTGTCACGGAGCTCGGCAACTTAATTTTTCACTACAGAAAGTTGTCCAGGTTGTTAGTGTTAGAGCTGCACTGTACAACATACGTATTTATTATAATGTATACGAAGAAGAAACACAAACTCAAGACGAAAACAATGAGATTCAGAGTCCATCCATTCTAAAATCTATTTATCAGAGGCAAATCTAATTCGTTAAGAAATATTACAAAATTTCTTGCACAATAAAATAAATTTGATTGCTTAAGCGATATATATTATTAATGTAATAAAAGAAAATAACAAAAACAAATCAGCCTTCGTTGCATATGCGAAAATTGCACTTACTCGTACATGTTTACTTTCTATTTCGTACTAAATAACTAAAAAAGACAGTCTCCTTGACAAATTAATAAATAAAAATATGAAAGTACTATACAACAGTAGATTATTCATTAATTTTTCTGTCGACTTTCATCAGGTTAATTTCAATAAGTGGTCTTTTATATTTCAGTTTTTCTGCGGCAAATTGTTCCTTGCGCTCATAATGCCTTTTTGTTTTCTCAAGCAGTGATTGATGAATTGCATTCCCTTTTCCCCGATGGTCACTCAGTTGATCCAAGGATTTGTAATTTTTTTTAAAGTTTTCATTTGTTTCCTCGGATTGCTCTTTGACTGTTGCCATGACTTTGGAAATTCGATTATACAGTTGTTCCTGTACATTTGTTTGCCTCTAAAGTAATTGTAATGGCTTTTAATTTTTTTGTCATTCTGGTCATCTTCTAAAATGATAAATGAGGTGTACGATGAACAATCTTAAAATCAAAATATTTTTTTTTTTAGCTTCATGGTTAACAGACATCTCTTAATCATCTACAAATCGGACTGGAGAAAGATGTAAGAAAATTCACTTGTGTTCGCCACCATCTGTTGCTTTCCGTACAGGCCTATTATGGACCAGCTTTTTTCTTAAATTGGACTCGTGGTTTCGCCAAACCTAAATTTAAATAAAGTTAATGAAAGCATCTAAGAGTTTCTTAATTAAATAACCTTTTCTCGCTCTGAAATTCTGTAAGTGGGAGGTCCGTTTTTTGTTTAATTCCGTTTTTAAGTTTTCTCAAAACTTGTAAATGGTTTCTGTTTTTTGTAAATTTTTCGCAATGTCCGAATTTTTTTTTTTTCATTTACTTATTCATTATTTGGAGCTGCGAACGTGTTGTTTGTTTTCTTTTAGTTGATTTGTACTTATAAATATTTTAAAAATCTATAACTTACTTTTTGTTGCATATATTTCATAGAATACATTTATCGATTAAAAAATAGTCAAATTATACAAACTAAATTACAATAAACCAGAATATTGGCATTTTTTTTGTGAATAACTTTGGAAAGGAAGGAACAGCACTAATGCTTAAAGTACTAATAATTTTACACGTTTCATGCGAAATGTAATTAAATCTATGAAGGTTGAATACAAACCGAGCAACCCTAAGTTTTTAAAGCTTGTGGTAGTCGGGATTGGCAAACAACTCACAACCATAAGAGGTTATTGGAACTTTCAATGCATTCACTAGTTTAAGCTTAACTTGTATCGGCAAAATTGTTTTTGTTATAGATAACCCTCGTAGCCACACGTAGACTTTTTTAATAATAGAATTTCATATATATGAACGTCATAGGTTAGTTTATTATTAAAAATGATTCCAAGATCTTTAGCATGGGTGACATATTCAACTAGAGATATGTTTGACATAACGGAAGAAAAGTCAGGGAAATGTGGTTGGTGCTTAGATAAAGGCATGGCTTTCGTTTTGTTAGGGTTTAATTTAGACCATTCCATATAGACCACTCGAATATTGGAGGTAGGTCGTCATTTAATTTCGAAATTGCGTATTCAACCATGCCAATAGGAAAACTAATGTACAGTTAAACATTGTTCGCTTATTCACTAAAATCGTTCCAAAGACTTTGGATAAAAAGGGAATATAAGCCTATATTTCGAATTTGTTCCATTTTTGGGAATCGGGATAGTTTTAGATCTCTTCCAGGCAGAAGGACAGTTACATAGATGTCAATATAATGGTGTTAAATATATGAGCGATATAGAGATTTAAGAGAGGAAAAATAATTTTTATAAAGTCAGGATGAATATAGTCTAGTCCCACTGCCTTGCATTTGATGGAGCAAATAGAGACTCTTACCGTATACTCGTTGAATCAACTGCAGACACAAAAAATGCATTGTCCCTGTCATTATGTGTTAGCGTATAAGTAACAACAAAAACTAAGTAACAATGACCATTTCTACACAACCGAAACGTTTCTAACTTGAAAGCCAATGACAGATTTTATCACACGAGTCTTAAAAGGAACATACTTATTAAATAGGAAGTCAGTCCCGGTAGCCAGGAAGAAGTAGATAAATACTACTACATAATGGATGGACTGAGACATTTAACGAGGCTTTTATGACTAGTGAGAAATATATCCAACAAAGATGGCACACAATGAGTTGGCTCAGAGAGTTAACAAAAGAGAGGCTAAGAGAATTCGTCGAGGTTATAAGAGTACCAAAAGAAGAGAGAAGAGGGTTATTATTTAGATAACCACAAAGAATTATGTTTGGTGCAAGATTGGAAAGATAATGCGCAAGTTCACAATGTACATACAAGGTGAGTTTTTTAACTTGAGACATCCAAATTACTCGAAAAATACGCGATATCGCGAAAAATGTTTCAGACAAAAGTCACAAGGTTCTGAAGGTTCTCATAATTCCTGATTTTCATTGCTCAGTCGTATTGCTCTTAGGCTTGTCATTTGTTTTTACATACTGGGCTTAGCATAACCCAGAAACAACGACGTAGACGTAGCAGTATTTTGTTTCCTTCGGGGTGATTAATTATTGCCTCCCAATGTTGAATCATTGAATTCTTCCCATTTCGACGTTTATTTCCCGAGACTATTTCAACAAATGCCCGAAAATATGACCATTCACTTCAATATACTTGTCTATCCGCGCTCTAAATGAACCAACAGAACTGAGAAGTATTTCTGGCGTAATCTTCCGGCAAGCTTCAGTTATTCGTCTTTAGATCTCCTCACGTGTTGTTGGCTTTTTTCTGTAAACCTCACTTTTTAAGTAGCCCCACAAGAAGAAATCAAGTGACGTAAGAGCAGGTCATCTAGCAGGCAATTTCCTTGGACCCCTCGTCCGATCCATCGTTGATGGTAAACATTGTTTAATACGCCCCGGGCTACTTGGGAATAATGGGCTGGACAACCATTATGTTGAAACCTCATTGTTTGTCGCAACTCCAATGTAATACTGGTAGATGGTCTCGCAAGAAATTTGCATACTTTTCGCCATTCAAGTTGCCTTCAATAAAATGCGGACCTATTAATTTATCCAAAGTAATTCCCGCCCAAATATTAACATTCCAAGGATGCTGGCGTTCAATTTGTCGCAACCAAAAAGGGTTTTCGGCAGCCCAGTAATGCATATTATGTCGATTGACCGTACCATGCTTAGTGAAAGTCGACTCATCAGAGAATAACACCTTTGCGAAGAAAAGAGGGTCTCGTTCAATTTGCTGAAGTGCCCATTGACAAAAGGAAACCCGTTTGCGAAAATCCTCACTAGAAAGTTCTTGATGCATTGAAACATGATAAGGATGGTATTTATGCCGATGTAATATCTTACAGACAGTCGTTTGAGAAATTCCTGATTCACGAGTTATTTGGCGAGTGCTAATGTGAGGATCGTGTGCAACGGCAGCTAACACTGCTATTTCGTATCTGGTCTGGGAAACGTTGGGCGTAAAGAGCAACAGCACCATCGATGTTCCTTCCACTTTCTCCATAAATCAATATCATTTCAATTTTCTCTTGAATTGAAATAGCCTGCATCATTAATCTGGAAAACTTTACTAATAATATTCAGCTCCTCAAAACAAATATCGAACTTCAAATGATGTACAGTTCCGTTCAAGTAGAAAAAATGGGCAGAGTGCACATCATACACTCTCAGATAAGTTTAGCACAGTTTGTCTCTATCTGAAATTTCTTTGAGTTTTAACTTCACTCGAGTCAGTAATGACTTCCTCAAAACAAATCTCGACCTTCTAACACCCTAACAACGTTGGAAACCGATTAATCATTTAGGCGTGCCAGTGAAGTGGTATCAAGCACTGAATGAATAAGACCTTTGAGACAAAGTCGTGTGCCCCATTGAGAAATACGACTGAGCAATGAAAATCAGGAATTATCATTTGAAAAATCAGGGGTGACCTTTGTTTGACCTTGGAAATGGGGCTCAATGTCAAACTCGTGGTCACCATCTTATGTCCCATTCAGAACCTTGTGACTTTTGCCTGAAACATTTTTCGCGATATCGCGTATTTTTCGTGTAATTTGGATGTCTCAAGTTAATAAACTCACCCGTTATAGTGGTATATAAAAAGTTCCGCATTTATTTTCGCTATTAAATATATTAATAAAACAGTAGTTAACAGACAGGGTACCATCAAAACGCTTAACACCATTCAACTTAATATATTTTCTTATGTATATTGCAACACCTTCACAGTAGTGTGAGTTCAAACAGCTCGGTAAGGCTTTTTAAATCCATTTAAATAGAGAAGACTACTACTCATATTAGGATAAAACCATGTCTCGGATACTCATATTATATCAATTAAACTGTTTTTAAATATAATTTGAAACTCGTCAAATTTGTTTACAAGGCTCTGCGCATTTATGTCTCAAATATGTAAACCATTATACAAAGTGTACTTAAAATAAATTTGTTTTCCTCATTTAAGCTGCCAAAACCAATGTCATGGTTGCTACCTACGGAGAAAATAGACGCCATTACGAACAAAGCCCGCAAAATCGCAATCGCACACAAGAAATTTCTTAGCAAGTATTTTCAAGAAAGACACAACATCAACAAAGAATAAAGAAAGCTATTGTAAACAGATATAGCTTGAACATAATTAAGAAGAAAAAAATGAAAAAAATTTGCGGTCATAAAAGGAAAATGATACTGTGCAATAAAAAAAAATTAAATTTGATTTTCATCGATAAACATTTCATTGTTGACGTCATGTCCGATACCATTCCTCAGATCTCCTATGTTGTTGAAGTATGAACTAGCTGACTTTGGTGCGGATATAGACTTATCCATTGAAGATTTGCAAGGAAGATATAAGTGGCTTTTGTTTAAGTCTCAGAATGTAGCGATGGAGTTCAGGCCTATGTTTATTTTAAGTAAATAACCTTCTTCTTTGTTTGAATCCGTAGTAATTATTATGCCAATTGAAAACGTTTAAATTTTTATGGGGCGCGAATCGATTGCGATTCAATAATGGGTACTACTTGACAGCTACTCCCTCCGCAACCATTCCGCCGGATACTATAATTGGCATAATAATCAAACATTCCATACTTTGATAACGAAATCTCTGTAAAGCATTTACCCTTTTTACCGATGCATACATTAACGCAATTGTGGCAGTTTTCACCCAGCAAGCCAATCCATTTGCTATGCTTCAAGATCGCTGAATGACTCTGAAAAGAACTTCTCACGTACAGATAAGGAATTCTTAGCCATTAATTTGGGTTGTAACCTATTATCGTCTTTACTTTTGGGAATATTAATGTAAAATAGTGACAGACTACCAATCAGTTAAATTTAAGACTAAAAAATCTAATAGAAAACAGTTTTCAGCGAGAAACCAAAAATGGTTAATAAAACTGTTCGTGTTTACTTTTAACAAAGAGTATCTCAAAGTAGTACAAGAAAAGTCGCTGACTTTTTAAGTAGTACAGGGAACGTATGATAGTTAATTTAGAAGATGACGCAGTTTCAGTTTTCAGCAGATAACAGAAAATTCGAAAACCAAGAGTATATTAACGTAAAATGTAAACAAAGAGACAAACCTCATGTACACAAAACAAAACATATACACCCTGCCTAACTCGAACTGACACTTTTTAAAATGCTATAATTTTTTTTTTTTTTTGATAAATTTTATTTTGCCAAAAAATACATCAATTTTCAAATTGTATCAGTAGTTTTAAATATGTTCACCCTTAGCGCGAATAATGGCCTTGAGACGGCCTAAGAAAACATCGCACCTTGCATGCAAGTGGCTCTGCATTATTTTGGCCCATTCCCGGCGAAGTGCTTGTTTGAGGTGGTCCAAACTTTGGTATTTTTAGTGAATTCAAAATACTCCAGACAGAGAAATCCAATGGATTTGCATCCGGAGAATTTGCAATCCATTTTGTCGAAGAAATGAAGGGTGGAACATTGTTTTTTAATCATTCTTGGTTGACGCCCGCTTTGTGAGACGGTGCCGAGTCTTGTTAAAATGTGCACGGTTTTCGACCGAAATGATTGTTTGTCCAAAGCTTCAGTACTGTCTCTAAGATAGTTTCACGGTATATGATCGCATTGATTTTGACGCCACGGTCCAAAAATAAGAGCGGAGAGCGACCATCGGCGGCTTAATAAAATTATTATAATGTGTCAAAATTTGAGCTCACAGTAATGAACGGTTTGGAAATTAGGGCAGTCTGAAGTTGGTTGCGTTTCGAGTCAGGAGGGTGTTTATTAAAAGTGAATTATCAGCAGCACTTCAAAAAATTTCTCTGATTAATCAAAACGAAAATAAGAACGGTTAACTGGAAGTATGTGTGAATGAGACACAATAAAGTTCTCGCGAATAGAAATGACGGAGTTGCTGCTTTAGAAATCAATTCAGTTATTAATGTTTAAACAGAATTCTTTGTTTGGACTACAGTGGCGGAAAAAATAACAAACACAATGGAAGAATTAAACAAAGAAAATGAATACGTAGAAATTAAATTTTTTTACGAACGTTAATGGGCTGCCTTATTTGTTTTTAAATATACGGTCTATTAGAACAAATTGGAATAATTTTATGTTAAGCGTCAATGGATTTATTAAAAGAATCTATGTGATAGTGCTATCTTAAATAAATATTAAAAAAAAATTAGAACTCGTTTTATATAATTAATGGATTTCATAAACCATTAGCCTATAATAGAACCGATAAAGAAGGTGACGGCTTAATGATTTTCATAAAATATGATATACGACGCACAAAAATGAATATGAATTATATGTATTATGAATGTGTTACATTAGCCATGAAGACATACTGAAGCTACAACTTTTGCTATATACAGACCGCTAAGACTTAATGTAAGTGAATTTATTGAAAAATTAAGTCAAAAAAATGACAAAATAGATGAAAGATAAATATTTATAATAAATCGTGATGTCAACATTGATGCAAATGCGTTTATCATAATGTGAGCAGATACATTTTATTGATAGCATCAAGAGGTTTTATAAACACAATTAAATCGGGTACGCGTGTCGATATTATATCCACGGTAGTAGAAATAAATTGCTCTGACCACTTTCGTATATAATATGAGCGACTATTACATCTAACGAGAAACAAGAAACAAACGATCCTGAAATGTTGTATAAGTAGTTGTGAGTTGTCACGAAAAATTGAACAGTTTAACAAACAACAGTTAATTGATCTGACAGACGTAAACGATTTTTACAATATGTTTAGAAAAAAATTTTATGATATGGTTAAATATAAAGATACATAGCACTAAAATTAATTATTTCAAGCAACTATTTTAAAATAGAAAAAAAAAAATCTAAAGAATAAAGATCATCAATTCAGTACTTGGCAAAAAACTCACGAATCTGGGTGATATGCTGATTAGAAACTTTGCTACAAACGAGTTTGACAATCTGGAAAATCGTTTTGTGCCAACATTTTCTTTAGACGTAATAAATACTATCCATATACCGGGTGAGTTTTTTAACTTGAGACATACAAATTACTCGAAAAATACACGATATCGCGAAAAATGTTTCAGACAAAAGTCACAAGGTTCTGAATAGGACATAAGATGGTGACCACGAGTTTGACTTTGAGCCCCATTTTCAAGATCAAACGAAGGTCACTTCGTATTTTTTTGACAGATTACAATTCTTTCACATGAAATACCTTTTTCAAAAATGCGTTCTTTTAACGTCAGAGGGCGCCATAAAACTTAAGACATCCAAATTACACGAAAAATACGCGATATCGTGAAAAATGTTTTAGACAAAAGTTACAGGGTTCTGAAAGAGACATAAGATGGTAACCACGAGTTTGAACTTGAGACCCATTTTCAAGGCCAAACGAAGGTCACTTTTGGTTTTTCAAATGATAATTCCTGATTTTCATTGCTCTGTCGTATTCCTCAATGAGGCACACGACTTTGTCTCAAAGGTCTTATTCATTCAGTGCTAGATACCATTGCACTGGCACGCCTAAATCATTAATCGATTCCAACGTTGTTAGGGTGTTAGAAGGTCGAGATTTGTTTTGAGGAAGTCATTATTGCCTCGAGTGAAGTTAAAACTCAAAGAAATTTCAGATAGAGACAAACTGTCCTAAACTTATCTGAGAGTGTATGATGTGCACTCTGCCCATTTTTTCTACTTGAACGGAACTGTACTTCATTTGAAGTTCGATATTTGTTTTGAGGAGCTGAATATTATTAGTAAAGTTTTCCAGATTAATAATGCAGGCTATTTCAATTCAAGAGAAAATTGAAATGATATTGATTTATGGAGAAAGTGGAAGGAACATCGATGGTGCTGTTGCTCCTTAAACCCAACGTTTCCCAGACCAGATCGCGATCGCGCGCTTCCTTTTATCGGGCCATCCAACAATTCACTGGTGAAGTAAGTGTGCAACCAAAGAAAAGGAATCGGTCAGATAGGGTGACTGTTGAGGACTATGAAATAGCAGTGTTAGCTGCCATTGCACACGATCCTCACATTAGCACTCGCCAAATAAGTCGTGAATCAGGAATTTCTCAAACGACTGTCTGTAAGATATTACATCGGCATAAATACCATCCTTATCATGTTTTAATGTATCAATAACTTTCTAGTGAGGATTTTCGCAACCGGGTTTCCCTTTGTCAATGCGCACTTCAGCAAATTGAACGGGACCCTCTTTTCTTCGCCAAAGTGTCGACTTTCACCAATCACGGTACGGTCAATCGACTTAATATACATTACTGGGCTGTCTGAAACATTTTTCGCGATATCGCGCACTTTTCGAGTAATTCGGATGTCTCAAGTTAAAAAGCTCACCCTGTATGCGAACATAAATCTTACTCGGGTCTATCTAGCAGTGTTCAAATAAAATAATGCACATACGAGTACGCCCTCCGCACATTCTAAAATTTTCTATTAAAAAAAAGCATGGTTATGATTGCTTACATAAGGTTAATAGTCGTCAACTTCTTTCAGCTGATGACGAATGCTCGATGATCCTGTATAATGTATCTATCTACAAATACTAAGAGATTATCGTTGACTACAATTTTGAATGGAGTAATCATGTCGAGCCACTAACAAACAAATTCAAGAGATCCGCTACCGCTATTCGGAAGTTATTCGGAAGTTTTTTTACAGCCATGCTACTAAAGCTTAGTGGAATCTCATCAAAGGGACAGCATCCTGGCGTAGGGCAACACGCCGCAGCTCCAACGGCTAAGCTCATGACATGCCAGCGTACAAAAAATGGTTAAGAAGTCACAGCGACATCATGGTAATGACATAAGACAATAAGACAATATAACAACTGTTTAAGATGTAAATACTATCAACCTTAACAGATTATATAAGACAATATAAGCTAACAATAGAATAAGCAGTTAACATCGGTAGTGCAATTCGAGCAATTTGGCTGTGGCGACTGCGGAGGTGCGTTATGGTGCACTTTTTTCTTCGTCAAATGTGGTAATTTTTTTCAAATCGGCGCCTAATCGGCCCAATAAATCGCCGTAGTATGCTAATATTATTGTTTTTTCCTTCTTCAACTAGTCAACATGGATCACTCCTCGCGCGTTCCAAAAAACAGGAACCATCACCTTTCCGGCCGTGATGGAGCACGTTTTCCGGGTAAAACTCATTGTTTCGATTATTCTTTAATCTCTGGTGTGTACCGATGAATCCATGTCTATCGACGGTCACGAAACTTATGCAGAAACTGTTCTGTATTTCGATTAAAAAGGGCCAAGTGGTCTCACGATTGAGCTTGTTCTCCGGGGTGAGCAAATGCGGCGCCCATCGACTTTCTCACGCCCAAAATCTTCTGCAGGATATGGCTAGCGCATTCAGTTGAGATTCCTGTTATCGCGAATTTTCACTCAGCGGTCCTCCAACACGAGATAATGGATTTTATCGACAGTTTACTCTGTGGTAGCCGTTTTTGGGTTACCTGGGCGCGGTTCTTCAAAAAAAACCAATGGTAAATGGTTGTACGGGAACGTAAACGGGTCCCATATACATCATCGAGAATAGACTTGATTTCCTTGCAGGTTTTACCACTTCAAAACAAGAATCGGATCTCGGAGTGATACTGCTCTTTTTCCATATTCGCAAAAAACACCAACACGATGTTTTGAAATGGGGGTCAAACAAAACTAAGCGTCGAATTGTCACCAAATTTTGACAAGAGGGTTATACTAAATAAAATTATACTCTTTTGGCTCAGTAGCATAACCTATCTTCTAATCCGGGTACTCATCAAACAGCCCTAGTAGAATCTGTAAATTGTTTTATGTACTATACATATTATGAATTGTAATTTGAACCCAATATAATGAAATTAGTTAAGACCAATTTTCTACAGACAAGCCCCTAGCTTTGCAGATAATATAGTATAAATGTGAACCTTTTAAAACAAATAAAAATTCAATTTAATTCAAACATTCATTCACTCTGCATCAGAAAGACAGCTTGATCATTTCCCTATCAAGGAAGAAATCGTCAATAACTATAACACATGGGCTCACATACCGACGCAAAAATTCGGCTTTATTGCCTTTGAACAGCTTTAAACACTCCTCTGAATCATCAACACGTTGTTGTTTTTGGTCGACTGTGAGCAAACGCGGCAGCCACTTTGAACAGAGCTTTCGCATGTCCAAATATTCGTGTGTGATATATCCAACACGCTCCTTTGAAATCTTCAGAGCCTCAGCTATCTCGATCAACTTCACTTTACGGTCATTCGTAATCATTTTGTGGACTTTTTTGATGTTTTCATCTGAAACAGCCTCTTTTGGAAGTCCACTGCGTGCATCATCTTCGGTGCTTGTATGACAACTTTGAAATTTATCAATCCACTTGTGAATGGTTCGTTCGGCTGGTGCAAAGTCCGGGTAATACTTATCAATGCCTTATCAATTCAAGTGGTGCCCTGTCTTAGAAACGGCACGGATACATCTGATAAATACTAACAATACGAGGGCGGTCCCAGAAGTACCCGGCCAAGACATGGCGGTAGTTGTTTAAAAATATCACTGTATTGGAAATACGCAGTCTATAAAGCATATGTTTCAAGTTTGAAAGCGCCACGTTGTTTAGTATTTGATTGGCAGTCATCAATATTGAACGTTGTCAGTGAGAAAAAATGGAGAAAAAATGGTGAAAATGGAGAAAATTGGTCATCGTTATGTGATACAATCCTTTTATTTGAAAGGCCTCAGCACAACCAATAAGCTGAACTGGATTATACTCTGGGTGAGTCTGCTCCTTCGCTACAACAGTAAAATTTTGGGTTGCTGAGTTTAAACGAAGCCATACGGGCTGCCAAGACGATCAAATGAGGTGACGACTCCAGAAATGGTGAAGAAAATCCACAAAGCCTTACTGGATGATCGTCGACTGAAAGTGCGCGAGCAGACATTGTAGGCATTTTTAATTATTTGAAAATTGGAACATGAGGAAGCTGTATGTAAGATGGGTGCCGCGTTGGCTCACACTCGAGCAAAAACAGTGTCGTAAAGATGTTTCAGTTGATTGTTTAGCGAAGTTTCACAGCAACAAAGCAAAATTTTTACGCCGTTTCATAACAATGGATGAATCATGGGCCCATCACTTTACACCCGAGACAAAAGAACAATTAAAACAATGGATTCAAAAGGAAGAAATGGCTATAAGGAAGGCGAAGACCGTTTCGTCTGCAGGCAAGGTCATGGCGTCGATTTTTTTGGATGGATCACAAATCTGTGATTGAAATGGCCAAAATTATTTTCTGTTCTCAAACTTGAAAAAATGGCTCAGTGGTCAAAGAATTTCAAACGATGAAGAAGTGTTGTCGGCAGTTAATGGCTATTTTGAGGAGCAAGACAGTTTTTACTATAAAAATGGTATCGACCTTTTATGTGTTTTCTTTGTAATAGTATGTCGGGTAATTTGGGACCGACATCGTAATACTACCATTGAAATAAACACTGTTCGAGGAAGAAAATGGTCCAAGTTGATATGACTAAAACTCAGACACGTAAAAATTTATTGTTACGAAGCGTCCAATAGGTTCGGATAAGGACGGATTCACTCTTGACGACCCTGCAAAACGCACAAAAGCCTGCGTACAGCTGAACATTTATTAGAGAGCAGATATCACCGTAATCCAGGAAGTACGTTAGGATTAGCCGGCCAAAAGAAAGATGAAAAACTATGAACTTTACTACGTCGATTGCTTTAGGGAACATAAGTAGCATCTATTTGAATGTGGATTTGTTTTAAGAGGCAGACTTAGACAGGAAGTCTTGAGCTTTCAACACGTGAGTGAATACCTTATAACAATCCATATCAAAGGTAAATTTGCTAAGATAAGCCTTATATGCTCTCACGTCACAACAGAGTAAAGGGAAGATGCTACCAAAGAAGTTTCTACGAGCTCCTCGAAAAAACCTACGAGCAATATCCGGTGTATGACGTTAAAATCGTCCTAGGCGACTTTTATGCCAAGATTGGAAAGGAGGACATCTTTGGCAGCACAAGCTACTATATGGCATAGCCTACACAACACCACGCCTGGAAATAGACATAGGCTAATCGGTTTCGCTTAGCCTGATAGAATTGTGTAAAACTTACAAGACAACTCACGAGGTATGATCCTTCAAAAGTATTTTCAATTGCTTGCATATGCCGACTATCTTGATAGTATTGATAGAACACAGCGAGCTGTCGCTGGTGCGTTTGCGAGTACAGGCACAGAAGCGGTAAGAAAGGGTTTAGTGGGCTAAGAAGGCAACTATGTTGTAAGGCCCTCTCCCGAACAACCAATTAAACTGTATATAAGACCCTTATAGTCCCAGTTCTATGCTATTGTTCCAAAGCACGGACTCTTTCTAAAGCGGATGAAGATATCCTTGGTCCTTTTGAGAAGAAAAATTCTTTCTCAAGGTATTTGGTCCTGTATGCGTTGACGAGTTCTGGAGATTCAATGATTCAATGATGAACTCTACGAGCTGTACAGCGACATCGACCTAGTCAAAAAACTGCACTTTGGGCGTTTGAGATGGCTGGAACATGTAGATTGAATAAACACCAACGCTCCAGCTCGCCGAATCTTTGACTCTAATCCGGATGCGGAAGGGGACTTCAACCAATTTGGAGTGCGCCGGACTGAGACGCCGCCGAAGTATCTAAATTTTTAAGTCTAACATAAGAGCACAGAAAATAAATACTGTGGATGGTTCGCATAGACAAATATCTCTAAATCTAAATCTAAATCTATAACAGAAACATATTATACAAGAGGAAAATCGGTGTTTTCCCTTCTTAATGTCGCCAAAAATTAGAGATTAAAAAAAAAAAAAAAATGTCCCAAGAATATCTTGGGAAAGCGATTATCTAATGATAGCATTTTGGTTTTGTGATTTCAGATGATCGAGTCATGAATAAGGTACACGGTTCACCGGTGGACAACGAGGCGCCACCGAAGATTTGCTGCCATTAACTTAATTAGGTTTTAATATATTGCTTTCAAAAATTAAGGAAATGTTCTTCATATGGTGTACTAAAGTGTCACAATTAATTAAATAAATTCGTATTACCTGTAGCGTCTAAAAACGTCTTAAAAATTCTTAATTCTTCGCCGAATTAACGTTCAACGCTAACAAGGGATTTATGATATCTAAATATTAAATAGAGTTTTAGTGTCACAATTAGCCGAGCTTGCACTTTTTTTTTTTTAGTAGTAGTATTTTTTATTTACACAATTATTTACATTAAGTTTATTTAAAAAAAAAATGTATAATAGAAATAATATAGTGACATTTTATATTTTCTATACATAAAGCATTAAAATAGTGCCAAATGCCACTTCAATGGGTTTTAACAGTATTAATATGTGGGTGGGGTAACCCGTTTAATTAGATTCAAAGAACAAGTTAATTTGAGATACAATTATATTTACAAAGAAAAGTAAAGGATGAAAATCAAAATAAAATAACTACATAAAAATAAAAAAAAGTTAAGAGGAAGTTAGAAGAAAAAAAAAAAAAAAATCAGAATATCAGAGAGAAGGTATTCTACGTTCTGTGAATCATACTTAAAAAGCCAAGACCTTATGGACCTTTCAAATATTCCAGAAATTCTTATCATTTAATAATTTAAAGGAAGCTTGTTAAATAGTCAACATGAAGAGATATTATAAAAATTACGAAATGCAGTTGTACGGAAAACGGGTACAGTCACAACATAAGAAAAGTTTCTCCGTATATTGTAATCAGATTAAAATTAATTTATCTGATTACATTAATTAATTAAAATTCCTGATCTCTGGAAGAACGTTTTCATCACTTTAAAACAATACATATGACGAACTGGAAAAATGTTCATATCACAAAACAATGGGAAACTTAGATGACGCCGATACTTGTTAAGGATTTTCCTCACTATACTTTTTTGTAAGACTAGTAAAGGCTTGATTTTATTCAGATACATGTCCCCCCAACAAATAATTCCATACTGGAGTTTAGCGTGAAAGACACCATAATAAATGATTTTTAATAATTGCTTTGAACAAACATTTTTTAGATAAAAAAGTGTCGTAGAGTATTTCGAAAATATTTCCTTAGGGACTCTGTGTGGCTTGCAAATGACATCCTAGAATCCGTTGTGAGCCCAAGATACTTAAACTCGTCTACTTCCTCAATTAAAAAGCAATTGTTACTACAGTTAAGACTGCTACAAAATGTTGGAAGTGTTTGACTAGAATCACAATTACAGCCTTCTAATCCATACCTTTGGCATTCTGATGCGTGGAAGTAAACGTCCGCATTCATACTCATTGGAGAAGCTAAGTTAACAATCATTATTTTTGTCTTTGAGCTAATGTTCAAGTTGTGCTCTGCGAACCAAATTCTTAATAGACTAAAATCCCAATTAATGTCGGAGAATAAATCCAAAACACTTTCAGAGCCATATGAGCAGCCAACATCATCTGCAAACGCCGTAATTCTACTTCTGAAGCTTAGTGAAAACAGTGAATTTATATAAATTAGAAATAAAATGGGTCCCAACACAGAACCTTAAGGAACTCCCAAACTGAAGAAACGAATCTCGCTTCTCATACTATCAATCTTCACTCTTTGAGATCTGTTTGATAGGTATGATCTAAGCCATTCTAGTATGAACCCACGAAAACCCGCTTTTTCCATTTTATCCAATAGTATAGTATGGTTGACCATGTCAGAGGCTTTTGTGATGTCAACAAATAAACCAGCCGTGAATTTTTTATCATCAAGGTTAGAGAAAATATTTGAACAAAAATTTAGAAAAGCGTCTTCGGTAGAGTAACTACCGAAAACTCTGCTGAAAACCAAATTGCATTGGATTTAAAAACTCAATTTTTTTCAAGACATTATTCTCTCTTTAATAACTTTTTCGAATATTTTTCTAAAAGTGGAAAGAAGTGAAATTGGCCTATAGTTTTTCATATCGTCTGCAGAGCCTTTTTTAAACAGCGGAATTACGTCAGCGCATTTGAGTACCACGGGAAATGTTCCTGCAAATATGCTGCGATTAAAAATGACTGCCAGGTATACAAGTATATTTGAAATATTATCAAAGCCACAAGAGTTCGAATTTTTTAGGGATCCAATTGCTTTTAGGAGCTCTTAAGCAGTGATAGGTTCGAAGGCAAAGCTCGTATATTGCGACAGGTCACCACCCCCACTTATTGAATTGTAACAACGAGTGCAATTTCTCAGGACTGTTTGTGTTGGTATGCTGTTTGTTATTGAGGTGAAATACTCATTGAAGGCATTAGCAATGTCAAGTTTGTCAAACAGTTCGCAATTGCTCACACAAATTGAATGGGGTTTTGTTGTAGAACGAGCCTTGTTCAGAATATCATTCACTACTTGCCATTCTGATTTAAGGTTACCCTTAGCAGAAATGAATTTAGATCGATAATAATTATCCAGACAAAAAGCA
Source organism: Volucella inanis (assembly GCA_907269105.1). Lineage (NCBI taxonomy): Eukaryota > Metazoa > Arthropoda > Insecta > Diptera > Syrphidae > Volucella > Volucella inanis. The sequence goes on from OU026153.1 coordinate 144,383,652, forward strand.
ATTTTTTTTTTTAAGTCCAAACATAGCTTTTAAACTTATTTTTCAGCATAAGGTTCATGGGATTCTTGAAATAATTTATTCTTAGCTTGTGTTTTACGTTAACTTTTTCAATGAGTTGACTAGATATCCAGGGTTTTAGTCTTTTTTAGATTTTTTCAAGGGTTCTGTAGAGGAGCAATTTGATATAAATTTATTTTGGCGAGTTATAAACACATCATAAGAAGCAGAAGCATCATTTTCCATGTAAACATCGTCCCAGAACTCATAACGTAGAAGATTTGTCAGCTTTATAAAATAAATTCTTGGTTTTTGCTTTTGGCTATTAACTTCGGTACGGCTGGTCTTTTTGCTTTGAAAAGTATTCACCAGTAAACCTATCATTGAGTGATCAGTGATTTGCAAGTCATATGTGCACCTTTCGCAGGCATTCAATGGAAAGTCTGCAAAACGCCCATAAATATGATCCAAACACGTACCTGAAGACAACCGAGTGGGTTCATTTATAAAACTAGCTATACCGTGGAAGGACAAGAGGGCCAAGTAATTAGACACAGTTTCGCTACTATCTAACAGATTAATATTGAAATCTCCCAAAATAATTAGGTTTTTTGTTTTACTGTGTCCAGAAGATGAGAAAATTCTCCTATGAACGCCAAAACATTGAACATATGTAGACGATAAACAGACAACAGAACAAAATCTATCTGACTAAACTTAACAGAAACCTTTAGAATGTCTGCGCTCTGAAAGTCGACACACTTAGCTTCATGAACTATGTTATTAGTTTCTCTTTAATAAAACAGCCGATACCGCCCGCAGCATAATCTTCATTTGGATTCGCAAAGAAAAGGAAACCCGATAGGTGATAATCGTTAATAATAAATTGACAGTGACAGTTTGATGATTAGTGAAAGAGTGCGTTCACAAATTAAATTCAAAGTTGTCAAGTTCCTAATGAAAAACCCTATATATGACAATCTCCAATATTTCCATTTAAAAAACTTTTTATATTACCTACAAAATACAACACAAATATAATAGTTAGGAAAAATATATATATGTATATACCTATATACAATATGTTATTTTTCTTTTTTTACAAACGTGGAAAATATATAGTGAAAACTTTTTTTTTTCTTCTTTTTTTTTATCATAAAGAAACAATAATGGTGAAGGGAAAAACAAATTTGTGAAGAAAATCGCATAGCGCAAAAAAAAAAGGATTTTTAAAGTTTAAATCAGCAACCTTGACAGCGAGAAGGAATACACAACCAACGAGATTATTCGAGAGGAATTTATTGAAACGAGCTTCAAAACATATCAACAGCAATTATTAATAGTACAAATGTTAATCAGTTTTTGGGCAATAGGGCAGCTTTTATGGTTATGGTTATGGTTATGGTTATGGTTATGGTTTGACATACATCAAACCAAACTGTCGTCCGAGGCTGTATATATTTACTTTAAGATTTGCCATTTTACAATGTGGATGCTAAACAATTACTGAATGTGTTAAAATTGTGAAAACTTACTATTGGCTCTATTATAATTGGCTCTATTACAAATGTCTTAGGCCCTATCCATCAGCAAAATGCACGCTTTACACAAAATACGGCTGGCTTAGTGAAAGTATTGAAAAAGATCCAAATCTATCGATATCATGGCAAGCACAGCATTATGAGTTATCTAATCGTACATTATGGGATATTTTGCATTTGAATTTGCATTTGTACCCTTATAAAGCTCACATCGCTCAAGAATTAAAGCCAGCTAACCACAGAATACGTAGAAAATATGCCGATTATATGCCTGAACATCAGCGTTTGGATGAGCAATTTTCACACATTTTCTTCAGTTATGAGACGCATTTTTCACTCGGTGGATACGTTAAGAAATAAAATTGTCGCATATGAGGAAGTGAAAATCTACATGTATGTAATTGTTGATGATAATTGCATCCAGAAAAAGTCACTGTATGGTGTCTAATTTAGTCTGGTAGTGTCGTTCGTCCATATTCCTTTGAAAATGACAAAGGTGTAACCGCCACCGTCAATTCTCATCGCAATAGCCAAATGTTAACTTTTTAGACCTCAAATCGAAGATGTGGATGTTGATGTTATGTTATGTATTGTACAATAGTTTGAACAAGACGGTGCCACATCTTACACAACATGACCCGGTCAACTACGACAGATACGTCGCACACGGCAGTGCGGAGCTTCTCCGGTTCAGTAGAGCGGTAGGGAGTCGCGACATGGGGGATGTTGCTCAGCAGCACCAACAATCTTGGTGGCTGGTTGAAGAAGATGTTTCGAATTCCACAAGTACTAGGTAGCTTCTTCATGTGAAGCAAAGTGGATAAGCCTAATTTTGTTTTAGTCATGGCCAACTTATATCGCTTATATCGATAAGTTTTTACTTAAAATTTATTTTCTTTACTTAAGTTTTAATAAATGTTAATATAAAAATAAGAATAGACTGTAAGATATGTCGAAAGACATAGTTTAAGTAGTAGGTTTAAGCGTTTTTTTTTTTTTTAGCCTATATTAAATAAATAAAAATGCATTTAAACTGAACTGAAACTGAACAACCTAGTTTGGCTTTATTAAAAAAAAAAAATTTCTGAACGAGTTTTTTCGCGTTTTGTTAGTGTGATTTTATGGAAATATGTACCATAGATTAATGGTGAGGGACTACCTCATTGTCCCTCAATTGTTTGATTCTATTTCAATTTTTAGTTAGTTTGTGGTGATAGCCAAATATTAACAGTTAGGCTTACTTATGTAAGAACTCATCAGCAGATCTTAAGAGTTGATAATTATATTGGTATCAGAGACGCTGTAAGCGAAGATGATAATATTAATCCTAGGAATATAGGTCAACATACTATATAATATCACCAAGATATCTGCACGGAAAAAACTCAAGATGTCCCGATCTCTTCATAACTGGGACATGCAATCCAGAGTGGCCGGAAATCAAGGCTGAACTTTTTTCTGCATGACATAGTTGCGTTATCCACGATATCCACTTCCTCTAGAACATTACACGCAAACAGGTGGAGATGAATATCCGCAATATCCTCGACATTGCACATGATGGTAATGTAGATATCACAGATACAAACGAGGTAAATAATAATGCGGTTGTGCCATATTCTCCCATATTAAGTAAATATTTTTCTGTACATATCAATGTTGAGAATTGTCACTCTGTAAATGCCATAGAATATATTACGAAAGGTATAAACAAACGAAATGACCAAGCTACATTTTCAATAGAAAACGAAAACGCTACTTAAACACTTCTAGGGAACATTTGAGTTTCCTATTCATAAGCGCCATCCAACCGTTTATCATTTAGCTGTTCACTTAGAAAATGGTCAAAGAGTTTTCTTTAATGATATTCATTTTCATCGTGCGAATTCCACCACCAACTTTATTATTTTATAGTTCTGCATGAAAGTTGATTTTGCAAAAACTGTTTTATATCGTGATGCTCCCACCTATAAAAATTAACCGTCATAAAAGTAGACAAGTAATTCCAGGGAAACCAGGAATAAGAAGAGACGATAATCTTTATGAAAGTTTTTTTTTTAAGGATTCTTCTTCACAATGTGCGTTAAAAAAGTTGAGACTTTTTGATGATGATGAGGACTGGAAGCAAAGTTTAAATTATGCCTATATAAAATATTTTTTTGGAGTCTTGCTTATGAATTGACAGCCAACTAAACCAAGAACACTGTGTGGAGAGTTTAGGGAAAGTTTATTTAAGAATATATTGTACAAAGCGCATTCCCAGAAAGAAAATAAAGTGCTGCCATTATCTGATGATATTTTAAAAAAAGGTTTTACTCTAATCGAAGACAACAGCCTAATGTTAAGTGATGAATCAAAAAGAGTAACCAAATAGATTTGCAACAAAAATATACACAAAAAACCAGTTACGATAAGCACATTTTAATAATGTGCAAGATAACAACAATAACGTGCATGAAAATTTATCAAAACTGGATTCAGATCAGAAAATTACATTCAAAATGATAACATAAAGTGTGGATTCACAAAAGGAAAAATTTTCTTTATAGACGCTCCTAGATGAACTGGAATTCTTCTGGAATTCCAGAAACCTTACACAGGTGAGGGCGAACTGCTCGTTCCACGCTTAAGCTGCCAATAAACATCATTTTTCATCAAGAAGCTACATGCTCTATTCGAAAGAACAGTTCGATAGCAAAGGTACTATGTATTGTACTATGAGTAACCGAGCTCATATGGATGCTGTGAATAGAGCCTTATAGGTTTATGGGTGGTGTAACAATGGTTTTTTCGGGTGATTTTCAGCAAACAAGGCTAGTGTTTCCCACAGGCACTCGTGCGGATATAATCAAAGCTCACGTTAAATCATCTTCTATTTGGGAGTATGTGCAAAAACTTCACTTCAAACCAATATTGGAATACAGCCAACTAAAAATACTGACAACGCCGAGCTCGCATCTATTCTGCTAAATATGCATTGGTGATGGAAGATAAACGCTTTTAGGTGCAGAGAATACAATTCAATTAGAATAGCATTTCAGAAAAATCGTTCATAGCATGGAAGAAGAATGGTTTCAAGAAAATCTAAGCAGGTATATAACAAACAAAGGATCAGCATCACAATTCAATGTGCCAACACTATTCTGTAATCTATTAAATAATACAATAAAAGGAAGTATAGGATTTTCTAATAACTTGACAAATTTTTTTTTTAAATAAAAGGCAAACCATTTGAGATATTTCAAAAACTTTATTAATGGCTTAGCGGGCACGTTTTTAGCGGTCGATTCGTTGGACCCAATTTTCAACGACTCGGCCACACATTTCGGCCGAAACGGCCGCTATTTCGCGTTCAATGTTGGCTCTGAACTCTTCCAACGTCGTCGCCGTGTTGGCATAAACCAATGACTTAACGTAGCCCCACAGAAAACAGTCAAGCGGCGTTAAATCGAACGAACGAGGCGGCCAATCGACTGGCCCATGTCTTGAGATAACACGCTCACCATTCTTACTGTTCAATAAATCGATTTTAGCGTGTGCTGTGTGGCTTGTGGCACCATCCTGTTGAAACTACATGTCGGCATGCAAACCGCACCAAACAGTTATTTTTTGTGGATGAAGTGGTGATTTATGAAGCACATGTGGGTTTTCACCCGACCAATAACGCATATTTTGCTTATTGACGAAACCATTGAGACAAAAATGAGCTTCGTCACTGAAGATGATTTTGCGACGAAATTCTCACTTGGCGCATCTTCTCCAGAACCCGATCGGAGAACGTAGCTCGTTAGTGTACTTCACCATGATGAAAATGTTGAGTTTACTGAATATATTGACAGTGACAGTTTGATGATTAGTGAAAGAGTGCGTTCACAAATTAAATTCAAAGTTGTCAAGTCCCTATTAGAAAAACCTATATTTAAACCTAGCTAGAGAAAAAAAGCTTCATTTTCGGAGAGAAACCGAAGGAAACAAACAAGCCATTGATTTCATACCAAGCTGTTGCCACAAGAAAACAAAACAACTAATACAATTAAGTAGAAGCCAGATTCGAGTAACTACAGGTTTCCTCACAGGACATTGCTATGCATACTGTGCAACGAGGACGTGGAAACAGTAGACCATATGTAACTGCAATGGTTTAACCAAAACACGTTAACGTTAACGAAGTAAATTCATCCTTGAAGCGGTGAACATAGCTGCCAGCTCACCCTAAGACGTAGCCGCCTTCCTAACAAAACGCTACATCATGGATAAGCTCTAAATGGAGGATATCACAAAAGACCCATCTGTGGCCAAAATCTTAATATAAATCTTCGTACAAACCATAAAACTGTTAACATTGTCCATCTCAAAGCGCTAGAACAAATGAAAAAATAACATACATAAGTAAAAACTTCAGCAATGTCTTTTTCTTAAAATGATTTCGGGCGAATTCATTATTTTCGATGCGATCAGCATATTTAATATCATAGTTTTTTAATATTTTAGCCAACAAAATTTTCGTTACAAAGCGAGCACAAGTCTGCTGGTTATATATCATACATAACATACAATAAAAGCAAAATTTAAAGCTAATTAAATTTATCGCAACTGATTTCTGATCAGTTATATGTTTAGACAACACAGACAGAGTGAATATTCTGAAGCATTTGAAGATCAAAGACTAGAATACTCATATTGCTATAGACAAATTAAACAAGCAAATAGATATCAATAAACAGTACATGCTAAATATAAAGAATTTAAGAGCTATGATATAACAGAGACAAACAGAAAGCAAATATTTGAAGTAGGTGATAGACAGGTAGATGTTCAAAAAGATATACATTTTAGAAAACTAAAAACAGATCAATTAATGAAATTAAAAATTTTAGAGAACAAACAAGATACTATTTCAGATAACGCAGCATCTGCTAGGCAGGAACAAATTAATTTCAGCAATAAATATTCCAATTTTGTACGCAAAGTAAACTTTAAAATTATCGTCCCAGTACCAAATCATGAGTATAAAGAACTAGATACACACTCTGCCTGACTCGAACTGCAACCGACTTCAGACTGCTATAATTTTTAAACCACTCATTACTGTGAACTCAAATTTTTACATTGGAAAGATAATTTTATTATTTACATGCCTTTTAAACGATTTGCGTCTCAGTTGTGTTGAAAAATTTTTATCCGCGATGGAATTCAAACGTGATAATGTGATTGCTTTATATTTGGCTGGAAAACTACAAGTAGTTATCGTTAGAGCCCTCCAGAACCTCAACGCGAATAAATCATTTGTGTCTCGAACCATATCTCGTTTCCGTAATACTGGAAGCGTTGCAAAACGCCATGGAGGTGGTCATAAAAAAACAGCAGCATCGGCAGAAATGGTTCGAAAAGTGAAGGCTCGAATTGAGCGAAATCCGCGTCGAAGTGGAAGAAAAATGGCTTTTGAGCTCAATATATCGTTGGAACGGAATCAACACATTACTGAAAAATGAGCTTGGGCTCAAGCTTTTGAAGTTCCAAAAAACACACGATCTTACACCGCAACAGAAAAAAGTAAAAGTCGAAAGAGCGCTTGCACGAAAGTGGTGAGTTGCCGAATTTGGTTTTTTCCGATGAGTCGCCATTTGTTATAGAGCAATATGTCAACAAAAAAAATAACCGAGTTTACTTGCCAGAGAAGTCCTTCGAGAATTTACACCTTCGGACGGCCACCAGAAAGCAGGCAGCACCGACGGTGATGATTTGGGCCGCCATAACCGCCGATGGTCGCTCTCCGCTCGTATTTTTGGACCGTGGCGTCAAAATTAATGCGATGCAGTGAAACTGTCTTAGAGACAGTATTGAAGCCTTGGGCAAACAAACATTTCGGTCGAAGACCGTGGACATTTCAACAAGACTCGGCACCGTGTCACAAAGGGCGCGTCAACCAATATTGGTTAAAAAACAATGTTCCACACTTCATTTCTTCGACATCTCCGGATGCAAATCTGTTGAATTTCTCTGTCTGGGGTATTTTGAAGGCGAAGATTGGCACTAAAAAATACCAAAGTTTGGACCACCTCAAACAAGCACTTCACCGAGAATGGGCCAAAATACCGCAGAGCCAATTGCATGCAACGTGCGATGCTTTCTTAGGCCGTCACAAGGCCATTATTCGTGCTAAGGGTGGACATATTGAAAACTACTGATACAATTTGAAAATTGATGTATTTTCCAACATTCTTTGCTTTGGCACAATAAAATTTATCAAAAAATAAAAAAATTATAGCATGTTAAAAAGTTGCAGCTCAAAACAGGCAGGGTGTATACAAATGAAATAACATTTCTTAAAATAAATCCCACGAAGTTTGATTACAATCCAGATGATATTTATATAAAAGACTTAAATATAAGAAATACCGGTTTAACCTAAGGCGAATATATTATCATAGTTATATGCAAAATACAATAATAAAAGTGAAACAGCGGAAATTTATGAAAATATCGTTATCTGTAAGAATTTGAAATACAAAACTAAAATAAATAAATGTGACGATAAAAAACTTAAGCTAAATAGAAATTATCCAATAAATTTAAACAGTTGCTCAAATGTTACAATAATTGTTATAATCTCGAATTTATTAATATATTTTGGTATGGAGACAAGGAAAAGAACGTGTCCAGCCAAGAGGAACGGAACAGAAAGCTGTAGAAATAAAAAAGGAAACCCTGGAGTAGAGTCAGAGTTGATAATATGGAAAGTACTATCTAAACTAAAATTCAACAAAGCAGCTGTACCTACCCGCTTCCGATATTCACTAAGTTCAGACGTGTTTAAATTTCGCTCTGCTAATTTATTTTCCATGCTCTTTGCATTGGCTTGAGTAAGAGATCTATCGCGTACCTAGGAGATTTTAAAATCAACTTTTTGTTTTATCGTGATGAGTGCAAGGACATCACTCCGTCCCACATATAACTTACTATTAAGTGTCTCAGTGATTCGGTCAATAACTTTGCGGAAGAAAACAATTATGCCTTGAAATCAATGCAAAACCAATTTACCAAATATGATGACATTCTGAAATCAGTTGAAGATTTGTCAATTTCACTTGAGCAATCTGCAATCTATAACAAGAGTCAATTTAGAAACTTATCCATGCACTCAAAATAGTGATTTAATAAAACGAAATGACAAACATGACTTTAGTGAAGATTCAAAAAATTTTCTATCCCATAGTGTTAAATCAATAATAAAATCTTACATCCCCACAATAACAACTCTTTAAGTTCTCTACGGTCTTCCCTTGATTTTCATGTTCAAAGTACATCTAGAAGCAGCGTTCGCTCTCCGCCAAATAATGATCAGTTGCTCATAAGCATCATGTGCCAATTCAGCGATTTAAGCAACGAGATAACTGAAGCGCTCTTAATCAAAATTGCTGATCACATCCAGATAACTTCCAGTAAAATTGAAGATATATCGGTGCAATCCCAGCCCCACCGACTGCATCATACAACACCTCTATTCTTACTGAGATGCTTGAATTTGCAATTATGGAACCACCAGTAACTCTTGGATAATCTTCTCCTTCACCACAATCCTCTGTGGTAAATGATGCTACTATACCAACTCCTGATTCTACAATCTCAAGATTCGGAATCTTATGGACACTTTCGGAGTGGAACACGAGAATAGAAAAGTTGAACAATTTCAACAAAGCTGAGTCAGTTGTCTTTTTAATTAGAGGTACACTCCTCGATCGAAACAGACTAACTAATCTCTTCAAATCTAAATTTAAAATAGATGTCAGCAACTGCCGTAAGATCTCCACCAACACCTTCAAGGTAAGCATTTCGTCAAAATATGAATTGAAGTTTATCAACCCTGCTTACGACGTTATCAATCTGGGTGGATTAACCGAATAAAACCGAACAAAAACAAACAAAAACATCATATACCAACTTTATTCGCTCCTATATTTTAAATCCATCCCCATGTTCAAAGCTAGACTCCTATCCTAATACCACACAACTTTCTTTTTTAGACTTTAGACCATACTTCCTCCAAAGGCAAAGTTACCCAAGCACCTTATCGATTCTGGGGAAGATGGCCGATATGTTCTCTTTTGTTTAAGAGACCGCAGATTATACGATAATGTTCGTTTATATCTCGGCTACCTACATGATAATGATCTGGGGCTCTTTTTATACGTTTTCATGAGCATTTAGATATGACTCCTGATGACGTGACTAATGATCTCTCTTCTTATGCGTCTCATGTTAGTTCCAAACGCATACTTACTACACCTCCAGAGAACACGGTCTAGTTTTAAAAACTACCATCGCTTCTAACCCACCACTGAATTCTTTGCCGATACCTCCCAAATATCTGTCCCTGCTATATACTATATGGTATACAGCAAATTCTGCCCTACGACATCTTTGCCCTCACAGAAACCAATCTCACCACTTATCTTCTTTTCGCAAGACTTCGATTTACACCCTGACGATGGTCTAGATAAAGAGGAGAATTTATATGGCAGTGGTGTACTTCTAGCTATACACTCTCGTCCAGACCCTTTGGTCCCCTGCATTCTTTGAATTCGTTTGCGCTAGAATTCTTTATTTCAAACGCAACATATATATTTGTTGCTTCTATATTTGCCCCTCTTAACGAATTCAAGGTTACCAGCTAGCTGTAGATGCAATCGACTGCATTTTTAATGCTGCTGATCCCAACGACGTTGTTATTTTTTTAGGTGATTTTAATCTACTTAGGCTTCTATGGACTCAAATTGACCAGTCCTACTTTACTGCAACAATTCCTACTTTCTTTTCATCGACTATCTAACTGACTCTGGTCTATATCAATCGGCAGACAACTCGACACAGTCTTCGCCATTGATACAGATAACTGCGTCGTTTTAAGGTTAAGTTGGATAGTTGGATAGTTATCACCCTCCCCTTTCTCTTACGCTTTCATATGACAATGGTTTTAAGTCCGTTTCCTATGAATATTCTTACAGTTTTAATTTTCATAGGGCGAACTACACCAAACTGAACAATCTCCTGAGTATGGTCAATTTTAACCTTACGGTTAACTTAATTTATACCGAAATTTTAAAATGTCTCTCCCAATCTACTTAAAATCGCGTTCTAACACCGATTTCTTCTACCACCAGTCTGCCTAATCAAATTTCTCTGTACTTTACCAAACTCTCTATGACAACTATTTAATCCGAATTGACCACACACTCATTTCCGACCCCAAACGATTCTTTCAGTTTACCAAAACTAAAAGTAAATCGGATAGCTATCCGTCATCTCCATTTTCTTGGCCAAGCGCTCGCCATCCATTCCCAAGAGCCAGACCACTCTTACTTTTCCTACTTAAATAGCTGCCCACAAACAACTTTGGAATCGGTGTCTATAACTTTCGAGCAAGTTAGAGATAAAATAATAAACCTCAAAGATGATTATTCTGGTGGCCCTGATGATCTTCCCCCTATGTTTTTAAAGAAATTTGAAATGCACCGCCCAACCTCTTACAGCTCTCTTTTTGCTTTCTATCACCCAGGGATTATTTCCCTCGAACTGGAAAGGGTCGTTTATTATTCCCGTACATTAAAAAGGTCGAAAAGACGATATTTCCAATTATCGAGCAATTGCTAAGCTGTAATGCTTTTCCCTAAACCAGCATGGATTTTTCAAAGGCAGATCTACGACCACCAACTTAACGGAATTCGTATTAAGCACTTTATGTGCAATGGAATCTGGAAATGAAGTTGATGTCATTGCCACCGACTTCAGCAAAGCCTTTGATAGAAGTTCTCACAATATAATCCTTCTAAAATTAAAGGCTCTTCGTTTCCAAATAAATTTTATAGCTTGGGTTCAATCCTATTTAAACGAACGACATTACTATGTTCTATTTAGGTCCATGGTTTCTGACCCAATTAAAGCCTCCTCTCCTCAAGGCAGCCACCTTGGTCCCTTCTTATTTATTCTGAGCATTCATGATGTTGCTTACATCATTAAAAATTGATGCAATGAAAATATGAAAATATGATATGAAAATCTTTAGATATATACCATCTTCCTCAGCAGCCTACTGCTGCAACAAGATCTAGACAGATTTTGTACTTGGTGTCAGAAGAATTTTCTTGAGCTTAACGTCAATAAGTATCAGGTTATAACTTATACCCATAAGCGCCCCCCTACCTTACCTCGTTGCTATCGAATCTTTAATCTGCCTGTTGTGAATGAGTTGCGTGATTTAGGTGTTTTCTGCGATAGTATAATGAAAACAAAAGCCAACTCTGCCCTCGGCTTCATCAAGCGCTGGTCTAAGGAGTTAACCCTTATGTTACCAAATCTCTTTACATAACCTTTGTTAGGCCTCTTCTTGAATATGCTAGCCAAGTTTGGTCACTCTACTACAGAACTCACATCCTCTGCATAGAAGCTGTTCAACGCAGGTTTTTACGGTTTGCTTTACGGGGTCTTCCCTGGGATGATAACTAAAACTTATCACCTTACATTGACTGACTAAAACTTATAAATTTACAACCCCTTTCTATACTTCGAAAAGTTACCGACATTATCTTTATTCATCAAATTTTAGTTGGTAATATCGATTGTCCCTCCTTACTTCAGCTTATTTCTTTTAACACCAATTCACGTAATCTTAGGTCTACGCCCCTTTTCCGGTTCAATCTTCCCAGAAGAAATTATGGACACCTGGAGCCAATGTCTAGGATGCTTCGCAAAGTTAACGATATTCTGCCTATCTTTGAGTTTCATCTCAGCAAACTCTCCCTCAAGAATATTCTTATTTCCACATATGCCTCACGAAACTTCCTTTAACCGGTCCCACCCTTTAGTTTTTATGTTAAATGTAAGTTTTAAGTATGTATGCTTGCAATAAGCTTAATAAATCTTACAGCTCGATGTATTCAAAGCTGCTGGAAATGACTTCGAGGAGAGTACACACCAATTCATTTCTCAGGTCTATTCAGAAGTGTGTATTACTGATAAATGAAATAAGCATCGTTTGCCCGATTCAACTAAAACGGATACCTTCTGAACTGCGCCAACTATATGTAGAGGCATATGATAGTCGCCTTAGCTTCGCATAGAAGATTTTGTCTGCCATATTATATGAACAGGGCGATTTCCGAGCAGAAAAGACCATAGTCGACTAAATCTTCATACTCCGGCAGATCATGAAAAGAGTTCAAGAAGTTCAAATCGATACCATCGGCTTTTCATCGATCTTAGGGCCGTATATGACCAGATTTATAGAGACGAGATATATATTAAATTATAGACAGATTCAAATGCCTGAGCACGTGTTGAGTTTTTCCGAAAATTGAATAGAGGGAGAGAAAAAGATGTTGCGGTTCGGTGGTTATTGCGCTACATAGGTGGCATCCAACATTATATGGGGAGACTATATTATTAGCATATATTGCCTTGATGTTGTATTTTAGGTAATCATTCATCTCAAAAAAGAATGTCTTTCCGGCGAGGATGGTATTGAACCCCGAACCGTTCGATTTAGAAGCCAATACACTACTACTTGAGTCACGGTCGCTCTATTTTAGTTTTGGGAATACGATTGAGAACGCTCGCTGCTCAAAGCCAAAGTCAGCATCAAAGTCGGTCAAAGTCAAAAAGGTTTTAGACAAGGTAACACGCTGTGATGTGACTTCTTTAACATCATACTTGAAAGATTTGTGCGGAATTCTTATGACCACTATATACATATATTACGAATTTTGTGCCAACGAAATGGGAAGCATAACATCGAAGAATAGCTGAGAACGTCACAACCAACCGACAAATACATATATCTTAAAGGTAGTAAAGGACTTTGTCTACTTTGCTTCTGCTATAAATCCTGCCAATCGCTGTTGCTTTGGGCTAAGAAGGCAATTGAGTAATAAGGCCGTATCCAGAAAAACTCTACAGAGGCTCTACTTAAGACCTAGATCTATATATAAGATCTCAGTCTTACTTTATGTCGCTGAAGCATGGACTCTATCGAAAGCGGATGAAAATATCCTCAGTCGTTTCTTCGAAAATTGTTCGGGCTTTAGAAGAGAACTTTCAACAACGAACTGTACGAGCTGTACAGTGACATCAACCTAGTCAAAAAAACAGCGCACCAGTCGTCCGAGATAGAACACATGCGAGTGGAGCCAATGTACAACAATGCTCTGGCAAGCAGACTCTTCGAATCTGTTGCGGAAGGAAAACGCGAACAAATAAAGTACCTCAACCAATTTGGAGCGTACAATTAGAGGCACTGGAGGGGCTTGGTAGTTGAGACCCAGGTTTACACCGAACTGTAGCGTCACCTAAGTATGTAACTAAGTTTGCGCAGTTTTAAACTACACTGATGGCTATTCGAAACTAAGCAGTGGTAAATCAGTGGCCTAAGAACTATGAATCGTGCACACATGCAGCAGTAGAAGCATGATTTGTCATTCTCCTGACTGACACTAAAATGAACAAACCGAAAGCGATCGAGTTCATTAATCTGGGGATAAGTTGGATTTTGTTTATCTTGATTTAAGAATTTGGTACTCTACAATAATATATGGGGTGTGCCGTTTCTAAGAGAGGGCACCACTTGAATTATATCCATACCATTTTCAGTTAGTACCAACCTTGAAAAGATACTTGTATAAATTTGACAGCTGTCGGACGATTAGTTCTCGAGATATAGCGTTGTGAGTGAAGCAACTTTTGTTATTGTGAAAAAAATGGATTCAAAGCAATTTCGTGTGTTGATTTATCATTGCTTTTTGATGGGAAAAAATCCAGCCGATGCAAAGAAATGCCTTGATAAGTGTTACTCGGACTCTGCACCAGCCGAACTAACCATTCGAAGTGGATTGAAAAATTTAAAAGTGGTCATACAAGCACCGAAGATGATGCACGCAGAGGACGTCCAAAAGATGCTGTTTAAGATGAAAACATCAAAAAAGTCCACAAAATGATTACGAATGACCGTAAAGCGAAGTTAATCGAGATAGCTGAGGCTCTGAAGATATCAAAAGAGCGTGTTGGATATATCATACACGAATATTTGGACATGCGAAAGCTCTGTTCAAAGTGGGTGCCACGTTTGCTTACAGTCGACCAAAAACAACAACGTGTTGATGATTCAGAGCAGTGTTTAAAGGTGTTCAACCGCAATAAAACCGAATTTTTTCGTCGGTATGTGACAATGGATGAAATTTGGCTCCATCACTTCACACCAGAGTCAAATCGGCAGTCAGCTGAGTGGCAAGCAGACGACGAACCTAATCCAAAACGACCAAAAACTCAACAGTCGGCTGGCAAGGTTATGACATCCGTACTTTGGTATACACATGGAATAATTTTCATCGACTATCTCCAAAAGGGGCAGACTATCTACAGCGACTATTACATTGCGTTGTTGGAGCGTTTGAAGGACGAAATCGCAGAAAAGGCCGCATTTGAAGAAAAAGAAAGTACTGTTTCATCAAGACAGTGCACCGTGTCACAAGTCGATGAAAACGATGTCAAAATTGAATGAATTCGGCTACGAATTGCTTCCCCACCCACCGTATTCTCCAGATTTGGCTCCCAGCGACTATTTCCTGCTCGCAGACCTCAAAAGAATGCTCGCCGGAAAGAAATTTAAGATCGACGAAGAAGTAATCGCCGAAACAGAGGCCCATTTTGCGGCTAAACTGAAATCGTTCTACAAAACTGGTAACGAAATCGTTTCAATCAGTGTATTGCCCTCGAAGGCAACTATATTGATAAATAAAGTTGAATTTTGGAAAAATGTTGTGTTTTACTATAAAACGGCACTGACTTTTTAGCCCATGTGTATATACCATGACCTTTCCTTTTTTCATTTTGGAAGTTTAATTCTCTGACAGTTGGACCAAGTCTTCTTCCTTGTCCACCATGGCATTAAGGTCGCCATTTTGTTGAACACATATTAAAATTTGCTTTGAAACGCTCTTAAAAATCATTCTTCTTATTTGTCGGGGCGTACAAGAATGTCAGGCTTACGTTTAAGAATTTCATTTTTCAGCTTCGGATGTGGATCTGGAAACAGAGTGTTGCAGTTTTCCGCAGCATTTCAGCGGAAATAGATGTCATATCGTCGCATTTCCTGGAGAGTAATAATCTCAGCCTGATATTCCCTGTCTGTGCGAAGACCGTGGGTGCATATTTGTAAATTGTGGTTCCTATTACATATTCAGAGTTTGTTGAAATTTTGAGAAAGATGCGACCAAAGCAATACTTTGTATTTCATTGAAACGTTAATTCCATTATAAGCGTATAGCCCAATGCATAATTCTTTAACTCCTTATCTTATAGACGGCGTTCATAGTTATCCATGTCTTACAAAAACCATTGAATCAATAACAATCCGAAATCTGTCTATACCTCCTTGATGTTAAGATTGCAGAGCAAACTATAGGATGCCGTCTGTGATGGCTGTGGATGGTCTTCGTGATTCATATATGATTGTTTAAGTCTTCGCGACAAGTGAACTGCCGATTACACGAATTTTAAGTTTGATACAATACTGTCTACGTTTCTTTCTAACAAATTATGAATAATTTTTTTCTGTCTCTCGTCGTTAAAACGTAAAAGATAATTCAACTTTAATAACCCCCGTAATGAGCATGTTATATCTAATTTTTTCATTGTTTCCTCACTAGAAACTACTGGAAAAATGTATCTCAACACCTTAATTGTCTGACCTATTATCGAAGCTATCCATCTGTCATTTTCTGTGAAATTCTGAATGTGACTATGTACCATTATACCCCTCACACATTATCCATCAGGCTTACAGGTTCTTTTATAATTTCGATTGTAGAAATTTGTCCACAGAAGGCAACATCGATATTTTATGGTTACGCTGCACTGCAAACTCAAAAGAATTCCTAATTATTGATAAAGTATTTTGGAAAATTTAATTTAAATTCATGTTCAGATGGAATTTTTCTTGGTATTCGTTGTTCGTAATTAAAATCCACAAAGCCTCTGCGAATATCATCATCGCTGACAGGGAGAATTAAAATTTATCTATATGACCTATTTTCAGAGCTCTACTGTTACGAACATAACGGAGATTGTTCACACACATTACTGGTGTTTTGGTATTTAAAACGTTATAACCGGTGATAGGTGCTTTAAGCCTCATGTGTCCATTTTCGCTTTAGCCTTAATAGGTATGCTGAAAGGGAAAATCACAGATTAAATGTTATTCTGTCACAGGATTAGGAGTATATGCTTTGTTTACAGGCAATATTGTTCGACTGAATCTATATTTTTCATCATTTAGTCCACCGTTATGTATTCTCCTAAATTCATTCTCCTCGTATTGTTGTGTGTCTTATGCCCAGGGCACTTAGAAAGCATAGTTGCCTATCACTACGCCAGTCAGCAGACAACAATACTCTGAGAAATGTCAATCCGGCTGCATTCAGAGAAGTCATGCACACTCGAACTAGCTTGCAAGTGGTGGGTTTCACTTCATCTTGGCTGTACTTCGAAACGAAGTTGTCGCCTCCATTGCCATCAAGATTATTTAAATCGGCGCCTGGAAGACAGACGGATTTTTTCCCAATGAGGAGTGAAATACAAAATTGTTCTCGAGAAATAATCCAGCGACGTATCCACTATTGCTTTAACTTTTTAACTTTAACTCTGACTTTAACTGACTTTTTATCAAACTCAAAAGGCAAAGTCATCTAAACTCCAACGAATGTTGTAGGAAATCCCACTTTCTTTTAATGTGAAGATGGTTTTAAGAATGTTTATGGATATCAACGAAAGTACATTGTTAAGTGCGTCTAGAGCAAATCAGCCTTGCTGGGACAAGCGCTCATGAACTCGAAACAAACCATTTTGGGTTATGTTAGAGCAGCAGTAAGATATTTTTGTGAGAGCTTGTGTCGCTAGATAACGGACATTGGCCTCATTATAGTTCTTTAAATTCAGATGATACAGTCTCCGGTGTCAAGGTCCATGACTTCCCGAAAGTTCCTTTATACTGCCAGCAGGACGACAGCACTTTGGTTTTCGGTAAAGGTTGTTATTTCTAGGAGGGCAGCTCCTTCCTTCAGATTGCACAAATGTTGATCTGCACTGGTTTATCCTATTTAATAGGGAATCTAAATTATTATTATATTCGAGTTGTTATTGTGTTTTAGGCAATCATTCTTCTCAAGAGATTTTATGGTAGTTGCCTTAAAAAAAAGAATGTCTTTTGAGCACTGCTGGTATTGATCCCCGAACCGTCAGATTGTGAAGCCAATACACTACCACTTGAGCTCGGCACAAGCACCAAAAACTACATTCTGACCAAATATCTATCTTTTTTTCTAAATGGAGTTTAACCATATCAGTCTGAGCCTATCTTATACTCCTTCTATCGCTACCGCCCAACCTACCGAACATGATGAGGAAAGTACGCAGAGATTTGTTTATTCCAGCGATTGGTTTATTGACTATGTTAGTAGGCAACTTTATAATGCGTGTCCTGGCTGCGGTTGAGAAAACCACTGGTGAATTGTCGCTATTGCCACTACCACCTAAAGTACAATACTTTGGGTTCAAGTTCACACTGTTAAACCATTTAACGTTAGTTCGATATCTCACCTGGGTTCTTTGAAGAACTTTAGGATCTTCAACTCTTAAGTTTTCTCGACACATGGTAGTCAAAGAAAAAAAAAAAAAAAAGAAAAAAAAAACTTTAAAACAGCAGTAGGGGGCTGGAGATATAAAGAAACCACTTCTGCAGCTTGTTGCACGGTGACGACTGACGAATTGAATTTCGAACGCGGGCACAACGAACTGATCAACTTAGGCGGTGAAAGTCAGAACTTTCGATTAGCTTAAGTCCAACAATGCTGGTAGACTAAACGGCCTACCTGCCGAGCTATTTAAGGTACAAATAAATTGCCCTAAGAAGTACAGGTCAAAGCTCAGTTGGTTCGCAACAAATCACATATTAATACAGTATTGGACCCTATATTAGATCGATAATCACGTCATTTTAGTCGATTTCAGTGCCGCAGGGAGCTTTAGAGAACCATTTCTAGTTTTGGTATTTTTGACAAAAAAACGTTTTTTTTAAACAATTGCTGAGAAAGAAGAGTTCGACTGCAAAAGAGCATAAGCTATTCCCATTTTGATTTTATCAATAGCATGTTTAGCAATTGATTTCCTTTAAGCTCAATAAAATTAGAATACTTCTGGAATAGAAGCCAAGTATGTAAAACCGATGTACCTAGGCACCAATAAAATAATATTTTATACCACTTCTTTGACCGGTTTTCTACTTTTCCTTGAATACTCGTATATTAGAGGGATTGAAAGCACCCATTTAAGGAAGACTGGAGATGACAATTGCCGGCCTTGAAATATCCAGAAAGGGTTTTTCTTGGGCGTAAGTCCCTCTTCCTCGTTTTTTCAATTCAGCGTCAGAGAATAACTCTCGGATTCCAATCCTATTTTTGCGGACACTATCGCCATTACTTTCAAAGCTATAAGGAGGCTTACTGATGTGAACTACTTGTCGAAATGGAGATTGCAAGAGTAGCGGCTAGATAAAGAAGTACATCCAAAGATATTCCGTTTGATACCTCCAGTAAAAGCTTGTAAAATATTCTATTCGAGTTTTTGTACTGCAACTACCTTTCAAAGCACCGGCCGGAACATCAAACTATATAGATCTGCATATAAGTGATTTAAAATCCATCTTTTCATTGGCATTCTCAAACACACTGCAAGGCGCTGTTACTTCAACAATTGTTGTAAGAATTGCGCGGCTTGCTTTGATTTCCCCTTTGAAGATATTGACCTGTTGGTTCATATCAAAATTTAATGCAAAATTAATCAGAGTCACCGGTATCCGAGCGGCAGATAAGTGGAGTAGCTCTTAGGCAACGTTGTGGTTGAGTTAATATGTCGTGGAAATTTCAAGTAAGTTAAAAATGAGTTCTGATGGGAGCCTTTCCGACACAGAGGAAATCTGAAAATGTGATTTTTGTAAATTTATTAAACGGAAGCTAACTATTTTTAAAAAAAATTATAGCACAGACGAAAAAAGAATTAGCATTCGATTCCTTAACAGTTGAATTTAATTTAAAAACAAAACAAGAACTGACAGTGACACAAATAAAAAAATAATGCAACAATTTGAAATATCCTATTAAAGAGGTAATATTATGAAGAAGGACAAAATTTTATTTTGGATCGAGTTCCTAGTAAGTTTTATTAACATAAAATTATTTTTTTACTGGGGCTTGTACTGCAAGCTTATTTAAGGGTCAGCGAGATTCATATGACCGAACGGAGGGACGTTATTTTCGGAGACTAGAGTAGGTGCATTAAAGTCCAATAGAAAAGAAATGGAAGAGCAGGACACAAATCTAGAAGTCCTATTATATGACACGTGCATCGCGAATTAAAGGTATTGCAAAGTTGTTCATAACTTTCTGCAACTTAAAATTTTAAACGGGTTTAAGATGCGCTTTTTAAGCTGGCCGCACCCATAACTTGAAAAATTTTCAACTAATTCACTTGAAATTTTATATAGATATCTCTGAATATTTAAGATATTGTCTAAATAACTCCGTAGGTTTTTTTATATGGCATAGTTCATTTGTAATTAACAATTTTTTGGCGGTTTTTCTGCGAATTTTCCAAGTTTGAATTTGGAAGTGCGTCATTTGGCCAAAAATCAATTAATCAAAATAAAATCCTACGTAGTTCTCTAACTATTGTTATGTATAGGGTGATTCATCGTGAGGTTTAATTTTCAATAGGCTTTTTCTGACACGTCACGTGTGACTCCTATAAAACTGCTTTGTCACTTTAGTTCAGTATCGATTGACAAGTTATCATGGAAAGACTCACACCACAACAGAGTCTTTAAATGGTTCAGCTGTATTACGAAAATCAGCGTTTTGTGAAAAATGTTTTTTTTGTGCGATTCGATGAGCTTACGGTGCTCATAATCAACCTACTGAAACCACTACTGCCAATACCATTTGCATGTTTGAGTCCCAGTTTATATTACTGGATGATACTCGACCAGTAAGACCACATCCAGCACGTAGTGAAGAGAATATAGCAGCTGTAGCTGAGAGTGTACGCAAAGACCACAATGAATCGATTCGTCGTCGTTCTTAGCAACTTGATTTGGCGTATTCGACAACTTGGCGTATTTTACGTGAGGATCTCGGCCTAAAAGCGTAGAAAATTAAATTTGTGCAAGAATTGAACCCAGGTGACTTGAATTTGCATCATACTTTCAGTGAATGGGCTCTGGAAAAATTCAATGATGAGCAACCCGAAGAGTACCAAGAGCTACCATTACATTCCTTAAAAACAACGGTATGGTGTGGTTTATGGGCTGGTGGAATCATTGGTCCATATTTCTTCAAAAATGAGGCTAATCAGTATGTTACCGTCAATGGTAACCGTTATCGAGCCATGTTAACGGATTATGTACTTCCTGAAATTCAAGCACATGGTTTCGGTCAGCCTGATTTCAACAAATTGCGCTACGAGCCATACAACGCTCGTACACATACGGACTTGTTGAGAAATCATTTTGGTGAGCATTTAATTTCACGTTTTGCTGCGGTTAATTGGCCGCCTAGATCGTGCGTTACCACACCGTTGGACTATTTTCTCTGGGAATATTTAAAGTCTCAGGTCTTTAGGAATAAGACAGCGACGATTGACGATTTGATAGTCGCTATGCTCGAACGAGTCGCCCAAAATTGGACTTTTCGGTTGGACCACCTCTAACGTAACATACTTCAAAAAAATTTAATGACTCATGATATTTCAAAATTTACAAGAACTGTTGGTTCGGCCGTAGACCCTTCCAAAAAATAGAGGTCACATAGGTGAACAGCCGCCATTTTCAAATAAATTATTCTATAAAAATTATGTTTTACAGTCTATCATATGAGTAGGTACAATAAATTTCTACCTTCGTGAACTGGATTTATTTTATATTTTTTCTGTAAAAAATTACAAAAAGCCTTTTTTAAAGGCTTTTAAAGCGGCCTTACCACTTAGATTAAGGTTTTTTATAAACAAGGGAGTGAAAAAATATCTCTAACTTTAAATTTGGATCAAGATTATGTTTTCAAGAATTTAAAAAGAGCATGTTTAGGTTATTGTCCATTTAGAAGCTGCAGAAGTAAAAAAAGCAGCTATAGCTCAGAAAAAGGCAGCTTTAGCACAGAACGAACTTGCAATTGAAAAAAAAAAAAAAACTGTTATTACAACTAAAGATTGCACCTTAAAATTGATCGGAGTTTTTGGAGGAAACTACATAAAATAAATATACTACACTAAATAATTTTCAAATGTAAGCAAACATACAATAGAAAATAAGTTACAGCAATTTAATGATGAATACTCTGGCCCAGATGGCCTTCCATCTGTATTTCTTAAAAAGTGTTCCTTAACACTTTTCCACCCCCTTTTAAACCTCTTCTGGTTATCGCCCTCTCAAGGTGAATTTCCACAGATATGGAAGACTTTTTCATAACGACGACACATAAAAAGGAATTAAAGAGCAAAATCATTTCTTCCCGCCCCATAGCTCAACTTTCACATATACCGAAATTCCTTGAAAGTATTTTGTACCAAGCCTTAAGCTTCCAATGCAAATCTCTTATTTTCTCTAACTAACACTACTTTTTTAACGGTAGATGAATTACCACTAACCTTGTCGAATTCGTGTCCCCTGTTCTCTCAGCCTTAGAAACTGGTAAAGAAGTTGACGTTATAACTGATTTCAGTAAGGCTTTTGATACGATATCTCATAAACTCATCCTGTTCAAATTGTTCGTCCTGAGCTTTGAACCCATTTTGCTTAAATTGATATCTGCTTACCCAGGTAATCTTTTTTATAGTGTTCGTTACAGGTCTGTCCTATCGACCCCATTCTTGGCCACGTCAGGTTTCCTTAAGGTAGTCACCTAGGTCCACTTCTCTTCATCCTTACTATTAACGATCTTGAAAGGGTCAATAATTCTCTATAACATATGCTGACGATACCAAATTTTTTAAACTCATTTGCTCACAACATGACTCCAGGAAGGAGGCTTCCAATAGATCTAAACAGTTTTTCCACCTGGTGCATCAAGAACTGCTTAGAACTCAATCTCACCAAATGAGATAATATATCTTCTCTGCGGCCTACCTAGATTCCTTGCTAAATCTATCCGCGACCTTGGCATATTATGCGACAGGGAGCTTAATTTTCGCTCGCATATTGATGATTAAACAAACACATCACTTCGTTTAAAGATGGTGACCAGATCTCTTTATACCACTTTTGTTCGCTCTCTTCTCGAGTATGCTAGCCAATCGTGGTGTGCTTTTTAACGAGTTCATGTATCCCGAATTAAGAGCATCCAGCGTCGTATTCTTCGATTTGCTCTTCGGGGTCTACCTTGTGACGATACTCTTCTCTTACCTCCCTATCGAGACCGTCTCAAACTCATTAATCTGAATACCCTTTGAAGAGTGATCCCTATTCAGACTCCTTTCGAATCTCGTCTTCTTTAATCCCAGAATTATAACTTCGTAATATATGTATAATAGTTGGTTAGAACACCACAGACACGAACTCAATGATTAAGCGTGAACTCGGCCTTTATACAAATTGGCATGCTGAAATTTTAAACTGATTTAATTTGGCTAAATTTATTGAGACACACCGAAGTATATAAGGCAGTAGGATATCTCCTTCTTTCTTTCTTTTATCCAACCTGCTGCACATGGCTAAGACATTCAGTGTAAGTTTTTGTAAAATTTTTTTTTTGTGAATTTCTATCTTTTTTGTATTTTATTTAGACATTGGTTGTTCATTTTTTCGTCTTAATTTTTTTTGTTAATAATTCCCTGGAGAGACGCAAATCGATGCCAGATTTAGAACATATGTAAACACATATGTAACATATATGTATATATTCATGGCACATATATACCTTTGCCCTGAGAAGATAATTATTTTCATAAAATTAATATCACATGTGTATTAGTAAAAAAACACATTTTCAACAATCTTTAGTGGACCTTAGCGGACAAGGTTCAGGGTACACTAAAGTCCACTTAACGAATTTAAATAAAGGGTTGTGAATTCCATCTTGTACGTATGTACGTACTTCAATAGATCGCACCCTCCAAAAAAAATAAAAAAAAAAAAGGGTTTTCATATTCCATATGTTTTACACCAATAAAATAGAATATGCTTAATCCAAGGAATCAAGTCATCTATCTCGTCTATTCATCTATCTACATATGTACATACCCAAAAACATACCTAACGGCTGAAATTTCTGCACAAACTTTAACGCCTGTAGTTTCGTATAAAACTGTAAGTACTCATCAAATATTTTCTTCGGCTTGATTTATAAACTTTGCTTAACTTAAACTACAAAATTTTATTAAATGCATATAAATACTTTGCCTAACTAAATTTCAAACATACATTTGTACCAGATATGTATATGTATATACCTTAATGCTTATCATTTAACAAAACGTACAACTCTTGTACTTATACTTATCTGGGTGGTGGGTAACCTCCTTGGGAATGAATTTTTTTTTTTTATTCAAAATAGTCCACTTTTAGCTTGATACCCTTATTCTAGCGATTTGCCAACTTCTTGATCCGGTCCGAAAAGTAATTTTCCGGAAGGTCTGCTTCCGTGGCGTCGATGATTTCCTCGCGTGAGCTGAACTTTTTATTGATGAGCCATCTTTTGAGGTTTGGGAAGATATAATACTTCGAGGGAACCAAATAAGGGCGAATATGGTGGATGTGACATCAATTGGAGCCGTAAGTCATTGATTTTAGCCGTGGTTGCGATGCTTTTGTGCGCCAGTGCATTTTCTTGCAAAAACAAATTTTTTTTTCGCTTCATGTGAGGCCGTTTTGCAGTGATTTCGACCTTCAATCGCTCCAATAATGCACAGTACTACTCGCTATTGATGGTTTTTCCTTTTTCCTATGCTAAGACAATTTCAGAAAACCGACGCCATAACATTTCCTTGCCATCGAGCCTCCCTTGGCCGCTTCGGAGCACTCGTGCCGGCGTCAGTCCATTGCCGGGCACTCATTCTGTTCTCTGGTGTGTAATAGTGGATCCAAGTTTCATCAACAGTTACCAATTGACGCCAAAAGTCCGCCCGATTCCGCATCAGCAAGTCCAAGCACTCTTTTGAAGTGCTCTCGCGTTCGTGTTTTTGGTCAGGAGTGAGTATGCTCGGCACCCAGCGACAGAATAACTTTTCCATATGCAGAATATTGCCCAAAATATGGCGTGTGCGCTCAGTACTAATCTTTGTGGCACTGCCAATACATTTTTGACATTGTCCTCTGTAACCGCATCGGAGGGCTTGCCGCTGCGGACTTGATCGGTAATGGAGTTGCGGCCACCACCAAACTCTCGAAATCAATATTTGACGGTGTAATCTGATGGAGCATTAGCCCCATAATATTAGTCCAACTTTTTTTTTGTTTCCTTCGCCGTTTTGTCTCTCAAAAAATAATGAAGAAACAAAAATCGTTTTTGTCCATACTCAACATGATGACAAACATGTCAACAACAATCAGCTGTCAAAACCAAACTTAAGACAGTATCGCACTGAAATTTGGCATGTCTGCCTAAATATGAACGGACTTCAAGGCACCATAACCACTTTTCATTTTTCACCCACCTATATATTTATGCATATACAATATACCAAGTTAATTATAGCACATAAACTTAATCTACATACATACGTTTGAATTTAGCACATACAATTTACATGCAAACATTTATTCATATACAAACTCTTTAACTATTTTAAATCTAAATCGCATTAACTTGTCTTACACCTTACATATGTATATACCTAAGTTATACCTAATTGTCGTTGATACCAACTCATACATACATTCACATATCTATAAGCAAATATCTATAAATATATATTTATCTATTGAATTACTATAAATTTATCTAGGGATATTCTACTTATCAAACTGTTTGGCAATTCTTCCCCTTTCTCCATGTATTAAAGCAATATGATGTGCTAGAGTTATTCGCGATCGTTGAAACAATCGGTTAGGAAAGTGTTCGAAAACAATAATTAGGGACTATTCTAACAAAATTTTAGAAAGGAATAGTCATGGCGCAAATGGCTACGCCAGTTGCAGAGAGCGGTTTCCATCAGGTGTCGTTTAATCTTAGATTCCATACTAAGTTTTTATGTGCTCATACAACTCTTTTCCATCCTTTCAAAAGTCGAGGACCTTAATTCACAAGTTTCACATATTTTTAATACCTTTTCTTTTTGTGAGAATCAGAAACAAGCAGCAAGATCCCACCCCACAGACGAGATAACGCCGTGCAACCGCAAGCATGCAACTTACTGCTAACAAATAAGTGTTTAATCTATAATTCTGATTATCTTACACCTTGAGGAACGACTCCTCTCAGGATCCGTTGATTGCACGTTTTTCACTTTCTTTTACACTAACTCTCGAAATCTACGTTGCCCCCGTCTCTTTTAATCCACCGCACCACATATGTCTCTAATATACTAGAGCCGTTTTCGATTTTAATCGCAGCACTCTTTCTCACAAGTTCGATTTCCTTCACTATCCCTAGCTTTAAGCCCTAGTGATAGAGCCTTCATTTTTAAGTCATAGTTCCTAAGTTAGTTTAAGCTTGTATTAAGCAAAATAAATCAAAATTATTAAAATTCATCCTCATGTAAAATACGATGTACATCACTTCTTGTCATAAAGGAAGACATTTCTGAGTTTTTCTGAAAGCGTCTGTGGTGTGCGCTTCAGGGCCGTGTCACATTAACGCTGGTATATTGTATTTTTCGTGTGCATCGCATGTAGCTTGAACATTTATAAAACAAAATTATTTTTGATTTACTATACATACTATACACTCACTGTACTCATCGTGCAGTCTATAGTGCCGATCTCATTTGAGAAATTGTTTTGCAAGGATCATGCTTCCATTGAACCCTGCTCTCGAGGATGAAAACTTAATCCAAATATTTTTTGTCGCCATAATGCAGCTCATAACTATTCCGATTATTTTTGAAATCTTACTGTTGATCCAACACTTATTCTAAATCCCGGATCCGCTAGACATCCCAGGAAAATCTCCATGTTACATTTGTTTGATAGTCTACCGCCTCTGGTTTTAGTGTATTATAGTATTTTCCAAAGAAATACGTTACTAAACATTCAACTTTTCTTTTAATAAATCTACGCACATGTATGTTAATTTAATTTGTTATGGGTATTTAGATATAATAAATAATTATAATAGGTTTTACCTATATAATTCCTTATAGTGGGAGTCACGGTGAGTCCTTCTTTCCACATACCTGTTAACGTCTTGATTCTGTAGGTGAGTTCTCAAGTATTATCAAGCTACTGATTTATCAGTTTAAATACAATATTATAGAGTACAATCGAGTATTATGTTTACATTTAATAACATGTCTGCAAATTTTAACTTTTATTTTCCTATTTTGGATTTGAATGTTTTTGGTGGGCTAACTACGAATATATACTTGAATTTTTCCTATCAACCTCAGTTTTTTTTTTTTTTTAAAAATCCCTTTGTGTGAATTCGCTAAAAAAGCCAACTTTACTAAGTATTTTTTTTATTACAATTAAGAAACAATAACATTACTGTAAAACATTAAAAATACATTTAAGGGACAGTAATACAATAAATAAATTAAAAATATAAAATACTTTAAAATTCGGCTTGGATCATCTCGGTTTAAAAACCAACAATAGCTCCTAAGTTATCAGGAAAGTAGTCTGAATGCGAATTGAGGAAATGAAGTTTAATGCTCATCGAACATCCCATTTTTCCGAAATTTTCAATCATTTTCTTCACAATTTCTTCATAATTTGGACTTTTATGATTTCCTAGAAAATGTCTCACTACTTCCTTAAAAGATTTTCAGGCTTCTAATTTGATTTCACTCAATTTTTCATCGAAAGCTGTATGTTTCATCAATTTTCTTACGTCCGAGCCAACGAAAATAACTTCTTTGAGTTTAGCCTCAAAAAGAGATGGAAAAATTTCATGCAAATATTTAAAATCTTCTCCTTCTTTGTTCAGCGCCTTCATAAATTGTTTCATCATCCCCAGTGTTATGTGTAAAGCAAAACTTTTTCTCGGGGGACTAAATTGTTTCTCACAACATTTTTGTTTCCAGGGACTAGTTCAGTTCTCGGTAGCCATTCTTTCTTTGTCCAATGGTGTCCTCTGTTTCGACTATCCCACTCGCAGAGAAATCATCTTGTTGACCGAGCAGCATACTTAAAACTTTTAGATCTCCACAGACCACCCAACCTTATTCTACGTACTTTATTTTATACAACACATTTTTCAAATTGTTGTAGCATTCCTTCAAATGTAGAGAATGGACTACTCTCAAATATCGTTTTGATGAGTCTATGAACAGCCTCAATTTGTTTGTGTCATATTGGATATTAAACACTTTTACTAAGCTATGTATGTCTTCCCAATACACTTGTCACGATCTTCAGCAAAATATGGTACAGTCTTTTTCTCTGTTGCGATACCAAGAAAATGAAGTGCCAGGAGCATGCATATTCTTTTCCGATATTCTTAATCTCAGTTCAGCTGCATATTTTGGCAGGTTTAGATCTCTTGTTAAATCGTTCAGTTCTGATTGTGAAAATCAGATTGAGATACGGTTCGACATCACTGTCGCTGTCTTCAGCTTGCAATGATTAAAAGTATGGCGGTGATCGCGGTGCAGCGTTCTGTATGGAAAATCTTTTTTTGTCTGTAAATTGTAGCCTGTAGTCTTGCAGCAGCAAAAACAACAGTCTTCAGTGTAATTCTGAGGTTCTCTCCATAGCACAAGCGAAGTAATCTTCCCTTTTGATTACTTCCAAAGTTCACGAACGCATGTCTTACACACTTTATATGGGACCCACTGTTTATCTTGATTGGTGATTGTTAGGCCGAAATACATATTATAAACGTTACTTATGAATTCGGTAATGTTATGCTGCTGTTTTCTCAGCATATAGCATGTAGTTTTCTCAGCACATATGTAGCAAAAATTGTCTGGAGAGTTTAAACACTTTCGCGATGACATTTTTCAAGTGAACTTTACGAATTGCACGGAAGTACTGATTTTGTAAAAAACAATGATGATAGTATTTATACAATAAAATATTAATATACGTTCATTAACCCTCTTCTAACGAATTAAGTTAATTTCTATTAAAAAAAAACATTAAGTTTAAAATAAATGAATTGTTTAGCAAAAAATCTAAAATTTTTTAATAATAAGGGTATGTCACTTAGTTTATTAAGTAATATTTAACTTATTATTTATGAGGACTAATTCATTATAGTCTACTGCAACCATTTCGTGTGTTTTTTGTTCAATAAAAATTAAGATTAAAATAAAATATTAACTAACTAGGTGGTTTGTCTCCCTGCTCGCTTTACTCATCAACGCTGGCTTGCTTAATTGCAGCTAACTCATTTCACGTTGAGGTGCCATGACATAAGACCAAGCGTCATAAGGCAAAATTCTACTACTATTTGGCCTTATTTCCCTTTTGGAAAGTGACATAAGACCAAATTCTAGCATTCGAAGAGTGACATAAAGCCAAATGGTACTCAAATCACACTTTACATATTTTGGAGAGAAAATGAACTGTTTATGTTGTTGTTTATTTGTTTTTACCGTTAGAATATTATAAATATTTTTTCAGTGGCATTTGGTAAACCCACGCACTTCTCATTCATAGTATTTTACATCGGTGAAAGTGTTGTAATGGAAGATTTGTGCGATAAAATTTCGAGTTTATGAGGGATTAAGGGGGTAAGGGGGTAAGTTACTTTATATTCCTGAAATTAAAGAATTACGATGGCGGTCCATCGGGTCAAAAGTACCCGGCCTGACCAAGACGTGGCCGTAGTTTTTTGTAAATATCACTGTATTGGAAAGTACGCAGTCTATAAAGCATATGTTTCAAGTTTTAAATCGCCACGATGTTAAGTTTTTGTTCCGCAGCCATCAATAGTGAACGTTGTCAGTGAATTTGTGAAAATGGAGAATATTGGTCATCGTTATGTGATACAATACTTTTATTTTAAAGGCCTCAGCCCAACCAATATAACAGCTGAATTGGATTCTACTCTGGGTGAGTCAGCTCCTTCGTTAATAACAGGAAAATTTTGGGTTGCTGAGTTTAAACGAGGTCGTACGGGCTGACAAGACGACCAAATGAGGTGACAACTCCAGAAATGGTGAAAAAACCCACAAGCGGTACGGTACAGACATTGTAATCATTTTCAATTATTTGAAAATTTGGACATGAGAAAGCTGTGCGCAAGATGGGTGCCGCGTTTGCACACACTCGAGCAAAAACAGTGTCGTGAAGATGTTTCAATTGATTGTTTACCGAAGTTTCACAGCAACAAAGTAAATTTTTGCGCCGTTTCATAACAATGGATGAATTCCCATCAATTTACACCCGAGACAAAAGAACAATCAAAACAATGGATTCAAAAGGGAGCACTGGCTACAAGGAAGGCGAAGACAGTTTCATCTGCAGGCAAGGTCATGGCGTCGATTTTTTGGGATGCATGTGGGATAATTTTTATTGACTATCTTGAAAGGGAAGATAGTCCGAATGTTTGCAATGTTTGACCGAAGAAATTAAGCAAAGACGGCCGCATTTGACTAAGAACAAAGTGTTGTTTCATCAAGACAATGCACAAATCCTTTATTTATTATTTATGAGGTAGAATAAATTGCTACGGCATGCACCCTATTCGCTAGATTTAGCCCCCTCGGATTATTTTTTGTTCCCAAACTTGAAAAAATGACTCAGTGGTCAAAGATTTTCCAATGATGAAGAAGTGATCTCGGCAGTTAATGGCTATTTTGAGGAGCAAGACAGTTTTTACTATAAAAATGTTATCGAACTTTTTGAACATCGCTGGGAAAAGTGTATAGAGCTGAAAGGCGATTAAGTTGAAAAGTAAATAAATTCTTTTCCAAATTTTTTTATGTAAAATTCGTAAAATTAATTCGAAATTGACGAAGCGGTACATTCGATATATTAAGACACATGCAGTGCCAGTGTAGTTGTCTACTTTAAAAACCAAACTTTAGCAAGAGTTCCAAAAGCAAGTGCCATTCATAATCATGGAACAAATAAAAAAATCGTGCAAAAAATTAAAGTGATAAGTGCAGTTAAAAATTAATGCGCAAATTCTTCACTAAAAAGAAGTGGCTTTCGGGAAGATTTTGACGAAGTTTGTGGAGAAAGCCATGCAAGTGCTGAACAGGTAAGATCCTTGTTAAATGTTAGTTGCCTTCGTTGTCTACGTACATTGTTGACTGTAAAATTCCGTGGGCTTTTTCAATCATAATTTGTCTTAGGCAAAGTACGAAGGCACCTAATGCGCATTCGAAACCAGGCATTACTTAAAGCTTCCTTTATTGCAATATATGTGTCGGATGTATTTAAAAGTGCTGGTATTATGTCCAAATTCGATATGTCTCGATATCAAAATAATGATCCATTTCATAGGACTACAGTGGTATAAGATAACTTTAGTTACTCCATATTCATGTGTCCCGCTATTGCAACCGCCATCCAAAATCTACAAAACACATCGCAACGAATCTATCTTTTGGATGGTACTGCAATGTAGTGCCTTCTTGCGGTTATAAGCGATTTATAATTGTACACTTTTCCCATGATGACTATGTAAATAAAAAACTTAACTAAATATGTGTCGTGCGAGTCTCCAATCAGTTTTCTATGAAGCTTCAGGCTCTATAGTAAAAGGATTAACCGTAATTTTCTCAAAGAAAAAGTCAAGATAGAATTTTAGAAATGTTGTACTTTTTTTTTTAATTTAAAATATATATATATCTGCTTAGTTGTTTGGGCATTTATTTTTCACGAATTAAAATTCTCAAAGAAAATGCAAGAATATCCATTACGTTTTCAGGTTCTGCAATAAAAAAAAATTACCGTTATTTTTTCAAAGTAAAATTCAAAATATTTGAGACAAAAATTCGCGCGAATGGATATTTATACTCGTACATTTTATTTGAGAATTTCTATTCGTGAAAAATAAATGCCCAAACAACTAAGCAGATATATATTTTAAATTAAAAAAAAAACGTACAACATTTCTAAAATTCTAACGACTTTTACGGATGATTAAACGTTGTAATAAACTTAACATGGTGTTTTTCCCGTTCATTTATATACTAATTAGTCATAAATTGGAACTAATGTATCATCATGCATTTTAATGCATTGAAGCAAATTTGTTCAATTTAAAGTAAATTTCCTTGTAACGGATTATGAAAAGGCCATACAAAACAGCCTGCAAAAAGTTTTCCCAATAGGAAAATGTACCACATGTAGGTGTCGTTATTGCCAAGCATTAAGGAGAAAAGCTTCAAAAGTAGTTATTAACTTTTGTTAGGTTTTCCAATGGAAACAATGAAGCAAATAGTCTTTACCGGAAGTTTTTGGTTTTTCCGCTCTTGAGGCCTGATGACATCTACTCAGCCTTTCAAATTCCTGATACAGAATCGAATGGTTCACATTTCCAAAAAACGGCGAAAGTGTGTGCAAGGTAATAATTCACTTATTGGTTTTAAATGAAATAGATAAAGAAATTAATACATAGAAATTTATAGGAAACCCCTTTAGTTTTCTCTGTATTTGAAGCCCTAATGAAGACCAGAAGTGATCTTCAAGGCTTTAACAGCCGGCTTCGTCGAAAGCTCACGAAACATGTCAATATTTGCAAATTCCTTGATTGTCCCTGAACGGTGCGTTTGAAATTTTGAAGTTTCCAAAAAAGAAATTTAAGTACAAGCAGAGACAAGTTGAAGCAGCCTTAAGGAAACTCGGTAAAAAAATCATTTACATTGACGATTTTCCTAATCAGATGACTAACGAGCACAACAATCTAATATCGGAAGAGTCTGCAGCTGCAAACCTTGCGTATTTTTGTGAAGATGATGAAAGTGGAGACTGGCAAGATATGGACGAAGAAACACAAAATGAGGCAAAAGTAAAATCCTTTGTGTTATTTGTTGCGAAAACACTTGCACTATACACCCACAACCGTGTTATAATTTTAAACAACACAGTTTTCGGAGAAATATATATAAAAAAATAACCCAATTCTGTGCCCAATTTGCAGACAAATTGTGGAAAACAGCACAAGAATATTTTGTTGAACAATGATAGAGCATACTTGTATTGCACACATTTTTTTCTTGTTTAATAAATGAAAATTTAAAACTTGAATTTAAATTGATTTATCGTTAACATCAACTTATTTTGTCAAGACTTTTAAATAATTTTAAATTCTCAGAACGGTTAATGAAACGTATTATACGTATCAGGTAAGCAAAATGTATTATGCATTCGAAAGTTTGGCTTTTTGTCGTGGCACCGCACGTTGGTTTATTATAAATGCGGCTGTGATCAGTTTTCGTTGTATAAAACTCCAAACAATATTCCCCGTCCAAGTTTTTCTACGTTTTCGTTCAATTTCTTTTTGTGACATATTTTCAACGCGTTGTTTGAACGTTTTTTCGCTATTTGTTCTTTAGATTCTCAATAGGCTTTTTCAACTTTATTTTTTTCTTCTTTTTTCGTTATATATATATGTATATATTGTATTACCAATCGTCGCAAGCGACGTTATTCAAGTTTTAAGTCCAACTTTTTTCGAGTCATGATCAAATAATTGGCTTGTGCATATGGCACTATATATAAAAAAACTGACTTGACAACAGAAGCCAATGCAAATAAATTATTATGAACTTGAATATTTTCTCCAAAGTTTGAGGTTTGGTTTTCAATAGGCTCTTTTTGACAGATCATGCATGACTCATAACAAACTGCTTTGTCATTTCTTTTCAGTATCGTTTGGCAAATCATCATGGAAAGACTCACACCACAACAGCGTCTTCAAATTGTTCAGCTCTATTACGAGAAACAGCGTTCTGTGAGATATGTTTTTCATGCAAATCAAGGAACTTACGGTGCTCATTATCGACCTACTGCAACCACTATTGCCAATATCATTCTTAAATTTCAGTCCCAGTTTACATAAGTAGATGATACTCGACCGGTTAGACCACATCCAGCACGTAGTTAAGAGACTATAGAAACTGTAGCTGAGAGTACGCGAAGAATGTGACGAATCGATTCATCGCCGTTCTCAGCAGCTTGGTTTGGCGTATTCAACAACTTGGCGTATTTTACTTGAGGATCTCTACCCAAAGGCATACAAAATTCAACTTGTGCAAGAATTGAAGCCAGATGACTTGAACTTGCGTCATATTTTCAGTGAATGGGCTCTGGAAAAACTCAATGAAAATCCGGTGTCTTATCGTAAAATTTTGTTCAGTGATGAAGCCCATTTCTGGCTCAATCAATATGTTAGTACACAAAATTGACATATTTGGGCTAATGAGCAACCCCAAGCGTACCAAGAGCTACCATTATATCCATTAAAAACAACGGTATGGTGTGGTTTATGGGCTGGTGGAATCATTGGTCGCCCAAAATTGGACCTTCCGACCTCAGATATAGTCGTGGCCAACATTTACATGATACAATTTCAGAAAGTAAGTACCATGAATTGTTCTTTTAATCGATAATAAATAAATTAAGTTCACTTTCAAATTTATGCATTTTATTTTACATTATAAATTAAACCTTACGATAAATCCCGCTATATAAAAAAAACTGACTTGACAAAAGAAGCCAATGCAAATAAATTATTATAAACATGAATATATCCTCTAAACTGATTATTTTCGTTAAAAAATCAGACTCGACAAAAAAAACTTGTTTATATAATAGAGATATAACTAGGAAGGCCCAGGTAATTTTTGCAAAAAAAACTTAACAACTAAAAATCCTGACCTGTGTAATTCTCAATAATATTCAAATGTTTCAAATATATTTATTAGCAAAACCTTGAAAGTTTCGAGAAAAAACATTCGCATTACGAAATAATTAATAATACTAGGTAAAGATAAGTACAACTTAGGAATTTCGCAGATACTGCTCAAGTATTAGCGTTATTGAGCAATTACTCAATTTTTATTCATACGTCTTGCCAAAAAACTAAAATACTATACAGCGGCCATAGTGATAAAAACAATGCATCAAAAAAGAAAATTTTGGGTAAGACATTCGACAGCAAAAAGAGCCGACCAGGGAGTTCATTAGCAACTTTTAAATAAGATGAAAAATGAAGATGAAAAGGTTTATTTTTAACACGTGATCGACAATAACTTTAAAGCTGGTAAGAACCGAAAGAACATTACGTGACACAGCTATGCGTCCTTCAATTTCACCAAGTGAGCATTGCGTTTTTTAGCTACTGGTTTGTATTTATAAGACATTTTTGTGATAACTTTTAGCAGTTTATATTTTATCTATTTACAGCAAAGCGTGAACGCACTCTGCCGTATTTGAAGCAACATTGAGTTTTAAGTCAAAGTTACTTGATGTTTATTTAATTATGACTTTATAAAAAATGCTAAGCACAAAGACAAAAAGGGGTATAAAAGCAAAATTGTTGGGTCATTCCATGAAGGATCGACCGACGTTCTGAACGACATCCCTCCGATTTGGCTGAAAAATGGTAGAAATACACTGGATACAACTGGAGTGGTGCGAATCATAAGGCAAAAAAAGTTTTGCAGACTTCGACATACATAGTTTGCGTGTAACAGAACTTCAAAAATTGGCAAAAAATCAAAATTTATGCTTTCTTTTATATTTAAAACAATCATAACTTTGGCTTTGCTCATCAGAATTTGATAAAATATACCTTGTTCAATTCAGGAAAAGGTGAAGATTTGGAATCATTTTTATTTCCAAGGACGAAGGATATTCCAGAATATTCTTTATACATATATCCTTGAATAACTCAGAAATAAAAGAGATATTCGTCCTCTATTTCCATTTCAAATTTCAAGTTGGGATCTTTATGGGTTCGGCCAAAATAATGTTTTATAGACGGCTAAATCAAAAAATTAAATATAGGGTTTTCTAATAATGACTTGACGAGTTTTTTTTTAAATAAAAGGCAAACCATTTGAGATATTTCAAAAATTTTATTATTGGCTTGAAGTACAATCAAAACATTTGAGAATGGAGCTCGACTACGTTCATATGGCCACCGCTGGCACGTTTACAGCGGACGACTCGTGTTGGACCCAATTTTCAACGACTCGTCCACACATTTCGGCCGAAACGGCCGAAGTGGCCGCTATTTCGCTGACCATTCACAGTAACGTGACGATCGTTATCGTCGACGAAAAAATATGGCCCAATAACGCCGCCGGCATGCAAACCGCTCCAATCAGTTATTTTTTGTGGATGAAGTTGTGATTCATGAAGCACATGTGGGTTTTCATCCGACCAATAACGAATATTTTGCTTATTGACGAACCCATTGAGCTAAAAATGAGCTTCGTCACTGAAGATGATTTTGCGATGAAATTCATCATCTTGGCGCATCTTCTCCAGAACCCAATCGGAGAATGTACGTCGCTTCAAATGGTCCATCGCCTTTAATTCTTGAGTCAGATTGATCTTGTATGGGTGTAAACCAAGATTCTTACGCAAAATACGCCATAATGAGGTCTGAGCGATGCCCAATTCTTGAGAACGCCGTGGAATTGACTGATTTGGATCGTTTGCTACGGACGTCTGAACGGCAGCGATATTTTCGACACTTCGTCCAACCCGTTGTCTCACTGACACGGCAACATCACACAACGAATATGTAGACTCAAATTTTTGCACTAAACTTGTCTACTAGGGCGAGAATTACGACCGAAAATTATAGTTAACGCTCTTAAAGTTGGAGTCACCGACTCCGAATATCTGTAGAAAATTTTTATAATTTGCGGACGTTGCTCGTTAGTGTACTTTGCCATGATGAAAACGTTGAGTTTACTGAATAAATTGACAGTGACAGTTTGATGACAAAAAGTTCTGTGTGTTAACGTAGATTAAATAAAGTTGTGTCCGCCGGCTGGTTCTTGTTTTCTTTTATTTAGAATATTAATTTTGCTTTTACTTGGAGAAGAAGAGACCAGAGAATGACAAAGAACTTTCCTTGCCACGCGAAGATATCTAAGAAAGTTGACGGACAATTCAAATCCTTTATGATTTGACGTACAGATTGAATAATTAATCATTTAGATACATTCTGGATGAGATACAAAATCTCTGGCAGACTAGTTCAACCCT
Source organism: Volucella inanis (assembly GCA_907269105.1). Taxonomy (NCBI): domain Eukaryota; kingdom Metazoa; phylum Arthropoda; class Insecta; order Diptera; family Syrphidae; genus Volucella; species Volucella inanis. The sequence goes on from OU026153.1 coordinate 144,420,561, forward strand.
TACCCTAATGGTCAAATTATCTGGTTGTCTAAGATTCTTCTCTGAAGGCGGGTGTCAACAGGATTTTTTTTGACAGAACCGGTTTTCCAGGCGTCATTGGGTTTGTATTTTTACGCATGTAAAAATAGTGCAACCTGTAACAGATAAGTATTTGTTTTATTGCCGTAAGCAATATTTTAGTCTCAACGTGATGGCTGTAAGTTATCAAAACTTTGAAGTAAATGTATACGCCAACCCATTACCTTCTTCTTATTTTTAGGTTTGCGACGCCCAAATGGCCATTACGAAAAAAATAACCTCCCTGACCACCAGAATGCGATGCTACTGCAAAAAAGGTTATGGTGCCTTGAAGTCCGTTCATATTTAGGCAGACATGTCAAATTTCAGTACGATACTGTCTTTAGCTTTGTTTTGACAGCTAATTGTTGTTGACGTATTTGGCATCATGTTGAGTATGGAAAAAAACGATTTTCGTTCTCTCATAAAACATTATTTTTTGAGAGGCAAAACGGCGAAGGAAACAAAAGAAAGTTGGACAAATATTATGGGGCTAATGATTCGTCAGATTACACCTCCACTACCGATCAAGTCCGCTGCGGCAGGCCCTCCAATGCGGTTACAGAGGACAATGTCAAAAAAATACGTGAAATGGTGTTGGCTGACCGAAAAGTGAAGGTGCGCAAGCTAGCAGATACCACAAAGATTAATACTGAGCGTACACCCCATATTTTGGGCAATACTCTGCATATGAAAAAGTTATCCTGCCGCTGGGTGCCGCGCATACTCACTCCTGACCAAAACACGAAAGCGAGAGCACTTCGAAAGAGTGTTTGGACTTGCTGATTCGGAATCGGGTGGACTTTTGGCGTCGATTGGTAACTGCTGAACACCAGAGAACAGAATAAGTGCCCGGCAATGGACTGAAGCCGGCACGAGTGCTCCGAAGCGGCCGAGGGAGACTCTATGGGTCGGAAAGCTTCTGGAAAAACCATCAACAGCGAGTATTACTGTGCATTATTGGAGCGTTTGAAGGCCGGAATTGCTGCAAAACGGCCTCACATGAAGCGAAAAAAATTTTGTTTTTGCAAGACAATGCTGTTGCATCCACCGTATTCACCCGATTTGGCGCCCTCAGACTATTATCTCTTTCCAAACCTCAAAAGATGGCTCATCAATAAAAAAATCAGCTCACGCGAGGAAATCATCGACGCCACTGAGGAGTATTTTGCAGTATTTTTTTTTTTCGTTCCCAAGGAGGTTACTTTTCACCCCACTTGACTCACTTGACGTCAATCTGTCGTGAGCTCGGGATTTATTTTAGATTGTATCGTAATAAGACTTGTGAGTAATAACAATTTAAAATTAGTGATTTTGTGTGGAAAACGAGCTGCAATCCTCTGGATTTTCCACCTCATAAACCAAGTGCTCATGATTTGCGTCCTATACGATCATGGATGGTTACGATGTAACCAAAATTGAACACAAAGTTGGTAATTTGCTCTACGTGTAGGAAAAAATTGCGTCAGATCCGAAATTCTGATACAACGCCAACATCGCTAGAGGATGAAGATCAAATTGAAGTTGATGAAATGTGTTTCGATAAAGACATTGCATTTAATTTGATTAATGAATGCATCCAGTATATTGGAAAAGATACATTCGACAAGAGAAGACTTAGTGACTCAAAATATGTGCAGAAAAAGTCTATGTTGAAAATTGCATAGAAAGTTTTCTCTATTTCTCATTATCTATAGATAATAATGAAGATAATTCCAAAGAGGAAGAATATTTCATAGGGAAAATAAAAGAAAATTTCCATAAAACTACAAGCAAAGACCCCAAACTTGTTTTGTTGTCTTTACTTTCAAGAGAATGGAGCGTCGACAAAATTATAGAAGAGTTTCCATGATCGACAAGCTATATGATCAAGAAATCTAGAAAACTTGAAGAAGATCAAAGCATTCCATCAACTTATGGGAAAAGCTAAGATGCTGATATCAAGCAATTGGTAGAAAGTTTTTACTTTGAAGACGATATCAGCCGTAGGCTACGTATCTATAAAGGTAACAAAAAATAAGATGGTTCAAAAATAAGATGTTTTGCTTTTTTGTTAGATTTAAAATCAGAAAATACATATTCAAAAACGCTTGGTTCTGGCTAACCTTAGGGAGATATATTGGATTGGGAGATTGGATTTTCCAAATTCGCATTTTGGCTGGGGCATCAGGAACTCATTCATTAAAATATTAAACTCATGTTTGAGGGTAGTAATATATAAAGGCTGATAGCAAACGAAGATAAGCATCTGAATGACAGCAGTGCCTGCTTAGCTTTGGTAATTTGTAACCCTCCTGATATAAATTGTTACTTGGGCAAGTGCCCTAATTGCTCAAACTATTCTAAATTAAGGAGATTCTTTGACACTGCTTAGTAATCACTTCATAGAAGACGTAACATATGTTACCATCAGTGGACCCACACAGACAGATAAAAATTGGAAATGAGAATTGAAAACTCTGAAAATTTCATTCAGAGCTTTTTGAAACGGCTTGGTGTTTTCATTCGTCATGTTTTTAAAACTGATCAACAAAACAGGTACATAATGAAGTCAAAACTATCTTATCGAAAACGGACATACTTGTTTTTTGGATTTTATTGTGGTTTTGTTGTGCAAGATGCAGTGCAGGGATACCACTGGACTAACGAACAGGCGACGATTCACTCTTGCGCAATATATTACCGGAACCAGATGTATGATATTAAAAATGAAAGTTTTGTTGTAATCAGTGACTGCTTAAAGCATGACACTATCGCAGTACGCTTATTCCAGCGCCGTCTCTTAGAGTTCTTGCACAAGAGATTTTAATTTAAGAAAATTATTAACTTTTCCGATAGATCTGCTGCGAAGTACAAAAACTAAAAGAATTTTTTGAATTTAACATTACATGAACAGGATTTTGGAGTGAATTTTCAATGAAACTTCTTTGAGACCTCTCATGGTAAGAGCGCATGAGATGGACTTGATGGTACAATAAAAAGACTGGCTGCCAAAATAAGCCTACAAAAACCGTATAGGGAACACATAACAACTCCCTTACAGTTATATAACTGGGCAACTGAGAATATAAAAAATATGGATTTCTCCTACGTGACCACATAGGAGTATAATGAAGAAAAATTATTAATGGGATCGAGATTTTCTAATTTAAGAATAATGCCGGAAACAAGAAAACTTCATCATATTTCATCTGTTTCACAAGGAGTAATTAAAGGACAATATGTTTCCTTTTCATCGGAAGAATATGTATATACTCCAAAAAGATATAAAATAATGATATTTTTTTTTTTAGTTTTTAAGGCCTTGGGATACAAAGGCCCCAGTGTAACTTTTTTTTTTTTTTAAATGAAAATATTTATTACAGAATATTTGGCCGCTTATAAAATATTATTTTGACCGAACCCATAGAGATTACAACTTGTAATTTGAAATGGAAATAGAGGAGAATCTCTCTATAATATACACCCTGACTGACTCGAACTGCAACCAACTTCAGACTCCTACAATATAATTTCCAAACCGTTTATTACCGTGAGCTCAAATTTTTACACATGACAGATAATTTTGTTATTTACAAGCCTTTTAAACAATTTGCGTCTCAGTTCTGTTAAACAATTTTTATCCGCATGGAATTCAAACGAGATAGTGTCATTGCTTTATATTTGGCTGGAAAACCACAAGTAGTTATCGTTAGAGCCCTAGAGCACCTGAACGTGAATAAATCATTTGTGTCTCGAACTATAGCTCGTTACTGTAATACTAGCAGCGTTGCAAAACGTCATAGAGGTGGTCATAAAAAAACAGCTACGGTTGCACGAAGGTGAGTTGCCGAATTTGGTGTTTTCCGATGAGTCCAACAAACAAAATGACCGAGTTAACTTGACAGAGAGATCCTTCGAAAATGTACACCTTCGGATGAGCACCAGAAGGCAGGCAGCATCGACGGTGATGGTTTGGGCCGCCATAACCGCCGATGATCGCTCTCCTCTCGTATTTTTGGACCGTGGCGTCAAAATTAATGCGATCGTATACCGTGAAACTGTCTTAGAGACAGTATTGAAGCCTTGGTCAAACAATCATTTCGGTCGAAGACCGTGGACATTTCAACAAGGCTGGTTAAAAAAACGATGTCCCACACTTCATTTCTTCGCCACAATGGATTGCAAATTCTCCGGATGCAAATCCGTTGAATTTTTCTGTCTGGGATATTTTGAAGGCGAAGGTTGGTACTAAAAAATACCAAAGTTTGAACCACCTCAAACAAGCACTTCGCCGGGGATGGGCCAAAATACCGTAGAACCACTTGCGTGCAGCGTGCGATGCTGTCTTTGGCCGTCTCAGGGCCATTATTCGCGCCAAAGGTGGACATATTGAAAACTACTGATGCAGTTTGAAAATTGATGTATTTTCCAACATTTTTTCCTTTGACACAATAAAATTTATCAAAAAATAAAAAAATATTATAGGATATTAAAAAGTTGCAGTTCGAATCAGTCACCCTGAATAAAAATATAAAAAACAAAACAAAACACCATTTCTTGAGTTATTCAAGGATGTATGTAAAAAGGATATTCTGGAATATCTTTCGTCCTGGAAAATAAAAATAATTACAAGTCTTTGAAAATTCACCTTTACCTGAATTCAACAAGGTATGTTCTATCAAATTTTTTAAATATAAAAGAAAGCATAAATTTTGATTTTTTGCCAATTTTTGAAGTTTCGTTAGACGTAAACTATGTATATCGATTATGCAAAACTTTTTTTTGTTTAATGATTCGTACCAATTCAATGAGTATTTCTACCGCTTTTCAGCCAAATCGGAGGGAGGTCGTTCAGAGCTCCCCATATACAATAGCTTCGGCGATTTATCGTGGAATGAACCTATTGTCTTCATGCTGCGAATAAAATTATGTGGGTTGAAGGTTCAAAAACTACTAATAGAAAAACAAGGGAAGGAATCAGTAGCAAATCATTTTTACAGATACGGAGTCGCCGGTTTTTATTTACGACCAAATTTTCTTCCATCATATTTCTGCCAATTCTTATTATTTAAAGAAATTTTATAAATTAATAGAATCAAACTACAACAAACGTCTTTCAAAAATATGTTCCCAATTCAATGCTACACTTTTACACTCTTCCTAACAATAGGGTTGGAGTATTGCTAAGTGTAAAAGTGTAACAAAATAACAAGGTGTGTATTTTATTGTTGTATTGTAAGCAAATAATACAATTTTAGACTCTTACAATGATACAAGACTAGATAAACTAAAGCGACAATACCCCTATTACTGATTTATTCATATTTTGACGTTTCTTTTTCGGATACCAATAAGGACTGTGTCAGAGATTGTGCGTTGAGTGTTGTCTACGAGCATTCTATACGAGTTAATTGAATGAAAGATGAATATTTAAAAGTAAGATTAACTTACAATAGAATAATAATAAAGCACTAGTGGAGATGGTGTTGAGGAGTACTATTTATGATTCGATGACAAACAGATCACATTTGAAACACAAAAAAAAGAAACCTCTAATAGTATACAAAAGAGAAAGACTTGATTAACAAGTTACAATTTTAATTTATTGAATTTACTCATCTGTTTTCGGATGCGGATGAAATCCAAGTGATCGAGAACGTTGCATATTGAAAATCATGAGGATGAGCCACTACATAAGACCTGCAATTGCAAGGTCATGGGTTAATTGTCCATGTTTATATGCATCGGATTCGGATGTTATGTAGATCATATGATCGATGCTGATGCATGGTTTAACATGCGTGGGTGGCGGACCTTCTGATTTTTGTAGCAGTAAGTGCATAAGTGAAGCACAGTGAGTAACACAAACAATTGTTAACAATAATAATCAAAAAACATACAAATATAAAAATTACTGAATTAAAAATGATAACAGTTCTAAAGATGCCGGAATCCCTGGAAGGATTTTTGGGACAATGGAAGAGCCGTAATCTAAGCCTGGATAAACTGCTTCTATCTTTCCTAAAAGCCATTTTGCCGGTGGGAGGCATGGTTCCTTGATCAACATGATGTCTTGCAACTTTAGATTCGGATTTCTTTTATGACACTTTGTGCTATATTGAAGAGTTGTTAGGTATTCATTGTGCCACCTTTTACAAAATCAATACATAGTGCTTTGGAGATGGTTCCAATGAGAAAAGCAATTTTGCGACACCTCTAAAAGGCTAGCTCTAGAACAGCTGTGTATAGTTCACCTATAAGGAAATGACCAGGTATTAATGGACTGAAGTCATCATCGGATACTACGCAAAGAGGTCAGAAATTCAGAATAGTTTTAATCTGAATTAAAACTATATACAGCTCTTCAAAGTTAACATGGTGGATCCAACAATTCTCCGCATAATCCGCCAAAGTGTGGATCTGAAGGTGGTATAAAATGCCACGCATCCATAGCAAAAACAGCAGCAATTTCATCGTTAAAAGTTTGCGATAGTACAAGTCTGTGCATTTCGTTGAGACAACGGCGTGCTCCCTGAAAATCCGTGCCACTGTCACCTTATACATTGGAGCACCTCCCCCGGCGTGAGATAAAGAGACGAAAAACAGCTAAAAATGCTTCAGTGCTTAAGTCACTTACCGATTCCAATTGATTGTCTTTGAGCTCATACAGACGAAGTGTGAGAAGTAAGTAAGTAAGTAAGTAAGTAATCGCATCCATTGTTTGTAAATAGTCGTTTTGGTTGAACTAGTTGAGAGGGTAAGTCACCCATCAGTTAACATACTTGTTGATTTTCGTTGAAGTAAAGATGACTTGCATCTATGCACAATCTTTCGAAACAAATTGCGGCTTCATTCGGGCAATGGCAAATGTTTCTGATATACTAGAATGAAGATGCGTGTTAATGATACCCTATATATGAGAAGAAACATGGTTATTTGACAGTAATATAGTGTGTTCTAAATTGTACGTAGAAGGCCATCCTTGTTAACGAACGGTGAATATCGAAGGAGGTTAGATGTGGACGGCAGGTGATGTGTTTTGACAACATAAATAATTTCACTTCCAAATGCTTTTTGTTGAGTAAGTCGTAAAAGACAAAGTTTAAAACGTTGAATTTCATAAAGACTGAGGCTATGCGAATGTGTATTTGGTTGATGAAGCCGACAGTTTGATGTGAATCGGTAGAAAAGTGCCACAATCCTTAGAAGCCTCGTCCATGATTACTTCTTCTCGATAAGATTTGTAAGCGTATTCACTCTGGCAGAAGTAACAATTACCTGCTTTAAAATATGCCTTTCTTCCTCTGAAATCCTAATTGAATTTCGTTGTCCAATGGAGAATTTCGATACTGGCCAAATTTCTTGTGGTAACCGCAGAAATGAATGACAGCTCCACCAGAGATGATGATTACGAGACGCACAATCAACAGGATTAAATTCTGAGACGATATGAAGTTGAACTTTTGCCACGATTTTTGAAACTTCGATGATTGCTCTCTAAATCTTGTGACGAAATATTATCTTCCCTCTATTTGATTTTGGCAATCGAAATTCAGATGTAATAAAGTCACCGAACACTTGATATTCGTCTGCTAGTTTTTCGAAAACCGGAATCGCTTTTCTCAGTAAAACACCGTCGTTATTATTTGGAGTTTCATTGCGGCTATTTTTTTTTTCTTCTATGTTCTTGACTTTTGGAGGGAATTTCCTAATTTTTTGTACCACAGTTTTATTTTTATATAAGTAAGCGTGCAAAATCTATAAATTCGTTCGAATTACTTTATAATATGAACAATTTTTTTTGTTTTTTGTTAAAGGTTCTAAGTTCAATCAGTGAATGGGTTCAGATTTCTTCATTTTTTGAAAAAAAAATATTTAATTTTCCACATTTTGTTGGGGCTTAAGATGGAAAATATATTGTTATAAAAGACCCCACTAATAGCGCCAGCACCTCCTCTAACTACAAAGGTTCTCATAGCATCGTGTAAATATGGCCGGGAGAAGAAGGTTTTATCATATATGTATGTATGTATTAGATAATGCTTTTGCCCTTCTTAAGCCATACCCATTTATAAAGCATCCCGCTCCTAATCGTGTTTTCAACTATCGATTTTCAAGAGTGAGAAGAACGGATCTGGTCCAGAGAAAACGACGGACATTGCAATATGTGCCTTACAGAACTTTTTGATATCAGGAAAACTTCAAAAATAAGGTTCGTGCCTCAAGAAACATTTGATTCGGGAAATGAAGGAGTGGTGTATGCTACATGCTTGGCGTAAATTTTTGCTGGAAACATTTTTTGAAGAAAGTAAGAGTATACAGCCATAACTTGGATTAAGCTAGGGATTTTACCTACCTCTGCTCCGCTATTAGCTCCATTGAGGAACGCAGCTTGTGACAATTGACCTAAGGCCGCTCAAATGGAAAGGCTTATCCCTACTTACATAGCGCAGAGTGCAAAAACTAACTACCCGAACTGAGTGCGACCGATGGTTCATCCCAAAAACATCTTGATAAAGAGAACTTGTAGTATTCTCCATTAGTTTTTCGATTAAGTCTGATCAGTTAAGTTTGAAATGTTTTAGTAAAGCTAAGACCCCTTTCCGCTAGGCAACAAAGTGTTGAATTCATAACATATTTGAAGTGAATTGGAAAAAAGCTACAGAACTTTAGTCAAAAGCTTCAATGAACGGTCTAAGCTGAATTTACATATTTATTTTAATAAGTATTCGGTTAACGCACTTCAATTTTTCCTGCAACCTTAGCCTTTCGTTATGTGTAGTAACGTTGTTTCAGTGTTCTTTTGTTAGAAGAAATATATGGAAAATTGTAAGATTTGTAATCAATCATGCTAACCGTTGTTTTAAGGTTCAAAACAAAAATACTGTTCGCCTGATGCATCAGTGGTAAATCTCCTTCTGTGAAGCATAAAGCTCTGGTTTCATTCAAAGAAAATATGCTTAAATTTTGTTAAGAAGTTAAGAAGTGAGGTGTGAGATACTTTGTATTAACGAAATTGTAGGTTATACCAAATTCGCGGTTTCAAATTGTTACTAATCCTTGCATAACTCAGATGATTCTGGTCATTTTTTTTTTTTCAAATTTTCGTTAATTATGTGTAATTTTAATAGATTTCGATTAGTACTTGAAAACTTTGTAAGGGTCCTCTATTTAAAAAAAAAAAAAAAATCATTAATATCGACAGTATTATTTACATTGCATTTACTTAGTGTATGTACTCTTTAGTGTATGTATAATATACGATAGTAAAACAATGTTAAGATTTTTTTTTATTGGACTCTGTATAGGTCCTAAGACTATGGACGTAAATAGGACTCACGCAAAAACTTTAAATGCACATTAGTGTGTTTGCTCCATCATAAGCTTGTTTTGGAATATATTTAAAACTAATGTAATGTTATAAATAATAATGTGTGAATTATTTGTAAATACCTAAAACGGGGAGAGAACGATAATTTTGGCGCCAAGAATTGATAACGGTATTTTATAGAGGGACTAAAAACTCGCATTTTTTGCTATGGGAGGGGGGTGTATCTCTTAAATGGGAAAGAAATTATTAAAAAAAACAACGGCAACACTTACATACAGTACTATACTATACTATACTATACTATATATAGGATTTGAAAGCCTAGGATTTGCTCTTTAATATAAAATTTACGTCAAATTATTCGTGTGAATAGTTTTTGAATAATTCGCATTCAAACTTAAATTTTTGGTAAAAAATGAAAAAAACATTTTTTTTTTAAAATCAATATTATTCAAAATTTTGAGATGATGTGCCCAATTGGTTTTTTGTATTAATGCGCATATCTTCTAGTTTGTGAGAAAATTGAATTTTTTTTTTGGTATTTATGGAGATTTCGCTTTGAGGATTAATATTGATGATAGGGTCATCTTTGTAAGTAAAGTGTAGCAAATCATTTAGCGTGACCCAGGATGCACCACGAGGAAGTAGATTTGCGTTGCATTCCGCGTCCCAGCCAGTCAGTTTGTGAGTAAGTTAGGTGTTAGTTAGGAGTAGTCAATTAACTGTTCAATGTACTAGTACATATTAAAAAGTTATGTAAGTTTCGTCAATGAAGTCATCGTCTGTACTGGTGTCAATGTCGAGTTCGTTGAGTTCGACGATGATGGTGAAGAGCCGAGGTTGTTTTCGTGGTCAAATACATTCTAAGTGCTCATTGTTGCAAACGCACACTTTCTTTACCTTTGACAAAACCTGGGTACACTTTTTTTACGTCAATTAAAAATTCCGTGATATGGCAGCCCATGTCGTCCTTATAATTTTTTTCAAGGAAGTATTTCCAGTAAAATAAAAGTGCTATATATTGGTGAAGGTGCTGCGTTGTATTGCGGCATAAAATTGATTTTTTCAGAAGCTTGTTGGGGTTAACGTATTTGTGTATATAAGGCCACAAGTCTTCTTTACTTTTGGAGTTCACTTTAAAGAAGCGCCCGACCTTATCTTCTTTACAAAATAACCCCAATTCTAAGATTTTCATTTGTTCGGTTACACGGCCTCTGTGGTATTTTCTTTTTGTAAGAAATGTCTCTCGATTTGTACAATTTTTCCTTCACGGCCAATGTTAACATCGACGTGAGATGCTATTATTTCAGCTATTTCACGACAATAGTTATAGTAATCTATTATAGTAGATTTACTAAGCTCACTTTTATTGTCGTGATGGCGCCAAGCAATTATATGCTAATTTTAAAATAATAACATACATGTAATAATATTTTTAAAAAATCCTTAAGTTGTAGCTTAAGGTTTAATTAATTTACCTGAAAAACCGTGTTCACATGCATTTTGATAACAAAATTATTGCATTGCAAGGACCTCGCGAATCTCTAGCCGACATTGAGGTCCATGGAAAAATGTACCGATAGATGGGTTGATTGTATTTCTACAATTTTTGTCACCTTTTTTTTAGAGCTTCTACCTTCATAGGTAAGTTGCAACACAATGGGGAATGTATGTTTTAGTGGGAATTAAACCAGATTCTTCTAAAAATTCAATACTTCAAATCTCCGAACGAACAAAACACTGAGAAGTTATTTAGTTTAGGATTGATTAGAGGATGCTTAGCCGTCATTTCTTATTCACAAAAAATATCACTTGATTCGCACTACGGTTGAATACAGAGTGATCTTTGTGAATATCAATAACTATCACAAAAATAAATAACGGTATAAAAGCCAAACGTTTGTTCGGTTATATTTTTGCATCACTATCAAGTGCATTACATATTACATAAGTATAGGGATTTCCAATGAGGACTTGAATACTTTGAATTAAATTTTTGAACGCACTCTTTCACTAATCATCAAACTGTCACTGCCAATTTATTCAGTAATCTCAACACTTTCATTATGGTAAATCCAAAAAAAATAACTGTTTGGTGTGGTTTGCATGCAGGCAGTGTTATTGGGCCATATTTTTTCGTCGACGATAACGATCGTCACGTTACTGTTTTGGTTATCGCACCATGGTCACCGATTATTTTTGGCCCGAATTGGAAGATATGGACTTGGACGACATGTGGTTTCAACAGGATGGTGCCACAAGCCACACAGCACACGCTACAATCGATTTATTGAAGAGTACGTATGGTGAGCGTGTTATCTCAAGACATGGGCCAGTCGATTGGCCGCCTCGTTCGTGCGATTTAACGCCACTTGACTATTTTCTGTGGGGCTACGTTAAGTCATTGGTTTATGCCAACACGTCGACGACGTTGGAAGAGCTCAGAGTCAACATTGAAGGCGGAATATCGGCCGTTTCGGCCGAAATGTGTGGTCGAGTCGTTGAAAATTCCTTGAAATCCCTTAATCTCGCGAAGCGGGTCACCCGTGTACTCTTAATTAAGAAAACTATTGATATAGGCGTCTGCGAGATGTTTAAATAATACTCATTAACTTATTCAAAGGAAGACTACGTACATAAATGCCAAAAAACAAAATTAAAGTAGTAATTTCAATTTAATTTTGCACAAAAACTAGAGGACATAAAGCCATTTGACACATTATTTCACAATTTTGAGTAATATTGTTAATTTTTTTTTTTTTAATTTTTTACCATGAATTTGAGTTTGAATATGAATTATTCAAAAACTATTCATACGAATAATTTGGTGTAAATTTTATATCAAAGAACAAGTTTCGGACTTTCATATTATGTATAGTACTTTATTGTAAGTGTTACCATTGTTTTTTAATAATGTTTTTTCCATCTTATGTCATTTGTTTTGAAATTGCCCATAGTAAAAAATGCTAGTTTTTAACTCTTCTACAAAATACGGTTATCAATTCTTGGCGCCAAAGTTATCGTACTCGTGCCCGTAAAAACATAAATACACATGCATTATATTATTTAAATCTTATTGAGAACAAAAAACTCCAGAGCTACGGAGATACTGGGGCCAGTCGGACGATACAAGAACTACATTTTGCTTCTTCAAGTCGCGGCGAAAGACGCAGCAAAATGTCGAATTGGGCAAATAGTAGTTCTAATAGTACTTGTCTCCACTCTGCATCTTCTCGGAAAACTTTTAGAATTGATTTTCTAATAGTGATGAGTGGATGACTACCACTCTTTCACGCGCGCCGCCGTGACGTCCACCAAGCTCATCATTTAAAATGACTGTAATTTTCTAGTAACAATCATAGCATCGACTCGCTAGTATGCTTTCTCTTTCTATTATCTTTTTCCATTGGGACGAAAAACAACGACAAAAAGAGAGTGATTGTACACGCATACTCATACACGCGGACTTAAGTGTAACTGCAAATGTTTGGTGATGGAAAATAAAACGTGTTGCTTCTCTGACGAAATGTCTGTCTTTCTGTCTGTTAAATACAAGGTCAACACGACGATGATATAATATCAAACGTAGGCAGTTTGGCAAAATATTTTACTTCAGTTTTGAAAAATATGTTTTGCATTAGTTCAACATCATTAAAACTCTGATTATAACATTTTCCAATGCTCCCTTAAAACTACTGTTTACAAAGAAAATAATTGAAAAAATAAAAAAAAAAACTGGTGTTGTAATCTATTAATTGTGAAGTCAGACTCTCGGCAAATAGTGATTTCAATAAATTGATGTCTTGAAATATTGAAGCATATGGCGCCATCACTATTGCTTGGATCAATCTGATCTATTTTTTGTAAGAAAGCTGCTTTTGAAAATAAATATCCTTGACACAGCAAATTGCATAAGGTTTATAAGTGAAAACCTTCATTGAATCAGCTCTGTCCTACCGAGAGCATGCTCAAACTGCTGCGTACCATCATTCCGGTAAATAATATCACCCTGCTGCATAGAAAAAATGGATTATGACGTCTTTTTGGATGCGTTGTCGAAAAAGTATTGTAGTTTCCTTTCCAATGTGATTAAAACATTTTTTTTTTCGTAAAAGGAAAAAACTTTAATCAACTATATACCATATACTATATACAATATTTTCCATTTTCTTCGACGTCTTACTGCCATTTTTTTTGCAACAAGATTGCGTGGCACTCATGTAATTTATTAGCACATAACTAGATTAAGTGCGATTTTAAGTCATCATCATTTGTAAAGTCCTTGCCAAACTACGAATTAAGTGAAAACCCGATGTTGCAAAATCTGAATGGTGGATGTGACCTCACTTTTCAACCATGGTTCAATAATTTCTCACGAGTTACCAAAGATTTTTGTGTTCAAGCGTTGTCGAGGTGAAAAACGATTTCCTTACGATTTGCGAATTATAGCCATTTCCTTTTTATTGCTTTCTTCAGTTTCATTAGCTGTTCCCAGTAAACATCTGAACTGATCGCTAAAAGCACGATATACGATACATTTATACTGGCACCAAACTCACAGCATTACTCTTTTTTGATGCAATTTATTATCCTTGAACCATAACCGTTGTTGTAAACGATACATTTTTCATCAGATAATTCGATTTAAAGAGAGGATTAATTTCATCGCATTGAAGCTGAATATCGCAAGTATTGATTGGTTGTGTTAGGAACCCAAACATAGAGCTTTTTTACTTGTTTACGACGTTATATGTTATTTATAGTTCTCGTGTGTTAAAGATTTCACCTCTCTCTGTCATGTGATTGCGTGATTAAATTACGACTTAACACATGGGCTGAAAAGTCAGTGCCGTTTTAGAGTAAAATACAAAATTTTTGCAAAATTCAACTTTATTTATCAATATATTGTAGTTGCCTTCGAGGGCGATGCACTGATTGAAACGATTTTTAAATTTTTCGATACCAGTTTGTAGTACGATTTCGGCTTGGCCTCAAAATAGGCCTCTGTTTCGGCGACTACTTCTTCATCGGTCTTAAATCTCTTTCCGGCGAGCATTCTTTTGAGGTCTGCGAATAGGAAATAGTCGCTGGGGGCCAAATCTGGAGAACACGGTGGGTGGGGAAGCAATTCGTAGCCGAATTTATTCAATTTTGCCATCGTTTTCATCGACTTGTGACACTGTGCATTGTCTTGATGAAACAGCACTTTCTTCAAACGCTCCAACAACGCAATGTTACAGTCGCTGTTGATAGTCTGCCCCTTTTAGAGATGGTCGAAGAAAATTATTCCATGTGTATCCTTAAATACGGATGCCATAACCTTGCCAGCCGACTGTTGTTTTTTGAAAGATCGACTGGCTTCTGTATTTTAACTAAAAGGCAGTTATATGATGTTATGAATGAGTATGAAGAAAATGATTTCGAAGCTAAATTGTATCAACTTCAGAGCTATTTGCTCAATAAAGCGTCTTGCACGGAGGAAAATTTTAAAGACTTTAAGCTTAAAATTGGATGTTTAAGGTATTAGACTAAGTTCAACTTTATTTTTATTGGTAGTTTCAACTTACAATCTTTTTAATTATATTAAGGTATGTATGTGTTACTGCAAGACCAATTATCATATCTGATCTGATATGATTTTTTGCACATATAACATTGATTTATCAAGTGTTCCCTCACAGGATTCTTTTAAATTTCGGGATAATGAATCAATTAACTTCAGCAACCTCTATTATCATGCTAGTTTACTTCCACTCTTGTTACTTTTTAGCAGATATTGACGAAAAAGTTGACTTTGTCCAGACATTAATTAATAATCTTTTTAATACCCATGTTCCTCTTAAAGAAGTAGTTATTGTTAGTAATAAGAAATGTCCATGGCTTACTGATGAGGTACCTAATGCAATAAAAAAATAGGAGAAAACTATATGCTTAATGGAAATCAGAGCCAACCAGTTTTAATAGGCAAGTTTTCTGTAGAGCCAGAAACTACTCTCCATTCATCACCAAAAGAGCAAAAAAACGATATTTCCTTTCCAAGTTGAGTGCTGACCAACCTTCAAAAAAACTTTGGAGCAATTTGCACTCCATTGGTATAGTAAAACTCAAGCGTCAACAAATATACCTAATGTTGACGAATTAAACAATGCATTTGTATCAAATCGTAGTTGCAACTCGTCATTTCATCAGTCTTAAATTCATTCACCTCGTCACTTGGAGTTCGAAATAGTTTCTGAAGCCGAGGTTATCCTTATTTCTCAGAGTCTGAAATCAAACGCAATAGGTGAGGATGGTTTACAGTTGCGTTTCGTGAAAATGTTGTTGCCTCATATTATAAATTGCCTTACGCATTTGTTTAATTTTTGCATAACATCTTCGACTTTCCCTAATTCATGGAAAATAGCAAAAGTTCCCAAAAAAGCAAACCCAACATCGATGACCGATTTTCTACCCAAAAGCATTTTACCTTGCTTATCTAAGGTTTTTGAAAAAATTCTTGGAAAGCAAATATCTAGTTATCTTGCTCGTTTACATTTACTATCACCAGTGCAATCAGGTTTTCGCGCTAATCATAGCTGCTCTACAGCTATGATCAAAGTGCTCGATGATATAAGATTAAATTTTGATAAGGTATATCTTACGCTGTTGTGCCTACTTGATTTCTCAAAAGCCTTTGACAATGTTAACCATCAAATTTTGTGCTTGAAATTGAAGTTATACTTTGGATTTCATGAATCCTCGGGGAATTTAATAAGGAATTATCTTATGAATCGCTCTCAAAGGGTTGTCGTTAATAAGCAATGCTCAAAACCAATCAAAATACTTACTGGTGTGCCTCAGGGTTCAATCCTTGGCCCGATTTTGTTTTGTCTCTTTATAAATGATCTTCCACAAGATGGTCAAAACTCATCTGTTCATCTTTATGCTGACGACGCTCAGATTTATTTATCCCGTCCCATTAGCCTAATGGAAGATCTTGTTGCTAGATTTAATTTAGGCTTATCAGCAATAGTCAATTGGGCTGAAAATAATGATCTAATTTTAAATCCTGGAAAAAGCCAATTAATTTAATTTCGAAAAAAGCATATTGCACTGAACAGATTCCGCCTATTTTACTTAATTCAACTAGGCTTACTTTTTCCGATACAGTGACAAACCTTGGTTACAAGTTAAACTGTTTCCTTTCAGCATCCGATCATATAACCTATACTGTGTCATGTATTTATTCTGGATTGCGAAAACTCTGGTTATTTTCCTCTTTCACTCCAGCTGACTCCAAATTGCGATCGATTAAAACTCTAATTGTGCCAATCTTTGAATATGCCATCCCTGTCTACTGTAAACTATATACATATTCTCAACACAAACTACTCGTTGCCTTCAATGATAAAGTAAGGTATGCCTTTGGAATAAGAAGACATGCCCACATACCCCATTTTCATCAGTTAGTCCAGGGGTGTAATTTTTTGGGAATTGAGATATTGTGTTTTTATCTACAAGATAATACACACCCAATCACCATTATATCTGTTTTCAAAACTTCAATTTGCACATTCGCAACGTACACTAAACTTAATAACACCATCATCTCAGTATTTGAACACGTCGCGCCTCTTTCTCCTCCACACCGCTAGACTCTGGAATACTCTACCAACCAGTATAAAGCAAATAGTAAGAGCGAAGCAGTTCAAAAGTGCATTAAATGCACATTTCGGACAGCTCTTTTTCCTTCTTTGCTTAGTTTTAATTACCTTTTCCTATCACACCTTTTCCTATCACACCTCTTCCTATTTTAGTTTTTATTATTTTTACAATTATAATGTATTTTTATTATAATATTTTAATTTGTATTGAATTAATTAATTTTTCTTAATTGTGCTCATTTAACTAAGTTTAATTTGAAATCTAATTGTTTTTACACGAGCTTTATAGACTATAAAAGACTTATGATCTTACTTTTAGTACGATTTATAAATAAAAATTGAAATTGAAATTGAATTTAACTTAGTGTACATTAATGATATTAGCTTTTACAGAACTAAGTGTACAGAGCAAGAGAAGAAGAACGCAGACCTTACGTAATAGTAATAAAACAGAGGAACTTGCGTTTCATTTCATTTGCTACTCAAATGAAGCTACGTGAAACAAGAAAATCGCAAGCTTCAAAAGGACTAAAAGAAATCATCGACTCTAATGGGATGGCAAAGAGGTATAAGAAAGCATTGTCCGATAGTTTCCAACATAAGAAACTATGTACATTTAAAGCTCTTTCTATTTTCGTTGAAGCAAATCTATATCGAAAACAGTATGAGATATTGAGAAATAGTGAAAAAAAAAAACTTTTCCCTTGCTACAGTATTCTTCAAAAAGCAAAAAAACAATGCTACCCTATATATAGTCATATACTGTAACAGAAACTTATTTTGTATTTGGATGACGTACTACAAACTTTAAATGAAAACGAGTGCAATTCTTTAGAACTTATTTCAAAATGGGGATGTGATGGTTCGCAACAAACGCAATTCAAGTAAAATTTTGAAAACATCTCTGATTCAAATGCAAACATCTTCCAATGCTCATTTGTGCCCTTACGTTTGTTTTGCGATTCAACAAACAAAATTATTTGGCAAAATCCAACGCCATACTCGCCACGCTATTGTCTTCCAATAAAAATAAGTTTTGTAAAAGAAACTCTTGATATTACGCAAAGTGAAATAGCCTATATTGAATCCAAAATAAATACATTGAACAAAACTTTCATAGAAGGCGATAGAATATTGGAGGTAAAACACACGTTAGTTTAGATGGTAAAGTTTGCAACGCAGCAACTAACACAAAATCTACAATGAAATGTTATATTTGTGGAGCAACTTCGAAAGATTTTATTGATCTTTGCAGAACAAAAGGAGTTGATAAAGATGCGATAAAATTTGCTTGCTTACAAGATTCCGTTAAAAAAATGGCAGCTAAGAACGCTTTCAGAAAAAAAATATTCTAAAAGAAAGAAAAACTGAGCTTCAAGAAAAGTTTAAAACAAGGCTAGGACTCAATGTTGATGTACCAAAACCTGGTTTCGGGAACACTAATGATGGCAATACAAGGCGCAGGTTTTTCAACAATCCGGAAGTAGTTGCTGAAATAACTGGTGTTGATGTGCAACTTATTTTTAGATTAAAAGTCATATTAGAAGTACTTTCTAGTGGATTTGAAATCGATGTTCCAAAATTTTAAGGATTTGCTTATGATACGGCTAAGTTGTATGTTGAGCTCTATCCGTGTCATCTCATGACTCCAACGATGCACAAAATACTTCTGCATGGAACAGAAGTTATTCGAAATTCTTTTCTACTGATTAAACAGCTATCCAAAGAAGCAGCAGAAGCACGGAACAAGAATTTCAGGTTATACCGGTTAAATTTTGCGAGAAAGTTTTCTAGGACAGAGTGCAACATAGATGTTCTTAACAGGTTTAAAAAAAATTATTTTTCATACTATCTGCAGGTTACTTTTAAGCTCGGATCCTTTAATAACAAGTTTAAGTCCCTTACCTGTTAAAAAAACTAATAAACAATTTTCAAAAGAAGCTCTAGAAATGCTGATTTCCAGAATTCCGAATTAATTATTTTTAGAAAATTTTGTCGAGAGAGTATCCAATGAAAGTGGAAATGAAAAAACAGATGAGGAATGTATTGATGAAGAACAATCCTGGGCAGAGTACACTGAATAACTTGAAATGCAACATATTTCAATAACACTTCTAAAGTTGTTTCAGGCAAGTATCACTTCTTTAGGACAAGAAAATATTTTTGAGCAGTTTTTGAAAGCAAATACCACTATGTGCGATGCTTAGATTAAGATATTACTTCTTATATTAAACATAAAGGGTCAATAAATATACTTTTTTTTTTACTTTTTAGAAGTTATTTTTGCGTCGAGGTTTTTTTTTAATTTTTAATTTAATTTTTGTATATATTTTTTTTCTTAAAATTATTTAAATTGATTTTGTTCATTTAACAAAATAACAAATATACTTTGGTAGATATATAAATGAGTTTCAAGTTTAAGAAATACAATCTAAAATGGTTTGTCCAATCATACGACTTTATCGATGGTACGTTTGGCCTAACAATATATCATTCGTAATATTCGACGTCCACTGTAGCTTGGCATATATAAAATATGGCAAATAAAAAATATTATACTCATATACACTCGTAAAAGAAAATAATATTGAAAATGGAATCAGCTCCAGTTCAGGTAAACATTTTTGCTTTTATTAATTTAATTTAGTCAATTTATCATGGTGTGGCACGGATTCCTCTTTATACCGAGAATTTTCCTGATAACCACCAAAAAATTAAAAATTGCGGACTTCAAAGGGCATTTTATACTACATCGTTCAACTATTAAATTTTATTTAATAGGTACGTATAATGATTTACAACAATCAAATATGTTTGTTTTTCAATTACTTTTAGATCATTACATACTTTACATACTCGTACAATAGTTCCGCATTACAATAACGAGAGGACTGCCAAAAACTTCGCAGGATATTAAAATGTTTATATTTCTGAAGTATATGGCAAATACAAATTTTCTACGCGAAATATCTTATTTGTTTGGCATTTCTAGGTCGACGACATGGAATGTTATCAAAAGGGTAACATCTTGAATCGTATCCATCGCCCACAAATACGTAAAATGACCAAATTCCATTGGCGTAAGAATTGCTGTTTTACTGGAAGTAAAAGCAAAGATTCCTAGAATTTTTGGATGTATCAACGGTTCCATATAAGGATCAAAGCGCTCAGTATTTTGAAGGAAAGTTATTTCAACAAAGTGGATGTTAAAAAAAGTTCTGTGGTGAACCAGATAGCTTGCACGACAGCCGGCTTCTACGAAGATATACTCTCTATGAAGATGCTTGCCAATGTACAAACGAACTTTTCCCAAACATCACTTTTTTGATAGGAAATTCCGCGTTTCGATCTCTAGACTGGTTGATCCCACCTTATAAATAGAGAACAATAAATAAATAAAGAACAATGCCAAATACCCAATTATGATTTTATGTGGCCCAGTCTACTGGAAGGGTCATTGTGGAACACACGTTTGGTCTACTGTCAAGACATTTTCGAAGATTGTTATATTTAACAGAGCAAAGGTACATAGAATTGTTTTAAATTTGGTGATGTGTTATGCACAACATGCATACTGAAAAAAACAACGAAGTAGATGAAGAACACGATTCCAACAACTTCTTAGTATACGAAGTTAACGAAGAAACAGCAAGCAGCACCAGACGAAAGATTAGACGGTTAGTCATTTACAAGAAGTAAATGGTAAGAGTCGGCGTTTGACCCTCGGAATGTGTGCGCGTCGAAGATGTTGGATGCATGCCCTCCATCGATTAGAACATAGTCGATTTATTTGGTGGTTCGACCGTCTGAAGAGCGCCAGGTGGCTGTGTGGAAACGCCTTGGAAACGTAGTGCTACTTATCAACCTATTACAAGTTTCTGCAAAATCGATTAGTGGGTAGCCGTTATCTGTTTTAGTTTCGTGAACTCTGTGCTTACCAATTAACCCGAAAAAAGTGTTTTTTTTCTGACTTTAACATTAATGTGCACAATTTTGACATCACACAGCTTGTGTACTCATGACATCGGATCTCTACCCTTTAACTAGCATTATATATATATATATATAATATATATACAAGGTGTCCCAGTTTTTTTTAAGGGCATATACTTTAAGTTCCACCGAAAAAAAATTTTTTGGAAGGGGGGGGGGGGTCTATTCTCACTCCATTTCAAGTTAAAGCTCATTAAAGTGGGTGACCGCTAATTTGAAGGTGTATCCACTCTAAAGGCTATAACTTCTAAACTAGTACAGGTAAAGGAATAGTTTTAGACATTTCGAAAAGATAATTCAGTAGTGCATACAAATCTTAAATGTTTTGTGTACATCTGTTTAGCAACAAAAAAGTTATGGCACGTTATATTTACGTTATAATTATGAAAATTTGCGGTCCCATTTTTTTACTTAAATGCATTTTTCTGAAAATTTTTAGTTAACGAGCCCAGTAAGGTCCTATTTACCGAATACTGGACAACTGGATAAATGGCACCTATTAGGGCTGATGCTTGGAGTACTCTGTTACCTGAGTACACAGGAGTGAAATCCTTCTGAAACGGCTCTTAGGTTAATTTTGCAGACGCCCACGTTCCTTTAAAAACCTGGCAGGGCTCAAAGAAGGTTCGATGTCTCGTCACCATTAAGATGGTGGTAACATTCCATGTAAGAACCGATATCGGTCTCGCACAGCACTTTATAAGGGCTTGTGTAAGGCCTCGCATGGCCATAACGATAACGACTTTGAGTGGGAATCCAAAAATAAAGAATACAATCAAACAAAATAAAACAAACGAAATTTACGAAGCTGGTGGACTTAAACCCTTTTAGAAGGGTTCGGGTGTGCAGAGATCGACCGGGGGACAATCACAAACTCCTCAAAAGAGTACGGAGAAAAGCTCGGACACCCCAAAATCTACGATAGCACAGCATCAGGGAACCACTGAAATGTTGGAAGATAGTAAGATGCGCTCTATCCACCAACCGATGAAAAATGTAATCGAATCCATGAAAGGACTCTACGATCTGTCGCCAAAATAATGCATCACAGACATCGCCATGAGTCAGACGGAGACCCGACCCTTGGGTAAAGGGTCGAGGCCTATCTAATACCTCCGCCATTCTGTGGGTCATGGCATCCGGTTGCAATGCAACTCCATATCAAGCAGAACAATATGTTCCATAGCAATCAAATGGTTGAGCACAGACCATAGTACGCTACAAGATCTGCTAAGCCATGATATGTTCTAGCTCCGTTCGGTCTACTCCTCTCCCCGATTCTGGGTATGAACTAACATCCACCACGATAGTTCTACAAGGGGGCCTACGAGTACTAGTAAGTCAGGCTAGGATAGAAGTTCCAGGAGCTCTTGACCTTCCGTGAAGTTCCTTTCGGTCACTTTAAGTTTGGCAACTTACTTTTTTTTAATAAAGAACTTAGCACCCAAATGGCTATAACTACACTTAAAATGTCTGAGCATGTGTTAATTTTTTAAGAAAATGGGACAGAGAGAGAAAGAAAGATTTTTGGGCTCTATGGTTATTTCGCTCTATGAATGGCATCCAACATTTAATGGGGAGACTCAATTATTAGTGTAAATTGACTTAATGTTGTATTTAGGCAACCATTTTAGTTGCCTGAAAAAGGTCTTTCGGTCACGGCTGGTATTGAACCCCGAACCGTTCGATTGGGAAGTCAATACTCTACAACTTGCGCTACTAACACTCACTGCCCAGGGCTGACAGTCTTTTGTCCAACCTAAAACTAAGAACCACCCGCTAGCTACCTGTGCTAAATACGGCGGAAAATCTCATTTGCGAAGCTACAAATTCTTTCGAATTTCGCTCTGTCAATGAGTAAACTGGACACACGCAAGGAATATGCATCCAGTCCTCAAGGGGAGCTCCGCGTTCACAACCTGCAATCTAGCTAATGCTTATCTTATGCAGAACGCATTCAAGGAGCCATCCCCGGTCAGGAGAAAGCCCAGACTGGGGCTGGAATTCAGCTCTGGTAGCTTGCTCATGGTCAATACGTCCCGAAGGAAGCAGTAAGTAACCCTGCCCTTATCACTCATGTCCCATCTAGATTCTCATTTTGACCGGACACGGGACAAACCTTCCACCTCCGTCGAGGAGACCCAGCCAGCATTGGTAAACGGGAGTCTCTTTTTGATCTTGTAGGCGATATAGCACGACGTCTCACCTCCAAGGTAAAGGGAAGCACATCCAAAAACACTTATAATGCTTCCGATGATACGGTTTTGCAAACTGGTGAGTCCCCAGTCATTCCTTAGAATACTTGGCCTGGCCAACAACACTCATAGCTATTTGCTACTGAAAATATACCAAAGTAGAACTGTGTTGGAGGCACAAGTTCCACCCTTGGTATGGGTCGAAGCCAATCTAAAACCTCTTGCTGATCTTAGGGTCACAGCACCCAGCATCTTGCAACTCCACATTGGATCAAAGATCCTTCCAGCGACTGACTCCCATGATACCGTGTTTTAAGTCCTGTTAGGAATTACCAGTGGTCCGTCCACCAATAGGACCTATGACCGGCCGCTTGTAATTGGTCAAATCGTAGTATCCATTTGGAGGCGTAAAATACCCAAAACGATTACGATAAGACCAGTACATTGCTCTGCCCCTGCTTTTAATTAGACAACGTCATTGATGGGCGAAGCCATGATAATTGGGACTGAAGGAGACAGGAAATAAAGAACATCAACAAGACCACGACAAAGAAGGATATCTACGAATCAGCTAGTCAGCAATATTAGCTTAATGACATACCAAAATTACGATATTTTGATCAGCGAGCCATATAAAACTCTCCTTCTTTGATAAATTAAGACATGATACAACTTGGACATGTGGAAAACATGCCTTCCAATATGCCAGAGTTCGTACAAAAATATACGGGATCAATTTCTACAGTTGCTATGCTTGGCCAAGTTGAGCGATAAGTGTATTTCAGACAACGCTAGAAAGCATAAGTGCAGATTTTCATGAAAGATCTCCAGCGCTAACAGGCGAAGGCTTAATGCCTGGACAACAGAGTGGGATAACAGATTAACCAATGCAAGAGGACGTATTCTGCTGGAAACATTCGCATCCTTGGATGTAAGCATTGCAAGCAATGGTAGGTGCACTATATACTTTAAGGAAACCGGGAATGACTTCAGTCATCGAAATGACTTTAATGAGCAACTCCCTACTGCGCAACACAGAATGGGGATTCATCAAAGAATATACCCACAGTAACCTTCAGGCGATAATAATTGATGTTAAAGAGAAAAAAAAAATTTCACACCCTAAGCTAGCGGGCGCAAAATAGAAAGATAAACTTTTCGACAACACATGTACGACGAAACGATGAATATTAGCGTGCTAGCCGGCAACAAAACCGCAGAGACTTTTTCTCAACAATATCCAGTAAAAGGCGTACACCATGCTATTGTTGGAGGTAAGAAAATAAACTTCTCAGATCAAACTGCTTAGGCATATTCTGACTGGCAAGAAGGCAAGAACAGGCGATAAAAGAAAGAAAAAGCAAAATGGTTCAAGCACCTATGCGACGAAGCGGACATAAATCGTTGTGGTACGGCGTACAGAATGATAATGACTAAGCTGAAGGTCTGTTATACTCGAAAATTACCAAATCCAACAATGATAAGGTCTATTACAGAGCATCTACTCCAACATTTGCAATTGACTCTGTGGAATATAATTAGCACACAGGCAATTCTGATGCTCATAAACCAGATGAGCAACATTTGGTTGTCTTACTAAAGGTCAACAAACCAACTGAAGAACCAGCATCATATCGCCCAATGAGTCTACTGGACACACTGCGCAATATACTTGAATGGATCATGTATGATGATAGATTGCTCAATGTGGCAGAATAAAAGGGAACATTATCAGATCAACTGTTTGAATTCCGAAAGTCGCGCAAAACCGTCGACGCCATAAAAGCGGTGATAGAAATAGCAGCCGAATAGCAGGAGAACGATGGCGATAGGGAACAAAGGAATATTGTGCATTAATGGCGCTGGACATCAGAAATGACTTTAACTCAGCAAATTGGTCATTTATAAAAAGTTCACTAGCCAGAATGTCTACAACATACTACTTGCGAAAAATTGTTTCAGCTTAGATAAGCTTACTTCAGCAATAGAAGGTTGAAATATGAAACCAACGAAGGGTTCTCCTATACTGTACTAAGTACTATAAAATCTCTGCGAGAGTCCCACAAGAATCGGTACTGCGGCTCCTAACCTGGAATATCATGTACGACGGAGTTCTGCAAATAATACAGCCGCCAGGAGTTCTTATTCGCTGATGCCATTGTAACTATTGCCAAGAATATTTGCGAGAAGGAGTGAGATATAAACAGTGCAATCAACCTTATCAAAGACAAGACAACACTTTCTGGAATACTGTCAAACATCGGAGGACCCAGATAGGCAAGAAGAATATTAATAAAATAAAATAAATATAAATTAATAATAAATAATAAAAGGTAGTAAACTCAGTCCTGTTATACGCTGTTCCAGTTTAAGTGGGGACTCTAGCGACAAAGAGAGCATGTAAAAAGATATCATCAACATATCGACTTAGCGCATTAAGGGTAATCAGTGTCCAATGCCCACAGATATCTCTGAGGAAGACTTCGATGACCAGCTTCCTTGTAGCTCGGTGGAATACCACTACGAAGGACAGATGGACCTACACATTGATCCCATCCCATTGACCTGGAGTGTTGTCCGCAACAACAAGCCAGTATCACGAAACTTGTGCACGGCCACAATTTATTTTAAATAAACGAACTGTTTGAACAACTGTAATCCTTTTTAAAATAAGTTGGCAATATTTCCCAACATTGCTAATGCGTAAATCGATTCATTTCATTCTGCGGACGTATGATACTTACATATAGTCAAGATTTTGAGTGAAAGAGCGCTGTTAGTGTCAACATAACATATAATTCAAAAAAAAAACTTGTATTTGGATCACTCTTTATAAATGTATACATATGTTTGAAACACTTTGTACGTTTACGCTCGTCTACTTCTTCTGAGTTCTTTCTTCAAAGTGCATATTGAGCATGCAGCACTGTGTACTTAAATAACTAAGGACGTATGGTTGACTGAAAACACTTAAATGATCATAAGAAAAAAGCCCACGAGATTTTGGATAAATGTGGCTAATCCCACTGAAGGGTATCGCAAAAAGTCTGCATGTAGTAGGAATAAAAACTGCTCTACTTCGTCTTCCAAAAAGGGCATCTGATCTACCGGCAGACAAATTTTATCTGTTCACCTTATGAGACAACCAAACATATCGACAGCTACAATTTCAAAATATTCAAGTCATTTGCATACTTGCTTAAAGGTTCTATTTGCAACTATTGTTAATGAAAGAAATGATAAAATTTCGAAATATGTTTCTATAAACGATATTTCATTTTTCTTAAGTTTGAACGCATTAACTAATGTTTGTAATGTGTTAAGAATACACAGATTTTTTAATTTAGCCATCAGTTATTTTTACTTTTCTTTCGAACAATCTTCTATTATTTAAAAAAAAAAAAAAAACAGAAATGTTGTTTAGTCAAGAACTGCGAAGAACACTAGTGGCGAAACTCTAAGAAAACTAATCATTCTGTTAGCACCAAGGTTAGATACAAATCACCCTTAAATGACAATCACTTTTTGTGTTTATATGTAAGGAATTTATTTATTAATTAACATACCGTTTTATCTTGTGACATAATATCAAAAAATGGAAAAAAAAACAAGGATAGATCTGAACAAACCTATGTTACTTTATATTGACTAAACTTACGGATTCAAAAGAAAAGGCGAGAGAAGGATAAGAGAAAAAGAAAGAAAAAAAACAGAAATATCACATCTGTAGATGTGATCTAACTAATGCCACTCTAGCCTTATCCCTGAAATCTAAAACTTAAATAACGAGTTAAATAAGCAATTGTTCACAAAAGTAATAAAGTTTAATATTACCTTTATGTATTTTTTGTGTTAAACTTCATAAAGTTAACACTTTTGCGGTTGCTGTGGAAACATCTATTCCTTCGGGAATTCAACAATGTACACAGTTATTTTCATAGGTGATTTCTTAATTATCAGGTTGGCGGTACGTACACACAAATGTTCCAAGTCCTAACACCTGTTTGCGGGTTTCTTTTAACTTTAACTTCCTATGTAAGACATAAACAATGTGTAATGGGAAATCCTATAAGAAATGCAACGCCTTGATGAGCGGTGCGATATGTTGCTTTAACCCCTCAAATACAAAACTTTTTCATTCTATTCAGACATCACTTCAATTTTCCCATTCGACGTGTACCTAATCTGAACAAGCCTGCAAACAGGTGGAACAACGCGACGCATCCTACCGCAAGAATCTCCTTCTAAGTGTGGCCTATTTAGTATGTGCTTCAGGTTTACGTATGCTGCCATTAATACAACTTAAACTTGATGCCATAAAATATATAAAACAGCGAACTGTGCGAAAATTAAACGTGAGTTTGCCTTTTTAATTGGATGCCTTGAAACGTGCCCACTGCACCGTAAGCACTTCACAATCTGGCACCCTGCCTTACTTCCCAACCAACTATGATACAGCAGCAAAACAACAACAACGGTAACGGTAACTGCTCCTTACACAAACACTACACCGCCACAACATCAAAATGGATATTGTTTAAGGGGCCACAATATTAAATCCCTCAAAATAAAATCAACACAACATTTGGGAAAAGTTTTCTTCATCAACAAAAAAAAATAAAAAAATAAAAAATAAAAATAAAATAAAACACGAGAACGCGAACAAAAACCTTAATAATACATACATTGGTGTTCGGCATTAAAAAGGGGAACTCTGGCGCTTGTAAGCTACAAAAAAGACCAAGCTGCGTCCATGAGTTTCCTATTATTATTGCTATAACTCATTCATTTTATTTTTCTTAATCAAGGACCACAGAGGGATGCGATGGAGAAAAAGCAGTTTTACTGCATTGATGTGTCTTCCCATGGTCAGATTATAGGTGATTTTCCAGCGGAGAAAAAAATCGACAGAGAGAAAAACTACACAAGTTGGGAGTACTGTTACAGGGTACATATGTATGGTTATTGCGAGAGTATATGCGCGCGTATGATGATGTTTAACCAACTGCTGGTCTGAGAGCTGTTGGAAGCTGGATGCTGGATTTGGTGCTTATTCGAAAACAGGCAGGACAGGACCATCTGAGTCGTTATAACCGGAAAACTTTTGCAAGGAAAATTAATTCCATTCATGGATTCATGTCGGACGATGTGCAATTTAATTTTCTGCTGACAAGCTCATTCCTGCAGCACGAACAATGACATCTGAAAGTTAAAGAACCGATTGCATGTGCTCTGAGATCATGCGTAAGCCAAATAAGGTCACAACACAACAAGTGCTGTAATAATATTAATGAACCAAAATCCCAATTTTGTATTCGGAGCCCAAATATGATTGTAATTTTCATATTTTCCGACGGCTTTCAGGAGTTCTTTTGGATTCTTGTTCGATTATCATTTTTTTCATCACAGGTGTTGCCAAAATTATGACAAAATCACTAGAGCAAGCACTGCTTAAAGATTGGGAATGCGGATCATGACAAAGGAGTTTCCATGAATTGACGGCGGTGCTTATATCGCGGAGATGGCTACAGGCTATTTATTCAAGAATTTCAAACGTGACGGTTGTGCCATCGCAACCAGTTTCCCGTGTTGCCTTTATTTCAAGTCCCTACCTGTTTGGAGTCTGGGATCTGCTCGTCAACTGACCGAGAAACTGTGCTTGCTTACCTACCAATGGTGGTCCTGGTAAAAGCATAAGTAAACCCTTACTCGTAGTTAATTCTTACTCATGAAACATATTTATTTATTCATTAATATTAAGATTGTCCCCTTTAAATGAATGCCTCTCAGATATACAATAATACATTTGCGCAAACGCTTTTCCAATCCTCCAAGCACTTTTTGGTATATTCTTGAGTTCATCCAGCGATGCGTGCTTTTTTAGGTCTTGGCTCCTTCTTGAAACTCCCATTGGGATGATTGGGCTTTGGTTTCGACATTTTATTTATATGCCCATGATTCATTCCCAGTTATAACCCTTTTGAGCAAGTCAGCTCGTGCGACGGTTCTTCCGATCAAAATTAAGAAGTTTCGGAACAAACTTGGCTGACACACGTTTCGGCCCCAAAACATCCGAAAAAATTGCAAGAAATGAACCGACCGATATTTCAGTATCCTGAGCACCTTCTCTATTGGTAATTCGACGATTTTCCAAAAAAAAATTTTCTTCATAGCTTCGACTTTATCATCTTTTGTTGATGTCCAGAGCGAGGTTCGTCGTTGGCAACTTTTCGGCCACTTTGGAAGAGCTTGTACCACTTGTAAGAAGGACTATTATTATTAATATTAAATATTTATTAGGGATGCAAATCTAGAAATGCAACGGATGTACAGAAACGCCCTGCAGAAGTTAAAGAGAGGGGCTCGGCAGCTCTTCGACCAGAAAAGAATGCGAAAACATATCCTTAGAATGAAAAAGAAAGAGCAGGAGAAGCTTTCGATCGAATTCCTAAAGAAGTGCGACCAAAAGAATAAAATTCAGAATTCCCAAAGCCGTAAGTCCCAAACCGAATCCTATAAGAATAGAGAAGGAAACATCATAGAACCGCAGTCGCTGCTGAGAATCTGGAAAGATTATTTCTGCAGAGTGTTAAAGGGTGATGATGAACAAAAGCCTACCGTCAGGCAGAATAAACAATTCAACTACCAGATGATATCAGGATAGCGATTTCCAAGCTTAAGTATAAAAAAGTTGCTAGAACCGATGACTTAATTACTTAGCTGTGGCAAACAGTAGGTGATGATTGGATTTGGAGCATACATTAACTCATCCATCTCCATATAAAATCCTGTGTGCGTATTAAGCGAATGCATAAGAATCTTCGTTAGCAGTTTGATCGATGCTTGTTAATACGATTTTAAGCTAGGATGGTCCTCTCTAGATAAAACTTTCATATTAGTGCTGGTCTTGGAAAAACCCCAGGAGTTGCAAATTGATACTAAGTACCTCACTATTGATTTCAAAGCCACACATGACAGCATCAATAGAAACGAACTATACAGAGCAATGTCAAGTTTTGGCAACCTTTCTAAGCCCATTAGACTGTGTAAGATGTCGATGGAGACTGGACGCTGCTCCATTAAGGTAATAGTAAACCGAAATCCTAAGTGTCAGAAAAAGACTTAAAAATAAGCCAATTGAGTGGTAAAGTCCTCTTTTGAACATCTAAAAAGATCAGTGTCTTAGATCATCCCAGTCCTGCTTCATGGTGCAGAAGCGTGGGCACTGACGCCTATTTCTGTCATGACATTGCCCCAAAATATTTACTTTTCGGGTTAATCATTGCCTACACCCTGACTGAATCGAACTGCAACCAACTTCAGACTGCTTTAATTTCCAAACCGTTCAATACTGTGAGCTCAAATTTTGACAGATGACAGATAATTTTATTATTTAAACGATTTGCGTCTTAGTGGTGTCGAAAAATTGCTTGCTTGTGTGATTGCTTTATATTTGGCTGGAAAACCACAAGTAGCTACTGTTAGACCCCTCCAGCACCTCAACGTGAATAAATCATTTGTGTCTCGAACCATAGCTCGTTACCGTGATACTAGCAGTGTTGAAAACGCCATGGAGGTGGTCATAAAAAAAAACAGCAACATCGCCAGAAATGGTTCGGAAAGTGAAGGCTCGAATTGAGCGAAATCCGCGTCGAAATGGAAGAAAATAGCTCGTGAGCTCAACATATCGTTGGACCGGATGCAAAAAATTCTGAAAAGTGAGCTTGGGCTCAACCCACTGAAGTTCCAAAAAATACACGATCTTAAACCGCAACAGAAAAAAGTTAGAGTCGAAAGAGCGAAGGAGTTGCTACGCTTGGACGTAAGTGGTGAATTGCCGAAATTGGTTTTTCCGATGAGTCGCCATTTGTTATCGAGCAATATGTCAACAAACAAAATGACAAAGTTTACTTTCCAGAGAGGTCCTTCGAAAATGTACACCTTCGGACGGCCACCAGAAAGCAGGCAGGACCGATATTGATGGTTTGGACCTCCATAACATCGCCCTCCGCTCGTATTTTTGAACTGTGACGTCAAAATTAATGCGATCGTATACCGTGAAACAGAGACAGTATTGAAGCATTAGACAAACAATCATTTCGGTTGGAGACCGTGGACATTTTACCAAGACTCGGCACGCGTGTCAACCAAGATTGGTTAAAAAACAATGTTCCACACTTCATCTCTTCGACACAATGGATTGTAAATTCTCCGGATGCAAATCCGTTGAATTTCTCTGTCTAGGGTATTTTGAAGGCGAAGGTTGGCACTAAAAAATACCAAAGTTTGGACCAGCTCAAACAAGCACTTCGCCAGGAATGGGCCAAAATACCGCATAGCCATTTGCGTGCAGCGTGCATTGCTTTCTTCGGCCGTCTCAAGGCCATATCAAAAACTACTGATATAATTTGAAACATTTTTTGCTTTGGCAAAATAAAATTTATCAAAAAATAAAAAAATTATAGCATTTAAAAAAGTTGCACTTCGAGTCAGGCAGGGTGTATATGTAGCTTTCAGCCTCGTTTTTAATATGCACACGATCTTTTCTAGGAGTTCGATTGTCAAGATGGGGCACCTTTACCTTTATTTTGTTCCATACCGTAGTAACACATTTTAAATGCTTTTAATTGCAAGTAACGCCCTGTTGCTGACATTTTGCTACTTGATTTCGTTGATTTATATTATATCGATTTTACGTTGTCGCAATAAGTTTTTTCTCAGTTTTTTCTTCAGAAGAGTTACTCAATATAGTCCCAGCTCCTTGCTGGAGCTCACCTATCCTTGACTAACCAAGATATTAGGCTCAGTGGAAGCATAGATAAAGTTGTAGCCCTTTGAAGTCGAATAATTTTTATCGAAGATTCTGTGAGCTGGAGCGCAGTTATCTCAAACGCCCAGTGAGAAGATATAACTTTGAGGGCCGTTAGACATCGTTGAACTCCTTTCATTATATAAGGTGATTCATGGTCAGGTTTGATTTATCACGTAAAATAAAATACATAAATTTAAAAGTGAACTTACAATTTTTTATTATCTGTTAAAATACTAATTTATGGCATTTATTCTTTAAAAATAATATTATGTAAATATTGGTTACGACTAAGTCTAAGGTGGTCTATTCGGAAGGTCTAATTTTGGCCGACTCGATCGAACATAGCGAATGGTATTTCGCGAATAACACGAGTAATAATGGCTTCCAAAGCGTCAATCGTAGCTTTCTTATTCCTGAAGACCTGAGACTTTACATATTCTTAGAGAAAACAATTCAAAGGTGTGATATCGCACGATCTACGCGGCCAATTTACCGTAGCAAAACGTGAAATTAAGTGCTCACCAAAATGATTTCTCAACAAGTCCATTGCTTCACGCGTCGTATAGCTCGTAGCGCCATCTTGTTAAAACGAAAGCCCACCTAGACTATGTGCTTGAATTTCAGGAAGCACATAGTCATGCTCATCAGACTAAATACGGCAATTTTGTTCATTAACATATCCATTGAACCAGAAAAGGGATTCATCACTGAACAAAATTTCACGATAAAACACCGGATTTTCATTGAGTTTTTCTAGAGCCCATTCACTGAAAATATGACGCAAATTCAAGTCGCCTGACTTTAAATCTTACACAAGTTGAATCTTGTACGCTTTTAGGCCGAGTTCCTCACGTAAAATACACCAAGTTGTCGAATACGCCAAGCCAAGCCACTCTCAGCTACAGCTGCTTATAGTCTCTTTACTACGAGCTGGATGTGGTCTAACCGGTCGAGTATCATCGGCAAATGTAATATGGGACTCAAATTTGCGAATGGTGTTGGCAATAGTGGTTTCAGCAAGTTCCTCGAATCTAAGGAAAAACATTTTTCACAGAATGCTGATTTTCGTAATACAGCTGAACAATTTGAAGACGCTGTTGTAATGTGAGTCTTTCCATGATTACTTGCAAACAATACTGAACAAAAATGACAAAGCAGTTTGATGGGAGTCACGCGTGATCTGTCAAAAAAAGCCTATTGAAAATCAAACCTCACGGTGAATCACCCTATATAAATGCCGCAATGCTTTTGAATCGGTGGATGAGTGTACATATTTGATAGACATAATCTTTTGAATGTATTTCTCGACTATCTTCCCGATGTTTCCATATTCTTCTATAAGAATAGATATAGTGTCATTGTAACATTTCTTTGTTGGAGTAAATCCCGTTATGGTTGTTACCAAAAATCAAAGTTGAATTTGGTTGCCGAGTTGAAATTCGTATTCTCAAGCACTGCTCTTTTAAATTGCTTCCAAAATTGCAGCCAATTTTCAAACCCTTCGTTGAACCTCTCTAGCTCTAAATTCTTTAAGTTTAAACCGTCTCAAAAATTGAAACTGCCGTTATAATCATAATAAGGTACTACATTTTTATCAAAGGTTGATTGATTACGTGGATTGACCTTGAATTTTGATTGCAAAAGATGTACCAGAGTAGATATTATCATCACCGATTTATAGTCGTACTCAAACACTGATTCACACTTTTTCTTGAAATCCATTTCAATTCGATTAATTCTTGATCGACTTTATCTGGTTCATTCATGGAAGAAAAATCAACCGTTTCAAGATACTCGGATATTGGTTTGCACAATTTGGTACTTTAACCGCGACACGTGCCCCGATAGATAGCTTCCATAGATAAAATTCGCTTGTTTTATTTTGTACGAGGGCAGTCCCAGAAATACCCGACCCAAGAAAAAAAACACAAAAATTTTGTAAAAAAATTTATTTATTTTTCAACAAATTCGCCTTTCAGCTCTATGTATACACTTTTCCCAGCGATGTTCAAAAAGTTCGATACCCTTTTTATAATTAGAACTGCCTTGCTCCTCAAAATAGCCATTAACTGCCGACATGACTTCTCCATCGTTGGAAAATCTTTGACCACTGAGCCAGTTTGGGAACAGAAAATAATCCGACGGGGCTTTATCTGGCAAATAGGGTGCATGATGTAGCAATTCGAACTTTAATTCATTAATTTTGGCCAGTCAACGGCCTCGCCACACTGAAAGCATCGGTTCTCACTAGATCACCGAAATCAAGCAGTGTTAGGCGTGGTAAGTACGTAGGTGAGTGATCGCATCGAAACTCAGTACTCCGCATGCTGTTGACAAAACGCGTCACATGGGCATAGTACCCCGGCGTTAAATCCCAGACACTACAAATTAATTTGTATCGTTCCCTTGATAATAATAATAATAATTTTGGCCATTGCAATAACAGATTTGTGAGCTGCTGCATTGTCTTGATGAAACAACACTTTCTTCTTAGCCAAATTCGGCCGATTTTGCTTGATTTCTACGCTCAAATGTTGCAATAAGTTCGCATAATACTGGCCGTCAATGAAAATTATCCCACGCGCATCCCAAAAAATCGACGTCATGACCTTGCCTGTAGATGAAACGGTCTTCGCTTTCCTTGTAGCTGGTTTTCCTTTTTGAATCCGTTGTTTTTATTGTTCTTTTGCCTCGGGTGTAAAGTGATGGGCTCATGATCCATCCATTGTTATGAAACGGCGCAAAAATTTTGCTTTGTTGCTGTGAAACTTCGCTAAACAATCAACTGAAACATCTTCACGGCACTGTTTTTGCTCGAGTGTGAGCAAACGCGACACCCATCTTGCGCACAGCTTTATCATGTCCAAATTTTCAAATAATTGGAAATGACTACAATGTCTGCTAGCTCACGCACTTTCAGTCGACGATCATCCAGTACCGCTTTGTGGATTTTTTCCCCATTTCTGGAGACGTCACCTCATTTGGTCGTCTTGGCAGCCCGTACGACCTCGTTTAAACTCAGCAACCCAAAATTTTACTGTTGTAAGTGAAGAAGCGGACTCACCCAGAGAAGAATCCAGGTCAGCTTTTATATTGGTTGTGCTGAGGCCTTTAAAATAAAAGTATCACACATGAAAAATTTTCTCCATTTTCACAAATTCAAAACATCGTGGCGCTTTCAAACTTGAAACATATGCTTTATAGACTACGTACTTAATAATACTGTAGTACAGTGATACTTTCAGATAAAACTCCAAAAGTATTTAAATAATAAGCTTAAAATGTCTTCAAACGTACTTTCATCCATTTCTAGCCATTGCATCAATAACGGCTAGTTTCCGACAGCTTGAAAAGGATCAATGTTATTGCCAATTTCACAAAAAGAGTTGCCAAAGAAATCAAAGAAATTCAACTTATATCTTTTCTCTCCAACATTAGCAAACTATTTTAAAAAAATATTGGGTCTATAACTAATAATTCGTGCGGTTTGCTAAGAGATGGCGTAACTTGCATTATTCCATTGAAACATGCGTTGGAAAGCTACTGTCATTGTACGTCATTTCAGTATATGTCATTCATTTGAAGCGTAAACAACAATAATTTTTTTCACTCAAATATGTCGAACTTTTTGCCTGAAAAAGTGTTTTTGCGGGGAGTTTTTCTTCGTTACTTTAATAAGAAGAAAATTCCTGCCGAAAGTCATCGTATTTTGGTGGAAGTTTATGGTGAACATGCGCTAGCTTAGCGAACGTGCCAAAAGTGGTTTGCACGATTTAGAAGTGGTGATTTTGGCTTGGAAGACGATGAACGTCCTGGGCAGCTAAAAAAGTTTGAATATGAAGAACTGGAAGCATTACTCTATGAAGATTGTTGCCAAACACAAGAAGAGCTCGCAGAATCTTTGGGTGTCACTCAAGCAGTCATTTCAAAACGTTTAAAAGCAGCTGGATATATTCAAAAGCAGGGATATTGGGTTCCACATGAACTCAAGCCGAGAGACGTCAAAAGGCGGTTTTGCATGTCCGAAATGCTGCTGGAACGCAACAAAAGGAAGTCATTTTTGCATCCAATTGTTACTGGTGATGAAAAATGAATCCATAACGACAACCCCAAGCGCAAAAAATCATATGTGTAACTTGACCAACCAGCCAAATCAACGGCAAAGCCAAATATTTATGGCGCGAAGGTAATGCTCTGTATTTGGTGGGATCAGATGGGTGTGCTGTATTATAAGCTGCTAAAATCGGGTGAAACCATCAATAGACAACGCTACCGAACACAATTAATCCGTTTGAAGAGAGCAGTAGCCGAAAAACGCCCGGAATATGCGACCAGACACGAGGCAATAATTTTCCATCATGACAACGCTCGGCCACACGTTGCTATTCCGGTGAAGAATTATTTGGAAAACAGTGGATGGGAAGTCTTACTACACCCGCCTTATAGCCCAGACCTTGCCGCTTCTGACTACCATTTGTTCCGGTCGATGCAGAACGCCCTCATTTAAATACGGTTCACATCAGAGCAGAATATCAAAAATTGGCTTGATTCATTCTTGGCTGCCAAGCCGGCGCAGTTCTTTTGGAATGGGATCCACAAATTGCCAGAAATATGGAAAAAAAGTCATAGCTTCAGATGGGCAATACTTTGAATAATACTTTTGTACATGTTTTTCCTAAATAAACGTTTAAATTTTGAAAAAAAAAACGCACGAATTAAATTACATACCCAATAAACCTAAGTAGATTAACTCATTTTGTGATGATTTCGATATCAGGAGGCTGTGTGAAAATAGTCGTATTTTCAGTTCGCTCTTTAAATATATATTTGTATTGTAATAAAATCTAAATAAGTTGTTTTTTTATTGAAGATTTGTAACAAAAAGGGTTCAGTACTAATTATCATTAAATGAACCGTCCAAAAATTGTAAGGTGAGACAGTTTAAATTACGAAAATTTTTAGAATGTGGCAGCATGATTCTTTTAACGTTTCCAAATATCATATTCATAAATTTCCAAAGTTTTTTGTGGTAAGAAAGTGTGACCTGTCAAAGAGTGCTTAGTGGTTTCATTTTTGCAGTGTAAAAAACACATAATTTAGTCTAAAAATGCAAGTTTCTCGTGAAGAATTTCGTTGGATAATTTTATATGTTGTTAAATGCATAGATCGACTCATATGGCTTCAGCTGACGAAATAACATTCAATTGCAGTGGTGTTGCTCCACTGACACACATTGATGCCGTACGCACCATGATTGAAACCGATCGGCATGTAACATAAAGTGTAACATCTCAATTTTACCAATTATTGCAATAATATTAAGCTGTGAAGAAGCCTTATGCCACACAAATCTTACCGATGCTCAAAAAACGTTCGTGTCGAAGAAATGCTAAAAAAATTCAATCGTCGTGCTTCACGTATACAGCATCGTTATGACATAAATCAGGTCATGTTGCCACTGTGGCTTTAGAGGATTGAAGAACTGTTAATGTCGATTGGTACACAACAATATTTTTGCGGAAATTCATCAGTGAATTGCGTAAAAGAAACAAAAGCCGACGTGGCATCCTCAATCATGGGAATGCTAGTTTACGCACAGCCAGTCAAACAATTCAAATTTTTGTAGTTTCTAAACGTCGAATTAATGAGTCATTGTCTATATTCTCCTGAATTATCTGTCACCTAATGGCTTCTTTTTGTTCCCGTTCATATACAAAAATTGGGTGGTCAATGTTTTTCAACGCCAGAAGAGGCTATAGAGGCATTCAAAAAGCATGTTTCTTAGGTGTTACAGAGTGGCATAAAAGTTTTGAAAACTGTTTTAAAACAAATTTATTTTCTTTTAATTTAACTAATTTTCCAATACTGAAGCTTTTTTTGAGATTCTTCTTTAATAGATCAAGCCCTTTTTAAACTCATTAACATTATTTTCAATATACTTTAGTGATACAAGTATCTCACGATATTTTCCACATAAAATGACCAGATATTTTGTTTTGGTTCAGAAATTTCATAGTCCGACAGTTCAAAACTGTTTAATAATATGTCCTTCATAAACTCAATAACTTTGGTTTTTCTTGAAGTTTAAAATGTGTTTGTAACTTAATTCTCGATCATTACTGACATTTTCTATGTAAATATTAGTAAGCTTTGTATTTTCTTTTATTTGCTTCATCTTCTCTTTACTATCAGGCGCTCATTGTCAGATGATCATGTTTTACTCACTTTCCTCAATAACCACAAAGTGCGGACAGGATAAATGCTTCCGTAAAGAGGTTGCTCGAAGAGGAATTTGAATAATGAAAAGAAAAAAGAAAATAAATAAAGTTCTCCGTCAAACCCGGTGTTTTATTTAAACATTTAATTAATTGGCGCCCAACGTAGGGCGACGCGAATAACTACAAAAAAAGTCCTTATAAAAGATAATAATTTGCGTTGCAAAGTAGTTCGGACATAGTGAATCAAATTTCCGTCCTGTGCTACATAAAAGTAACCCCACTGATAAAGTAAAAAAAAAGAAAATACATTCAATTCGAAATAAAAATAAAATGTTACTTTCATAATTCGTGGAACTATAAGTGATGATTATAACACAACAACACAACAACACAGCTTAACTATTAATTGTAGATTCCAAGAAAAAAAAAACAAAAATACGATTTGTGATTGAAGCGAATGAAGAGAAGGACAGTTTGCTGTAAGCACAAGCGATTCGCTTTCTCTTACTTAGCCTAAATTTATATTTAGCATTATTTTTCTCATATGCACAAATTGTGAATAACTTTTGTTTGACTTTGAAATCAATCAATAATTAATTAGTAGTAATTAAGACTGTTTTCTATATATGTAATTCAATTTCTAAGATTAATTTAATAATTGAATTGTGAAATACTTAGTTATTAGATTCTTTCCTCATTTGTTTTTGTCAAATAACTGATTTAATGGACACAAACCAATTTTGAGTGGCAGTAACCGCTGCAATTCAGGTTGTAACCGAGAAAACTCAGCAAACATTCGAAGCGACGATCAACAAACATACGACTCGACTAATGTCATTAGAAACTCTCACAAATTTTTCGAGGCATATGAAGGAGACACTATTAAGCGGTAAACATTATAAGGAACAAAATATTTGGTTCTGCGGATCAAGTTCTAGTATCCTTTAATACAATTCTCAATTTTAAAGCGATAACAAAAAGATTCACATACACTGATAAAAGATCTGATTATCTGATAGAGCAGGAAATGTGCACCTTACGCCAAGGTAAATTGCCGATTTACTGTATGAGTTTTATGACGAAAAGGATGAAAAATCTCTGACTGACTCTCTAAGTCAAAAGTATCGGTAAGATGCTTAGAGGATTTTTATTATCTCAGCCTTGCGAAAACTTAAAATTTTCATCCCGACCTACCAATACGCCAAGCGCCCAAGCTCTTGCACAAGAAAAAGAGACAAACTAAATAAAGATTGCTTTTGTAAATTCATTTTTCAACAAAATGTTGTTGCTAGACAATCCTACAACCCCTATGAAACAGCCCACATTATTTACCCCATTACAGACAAGTTTTTCCTGACCAAATATGACATAAAACAAGTCTCATGGAATTGGATCCAAGACTTTCTCATCACAAAAATTAAAATAAGTCCGAAAAATTATCAACCACCTGTGCATAACTCAATTAACAATTTTCAAAAACCTGAGCAAAACCCCAAGCATTTCCAAAGACTTGTTGATAACCCAAACTAGCCGACTAGACTATTTAAGCGATATTATGAATCTAATAGACAAACTCTTCCTCAGCTCTAAATAATAAATCATCTTAATCAGCAAAAGTTTATCCCAAACAGTTATGCAAACAACTGATACTATCCGAATGAGAATTTTAATGTAAACAATGAAGGGTTAAATAATTACACCTGTTCTAATGAAAGGCAATTCTTCGCCAGCGAAACTTAAAGACTTAATATGATAACATCAAATGCAATAAAATCCCAGAAATATCAGATGAAATAAATTTTTTTAGGGGAAGGTCCCTACTGCTGTAAGACAGCTCAACACTTGCAGGGGAGAAAATAAAGTTCTTAGTGGATACTGGTGCGGCAAAGAACTACGAGTTTATTAAGAATTTCAGCACCCTTAAAGCCATCAACGAACCGTTTTCTGTTAAGTCCTTACTTGAAACTAGCCAGATGACGTCAAAATGCATTATTAAAGTTTTTGACATTAATGCCATTCTACATTGTTTATAATCTCAAAACTTAACACATTTGATGTTATTATTGGATTTGACTTATTAAGAGAAATAGCTGCCCATTAAGATCTAATGAATGGAGTTTTGCCTTACAATGAAAATGAAGAGAAATTTCTTTATTATTACTGTAGTGATGTAAACAATATCTCCTTAGTCAACGACTCCACTCCTTCCGAAGAATTTTCTTCAGTTATGAAATATCAATCGAAAGTTTTTGCTAACCCAAATGAATCGTTGCCATTCAACACTGAAGTCGTTGTAACTATTAGAATCACTGACAAAGATGCAGTTTATTCGAAGGCTTACCCGTATCTTATGGAACAGAATTTGTTAAAAGTAAACTTGCAAATTTTCTGCGCAAAGAAATTATAAGACCATTTCGATCTCCGTACAACAATCCACTTTGGGTTGTAGACAAAAAAAAGTGTTGATAAGCTTGGTATTCGGAAGTTGCGTCTAGTCATTAACTTTCGAAAATTACTAGGTGTAGTGAAAAGTAACCTTCTTGACCGCCAGAATGCGCTTCTACTGCAAAAAGGTTTATGGTGCCTTGAAGTCCGTTCATATTTAGTCAGACGTGCCAAATTTCATTGCGATACTGTCTTTAGTTTTGTTTTGACAGCTGATTGTTGTTGATGTGTTTGGCATCATGTTGAGTATGGACAAAAACGATTTTCATTTCTCTCATAAAACATGGATAAAAATTATGGGGCTAATGCTCCGTTAGATTACATCGTCAAATATTGGTTTCGAGAGCTTCGTGGTGGCCGAAACTCCACTACCGATCAAGTCCGCAGCGGCAGGCCCTCCGGTGCGGTTATAGAGGACAATGTCAAAAAAGTACATGAAATGGCGTTGGTTGACCGGATAGTGAAGGTGTGCGAGCTAGTAGATTCCACAAAGATTAGTACTGAGCGCACACGTCATATTTTGGGCAATTTTCTGCATATGAAAAAGTTATCCTGCCGCTGGTTGCCGCGCATACTCCGCGCATTAGTCCGCGCCGGGCGGACTTTTGGCGTCGATTGGTATCTGTTTAATACCGGAGAACAGAATGAGTGTCAGGCAATGGACTGAAGCAGGCACGAGTGCTCCGAAGCGGCCGAGGGAGGCTCGATGGGTCGGAAAGGTTAAGGCATCGGTTTTCTGGGATTGTCATGGCATACTTTTCGTGGACTACCTCGAGAAAGGAAATACCATCAACAGCGAGTATTACTGTGCATTATTGGAACTATTATCTCTTCCCAAACCTCAAAAGATGGCTCATCAAAAAAAAAAAAATTCAGCTCACGCAAGGAAATCATCTACGTATTTTGCAGACCTTCCGGAAAATTACTTTTCGGACGGGATCAAGAAGTTGGAAAATCGCTAATCTAACTAAAAGGGGAATAAAATAAAAAAATATTTAAATTTTTTTTTTCATTCCCAAGAAGGGAATGAATATGAGTAAAACAATAAATGATAAAAATCCGATCCCGAAAACTTGGGCTATTCTTGCTAACTTTGGAAAAGCTGCGTTGTTTACAACACTTGATTTAAAGGCAGAGTTTCACCAAATTAAACTTTGTGAACGTGATAGAGAGAAGACTGTATTTTCCATCAATAATGTGTGAAAGTATTAGTTTTGCAGACTTCCATTTGAGCTGAAAAATGCACCGAGCATATTTCAAAGAGCAATAGATGATGTTTTTAGAGAAGAGATCGGTAAAACCTGTCTTGTTTACATCAACGATGTTATTATATTTTCAAAAACAAAAGAAGATCAAAAGACGTTGAGCGAATCCTTGTAAAGCTTAATGAAGCAAATATGGGGGCTGCGTTGAAAAATCCCGATTTTTAAAAAAAGAGGTTGAATTCTTGGGATTTATATTGTCAAATAAGGGAATAAAAACATGCTCTGAGAAGGTGAAGGACGTTTTAGGATATGAGGTTCTTAGAGCACTCCGCAGTCTTCGATATTTTCTTGGATTATCGGGGTACTACCGTTAATTTATCAATGACTATGCCCAAGTTTCGAAACCTCTCACAAAATACTTGCGATTGAGAATAGTACTAAACAGTCAAAAAATACAAAAATAGATTTAGACATAGATGCAATGCCAGCTTTCAATAGGATTTAGAAAATTCTGGCTTCAGAAGATGTATTGCTTCTTTACCCTAACTATGAGAAACGTTTTGACTTGACAACGGACGCTTCATCCTTAGCACTTGGTGCTATCCTTTCGCAAAGCGGCATTTCCCGAACATTGTATCCTACCGAAGAAAACTATCCTACAAATGAGCGTGAACTTCTGGCTATAGTGTGGTCATTGCAGAAACTTCAAAATAAACTTTATGGAGTGAAACAACTGAACAGCTTTACAAATCACCAAAATATATATATTATAAGCCTCCGAAAAAAGAACTTTGTTTGCCGACGCCTTATCAAGAAAGCATATAAATGCTTTAGACCAATTTGGAACAATAGTTAGTATTCAGAATCCAATCAACTGCCTAAGAAACCAATTAATACTCAAAGAGGGATCCGATTGAGTAAAACTAACTAAAATACTTTTTAAAACCCATCTTAAACATTCAATTATATAAAAAACCTCATTAAGCAACAGCAAACCTCATTAAGCGCACTCTTTGATGCTGACTTTATTTTCCTATTGAGCATGTGCAAACATTTTCGGTAAACCACAAAGAGGGGACGTGGGTAAGGCTTAAATAAAGAAAAAAAATTTTATGTACCTTTAAGATGTTTGCATATAACGCAGGCAAAGGGAAGCTTAGCCCATTAGTTCCAAGTGTTGTTTCATCAAGACAATGCACCGTGTCAAAAGAAGGGAAGGGCAGAGTGCACATCATACACTTTCAGATAAGTTTAGGACAATTTGTCTCTATCTGAAATTTCTTTGAGTTTTAACTTCACTCGAGGCAATAATGACTTCCTCAAAACAAATCTCGACCTTCTAACACCCTAACAACGTTGGAATCGATTAATGATTTAGGCGTGCCAGTGCAATGTTATCTAGCACTGAATGAATAAGACCTTTAAGACAAAGTCGTGTGCCCCATTGAGGAATACGACTGAGCAATGAAAATCAGGAATTATCATTTGAAAATTCAAAAGTGAACTTCGCTTGACCTTGAAAATGGGTCTCAAGGTCAAATTCGTGGTCACAATCTTATGTCCCCTTCAGAACCTTGTGACTTTTATCTGAAACATTTTTCGCGATATTTCGTACTTTTCAAATAATTTTGATGTCTTAAGTTTTATGGCGCCCTCTGACGGGGAAAGAACGCATTTTTGAAAAAATTGTTTCTTGTAAAAGAATTGTCATTTTTCATGCAGATTACGAATCTGTCAAAAAATAGGGGTTCCCATTAAAAAATCAAAAGTGACTTTCGTTTGACCTTGAAAATGGTTCTCAAGTTCAAACTCGTGGTCACCATCTTATGTCCCCTTCAGAACCTTGTGACTTTTGTCT
Organism: Volucella inanis; assembly: GCA_907269105.1. Lineage (NCBI taxonomy): Eukaryota > Metazoa > Arthropoda > Insecta > Diptera > Syrphidae > Volucella > Volucella inanis. Next base: position 144,464,300 of record OU026153.1, read on the forward strand.
GAAACACTTTTCGCGATATCGCGTATTTTTTGAGTAATTTGGATGTCTCAAGTAAAAAAACTCACCCGGTATGTATATAGTGTTGTTTTTACATTGTCTACATCTTCTTCTTGATTTATTTTCCTCCTCTACTATCACCTGACCGACATTGTCAAACCGAACCTTAACGGGTAATGCAGTTTTAGAAGGTCGCACACAATTTAGTCTTGACTGCGCACTTGTTCCAGCTATATTTTTGGATTGAAAGTCCTTGGCGATGGTAGCGATGGCTGGTTCATTCGTTTTCAGGATAGTGACTGCTATATAAGATTTAAATTCTAACTAAGACAAATTATATATGTTCCAATAATTAAAACAACACTGTCAATTACATTTACTAGCAAGGTCCACCACCACTTTTTTCCTTTCACATTGATTCTGTAGTTTGATATATCATTTTCATGCAGATCTACACCTCCCATATGCTGATTATAGTATATTTGGCGATAATTTTGGCCTGAGAAATCAAATCGTTCTTTTTTCTTTCCTGTTATAACTTTTGGCTCCGACTAAAGGTTCAATAGGCCAATTATTCGTCGCAACAGTTACTACAAATTGTCATTCCATCTTTTTTGATCGTTGTCAAAGGAGAAATCATAAGCTTCACAATCTTTTTTATTCATACTTTTTACAGCTTCCCGAAAAGTCCCGGTTGTATAGAAATCCTATTCGGTTTGCAAGTAGAACAACTTGTAAGAAGAAAAGAAGTTGTCAAAAAACACGCCATGATCAGAAGGCTTTTGAACAACGGACAATAAATCCAAAGCAACATTTTCACTCAGTCAAAAATCGTTCTCGTAAGTGCTCGTTTTTCCCCCATAAGGAATGAATTTATACAAGTAGCCATTGGAACTACACAGAAACCAAAGTTTGAATCCAAACCTTGTTGGTTTCCTCTTGATGTACATTTTACAACTTTCGTATGCCTTCCAAAATATGGCACCATTTCCTCGTCGATAGATAGGTTGTGGGAAAAAAATCCAAAATGCATGTTTTTTTCATTTATCAAATCGAAAAGCGGTCTTAGTTTTAAAAATCTATTGTTTTTATCTACGTATGATACTCTGAAAAAATTAAAATGCCGACAAATCGCTGTAGACTAGTTTTGTCAATATCAAATGAATGCCTCCGTCACTGAATTACAATGAAAAAACCTGAAATGGATTTTTACCGCAAATTGTATTCTCAATTTGTTCCAAACAATTTTTTTCTTCGTTCTGTGGTTCGGATGTATATATAGACTTTTTTTCCCACTTTGGAAGATATACTTTGGTCCTTTTTTTTAACGAATTTTTGAAAACTTTTGCCTTTTTGGAACTTGATGGCGATAATTCGTTATCAAAACCTTCAAAAGTATCAGACGTAGGTGCATGTACTTCAAAGGTACCCACAACATCTGCTATATCCTTTTGATTCTCACAAACATCGTCATCAAGGTCTCCTTCGTCCGTAAGTTCGTCTATTGGTGGCGGAATGCACACAGCATCGATAATGTCCATCAGCAGTTGAAATAGGTTTCTTATTTTTCCAAGGCATTGCTACAAATTGAAAATATAAACTAAATAAAAAAGTTTACCAAACAAGTGAAATAAATAATAATAATAATTATTAATAACTTCTATAACTTACCTATTTCTCTTGAATATTTTTTTAAAACTGTACTTTTTTTATAGTACTTATACAAGTTGGTTTTTTAGTAATTGTAAAAAACACATAATTGAATATACGATTACATAGTTGAACAATTAGCACTCTTTTACAAATTGTACAAAATTGGTATATCAACTAAAATTATCCGTATCTTGAGAGCAGTATATGGGAGTAATGTCGCAATTGATCTAACCTCAGAAGAATTCGAGACCTCAATGGGAATTAAGCAAGGGTGTATACTTTTCATACTTTTCATATATAACTGATGCTGTACAAGGTGGGATAAACTTCTACGGAGTAAAAATTCCAGCACATCAATGCAGATGACATTGTATTTCTGAGTGACTCTGTTGACGGTCTTCAGCGGATGATTAACAGGCTTAACGGGTACTGCAATATTTGGAATCCAACAGTCAACCTGAAGAAATCAAAAATCATGGTGTTTAAAGATGGTAGTGGGAGTTACTAGATGGGGTGAAAAGTAACCTCCTTGGGAATGAAAAAAACAATTTTTTTTAAATGTCTTTTTTTTATTTTATTCAATATAGTCCCCTTTTAGTTTGATACACTTATTCCAGCGATTTTCCAACTTCTTGATCTAGTTTGAAAAAAAAATTTCCGGAAGGTCTGCAAAATACTCCTCCGTGGCGTCGATGATTTCCTAGCGTGAGCTAAATTTTTTATTGATGAGCCGTCTTTGGAGGTTTGGGAAGAGATAATAGTCCGAGGGAGTCAAATCGGGCGAATACGGTGGATGCGACAGCAATTGGAGCCGTAAGTCATTGATTTTAACCGTGGTTGCGATGCGATGAGGCCATTTTGCAGCGATTTCGGCCTTCAGTCGCTCCATAATGCACAGTAATACTCGCTGTTGATGGTTTTTCCTTTTTTGAGGTAGTCCACGAAAAGTATGCCATAACAATCCCAGAAAACCGATGCCATAACTTTTCCGACCCATCGAGCCTCCCTCGGCCGCTTCGGAGCACTCGTTCCGGCTTCAGTCCATTGCCGGGCACTTATTCTGTTCTCTGGTGTGTAATAGTGAATCCAAGTTTCATCAACAGTTACCAATCGACGCCAAAAGTCCGCCCGATTCCGCATCAGCAAGTCCAAACACTCTTTCGAAGTGCTTTCGCGTTCGTGTTTTTGGTCAGGAGTGAGTATGCTCGGCACCCAGCGGCAGGATAACTTTTTCATATGCAGAATATTACCCAAAATACGGCGTGTGCGCTCAGTACTAATCCTTGCGGTGTCTGCTAACTCGCGCACCTTCACTTTCCGGTCAGCCAACACCATTTGATGTATTTTTTTGACATTGTAACCGCATCTGCGGCCACCACGAAACTCTCGAAACCAATATTTGACGTTGTAATCTGACGGAGCATTAGCCCCATAATATTTATCCAACTTTTCTTTTGTTTCCTTCGCCGTTTTGCCTCTCAAAAAATAATGCTTTATGAGAGAACGAAAATCGTTTTTGTCCATACTCAACATGATGCCAAACACATCAACAACAATCAGCTGTCAAAACAAAACTAAAGACAGTATCGCACTGAAATTTGGCATGTCTGTATGAACGGACTTCAAGGCACCATAACCTTTTTTGCAGTAGCAGCGCATTCTGGGGGTCAAAGAGGTTACTTGTCACTCCACCTAGTACTCTGGTGTGGAAAGGTGGAAATTTAATTTTGAATTCGTTGAGATCGTGCGCATGTATAAATATCTGGGTATGTAAGTATCAGCAAATTTAAATGTAAGCAGATACCTTGAAGAAAAATTAGCAGATGTTAAGCGATCAATTTTATCGATATAGGACCGTTGCATTAGAAACAACTACATATCGCATACCGCGAAACAAATGGTTTTTCGTTCAACTGCTGCATCAATCCTACTCTACGGAGCTCAGGTTCTGGTTACCATCAAATACTCCAAATTATATGTTACATATAGAAACTGGTATCCCAAGTATTTGAGATGGAAGAATCAAGGACGCCAAACCTAATATTGAGAAGCATTTTGAGAACGAGCGGAGGTATTTGCAATGTATCGAAGGAAATTGCATCAGACTGTGGAATAGACCTATTTATTAAGACAGATGAACAACTTTCCTCTCTAAGAGTGAAATTTAATTCGTTGTTGGAGAAACTCAATCAAGTGCTGAAATATTGTTGTTCAGGAATTACTACAACGAATTCAGCTATCATCTAAACGAAAATGCATACTTGTGTTCCATTTTCTTGCAGTATGGCCAGTTTTGAAGGAATTTCGTGTTTTGGTGTTTGCGAAAGATATTTTAAAAGAAGAAGGGGCATTAAGCATTTTGAATGGAGGGAGAGTATGGGACGTTTTATACAACTACACCGTAGCTGCAGTCGATACAGAAAACGAGTTTTAGAAGGAGATTTCTAATAATATTGTATTATTTTATTTAACTTTCGATTGGTAATTAAATTCAGTTTGCAATACTATTGTCAACTTGGTAGATGGCCATAGGCCAAATCAATAAGACTTAATGTAATTAATAATTGTTAAAAATTAAACTAACTAACTGTTAAACTAAACTAACTAGTTGAAGAATTTACTTTAAACAATTAAATAATTTCCCGCGAGCCGTAAAAAAATTTCGGGTTTTTACAAATTAGGTCTCCACAATGCCTTACAGGCTAATTTTTTATCCATTATTGTAAGGAAGAAGAAAAAATAGCATTGTTTTTCTTATTCGCGACAATGTAATATCGTATTGTTCTACGTTTAAAGAAACCGATAAAGGGTCGCGGCTACTTCCAACATTCCAACGCAACATTATTTACTCACCTAAGGTTAGAAAAAGCTACAAATGCTTTCTGAAATATTATGTTATTTCTTTATTACTAGAGGTTTGTTCGTCTCCCTAATATTGGTTAACCATAAACACCATTTTAATGTTTTTGGAAAGTCGCATTCAAAGGCTTGACAGCCTATTGCATGTAAACCAAGCGCTGGGATTGACACTATATTCATACGGAAATCTTTCAAAAAATGTTAGAAGTTATTCTAAAATATTTTATTTTTTACATATATTATACCTTATATATGTATAAATAATATATAATATATATACATATATATATATATATATATATTTTAATTTATTACAAAATGAGTTCAAATAATAAATTGGTAAAAAAAATGTTACTCAAGAAATATAAAACACGTTTTTATGTTTTTGGGAACAAAGAATATGTTTATTTCGCATTTCGTAAAGTAGAGAACTACTTTCTAACAATTACTTTTTTTTGATAAAAATATCGCACAGTCTTTCGTTATTAAAATAAACAAAAAAGAATAAAAATAATAAAAAAATAAAAGTAATGACTTCAAACATTTTAAACATTTTTGTTTATAACAAAAATAACAAAATAGTAAACCAACTAAAAAAAATAACATTTTTATATTAGATACTAAAGTGAAATAGAATTATTATTATTTCAGTTGATTGAAAAGAGCTTCAAAATATTTCTTATCCTCTGATATAAAAGGATATAAACTCATTATATCATTAATTTTTTCCATTGATATATTTGTTGTTTTCTGAATGGTATAAGCATTTTGAATATACAAGTTTTTCGGTGTTCCTAAAGTAGTTTAAAGTAGGTCTTTTAATTAATGAAATCGATTTATAATGTATGTTTCTAAAATTTGTTCTAAAAGATTGTTGTAACAAGTGTGGATTCTCATGCTTAATAAATTTTATTTCAGAAAAAGGAATAGTTGCAAAATTTAAGTGACCTTCTTTGGCAGAGTACGCTTTGAAATCTAATGGTTGCATTTGAATTAATTTCAGAATAATCTTCTCATAGCGCATGTTCTTAAGTTGCCTTAGAAGTTCCAATGAAATATTTGTTTCAATGTTCTTAAGATGCTTATCTATAGCACTATGAACAGTGTCAACTTCCTGTATGAGTGAGTCCAACCACCGAAAATTTTTTTTATATCATTTTTAGGTTCGGTGACTTGTGAAGAAGTGTTTAAAGCTGTTAACATTGTCTTATTTTTATTTTGAGGGACACAAGAATCACTCAATAATGCCATGAGGATGTTTTTCCAGCACGTTTTGAACGACCACTATGTACTTCACTCCAAAAGCGCAGTAAGTTATTTTTGGCTTTTTGACGCTTAGTTTTCGTTTGTGGTAGAATGAGGAAGCGTTTCCTTTGTAAAGAGAAAAAACGCTTTGGAGGTCAAAACAAATTATTAAATTCTTTTGGCTTTTGGTTTTTGTCTAGGTCTCTTTCGGTCTTCATGAATATTTTATCATCTTTATGATCATCAAACTCTTCAATTCCATTAATTGTAGGCATTTCTTTAGCTTTAAAAGTCAGACACTGATCACATTTGTCTTTTAAAAAGAAAAGTTAAATGCATTGTTAAACTCTTTGCAATATATGCACTCTTTAGCAGCGTCATTCATGGACTCCCTATACAAGAAGTACATCTATTTGATATTTAAGTGAGGCTGCAAATATTTTCTATCAGCGCTTGCCCTACAATAATGGGACTCTACTGTAGAGAAACTTTTTATATTGTAACTTAATTTTCAAAATTTGAACGTTTATTTATGGAAAACATGTACAATAGTATTATCCAAAGTATTGCCCATCTGAAGCTATGACTTTTTTCCATCTTTCTGGCAATTTGTGGATCCCATCCCAAAAGAACTGCGCCGGCTTGGCAGGCGCCTTTCGACGTCTCTCGGCTTGAGTTCATGTGGAACCCAATTTCCTTGCTTTTGAATATATCCTCCAGTCTTCCAAGCCAAAATCACCACTTTTAAATCGTGCAAACTATTTTTGGCACGTTCGCTCAGCTTGCGCATGTTCACCGTAAACTTCCACCAAAATACGATGACTTTTGGCAGCAGTTTTCTTCATATTAAAGTAATGAAGAAGATCTCCCCGCAAAAAGACTTTTTCAGTCAAAAAGTTCGACATATTTGAGTGAAAAAAAATTATTATTGTTTACGCTTCAAATGAATGACATATACTGAAATGACGTACAATGACAGTAGCTTTCCAACTCATGTTCCAATGGAAAAATAACAATGGAATAATACAAGTTACGCCATCTCTTAGCAAACCGCACGAAAGTTATAGACCCAATATTTTCGGGTGGAGTCACATTTTTAGTGTTTTTTCCTTTACTGTAGGAATTTTAGATGCCATTTTTATAGAGATTTTAAAATCTCTATATATTCACTTTTCGTTTATTGAGAGTGTATTTAAAAGAAAATTTTGCAGACTTCATGAATTATGTTATCTGTTTCCAAATAGAAGTGAAAATTTTGTGTTTTTTAGGAAGATTAAATTCTTCTTTTATGCTTTAAAAATTTGCAGTAAAAGGTTGGCATTTGCATTAGGTCGGATAAGCTCCAATATGAATTAATATTTATGAGAAAAAGTTTTTGTACATAAATAAAAACAGGTTTGCTTACACGGTTCCAAGACTTTGCGTTCTTTAATATAGGGTTTTCTAATAACGAATTGACAATTTTTTTTAAATAAAAGGCAAACCATTTGAGATATTTCAAAAACTTTATTATTGGATTGAAGTACAATCAAAACATTTATGAATGGAACTCGACTTCGTTCATATAACCACCGCGGGCACATTTGCAACGGTCGATTCTTTGGACCTAATTTTCAATGACTCGGCCACACATTTCGGCCGAAACGGCTGCTATTTCGCGTTCAGTGTTGGCTCTGAACTCTTCCAACGTCGTCGACGTGTTGGCATAAACCAATGACTTAACGTAGCCCCACAGAAAATAGTCAAGTGGCGTTAAATCGCACGAACGAGGCGGCCAATCGACTGGCCCATGTCTTGAGATAACACGCTCACCATACTTACTCTTCAATAAATCGATTGTAGCGTATGCTGTGTGGCTTGTGGCACCATCCTGTTGAAACCACATGTTGTCCAAGTCCATATCTTCCATCTCGGGCCAAAAATAATCGGTGATCATGGCGCGATAACGCTGACCATTCACAGTAACGTGACGATCGTTATCGTCAACGAAAAAATACTGCCTAGTAACGCCGCCGGCAGACAAACCGCACCAAACAGTTATTTTTTTATCGATGAAGTGGTGATTCATAAAGCACATGTGGGTTTTTAACCGACCAATAACGCATATTTTGCTTATTGACGAACCCATTGAGCCAAAAATAAGCTTCGTCACTGAAGATGATTTTGCGATGGAATTCCATAATAACCACGCCATAATGTAGTCTGAGCGATGCCCAATTCTTGAGAACGCCGTGGAATTGACTGATTTGGATTGTATGCTACGGACGTCTGAACGGCAGTAATATTTTCGACACTTCGACCAACCTGTTGCTCACTAACACGGCAACATCACACAACAAATAGTAAACTCAAATTTTTGCACTAAACTTGTTATTGCCTGTCTACTAGGGCGAGAATTACAACCGAAAATTGTAGTTAACGCTCTTAAATTTGCAGTCACCGACTCCGAATATCTGTAGAAAATTTTTATAATTTGTAGACGTTGCTCGTTAGTGTACTTTACTATGATGAAAATGTTGAGTTTACTGAATAAATTGACAGTGACAGTTTGATGATTAGTGAAAGAGTGCACAAATTAAATTCAAAGTTGTCAAGTCCCTATTGGAAAACCCTATATTTGCTCCTTTAATTTTAGTGTTCTCTTTTCCAGATTCCAGGTACTGTTTCCAAATTTCAGAATCCTTTTGTCTTTTTCGGGTAGAGCTTTTTGAAGCCATATCACTTCCTATTAAAAAATATTTAATATAAGTATATGGAACTAGTTGTGTAAGATCTTATTTACAAGAAGTATCACTCTCTGATGGCATACTTCTTACACTCTCTGTTAAAGGTTGTGGAAAATTTGGTTCGTAACCATAATTGGGGTCATTTACGCCTTCATCTCACCCTACGAACATGAAACAATGACATTTAAGAAAAAAAATGGCAGGGTGATTTCTAATTTTTTACCAAAGCCTTGTTCCGATGAACTTGAGAAAGCACTATTTGTTTCTTCCCTCAACTCTCCATTGCTTAGGACTAGCTCGTCTAATAAACTTAAAAGATTAAAAACATTGAATCGAAATCTATACCTATATAAACTATTAGCTTTTACGAAAGAAGGGATTCATCCATAATGGGTATTGGAGAATTAATTTTTATGATCTGTTAATCACGTCCTCTCACAACAAAAGATAGGAAGCAGCAACTGAAATATTTTTCAAAGAGAACGTTAATATTTATAATATTTTTAAAATCGTATGCACGTACGGCAAAGCTAAAAAATATTTTTCTTTCTAATGACGTACAAGCATACGATTAAATAGCGCTACCTTGCATTTTGTAGGCAAATAAGTCTAAACAATACCGGACAAGCATTTAAAGTTTGATGGCGTACGTTGTACGATAATAGTACGTACGTCAAAACAATTCTTAAACAAAAAATTGATAATTTTAAGTAAATGTCAATTTTGGCGCTTACGTCAAAACAATACGTAAATTTGATGGATACCATATAGTGTGTCAAAACCATTCTGTATATCTTTGCAATGGAAAGAGATAGAGCCAAACAGATAAATGATTTGGAAAGAGCTACCCAGAAGACATAAGACTGCATACCAAACTCAAAAAGTGAATTTTGGCGTTTACGATAACCAAATATTATGACGACGATATGTTTAAAATTTGAGAATGCCTAATTAATTTTGCGTGGGTCAATTTCCAAATATGGAAAACTAAAGTCCTTTTTTTTGCGTACTTCTGGTATTTCCCAATGCTAAACTAATTGTTCATATCATCGTATTTCATTAAAAATATAATTATTGTAATAGTTTAAGTACATTTAAAAAATAATTAAATTCAATGGACATTACTGGAAAAAAATTATTTTTTGAAATTTTTCGCTTACGCAACGTTGGGAATTAATGAGTAAGAGAGAAAAACAGGGATACCGATGTGCGTTGATTTTAAATGTTTGCAAGTTATAGTGACAAGGAAAAAAAGAGCTCGTAAGGGCATTCCATAAGCGAGTTGTACGGCTTAGGAACGAATCACGATATTTCAGAGTAGGTCCGAAAGTGAGGGCGTACTTATGAGAATTCATAGCTGGACGGGTGTTACGGTTAAAAGTTAGAAGGGGTGGAGTGCTACTAACAATTTCACTCGAGCACTGCTGGTGAAAATAGCGATACATCAAGGTATGACAGGGGACATTACGTTCTGTGTCCGAGGGCTCTATCACATCTTTTCGTAAATATTCTTGTTTTGCCAACGACAGTGATTGGTAGTGATACCAATAAATATTGTATCAGTCAAACTTTAAAGTTTTTCTCTTTTTTGTTCAGTCATTACAAACAGCTACTAAGTCGAAATCCAAACTTTTCTTACAACTTCTTCCAATCCACGGAACTTCAAGACATCATCGGAAGTGCAACAAACGCTAAGGTTAACAGGAGGTTACTACAATAATGCAGCTGAATGCGTGCAAACAATATTTGAAAAATCTTTGGAGATGTCTGTCTCTCATGACGACATTCAACGTTGCTACGTCAAACGCACATGGAGGAGAATAGCTAATGCAACTGATGAATAAAGTTTTCTCTGTTCATTTTTCTCCACCAGCTGTAGAAAAGAAGGCAATTTAGAGCAAGAGAACTGCATCTAAAAAACTAAACTCAACTTTGTGTGTCGAGGGTAGTAATAATAGAATGTTTATCAATAATTGTCTCAAAAATTACACAAGAGCTTTATTTATGGCAGCAAAAAAAAAAAAAAAGAACTGAATAAGGCTACAAGCATTTATGGTTTATAAGTTCTAGTATATCGTTTGGTGATTTGGAGGCATTGTTAGACTAATACTTTGTCGCTCGTTAAGCTTTCAGAAAGTCTTGATCTCGATAGTTTTAGCAATACCCCTACCACTATTATTCGAAACATTAATGGTCGTATTTTATATTCAAATCATAACGAATGTAGTTTGATTTACTGTAGTAGTTTTGAAAGCACTTGTTTACTTACCGTATCTAATATTTGTTACTGAGATTTGAATTATTTCTTGTGAAAGTGACGATTTTTCTATTCCTGGTAAAATTTTTCTCCATTTACTAATGAATCTTATTCTGCAGGCGTCAAAGTGTGTGACGGAATCTTAATCTTTGTTTTTATTTATAAATTACATTCTCAAAATAGTTGTGTGTGAGTTTTAAAATTTTTTACCTAATGAAAAACGAGGAAACGATCTGTATCTGTAAGTACAGGGTTTTCCAATAACGACATGACAACTTTGAATTTAATTTGTGAACGCACATTTTCACCATGGTAAAAACACTAACGAGCTAAGTTCTCCGATTGGGTTCTGGAGAAGATGCGCCAAGATGATGAATTTCATCGTAAAATCCTCTTCAGTGACGAAGCTCATTTTTGGCTCAATGGGTTCGTCAATAAGCAATATATGCGTTATTAGTCGGGTGAAATCCCACATGTGCTTCGTGAATCACCACTTTATCCACAAAAAATATCTGTTTTGTGCGGTTTGCATGCGGGCGGCGTTATTGGGCCATATTTTTTCGTCAACGATAACGATCGTCACGTTACTCTGAATGGTCAGCGTTATCGCGCCATGATCACCGATTATTTTTGGCCCGAATTGGAAGATGTTTACTTGGACGACATGTGGTTTCAATAGGATGGTGCCACAAGCCACACAACACACGCTACAATCGATTTATTGAAGAGTAAGTATGGTAAGCGTGCTATCTCAAGACATGTGCCAGTCGATTGGCCGCCTCGTTCGTGCGTTTTAACGCCGCTTGACTATTTTCTGTGAGGCTACGTTAAGTCATTAAGTCATCAACGCCAACGACGTTGGAAGAGCTCAGAGCCAACATTGAGCGCGAAATAGCGTGGCCGAGTCGTTGAAAATTGGGTCCAAGGATTCGACCGCTGCAAACGTGCCCGCGGTGGCCATATGAACGAATTTGAGTTCCATTCATAAATGTTTTGATTGTACTTCAAGCCAATAATAAAATTTTAAAAATATCTCAAATAGTTTGCCTTTTATTTAAAAAAAGAGCTGTCAAGTCGTCATTAGAAAACCCTATATATATGTTGGCCTCAACTTTGATTTAAATACCACTGATTATTGCATGACAGTAATTTTCTTCACTATTATTTAAAATAGGGAATGTGCGAGACAACTTCTGCACTTACAGTTAAAAATGTAATGGTTTATCTATGAAATAATACGCTTCGTTTTGAAAATTGGGTTGATATCTTTGCTGAACGTAACTCTTCTAAAACTTTCGATACATTTTTGATAATTTTGCAAATATATATAGAATCCTACAGTCAGACCATTGTGGTAAGAAAATTCGATGTAAGGCTAAAGCCGTGGATAAATAGTTATATACTTGACAAAATTATATTTTAAACTAAACTGGGTAAACAGTGCTTTAAGCATCCACTAAATTCGAACTTGAAGACGAACTTCAAGAAATTAAGTAAAGTGTGTGATTTCTTTTTGTCACCAGTGTATTTACTTGATCTTCCGTATAAGAAGCCGTTGGATAGCATCGAATGATCAAAACGGAACTCTCTAGTAAATTCTCTCAACACAGGCACTATAAATGTATGTACAAAGCACTGATAAATTAGGTTTTAAATATACGTCGGGACGATAAGTAGACAGAGCTTTATATCTTTCCTTTGTTTTTCTTTCCATTCCCTAAAAATTTTCAGAAGTGGGATTCGAACCTACGCCCTCAAAGAGGACCAGAACGCTCAGCACCCAGTATCAGTATCAGCTGGGTAAGATTTCTCTTGAAGAAGGCGCCAGGCCTCTTTTTCAGAAGTGGGATGATACGTCGCGACGTGTACTAGAAGTGTTACAGTTTTCTAGCGGTGTATATTGAACGAGATTTTTTTGTTGAGAACAAAGGATAAATTTGATGTGCTAGTGCTCCACGAGGATTGTCGAAAATTTCATTAACAATGGGCTCAATTTTTCGAATCGGCTCAAGAAAGTTCTTAGATCTTTGTCTCTATCAACTAGTGGAACCAAGGCTGAACTCAAAATTCGTGTTCAAGAAGCAGTGGAAGGGTTCGCGAGCGACGGGCTACTGCAATTGATACGGGATAGTTCTGCAACGGCAGAGGACTCAGTTTTATCAAATGAAGATTCGCCTGAACTTCAGAAAGAATCACAGGAGGAGAATCAACACGATGAGGAACTAAAGAGACTTCGTCGAATCTTAAGGAAAAAGAAAGAACTTGAAGAATCGAAACAACAACTTCGACAATTGCAGCTGACAACTATGGTTCAGCATCATCAATTTCCTGCAAATTTAAGGATGTGGAAGATTCCGTTGCAAACTTTTGCGGAGCTCATAATTTTTCTATTCAACGTTGGGTTCTACAATTTGAGGAATATGCCGAAATAGTTCATCCCGATGATAAGGCTAAGCTTATTTATGAAAAAAGACTCCTTCGAGGTACGGCGAAGCTGTTTTCCAGGACAATCTGCCCAAGGAGCTGGACTGAGTTAACAACTTTACTCAAAGAGGAATTTGAGAAGATCGTTACCAAAGCTGATGTTTACTATGAACTTCGCACCAGGAGAAAACTGAAAGACGAAACACTACAGCAGTACGTCCTAGGTATGCAAGAAATTGCATCCCATACTCGAATAGAGGAAGAGGATTTAATCCAATTCATAACTAGAAATATTTATGACTCTGAAATTAATAAATCTATTTTATATAATGCAAATAATATGGCCGAATTAAAAATGGCTCTTAGAAAATATGAGAGAATTAAAAACAATAGTCGTTATAACATACATGGAAACAAAATAATTTAATAAAGCTATTGTACAAAAATAGAGAGTAAAACACGAGCAACAACCAGCCGAAACATTGAACGTGAAAGTGTCCAAATAAATAAAAATTGTGTAACCTGCTACAAGTGCGGTGAAAAAAGTCACATCTCCACAAACTGCTCAAATGTGAAACCTGTAATGACGCTAAAAGGGACTGATCTTCAAAATATTAAAGCGAAATTGACTGAACAAGTTCCAGAAATTAATTTATCAGACAACGATTTTGAACGACTTATCAACTACAGATTTATCGGCAAGAACATGGAGACTTCGGTTGAACTTTTAACGCTCTTGGATTCTGGAAGCCCTATCAGTTTTGTCCAGGAACGATTTATACCATCATCAATGATTAGAGGACGAGATTCAAGGAAATCAACATATTGTGGAGTTTATACTAGTCCTTTGGATATCTTGGGAAGTATTACTAGCATTATTTACTATGAAAATTTGTCAATAGATTTAGAAGTTTTTGTTGTTAAAAATCATTCAATGACTTATCCTTTTATTTTAGGAAGAGATTTCCTTGCGAGAATTGGTTTGGTTTTGAAAAAATAGTGCGAAAATAAACCGCGTGCAGACATTCAAGATTCAGTCACTCAAGATTCATTCATTCAAGATCACCTTTTTTCTTCAAAGCAATCAAGACACAATCATAATTACGAGGATTACGTAAGCGACGTTGACTTTGTTCATCAAATTCTAAATATTGATGTCGATCATAAAGAATGTGAGTTACAACTTAGTATAAATAATAACATATCAGACGCTGTTAAGAATATTATATTAGAACTTATGAGACCTGTATTTATGCATGCTAATCGGGACGTATTTAACCCTTCGAATGATTTTAAAATGAGGATTATTTTATCAAAACATACACCATTTCATCCCCCCCCCCCCCAAGGCGATTGCCCTACTCTCACAAAGTTAAATTACAAAAAATATTGAATGACCTTGTATCTAAAGGTATAATTCGCGAATCGTATTCCGAATATACTTCTCCCATTGTGCTTGTTCAAAAGAAGAATAGGGAATTGCGACTATGTGTAGACTTTCGCGAATTAAATAAAATTACTTCTCGCGATAACTATCCTCTTCCTTTGATAGAAGACCAATTAGATAGTCTTAAGAACAAGGCTTATTTTACCTCTTTAGATCTCAAGAATGGGTTTCATTATATGGCATTAGACGAAGAATCCATCAAATACACTTCATTCATAACGCCGTTAGGGCAATGACTCATACATTCGAATGCCATTCGGGTTAAAAAATGCCGCAGCTGTATTTGAGAGATATACGAAGAATATTTTTAGGAGCTTGATTTCAAAATCTAAGATTCATACCTACATTGATGATATCCTTATCGCTACGAAGACGATAGAGGAACATATTCATATTCTGAAAGATTTAGTAGATATTATATCGTAATTAAGCACGGTTTGCATCTAAGGTTTGATAAATGTTCATTTTTCCAAAAAGAAATAGTTTATTTAGGATATAAAGTGAATAAAAATGGTATTCTCCCTAATGATTGTAATTTGCACGCTATTAAGCATTTTTCAACACCCTGCAACAAAAGGGATGTGCAAAGTTTTATTGGCTTAAGCTCATATTTCAGAAAATTCATCAAAAGCTTTGCAATTCTGGCAGAACCATTATATGATCTCATTAAAAAAGGATGCACCATTTGTATTTGGAACTGCCGAACTTCAGTCTCTCAATTTGTAAAAAAAAAAAAAAAACTTACAGAAGCCCCGGTTTTCTCGATTTATAGCCCTCTTAGTATCACAGAATTGCACTGCCATGCAAGTAACAATGGCTATGATGCTGTTTTAATGCAAAACTAAGCTGATAACAAGTTACACCCTATATTTTTTTTCTCTAAAAGAGCCACAAAATCTGAAAGCAAGTTTTTTCATAGTTATGAACTAGAAACGCTTTCTATAATTTATGCTTTAGGGTTTATTTAAAAGTTTATTTAATCGGGATTCAGTTCAAAATCATTACTGGCTGTCAGGCATTAACGTTGACTCTACAGAAAAAGATCTTAAACCCACGTATATCATGTTGGGGCTTAGAACTTCAATCCTTTGATTATGTCCTGAAGCACAGGAAAGGTAGCCGAATGACACACCTAGATGCTCTCAGCAGGAGTTTTAACATCCTCCACGTCACAGAAGAGTATTTCGAGTTTGTTTTAGCTGCCGCTCAAAGACAAGATCCCAAGGTTGTCGCTATATCTTCTGAGTTGGAAAAAGCAGAGAACCCATATTTTCAGATGATTGATGGTTTAGTGTATCGAAAGGGGAAAAATAAAGTTCTTTTTTATGTGCCGTCTCATATGGTGAACCAAGTAATAAGTACTCACCATGATGCCATGTGTCATTTGTGATTGGAAAAATGTTTTAATTTTATATCGGGGATATATTGGTTCCGCAATATGAAGCAGAAAATAAGGGAATACATTAAGAGTTGCCTTAAATGTATGTATTTCTCTCCTGAATCTGGCAAGATAGAAGGAAGTCTTCATTCAATACCAAAAGGAGATACATCTTTCGACACGCTTCATATTGACCACCTCGGCCCTTTAGCGAATTCGAGTTCCAAAAGGATATTTTATTGGTTATTGATGGCTTTACCAAGTTTATCAAACTGTATTCAGTGAAAACAACTCAGACTAAAGAAGTCAAAGCATGTTTAAATTCGTATTTTGAAAATTATTCTAGACCAAATAAAATAGTTTCTGATCGTGGAACGTCATTCACCTCCAAGGAGTTTTCGGATTTCATAAATGAAAATAACGTTGGACATATAAAGGTTGCAACACATTCTCCCCAGTCTAATGGCCAAGTTGAACGAATCATTCGAATTCTGATTCCAATGTTGGCTAAAAAGTGTGAAGCTTATTTAACTGGAGAATGGGATAAACATTTAACAATTGTAAGATAGAGTATGCCCTTAATAATACTTTGAGTAGAACCACTGGTTTTACTCCAAGTATGGTCTTATTCGGAAAAAATCAAAAGGGAATATTCTGCGATAGAGTCATGGAGTTTCTAACTAAAACTATATAAAAAAAAGGGGAGTCAAGCAGTCAAAAACATCGAAAAGAATCAGGCTTATAATAAGATGTATTTCGATAAACGTCATAAACAGCCACACATATATAAAAAGGGTGATTATGTTTTGATAAAAATGTTTTAACCATTCCGGGTGTTAATAAAAATATTATTCGCAAAATATAGAGGTCCCAACGAGGTTAAAGAAATTTTGTCTAACGATCGCTACGTTATCGCCGATCGATGGTTTACATGTGACGCGAGTGCCGTATAAATGTGTGTCTTCACCTGCTAATATGAGGACATTTACAATGAGTTCGACTGAGGTTGAGAATGATGAAAATCCATGGAATTCGAATTCCGTAGATACAAGTTGATAAAGCAATACACATATATATAACTTGTATAACTAAACTAAAAAAAAAAAATCCAAACCATTTTCTCAAAGGAAAACTCTTGGCCCATATATGGCATTGATTAAGTATATTATGAATTGAATTTCTATTTATCTTTACCACTACAACTGAAAAGAAATTATGAAATAGATATTTATAAGAAAATAATAAAAATAAATTGCCTACTACCAAATTTAAATAATACTTAAAATAAATTGTGAATATAATATATAACATATGTATATGTATATATTTATAAAGGACTGAAATCTATGTGATATGAATTAAGTTGTTCCTTTTTTTTATCTATACCCCTATGTAATTACTATTGTATTTCAATAATTAGTAATTAATAATACTTTTTTAATTTTTGGTAAATTAATTATAATGGGGTTGTGCCTAGTGGAGAGTTTGTTTCGTTATTCGATAATCGGGTCGATTATGTAGTCAGGTTGGCCGAACTGTAGGCAATTAGTAAAAAATTGTGTGATTTGTGTATTTACTTGATATTCCGTATAAGAAGCCGTTGGATAGCATGGAATGATCAAAACGGAACTCTCTACTAAATTCTCTCAGCACAGCCACTATAAATGTATGTACAAAGCACTGATAAATTAAGTTGTAAATATATGTCGGGACGATAGGTAGACATAACTTTTTGTCTTTTAAATTTCCTTTCTTTTTCTTTCGATTCCCAACAGAAGTAAATAAGGCGATTAAATTGTGTCAGGAGAGATATTATTTTTCCAAAGTTTAAAACTAACCTGGCAGCCCTAGAAAGGAATGGAAGGTAATTAATGGTAGTATTAATATAAATTTTTCACATATTCCCAACCGTAAGTACTAAGTTATGAAGGTGTTGATATGGTAGATCTTACACTGATTGCCAACGTATTCATTGACATCTTTGCCTCCATTAGTCAACTGTCTTTTTCTAGTGTTAGTGATACGAACTGTGTATGTTGTGTTAACTCTTTTTTTATTGTGTAACACATCTTGTACAAGGGGTTTTTTTGACCAAATTACTGGTCTACAACTTTTTCACTTTATATATACTCTTTAGATAGCTCAAATTCATATGGGGACGATGGCATTTCTGATATCACTGTTGATGTTGATGTTCATGGTGTATATTTTCAATTTAAGTATATACATTGGAATCTTTTCGGATAAATTAAAGATTGCTCACGTAATACCTCTTTTTACAAAAGGCGATAGAAAGAATATTTCCAAAAAATTTTAAAAAATCGGTAAAATGTCGAGTGCAAGAGTATTTAAAAAAACCTTTATTCCTTTAGCCCTGTTCAGTTGTGTTTTAGAGAAGGACTTTCTACAGAAGATGCTCTCTAGAGTTTTAATTAACAAAGGAATGGATAAAAAATGTTGCGCTGAGCTCTTTGTTGACATACCCTTATTCAAAGCGTTTGATATGGTTAACGACATAATTTTTCTGAATAAATTATACTGTGCTGTCTTACTTTAAGAATAGAACACAAAAAGTGAAAATTAGTTAATATTGCAGTAACAATAAGGTAATCAATTTCCTTTTTTTATTATGTTACTTATTAATGTGAATTCACTTATTTCTCAACGGTTTGTCGGAAAAGTTAAAGCTTTTGCAGATGATTTGGGTATTGCATATGATTAATCTAACCCTTTAGGCTTAACTGCTGACATCGGCTTTGATGTTAAAATATTGAGAATTTGGTTTTGCGGAACACAAATTAGTGAACAAAAGTAACAAAATTAAACTGATTTACTTTATCTAAACTCATTGCAGTCTCTTGATATTGGTATCTACTATTTTTAGGGTCCTAATTGTGTTCGATATTGTGACATGTAAAGGGTGATTCATCGTAAGATTTGATTTATAATGTAAAAAAAAAAAACATATTTAGAGCAAAAGAAAAACGAAATATTAAGCAATGTCTCTTTTTTTACTTTATTTGCCTACTACCGATGTGGTCTCTTCGACGGTCAATCTGCGAATGCCCCCATAGCAAGTGCTTACCATCAGATCTAACAGTTCGGCCATCCTAAACTAATCGTGTCCCCACGATTGGATCCAAGCTATCGCTCCCCTCACCCCCTCCGCCACAAGTTTTGTCGAGAGAAACGGTTTCCGAGTTAGCCTCATCACTCGCCGCATCATCGTCCTCGCCCATGAGACCCTCCTCTGGTAGCTTACACCAAGGCTTGAGCTTGTCCGAGCTCATCACAGTACTGAACCGTCGTTGATTTCTCTGCATGTCTAGGATATCCTCGACAGCATAGCGATCGTTTGGCAGCCCCTCGGTTATAATGTGCGGTCCTCGTTAAATCGTTTCCAGCTTCCGGGATTCACCAGTCGCGACTGGTTCCTGTTCGATTAACAACAGATCGTCCACCTTGTACTTAGATGGCTTGCGGTGTCTTAAACATACCGCCGTTTCTGACTAGCCTGACTCCTCTTGATGTTCCGCAGCGCCCTCTCCCTCCGTTGGTCAATCTCTTCTAGCTCGAACGATTTCGCCTTTCCCGGCTCCAACAGCAATTTATTTCCCAGGTATTGTACATAAACAATAGCTCGTGTGAAAATGCTTTCGTCGTCGAACTTTTTGCGGTATTAGGTAGTTAGCCCAATCCTTTTCCGCCGAATGGGCACACTTCAAGGACGCGAGAATCGTTCTATTGCACAGTTCAATTTGGCCATTTGCTCTCGGTGTCCTCACAGCGGTTTTGATATGCAGCACTCCATGGTCTTCACAGTACTGCTCGAATGCTTTTGCAGTGAACGCTATCCCTCGATCCGTTACCAATCGTCTAGGTACGCCAAAATACCCGGATATGTCCGTCAATGTTTTGAGCACCCCCTTCGTATTCGCAACCTTCACTGCTTGCAGGACGACGTACTTCATAAAATTGTCGACAATCTCCAGAACGTACCTTGTTCCTCCTTTTCCTAAAATAAATGGACCCAGGCGGTCCAGATGTATGGTGTCAAATGGCAACGGCACCCTTTCCGCACTATACATTTCCCCCTCTATTACCCCCCCTTTCCTTGTCCAAATCTTTTTTCACCGTCTTACTAGCTATAATGGTATCGTCCAGGTAAACTGCTTCATCGTCCTTCCGCAATCGTGACTTCACAGAGTTCGTACACGCTTTGAAATGGTGGTAACCTGACGTCAAGTCCAGAATGGTGAAGAATGAATTCCCACTCAGCGACGTCAGCAACTCGTCGATTACTGGCATGGGAAACTTTCGATTTACCGTGACTTTGTTTAGTGCGCGGAAGTCAATGCAGAACCTGTCTGAGCCGTCTCTCTTTTTTGTCAGGACAATCGGCGAACAGTAATCCGATGCAGATGGACGAATAACTCCAAGTTCGAGGGATTCGTTGACCTTTTCGTTGACCACCGCCCATTTTGCAAACGGAGGCCTATACGGTTGTACACACATTGGCTGCGATGAAGTGAGCTGAATTTTGCACTCGCCCAATTTTGACTCATCCAACTCCTCCGTTCAGATCGCGAAGCAGTCTC
The DNA here is from genome assembly GCA_907269105.1 of Volucella inanis. Taxonomy (NCBI): domain Eukaryota; kingdom Metazoa; phylum Arthropoda; class Insecta; order Diptera; family Syrphidae; genus Volucella; species Volucella inanis. The sequence goes on from OU026153.1 coordinate 144,484,884, forward strand.
GGTAAGTATCGACCAGGTCCTGGAGCGTCTGTCTATTAGCTGCACCTATATCTCCCACATCTAGATCCGCAACCAATAGCTTCTTTCTCTCCGCTTTCGGATACGCTTCCTCGACCAATAGCGTATCTTGTGTTGCTTCTTGCATGTTGTCCCTAAAATATTTTTCTACCCTTACCAGGAGTCTTCGCCCAATTATCATCGGGTATGTTTGGCTACTGTCCGGAACTATTAGAACCTCGCACCAGGAAATTAAACGATCCACAGTGATCTCCGCATTTATGCGACCCATAGCAATGCAGCCTCCCCCACCAAAGCATTAAGCTTTGTTTCGTACGAAGTGAATTTTAAATTCTCAGCCTCTGCTCCGATTTGCGCAGTGTTACACAATCGCTCCCAAGGTCGATGAACGCTGTGACCGTGTGACCGTGACCCTTGCAATCTTCAGATATTCACTGCTGCCTTCCTTCACAATCAGCTGGGTTTGGCCACCTATTCGCCTTGGAGCTGCACTGGTCCGCCGCATGCTCTGCGCCTGCTCCCGTGGTAGTGGACAATTTCGCCGAAAGTGACTGGTTTGTTGACAGCGAAAACACTTTATCTGGGTTGCTGGTCCCCCCCCCCCCTCTTTTTCCCTGGCCACTGTTCCTCGCTTTGCCCTCGGTTTTAGACCACCGACCCACCGGACCCATTCAAACAAGTCACGGATTTTGTCCTATGAGGTGTTGCCCAAGCATTCTCCTTCCGTCATGCCTAGTACGATGTATTTGAGAACGGCTGACTCTTCCAGCTGGCCCCGTGACGCAATTCTCTTCATTTCAAATGTATATTCTTCGATGTCTTCCTGAGGTTTTTGCCGTCGCTCACGTAGCATATTGTGAATATCCACAGCATCATCATTCGATGGAAAGTTAACGGAAAGATCATCGAGGAATTCCTCAAGAGATTCGTGCAATGACCCTAGTCTAGTCGTAGAGCCATTAGCAAGAGTTTGTCATCCAGGTGGTAAATTCAATGAGGGTCGAATGCCTGACCTACTCCTTGGGTTGAATTCCTGAATCATCTCCGTAATGTCTCGCACCATGGAGTGACTCCTTGAAACGTTCTCAATTTCTCTCGCCTCGACTGGCAGTGATGCTATTGAGGTAGACGCGGAAGCTCCCATTGTTTCCCTGTCTGTCGTAGCTGGACGCTCCGCCACGGACTTGCGTGGTGCATCCAATGCCTGCTTCATACGCACAATCTCCCTATGCAGCTCTTCGACTTCAGTCCCCTCATTATCAACACTTCTGACGATCTTCTGGCCGTCCGTCGCATGAGCTGTCGCACCCCGCAGCCGCTTGAGTAGATCCTCCTTTAGCCCACCTTGATCCAAACCTCGCTTCCTCAGCTCTTCCCGCAGCTCATCGCGGTTCAGTTCTGAATACTCAGCTGCACGCTGCTGGCTGCTTTCCATCCTTACGACTCAACAGAAAAAAACTCTGTCGTTCGAAAATGTGGAAGTCCCACAGTCGAATCACCAATCTTCTTCCAAAAAATCAAACCGAATCGCCAAAACCAAGTCCCACTTGTACCATACAATGGCTCCAAAACCAAGAAATAAACTCACGGCCAATTCGAGAGGCAGAATCACTGGCAAACCTAATTGTACAATCGCATAAAAAAAAATCAACAGCTAATCAACCAACAGCCGTACAAGATCGATTCTTCTCCCACCAAGCACACGAAGGGAGAAAAAAAATTCTTAACGTTACTCCAACAGCTCACTTGTTGATGACGGTTTTCATTTCGTCGTCGTTTACCGTTTGTGCTACCAGCGATGACCTTCGCAATAATTGTCGCACACGTCGTTCAGGTACTCCCACTGAGAGCGAAAGTAAAAACAAAAACAAAAAAAAAAAAAAAAGATCAGCAAGAAAACGAAGGAATGATCCCGTTTGCGCCCTGAGTTTTATTATCGCACTTCTGATGTGTAGAGCAAAAGAAAAACCAAATAATAAGCAACGTTTTTTTTTTACTTCATTTGCCTACTACCGATGTGGTCTCCTCGACGGACAATATGCGAATGCCCCCATAGAAAGTGCTTACCATCAGATCTAACACGTATACACCTGCGGTCATAAAAACCGCACCATATCAAAATGATTGAAAAATTGTTAATAACTACGATAATAATTTTTATAATGAAATGAAATTTTTGTTGAGTACTCCGCAGTAGTTTATAAGTATTTCTATCTAATTTCCATCTGTTTATTAAATCTTTGAAAAAAAATATTAACAAGGAAAGAAAAACCAGTTAATTTTCTTATTTTTTCAAAATATTTTAATACAGTCAACCAAACGATACATTTTTGTTTCGATATGCCACTTTAGATATGCCACTTTTACCAAAAAATTATCAATACCGATTTGATCCTTCTTTGGCGGTTATAACCGCTTTTATTCTAGAAGGCATCGAGTTTACTAGAAGCTCAGTAATATCCCTTGAAATTTCAGTATTCCATAGATGTTCCAGAACTTCATTTAGCTTGTTTTTACTCTCTGGTTTATGTTCAGCCACATTACGTTTCATTACATGCCACAAGTGTTCGATTGGGTTTAAATTGGGTGAATTAGCTGGCCAGTCTAGTCTGGTAATTCCGAAGTCATCAAACGTTGTTTTGAGCTGAAAATTATTGAAAGACTCTAGTTACTTGTCTGTTTATTATTTATAAAGTAGACATCTAGAAGTTGATTTATAACACTTTACTTACGGATTTGGCACGGTGGCAAAGTGCAGAATCATCTTGAAAAATGCACTTGTGTTCAATTGCTGGTACCAAAAACTCCCTTACTACTTCTCCATACTTTTGAGCGTTCATAGTTTCATTAACAAAGTGCAAAGGGCCCAAAACGTAAAAAGAAAAACAACCCCAAACCATCTGGCTTTGAGGAAACTTCACTGTTTTGACTATGCACTCGTCCTTGAACCTTTCACCTGCTGACCGTCGTACGTATGGCAAATTTTCGGCAATTATCCTGCGTCCAATCTTCGTACTTTTTTTCTAACGTCAAGAGAGCTTTTTTCATTTTTGTGGTTAGGAGAGGTTTTTTCGTTGGTCGTCTTCCATATAAACCTATCTCCCGAAGCCGTCGGCTTATGGTTTCGGCGGTTAGGTCAACTTGATGAAATTGAATCAGCTCTGTTCTTATACGGACAGCACTTTTAAAGCGATCTTTCATGCTAATTCGTTTTAATACATTGTCCGTCTTTTGGGTTGTTTTACGTTTTCGTCCCGAGCCTTTTTTCCTTTCCAGGGGATCCAAATTTTTTTTCTTCATCAGTCCTACGATAGTTGAATGACAGCATCCTATTTTGACCGCAATTTCACGATAGCCAAACCCTTCTTCGACTAAAGTCAATATTTGAACTTTTTCGTCCCGAGTCAATTGATGATATTTACCAGACATTTTACTTTTTTTTACTTGTCACCGTCACAACTTAATTCAAACTGATTTTTTTGCACTGAATACGAGGCTGAACTCCGCTATGGAATACCCTTAATTAGTATGAGAAAAACCCTTACGATCTGATGTAATTAGGCATTTTTTGAGAACTTATTAGGTGGTGAGGTTTTTATGACCGCAAGTGTAAATTTGAAAGTGAACTTATAATTTTTATTAAAATAACAATTCATGGCATTTACCTCTTGAAAATGATATCATGTAAATGTTGGTCACGACTACGTTTGAGGTGATCCATTCGGTAGGTCCAATTTTGGGCGACTTATTACTGAAGACCTGAGACTTTACATATCCTCAGAAACAATAGTCCAAAGGTGTGATATTGCACGATCTTTGGCGGCTCACCAAAATGATTTCTCAACAAGTCCATTGTTCCACGCGCTGTATGGCTCGTAGCGCCGTCTTGTTGAAACCAGAGCTCACCGAGACCATGTGCTCAAATTTCAGGAAGCACATAGTCCATTAACATGGCGCGGTAACGGTTACCATTGACAGTAACATTCCGATTTGCCTCATTTTTAAATAAATATAAATTATTGATTCCACCAGCCCATAAAACAACCCCATACTGTTGTTTTTAATGGATGTAATGATAGCTCTTGCTACTCTTTGGCAAATACGGCAACTTTGTTTATTAACGGATCGATTGAGCCAGAAATGGGCTTCATCACTGAACAAAATTTCACGATAAAACAATGGATTTTCATTGAATTCTGTACGATCTTAGGCCTCCTCACGTAAAATACGCCAAGTTGTCGAATACGCCAAGCCAAGCTGCTGAGATCGACGAAAAATCGATTCGTCACGGTCTTCGCGTTCACTCTCAGCTACAGCTGTGAAGTCTTTTCACTACTTGCTGGATGTGGTCTAACCGGTCAAGTATCATCCATTGGGACTAAAATTTGCGAATGTTATTGGCAATATTGGTTTCAGTAGGTCGATATGGAGCACCGTAAGTTCCTCGAATCGCACGAAAAACATTTCTCACAGAACGCTTATTTTCGTAACACAGCTGAATAATTTGAAGACGCTGTTGTAGTGTGAGTCTCTCCATGATGACTTGTAAGACAATACTGAACAAAAAAGCCTATTGAAAATCGAACCTCACAATGAATCACCCCTTAAAAATATTGTGCATGCATTACTACCAGTTTCAAACTCATGTATAACAAAGATGCAATTTTCGACGCGACTTATTCTAAGATTGAAGTAATTAAACAATTTAAATACTTTGGTATTCTATTTGACCAGAACGTGAGTTAGTCTAACCACATCTCAACCTTGAAATGATAGCTGTGCTCTACAAGCGCCTTTATCGCGTAAAAAAATTTGTGAATAATAAAACTTTGAGAATGGTGTTCTTAGGAATATTTTACTCTAGGAACAAGCTCTTGGGGAAGCAGTTATCAATCGTAAATTCAACCAATTGCAGTCTTACAAAAATATGCTATGAGAAAGGTAAGTAGCGTAAATCGATTAGCTCAGTCAATGGAACTATTAAGAGTTTTGAAAATTCTCTTAGTAAGTGTGCTGTACTACTTCAAAAAAATTTTTCATGAGAAGTTGCTTTATTGCAAAGTCCCATCTCAGACACCCGCAATTTGCGTAGTATCTCTGAGTCTGTTGTCAGCACTCCTTGTTTTTACACCAGTTTTTTCAAAAACTCCTATTCGATTACGTCCTGCAAGTTGTTACACAAGCTTCCTACAGATACACAATGTCTCAGAATTCCGTTTATTTTTTTGAAAAAAGTAAAAATGTAGCTTTTTGATTTCGATCACGAAGAGATTATAGTTTTGCTGTTTAGCTTAGTTTATACTTACACATATAAATTTATTCTAGTTTTGTTATTGTTTCATTGCTGTTTTAAAATTTTCAATATTTAACTGAATTTTATCACTTAACATACAAATTTTTCTGTTTTTGTGTTTATTTTATTTTTTTGAATTTTGTTCACACCACAATTAATCAATTTATAGATATATTTAATGACAGTTATTAATAATTAACAATTAAGAATTTGAGTTTATATTTTAATATTCATTAAGTTATTTCACTGAAGTTGTGTATTGATACTTAGCTTTCCTTAGTTCGAAGTGTAAATGTCACGCTATTACAAATAAAATATAAAATGTCACTAATTTATTTTAATATTAAAAAAATATGAATAAGGAAATAAATACGATACAATAGAAAATAATTTAAAAAAAATTTAAAATATCTAACAAATACGTTTTGGGTGAAAACTGCTATCCCAACCACTTTGACACAGTATTGTCTCAGCAGCACGGCTACTGATTTTGCAACAGACGCAATTTAAGTTCATCCTGCTCCTGCAGTTACTTTTGACACCAATTTCAATTGCAGAACAATTTATGAATAAAACAATTTGCCGAATACAAGTAAAAGTTTGAAATCAAAAATCAGATTTGCTGATTTCAATTGGTCGCAAAAAGATACAACTTTGAATCCCTTATAATGCAATATATATATAAAATATATATATATAATACAATATAAACAATAACAATATACTATATTTGTAATTTAAAATTGAGTTTTAACTAATGATTTTTTGTTTTAGAAGCATTGAACTACACGTCCGTTATGTCAATCGAAATAAAGTGTTTTTCCAAGTCGCGCCTAGATGTTTTTTTTTTTTTTTGTAATTAAACAGGTAAATAATTAGATTTCTTCAGGTGTTTATATTTAAAAAAAAAAAATATTGCTCTTGAAAATAATGTGTAAAAAATAACAACATTTAAATGTATACTGCGAGTACGTCTACAGGCTCATATCAACATCAACATTTTCAAAAGCTCGCACACACATTACCGCATTAATTTCTTCAATTTCTGACTCAATGACTTTGCTTTTCAAAATATCCCAAAGAATGTGATATGATGGCATTAAATCACATGATCTAGATGGCCAATTAATGCCACTATTACGTGAAATTAATCGGCGTAAAAAAAAATTAACCGCAATAGCTCAATGTTTGCACGTCTTGTGTGACTCATAACTCCATCTTATTGAAAAACAAACATCGGCTGTGTCTTTTTCTCAATTTGACGAGACAAAAAGTCGTCATTCACTTGCCTATAACGCTCTTCATTGAGAGTAATTTCTCTTTCACATGCATCTTGGAAGAAAAGTGGACCAATGCCCAAAAAGCACACCAAACTGTACTTTTCTAGATGCGACAATTTTGTTTGTAGACGAATCCATCCAAAACCAACGTCATGTTTTAACAACCAATTTGCGAAAGTTCTCTGTTGATAATGAACTGTTGGATACAATTCTTGTTTTAATTTGATTTTGTAAGGATTCAAATGGAAATCTTTATTTAAAATACGTCAAACGGTCGATGAATGAATGCCTTATGCTTCAGAGCGTTGTGATATCAATGTTAAAGGTTCTTCAGCGACACTTTGTGCTACAGCAGCAAGTAGAACGGACACTTTTTGCTCTACCAGACCTTTTTCAATCCTCGGCAAAACCTGTTTTTTTTTTTCACTTCTTTCACCAAGCTTTGACTCATTTGGATGATTATTTATAAAGAAAAAATTACGAATTTTACGATATTACATATTTTTTAAAGATCGACCATTTTCATAACTTTTCATTTTCGTAACTATCTATGGTTAAAGTTGAGCATGTCTTGGCTATATAAATGTTAAAGATGATGTACAAAAAATAGGGTTCAGAAATTATAAACTACTGACATCTAAGCGCGGCTTTTGAGAGACATAGCATTTCCTTGCCGATCAATCTACTAACGTTCCAGTTGCGAAACGTAGATTATTTCTGACAAGCCTTAGAGTAGTCACCGGAAGCCATCGGACTCTTGCGGGTTTTTATATATGCACCGCGAGCTTCTCCGCTACGCAGCAGTTGTACTCTATGGATAGTAAGTTGGTAGTGGATTCATACTCATATGTTACTGTACTTTCATACTACAATATTATCATTGCATCCGTGTGGTGTATTTTACGAAAGCAGGGGAGCGAACTGCAGCAATTTTTTTGAAGCCGTTAACGCATAGCCGCAGTCTTTTTAAGATACTCGAATTAACTCAAAGAATTCACTCATTTCAGTTATTTTCTTATAGTTGCAATGCAACATAGAGCCAGAAGATCCAAATCGATGGATGGCATTTTATTGCCATAGACTACATTTGCTGACATTCGCCATTCGCTAACATTGGCCCGTTAAACCGAGAAAATTGGGCGATCAGGAAAATTAGAAACGAGACCAACGCATAAAAACAGCTCACAAATTTTTATTTTTTGGAATTTGGAAACAATAAAAATGCATTGTTTCGATCAGAAAACTCCTCCCACTCATCTATCGGCAAGCGATGCGTTTTTTTAATTATGAATCGATGCAAGTACTGATGGCAAGAGAAATGCAAAATTACGCGCGAGGCAGAAACAATGGACCGGTATAGACCAGCTGTTATTTAAATTGGGAAATCCATAATCAAAGGGCAAGGCAAATCAATTCAATACGCTCTTGTGACTATAAGCGAACGCAATAAAAACTGAAAAAGTCGAGTGGTAAGGCGTTAGGTTATTTCACTTTAAATGTCGACTTTTCTATCTGTGCCCTTGAATGGTCTAGATACTGTGATTATTACAAAATTGAACAGGGTAATTTATTTATTTCATTATACAATATTATTACTAACACTAAGAAAATGATATTTTTTTCTAAAAGTTAAGTACACTATTTTTTTTTAAAAATAAACAAAACTTACAAACTACTTTAATAATTATCTTAATCTACTTAAACTATCTTAATTTTAGGGATATTAGTTTGTTTGTTTTGTTAAAGTTGCTTTCCATTAAGTTCTCTTTATTTTTACTATTACTTATTTTCATTTATTTATTTTTTTTTTTTTTTTTGTTATTTAAAACTACCTTAATTCTAGCTTAACCATATAAGCGATCCAAATTGGGTTACCTCTAAGTAGAATGGGTAAACAAACCACGACTTTCATTAAATTGCGACTGTCTACCTTACCTACCTGTCGCCTATCCGAAACTGTTCGATCAACGTGGAAGATTAGCTTCAACGTTAGTTTGAATCAGCTCTTTGTCATCAAAATAGAGGAACGCCTCTGGGGGCACCAAGCCATTGAAGCGCACGCTCTTATTATATAGATAATTGGAGTAATAAGCCCCAGAGATCAGATTGTGCGTCGATATTGCTCTGGCAATATGTCTTCTAATCAACTTAATGACTATATTGTCCACTCTTATGAGATTCACCCTGTTGTACAAGACCTTATTAGGATATTATGTACTCCGACTCTGGTGTTCTGGTATCCGCAGATGCCCCAAACAAAAACGTCCTACAGAGAATGGTTACCGACTTTGAAAAATTGATCAACAACTTCCAGTCATCACAATATCGTTTAACTTTATTCAAGTCGCTTCCAAAAGATTCAATATTACTATATCAAATGGTGGCATGAAAGTATGTTCGCTAATGAAAAAGTATTCAGTATAAGATGTCTGAATTTGCCTTACGTAAGTATGTACTTCTAATTACGTTCCACTAAACTAAGGACGACTTCAAATCTTTAATATTTGCTGCGCAGTGAAAGCTTTCCTTATATCAGAGTTTGCGACGTTCCCAATCAATTTTCGCAAAAGAAACATCATTAACATCTCGGCAAATTTTAAATTTGAAAACGAACTTTGATCACAGAGCGTGCATTTTATCCATCTCTACCTATCCGTACATACAAACTTTCATCTACCAGTAACGAATATAATCAAGGTGTTTCAATTGATGTCAGTGTTGCTGCCGAAAACCTACTCGTACATTACACAGATTTTGATTGAATAATTTAGATACTATAAACAATGATTTGATGCGAAGAGATTCGTTAAATTTTGCCGTCTAGCTACATGATTCTAAAGTATCCTGGGGAGGAAAAAAATCCTTTTGATCTTCTTAGAATTTCTCGTCATCGTTGCCGCCATAGCCGTAAATGGGCAATTCCTGGAATCGCGTTTATTCAGTTGGAATGCTTTTGATGTTGACGAACCTTAAATTTATTGCCAACTGTTCTGGCTTATCTTTCAGTTTTCCAGTTTGTATCTGCGTTGGAATCATTTCGATAGAATTACTGCCTCGTTTCTATGTCTGAATCGATAATCATTTGATTTTGTTTTCATTGTTTTAATTTGTTTCCAATAGACATTACCAAGCAACATTCATCCAATTTAAAGGGACGATGTTTGTATTTTCTGTCTTAGATTGGCCATATCCAGCTCTTATCCCATCACTTCAATTCATGTTTCTAGTCGCATGAGTGCCAAACCCATGCCACTCCAAAGTACGAATGATGGCAATTACATCCACAACGAATTTTCACTTTTTAAAGTTTAGTCAGGTGCAAAATGGTACGCCATTTGGAAAGAGAAACAAAAAATCTGGAAAATAAAAATCAGGTGGAAAAGGTGAAGTGTACCCTTAAAATTGAAGTTCAACCCTGCAAGTGAGATGGAAGTCAGCCGAAGGATGTGTAAATTTGAATAAACTGGACCGAAGAAACCCTAACTACAGGTGGGAATAAAGTTTTACATCTTAACAGGTAGATCCGTTTTAAATTTTAACTTTGATTTAGGTAAGCGATTTAAAGTGAAGATTTAAAAAAAGGTAAGTTTTAGATAAACATACAATTTGTTTAGGGAAGGAGAACTATTGTAAAAACACATGAACTTTGAAAATTGATTATTGGGGCCTTAAGTTATGATTTATTTTGGGTAAGATGAACTTAAGAAAACCATTTAAAATTACTTGAAATCCTTATTTTAGCTATATGGTACGAGTATTTTGAGAGAATTAGATTCAAGAAATTAGAAATCAAGAAAAGTGTCACTTCTATGAAGCTAACTTCAAACAACAAAAAACATCTCCAGCATCCCACGATGTTCCATATCCCCTTCCACCTACTGAAGCACCTTATCTTGTTAACAGCATGTGGTTTTCTTTGCCATCGTTTTCAGTTAAACTAATTTTTATGGCTTTTGTTTTAATACTTGCAAAAGCAGCAGAGCCTATTCGTAAAATTATGTCAATGATGTCAATGTCATTAACATATGAAATTACAATATAACAGTTGGACACTCATTTGGAAAATTGTGCGTTTGATTCTATTTTGGGAATTCTGATTGATTCCGATTTTGGTTCAATTTTGGTACTTATTTAGATAGCATTATAGCCCAGAGTGGATCTGGACATCGGCTGACTTGGCTCTCCAGCTAGCGTGGTCTTTTGCGAACTGATTCCAGCTGCGTACACGAAGCTGTACTTCTGCGTTGGAGTCAAAAACACTACGGACCAGAATTCTGGTGTCCGTTCATTCAAGATGACGTAGACATCTAAGCTGGATTACTCTAACTTTTCTGACGAGGTCGGCATCACTGTATAAGCCCTACAGTTTGCTGCTCAAACATTTCATCCACCCTTTATTAATGCAAACGGGACCAAAAATTACCCAAAGAATTTTTTTCTTCTTTCGAAGCAGCTGAGAGCATTTTCACCCATTTTTGTTAATGTTCAAGCTTCTGCACTATGAAATGGGAATGAGCAGTGTCTTGTATAGGGTGATTCATCGTAAGGTTTGATTTATATTGTAAAACAAAGTACACAAATTTGTGAGAAAACTTATAATTTTTATTACTGGTTAAAAGAAAAATTGATGGCATTTGCTCTTTTAAAATAATATTATGTAAAGATTCGCCACGACAGCGTTTGAGTTGATCCATTCGGAAGGTCAATTTTGGGCGACTTGTTCGAGCATAGCGACTGATATCTCGCGGGTAACACGAGTAATGTTGGTTTCCAAAGCGACAATCGCAGCTGGCTTATTCTTGAAGACCTGAGACTTTGCATATCCCCAGAAAAAATAGTCTAAAGGTGTGATATCGCACGATCTATGCGGCCAATTTACCGTAGCAAAACGTGAAATTTTCAACAAGTCCATTGTTTCAAGCGCTGTATGGCCCGTAACGCTGTCCTGTTGAAACCAGAACTCACCGAGACCATATGCTTGAATTTCAGGAAGCACATAGTCCATTAACATGGCGCGATAACGGTTACCATTGACAGTAACATATTCTGATTTGTCTCATTTTAACCAATGATTCCACCATCCCATAAACCACACCATACCGTTGTTTTTAATATATCTAATGGTAGCTCTTGGTACTCTTCGAGTTGATCGTCAGCCCAAATACGGCAGTTTTGTTTATTAACGTATGCATTGAGTCCGAAATGGGCTACATCACTGAACAAAATTTCACGATAAAACATCGGATTTTCATTGCGTTTTTCCAGAGCCCATTCACTGAAAATATGACGCAAATTCAAGTCGCCTATCTTCAGCTGTTGCACAAGTTCACTTTTATATGCTTTTAGGCTGAGATGCTTACGTAAAATACACCAAGTTGTCGAATATGCCAAGCCAAGCTACTGAGAACGGCGACGAATCGATTTGTCATGGTCTTCGCGTTCACTCTCAGCTACAGCTGCTATAGTCTCTTCACTACGTGCTGGATGTGGTCTAACCGGTCGAGTATCATCCACTAATGTAAACTGAGACTCAAATTTGCGAATGGTATTGGCAGTAGTGATTTCAGTAGGTCGATAATGCGCACCGTAAGTTCCTCGAATCGCACGAAAAACATTTCTCACAGAACGCTGATTTTCGTAATACAGCTGAACAAATTGGAGACGCTGTTGTGGTGTGAGTCTTTCCATGATGACTTGCGAAACGATACTCAACAAAAATGACATAGCAGTTTGATATGAGTCGCGTGTGATCTGTCAAAAAAAAAAGCTTATTAAAAATCAAACCTCACGATGAATCAACCTATATAATCGATACTCAAGAGTGAGAGCTTAACTAGTTTTCTAAATCCAAAGAAGCAGCGATTAGCAAAAGTGATACCTTTTATGATTTCCGCGGTGAGTCGTTGTCGGAACTCGGAGTTTATAGCGGAGTCGAGATATAATAATGGCCTTTACTACCTTAACGTTGCAGCTGCCTATCGTGAACCTATATTTCAAAATCATCTGCATATGCGGGTAATAGACTTTGCAAAGATGGTGCCTCTGGAGTTGACTTAGGAGTTTTGCACAATTCTTTGAAGAACAGAGTTGAAAAAATCGCATGATAATCGCCTTCCATAGGCTCTTCTAACATTAATGACCTTGAATCAACAGAGTGCATTCTCCATCGTCATTCTGCACAATCGAACGTGTCTGGCAAAGATGCCAAAATTAGGCATGAGTTTGAAAACTTTGTTTCTGTAACATATATGGCGTCAAATGCGACTTTGAAATCGATAAAGAGGTGGTGTTTATCGATTTGGAACTCTAGAATTCTTTCCAAGATCTGCAGCAATGTGGAAATTGTATCCACTGTTGTCTTTCCCAACCTAAAGCATAATGATAGAGGCAGGTCAGACTGTTGATGAAGAATCAAGGTTTTCAGAAAATACGGCAGACAGAATTTTATATGCAAAGTTGAGGAGACTTATTCCCCTGTAGCTGGAGCAGTTCAAAAGATCATCCCTCTTTAGGATCGGATAATATCCCGTATCCAATTATCACCTTCTGTTTTAAAAAGCTCGGCAGTTAAGCCATCAGGCCCACCAGTTTTTTCAGACTTAAGCTTGAAAATTGTTGTCTTTCTTCGTCCAGACTGAATTGTTCTTTCTGCTTGATGGTGGGATATTGTACGTCATTACCACTCAAGTTTCTGCTGAAATCATACTTCCATATTCTCAGCACTAACTCTATTGCGTCTTTCTCAAGCCTTGCAGGTTTCTGTTCGGGCTTTACAGCTTTAGCATGCGGTCTTGCCAGAGTGAACGTCTTCTAAATTTACTCGGCTATAATTAGGCCAATTATATCCTATGCTTGGTCTGAGAGACAAGCATTCACCAAGATATGTCACTGCTGATTCTACCAGATCTCAAAAAGCTTTAATACTTATATCATGAGTTGCACTCTCAAAGCCGTCTTCCGTTTAGGGAGAAGTTGTCTTTGGTACAATACGCACTAGAGTTTTGATGAATGTCTGGTCTTATGGAAATTCCGTTTAATGCAATGACAACAGAACTCCTGTGTTTGCGTTGGTGTACTTCTGGGGATAACTAGGTTTGCAATCTCGTAAGGAATACGTCTGCCTTACAAGCATAGATCTACGCAATCTGATGGCAATGAACTATGTTGTGAAAAATCGATGAAGGGGGCGAAGTTTTTGCGTATGTAGTGTCAGCCCAGCTATGCTCAAAAACTTGCTGAACCCTGTCAAGTCTTCCAAGTAGTTCAGAAATCTGATTCCACTGTTTCTTTTTTAGTTACAAAGTCACGATGAAGTCACGCTAAAAGTTTTCGCCAATTAATTTAATAAGTAAGTTTTTAAAACCTGCATTATGACAGGTTATTACGTTATTCTCAATGTTGCCGGAAGACGGATAAAATTCCTCGCACCATCTCTATGAGGTCAACCTCTTTCCTGATATTAGTAACCCATTACCTTAGGAGTTAAAAGGGCTCTTGATCAGAGCAGGTATTCCTGAAAGCAGATATTATCACTGATCTTACTTATAAGCTATATGATGGCACTGAGCTTAGCTAAAAAGTGTGATTTGAACGTTTTAAATGAGTCGATGGTTCCAAAATAGAAGAACACCACTCCACTTCCCCTAAAGAAAAACCTTAAATGTCCATTACTACAAGTAGTTTCGCAGAATAACATTCTAAGCTTCTCAATACATAATGTCACACACGGCCAATACTTTGAATATCCGAATTTATAAACACACTCCTCTCAAAACTTTTAAAGGAGTCATAAAAAGAACAGGTATAATGCGTTATTTGAATTTAACTGGCCTTCGAAGGCCCTTAGAAGATCCAAGGTACAATGTTCTCACCGGTTATCCGTTTATAAAACCAAAAATTAATTTTACTTCCCTTGGGGAGGTGTCCAAGGACTTTTTTCAAGGAATTGCAAAACTCTTGAATTTCTTAAGATAACTTAACAAACACAAACACGACGGCGGTGTTCCGGAAATATGTTGCGGTGGTGCAAATCATCAAAATACAAAAGTTTGTTACTCCTCCTACCCGTACTCGATTCCGAACCCGTAAGGTACTATTCAGTATCCTCTGCAGTCGAGCGAAGAAGAGTGTACGTGCCCTGCCTCCGGCATTCAAGTCGTCGGATACAAAGCAGATAAGGAAACACTTCACACCGTGCAAGTAAATTTACTAAATTAAGCTCGAGTTCATGAGGTTGACAGGATTTATATTAGTGTATATGTGTGTGAGTGCATATGTGTGATTGAGCATTTGTAGTTTAACTGGACGTGCAATTGCCGTTGCACAATGCCTTAAAACATGACATGACACGCTCGTGCCCACCCTGTATGTGAATGTGAACCTTGTGTTTGTGTAACTAACCTCTGCTACTACTGCTGCTGCTGTTGCATTTCCTTGCATCTGAGATGATATGTATTCGTCTACGCCTCTTAGCTACGTTGTACTCGTACTAGTGCAGATGCAGACTACGGATTCTCATGATGAACCCGAATTTCTTGCGGCGGTATTCTCAACGTAGCTAAGGACAGAAAATATTTTATGTTTACAGAGTCCTTGCAGGTATTTTCATCCATGAAATCTTCCTTCTCTGCATTCCTTTCTCTCTCTTGATTTCCTTCTCTACGTTATTATCCTTCTGAAGCTTTTGAATTTTGAAGGAAAATATTTAAGAAGAAAAATATATTTTTCGTTTCTATTCGCGAGCAGAGGGGCGAAGGTTGAAATTAAATTAAATAAAATTATGAACTTTGTGACGTATTCTGTAAATTTAAAAAATGTCAACTATGTTACAAGAATTACAATAAGAAAAATAATAGAATGACCTGACGATGTAAAGGAAGATTAAGAGAAAAAATTTAGTCTTAAGGACAAATATCTTATGACGGCTTTGAGTAGTATTTGTAAAAATACATACATTTTTCAAATTTTAAGTAAGACATTAATTAAATTCACAGATAGCAAGCCTCTTTGTCCTCACGGAGTGTAATTTTTCATGGTACAAATATCAACCAGGCCAAATTCAGATTCATGCATAGCGAAACTATATGGTGATTCGTCGTAAGCTTTGATTTTCAATAGGCTTTTTTTGACAGATCCCGTATGACTTCTATTAAACTGATTCATCATTTTTGTTCAGTATCATTTGGCAAATTATCATGAAAAGACGCACATCACAACAATAAATTGTTCAGCTGTATTACGAAAATCAGCATTCTGTGAGAAGTGTTATTTACGTGAGCATCTGGCCTAAAAGTGTACAAAATTCAGCTTGTGCAAGAATTGAAGCCAAGCGACTTGAATTCGTGTTATATTTTCAGTGAATGAGCTCTGGGAAAACTCAATGAAAATCCGGTGTTTTATCGTGAAATTGTGTTCAGTGATGAAGCCCATTTCTAGCTGACCATGACGGTGCCATTCTGATTTGCCTAATTTTTAAAGAAATATGGACAAATGATTCCACCAGCCCATAAACCACACCATACCGTTGTTTTTAACAGATATAAGGGTAGCTCTTGGTACTCTTCGGGTAGCTCATTAGCCCAAATACCGCAATTTTGTTTATTATCGTATCCATTGAGTCAGAAATGGGCTTCACCACTGAACAAAATTTCACGACAAAACGCCGGATTTTCATTGGGTTTTTCAGAGCCCATTCACTGATAATATGACGCAAATTCAAGTCCCCTGGTCTCAATTCTTGCACAAGTTGAATTTTGTAGGCTTTTAGGCCGAGATTCTTACGTAAAATACGTAAAATACGCAAAATTGCCGAATACGCCAAGCTGCTGAGAACGACGACGAATCGATTCGTCACGGTCTTCGCGTACACTCTCAGCTACAGCTGCTATAGGCTCTACCCAACGTGCTGGATGTGGTATAACCGGTCGAATATCATCCACTAATGTAAACTGGGACTCAAATTTGCGAATGGTATTGGCAATAGTGGTTTCAGTAGGTCGATTATGAGCACCGTAAGCTCCTCGAATCGCTCGAAAAACATTTCTCACAAAACCCTGATTTTCGTAATACAGCTGAACCATTTAAAGACGCTGTTGTGGTGTGAGTCTTTCCATGATGACTTGTCAAACTGAACAAAAGTGACAAAGCAGTTTGATAGGAGTCACTCGTGGTCTGTCAAAAAAAGCCTATTGAAAATCAAACCTCACCATGAATCACTCTATATATTTTCTTCGATTTTTTTTAAATTATGAATTTAAGAGGACAGCGAATTATGGTATAATAAAATTTCACATAATCATCAAAAGTTTTTCTAGTTTCCAAATTGGATAGGATAGTTGTATTTTCTCGTTGAATTCGCGGTAAGTAATTAGCATTCAAATTTATGCGACCTGGTTTAAAAATCACGTTCAGTGATACTATAGTCCGATTGAACTTTCTACTTGCAAAAGCTATAGGCATCCCTGAACTTATGACGCCTTGACTTTGAATTGCTCCGATTGCATGGTAGGATGCGTCAATAGTTACGATAAACTCTTTTGAAAAATCTGGGTACTAAAGCAAAAGTCCTGAGGTAAGTTTTTTATCTATTTACATTAAAAGCACTTTCTTAATCGTGATACTATTCGAATACTGAATCGTTATTTAGAAGTTTGGTCAAAGGACGCGTATTTAGGGGAAAATTGTTCAATAAATCGCTTATAGTAACTAGCCATTGCAAGAAAATCTTTGCTTCCTTGGCATTTTTAGAAGTCAGATATAATAAGAAATCCTTTATCTTGTCAGGATTAGGTTTAACACCTTCTTTAGTTATGACATGACTCAAATATGTTACATTAGTATGCATGAGTGAAGATTTTTCAGTGTGTCGCTCATTATAATAGTGGTGTAATTCCATTTTTTTAAGAAAATGGACTTTTTTTTATTAATGGTATCACATTTTTTAATATCTTTCAATTATCAACTCAATCAACTCCAAATACGCATTATATTTTTGATAGAAAAAGTTTTTTGTTTTTATAGTGATTTTGTTGCGTAACTATTCACAATAAAAGCGAAGAAAGTCATATTTCCGTTTAATAGTGAAATTGATTCACTTTTATTGGGACAACTATGTTCTGACCATAGACTCCATGTATTTTCCTATGAAAAGAACGACAACTCAAACACAGCAGCTGTTGTTTACAGTTTGCTTATGAAATTGTCTAGTTCATTGTAAAATACATGGAGTTAGAAGTCCAGTTATATAGGGTTTTCCAATAGGGACTTTGAATTTAATTTTTGAATTATTATTTTCGGTATTCAATCGCTCCAACAATTCACAGTAATACTCGCTGTTGATAGTTTTTCCTTTTTTGAGGTAGTCCACGAAGAGTATGCCATGACAATCCCAGAAAACCGAAGCCATAACCTTTCCGACCCATCGAGCCTCCCTCGGCCGCTTCCTGATGTGTAATAGTGGATCGAAGTTCCATCAACAGTTATCAATCGACGCCAAAAGTCCACCCGATTCCGTATCAGCAAGTCCAAACACTCCTTCGAAATGCTCTCGCGTTCGTGTTTTTAGTCAGGAATGAGTATGCGCGGCACCCAGCTGCAGGATAACTTTTTCATATGCAGAATATTGCCCAAAATATGGCGTATGCGCTCAGTACTAATCTTTGTGGTATCTGCTAGCTCGCGCACTTTCACTTTCCGGTCAGCCAACACCATTTCAAGTATTTTTTTGACATTGTCTTCTGTAACCGCATCGGAGGGCCTGACGCTGCGGATTTGATCGGAGAGAACGAAAATCGTTTTTGTACATACTCAACATAATTCCAAACACGTCCACAACAATCAGCTGTCAAAACAAAACTAAAGACAGTATCGCACTGAAATTTGGCATGTCTGCCTAAATATGAACGGACTTCAAGACACCTTTTTTTGCAGTAGCAGCGCATTCCGGCGGTCAAGGAGGTTACTTTTCATTCCACCTAGTATACAACTTGGGAGTACATTACTTCAATAATAGTGCGAAATACATGAATGTCTGGGATGAAGTAGAAGATGGAAGAGGTTCCCAAGATATTGCTTTTTGTCTAATCAAGTATTTAAAAACACATGCGGCGTTACAAGAACACATTATTACGTACTCAGATTTTTGCACTGGACAAAATCGAAACATTAAAACTGAGCTGTCTTTCTTGAAGCTTTTAGAGGACCCTAAGAACAGAATTAAGATTATTGACCACAAGTTCTTGGTATCAGGACATACTTATCTGCCCGATGATGGGGAGTTTGGTATAATTGAGAGCGCCAGTCGTCGTTATGTTCGAATCTGCAACCCAGACTAATGGGCCGACATCATAAGAAATTTCAAATGCAAAACACATCATTTTATAGCCACTGAAATTAAAAATACAGAATTTTTAAGCACTGCTGCGTTGGAAGCATCCATCAGAAACAGAAAAAAGACAAAATGTGGCTATGGTTTAAAGAAGATTTTCCTCTGCAGTTTAAATTCAAAGAAACGCTTAACCCAGACACACCGTTTTATGAAGTTGATCTGATTAAAAAAAAAAGGATGGACGATCAATTACCAACTTATGCAACATTAAATAGGACCTACTCTATCCATCAAAAAGACCTATGACTGCTGCAAAGAAGAAAGATATGCTTGATCTTTTGCCATACATTTCACCAATTCACCATAAATATTAAAAAAACCATCCCTTCGAGACGACTCGTTCAAGTAATAATAATTCTAATGAGCGTTCATCTGATGACGAAATCGTGTATGAGTAAAACACGAAATGTAATTATTTCTGTAAAGGTTATCATAATATTTGGTTTTTTTACGAATAAAAAAAAATATTAACTTAAAACATATTGTTTTTTTTTTTCTTTTTTTTTTTCTATACATCATTTTGCAAAAGGCTTTTTATCTCGAAATTCAATTGTACGGAGATAATTCACTATTAAATTGAGCGACACAATTATTAGTTCTTAGTCTTTCAAATATATTTTTTTAATTTAACTTCGTGATTTTGGATACTTGAGTTATACTATACAAAACTTTCTAGTTGATATCCTGTTAAAACTGAGTCCATCAAGCTTTGATTACAGGGGCATTTTTTAATCCATTCGAATGAATTCGAGGAGTTGAAAAAGCGGTCTTGGATGTATTGTTAGAATTAACTATGAACTATTAATAGTAGACAGAGTCAGATTCATACTTACGAGTATTGTATATGTGCTTTCAGATTTCTTTCTGACTAAGGTTATATCGTTAGGAATATAAGCCAAAACTTAATTTAATTTCTGGAAGAATGCTATTCTCTTTTGTAGTATTAAGTATAGTGGCGAAAGTCTTTGAATAAGAATTCACTTTCGTAAGAGCTCTGCTAAAAAGTATCTCTTCTTTTATATAGGTATTTGGCAATAGGTGGATTAAGATCTGTGAATTCACCGAGCGTTTCCGTTCTATGTTTTATGATTAGAAAATTATTATTTTGAGAATCTGGAACTTTTTGTTCATTTAAAATGATAACATGAGATTTGTAGTCGATTAAGGTCTTGAACTCGTTTCAAAGAATGCCTCATATGGCTTATTTGAACCTTCCTTCAGAATATAGAATCGGTGTTTAGAGATTTTCGATGAAATTTCGAGGCTAAGTTTGGAATAAGCAATGGTTTAATTTAAATTGAGTATTTGGAGAAGCGCCAAGGTTTAGTTTATGAGTTTTGGATTGAGTACACGAGATAGATTTAATTTTTATTTATTTATTTATTTTTTTTTTTTGGTAAAGAGTGACACTTTCATTTTTTTAATTTTCATTAATTTAACATTCAACTTTAAAGTTAGGACCTTAAAACTAACAACAATAAAGGGTTAGGAACTAAGGGGGTGGTGGAGGAGATCAAGTTTGAGTCGAGAAATGCTCAGGTTGAAATCAAAAACAGGGAGGTTTGAGTTGACTTTACTGAGGTGCGATGGGTTGGAATATACGAGTAGAAACGACGAGGACATCGTAAATTACAAGGGTTAGTGTTGAAGGAAATAACATTGTGAAAGGAGGCGCAATTCACAAAATCAGAGAGCAGTCGATGAATGAAGAGAATGTTAGCTACGTTTTTGTGCTTTTTAAGCGAATTCAGGTTAATAAATTTGAAGCGGTCACAAAAGGGAAGTAAAATAACAGAGTCATCCCAGAATAGTGCTCGAAGGGCAAATCGAAGGAAATGACATTGAATGCTCTTGATTCGGGATATATGATCTCGCTGAAAGGGGGACCACACTTAGAGAAGGAGCCGGACAAGGATAATGTTAAATGACCTTGTCATATAGGAGTTCTTTAGAAATTCTTTAGATCATCGTTTGATAAAACCGAGTGATGAGTTGGCTTTAAGGATTATTTAATTAATATGTTCAACAGAAGTTGAACTCACTATCGTGTACAGGTACAGGTTGATTATGCACAATATAAAGACGAGAATTAGATTGGCCGTACGGGAGAAAGTCATAGACTGACTATAAGCATTTTCTTAGATATCATGAAGAAAACTTATCTAGGTCTATTTGAAAGAGAATAGAGTCTTGGTGTGAAGAAATAGTTTAAGGGAACTTAGTGTTTAATAATCCTTTCAAGACAGTTTATAGTTATAGCTTATAGTACCTACATGGCCGCCTTGCGGGCCACCAAAACTGACTAAAAACGGGGTTAAGAAGGCTGACTTAAAATTAACGCTATAATAACGGTTCCACAGATAAGAAGATATACATTTTAATAATATGGGGTCAAAACCGACGGAAGATAATTTAAAAAGGATCAATTGATGAGATATTTTATCGAAGGCCTTAGATAATTCTATAGCAACAACATCGATTTTCTTGAAGTTTTCTAGGGCTGAAAACGCAAAGGATACGAATTCAATTCAGTTTGTAATAGTGGAGTTACTATACAGAAATCCATGCTGACTGGGTGATATAAATGACGGGACGGTAGTTAGTTACTTCATTCTTTTATCCCGTTTTGTGGACCGAGGGTATGAAAGAGGTCGTCAAAACTTATTGAAGTTCCCCTTGAGTGGGAGACAGATAAAATAGAGAGGAAAGTGGTTGCGAAAGATTGGAGGCACACTTTTTGAGAAATATTTCTAGGAACCCATTTTGCCCGGCAAACATTCTGCTTTGAGATTTTGTAACATTTTTTCGACAATGGTAGGAACAAAAGATTGAGGAAGAGGGGGCCAATGGAGAAATTGGTAAGATACTTGAAATATATGGGTTCAGATACGAAGAAGTTGTCTGCAGTTGTTGCGAAATAGTTGGCAATAATATGTGGGTCGGTCGATGACATATTATGTAACGAGAGCGAGGAAGGGTAACCGTCTAACTTTCTTTTGTAGTTGTCGAATGGTCTGCACTGTATCTAGAAAGCGCTGATAGAGGCAATTATAGGGCTGTGTGAATTCGAGGAACGTTCCAAGAAAGTTGGAATAGAGTAGTCAAAACAAGAATTGGTATGCCCATAATTTAAATCTTTTGTTTCGCAAAAAGCAAAATCTTCTGTTATACCAGGGAGGGGAAGTAGATGATGTTTTATGTCGAAAAAATGGGACGTAAGGAGAAATCGAATTTAATATTTAACTGCAAAAAAGGAGACAGAATCAGATGAAGATAAATATTGATAAAATCAAAAAAAAATTTGCTAACTAGATATTCATTTTGCGAAAATTTTTTTTGTCGAAGTTGTAAGAACAGATAGTAGGAGAAGAAGTGGAATGGGGTGGAGAGTTATAGAAAAATGATTGAAGAAGGAAAGTGGGGTGGGGTAAAAGTTGTCGATAGCTGATAGGGTTAAAAGACTAAACGTTACAGTGGAGTAACTGGGATCCTTAGTGAAAATAAGGTCTAGTTGCCTAAAGCTGAAGCTATAAAGTATGTTAAACGATCAATGTAGGTTAAAGTCATAAAAGAAAAAGGTAACGTCGGTGGGATCATCTAGGTCAATAAGTTGGTCAATCGCTTTTATAGCAGGGATGTAGGATTCGATGGGTTGAGCCGGGAGAATGAAGCAACACATAACGTACATGAACCTATTGGGGACTGTTATTTTAATTGAAACAGAGTCAAGCTTGCCGCTATTGTGAGCGGCAAGTAGAACCCCTCGGCATGGAGAATTAACTATTGAGAGAGCAGGATAATTAACCATTGAAAGATGTGAATAGCTCTTGGCTCTTTACGTAGAGGACCGGATTGGTTTCTGTTAAAGCATACACGCCGAAAGAGATTCCATAGTACAAAATTTAGACAAAACAGAACGAATTTGAGAGCGCAAGCCTCTTACGTTTTAATAGTATAATGTAAGAAGTTTATAGAGTGAGAAGGGGAGTACAGATGAGTTAAAAGCAAAGAAGGCAAGTAACGAAAAAAAAAATAATATAATGGTCAGCTCGGCTACGCTGAAGGTTAAATATATGTGGACGATTTTTTGACTTAGAACACGTTTTGAATTGAAATGTTATTTTCACTTTTCATTTTACGTTGTGCAGCTGGAGCCCACTTCGTTTTTTGAATTTTGTTTTTTTTCTTTTATTATTATTTTAATTTTTAATTTAATTTTAATTTTATTTTGCTTAATACAAGCTTAAAAATTATGACTTAAAACTAATAATAAAATACGGATTAGCGATATGTGGAACTTATCACTAGGGCTTAAAGCTGGGGATGGTGAAGGAGATCGAATTTGAGGGAAAGTGTGTTACGATTAAAATCGAAAACGGAGAGGTAAGAGTTTACCTTACGCAGCATACGGGATATTGGTTCGTTAGAGCCATATGTGGTGCGGTGGATAGGTAGATAAAAGAGACGGGGGCAACGTAGGTTTTTAGGGTTAGTATTAAAGAAAATGGGTTTGTAAAGAGACATACAATCGACGGAGCCTGAAAGGAGTCAGTCAATGAAAAGAAGGGTATTCAGGTTAATGAGTTTTAGACGGTCTCGGTAGGGAGGTGAGATAAGAGAATCGTTCCAAGGTAGACCTCGAAGAGCAAATCGAAGAAAACGACGCTGGATGCTCTCAATACGGGATACATGAACTCGTTGAAAGGGACACCACGCTTGGGTAGCGTACTCGAGAAGAGGGCGAACGTAAGTGATGTATAGTGATCTGGTCACGTACGGGTTGCAGAATTCTTTGAACCATCTTTTAACAAGGCCAAGTGATGAGTTTGCTTTAGTAATTATCTCATCAATATGCGAGCGGAAATTAAGCTCCCTGTCGCATAATATGCCAAGGTCGTGTATAGTCTGAACTAGGGATATAGGTTGACCGTGGAGAACGTAAATTCTGGGAGTAGACATGTTGCACTTACGTGAAAAGGTAATCGATTGACATTTGGTGACATTGAGTTCTAAGCAGCTCTTAATGCACCAGGTGGAAAAACTATTCAGATCTATTTGAAGGAGGCTGGAGTCATGTTGTGAGGAAATGGGTTTAAAAAATTTGATATCATCAGCATAGAGAGAAAGTGCTGAGTGTTGAAAGACCCTTTCAAGATCGTTAATAGTTAAGATTAAGAGAAGTGGACCTAGGCGAGTACCCTGAGGAACACCTGAAGTGGCCAAGAAAGGGGCCGATAGGACAGACCTGAAACGAACACTATAAAAACGATTATCCAGGTAAGAAAATATCCATTTAAGCAAAATGGGTTCAAAGCCCAGGACGGACAATTTGAAAAGCATTAGTTTATGAGATATCTTTTCAAAAGCCTTACTGAAATCAGTTTTTACACTTCTTGACCACTTTCCAAGGCTAAATATATTGACGTTTCCTGCATAAATCGAGCAAGTGACCTTTCGCTTTGCTATACTATATTTACATAATTTGGTATCTGACTAAGGACCTAAGTTTTTTTTTCTTATATCAGTTTTGAATTCATTTTGGGCTAAACGATAATTATTATTGGGTATGAAATTTAATTCGTGTAGTTTTTTTTTTCAAAATTTGAAAATTTATTGAAAAATAACATGTACAATAGTATTATTCAAAGTACTGCCAATCTAAAGCTATGACTTTTTCCCATCTTTCTGGCAATTAGTGATCCCATTTCATCCCCATGACCGTATTTCAGATAGGGCGTTCTGCATTGACCGGAACAAATGGTAGTCAGAGAGACTTCCCATCCACTGTTTTCCAAATAGTTCTTAACCGGAATAGCAACGTGGGGCCGAGCGTTGTCATGATGGAAAATTATTGCCTCGTGTCTGGTCGCATATTCCAGGGTTTTTCGGCTACTGCTCTCTTCAAACGGATTTATTGTGTTCGGTAGCGTTGTCCATTGATGGTTTCACCCGGTTTCAGTAGCTCATAATACAGCACACCCATCTGATCCCACCAAATACAGAGCATTACCTTCGCGCCATAGATATTCGGCTTTGCCGTTGATTTGGCTGGTTGGCCGGGTTTCACATATGACTTCCTTTTGTGGCGTTGCAGCAGCATTTCGGACATGCAAAATTGCCTTTCGACTTGTGTTCATGTGGAACCCAATTTCCTTGCTTTTGAATATATCCAGCTGCTTTTAAACGTTTTGAAATGGCTGCTTGAGTGACACCCAAAGATTCTGCAAGCTCTTCTTGTGTTTGGCAACAATCTTCATAGAGTAATGCTTCTAGTTCTTCATCTTCAAACTTTTTTGCCTGCCCAGGACGTTCATCGTCTTCCAAGCCAAAATCACCACTTTTAAATCGTGCAAACCACTTTTGGCACGTTCGTTCAGCTAGCGAATGTTCACCATAAACTTCCACCAAAATACGATGACTTTCGGCAGCAGTTTTCTTCATATTAAAGTAACGAAGAAAAACTCCCCGCAAAAACACTTTTTCAGGCACAAAGTTCGACATATTTGAGTGAAAAAAAATTATTGTTGTTTACGCTTCAAATGAATGACATATACTGAAATGACGTACAATGACAGTAGCTTTCCAACGCATGTTCCAATGGAATAATAACAATGGAATTATATAAGTTACGCCATCTCTTAGCAAACCGCACGAAACTATAGACCCAATAGTTTTCTCAGAACTAACGTCTTTATTGTTTGAATGATATTTTCGAATTACATTCCGATGAAATTACAATTTTTTTTTTTTTTAATTTTTCTTCAGAGACGACACGTAAAACATTGTATATGGACTAAAGTATATATTGAATATAGCTGGCCTGAATCGCTCAAGTGGGCAAAACTTGAACGATTTGTGGCGTACTGATGATACAGGAATTGAAATCTTTCGGACTACAATGTCACTGCAGAGGTCTTATTTGCTCCAAAACTGGTTCAGATTTAATGATAAAAGCACCAGGCACCAAAGAAAAAAGACTGATAAATATGGATAATTTTGTTGAAAATTAGGTTTAGTTCATCTGAAAGCGAAAACCCCAAAAGATTCTTTTAGTGGATAGATAAAGCTAGGCATTGGTCAAAGAAATAATGGCGACTTCGTAAAAAAACCAAATTTTTGACCAAATTGCCACGTTAAACTGTTTAAAAAAATAGAAATAATTATCTGAAATCTTATTCCTTCGATTAATACCTGAGGAATACAACTGAGAAGGTTGTGTTGGAATTTCAGATCAATCGGTTGAGCTGGTTTTTAGAAATCTTGACCATTGACTTCGAAAACATAGTTTTGAGAAAAAACGCGTTTAAAGTTTCGGATGAAGCTTACACTTAGTCCAATACGTCCTCCCTTTTATCTAATATACTTAAACAACAAAAACGATTTTACAACGAACAGCTGCGTTAGCGAATTTGATAAAAAAAAAAGGAAAAATAAATAGAGATACATTATGAAAATCTACGCTTAACCCTTTCGTTCCTATTGTTACCATCTGGAAACACCAATTTCGAGCCGTTATTTAATGCCGTTAAAATTTTTATTTTGCTTAGTTTATGGGTTTTGCGTATATTGTTATTTTTCTTTTCATATTGGTTGGTAGGTGACAGATCAGAGTGGTAGAAATACCATATATTTACTCATGCCATTTGTGATTGAAGTCAGAGTGAAAAGTTGTTTGCCGAAATGTGCTTTTCAAAAATAGACAATAAAAATCAAATTTATTTTTCTTAAAATCATGTCTGAAGCTCTTTGGACAGTTAAATGTAAGTATTATATCAAAGTTACACAAATATTCAACAATTGTTGATTGTTTAGCCTCCATAAATATGGAAACATTAGGAAGGTAATAGAAGAATTTCAAGTGAATTTCTTTAATAGCAAACGAACAAAATGGCACGCGAAAAAGGACTAACGGAGGAAGACATTTACCAAGCTACTGAAATGGATTGGGAAGAATCTGTTGAAGAGGTATTTCAGGGAGATATTGGCAATATTTTAATAAAAGATATGGAGTTAGAACACGTTACACAGTCGATTGTTGACGACTCGAAAACCTGATTGCACACGACATTTGTAGAACTGAAGAATTAGAGGATGCAGAAGAAGTTGTAACAAGCGAAAATGAAGCTGATACAAGAAAACGACGTGAAAAAATTGACCTTTCAAAACTTCTGTGGAGAAAGAAACCTATGGAAATTGTTGATTAGGTATGGAAACATACCCCTCAATATTCGAATGAAGTGAAGCTAGCTTCACAAATTTCTTGGATTTCTTTGATGACGAAATTATCAAAAAATAGTGATGGAAACAAATCAATACACATTACAAAAAAATGGTTTGGAACTTTGTGCAGATTCAGAGAAGATTCGTAAATTTATTGGTATACCTATTTATATGGGCGTTGTTGGTATGCCAAGTCACAGATGTTTTTGGAGCTATGAAATGCGATATGAAAAAGTTGCTTCTATAATGTCAAGAGATGATTTTGACAAAACTATTCAATACTTTCATCTGAACAACAACTAAATGGCAAAAATAAGTGGTGAGGTTGGTTATGATAAATTGTTCAAAATGCGACCTTTATTATACCATCTAAAGAGTAAGTTCAATGCAATTCCCGATATCGACGAACACCAGGCAGTTGATGAGCAAGTTATACCACATAAAGGTCGGTCTGAATTGAAACAATATAATCCAAAAAAAAAAAACCGCGCAAATGGGGTTTCAAAGTCTTCACGCGTGCTAAATCATCAGGCATTGTTTACGATTTTGCTATTCATGTCGGTGATGGCACTTGTCCAGATAATGGGCTTAGAATTTCTTCTGATATTTTTTTGTACTTATGCAGGACTATGCTTCAAAACGAAAATTTGAAAGTCTACTTTGATAACTGGCTTACATCAATTACTTTAACTGTTGCATTAAAATATCACGGAATTCTGTGTATTGGTACAATTTGTAGAAACCGTTATGGGAAAACAAATATGGCTGATGAAACAATTTTCAAAAAAAAAGGAGAAGAGGTTTATTTGACTATTGTGTCAAACGGACCCACAATATTGCTTCAGTTACCTGATTTGATAATCGTGCTGGTTTATTTAATTTCCACTTTTCGTAGTCATAAAAAAGGATAAAAAGTACATTGAAATTCAACGCCCGAACATTGTCAAAGAATATAATAAATACTTCACCATCATCATCGGGATTCTTAAGTCCCACATCCTCTCGCAACTCTACGCCAACAAATGTAAGAGCCTCAGTGCTCCAAAAGATCTGCGACATGGTTGTATTGATCACTGGTTAATTCACTGTAAAAAAACCGATGGCGGTTCTGTCGAACTGACTATAGTCGTACAAAATGCATGAAATGTAACATGGTTCTCTGCTTAACCAAAGAAAGAAATTGTTTTTTTTACCATTCCACAAATAAATTTTATCCAATTTTCACCGTATTTTCATATAGGTTCTCATTAAATTTTCATATTATAAACAAAAAAGTGTTCAACAAACTTCTGGTTATTGAAAAAAAAATTTTTCTCGTTTTTGCTTTGAGGAGAGTCTCTTTATCTAAAATCCGTCGTCAAATTTTTTTCTCTACTATATATATGTATATCCAGGAATGAAAGGGTTAAAGATCTCTATGACAATCTAGAAAATTCTGACGGTAAAAAGATGATATTTAAATTAGCAAGGCAACGCCACAACCAAATGAAAGATTTAAAATTCTCTAAATACATAAAGACTGAAGAGGAAATAATGCAAACAACACCCGTGGAAATCGGTAAAAGGTGGCGGGAATATTTCTATGACCTGATAAATAAGGAACTTCATAAAGATAGTTTAGAGCAATATGTGCATGTGTTGAGCTCTGTGTAAGAAATTACACAAGAAGAATATCACTAAAAAGACGAAGGAGGCAAAGTTGAGGGACCAGATGAGATACCAACTGAACTCTGAAAAACATTGGAAATGAATGAAGTTCGTTTTTAACGAAATACTCTCCGAAGAGAAAATTCCAGAAGCGTGAATATATAGCTTCTTGGTACCAATATTTAAAGATGAAGACGGAATGCAACAGTGCTCTAACTATCGAGGTATAAAGCTGAGTGTGCACATATTAAAACTCTGGGAGAGGGTCATATGTAATCGTTTATTCAACTTTTCAGTTATACCGCCAAATCAATTTGATTATGTATCGGTTAACGACGCTATCTAAACCGTATGAACCATAGCGAGAAAGCTGTGAGTAAGGAAACATGACTTACATATGATCTTCATTGATTTAGAAAATGCATTCAATCGGATACCAAGAGAAATAGTGTGGCAGTCGCTAAGAAAACTCGGCATACTAGAAGAAATTGCCATACAAAAATCAAGAGTATATCAGGAATATCAACATCATTCCCAGTCAATATAGGCGTACATCAAGGTTCTGCGTTAAGCTCCAGGGTATTTAATCTGGTTATGAACTTCATAACAGAAGACATTCAGCAACCAATACCGTGGAAAATATTATATGCAGACGATATTGTACTCATTGGCGAAGACATGTACGAATTAGAAAGGCAACTCAATCTGAAACAATTCTCTGAGCAAACATGTCTTGCGAATAAATTTCCCAAAAACTGAGTATTTATAACATACTTTCCCTTCAGTGATCCAAATATAAGGGACCCAGAAATTCCGTGGAATAAGGTTGGCATACAACAGTGTCTATTTAGCAACAGGGCTAACTCTAGATGATTAAATCACCAACCAAATCGATCATGATCATTCACAGATAAATTTAGAGGTACGAATATCAGCTCTGATATAGAGCATTTGGTTAATGGTAGACATGTAATATACATATAAATGGTTCTATAGAAGAATAAAATCTAGTATACAAGTCTTCTCTGATTGTCTTTTTAGCTACTCTATTTTGAGATTATTGCTACAGATTTCAAAATGCATCACTCACTCAACCTGAAGGTCAAAAAGTGTAACGTTTACGAGCCCAAAGGACAGTGATACATCATAACCTCAAGCCGCTGAATTAACGGGAGACCTCCATCGATGAGCATAATACAAGACGGCCAGGTTTCTACGGCGGACGATCTCTTGATAAAAACATCGCAATGAGAAGGACCATAGTATGCGGACACAAAAGCTTAAAGTAAGTCGAAATCAAAATACGATAATAATAAGACGCCAAAACATCAAACGTCTACAGGAGTAACTGTGGAAGACAAGGCAAGAATATGATTAAGAGCGATGAAGAATGTCGACAAGCTTTGTTTTTGGTGAGAAATTTTCAATTCCAATCTTAGCTTAGCTAAATCTAAGAATGAATTTTTATACGACCGCCCTATTCTTGTCGTCTCTATGGCCGTATAAGATAACATTAACAGTCTTGAACTTTACAAGGTAATGACTGATTAAAGGCTCGATGCACTTGATATACTATGATGATGAAGATAAGTCTGAGAATACATGAAGACAACACGAAATAATCGTACATGTGAACAATTAAAGAGTGAATTGCCTACCTTTTAGGGAAAAAAGTCTTCATAAATTGTCGGAAAAATTCGGTATTATTAATCATCTTTGTTATAGAACGATTTGTCCAACACTTCAAAATAAGATTGGCGATTTTGGCGATCACTCCTACATTGGCGCCATATCTCCCTTCGGTACTCTTTTTTTCAAGTTTGCGAATAGGTAATGGGATCCATGTTTTATCCATTTTGTCATGCGGTATGACAAAAGTCTTCTTATATCGCATAAACAGCTCAAACCAGCGCTCGGAATTATCAACACGTGGTTGTTGATTTTATAAATGTACAATGTGAGTCTATAATAACAGCCGAAATTTTATGTTTTTTTTTTTTTTTTGGTTGCCATGAACTAAAATTCTGACTCTATTAACACTAATTGTATACAGTGAAACAGTATTCTTATTATTTTTTGATTTAATTGTTTATATATCTAATAACGTTATAGTCTTAAATCCCGTGCTCCCCAGCATAAAACATACTTAAAGCACTAACGCAACAAATCGAAAGAAGCAATACGAGATTACAAAAATCGGAATATCTCTACATATCTCTGACTGCTGAAAGAAGTTTAAATTACTCCCTCTGGAAAGCCATGAAGGGAATCAAAAAGCCTCAAATGCAATTTCCTCCCATAAGAAAAAATAATGGCGAATGGGCAAAAGGAGATAACGAGAAGGAGGATCTATTTGCCGATCACCTATAAGAAATGTTTAAGACTTTTGCTAAACAGGCATTAACAGGAGGTTCTAATTATATAATTACGGCACCGGACAATTTTAGAATAAAAACAGTGTCGCTACGAGAACTTAACCAAGCAATTAAAAAATTTAAAAATGACAAAGCCCTTGGTTATGATTTAATAACTGCTCAAATTCTCAAGGAGCTGCCAAAGAAAGCCCTGATCAAACTGCTCCACCTTATAAATGCCGCGTTTAAGACTATTAAACGTTCCAAGCCAATGGAAAGATGCCGATGTTATAATGGTCCCGAAACCAGGCAAATCTCTAAATGAAAAAAAGTCCTACAGACCCATATTCTGCCGATAACATCTAAAATATTTGAAAAACTCGATCATTGAAGAGAGACGTCTAATTCCTGAACATTAATTCGGTTTTAGAACTAAGCACTCCACAATTGACCAGGTTTTTTAGAATTACGAAATAGAGGGGAAAAAGATATGTTCTAGCGTGTTTCTTGACGTGTTTCAAGCCTTCGATAAGGTATGGCACGAAGGCTTAAATTTTAAGCTAAGCTAGGTTCTTCCGAGAGAGCTGCATACGATTCTGAAATCGTACCTGGAAAACAGAATTTTTCGTGTTAAACATGGCACCGAATACTCGGAATTTAAAGAGATAGCTGCTGGAGTTCCGCAAGGAAGTGTACTTGGACCGGTATTGTTTTTACACTATACTTGAGACATACCGGAAGAATCAGGTACTACAGTAACCACGTTCGCGGTCGACACGGCGATACTAGCTACAGATACTTTAGTCGAGTTAGCTTTTTTTTTTATAATCCCGCGCGCGCACCTAGGGGATATGAATACCTTTTTAATGGCTTATGGTCTAATAGTTTGAAACTCAGGTGTATTAGGTTTCGATATTTTTCCCAGAGGTGGTTGGGACGGGACGAGCCAGTCCATCCTCAACCAGTTGGTCCTAGTACGTGCTAGTTTTTATTTCGTTACATTTTAGTCTAGCCAGCAACAACTCCAACATCAGTGTTATGCCATCATGTCAGAGTTGACGCCGACGGAATTTTCATATAACTACATAAAAATTCTATGAAAATATTTTTTCAGAGAATTGCCTTGCACGGGATTCGAACCCCTGACCCTTTGCTTGATGAGTCTATGCATATACCACTACACCACGGCCACCCCCACCTACTGGAAAGCTACAAACGGCTTTGAATAAAATCTACGAATGGACAAAGATATGGCGAATTGTTCTCAATGAGACCAAATCTACACATGTTAGTTTTACTTATCGGAAAATAAACAACCTTCCCATTTTCATTTATTTGCATTCATTATATGCAAATGAAGCAAAGTATCTAGGAATGACACTAGATGTAAAACTGAAATGGAAGCCGCATGTTAAGAAGGAACGTGATGAACTTGAAAATAAATTCAGACAAATGTACTGGCTACTAGGAAAACATTCCAAGTTAGGCATACATAACAAACTGCTCATCTATAAGCAAGTGCTTAAACCTGTTTGGACGTATGGTATACAACTTTGGGACTGTATTTACCCAAGCAACCGAAATATTCTGCAAAACTATCAAAACAAAGCTCTAAGACAAATCGTGAACGCCCCATGATATATTAGAAACAGTGATATCCACAGAAACTTAGGAATAGTTACCGTCGAGGACGTAATAATGAACTTTGCTCTCAAACTCCGTATTCGTCTTCATGGTCATTGTAATAATATTATGTCTAAAACTTATTCGTGCGGTTTGCTTAGAGATGGCGTAACTTGTATTATTCTATTGTTATTATTCCATTAGAACATGCGTTGGAAAGCTACTGTCATTGTACGTCATTTCAGTATATGTCATTCATTTGAAGCGTAAACAACAATAATCTTTTTTCACTCAAATATGTCGAACTTTGTGCCTGAAAAAGTGTTTTTGCGGGGAGTTTTTCTTCGTTACTTTAATATGAAGAAAACTGCTGCCAAAAGTCATCGTATTTTGGTGGAAGTTTATGGTGAACATTCGCTAGCTGAACGAACGTGCCAAAAGTGGTTTGCACGATTTAAAAGTGGTGATTTTGGCTTGGAAGACGATGAACGTCCTGGGCAGCCAAAAAAGTTTGAAGATGAAGAACTAGAAGCATTACTCTATGAAGATTGTTGCCAAACACAAGAAGAGCTTGCAGAATCTTTGGGTGTCACTCAAGCAGCCATTGCAAAACGTTTAAAAGCAGCTGGATATATGCAAAAGCAAGGAAATTGGGTTCCACATGAACTCAAGCCGAGAGACGTCGAAAGGCGGTTATGCTCTGTATTTGGTGGGATCAGATGGGTGTGCTGTATTATAAGCTGCTAAGACCGGGTGAAACCATAAATGGACAACGCTACCTACCGAACACAATTAATCCGTTTGAAGAGAGCAGTAGCCGAAAAACGCCCGGAATATGCGACCAGATACGAGGCAATAAAATTCCATCATGACAATGCTCGGCTTCTATTCCGGTTTAGAACTATTTGGAAAACACTGGATGGGAAGTCTTACCCCACTCGCTTTATAGCCCAGACCTTGCCCCTTCTGACTACCATTTGTTCCGGTCGATGCAGAACGTCCTCACTGAAATATGGTTCACATCAGAGCAGAATATCAAAAATTGGTTTGATTCATTCTTGTCTGCCAGCCAGCGCAGTTCTTTTGGGATGGGATCCACAAATTGCCTGAAAGATGGGAAAAAGTCATAGCTTCAGATGGGCAATACTTTGAATAATACTATTGTACACGTTTTTCTTAAATAAACGTTCAAATTAAAAAAAAAAAAAAACCCAAGAATTAAAATATATACCCAATAAAATACTCCAAATTCTGGACGAGATAAACTTAGTGCGTCGATTACAAAGAATGAGACCATTCGATCTGGCGAGATAAGGACTATCCGCATATAATAGCGGTACTAGCAGGTGCTTTTAGTTGAAAGCTACCTGCCTCACGTAAACGTTATTTGAAACAGAAACTACTAGATAAGGTAACTTAGTTGTAGTCGATAAGAAGGGAGGCGTGTTTTTAGTGAGTAAGAACCTCACACTACTATGAGCAGCGGCTTCAGTGTCTATGAAGATTTTCACACCTACCTTAAAAAAAAAAAAAAAAATTGTAAATTTAAAGTTGTAGGAGTATTCCGATATTTTAGCAGAAAGTGGTCAATTTTGTAATGAAGATATTTAATTGATTGGGTTTTAATTAAAATTTTTTTTCAAACTCGTCTTATAGTATGAAATTAAATTAAATTAAAAGAACAATTTATGGCATTTATTCCTTAAGAACAATATTACGTAAATGTTGGCCACAAGTATATCTGAGGAGACCCATTCAGAAGGACCAATTTTGGGTAATTCGTTCGAGCAGAGCGACTGGTATCTCGCGGATATTACGAGTAATGTTGGCTTTCAGAGCGTTAGTCGTAGCTGGCTTATTCCTGAAGACCTGAGACTTTAAATTTTCACAGAGAAAATAGTCCAAAGGTCTGATATCACACGATCTAGGCGGCCAACTTACTGTAGCAAAATCTGAAATTAAGTGCTGTTTATTAACGTATCCATTGAGCCAAAAAAGGGCTTCATCACTGAACAAAACTTTACGACGACAAATCGATTCGTCACGGTCTTCGCGTACACTCTTAGCTACAGCTGCTATAGTCTCTTCACTACGTTCTGGATCATCCACTAATGTAAACTGGTACTCAAATTTGCAAATGGTATTAGCAACAGTGGTTTCAGGAGGTCGATTATGCGCACCGTATATTCCTCGAATCGCACGAAAAACATTTATCACATAACGCTGATTTTTGTAATACAGCTGACAATTTGGAGACTGTTGTGATGTGGGTCTTTCCATGATGATTTGCCAAACGATACTGAACAAAAATGATAAAGCCGTGGTGTAGCGGTATATGCATAGACTCCTCAAGCAGAGGGTCACGAGTTCGAATCCCGTGCAAGGCAATTCTCTGAAAAAGTCTTTTCATGGAATTTGTATTTAGTTATATGTAAACCCATGGGCGTAAACTCTGACATGAAGCCATAACACTGATGTTGGAGTAGTTGCTGGCTGGGCTAACTGTAATGATCTAACAACTAGCACGTACTAAGACCCACTGGTTGAGGATGCACCGGCTCGTCCCGTTCAGTTTGACAACCTCTGGGAAAAATACCAAAACCTAATACACCTGAGCTCCAAACTACTACACCTTGGCGAAAAACCAGTAAAAGGGTATTCATATCCTCTAGGTGCGCGCTCGGAATTATAAAAAAAAAAAAAAAAGTTTGATAAGAGTCTGGCATACAACCCTCGTTGCACGAAAAACATTGACCTCTATCCACAGATTGAATTAAATTAAATTGAATTTGAATTTGGAATAAATTGAATTAAATTTTATTGGGCTCAAAAATTTACAAGTTACATTATTTTTCCTGCAAAGCCAGGGTAGCTTATCTGCTGTCTGTTCTATTGTACATAAGTACATTATTTTTGCTTGAATTCTGTTCGCTAAAACGATTAAATTAAAATATGTTGAAAAATGTACATATATAAAATTACATTTCTATTAAGGGGGTATTCTAGTCTAGAGGCATGAATTTGGGGCAGTTATTAAAGCTCTTTACAAACGAAACAAACCTGTTTATTGATATTTTAAGATTACACAAAAAATTAATCAAAAAACTCAAAATTCACAAATTATGAGCTGGTAAAGTTTAAATTTATTTCAATTGATTTTGTTTCAATCTGAGACAAAAAAGCTGAACGGATTCTTAATAAGTATAAATGCCGCTATAACTCAAACCTTAGAAAAGCCAAAAAAAAAAATTGTTTTGCAAAATGGCGGCCTTTTAAAGAAATTTTGTTTTAGCATGTTTTTGTAACAATTCCGATTTTTTTTAAAATAGTAAAATTAAAATTTTGGATCTGAGCGTGTTTAAGGCGATACACCAAATTTTAAATAAATCTGTTCATTAGAAATTGAGATATAGCGTACGCCAACTCGAAAAAAGTAGTAAAAAAAAGTAGACCGGAGCAGACGCCGTGTTACAAAAATTTCATAAAGAAATTGAAATTTTGCAAAATCTCTTTGATTTTCTTAAGATTGTAGACTAGAATACCCCCTTAAGATAAATTTGTTTGTTTGTTTCAGAATTATTGCAGAATGTCGTCTTTGAAGGTTGCGAATATCTCAAGTTTATACAGTTGGTTGGTGGAAAAATACAATTTAATATTGATACCTTGTTGACGTTGCGGTCTAATCATATTTTCTGAATATTTTTGTGTATAGTGTTCAGTTTTTGGAGCTATTGCAGTCCCAGGCTATGATGCCATACCAGAGGTGCGAATCCAAAAGCTGAAGTAGCACTGCCGAAGAACATTTTGTGGCCATCTATAGCTCAGATGGAATAGAGATTATTGCGGATTTTTTTTTCGTCAGCTTGGCAATTTGGTAGCTACACTTAAAGCTGTAGTCTACTAAAACTCCCAAGTGTTTGTACGTTGACACATTTTTGAGAACAGTTGAACATTCGTCATCATTTTGAAATAGTATGTGGTTTTGCATCTTGTGTAGGCATTCTAAGTCATGAACTTTTATTTCTGATTTTTGTTTAATAATATGCGGTGAACGGATGTGCA
The DNA here is from genome assembly GCA_907269105.1 of Volucella inanis. Taxonomy (NCBI): domain Eukaryota; kingdom Metazoa; phylum Arthropoda; class Insecta; order Diptera; family Syrphidae; genus Volucella; species Volucella inanis. The sequence continues at coordinate 144,521,766 of OU026153.1, forward strand.
GCATTTTGGTTTTTAACGTTAGTAATAAGACCATTATCATGACACCATGACATGAAAATATTGAATTCTTTGGGGAAAACAGTGCTTTTCTTGTGCACCAACAGCATGTCATTCATATAGATAATGTAAAGTAGAGGATCCAAAATTAGCACTAAGTGCTAATTTTTTTCTTGACTTGTATTTAATCTATTTGCAAAGTCACCATTTAGTCAATTGATTGCTTGCCAGGATTTTATATTTGTCAAAGTTTTCAAGAAGTTTCTTCTAAAATCTTATCCGTTACCGAAAGCATCGAAATTGGACGGTAGTTTCTGTTGTCGGTTTTTAATTACGGACAACAGATATTTTAAACGCTTCAGGTACTGTTGATTGCTCAAAACTCTTATTAACTAGCTTTGTTATAATTGGAGCCACTACGTCTGCATTATACTTTAAATCTCTTAGACTTATAGCATCTTCAATTTTAATGATGCAATCGTTTTCGAAATTTCTTTCATACTAACTTCACAGAAAAACATTGAATGCTAGAATCTGCCTGATGGACTGGAATAGGACTTTTGATTACGAACATGTATAGTTTTTCTCGATATCGGTGACTAATTTGCCTGCAAACTGATTATCTAGATCTAGAAAAGATCTAGACTTTCTACCTAAGATTTTTGCCTAAAATAATATTTATTATTTTCCAAGTTTCTCTGGGATTGTTTTTTACTTTCAAAAATTACTCTTAATAGTAAGTTGACTTGACGTTATTAATTTGTTTATTCAGATTGTTTCTAAATTTTTTAAATTCATTTTTGTACTCTTCGTTCCTGCAGGTACAGTTTCTGTTACAGTCACTCTCCCCAAACAGGCATTGCGCAATGCGTTGGTTAGCCAATTGTGTTTATATGACCTTCTGTTCTTCTGTTCTTAAAGAGGGTACATACACAAACACGATTATCCATTAACTCCGTTTACATAGTTTTTCATATTGTGTTCAGCTTTTACATTTTGAAAATTTACTTTTAAAATTCTATTTTCTTTTTCATTGGTTGCTTCCATCGTGCCATCAAAACATATTTGCATAATTTTCATTATTCACTAGCCTACTATACATTTTTCTCAACACAACGTTTTTACTTGTTTCAACGCTTACATCCTTTAACCTTAGGAGTTTTATGTTATCTGGACCAAAATTTAAAAAGTTGATAAACTACTTTGGAATGTTTATCGACTCTTCCGTCAGTAGCCAAGACAAAGCATCAGCATTAAGCTACCACGTTGAGCTGCCTTTTAACAGATTCTATTGGTAGTTCTGAAAATTTATTTTTATAGATATTATGGTTAATAACTGTTGAGCATTCACCGCTATCTACTTTTACTTAAACCGTCTACATTTATCAAAATTAACCCTAACGCTATGTGTCTCCAACCTATCAAGAACTTTATGTAGATTACTTTTGCAGTCATTCGAGTACAATTCTTCAACAAACTACTTGCAACTTTTCAAAATCTTTCCAAAAATTGTCCATAACTTTCTTGAACTGAGCCGAAGCAACCGAAACCTCAAAAGGCACCTTGATAAACTTGCGCGACCCCTTTAAAGTATGGACCAAAAGGTGCGTCACTAAAATTTCTTTATCTCAATGAGTTATGGTTAAAATATCATCAAATTTTGACACGTGTCGTTTGAAAGTTGATACTAACTTAAAACTGCATGGTTTAACATATTTTGAATCGCCATGTATGTGTCAGTTAGTCAGTGTAAGTCAAGATTTTTGAACCACCTGTTACATACATGAAAATTTTAGATTTGCTAAAACAAAATTCCTAACCCGGAAGGCGAAATATTTTACATCGCCGAGTAATAGACTCGTAGGTAAATCAAATACGAAAGGCTTTATCGATCGGATTGGCACCAAAGCTTGAGCATAAAGTTCTCTTACTGGAGACGTAAAGGTAAACCAAATCTGATGATAATTAGTAAAAAATGCTGAATTTTTTTTGCGTAGAATCAAAAAGGCTGATTCTGGGCTGTATTCGGTAGAGTCTATAAAGTTTGTGCTATGGAAGACTTGTCTTGTCAAACAGCCTGTTTGTTATTATTTTAAAGACATGAACTAGTTCGATCTAAGACTTTTGAACATTGCCTCTCCCGATGCCGTCACCAATGATCAACGAAATTTATCTACAATTTTGTACAATTTACGAGTAACCCTCTTGGTCGTTACTTTTGCTTAGCAATATTTTTAATTGATCCGGAATAATATTATCCAAAGATGACAATGAGGATCATCTCACTTCTATCTTTGCATCCGTTTTCCATTTTTCACCAACATTTGAGCATCTAGCATCACTTGCTACGATTTTTCCCGGGTTGATTATTTTACAATATTGCCGCAAAAAAAAAAAAAAAACACGAGTGAGGGTTAGCTACGGAAAAATCAAATATCGGAAATAAAAAAATTCTCAAAAAAAGGAAATTTTCAACAAATAAGCTCTGAAGGCTGAACCATCGAAAAATTTTGGAGTCATATCAAAAATAATTGTTTTTCGGCCTTCTGGGTAGATGTTATAATATTTCAGTTTGAAATACAGTCAAATTGAAAGACTTTGACAAATGTCTCTCAAATGGTATTCTTTGTACGTACTCTTCAAATATATATGCAGAGGGGATACTCTGGTAGGTTATCTTTTAATACTGAGCGAAAGAACGGTAACTGCACCGACCGTAATATCAGAACTTTTGAACCCACTTAAAGACGGATTACCCACTGCTCCCAAAATGCTAAAGGACTCCTCTAAGCGTAAGAGGCCTTTGAAGGGAAACGTTCAGGTTCCCAATTGGCCCAAAACCCAACACCAAAACCCCTCCTGAGCTTTCAAAGAGCACATTTCTGAGGTCTGTTAGTATGAAATAACGATCGCGGTAATCGACAAAAACGATACTGATGGATGGATAACATCTGAACAGTAGCAGTTGGTCAATCTAAAGCTTTCGGGTAACTTCTTAGCCATCATAGAGGAAAACACTGGACTAACTACCATCATCAAGGCCACGTCAAACTCATCGCTTGTGCCGATAAAAAATCTTACGATCTTTAGCCAAAGCCATAGGTGGATTAGGAGAAATTTGGCTAGGTCCAAAACTCGAGGTCGTAGCTATGGAGGATATTCCTAGCAGACCTAGAATTCGCACCTGGATCCCACCTGAACCCTCCTCCACAGAAAGCATTCTGGATACTATCAGGCTTAGCAACCCGATCCTTCCGACTCATGACTGGAAATTCGCGAAACTGGAAGAAGAAAGATGCCCTAATAGATGCGCGTTAATTGTGATCAATAAGTAACCCTTTAACCCTCTGGCACAGACCAAAGACATTATTCGGTTCGGCTTCAAGTTGGAATAAGCAACCTCCTACTTCTTTAAACGGTTTAGAAAATTTAACTTCGGATTTTAAAGCGTAGAATGGGATGGAAAATGTGGCTTAATATAGAAGGTTATTCCATAATCTAGTCAGCAAAAATTTCAATCTTGGAAAGATGCGTGTATGCCAATGCTTGCGAAATACCACCAAGAAGCAAGATAACTTCAAGCAGTCCGTCATACCTAAACCAGCTTATAAGTTAGCAAGTAAATCTAAATTGCCAAGACCCACCTTCTCTTCCCTTAACAAACCCAGCTCTAATTGGGGGTTGAAAACTAATATTTTTCCTAATTTTAAGCCTCCCATCCATACTTCAACTCCCTCTATCGCACCCCAAACCAAGCCCCAACACGTCCCTTTCGATTTAACTTCCACCCCTCAAACTGCCGCCATTTAAACCCTTACACACACGCTTTTCTCTAATTTCGACCTTAAAACTGCTAACTTCATCAGTTCTTATATTTTTAACCAAACTTCTGACATCTTATCTTTTGGACCAACAAACCCCTCTCCGTTAATCACTCCCTCTTCTATCGACCCACTCTCGCCAACCACTGGTAAATTAAATCAGAAAACTAGCGATACTACCGAATATCGCTATGCGCTCTCCATTCTTAGGGATAAGAGATATACAATAATACACGTCTATATCTCGCCTGCTTGGACGATAAATCTGACTCGGTGTGCTAAAACAAGAAAATAAAATAAATTTTATCGGTGAGGATAAAATAAAAACAAGCGTAATAGTTTCCATCTAGCTGAAAGGTCTCCCTACCGATTTACCAGTCTCAGGAAACTTTACATAAATTATCACGAAATTTTCAATACGCCTCCCCAAAAAATTGCAAAAGATCTTGCCGATCTTTGCCACTATATACATTCTAAAATTCGAAAATTTTTTTTTAACCTAAAGAGTCATGAAAAAACGTCATGGAAAAAGAGGTTACCTTCTTTTACCAGAACGTAAGAGGACTGATGAGAGGACTCATATTCTCCCATTTGATATCTACACTTTGACTGAAACTATTCTTATCCATTACATAAAAAAACAGGAGTTATTCCCTCTTTCTTTTAATGTTATTCGGGATGATGATTGCACCTCCCTTTGATTGACTGTCCTTGTCGATGTGTCCTACTGGACATTCAAAACAGCTTTGTCCCCTCTTTTGTTGTTTTTGATGATATCATTATCTTCGGCGATTTTAATTTGGTTCAGCTGAAATGGACTCCATCCGAATACCTATATTTTTTCGTCGCTTGTAATCTCAATTTTACTAAGGAATGTCTCTTTTTAGATCAGACAACAGACTTTAATCTATTAGTCTATTAAGTCAGTTGCGTTTTCAACTATATGGAAAAGTAATTAGACCTTATCTTCAAAACTAATCCCATCAGCTCTTCATTTCCATGTTATCCCCCATCTTTATTCAACCATATCCTTCACTTCTTCTTTCTTCTTTCGTTTTTCCACAACACTCTCGTTTTGTTACAATCCCCACAATTCTCTCTTCTTATTATACAATTTTCACAAAGCTAATTTCCGTAAAATGAATACATATCCAAGCAAGGCTTCTTTCGGTTTCGAACCTCTTTTATTAAAATGGATTTCTTCTTACAACCGATATTATAGCGTTTGGTTTAGATCCTCCCTATATGTTTCATTCCCGGCCTCATCTGGAGTCCCACAAGGTAGAGATCTGGAACCTCTTTTCTTCATTCTAATTATTAACGATCTTTAGAGGGTCATAACTATTTCTTCTCCTCATGAATCTGCCCTTCTTCAAGAAGACCTTGATCGGATTTCAATCTGGTGCCTCAAAAACTGCATAGGACCTAATATAGCCAAATGCCAATCTTTATTACCTTTATGGTCAACCATTTCCCATAGTTCAGTCTTTTCAAGACCTTGACATATTATTCGCTTGTAAGCCCAATTTTTGTTCGCATGTAACCAGATCTCTCTATGTTAGCTTTGTTCGCACCCATGTTGAGTATGCCAGTCATGCTTCTTGCCCCTTTCATCGAATTAATGTCTTCCGGATCGAGGATATTTAACATCGATTAATCCGATTTGCTCTCCGTTGTCTGCTCTGGAACGACCCTTTAAGTTTACCTCCCTATCAAGACCGCCTTATATACCGCGTTAGAAGAACAAAGGAATGTTGCTGAATCTTTTAATTTTTTTCATTCATCGCCTGAGCTTAGGTTCCATCGACTGCGCACGTTATTCAACTACATTTCTTTCAACTCCAACCCACGTAATCTATGTTGTCCTCGTCCCTATCTACCAATCTACTGCATCTCTTATAACTCCAACGAACCAATCTCCCATATGCTCCGAAAGGTCAACTCAAACTTCTTCGTCTTTGAATTCAACCTGAGGACTTCTCGACTCAAACAAGACCTCCTCCATTATCCCCTTGGTACCTAGATCCTATGTTTTTCTGTTGTATTGTATTTAGCTTGGCTTGGCTTGTGTTTAGCCAAATAAATAGGGCCTCAGACCGCAGCTATTCACCATAAAGCGACTACACAGTGGACAAATATGTTATTTGCTGACTACACTACACGATGGCGGTCCCAGAAGTACATGGCGTTAAAAAATATCACTGTATTGGAAAATACGCAGTCTATAAGGCATATGTTTCAAGTTTGAAAGCACCACGTTGTTTAGTATTTGTTTGGTAGCCATCAATAGTGAACGTTTTCAGTGAATTTGTGAAAATGGAGAAAATTGGTCATCGTTTTGTGATACAATACTTTTATTTGAAAGGCCTCAGCCCAACCAATATAAAAGCTGAACTGGATTCTACTCTGGGTGAGTCTGCTCCTTCGTTTACAGAAGTAAAAGTTTTAAAGAGGCTGTACGAACTGCCAAGACGAGCATCGCAGTGGTCGACCAAATGAGGTGACGACACCAGAAATAGTGAAGAAAATCCACAAAGCGGTACTGGATGATCGTCGACTGATAGTGCGTGAGCTAGCAAACATTGTAGGCATTTGAAAATTTAGACATGAAAAAGCTGTGTGCAAGATGAATTTTTGCGCCGTTTCATAACAATGGATGAAACATGGTTCCATTACTTTACACCCGAGACAAAAGAACAATCAAAACAATGGATTCAAAAGGGTGAACTGGCTCGAAAGAATGCGAAGACCGTTTCATCTGTAGGCAAGGTCATGACGTCGTTTTTTTGGGATGCGCATGGGGATAATTTTCATTGACTATCTTAAAAAAGGAAAAACTATCAACGGCCAGTATTATGCGAACTTATTGCAACGTTTGAGCGAAGAAATCAAGTAAAAATTTGGCATTTGTCCAAGAAGAAACTGTTGTTTTATCAAGATAATGCACCAGCTCACAAATTCGTTATTGCAATGGCCAAAATTATTTTCTGTTCCCAAAGTTGAAAAAATGGCACAGTGGTAAAATAATTTCTAACGATTAAGAACTGATGTTGGCAGTTAATGGCTATTTTGAGGAGCAAGACAGTTCTTATTATAAAAAGGGTATCGAACTTTTTGAACATCGCTGAGAAAACTGTATATAGCTGAAAGGCGATTATGTTGAAAAATAAATAAATTTTTTTTCAAAATTTTTGTGTTTTCTTTGTTGGGACGGGTTTTTCTGGGACTGCCCTCTTAGCCCAACATTGGTTTGACCAAAACTTTCATGTAAGCATCCCCTCTAGATCTTTCATGGATGACAAGTCGATCCACTTCTATACAGATGCATCTTAAAAGAAGCCTCCCCTTCCGTTTTCCAAATCACTGTAGCGTGTTCTAGGCAGAAATTTTGGCGATTAAAGAAGTTCTGTCCTGGTTGGAGAAAAACGTGATATCTGCTGCGCATGTTCGGATCATTTCGGATAGTAAAGCCGCTATAAATTTCTTGTGTTCAGCCTCACTAAATTCTAGAACCGCCATTGATTACAAATCATCACTTAGGGAAATGGCAGAGCAGTTCAACCTTCACCTTTGTTACGTGCCGGGGCACAGAAATATTTCAGAGAATCGTAGGGCCGACGACCTCAGACAAAATTGGAACCACTTCTCCCACTCTACCGAAAAAGGGTAGCATAGGTACATCAATCGCTACCAATTTACCAAACTAAGTGTAAACTAATATTGAAAATGGTAACAAAACAACACACCTTAGGTTGACTTAGGTGACTAAGAGGAATAAATAGGAAACATATGTGCTAAAAAGACTCAAAAATGTACAACTCTTTTCCTGCGATTGGGATTGGCTTGGAGTGTTTTTCGAAACTAGGTAGGAAAAACTTCCAGTGTTTCTTATGGTTGCCGCCATTCTGCAATTTCCTTTTTGCACGTTGTCCTTGCGGCGGTTTAAGGCTTTCGTTAATGTTTCAACTGCATGTGGCAGTAAAGAGTCTGAACTATCCAGATGAATAATTGGAAGTCACTGTCCTTGTTCTGACTTTAGTGGTCGACAATATAAAAACATTAATTTCCGAAGCTTTTTTATCGAGTCGCTTCACTATTGTATAATAATGAACATATTGCAGTTTTTTTTAAATGATTACTGATGGAGCCATATCTAGCAGTTACCCAGATGGCAGAACTCCGAAGCTAAAGCGTCATATCCTTAAAATTATAGTGCCAGTTAAACTTGGTGCAGACTCACACAGATAAAATTAAAAGTATAAATAGCACTTATAAGAGCGAAGATAAACAGTAACGTTAAAATTTAAAATGTTTCGAAAATGGTTTTGAGTACAAAAGTTTAAATCCAGTGAAAACATTTCAAACAAAACTCTCCCCCAACTTAAATCAAGTCAACAAGTTCTCAACCTTATAATACCACCCCTACAAAACACAACAAAGTATATTCAAATCGTTTATATTTGAATTCACTTTTTTTTTGTTTGTATCCTCCCGATCGGAATTCCTTTAGTAAATCCCCGATTAGGATGTCTGCCAGAATAAACACAAATTATTCCCATTGCAAAACAATTTTGGTGGTGCTAAGGCGGTATCGAGAAACAAGATGTAAAAACGGCAAATAAAGCAATCGGCAAACAAACGAACAATAAAAAAAGAGAAAAATCTCATCCTCAATTTTTCTATGGTATGCAGACAGAATCCACACCCCGTAACGGCATGCAGATTCCCCCACAGTTTACCCATGTAATTGATGTGAATTTACGAGTCATTTAGCATGCTGAATGATTTCATCAACTTTCTCTGCTACCGCCACCTCCACCGACGCCGCACGATGCCGTCTGTCCATCGGAATATTTTATGCCGTATGGAGAATGGAAGGCAATCAGGAAAGCCACTTGCTCAGATTTTTTTCGCAGAAATGGATTGCAGTGATTTGAAAGTTTGTTTGAGTTGAGGTTTTTGCTTTTAAATGGACGAAATTCACTGGAAATATTCACACACTTCCAGGGACACATGAAGTCAGCAATGCCTTTATGATTTAATAGGAATTGGTCAACCCCTGACGACTTATTTGAGTTTGGTACAAACTGCGCTTAAACTAAAACTAAAACTTAAACACATGGAGTATCAAATGAGAGGTGATAATTGAGGGTGTTTTTGAGGTTTATATAAAAAAAAATCTGATCCAACAATGAGGGACAGTCAATGGTGCCAGTTAAGAGTTGGCACATAAAGAGAAAATCTCGATTGACATTGACATTGTGTTGTACGCTTTCACAACTTTTTAGTTATTTCTAACACTCAAGAATGGAGACATTGGATAGAAGGCTTAGCCTACTAACTGGGTAAGTTAAATCTATGTTAACCGACTTTGAATCCATTTTTGTTTTAACAAATCAAAAATATGAGATAAGGAAAAAATATTAACTGAAATTAAAACATGAGCCACTCCTACATCTTTGCATTATATTTGCATTATTTGCATAAGAAAAGGTCCAATCGTCTCCTATAGACCAATAGGTTCAGAAAAAATATTTCAGTCCTCAGGAATAGAATGCTTTTGGTTTGCAAGAGAACTATACCTTTATTCGCACACAGAAATATAATATTGTAAAATATTTGTGTGGGTACAAATGATAGAATTTATCACTTTATCAGTACAGCTGCAATTTTTAATTTAATCTAATAGCTTTTCTCAACCCTTTTACTTTTCTTTATTTTTTATTTAAAACATCTTTTACCATCGTTACTTGTAATTCACATTTTAAATTCCACAATGGAATTTACTTGCAAATCTTGGTGGATGCTGATATTTATATTCCCCTGACATGTCTCGAGAAAATTCTGCACCATCGAGCGTTCCATACATACAAATTAGATCCCGTCAACATAAACGGAGAAAAAAATCAATTAAAGAATTGTTTATTTAACAGTTCGGCTGCAAATTTCGTAGGCCAGAATAGTAAAACATATTTTTTTGTGAAATTCGATTTTATTATTCAACATAGTTTAGTTGCCTTCGAGGGCCATAGAACGATTTTAACAGTCATGTAATTTTTCGTTATAATTTTTATAAAACGATTTCTTTTTAGACTCAAAATAAGCCTCAATTTCAGCGATTACTAGCTCATTAGTGCTGAATTTTTTTCCAGCGAGCATTCTTTTGAGGTCTGCAAACAGAAAAAAAGCACTGGGTGCCAGATCTGGAGAATAGGTTGGATGGGGAAACAATTCGTAGTCCAATTCTTTCTCTGAAATCATCGCCACGTTGTTGTTTTTGTTCGATTGTGATCTGGCGCGGCACATACTTTGCGCATAGCTTTCGCATGTTCAAATATTCATGCACAATATGTTCAACACTTTTTTGATATCTTCAGAGACTCAGCTATCTAGATCAACCCGGTCCTTTCGGGCGGGTCGAATAATGTTTATCAAACCAAGCTTTAGTTTTAACAGTATATAACCAAAGCTGCTTAACTCACGAACCAATTGTCTGACAGCTGTCAAATTTATACACGTCTATGTGTTAGCCTACGAATTTTTCAGCTGACCCGTTAAATCGACCAACAATTCCCTTTTGCTAACGTGCATGTCCTCATAGAGCTGAAATGTGATCTTGTATAGAGTCTCTTTATTGTACCTTATAACTCAAGTGCATTTAAAGACCAAAGAAACAGAGATTGTCAAGTGTAAATCTTCATTTGATTTTTGACGATACCATTATCAGAGCCGAGATAGAAAATATTCTTAATTATCGTAAAGTTATAGCTGCCTAGTGAGAACTACTCGAGGAGTGCCTTGCATCGATCGCAGTTTGAACAGTTAGTACCATCAATTAGCTCAAATTTCCATACGTAATGTATTTAGTGCTTTCTGGCTGTGTTACAAAAATGTCACCCTCTCATATTTCGCCATTAAAATCACGTTCGAGAATCGTAATGCGATAGTAAGGGAAACTCGAAAAGACATTCTCGTGTAGCATCGTTTCTTTCTTCTTTGGGAGCTTGATCGCATATCTGGCTGATATTGGCAAATTCAGCCTTGATGTGGATTACAACAAGGTGTTTGTGCACATACCGAAACATTTTGGCTTAGTCTGGCGTCTACATTAAATCTACACCCAAATTCGTTCTTTCTTTCATGCAGTCACTAAAGTATAAGGTAATAATTACTATAGTTTTTGCACTCCTTTTGTCTTATCCATCTCACCGCTCTACTTGGATAGTAGTGATAATTGCTTACAGTCTAGAGCATTAAATAATTGTTCGGCTGTACATTTCAAGTTCAAAGTCCGAATTGCATGTCCAGACTCAACCCAATTCTTAACAATCCTTATTGACCTCCAAGTATAACGCGTTGAATCGCCTTTTTCCAAAGAGTTCGAAAGGGTAGTGAGATTTTGATTGGCTCCGGAAAGCCGATACTGTGAAATGAGTTGAGAATTTTTTACGGCCAGACGGCTGAATAACGACTATATCACAGAGTTCTAAGTAGAAGTTTCTCTTTGAATTATATGTTATTTTGACACTGGCAATTCTTTGCCAATCGAAATCGGTTTACGCTTGAACAGTGTGAGTACTGTGTAACCGAAGCAGTAAGTTTATTGAAAATAAGTTTTTGCAAAAAGTTCATAAGACTTTCTAGTTTGCTGACAACACTCACGGGCCCCATCGAGGTACAGTTCGTAAGAATAAGGATGAAACAGCTGTGTCCGAGAGTGTTCGACTTAATCCAGCACTAACCTTATGAGAATTTTGCACAAAACTCTTGGATTATTCCCTTACAAAGCCCAATTGATTTAACAATTGGAGGCAAACGACCATCCGCTTCGTTGTCGTTTCTCAGTGTGGGCCTTACAGCAGCTCGAATTGGACGTCGAATTCGGCTTAAAAATATTTCTTGCTGACGAGGCGAATTTTCATATCGGCGGCTATATTAACAAACAAAATTACCGCATCTGAGGATTGTCAAACCTACACATGATTGTCGAGAAGCCAATGAATTCGCATAGTGTGAGAGTATCGCGCGGATTTTAGAGAGGCTGCATCATTGGCACATTTTATTTCAAAAATGCTTCTAAAAACTATTTTTGGTGAGCACTACAGAGCCATGTCTACTGAATTTTTGTGGGATGAAATTGAAGGCATGTATTTAGACCATTTTTGTTTTTAGAACAAACCATCAAACAATTGATCTTTTGCGTGTTAATTTCGGTAATGGTGCTATCAGACGCCAATAACAATAAGCCACTTCGGAGTTGCAATTAGACCCCATTAAATCTTTTGTGAGACGTCTCTTAAACCAGAAAGAGCTTCAGCCACATGAACAAAATCGTACTCTATAACTAATGGGAATTTTTGCTCTGCACTTTCCAATAAAGCCATAACATACCTAAACTAATTGATTTTTGTATAAGTAGAGACGTTCTAACCTTAGTCAATGCAATAAAAACTACGAGCATTCTTTAAGGTTAGTACAAAATGCGAATGCTCACGACGCTTCAGGAACAAGCGTAAATTAAGTGCTGTTGGAACTTATGGTGCAGATTCTTCGGGTACCTTCCACCAAACTGTTGCTGGGAATAAAATCTGGGCTGTAGTGACATAAGAATAGTGCAGTCCCTGAAGACGGCATTGTCTTAAGGATTCATAGTCACTTTGGTTTGGGTTTCAAAAGAACAAAAAAAAGGAAGAAATCGTAAACGCAATATCAAATGAATTCATTCATTGAGTAGGTTCAAAGCAGCATTTAGGCTGCCAAACGTAAAAACACTTTATATTGCTTCTTATCAAAGTAATGGAAGCGCTGATTACTCATCAACTAATAACATATCAAACCTCGAAACACGAATACTTCTCAATGACCGGCAGGACGGTTTTCGAAACAACAAATCCCCTGGTGATTTGATGACATGTCTCGACGAAAAGTTGAACCAAAGCGTACATCAATCTGGCGAAAGCAAAATAGTTGCACTTGAAATTTTCAAGGCATTTTATGGAATTTGGCATCAGAGTCTTTTGCGATAATGCGTACGTTTTGGAATTATGAATCTCTTCTAAAATAGCTTAGGAATTACCACTCGTAACGTTCAATTCAATTTGTTTTTGACCGTTTTCCGGTATTCGTTTGCTAACGCTAGTATTCGTACTCTCTGCTTTTCATACTCGTTCCAGGGATCACGTCTTTGCTCTTCTGCCATAGAATGGAGACAGCAAAATAATTTCACCTCATTAAACTTCGATATGAAAAGCATAAACAATTGAGAAACTGCTAACAAAGTGGGACCTTATATTTCCAAAGCGCAATTGCCCAAAAATCTATGAATGGCACTTGCATTGTGGAAACGAAAAAACTTGGCACATATTCGAAATCGTCGAAAATGCTTCGAAATATAAGAAATACTACACGTCGTATGATCTAGCTTAAAAATTTTAGGCATTTACCTACACAAAACCTACATAATGTCTGCTGCCTAATCTTGTTCTTTCATTTTTTTCGCCTATTTACCCCTTCAAAATAATATTCAAGAGCCTACACTACTTTCCATACTAAGCTGTAAAATTCATCTCTGGAATACCTTGTCTATGGTACTTCTTTATTTCCAAGTCATTATAACCTGCATACATTCAAAATCAACGTACGTCAGTTGAAAGAAGTTTATCGAAGATTAAGGGCTCAAAACGATAATTAATGTTTTATTTATTGGCAAGAGGAAATGCTGTTTTTACAGAGTATTGGGAAACTAATTCAGCGATATACAAGTAATAAATATGTTGTTGTGAAGAGTGATTGTATTGAAAAATAATATTTATTTCAAATTTTTCTGACTTAGTTTTGATGCAGAGAATACATTCCACGACCCTCTTATTCATTGTATATGTTATTTGAAAAAAAAACATGCAAACAATTGCTAATAACTTAGATAAACAACCCGTTCAAGTACTATGTATTTTGGTTTTGAACAAACGAAAAAAGAAATAAACTCAACAATGAATACATGTATGTTTTTAATAGCACCAAAACAATAAATAGTTATTCGATTTTTTCTAGTGTGATGCTGATTTTCAGCATCGAATTTCCATAGAATATTTAACAAATATTTGATATTTAAAAAATACAAACCCAAACGCCTAGATAATGCGGTTGAACCACTTGACATGAATGTAAAATATGAATAGGGTTTGAAACAAAAGCGCAATTCTAACAATTTATTGAAAATGCTGGTCATGACTATCGGAATGGCATGTTTTTTTAATTCTAGATTTTATGTTAAATTTTAGCAGATAAAATAACGATTGGGGGATGTGTAAACATTTTTTTTCTTTATGACTAAATGATTTTTTTTTTTAAATATAAATACAAAAATTCGTTATATTATTCATAAAAATATGCTTTGGTGCGCATTCTATTTTTGGGTAGGTTAGTGCGGCTGATATAGACATATAGAAGAGATGTGACAAAACGAACTTCTATGTAAATGAAGTTTTTCTGTTTTTGCTGCTGTGATTATAATTAACATGCAATGAAGTATAGCCAAGGCTCCCTCATTGGCAGCTAAAGATAGAAGAGGTTGTTTTAGTGATATCCTTCTTGGTAAGCAAAAAAGTCATGCGGTTTCTTAGATAACTTTGAAGCCTGGACCCAGCATATACGTGGAATGGAGAGACATGTTCGAAATCTAGTATTACTCGTACACGGTAGCACAACATCTACCCAAATTTCAGTTCCAAAGGCATCTTTAAAGCTTCATGGTCGGTCCGAATCCCGGTTAACGAAAGGAGGTAGATAGTTATTCACTTTGCAGCATGCTGAGACTATTCGTGCAAATGAATCTCATACAAGCCTCTTTGTCAGAGAATAGCTGATGTCTTCGCTACATTAAAAAAAACTCAAATAACATTTTCAAATTCATATAACTTATTTCGTCCTAGTTAATTTGGAAGACAATTAGTGTTAACAATACTTCCGCATAAGATGTTTATTATTATTCACCTTTTTGTTTTATTTCTTGTAATCATACTACCTTAATGAAAAAATAATAACCACCGTGTGGCGCTCCCGTTGTTCCGATTTGAGTTCTGTTTTTTTGTTAAGTTGGTACATCTATTGTTGACATTCCCTCTAAGTCCTAGCGTCATAGCTTCACATTTGCAAAAGTTACGTAGCTAAGAGTACATTTTTTTACAATTTTAGAAATGGATTTAAATTTGCAACAACGAACTTGTATTAAATTTTGCGTAAAAAACGGATTTAATAGTGCGCGAACGTTGGAAATGTTGGGAAAATGTTTCGGCAACGTTTCTCTTAAGAAAACGGTCATTAACCAGTGGCACGAGCGGTTCCAAAGTCATCGTGAGTCAATCGAAGATGATGAACGGAGTGGCTGACCATCGACATCGAAAACCGACGAAAACATTGATGAAGTAAAAGAAATGTTGGTCAATAACCGCAAATTAACCATCAGAGAGATAGCGGAGGACTTGAAAATTGCCTATGGATCCGTCCAAGACATTTTGGTTAATGATTTGGGTTTCCGTCATGTAGCAGAAAAGTTGGTGCCAAAAGATCTCAATTTCATGCAAAAAAGAAACCGTGTTGAGGCCGCAAAAGAGATGATTTGCGAGGCTGAATCCGATCCCACATTCATCAAAAGGATCAAAAGGACGAGACGTTGGTTTATGAGTACGAAACGCAATCCAGAAATCAGGCAAGTGAATGGCGTTCACCGAATGAGCCGAGACCAAAAAAACCACGTCGTTTTCAGTCAAAAAAGTGCACCAGTCAAAGTGCAGTCAAAAGTTTTGAGACGTTTGCGTGAAACAATTCGCCGAAACAGACCAGAATTGTGGGTAGAAAACTCGTGGGTTTTGCACCATGATAACGCACTGTCGCACAGTGCCATCATTATTCGTAATTTTTTGACGAAAAATGCAACAAATACCATTCAACAGCCACCGAATTCACCTGATTTGGCTCCCTGTGACTTCTTTTTGTTCAACGGAACACGTTTCAGCGGACACAGCGGACACCGATACCGAAAACCGAATATAAAAAATATTTCGAGGATTGGATAAAGCGCTGGCATATAGTAAGTGTGTTGCAGTTGATGGGGATAACCTTGTAGGTTTACTTGAAGATTTAGATGAATAAACTTGTATTTTTAATTTTAATCAAGGTGGTATACTTTTTTATAATCTGCGTCCGCTCAAAGAATTTGAGTACCCTTAAAATGTTTGCTCTCTCACAGCGTGGGCGAAGAAAAATTAGAGTGGAAAGAAAGAGAGGTATTGATTTATGTTGGTTTTAAATGTTTGAAGGTTGTAGTGACTAGGAAATAAAGAGATTGACGGGCCATTCCATAAGCCAGTTGTAGAGCTAAGCGAAGAACCACGATATTTTAGAATACCATACGCCTGAAAGTGAGATTGAGAGTAAACTGATGAGCATTCGTTGCATGACGAGTGTTATGGCTGAAGGTTTGGAGGAGCGTAGTGCTACTGGAAATTTTTTTGGACCACTACTGGTGGAAATTGTGATAATACAAAGTGAGGCAGGAGACAATACGTCGAGTGCGTCAATTGACTGATAGATATTGGTATCAACTACGAGTTTTATTGCACGAATTAAAATTTTGTCTAGCAGGTGCAGAGATGTTTTAGGAGCGCCTGACCAGATGTAGGCATTGTACTTCAATTTTCGGTAGATGGATGCCTTATATATTGAGACCTAATCAGAGGGAGTAAAATATTTCTTACATCGCTTTCGAAAACCTACACATTTCGCAGCATTTTTGCCGACATCGAATATGTGGACGTTCCAACGTAGGTTGTCATTGAGACATATACCGAGAATGGAAAGGTTTTCAATTTTGACGATGCAAGTGCCATTTTTAAATTTCGCTTTAGCGACAACAGACAGCAGTGTTTTGGAAACATTAAATTCTACTCTTTTAATCGTTCCCCAATTAATTATGCCTTTAATATATCGTTCCACAGCCGTAGAGCAAAGACGTGAGTTCGGAAATGATTGTAAAAAGCAAAGAGTACTGTCATCAGCAACGGAATATATTGGATTAGAAGCAGCAGACAAAAGATCATTTATGAAGATTAAAAATAGTGTCGGATACAGAACCGAGCCCTTTGGCACACCAGCATTATATGTTGTGAACATCAAATTTGAAACTATCCAATACAACTTGAATTGAACGTTGATGTACGCTTCGGTCTCAATTTTTGGTGAGACATGCTATAAAATTACCAGTGGACTTTTGTTACGAAAACTGTACTGCCGGTCGTCGAGTATTTTTTGTGGTTCTGGACATTTCATGAGCTGACGGTTTACAGCATCTCTGGACAAATCCTGTTTTCCAGCTGCACGGTAATAGTCCTAAAAAAAAAATTGCTGAAAAGCAGTGGTTTTGTCAGGAAGTAAGAACACCTCTTCAGAAGAGGAGATAAACCATCTGCACCAGAAGATTTTTATATGTTTAGATCTTTAACTACTGTTGCTAATACACGAGTGCAAATTGTAGGCGGAGATAAGACACAATCTGTAACAGTTGCGCTAAAATAAAAGCAAATGTTTAGTTTGAGTATTTTATTAGGACTAAGAGCTGTACAAGAAAGGTAGAAGGCAGTACGAAGAGAATAATGACATCTTTAGTATAACAATGTTCAAATATTTAGGAAACTCTTATACTTTAACCCTCTCGCTTTCATTGATATTGGATTATTAAAAAAAATGTACGGTATAGACTATGTACATTCAATTCATCAAACAGAATAATCAACTTCATTGAAACAATCAAATTTAAGATTTGAGTTAGAATAAAAAACTATACCATCATTTTGATTCCCCTTGACGTATCTTATAATACGCTTCATCACCTTAATATGGTTGCAGATAGTTTTTCCATGTATCGACTAACAACTCCCAATGCGAAGGATATAACACATGGGCTGAAAACTCAGTGCCGTTTTATAGTAAAACACAAAATTTTTGAAAAATTCAACTTTATTTATTAATATAGTTGCCTTCGAGGGCGATACACTGATTGAAACGATTTTTCAATCTTTCGATACCAGTTTTGTAGTACGATTTCGGTTTAGCCTCAAAATAGGCCTCTGTTTCGGCGATTACTTCTTCATCTTTCCGGCGAGCATTCTTTTGAGGTCGGCGAACAGGAAATAGTCGCTGGGGGCCTAATCTGGAGAGTACGGTGGGTGGGGAAGCAATTCGTAGCCGAATTCATTTAATTTTGCTATCGTTTTCATCGACTTGTGACACGGTGCATTGTCTTGATGAAACAGCACTTTCTTTTTCTTCAAATCGTTTTTCTGCGATTTCGTCCTTCAAAACGCTCCAACAACGCAATGTAATAGTCGCTGTTGATAGTCTGCCCTTTTGGAGATAGTCGATGAAAATTATTCCCTGTGTATCCCAAAATACGGATGTCATAACCTTGCCAGCCGACTGTTGAGTTTTTGATCGTTTTGGATGAGGTTCGTTGCCTGCTCGCCACTCAGCTGACTGCCGAGTGATGGAGCCAAGTTTCATCCATTGTCACATTACGACGCAAAAATTCGGCTTTATTGCGGTTGAACAGCTTTAAACACTCTTCTGAATCATCAACATGTTGTTGTTTTTGGTCGACTGTGAGCAAACGCGGCACCTACTTTAAACAGAGCTTTCCCATGCCCAAATATTCGTGTATGATATATCCAACACGCTCTTCTGATATCTTCAGAGCCTCAGCTATCTCTATCAACTTCACTTTACGGTCATTCGTAATCATTTTGTGGGCTTTTGTGATGTTTTCATCTGAAACAGCCTCTTTTGGACGTCCACTGCGTGCATCATCTTCGGTGCTTTTATGAACACTTTTAAATTTTTCAATCCACTTGTGAATAGTTCGTTCGTCTGGTGCAGAGTCCGGGTAATACTTACCAAGCCATTTCTTTGCATCGGCTGCATTTGTTCCCATCAAAAAGCAATGATAAATCAACACACGAAATTGCTTTGAATCCATTTTTTTCACAATAACAAAAGTTGCTTCACTCACAACGCTATATCTCGAGAACTTATCATACGACAGCTGTCAAATTTATACACGTATCTCTTGAAGGTTGGTACTAACTGAAAATAGTATAGATTAGAGTATAGTAGTGCCCTCTCTTAGAAACGGCGCATCCCATGTATTATTTGGCCTCGTTCCAATATCAAAATACATGAGACTCCCAGCTGCTGCTCTATATGGGAAATCGCTGCTGGAAAAGTTGTCTTCATCAACATCTTCCAGAACTGATGCGTCAGCAGGTGTTAAAACAAGTTTTGAGATGATTTGACCAGTGAAATTCGCTTGACTAAGGCCATCCGAATTCTGCTGAATCTAGAGCCCTAGGAAGAACTTTCCCTTAAGGTTTTAAAGGCGAAAATTCGGGACGATGGATGCAAATCTTATGGTTTTTAAGGCAAAATACTTCCTTTAGATAGTTGATAAGTAGTGTTATTTTGTTGTCGTCAACTGCTGTGATAAAGCCATCATCAATATAAATAGCCAATATGACGTCTTCTCCTACGAACAATTGTTTTGATGAGCTCACATTTCTTTCTCCATGGCCTGCTCCTACTTTTTCGAATTTTTAGACGACAAGGCTTCTTCAAAATTTGTTGGTTCAGAAACTTCAGCTACAAAAGCACAACCCGCTATCATGCTTGAAATGAACTATCTCTTGCCTTTGATGCACTTCCTAGGCGATTTTTGATAGGCACCTCTGGGAATATTCTCCTTATTGTATTCATCCACCGATTTGAAGACCTCATCTTCGCTTGAAGCTAGGCCTTATTTTACGGCTGCTCATCGTGTTGATCAACGGGAAGTTGAAATAATAGAATAATTTCTCCATTCCCTACACAAATACTTTGCGGCTTCTCAAAATCACTGAATGACGAAAACAAGCTTTTATTATGCCTCTGTCAGGCGCAATACAAATCCCAACATGATTGTGCGCAATTAATCTGTGAGATTAATGCACAGAAGAACAGATCAAAATAAATTTTTCGCTTAATTTACTTGTATTTGCGTTTCAAAATTCATGTAAATAAACAATATAAAAATCATGTAACAAAGAATGAAGTTACCAATATAAAAATCATGTTACGTACTATAAATGAAATCAGCAAGGTTTAATTAAAGTTTCATGACTTGTGTGGTAACGCTTTTTTCAAAAAATAGGAGACTCCCTACACTTTTTGGACATTTTCAGAAGAAAAAAAAAATCAAACAACTGATATGTTATAACAGATCGACTTCAGACTGGAATGCAGTATCGAAACATATTTCGCAAATCATCCAAGCATGTTCCAAACAAAATACTGCACATAGATGTTCCTCCTGTAAAGATTCTGCAGTGGCCTGAAACTGACGTAATCTGACTTGTAGTTCAGTGGGTATTCCATTTGTTTAACTACTCCTTTGTTGTTGTTCCAAAAACAGTTCCTTGCATAAATTGTTCAAATAATCCCGCCTTCTGCAGGAATTTTATTTGGAAATAGGATTGTTTGACATATGAATAACTTCGGAATTGATACCAGCGATGTTCAGTAGGGCTTTGTATGTTTATTTTCACATTGTAGGTAGCACACAGCTTATCAACCACATCATCATGATCCATGCAGATGTTTCACAATCCTCATAACCACATCTGTCGGCTTGTTGCTGATTGAGAATGGTTCCTCTGGCTGTATACCTGCGTAAATCTCTAAATTATGAGTGTAAATCATTTTAGCGACAACTGCTGCATAAATTTTGATTCCGTATTTATTTGGTTTCGAGAGGATATATTGAATGAAAGTGCATATCCCTCGAAACCCTTTAAGCTTTTCATCCACCGTTACGTCCTTTCCAACAGAATACTTTTTTGGCAGTTTGCTGTAAATTAGTCAAGAATTTCACGAATTGGTGCTAGTTTATCCAACTCCTGCCTCACATCGCATATATATATATCATCAAAGCGAGTACATTTTATGAGAAAGTTAAACCTTTTCAAGTTCATTTCCAGTCGTAATACATC
This sequence comes from Volucella inanis, assembly GCA_907269105.1. Classification (NCBI taxonomy): domain Eukaryota; kingdom Metazoa; phylum Arthropoda; class Insecta; order Diptera; family Syrphidae; genus Volucella; species Volucella inanis. The sequence goes on from OU026153.1 coordinate 144,542,656, forward strand.
TATTCCATAACCATCTTTGCCCCACAACTCTTCAAAGGAAGAGACACCCGAAATGTACAGCACGCCAATGAAACTTTTAAACACGATCACGTCTGTAGTTTCTGCGTCTCTATCTCTTGTGAATCGGTACTTTATTCTTTCAATGTATGTATTTGTGTACCTCAAGATTAATTCAATTACTTGATTTGGAAACAAACAATTCCAGCATTCAAGTGAGGACTTGGCACTCTTAGCAACTCCAATAGTGTCAGACAATCGTACCATAACGTTGGGAGTTCCCCATCTACCTCTAGCAGAAGATTTTGTTACTGCCCATTTAGTTATTCTCTCCTTACCTACAAAAAAGTCTTGGCAATCATTTGCTCATCTTCATCTGAGCTGCCACAATCTTGATCAGTTTCAGAATCCCCTTCTATTTCTTCCACGCATTCCATTATCTGGCGAATCTAGCGAACAGCAAACACGTCATCAGAGTTTTATAGATTAAAAAATCGAGGAGGAGATTGTCTCGATGTTGAGGGCATTGAGGGAGTAGGCTGTTTTGATGAAGAAGTCATGTCATGGAAAAACAAAACAAAACATTATAATCACACAATCGGGCGCAATAAATCTCACAGATTAGGCAGTCAATGTCATTGAATTAGAGATTGAAACTTAGATAGTACAAACAATTGTAGCTATTCAAAGTAAAATATCTAAAAAGAATATTGTGAACAATTACATCAACACTACTAACACAATCGGGCTCAATTCATCTGACAGATTATTGGAACCTTAGCAACGACCCATAATGTGCACGAGACGAACGGAAACTGGCCCTCTGTGAGTAGTTTGGAAGGAAGAAAAGCCAGGAAGCCACAAAAAAAAAAAAAACAGATCGCTTCATATAACAGATCAATTGCGCTCAACGGAAGGTTAAACGTCATATGATTGGACACCCCTGAGTCCAGAATCCAGCTTTCATTTTTCGTTATCGCTAAAGAGAATAGTGGAAATATGGTAAATGGTTCTCTTTGTGACTGAATGTTTCTGCTATGGCTTTGAAAACGGTTTCTTCTTTTTGGGCAATCTCGCATTCAGTGCCCTGTTGCGAAAGAGAAATTTTAGCTACTATCGCTACTCTTGTTGCTTGTGCAATGGATGTTTTGGCTGGTCGCATACGAACAGGCGACTGGTTACGTTTGTCAGTGTGCGTTCAGCAGCTGCTGTCGATTCATATGCTGTATGGAAACATTTGTATGCATCTGGTAGTGTCATGAGGATTTTTGTTGTAAGCATACCTACTCTCTGATACCTTCTCGCCCATTTTACGAATCTGTTGCACAATGGGCTCCAATTTTGATATGAGTTTGGCTATGTAGTCGCTTTTATCCTTTGTAAAAGAATTCAATTTTTGTTGGAGCATATTTGTGGCGAATGTTTGCTCATATACTGCTTCCAGTTTTTTCCACATATGTTTAGCTGTACTGCAATTTATGACGTGTATCAGTGGTTGCTGTCTTAACGATGTTTAAATTATAATTTGGGCTTTGCATTCTGATTTTAAAAACCGTTTGCATTCCGGTTTGTCAGGCTCCGGTTGTTGGAAGTACCTAGACAATGCGTCGTATCATATTCATCGGATCATATTATTTTAATTTGAAATTTCCAGGAAGGCCATTGCTTCACGGTCTGCAACTTTTCAACTTTCGCCTCTGTTGGATCCATACTTAAGCCGGTTTCACTTTTCGCACGGTCAATTTCTATCGAAACTGAAATTTACTTTATCTAGCCGTGAGTAAGTACTAATGTTTTTACTTGATATTTTCTTCGACCCCGAAACAGGATCGAAACTTTAAAACTAGGATTTAAAGAATTTATGCGCAACTGGGCCGATAACCTGTTGCGCTCAAAGAAAACCAACCGTTCAGTTTGAGTGTTTTATTAGGACTAAGAGCTATGCAAGAAAAATACATATGTACAGAGGCAGTGGAAAAGAGAAAGATGATATCTTTAGCCCATTTAAAGAGCCGAATTTCTTTAAAACAAAAAATATTTAGGTTCATTTTTTTTTTATTTTAAGGAAAAACACATAATGTACCTAAAAATATAAAAAAACTGGAAAAAAAATATGTAAAGTAGGTTTTTGGGACTTGTACACAAGCGGGTACAATGGCACAATGCATGCTCATTTTTTTGTTAAATGAAACATTTTAATACACACCTTCTCTACGCAAAGTGCTAAGTCGCATTGCTCGCAAGTCCATTTTATTCGGTTATGACACTGTCGACAGCGTAGTTGTTTATCTATTCGCTTCGGAAAATGGTTTTCTCTAGTAAACGCTACAGAATTAACTACTGATCGCTTGGATGACGCTGAAGGCTGTGTATCATTACGCAAGTAGTGACGAAGAATAGCACGATGAAACTGCAATAAGTCTATGTTGCTGTTGTAGACCATTTATGCAACTTCTATGCATTGACCATCACAGAATTCATCATTGCTGTAAAAAGTAGCCACCACCACTTTTTGCCGCAAAATTTAATTAGGTAATTATTAATGACTTGATTATGAAGGTCAACGCCTCCTTTTCCTAAATTGTATTCTGCGATCATTTTCGGCTGCTTTACATTTACTTTTTCTTTTTCCTTCGAGCACCATCGGTTGACGGAATGCATCGGTTCGATACCTTCAAAGTTTGAGCCAATACTCACAGCGCTGTTGTCATTTTATTTCGCAAAAAGTATTTTATTGGCAGTATCATATCTGTGATCATAGAATCCTCTTTTTTGCTTTATTGAGATCTGCATTCGATTTCAGCGGACATTTTTTTGTTCTAGACTCGCGTACAGTCCCGATAGGTCGAAAACCTTTTTGTTTTAGCAAAATAAGCAGATCATGTGACGTAAAAAAATTATCAAAAAATACAATGTGATCTAAAGGATGGGTATATTTGTCCAAAAAATCAACAACAACTCTGAATCCGAGCGGCATTTGCTGTGACGTTTTTGGTTCCACAATAGGTTGCGAATTGGTACAAATAACCACAACTGCTCGTCAGCATAAAATTTTTAAAGCCAAATCTTACAGGCTTACATCCAATGAGTTGCTTCGAAGAGTGGCTTCCGTGGTATTTTACCATCGACTCATCAACCGAAAGTTTTTGATGTATGTATCCAAACTGACAAAATTTTTCGTTTAGAAGGGTTGCTAGAGGCCTTATTTATGCCATTTTGTCGACGAGAACCAAATTATTGTTGTCAGCAAGGTGGAGATATTTTTTGATTTTCTTGAGTCTGGTTCGGGACATATTGTTAGCAACAATTGGTACACGGGTGTCTTCATCTGTTTGCCAGTACATGTTTTCTCTTGGCATTGAGTGATAGCCGCTGTAAAGAAAAATACCCAAAAAGACTTTCAAATCGTCTTTGGTGAATGAAAAATTGTGGACATTAGACTGTGCTGCATAACCGCGAGACTTCTCAACAATCAAATTTACTACTTCTTCATCAAACAAAGTTTCAAAAATTTGAAGTTCCGACTTCCCATCCAATGTAGCTACCATTTTTACCTTTTGCCAAATAAAAACATTGCTTTTTGGCATTTTAATTGCACATGGTTTCTTGGACCATTTTGGAAAATTTTCACTACGTTTTGCAGTGTGCACGCAACAATATCTTTCGCATCACCCTTCTCCATATCTGTAATATACTATAATCTGGATTTGGTGGAAGCAACACAATGTCGAAATTGCTATGGCTTGAAGACGTTCCAACGAAGTCTTAGGCCCGTCCTAAATTCTGAAGGTTTCTGCCGTAAAAACTTGATGGTCATGTGAATATTTGTGTAGAAAAAATGTGTACCTTATTAGCCATTATACCCAAGCGAGTACAATACTTTTATTACTTACCGAATGCTATTAACATAATTTTTTTCCAATAAAACTTAATTACAATATGAAAACACAAGCTGTTAACGTTCTAAATTCAGTTATAATGCTTTCATTTACAATGCGACTTTCCTTTGACGATGACAAATGATGACTAGCTAAATATTAAGGAAATTCTTATACTTCAACACAATCTGGAAGAGTTGAGCTGGTCACAAAGTGTGCAGCAATTAGATTGGCTTTGTCCAAAAAACTTATAGCTGGAATATAATTATAAATGAGCATTGTGATGGAGGATAAGGCAGAATATCCCATGTTTTTGACGAATGACAAAAATTGTCACTACATTTGGGACATTGTTATATTTTTTGCCTCAGTGTTTGATCGTATCAAAATTTCACACTCTTGACAAAGACATTGACGTTGTAGGACCGAAAAAGAATTTCTCTAACCCTGACGGCCTGTTTACTGGTCGAGTTGTACCACGCCTTTTCTTTTGGCTTGATACTCTTCATCCGTTGAGGGATAAAGGATCTCATTCTAAGAAAATAGAGTCTGTGATCACATCAGTAGCAACACAGTTACAATTCCTAAAGAAGGTGTTAAGTCCCCTCCAATCGGCTTTTTAGTAGGTATTGTCATACGGTTCTTTAAGGTCTCTTTTCTCTAACTATGTTGTCGATGTACGAAAAATTAATTTACATGAAACAATGGTTTGACGAGCCTAAAAGAAAGAGTACTTCATCTATCTTCATGTTATTCCAGATCATCGCTCGTCACTTATAAATCCCATCCACTTTCTCTAATTTTTCTTTGCTTTAGCAATATTTAACACCCACAATGTCTCAAACAACCACTCAGCATTGCAATTTCGTAAAACAATAATAATTTTTATTTACTTGAATTGTACTTGAACTCTATACCTACGTTTTGGGATTTATTCGGCTTTTTTAATCATTCGAGCGATGACTTGGAAATGTCATTTTGTCTTTTCAAGTCTATTTTCCGTTGACTCGCAAAACAAGGTACACTGTAGAAGCAAAGTCGCTTAAAATAAATCATTGTTAAACTAATAAAAATAAAAAATAAAAAATAACAAAAAGCAGTTTTTTATTGTAAATTTTTTTTGAGTTTTTGGAAACTTGTCTTTGTTTCCGATTGGTGGTTCTTGAATTATTTATTTTTAGAATTTTATGATTGTTGGATTAGATTGGATAAGTAAATTTGCTTGTCGCAAATTAGTTAGTTTTTTTTCAAGTTTTTCAATGGTTTTTTATAAAAATTTGAACTAGAATGGTTTCGACTCTCGACGTGTGTCAGACACATATTATCAGTCATCAATCGAACCGATTGCTTTAAATCATTTAAATGCACTGGTTTTATTCTATACACTTGAGAATAAAAATCAGGTACAGCCAGCCCAAGTGATGCTGGTGGCTTGAAATCAGTTAATTGAGAAATTTTCGCTGCAATTTTGTCATAAGTGGCTATATGAAGAGTTGCATCACCTTATTGTAACCACAAACAGTTAAAATAATTCTCTTTTGACATTGTTCTGAAAAATCTCTTTCAATATCTTTAAGTAACAGTCTACATTGACAGTTACAGTGCAACCGTTTTCTTCACCAACCGTTTAGGCCCAGCAATGCAACTTAATAAAATTGAATTCCACACTGTGGAATTCGCCGGATGCGAATCCGTTTCATGGAACATCTCTTACTTTCTGACAGTACATATTCCACAATTTTGTTTATTGACTGCCGTTTAAAAATAAAAATTGGAATCAACATGATTTAGTTCTCTTCCACCATTTGGTGAAATTTCGGGCAAAATTCCAAGCACTCGATACTTCCTCTGACTTAGTTTGGTTTTCATTTAAACTTTGTTTGGAAATAAGTCCAAGTTTTTTGGTAGAAACTGTTTGCTTATACACTAACTACGTCCAAACTGTTAAAGCGGGATGCTAGATGGAAACTGCATACTTCCATTCGTGATAGTGGCCGAAAATCCAAAATCCTATTTGTTCGTTTTGATAAATTTATATAACAGTCTAAAAAATAAAATAAGAAATGGAACCAATTAAATACAAAAAGGAAAAATTACAATCTTGTTTTTTTTTTTTTTTTTTTAAGGCGCCTTTTATCAGCTGTAGTTTGAGCTACGAAGGAATTCTTAAGAGGAAATGGATGGCACAATTAAGGGCAGATCCAAAAGTACTCTTATTCGAGATTCTTCGACAAAAACGGAGCTACTGTTATTTCAGTATCCTTCGGCATGTACTGTTGAAAAAGAGAGTTGGTAACAGAGGGGTACTCAGTAGAACCATTCTGTAGAGTGCAAATTTTGAACGTCAAAAACAAAATCTTTCAAAAGTGCGCCTCGCATACGCCGACGATATTGACACACTCAGTAAAACGTAGCTTTATGTCGACAACAAGCGTATGTGCTGTCGCTGTAGGAAAAGACGAACCAATTTGAGTGTCCTTCGTTTGAGATTCAGACACACGCCAGACTATAGTTAGAGCTTTACAGTGGAATTCGTATCAATTGGAATGAAAATCCGCGCACTAATTAAAATGAGTCCTTTATATAACCTATTTATATATTTAGTTAACAAAAAATAGATCAATTTTCTGAATTTGCATCTGTAATTCATTCACATGCCCCGATTTCCGTTCAATCGACATAGCAAACAAATAACTTGTCAAACACATGACTAAATTTCCGTTAAATTAACCTAGCAGACAAAATGTTTTTGACCAATCACCTGAATAAGCAATAAAACCGAATGCAACGCTTTTGCTTACCTTAGCTATAATATTAAACAAATGCATGTGTTAAGTTGACGGGTATCAATAAAAGTCAGGTTATCTACACATGTCCATGATCAACCCATCAATGTAACTAACGATGCGAATTTATCTGATATGGACAAAATACCGGATGTTGTTTATAGCCTCCGGGTATTTTCGGGACAGCCTGAAGAGTTCAACTTGTGGAAAAAGAGTATCGAACGGATACTAAAGATCTACGATCACATCAAGGGCATCGCTAAGTATTATTGCATTCTTTCAGTTATTAAAAGCAAAATAACAGGTCATGTAGACATAGCCTTGGAATCTTATAATACCCCATTAAATTGGGAAAAGATATCCAAGTGCCTAACTTTACACTATGCCGACAAGAGAGACTTAAGTACCCTCGAGTACCAGATAATAACTTCGGTACAAGGGCATAGTACCATAACCGAGTTTTATCAAAAAGTCTATCTGCATTTATCCCTCATTCTAAACAAACTTGAAACCATGAACATGAGCCAAGAATCATTAAATAATATAACCCAGTGCTTAGTCAGAGGGCTAAAAGGCGATCTACCAAGACTTTCGAGTATACGAGAACCAACAGATCTACCACAAGCCATGTATCTTTGTTTGAAGTTGCAAAACAAAACCTATGGATGTCGGTTGTTTCATAAGGACCCAAATCCATCAACCACAAAAAGTGCAATGAGTTTACCATACAGAGAAATTCAACCCAGAGGAAAAGGAATTAGAAGAATACCAAGGTACAGTAAACCAAGAAAACTCAAGTCATGAATAGACATTTGAAGAATATAACACTGACCCAGGTGAAAACCTTGGCTAACAACAACAACAGGATAACAAGTATTTTTTAGATTAAAACGCTCTCCGCTGCCGTATTTTGAGCACGTCGCGAAAAGTGGAGGGACGTTTAAGTTCCTGATAGACACCGGTTCAGTAAAATCCAGCCCAGTTGCATTCGAAATTCTCTCCCAAATAAAAAAAAATTTACGTTAACTCAGTAGGTGGAAGTATTAAATCTAACGCATCATAGCTTCATTCAAATCTTTGAAAACAATATAGAAAAAAATAACAATTTTTTATTCTTTTCAGTTTTATTTCGTTCGATGATATAATTGCTAATGACACGCTGTCATTGACACGAAAGAAAATTTTATGACAATTTATCCTAACATACTTATACATCTAAAAGAACCTACTACAGAAACTGTTAATAAAATAAACATAAGAATCTCCCATCTGAGTAAAGAAGAATCTAGTCAACTAACCAATATTATCAGTAGTCCCTAATCTCTTTTCTGACTCGGACAGCTGTTAAGGGTAAAGTTCGAGCTACAACTATATTCAGTATATTCAAAATCTAATCCATATCCATGATCACAAACAAATAAGCACCCTTTTAGAGGATGGCATCATCAGACAATCAAAGTCGCCCTACCATTCCCCGGTTTGGATCATCCTTAAAAAACGGATGCCTCCGGAGAAAAGAAGTTGAATTCGGTAACCATCGCGGATAGATACCCTTTAACCGAAATCAACAAAGTTCTTGCTAATCTTGGTAACAATAAATGGTTCACAATAATAGGCTCAAAGAGCGGATTCCACTAGATACAGCTTAAGGAGTCAGATATTGAGAAACTGCCTTTTCCGTTTGGCCTTAAAAACGCCGCAGCTGTATTCTAAAGAGCTCTCGATGACATCTTACGGGAGCACTTTGAAAAACGTTGCTATTTTTATATTTTTATAATTAATCTTCGGAAAAAACAAAAATACACATCTAACGAATTTTGAGGCCGTTCTTAAGACTCTAGAATACGCCAAAATGAAGATTCAGTTGGATGAGTGTGAATTTTTCAAAAAAGAAGTAGGGTTCTTAGGTTTTGTTATGTTTTATACAAACAGGATTAAGACAAATCCGAAGAATGTTCGAGCTATTTTCGAGTTACCAGTTCCCAAATCGATCAAAAATAAACGCTGTTATTGTCGTTTCATTAGAGATTACGCGAATATAGCAAAGCCTCTGGCATCCCTTTTGAGAGGAGAAGATGGACGAGTGTCCAAACATCTTTCCAAAAACCAGGCAACTGAACTTGACACACAGGCCATAAACTCTTTCGATAAAACTAAACAATCACTAGTTTCTCAAAAGGTTATTCAGACATATCCTAATTTAAACAAAAAACATTTGAACTTACAACCAAAGGTTCTGACTACATAGTTAGCGCTGTATTATCCCAAGACAATACCATAAACCAATAACTTCTCTATCAAGGACATTAACTACAACCGAAGAATATTACGCCACTAACGAGAAAGAGATGCTTGCAATCATTTGGGCTCTAAACTTGCTTAGGACTTTCATGTATGGATCAAAGAAGGTAAAATTTTATACAGACCATCAACCACTAACTTACGCCATTAGCAACAAAACAATAACCACAAGATAAAGCGATGGAAGGCCATAATAGAAGAGTACAATTACGAATTAAAGTACCTGGTAAGACAAATATAGTCGCAAATGCTTTATCAGGACTTCCACATACAACAGAGGCAAGCACGATGACAATGACAGTACATAGCGGCGATATTTCTTCACATAATTTGATTCCAAAAGTTGAAACTCCCATCAATGTCTCCCGCTATCAACATATCCTTAAAATTGGAAACGGAACTACCCACCAATTTCCTATTCCATTTCCAACTTATCATAGGCATACTATATTTTCATTCAACCAAACTATTCCGTCACAGACATCTTTAACAAATTCAAAAAATTCCTTAACCACAGCACCATAAACGGCCCCTAATCCAAAATATCCTGGCCACACAGTGCACATTGATATACTTTCGACAGGAAAAGTTTTAAATTTAATCAAGAGCTGTAACTGACATTAGACGACCACTTCGATAAATGGTTTTCTCATTCAGCGTTTCCGAAAATATAATACATGGGCTGAAAAGTCCGTTTCTAAAAGAGGGCACCACTTGAATTAAATCCATACCATTTTCAGTAAGTACCAACCTTCAAAAGATACTTGTATAAATTTGACGGCTGTCGGACGATTAGTTCTCGAGATATAGCGTTGTGAGTGAAGAACTTTTGTTATTGTGAAAAAAATGGATTCAAAGCAATCGTGTGTTGATTTACCATTGCTTTTTGATGGGAAAAAATGCAGCCGATGCAAAGAAATGCCTTGATAAGTGTTACCCGGACTCTGTACCAGCCGAACGAACCATTCGCAAGTGGATTGAAAAATTTAAAAGTGGTCATACAATCTCCGAAGATGATGCATGCAGTGGACGTCCAAAAGAGGCTGTTTCAGATGAAAACATCAAAAAAGTCCACAAAATGATTACGAATGACCATATAAAGTGAAGTTGATCGAGATAGCTGAGGCTCTGAAGATTATAAAAGAGCGTGTTGGATATATCATACACGAATATTTGGACATGCGAAAGCTCTGTTCAAAGTGGGTGCCGCGTTTGCTCACAGTCGACCAAAAACAACAACGTGTTGATGATTCAGAGGAGTGTTTAAAGATGTTCAACCACAATAAAGCCGAATTTTTGCGTCGGTATGTGACAATGGATGAAACTTGGCTTCATCACTTCACACCAGAGTCAAGTCGGCAGTCAGCTGAGTGGCGAGCAGTTGACGAACCTCATCCAAAACGATCAAAAACTCAACAGTCGGCTGGCAAGGTTATGACATCCGTATTTTGGGATACACATGGAATAATTTTCATCGACTATGTCCAAAAAGGGCAGGCTATCAACAGCGATTATTACATTGCGTTGCTGGAGCGTTTGTGCTTCCCCACAGACCGTATTCCCCAGATTTGGCCCCCAGCGACTACTTCCTGCTCGCAGACCTCAAAAGAATGTTCGCCAGAAAGAGATTTACGACCAATGAAGAAGTAATCGCCGAAACAGAGGCCTATTTTGAGGCTAAACAGAAATCTTACTACAAAACTGGTATCGAAAGATTTGAAAATCGTTTCAATCAGTGTATCGGCCTCGAAGGCAACTATATTGATAAATAAAGTTGAATTTTGCAAAAAAAATTGTGTTTTACTATAAAATGGCACTGACTTTTCAGCCCATGTGTTATTTATTGACAACAAGCTACCACTTAATTCAGCAAGTATCCATGATCGATGATGTTAGGTAAATGCATCTATAAAACACCACCCTACAAAAGTGAGGTAAATGGACAGATCGGGCGGTTTCATTCCAATCTTTCTGAAACTATGCATTGCATCAAAACCAAACACACTCCTCGCTCCTTCGAAGAGCTGCTCGAAAATGCAACTAACGAGTATGACTTCCTTGGCCGATAACCCTAAATAACTCCCATAGAATTCGAAAACAGTTGCCAACAAAATATAGAGAAAATTATACAAAAACAACAAAAAGACATTAAGTACCACAATAAAAAACGGAAACCTCTGAAAACTTACAATCCAGGAAATGTTATATACGTAAAACACAACAAAAGACTTGGTTCAAAATTAACGTTTAAATACAGACAAGATATAATCAAAGAAAACAAAAATAGATAAGTGATAACAGAATCAGGAAAAACCGAAAACAAAATCTAACACATGGGCTGAAAAGTCAGTACCGTTTTATATTGTAGTAAAACACAAAATTTTTGCAAAATTCAACTTTATCTATCAATATAGTTGCCTTCGAGGCCGATACACTGTTTGAAACGATTTTTCAATGTTTCGATACCAGTTTTGTAGTACGATTTCGGTTTAGCCTCAAAATAGGCCTCTGTTTCGGCGATTAGTTCTTCATCGGTCTTAAATCTCTTTCCGGTGAGCATTCTTTTGAGGTCTGCGAAAAGGGAAATAGTCGCTGGAGGCCAAATCTAGAGAATACGGCGGGTGTGAAAGCAATTCGTAGGCGAATTCATTCAATTTTGCCATCGTTTTCAACGACTTGTGACATGGTGCATTGTCTTGATGAAACAGCACTTTCTTTTTCTTCAAATGCCCCTTTTGGAGATAGTCGATGAAAATTATGTGTATCCATGTGTATCCCAAAATACGGATGCCATAACCTTGCCAGCTGACTGTTGAGTTTTTGGTCGTTTTGGACGAGGGTCGTCGCCTGATTGCCACTCAGCTGACTGCGAACTTGATTCTAGTGTGAAGTGATGGAGCCAAGTTTCATCCATTGTCACATTACGACGCAAAAATTCGGCTTTATTGCGGTTGAACAGCTTTAAACACTCTTCTGAATCATCAACATGTTGTTGTTTTTGGTCTACTGTGAGCAAACACGGCACCCACTTTGAACAAAACTTTTGCATGTCCAAATATTCGTGTATGATATATCCAACACGCTCTTTTGATATCTTCAGAGCCTCAGCTATCTCGATCAACTTCACTTTACGGTCATTCCTAATAATTTTGTGGACTTTTTTGATGTTTTCATCTGAAACAGCCTCTTTTGGACGTCCACTGCGTGCATCAACTTCGGTGCTTGTATGACCACTTTTAAATTTTTCAATCCACTTGCGAATGGTTCGTTCGGCTGGTGCAGAGTCCGGGTAACATTTATCAAGCCATTTCTTTGCATCGGCTGGTTTTTTTCCCATTAAAAAGCTATGATTAATCAACACACGGAATTGCTTTGAATCCATTTTTTTCACAATAACAAAAGTTGCTTCACTCACAACGCTATATCTCGAGAGCTAATCGTCCGACAGTTGTCAAATTTATACATTTATATTTTGAAGGTTGGTACTAACTGAAAATGGTATGGATTTAATTCAAGTGGTGCCCATGAACTTTTCAGTCCATGTAGTTTATTAGAAATTGACTGACAATTCTACCCCTTTCTCTTTCTTTTTCAGACATCTGCTCTATATGCAACAGGAGAAAATCAAATTTTGTATATCTCTAATTCACAGTTTGTTTCACTACACATCGACAAGCAAAAATACAAAACGGAAACCTAAAACTGATCTATAAAGTTTACATCATCCATTACAAACAATTCCTGACCAACATTAGTCCAACCCTAGAAACGAAAAAGGATCCCCTATGTGCCAACTTCTCACATGAATACCAGAAAATACAAAATTTATTCCATATCCTTAAACCACAAAAAAACGAAAAGTTCATTAAACGTCGTTGGCTCTGAGTGGAAGTGGACTGCTGAAAATCACGACCACGACGATTACGTGGCAATCAAAAGAAAAATGAATACTTTTTAGTTCCAATTCCAACTTGACAATGACAAAAAAGGAAATAAAAATACGAATAAGTAAATTATATCCGAAATTCAACATAAATTTAAAATTGTTAAAGAAGAACTACATAATATCAATTTAGCTATTTATCGGGCAAAATTTGGCAATGTCAATTCACTCATCCTATCAAAGGAAAATGAATAAGCCAAGCCATTAAAATATTAAGTAAAGAAGAGGCATTAAATTTCGCTAAATTTAAAATAATACCTTATTTAGTTTCAGTTTGGTATATTGTCAATATTCCAATAACAAACTTTAATATTTATGAACACATATTACTTAAATCTGCAATAGATATTAACTATAAGCAAAATTAAGAAGAATAAATATGAAATATTTAGTATAATCAATGAATTATATTTCAGTCTGTAAAAAACAAAATCTTGTAAACATTAAAGACTCCACATGTATCCCTAATTAGTTAAAAAGTAAAGAAGCAACATGCAATTTGATAAATAGTCAGCACATTCTCACGATCGAGGAAATATCACCAAAAATAATACTAATGAGTGATTTCAATGAAACTCTCGAAGCTGAAGCCACATACCGGAACCTTACTAGCACTCTTCTCATCAAATATGAAAGAAACTATTATCACCATTAATAACAAGGTATTTATGGCGCAATTTCCTATTTTTAGAGATGGTGGGCGAATTACACATCAATAATAGTCGTACAAAGCAAATTGAGTTACTCCAAGTTGTTCGCAAATCACAGGCCTTCATCAGCTATGGAACAATATCGTTCGTTGCAATCATACTCTTAATCCTAACGTCCTTACCAAAAAAACAAAATACAAAAATTATTATTCAGCAACCACAAATAAAGAACATTCAATTTTCGCCGGAATTAAAAAGGTCGCAAGCGATGATCCTACCACACCCCGAACAAGATTCAACGATCTCCCAATTTTTTTAAGCGATTGAGGACCTTCGCATTTAGAGGGGAAGAGTTAACAGGAAATAGGTAAACTTTCTGAATTGTTCTTGCAATTCATTCACATAAGCAATAAATCAGCAATTACAAGGGCTGTTTGATGAGTACCCGGATTGGAAGATAGGTGGCGCTACTGAGCCAAAATGAGTGTACCATCCTTTAGTATAACCCCTTATAGCCTGCCTGTCAAAATTTGTGTTTTTCTTTTTGTTTTTGAGTGGCAAAATCTGAGCGGAAATCAAGCCTATTCTCGATGGTGTATATATGTTGAGACCCTCACACCTTCCCGTACAACAGTAGCCCAAAAACGGTAACCACAGAGGAAATCGTGGACAAAATCAATGATCTCGTATTGGCGGACCACCGAGTGAAAATTTGCGAGTTGGTTGAGATAAAAGGCATCTCAACTGAACACGCAAGCCATATCCTGCACGAGATTTTGGGCATGAGATGCCGCGCGATGGATGCGGCGTTTGCTCACACTGGAGAACAAGCGCAATAGTGATACTAATACAAAGTGCCTTCGGCCAAAAAGGTGATGGCCACCGTTTTTTGGGACGCGCGATGTGTAATCCACGTTTACCATTTGGAGAAGGAAAAAACAATCACAGAAGCATACTACGTCTATTTACGACCACATTTGGCGAAGAAAAAATTGCTCTGCTACCATAGTAACTCACCCGCTCACACCCAAATTGGTCAAACTGCACTACGAATTGCTCCCCTATCCATCGTATTCTCCGCATTTGGCTACCAGCGACTTCTTTTTGTCCCAAAACCTTGAAAGATCGCTCGCCGGAAAGAAGTACGGATCAAACGAGGAAGTCATCGCCGCCGCGGATTAGTATTTTGAAGGCCAACAAAGGTCGTGCTATACGGAGGGGTTAAAAAAGTTGCAACACCGCTGGGAAAAATGTATCGAGTTGAAATTTGAAATTTATGGAAAAATATGTAGATTGTCAAAGCTAAAAACGTTGCGTTGTCATTTCTAATCCGAGTTTTCATCAAACAGCCCTTGTAGCCCTAATGCAACGCTTTTGTTGACCTTAACCATAATAATCAATAACTGGATGTGGAGAAAGTCTTTAGTCTTAAGCGTACGGGTAACAATAAAGGTCAGGCAATTTGCCTAAAAAAAAATATTGGGTATATATTTTAATTCATGCGGTTTTTTTTTCAAAATTTAAACGTTTATTTAAGAAAAACGTGTACAATAGTATTATTCAACGTATTGCCCATCTGAAGCTATGACTTTTTCCCATCTTTCTGGCACTTTGTGGATCCTATCCCAAAAGAACTGCGCCGGCTTGGCAGCCAAGAATAAATCAAGCCAATTTTTGATATTCTGCTCTGATGTGAACCGTATTTCAGTGAGGGCGTTCTGCATCGACCGGAACAAATGGTAGTCAGAAGGGGCAAGGTCTGGGCTATAAGGCGGGTAAGACTTCCCCTTCCACTGTTTTCCAAATGGAAAATTATTTCCTCGTGTCTGGTTGCATATTCCGGGCGCCACTGCTCTCTTCAAATGGATTAATTGTGTTCGGTAACGTTGTCCATTGATGGTTTCACCCAGTTTTAGCAGCTCATAATACAGCACACCCATCTGATCCCACCAAATACAGAGCATTACCTTCGCGCCATGGATATTCGGCTTTGCCGTTGATTTGGCTAGTTGGCTGGGTTTCAGATATGATTTTTTGCGCTTATGGATCCGTTTTTCACCACCAGTAACAATCCTAGGCAAAAATGACTTCCTTTTGTGGCGTTCTAGCAGCATTTCGGACATGCAAAACCGCCTTTCGAAGTCTCTCGGCTTGAGTTCATGTGGAACCCAATTTCCTTGCTTCTGAATATATCCAGCTGCCTTTAAACGTTTTGTAATGGCTGCTTGAGTGACACCCAAAGATTCTGCGAGCTCTTCTAGTGTTGGGGAACAATCTTCATAGAGTAATGCTTCCAGTTCTTCATCTTCAAACTTTTTTGGCTGCCCAGGACGTTCATCGTCTTCCAAGCCAAAATCATCACTTTTAAATCGTGCAAACGACTTTTGACACGTTCGCTCAGCTAGCGCATGTTCACCATAAACTTCCACTAAAATACGATGGCTTTCGGCAGCAGTTTTCTTCATATTAAAGTAATGAAGAAGAACTCCCCGCAAAAACACTTTTTCAGGCACAAAGTTCGACATATTTGAGTGAAAAAAAATTATTGTTGTTTACGCTTCAAACGAATGATATATACTGAAATGATGTACAATAACAGTAGCTTTCCAACGCATGTTCCAATGGAATAATAACAATGGAATAATACAAGTTACGCCATCTCTTAGAAAACCGCACGAGACCCAGTATGTATATATAGTATCTGTGTTGAGGACTCCGAATCTTCATTAACCTACGTTATAAAGTCTGCCGATATCCTGGAGAGTCATGCCATCAAAAATTATGTTCACGACAAACCCAAATATCAATAGAAGCCCTGACCACAACCAATCTTAATTATTTGTCGTGATTCCATAACGATCCAGTGATCGCATCAATAAGGTCTTAAGCGTAGCTATGCTTTTGTTACAAGTTTAGCTACGAGTACTTTGCTCCACCGACTCTTTGCAATATATGGTACATACTCGTATATCATTATCATCAGGATCGCGTTTATGTACAAGTATCTGCGCTTGGAGTACTACGCGAGTACCACTAGGAATATTATTCAACGTGGTCACACCAGTGTATAATTATTTATCAACCCTGAAAGTCTTTTAACTGAGTTCGACATCTCACCAGCAATTTTTTAAAAAACCTTGGAGTTTTAAGCTTTCCTGCCACTATAAGAGAGCGAGCTGTGACAATTATTGTTGTTATGAAGCAATGGGAACGTTTTGAAACATGTCAACTTGCTTTTAACGGCTTTTGGGAAAGTAATTTCTGTTCGTAGGAGAAAATAAATTAAAAAATCAAAAAAAAAAGAAAAAAATAAATCAAAGAAATACAAAAGTACATTAGCCTGGGTTTCACAACTAAACAAAACAAAAAAAAAAAAAAAGACCTGTCACAATGATTAACCGAAAAAATGCTAAAAACCAGGTGACATCCTTTCACATATCATTTGTAAGTCCACATTTATATGTGTTGCTGTTGCCATTTGTGGTAATTGTACATTTTTCCCTCATTCTTACTGTCTGAAAATCTTATATAAATGTTTTCCATTACAAGCTATTCCGACTGTGATCACAATAAATGACTACGAGTATATCTCCAGAACCCCACCCTAACAAATAATTGTTTGCATTTAAGAAACATTTTCTATATGCTGGACAAAAAATCCCTCAACTCCGACAAAATCGTATTCAAACGTACGTTACTCTTGTCCGTTCCCATCACATCTACGACAAAACCTTAAATATGATGCCGAATAAAGTTGAGTAAAATTTAATAAGGCCATATGCCCTGGCTCGACAGCAAGAAGTCAAAGTATCCATCACAAAGCACTGGGTAATTAATCTTTCCTCAACCATATCAAAAATGTCCTCAATGTCTTTAGTTTCGAATGGAAATGTTTGGATTTTGAGAATTTATCTTACAGTCAAAAGTATTCGGCCGGAATACAACAGAAACGCAGCACAGCGCAGAGTACTACGAGCATGTAACATCGTATGTATTACAGGACCAAACAAAGCTCAGACTGGAAGGGATAAAAGAGTAAATCCCTAAATCATACCACTGGCAAAAACCACAGGATACACAAAGGCAGAAACGTAGCAGCAAACCACACCAAACGACCGCTACTGACGTTTCCCGTTCTACGAATAATATTCCAAAAACTCAACCCACCCGGCCTTTAGCCTTCATTCGTGTACTTACGCTCATATGTGTATGTATTTCTATATAGTGTAGTTAATACGGATGCCTGTACTAAATAGGAGGTTTCATAAGGCTTTCGGTTACTGTCACTGATGGAGATGGGAGGAATAAGAAACATAAACATCATGCTTCAGAGAACTTTGACGTGTTGTAAATGTGCTAAATCCTGGGAAATTTGTTGAATAGTTTAACAACTTGAACATGATACGTTTCAGCGTTCCACAATAGTGGCATAGAACAGACATGGGACCCATTTTGCTATTGAAAGCTTATGAACACCAACCAACCTAAGGGTAATACTTCGTACTGTTGCTTACACAACTCGTATGTCTTTCCATGGCCTGGTTCTGGTAGCAGCACTTTCGATTTTAGTGAACTTTAAGTGGACATAACACTCGAAAACAAAAGCCATGGGAGGTCATCCTTGACAACGCGATGTGGTTACCCTTAACTAACTTTATTGGACTTTTATCTGTCTATCTCCTGGTATTGCACCATTTCAGATTCATAAAAAAGTTGTTAAGCGTTGATACTCATTTAGAAAATACAGACTCTCCGTCGACTCTTGGTTTTTGTATAACACGTCAAGGGGACATGTTTTCATAAGCCACAGGGAGTGTTTAAAATAATTTCCATTGGATATAATCTTGATCATTACATTGTAAGACAAAATTGATTCATTTTTGGAGTAGGAGATATGGTTGAGGTTACTTTGGCGGAAACATCTGTTGAAATACTTTGTTGGTCTTTAGAAACTGAGAGATGGTAGGACCACTATTTTGTCGAATGTCAGTCAAATTATTACAGAACTGTTATAATAATCTTTGGTCATGTGGATTATTTTCTCGAAGTCCTAGGTACTCAACGATTTTGAGTTACATGTTTATACACTACAAAAAATCGTTTCACAATTTGTAATATATGACATAAGTTTTTTAAGCTTCCAATTTATTTAAATTTTTTAAATAATTCGAGCTAAGGATGAAACTAGCGCCTACGAGTGAATTTTACAAAAAAAAGGTCACCTTCAATTTAATGCGCAGACATGAAGTTTTACAGAGCATGTATTTCTATATATATTTACGCGCAGTTTGAGGGTTGGGTGAGTGCTTTCCAATAACTTTTACTGACTAGCAATGTTCAAATTGGAATCCGTCCTTATCCCATCACCGTAGAAGTACTAAACCTCTCAACAATGTCCTTCCCCAGCCGCACTGATATCTAGTACAGCCAAGTTCACTGTTGGCCTATGAACAATTCGTGCGGACTATCTTGCCTTTGCGGAGTGAATTTGTTGGTCTTATCCGGGAAACACTCTAACCTCTAGTCTGAACACTGGGTCTTCAACTTTGAAGAAAGGGCTCTTTGAAATCGTTTGCATCGCTTTCATCTCTTCAAGATCGATCCCAGACAGAGGAATTAGCGTAGAGTTCGGAGTACCCAACACGAAATAATTGGGTTTCAGGAATCCTTTATTCTCAGTGGCTACTGGCAATTGTGTCAGTTGACGGGTATTCACTATTTCTCTGCTTGGTGCCAATGGTGGAAGGACTCCCTTGACAGACCGTGAGAGTCTCCCCCAGCCTCTTCCACCATATGGATTGATTAGATAGGAAGTTAAAGATTTACTCGAAGCCCTTTGAGACGAGCTCATTTTTTGCTCCGATGAAATTGGTGCCGTTGTCGTTCCTATACGCATTGGAACTCCACATCTGTTTTGGATGCACAAAATGCATCCACGTGTGGACAAGTCATCAGCAATTTTGAGGTGTACGCTCTCACGGTCATACACGTGATGAGCGCAACCCAAGGTTTTTTTACGTCGTCCAATTTTGACGTGAATTAGTCCAAAATAGTCGAGACCAACATGTGTAAACGCTCTCATGAGTGGAGTTAGTTAGTCCTTCGGTAACTATTCCATCAACAGCGGTAGTGGCTAAGCAAATCGGATAGGGCATTCTCTGCTCTCAATTTTCGCTCTCCTGATAGCAGAACGTACTTGAAACCTAAAACTTGTGGGAATCCCGTTTGCTATAGTGTCTTCGTTTTGGTGGAAGTGGTCCATGATTAGCTTCGTGATGATATGGTCTCTTTGCATAATGGTAGCGCTTCTGGTATTGAAGGGTATTTTTGTGGCAGCATCTACGCATCCCTGAACCCGTGGTGCTCTAGGAGGTACATGATGAATTTCTATCTGCTCCGCAGAGCAACAGGTTGCAATTGAATTCTTAATTTGTTGTTCCAGAAATTGTTCCCGAAAATGCTTCCACAAAATTTGCCCCATAGTGGCAAAATAGATCACGACATAAGCTCCGCCTAAAATAGCCTTAAAGCTGCCGTGAATCCTTGGCTTCATAGATCTGAAACAACCTCGGGATGGACTGCTTTAATTACAAAGCAGACAAATACTGCAAAATATAAATTGTAGGAACGCTGTCCGCATCGTCTACGGGAAAATTCCCCATAACTTGTGTGAATAATTTAGGCCCGCAGTAAGCGCAATATGGTAAACACATTTACCCTCCTTCGTACGTCAATCAGGTCCTGAGGTCAGTGAGGTCCTGCATGGTAGTTCTTTCTGTATAAATAGAAAAGCAAATTAAATATAAAGTGGTAGGATCTAGAAAGAAGGAGAATACATTTGGCAGAACAACGAATGTTTGCATCCAGCACACGCTCACCAAATCTGAGGAGTTTTAAAGAAGAATATTTGGGCTAATCAAATTGAATTTTTCAATCTGTTCAACTTCATCTTTGAAGTGTTCCCGTTGTATGTGCCACACAATCCGCAGTAGGGCATCGTTTATATCTTCTGCAGTAAGTGGTGGAATGTTTCCTTTTGACGTTCTAGTGGAAAAAACATTGCCTTGTTTCGTCTTTTCCTTCCTTCATCTTTCTTTGGCTTTTGTTTTCTCAAAACCCTAATAAACTTAGAAACGTATCCAAATATCCGACAAGTCACCGTAATGTTGATTAAAAGCCGAAAAGTCTGATGCTATACTTAACGCCACTAGCACTGTCCCGACCTTGCGCCGTCCAGGTGTGTCCTTACCGATCAATGAACAATCTTTCTTTTCAGGCCAACGATGACTTTCTAGGCTTAGTCCTGTGAACCAAATGCTTTCCTCCAGTTCTTCTGCATATTCTCCCCTTGATATAATATCCGCCGGGTTGTTCTTACTGGTCACATGCCTCCAAATTGATGTAGATAGCTTATCCTGAATTCTGAATAACTAGTGCAGAAAAATTTCAGAATCTGTTTAAAGATAGATCTGCTCAATGCAAATATGTGACAAGTTTGGTAGAATCATGTAGCTCATGCTTCACATTCGTCGTTCGAATATATGTGCAACACCCATAGGCTTTAAGTTACTCATCCGCAAATCTATGAATTTCAAAAGTGTAATAATTCGAGATTTACACATACTTTGGGACCTTGATGCTATCTAATTCCTTTAAATGACTACGAAATTATTGCCTTTCGTCATATATCTGCTTCTGTACGGAATAATTCTAGTTTGTCCTTTGTACCCAACGATTCTGTAAGATTATTTTTCCTTTGACAACCACCAGATTTATAAGACCCCACGGGTCAAAGGGTGTTGAAAGCTCTGACAAAACCGTCCTTTTGGTAATGTTCCTTGCCAAACTGAGATCTAGCAACATACCATATATTGCTGCTGATCACTGGAAGATTCCCATTCAATACTAAGTGTTCTAATGATATCAAAATCATTGATACGTATTTTTTCTCAGTCGTTCACCATTTTCGTAGTCCAGAATTTTCTAGAACCCTTCTGATTTCCTGGTAAATTGTCGCAATTTCTTCTGGAGTGTCTTTCCCGCTTATTAGATTGTCCATATAAAAATCTTCTCGTAAGACCTTTGATCCTATGGGATATTTTTCAGAACTCAGGTCTGACAGCATCTTAAGATATCGAGTGGCTAGGTATGGAGCAGCTTTGGTACCGTAAGTTAACGTGTTTAGCTGGTACACCCTTAATTCTTCCGACAAACTTGCCCTCCATAGGACTCATTGATACTTTCGGTCATTATTACATTTTTGAGATAACTGCTGTTAATGCGAACCGAAAACAACGAAAAAGTAAAATAATGGAAAATAATTTGTGTTGAATAAGCGGACCTTTCAACAACATATCATTCAGCGCAATTTGAGTGATGAAAGCAGCGCTGCCATCGGATACGACGCGTTATTTTTTATGTGTTAGAATCAGGTCTGAGGACGCATAGGTTATGGCAGAAATATGCTACTTGGTCAACCTGATCCTTCGGCACTATTTGCATATGTGTCTTAATCTTCATACTCCTTCATAAAGTTTCAATATTTCTTTTTAACCTCTGATTTCTTTGACAGTCTTCTTCCCAAGGCGTAATAACGTTTTTTGGCAATCTTAAATGAATTTCCCAAAGTCTTTGCTGTATCCGTAAACGGCAACCGGACTATAAATCTCCTGTCCGCATTAAGCATTACTGTTCTTACAAAGTGATCCCCACATCTGGTGTCTTCTAGGCTTCCCACGGGTGGGCGTGGCTCAAGTGGTAGTGGACAGGGTTCCAAATCGGCAGTTTCGGTGTTCGAATCCCAGCTTCGCCCGAAAGACATTCGTTTTTTTTTTTTCCGTTAGCAAAAATTAATAAGATAAGTAGTTGACTAAAAATCAACAAGTCAACTTCCACTAATAATTTTGTCTCCCATTAAATGTTAGATGCCGCCCATGGAGCGAAATAACCACTGAGCCCAAGCACTTTTCTCTCTCCTCTATCCAATTTTCCAAAAAACTTAACACGTGCTCCGGCATTTTAATAGTAGTAATACCCTCTTTAGTGTTAAATCTTTTAAAAAAAATCCAAACACTGACATTTTGACTACCAACTACAGAAACCTTTGAATTCGGTTTCTTTGAGCTTTCATATTTGACTGACACTATCCATCCGAAACGAGTTTTTTGCAAAGTGGTCCGTCCTTCTATTCTTATTTGTCTAACTGATAACAAATCAATGTGCTCCTATCAGCACATCAATATTCAAAGCTTAATTGAACATCGGATCGGCTAACACGTGATTTTTCGAAATGTCCAAACTTTCTACGCTAAAAAACTTATTTGGGTAAATCAGTTATATTTTTCATGATCAGCATCCCAAGATCAATTTCAAAGACTGGCGTTCTCGACTTTTAAATAGCTTATGCTCTACTCCGTACCTTTGTTACATCTTTGCCAATACCAAGGACTTCGATATTTTTCTCTACTTTATAAAACTTCAATATTTGAGCCATTTCCTCTGTGATGATATGTACTACAGCTGTGAAGCAGAATCAAGGAGAGCTCGTATTGGATACTATATCCCTACACTGTTCTGTACACTGTTCAATTGATTATCTGTTCGTCCAAAACAGGTTGATAATCGTTGGCGGTTTATTGACTCTAAATGGCTCTCATCATTGTTCGTGGCTGCGGTTGCAGTGAATCTATCCAAGAGTCGATGGTGAAGAAGTGAAGAGAGGGCAACACTTGAATTAAATCCATACCATTTTCAGTTAGTACCAACCTTCAAAAGATACTTGTATAAATTTGACAGTTGTCGGACAGTTGTAAGTGAAGCAACTTTTGTTATTGTGAAAAGAAGTGGATTCAAAGCAATTTCGTTTTTTTTTTTGGTTGCGCCAATGGATGTGGTAATCTTCTGTGCGCCTACGTACTAATCCACACCACTACGTCTTTCAACCACTCCCCCCGCGGGACCGCCGTTAGCGGTTAGCAGATCATGCTAGTCTTCTTTTATTTGCTTCTTCAGCTCTTCTAATTTTTTTCTATTCTTCTTAGCTCGTTTTGCACAATTATCACAAATGCACCGATTTATATCCAATTTGCCTCCGACTGCAACATTTGGTCTATGAGTAGTATTGGACTGGGCAGATTAATTCTCCACTGCGAAAAACGCCGGCAGTGAAATATGGCATGCTCCGTATTTTCCTTCCCGTTTGAGCAATTTGGGTACAAAGTGGAGCTATCGTGTCCGAATCGGTGCAAGTATTTGCGATAGCCGCCGTGACCAGAAAGGAACTGCGTAAGGTGGTAGTTGTTATCCCCATGTGTTCGTTTTGTCCAGGTCTCGATGTTCGGGATCAACTTGTAGGTCCATCTGACTTTTGTACTACTACTACTACTCTAGATAGGAGAATCCTCCTAGCATATCCAGGTCCACCAATGTATACTAGTATTCTAGAAAGTGCTCCTTGCAGCAGTAAAGCCTTGTTACTGGAGTATTGATTGATTATTTCGATCGGATTATTTAATGTTCCACCCGTATATTGGCGTATTCTACAATTCTTCTACTGGTAATTAAGACGGCTTCCGTTTTATGGTCCGCTAATTTTAGACCGGCGGATACTGGCCAGTCTTTGATGCGAATAATCGCTACATTTGTGGCTGACTCTATCTCCTTTATTAGTTTTGCCACCGTAACGACGGCAATGTCGTCTGCAAATCCAATTACTTGAACTCTTCTCGGCAACATAAGCCTTAACACTCCGTCATACATAATGTTCCATAGGAGTTGACCGAGTACTGATCCTTGTGGAACCCCAGCTGAAACGCTGTAGTATTTCAACCCTTCATCAGTTTCATACCTCAGTTTTCTGTTGGTAAAGTAGTTTTCCACTATACTCAGGAAGTAATTTGGCGTATTCATACTGGCTAGTGATTTTCTGATGAACGCCCAGTTTGCCGAGTTTAAGGCATTTTCGATGTCCAAAGTTACCACTACACAGTATTTTTTTTTTACCAAACCGCCATCTTTCTTCTTTTATCGCTTCGGCCGCAATATCGACCACAGTTTTTTCGGCTTAAACAGTAGAAAGCGATTTTCTGAACCCAAACTGAAAATCTGATTATGCTCCTCTCTCTTCTGCTACCGCGAGCAGTCTAGCATATATTATCCGTTCCAGTATCTTTCCTATTGTGTCGAGAAGGCATATTGGACGATACGAGGACAGTTCCCCAGGTGGCTTGTTTCCCTTTGGAAGCAGGACTAGGTGTTGTAGTTTCCAAGCATCCGGGAAAACTCCTTCTTCAAGACATTTTTGAATTGTTTCCATAAACATGTCTGGCCGCTTATGAATAGCTGCTTTTAGTGCCTTATTTGGTATGTCATCAGGTTCAGGCGCTTCACTGCCCCCTATCTTCCTGCATGCGTTTATGAGTTCATCCGTTGTGACTATTGGGATGTTCTCCGTGATGATATGGTACATAGTAGATGTACTTGGGGGGAAAAGGTGTTCTACTATGGAGCTTAGGATTGCTGGACATCCTATTTGCGGCGACCTGCTACCCTTTATCTTAGTCAAGACGATCCTGTATGCTGTACCCCAAGGGTTTATGTCGACTTCTTCACAAAGTTTTTTAAAACATTTTGTCTTGCTCTCCTTGATTGGATTTTTTAGGTCGCATCTTGCTTTTTAAAAACCAATAAGGTGTTCTTTAAAGCGATCTCTTCCTCTAGATCTTTGGACTTTACGTCGGGCTTTTAAGCACTATGCTCTAATCTTTTTTATTTCCTTATTGAACCAGTAGCATAGTGTTTCTCCTCTAGTACCTGTTCTTCTGGACATTGATGCATCGCACACAGTAGTAAGAATGCGGATGAGTTGTTGTATACAGGCTTCAGCTGTTCCGCTTTGAATTATGTTTCCGGTATTTATCATTTATTCGAACGCGTCCAGGTCGAAGTGTGTGTCCTTCCATCTTGGGCCCGTTCGTTCAGCGCGCTGCACGGTACTCTTCTCCTTCGTCTCAAAAATTATTGCTTGGTAGTCACTATGCGTGTATTCTTCGCAATTTCGTGTGTTGATTTATCATTGCTTTTTGATTGGAAAAAATGCAGCCGTGTTACCCGGACTCTGCACCAGCCGAACGAACCATTCGCAACTGGATTGAAAAATTTAAAAGTGGTCATACAAGCACCGAAGATGATGCACACAGTGGACGTCCAAAAGAGGCTGTTTCAGATCAAAAAAGTCCACAAAATGATTACGAATGACCGTAAAGTGAAGTTGATCGAGAAAGCTGAGGCTCTGAAGATATCAAAAGAGCGTTCTGGAGTGTTTAAAGCTGTTCAGCCGCAATAAAGCCGAATTTTTGCGTCGGTATGTGACAATGGATGAAACTTGGCTCCATCACTTCACACCAGAGTCAAGTCGGCAGTCAGCTGAGGAGCGAGCAGGCGACGAACCTCGTCCAAAACGACCAAAAACTCAGCAGTTGGCTGGAAAGGTTATAGCATCCGTATTTTGGGATACACATGGAATAATTTTCATCGACTATCCCCAAAAGGGGCATACTATCAACAGCGACTATTACATTGCGTTGTTTAAGCGTTTGAAGGACGAAATCGCAGAAAAACCGCCGCATTTGAAGAAAAAGAAAGTGCTGTTTCATCAAGACAATGCACCGTGTCACAAGTCAATGAAAACGACGGCAAAATTTAATGGATTCGGCTACGAATTGCTTCACCACCCACCATATTCTCCAAATTTGGCCCCCGGCGACTATTTCCTGTTCGCAGACCTCAAAAGAATGCTCTCCGGAAAGAGATTTAAGACCGATGAAGAGGTAATCGCCAAAACAGAGGCCTATTTTGAAGCTAAACCGAAATCCTACTACAAAATTGGTATCGAAAGATTGAAAAATCGTTTCAATCAGTGTATTGCCCTCGAAGGCAACTGTATTGATAAATAAAGTTGAATTTCGCAATTTTGTGTTTTACTAAAAACTTTTTAGCCCATGTGTTATATTGCATTTAGACTTTAGCAGTTAAATGGGTATTAAAACTATCTTCTAAGTTTCTGAACGATAAGGACGTTAGTTTCCTAGAAATTTCCTACAACGGATTAATGTGCTCTTGGCATTATTTGTCAAAGCGCTTAGCCAATCGTTCTAAAGCTCCTATCATATCAAATTCTTTCACGAAGTTTAATGTAGTATCTGAAAGGGACCTCTTTAAATAATTGAACCATTGAAAATTATCCCTCTTTCATCTTTCTCCACTAGCTTTTTAAATAAATTGATGAAATTCGGATAACCCGAAAACTTTCCCGAAAATGTGGGCATGTGAGCGCGACATTGATGAGAGGTATTAAAGGTTTCACCCGCGATAGAGTTATCTTTGTTCGCATTAGAGAGCTCTAGTATCTTTGATTTTGAATCAATGTACAACTCTTCCACTTCCAATCTAAAATTATCGTTGGATTCTTCATCCTCTTCAATGTTAAAACGGTAATTAGGTTTGAATATTCAATGCCTGCCTAAAATATGATTTATGTATTCCTAATCGAAATTCTAGTTCAATGAGAGATAAACAATATCTTTCCAAATCAGTAAGATTTTTTATGCGGGTTAGATTCTTTTTTGTATTTGCTCTCGCGGTTTTGAGATCTGTCAATGTCTTCTTTTGCTTATTTTCCGATACTTGTTTAGCTTCAGCAGAGTAGGGTTCATCGACGTTGCCGTCAACATTCGGTGATTTAGTTTTATGGTCAGGCATACCGATAACAGCCAACTACAATGTATTTGAAAAGCTTTATTCAATTGATCGAAAACTACAAATTGATTATTTGCAGGCTTTATTTCTTAAGCCCGAAAGTGTGTATGAAAAATAAAGTATTAGAAAGTAGGAAAGAGAAAGCGTCTTCAGCAACAAGTTCTTCAACTAACTATATTTAAAGTAATTATAATATCTAGCAACAACTTTCTCCTGCTTTTACACCTTTCTCAACTAAGTTTCTAACCATCCCTTCAGCAAAAATTTACGATAAGCAACAATTATCAATCTTCAACTCTCGGCAACTTAACATATATTTTACGATCTGCAACTTCACAATCTCTTTCACAGTAACAAATTTATGCACATTTACTTTGCAACAAGTTCAGTTTAATGATTTATGGTACATTATGGACTGTTGTAAATACATTCAAATGTATATGAGCAAGTAAAGATTTAGCAACAAAACTTACTTGATTTCAACAAAACAATTGATGACAAAACTTCAATTAATGGATGAGTTGAGGTGGAACGAATCTAAATAACATTCATCAACTGGATATGGATTTGTCTTGCACATACGTGATGTTTGAATACCGGTAAAAGTTGAAGTGCTCTGTTCTACGGCATAAGAGCACTCTGTGACTTAAGACTTATTTCGGCGTTGATTTTCGGCACTGCAGAGATTGGAGTGACCAGACAGATGAGTCTAAGAGTCAGAATATTTAATCAGGGCATATGGCTTTAAATTCATAAATGTTGATACATGTCACTTACTTCCAAAGAGGCTGACATGTTCTGGACGTTTGTAGCCAATGTTATAAGCAGTTCCATTATTGCCTCTATTATAGGTGCTTTTTTCCCAGCATCAACAGCTGCCTTCGAACTAAATCCACTGAGCCTGGACTTGGTCGACATTCTTCGGATAAATAAGCAGGAAGACGTTGTTCACCTTCGTTGTTCATATGGCACTCGACTCTAGATGGCAAACATCTACTAGTTCTCTGTCCCTCCACTAAAATTGGTAAGATCATGCAAGTGGGTGGCCGTGGCTCAAGTGGTAGTGTATTGACTTTCCAATCGGACGGTTTGGGGTTCAATACCAGCCGTAATCAAAAGACATTTTTCAGGCACCTAAAATCTCATGAGATGAATGGTTGCCCAAATAACAACATCAAGTCAATTTACACTAATAATTTAGTCTCCCCATTAAATGTTGGATGCCACCTATGGAGTGAAATAACAACTAAGCCCAAAAATCTTTCTTTCTCCCTCTGTTCTATTTTCAAAATGGACAGACACTTTAGGTGTAGTTATACCACCTTGAGTGTTAAGTTCTTAAAAAAAAAAAGGTCCTACTATTCCCGAAAATGAACCGTCTGTGGACTATTATGGCGCCCTAAACATGGTATAAACGAATGTTGATTGAAAGACAGAAGCGCATTCAAAGTTGCCACCAAAAATGATGACACACTTGGTAAGCTTAAGGTTGGCACTGGTGCACTCACATACGTCTTCCCATTGAAGTGTGCCTGGGTAAATATCGCAGGTATGCGTGGCATTAAATCAGTCCCGGTGCGCATGGAAGTAGTAGTCGCAAACTTGCTGGTGCAATTGTTGACGTGATAACGACGTCTTCTTGCCCATGGCTGAGAAAAAAATGCGAGTTTTACACGCATCTCATCTAACTGCTGAGATGAGATGAGATGCTCCATCGCTGTTGTATTGTAGTTTTTGGTACGAAATTATCGTTCTATGACTCCATGATTTCGCTTCACCCTCAACTGAATCACTGTTTATTGATTCTACGACAATTCCAAAATCAAATTGGATTTCAATTAATGGTTCTGGATTCAAGTGGCTATTTTTCCTTAGCTGCGTCATAGACGGCATGAAATGATGTCGGATTTATTATGCTACAGGTGACGGTGAAGATTTAGCTGTACAATACATATTTTAGATGACAGCGGTGACTTGCACTTTCTGACAAGCTATTTTGAAAAAAATATAAAAATAAGGTTTGCGCATTATTTTCTTTGATTTCCTTGGACAGCTGCAGAACCAACGTTCACCACCATGTTGAGTGACTGTAGAAAGAGTTTATGCTCAACAAAAATTCGTTTCACAATTTGTTCTACTCGAAAGAAGTTATTAGCTATTTTAAGCCGCTTTCGGGCAGCTGAGCTGCATTTCCAATTTATTAAATAATTCGAGCGAAAGATGCGGTTGCCGGGTACGAGTGAATTTTACCAAAAAATGATATCTTCAGTATAATGCGCAGATATGAAGTTACACAAAGTATGAATTTCCATGTATATTCGCTTGTTACTTGGTAGTTGGGTGGGTGCGTTCCAATAACTTCTACAAGCTAGCAAAGCAAGCCACGAACAGGTAAACAAGATTTAAACCGATGTAAGTCAGTCATCACTATTATTCCAGAATTGCAGTAACCAGGTAAAAAAAAACATAAAAAGCTGTGACTGAAAAAGGATAAGCACCTATTTATTTTCAGATAGTACTAAATCTTCAGAGGGGATCTAATTCAATAAGCTTCAAGGTTGACGTTTTTTAGCCTTAAGAATTTGAGCTCATCCTTGCAAACAAGATTTTTACACCGAGGACCAAAAATGATATTGTCAAGCAGCCAGAGCTGAAAAGAAACATTTGGTTTAATAAAGAGGCAAAGAAAAAACAATGCTGTCAGCGATTTATACGACAAAAAATGACAAGATATGCTATGCACAAAAAAGCCCGAAAAGTAGACTACAGAAATGTGGATAAGAATGTAAAGTATCGCTTCGATTGGACTGAAAGGATCTGAAGGGATTCTAGTTTTGTGGCACTGGCTTATAACAGATTGATTTTCGCAAAGTTAGCCTTTATGTGGGTCCATTTAAGCCGTTTACTCACGTACCAAGTAAGGTTAGGTAAGATTTGCGGGTTTATGGGCTATCTTGAGGCGAAAGAACCCAATACCTCATCACACTTAAGTCTATGTAGAACTATTATGATGCCCGATAAGGGAAATTGGGTTTAATTTTGGTTCCTACTTTTCGTCCCGCGTTTATTATCCTTTGTTTCTTGAGCGGGTCTAAAGCATCATGTTGCATCGGCAATTCTAAAAAGTGATGTTAATAAAAAACCAGATAGCTTTGAGAGGTCATGGAAATACGAGCTTAATAGACCCCACGTCACCATAGCCACTGCAGAGGTCGCCGTTGATAGTGTTCGGTCATAATTATATTAAAGTTTCACAGGAAGGCTTTTCCACCTTCTGTTGACTTTTATTTGTATCGTTTACTCCAACTGTATTTTAAGAGTGTAGAGTGGAGGTTTGCTTTTTGATGTGCCAGTTCTCTACCAAGGGAAGATGCTTTTAGAGGTTACTGGTCTGCATGTTCATTAGTTGACATACCTTTGTGGCCAGGTACCCAGCAGAGCTTAACGCAATGAGCGCAAGTGCCTCACAAAATTTGATTAAAACTCGACAGAAGCGATGACCTTAATTGCAGCCTCAATATACATGTTTATATCCTTCTATATCCGCAAGATTGGTTGCTTCTATTATACTATGGTTAATATCTCAGTCAATATTCTGGTTGGCTTTGACATTCTGGACAGACAAAACCCGAAGGGAGGTGTGTTGATTTGTGTGATAATTTAACCAAGCTTGTGAATGAGCCCACAGGAATACCAGACGTTAATAGTCATGCCGCCAACACCCTGGATATGTTTTAACTTCTCACCCTGACAGATACTGCGTTGATGTGCTCTCGCCTCTAGGCTCATCGGACCATTGTGTCATATCTACTAAATTCTCGTACACCCACCACACAATTAGAGAATAGATTCCTAAAAGAACCGTATGGCAATACGAGAAAGCCAATTGGAGCGGACTTAATAACTTCTTTAGGAATTTTAACTGATCGTTATGTTTCCTCGATAACGACAAGGATGCCGCTGCTGATATGATCTTTGGAATGAGATGCTTTATCACCCATCGGTTAAAGAGTTTCAAACCAAAAGAAAAGGCTTGGTATGACTCGAGCTATAAAGAGGCTGTCAGGATTGAAGAATTGTTTTTTCGGTCCTACATGACCAACTCGACAGAGGAAAACCGAAAAAAGTTTAAATGAACCAAAAATGACTGCAACGTCTTTCTCAAGCATGTGAAATTCAAATACGACCAAAAAATGAGGCAACAAATACTGCAATGTCCCAAAGGCAGTAAACATTTTTGGTCATTCGTTAAAAACATTAGAAATTCTGCTTCATCCTCCATCCCAACCCTCATTTACAATGACATTACAGCTATCAGCTCTTTGTACAAGACCAATCTGCTTGCTGCACACTTTGCGTCTAGCTCAACACTCCCAGATTGTGCTTTGTCCCCGCCTAGACTTAAGTGCGTCGAATCTGGACGAATCCACTTACGTGTAGTAGCAAGAGTAGTCAAAGATCTTAACATGCATAAGTCCGCTGGTTCAGATGGTATATCGCCCCTTCTTCTGAAGAGATGTTCTTTTACGATGGCAAAACCACTGCGTAAGCTTCTCCATCAATCCTACCCTTTAGAACTCTTTCCGATCAGATGGAAAACGGCATTTGTCCAGGTCGTCCCTAAAAAAAGGGAATCTTCTTCCCTCTCCTCCTACAGACCCATTGCACTACAGACCCTTCTTTCCAAGGTCATGGAAACGGTAATAAACAGCTCATAAAATATCTCGAAACACGAAAACTTCTCAATGACCGGCAATATGATCCCCTGGTAATTTGATGGCATGTCTCACCGAAAAGTGAAACTAAAGCATACATGAATCTGGTGAAAGCTCCGTTCTGTCTCCGACACTCTTTTTGATTTCCATTAATGATCTCTTGTCTGCTACTTCTAATCCAATATATTCCTTTGCTGATGACAGTTCTCTTTGATTTACATATTTGTTCCCGGACTCACGCCCCTGCTCTTCGGTTGTAGAACGGGAACGGCAGCGTATGTTAAACTCATTAAATACCGATATTAACATCATAACCAATTGGGGAACTATCAACCGAGTGGAATTTAATGCTTCCAAAACTCAATTCTGTCTGCTATCACTAAAGCGAAATTCAAATACCCAGCCATTATCCATGAATGGCACTTGCATCGAAACCGATAAACTTTCAATGCTCGGTATGTGTGTAAGTGACAACTTACGTTAGAATGACCACATATCCGATGTCGCCAAAAACGCTGCGAAATGTCTAGGTTTCCTCAAGCTATGTAAGAAATATTTTACCCCCTCTGATCTGGCCACAATATATAAAGCATTTATCCGCCCAAAATTGGAGTACAATGCCCACATCTGGTCAGGTGCTATTAAAACATCTCTGCATCTGCTAGATAGGATTCAGAACCGTGAGAAAAAACTCATTGGTGATACTTATATCAGTCATTCAATTGACACCCTCGAACACCGTCGTAATGTCTCCTGTCTCACTTTGTTTTATCGCTATTTCCACCACCAGTGCTCCAATGAAATTCCCAGTAGCATTCCGCCCATTCAAGCCTAAGCCGTAAAACTCGCTTATGGGATGCCCTGCCGACCTCTGTGTTTCCTGGTCGTTATAATTTACAAACATTTAAAAACAATGCACATCGGTACCTGTCTTTTCTTCCTTCCTAAATTTACTTCGCCCGTGCTGTGTACGAACATTTTAAGGGTACAAAAACCCCTTGAGCGCCCGCTGATTATAAAAAGAAAACATATATATATATATATATTTAATGGGTAATTCAATCTTTTGATAGTAGTTAGGGGCTCAAGAAACGAAATGATGAAGTATCTTTTTGTCAAGCTGGGCAAAGCAGTTGACACGATAGGCAAAGGCTTTGCATCTACATGCTCAAGAAAGCAAGTTTTCAAGTCAAGTCAAGTCAAGAAGATACTTCTTAGGACTCAACATTTTGAGTGTACTAAATAGAGATGTACAGTTGTAATGGAGATCATTGGTAGGTATTGTCATTAGAAGAAAGACTAAATCAGCAGTTTTACAATGCCAACTAGCTCTTCCATACCATTGAATCAAAACTGATTTACATACAATCCGATGGAAGTTATTCCCTCACATGCCAAACTACGGCATCTTCCCCACAAGAATCGGTTACAAAATTAGCATTGTATGACCTTCCTACATAACATGAAGGACATTCAAACGATTTGAATGGAATTGAATTATTGACAAATGTTATAAAAAATCTACCTGAACAAATGTTAAACTTATAGAATTTATGTTAATGTCTTGCTGCTTTCTCCAGGAGACAATTTTAATGTACATATCTACCCCCCACGGACAAATGTATTTATCATATAAAACAAACGTCGTATCTACATACAATACATGAACACATGTTGAGCACTTTCGACAAAGCGAGTGCTATTTATCCAACGAGCTTTTTTCTCCGCCAAATTGGATATGACTATGCGGAATTAATAAGCAAATATTTACATTTACGAATACTGTTAGAATGTACATATGCTCTTTTGAATGGTCTAAGCATAATTGACAGCAAATTTGGGTTCTAATTAAGTTTGTGTTTGAGTTTGGTAATTGTTTGTTTTGCACATTTCATGGAAAAATAATCACTTTTCGGTTGTCTGGTGATAGGAATATTGTGTCTTTATTTGTGTTTTAAATATGGCTGATGCTTGCTTTGTTTGTGTATCCTTCGCTACTCAAGTAGTCCATGAATATTTTTGATATTCAACATCTTTGGCATCCTTTTATTCCAATTCTTCGAATGTTTAAATAGACATTGGCATTATTTAAAAAGCTGTTCAGAAGAATTATAGAAAGTTACGGCTTAAATATTGCAAGCAATATTCTTGTATCTTTTGCCTGTGCATGTCTGTGCATCTTGAATACTATCATTATTTCATGCGTGTTATATTTATCCTGAAAAAAGTTCTTTTCGCACAAGTTATGATTTAAGCTGCTATAAAACATTCAGTGAAGTGATCTGCAAACTTATTCAACGAAGTACGATCTGTACTAAAGATAGGTAACATCTAGTATAGTTGTTTTGTTTTGATAATTGAATACCCTCTCTTGCCATTCTCTGTATTATACCATCCCGCTTTCATATGTATTGTATTAATAATTTTTAGTTTTTGGAAAATGGAGGGCATCCATTTTAAGCACTTTTAGGATATAACAAACATGGAGTTAACCTTCACTTCTTTAAAAATCATGATTTTTGACTTGCACATGTTGACAATGGGTTCCACAAAACACAGTACTCGTGAATTATATTTATCAACATCTGTAATGATTCCGGAGATCTAGCTGCTCATCTAACAAGATAAGGGCTTTTACGTGCAGCCCTGCATACTTTACTCCACTAGGCAGCATTTTCGCAATATCCTCGACGTATGGTGCGAATAGAGTATAACTCAGGGCGCTTCACTCCCGACATCGTCTCGAAACATGCCCCCTTTTTGGCGCCATTCCAGGCGCATGACTTGGTTACTTCTTACAGGCATTCTAGGACCCGCTCAAACTTCTTCTATAAGCCCATGCAATAAAGCTTGTTTATAAGTGTTTTATGGTCAACTATATCAAGGGCAGTCTTAAACTCAACTAATATGATATTTATTGCTTTAAAGCTGAAACAAAAGTCTACGCTATGATCCTTAAAACAAATATGTGGAAAATCCCACACTGAACCTCGGTTGATATTCTTTAAACAAATTATATCCGAAACTGCATTATAGTTGTAAACACTTTACAAGTGCAGGAACGTGTTGGAACGCGAGTATCAAAAATTTACATATATTAAAACATAAACTGTCAAAACCTTAAAAAGTTGCGTTGTCATTTCTAATCCGGGTATTCATCAAACACCTCATAAATATAATATATTCTAACCCCTAGTTGAGAAGTGGGGTCTCTTTTAACAATAAACCTATCTTCGCTTCTACTTCTTGTAACAAAATTATGTTCGTCTTCGCCTTTAAACGGTCTCTCTAAGTAAAACTATCAAATTTCCAGCACCGAGTATAACTCTTCCATCATGCTTATATCCTTACCTCTGCATGCTTCTGTTCGGTATTAGTGTTCTTGGCAAATTGTTTTTATGTTCTACGAAAACTACAACAATAATTCTGCATCTCTCGATTGCCTCCATATGAAAAGCCTATGTATCCTTCTTCTGAATGCGCTTGTAGATACTATTGATCAATCCAGCAATTTGGTTTCAACCTAACACATCAGATGCGGAGTGTCTAATGGCTTGCTGAATATTGATTGATGCTAGAAGCATGTAACTTTTGGAAATTTCTTCTCTTGCAATTGTAGCCAATGGTACATTTCTGTAACTTGTCATCTTTTAATATTCACATTCGCACCTTTGCTACAACAGGGGAGTAGTCCGGAATAATAGTGTTGTGCTTTTGGTTGATTGTAAAGTTATCAATAGTAGTACGGTCTTTTGATCCGGTAACTATCAGATCAGATGTGAGTAGTCTGACTCCATTTTCAGAGCTAGTTTTTCTAACTATTCCGCCCCAGATATCTCCTTTTATTATCCGGGGCCGAAAATTAATAACATCCTTTCTAGGAGCTCCTAAAAGCTATCTTTTGCAAAGTCTTTATTTTCTTCCTTATATTCATCTTATGTTGAGGAATTTAACCTTGATTTGAAGTGTAATCAGCCTTTCTCTTACATAGTTAAAATATAAAACTTTTTGCCTAAGTCTTTCTTCTATGACAAAACTATTGCCCTAACCATCTCTTTTTGGAGAGGAGGCTTTAGTATCCACATTAACGCAATCTAGAAAATCCGCTCACTGTTCGGCCGAATAATATCTATTTTGGGTCAGGTGAGATGTTGTACATTTCTTGTTTGCTGTGTATGTTACATCTTGCATATCCGAAATGTTTATTGCTTCATATTGTACAGTATTTTATGTTGTCGGGCAGTTAACCTATCGGAACGACTTCTACCTTGGTGGACTAGATCCTTCAGTAGAAAGTGACAGCAGCCCCTGAGTGAGGCGTGAGCGCTGCCGTGATAAGTGATTATGTATACCACCTTGATCAAAATTTATTCAGAAAATTAAAAATACAAGTTTATTCATCTAAATTTATATTCTCCCGTTCAAAGTTACCCCTATCGACTGTAACACACTTATGCCAGCGCTTGATCTTATCCTCGATATATTTTTATATTCGGTTTTCGGTATGTCCATCAGTGCTTCCTGCGAGTTTTCAATTATATCCTCTTGGCTGCTGAAACGCGTTCCCCGTAGTGTGTTTTTAGCTCGATTGAACAGAAAAAAGTCACAGGGAGCTAAGTCAGGTGAATTCGGTGGCTGTTTGATGGTATTTGATGCATTTTTCTTTAAAAAATTACAAATAATGATGGTCTTTGCGACGGCGTGTTATCATGGTGCAAAATACACGAGTTTTCTGCCCACAATTCTGGTCTCTTTAGGCGATTTGCTTCACGCGTCTCATAACGCCCAAATAATACTCTTTATTTACTGTCTGGCCTTCTGGCAAAAATTCATGATGTACACCGTTGTAATCCATGAAAACCGTGAGCATTGCCGTCTGACTGAAAACAACGTGGATTTTTGGTTTCGGCTCATTTGATGAACACCATTCACTTCCCTGATTTCTGGATTGTGTGTCGTACTCATAAACCAACGTCTAGTACTTTTGATGAATGTGGGATCGGATTCAGCCTCGCAAATCATCTCTTTTGCGACGTCAACGCAGTCTCTTCTTTGCATGAAGTTGAGATCTTTTAACACCAACTTTGCTACTACACGACGGAAACCCAAATCATTAACCAAAATGTCTTGGACGGATCCATAGGCAATTCCTCCGCTATCTCTCTGATGGTTAATTTGCGGTTATTGACCAACATTTCTTTTACTTCATCAATGTTTTTGTCGGTTTTCGATGTCGATGGTCTGCCACTGCGTTCATCATCTTCGATTGACCGTTTCGATTGCCGAAACCCTTTTCCAATACTTCAAACGTTAGCGCATCAATAAATCATCCGCTTTATACGCAAAATTGAATACAAGTTCGTTGTTGCAAATCCAAATACATTTCTTAAATTGTAAAAAATCGCAAACACCAACACCATAACTTTTGCAAATGTCAAGTTATGACACTAAGATTTACAGGGAATATCAAAAAAAAAAAAAAAAAAAAAAAACAGAACTCAAATCGGAACAATGGCAGCGCCACACTGTGGTTATTCTTTTTATTATTATTTTTTGATCAGGGTAGTATAGGGAAATTCATCGTGAGGGTTGATTTGAGGCTTTTTCTGACAGATCACGCGTGACTTCTATCAAACTGCTTCGTCATTTTTCTTCAGTATCGTTTGGCAAGTCATCATGGAAAGACTCACACTACAACAGCGTCTCCAAGTTGTTCAGCTGTATTACGGAATCAGCATTCTGTGAGAAATGTTTTTCGTGCTATTGCCTATACCGTTCGCAAATTTGAGTCCCAATTTACATTAGTGGATGATACTATAGCAGCTGTAGCTGAGAGTGTACGCGAAGACCGTGACGAATCGATTCGTCGTCATTCTCAGCAGCTTGGCTTGGCGTTTCGACAACTTGGCGTATTTTACGTGAGGATCTCGGCCTAAGAGCGTACAAAATTCAACTTGTGCAAGAATTAAAGCCAGGCGACTTGAATTTGGGTTATATTTTCAGTGAATGGGCTCTGGAAAAACCCAATGAAAATCCGGTGTTTTATCGTGAAATCTTGTTCAGTGATGAAGCACATTTCTGGCTCAATGGATAAGTTAATAAACAAAATTGCCGTATTTGGGCTGATGAGCAACCCGATGAGTACTAAGAGCTACCATTTTATCCATTAAAAACAACGG
Source organism: Volucella inanis (assembly GCA_907269105.1). Lineage (NCBI taxonomy): Eukaryota > Metazoa > Arthropoda > Insecta > Diptera > Syrphidae > Volucella > Volucella inanis. The sequence goes on from OU026153.1 coordinate 144,580,860, forward strand.
TATGGTGTGGTTTATTGTCTGGTGGAATCATTGGTCCATATTTCTTCAAAAATGAGGCAAATCAGAATGTTACTGTCATTGGTAACCGTTATCGCGCCATGTTAACGGACTATGTGCTTCCTGAAATTCAAGCACATGGTTTCGGTGAGCTCTGGTTGTAATAAGAAGGCGCTATGAGCCATACAACGAGTAAAACAATGTACTTTTTGAGAAATCATTTTGGTGACCACTTAATTTCACGTTTTGCGACGGTAAATTGGCCGCCTAGATCGTGCGATATCACACCGTTGGACTATTTTCTGTGGTGATATGTAAAGTCTCAGGTTTTTAGGAATAAGCCAAATACGATTGAAGTTTTGGAACTCGAGCTACCTGCGAGATACCAGTCGGTATGCTCGAACGAGTCGCCCAAAATTGGACCTTCAGAATGGACCACCTCAGACGTAGTCATGGCTAACATTTACATATCATTTTGAAAACATTAATGCCGTGAATTGTTCTTTTAACCGATATTAAAAAATTGTAAGTTTAGTTTCAAATTTATGTGTTTTATTTTACATTATAAATCAAACCCCACGATAAATCACCTAATTTATTCCCAATTTATTTCAATTTCAATATCAATTTCAATTTATTTATCTAAAGGGTGTTCAAATGTGAGGTATCATTTTAAATTTTGAATGAAAGACATAAACATTGTGTGAAATCTGTATTTATTTTTATTGGAAATTGATGTGCATTGGTTCCGGTTAATAAGGAAAAAGAATGTTGTCCAAGTGACCTCATCTGCTAGCTCGGCAGACTGTCAACCTTTTAACAAAATTTTGAATCACTTTTTCGCATAATGGTGGTTCAATAAGTGATATTTGCTCGATGATGTTGTCTTCGAGGTGATGAACAGTTTAAGGATTATCGGTATAAACTTAACTTTTCAAGAAATCCCATAAGAAAAAATCCCGTGGTATTAAATCACATGATCTTGCTGGCAAATTCACGTCTGTTCTTCGGGAAATTATGCGATTGTTAAATTTCTCTTTCAAAAGATCGATTGAGTTCGTTGCTGTGTGGCATGTTGCATCATCCTGTTGAAACCACATATTCTGCATATCAATATCTTCCAACTGGCTCCACAAAAAGTTTCTAATCATAGCTTGATATTGAGAATCATCTACAATAACTGCATTGCCATTTTCATCTTCGAAAAAAAGGAACCAAAATCCACACCATACAGTAACTTTTTTTGGTTTCATTGGCCTTTCAAACAGTCCTCTAGGAATCTCTTCAGTACAAATGCGACAGTTGACTTTAATTCTTGTAAGCCTTTACATACAGATCTTTATGCAAAATGTTAAACAAAGTTGTTGATTTGAGGTTGAAAGATGACGAATTGATGTCCTTCAGCAACCCTTTTACTAACAGCTCAATATTTCCACTCGAACGACCACTACGATAATAGACTTTACTTCACTGTTCTTGAACAGTACCAGTTACGTCAAATTTGAACACCCGTTATATATAGTATCTTTACATAGTAAGAAAAACCATCTTATGATCTAGTGTTAAATTTTAAACAATTTTTTTAGAGAGAACAACAACATAAACGGCTTTCAATAACATAAATAATTAATGTATAAATGTAATACGGTATATCCAATATATAAAAATCAATAAATAGAAAAGATAAATATATAATAGTTCATATTTCTAAGTATAATATCTTAAGTGCTCTGTAAAATCTGCTCTTGTCGTCATGTGTCTCACTTGTTGCGGCAGAGAGTTCCATTAACGAATGGTTTTCAGTTTTCAAAAAGACTCTACCTTCTTCTTGCTTAGTATTGATTTCAAGATTTTTACTTGCAGAGATCTCAGAACTGTTTCGACTCATTGTATTGTATCCGACTTTTCTAGTGGTATTTAAGTAGTATTTCATACTTAAGATCGCTTTTTTTCTATATCTAGTCTTATAAGAAGGCTTTTTGTTTTAATTAGAAGAGGCAGTTCAGCGGTTTCCAAATAGACTGATTCATTTGATACATAGATGCGCATTCTATGTCGAAGATCGATATTAGCCACTTATAAGAGTATATTTTCCTCTATTACAAGTCTGGTCTGGCAAAATTAGTCTTCTCATCATTAAAGTCGCCGGATTCGATGTTGTATTCTGAGATTGGGCTGTTTAGACTCTTCCTGCCTTTAATTTTTTTTCTGATACACTTATAAAATTTGTCTTTGGCTCATAGATGTCACTTTATATGTTTTTTTATTTTATTCCCCTTTTAGTTTGATACACTAATTCCAGCGATTTTCCAACATCTTGATCCCGTCCGAAAAGTAATTTTCCGGAGGATCTGCAAAATAATCCTCCGTGGCCTCGATGATTTCCCCGCGTGAGCTGAATGTTTTATTGATGAGCCATCTTTTGAGGTTTGGGAAGATACAGGGTGAGTTTTTTAACTTGAGACATCCAAATTACTCGCAAAATACGCGATATCGCGAAAAATGTGTAAGGCAAAAGTCACAAGGTTCTGAAGGGGACATAAGATGGTGACCACGAGTTTGACCTTCAGCCCCATTTTCAAGGTCAAACGAAGGTCACTCTTTCGTAATCTCTGTGAAAAATTACAATTCTCTTACATGAAACACTTTTTTCAAAAATACGTTCTTTTCCCGTCAGAGGGCGCCATAAAACTTAAGACATCAAAATATCGCGAAAAATGTTTTAGACAAAAGTTACAAGGTTCTGAAGGGGACATAAGATTGTGACCACGAATTTGAAATTGAGACCCATTTTCAAGGTCAAACGAAGATCGCTTTTGATATTTCAAATGATAATTCCTGATTTTCATTGCTCAGTAGTATTGCTCGTAGACTTGTCATTTGTTTTTACATACTGCGTTTAGCATAACCCAGAAACAACGACGTGGACGTAGCAGAATTTTGTTTCCTTCGGGGTGATTAATTAGAGTGGGTCCCCTTGCCTCCCACTGTTGAATCATTGAAATCTTCCTATTTCGACGTTTATTTCCCGAGACTATTTTAACAAAATGTGACCATTCATTTCAATATACTTGTCTATCCGCGCTCTAAATGAACCAACAGAACTGAGAAGTATTTCTGGCGTAATCTTCCGGCAAGCTTCAGCTATTCGTCTTTTCATGTCCTCACGTGTTGTTGGCTTTTTTCTGTAAACCTCACTTTTTAAGTATCCCCACATGAAGAAATCAAGTGACGTAAGATCAGGTGATCTAGCAGCCATTGCCTCGGACCCCCTCGTCCGATCCATCGTTAATGGTAAACATTGTTTAATACGCCCGTGCTACTTGGGAACAATGGGCTGGACAACCATTATATTGAAACCACATTGTTTGTCGCAACTCCAATGGCAGTTCTTCTAGTAATACTGGAACATGGTCCCGCAAGAAGTTTGCATACTTTTCGCCATTCAAGTTGAATTCAATAAAATATGGACCTATTAATTTATCCCCAATAGTTCCCGCCCAAACATTAACATTCCAAGGTTGCTGGCGTTCAACTTGTCGCAACCAAAGAGGGTGTTCCGTAGCCCAGTAATGCATATTATGTCGATTGACCGTACCATGCTTAGTGAAAGTCGATTCATTAGAGAATAACACCTTGGCGAAGAAAAGGGGGTCCCGTTCAATTTGCTGAAGTGCCCATTGACAAAAGGAAACCCGTTTGCGAAAATCCTCACTAGAAAGTTCTTGATGCATTGAAACATGATTTATGCCTATGTAATATCTTACAGACAGTCGTTTGAGAAATTCCTGATTCACGACTTATTTGGCGAGTGCTAATGTAGGGATCGTGTGTAACGGCAGCTAGCACCGCTATTTCATTGTCCTCAACAGTCACGCTATCTGACTGATTCCTTTTCTTTGGTTGCACACTTGCTTCACCAGTGAATTGTTGGATGGCCCGATAAAAGGAAGTGCGCGATCGCGATCTGGTCTGGGAAACGTTGGGTGTAAAGAGCAACAGCACCATCGATGTTCCTTCCACTTTCCCCATAAATCAATATCATTTCAATTTTCTTTTGAATTGAAATAGCCTGCATTATTAATCTGGAAAACTTTACTAATAATAATCAGATCCTCTAAACAAATATCGAACTTCTAAATGAAGTACAGTTCCGTTCAAGTAGAAAAAAAGGGCAGTGTGCACATCATACACTCTCAGATAAGTTTAGGACAATTTGTCTCTATCTGAAATTTCTTTGAGTTTTAACTTCACTCGAGGCAATAATGACTTCCTCAAAACAAATCTCGACCTTCTAACATTCTTACAACGTTGGAAGCCGATACCTGTGCAGTGGTATCTAGCACTAAATGAATAAGACCTTAGAGACAAAGTCGTGTGCCCCATTGAGGAATACGACTGAGCAATGAAAATCAGGAATTATCGTTTGAAAAATCAAAAGTGACCTTCGTTTAACCTTGAAAATGGGTCTCAAGGTCAAACTCGTGGTCAACATCTTATGTCCCCTTCAGAACCTTGTGACTTTTGTCTGAAACATTTTTCGCGATATCGCGTATTTTTCGAGTAATTTGGATGTCTCAAGTTAAAAAACTCACCCGGTATAATAGTCCGAGGGAGCCAAATCGGGCGAATACGGTGGATGCGACAGCCATTGGAGCCGTAAGTCATTGATTTTAGCCGTGGTTGCGACGCTCTTGTGCGCCGGTGCATTGTCTTGCAAAAACAATTTTTTTTTCGTTTCATGTTTGTCCGTTTTGTAGCGATTTCGCAGCGATTGTGCCGCAACTAAATCTAAATTTCTTTAATTTATAATAGTAATTACTGTAAATAAATGAAAATATTTACTTTTCAAATAAATAAAAATTCACACGAAAATTTACATATAATATTTTTTAATAATAATAATTTATATATATATATATATATATATATATATAGCTCGCGCACCTCCACTTTCCCGTCAGCCAACACCATTTCATGTATTTTTTTGACATTATCCTCTGTAACCGCAACGGAGGGCCTGCCGCTGCGGACTTGATCGGTAGTGGGGTTGCAGCCACCACGAAACTCTCGAAACCAATATTTGACGGTGTAATCTGACGGAGCGTAAGCCCCATAATATTTCTTCAACTTTTCTTTTGTTTCCTTAGCCGTTTTGCCTTTTAAAAAATAATGCTTTATGGGAGAACGAAAATCGTTTTTGTCCATACTCAATATGATGCCAAACACGTCAACAAAAATCAGCTGTCAAAACAAAACTAAAGACAGTATCGCACTGAAATTTGGCAAGTCTGCCTAAATACGAACGGACTTGAAGGCACCATAACCTTTTCTGCAGTAGCAGCGCATTCTGGCGGACAAGAAGGTTACTTTTCACTTCACCTGGTATTATACAATTATCATTGAAATTACCCAAAATTCCGATACTTGTGTACGCCATCTGTGATATCCCTGACCAAGTCTTCTTCTATTGTAACTATTATGTATTATCCATGTACTCATGTATTACTTAAAGCGTAAAAAGAACCCCGTTCTAATCAAAATTACATTTCAACAAAGTTAAAATATGTAAAAATTAAACAACGGACAAAGGCCCTCCCTAGCATAGTCTAATTCTCTGCAAAAATTCACACAAAAACTTTCCAAACTATGACTGCTATAATCTGGTGCCGATTTTATAATTGAAATTTTCTCTAACTCTTGTTTTGAGTCTGACATAATAGAGTCTGGTAATTTCATTCCCAACACTCAAACATTTTCGAAAAAAAGTTGTTCTCTCACAGGATGACTAAACTATTAAGCAAGTAAGGGAAGGAGAGTGAAAATCTCGTTTAAGTTCGTAAAATCATAAATTTATACCAGAAAACATTCTGCCCGATTATACGGTACCCCACTCTGGAAGCGACATTAAGAAAACTCTTGGAACCGCTCACTTGCACTACAACTTTTCGCAATTTTACGTAAAATTGAAGTCGTGGCAAAAATATCAATGCGTTCGTATCCATAGCCGTAGTTAGTATGGAGATTCAACCATGAATGGATATGGTAACAGATAACCCTGTCGAGGGTATCCATTTTTATGACAAAATTACACCTATAGACGGATATTTACTAAAGCATTGCCGTTGCCCAAGTTACCCTAGTACGATTTTATGGGGTTTTGGTTTAAGACTGCGAGTAGGGTGATGGAAAACTTTATTCCCCAAAATGCAAAACGGTTACTACATTTTTAAGCAGACTCGCCACGAGTGGGAAAATGTCATCTGGTTAATTTTGTGAAAAGTTTTGTCGTCTAGTTTCAGACAGACAAGACACTGTCTTCGTGAGGAGGACGATTTGCATCTTTTACTTAATTTTGTTTCGAAAGTGATAATGTACACTTTGTGTAGATAGTCACAATTGCGATCCAATCTTTCAATCTTCTCGGCAAAAATGATAGATACATACTCGTAACTATTTCGTTTATGAAATGAACTTTTCTTCTGCAAGTATCCATTGTTGAATTGGTTTTGAGAAAAGTTTAATTAAACGGTATCGGGGATAAACTTTGGAGGGCTTGAACTATAAAGGGCTTTAGGAGTTAGGACTTTTCATAGTACCATGGATAATTTGCACGAAAACTTTAATGATACACACAAAATGGGTCGAACAACTACTTCAAGAAAAAGAAAAAAAATTCATATTCTATATTGTACTCCAGTAATCCCTAACTAGTGAAATTTTCATTCAGATGCTTGACACTCTCCACGCCTTCGATGCATACATAAACGTATGGTATGTATATGAGAAGACATGAACCTAACATAAAATCCTCTGAACAGTTACAAGAATTCGTGAGTCCTTTTCTGTGGTTGTTGTTTAATTTAAAATTTAATAAAGGCTCCAAAATTGCACTCTGTTTATTGCAGGTTTGTTAAATTTCACCAATATGATTACAAATTTTAATCATTTCTCCACTTACATCAATGATGTTTTCATCTATGAGGAAAACTAAAATAAACTGAAAATCAAGCCTTTATTCCGAGAGAAATATGGAAATTCTCTGCTTACGAAAAGTGTCAGATTTAAAAAAATAAAATTTTAAAAACCCTTTGTTGATGTGTTGAATGAATATATGGTATATTTTGGATGAGTGCTTGGCACAATGTTTACATGGCTTTCATATTCATTTAACTAGCATTTCCAGGCTCCTATATTATATATTTAAATTAGAATCCATAGTAATATTTCCAGCGAAACTAATAAGTTGCGAACATTCACATCCTATACAACAAATAATATATTTTCAGGTTCGGGACATAGATACCTTCAAAAAATGTTTCTCTTTCTTTCCTTTTTACTAAAATTCCTAAACCTTTCCTAAAAAGATGAGTAAGCGCTTCATTCATTCATTCAGTACCAGCACCAAACCACATCTGTAGCCTGATGCGAGCAATAGCAGCATACTCACAAAAGCAATCCTCTGCAATGTTATCATTGCTTTTATAGCAGACTTCGCAAAATCTTGCGAAGCTTGTGACCCACCAACACGACAGCAAATACTCTACAGTTCCTTGTAAGGAAAAGCAGAAAAACCTGTGTGCTCTTAGAGACTACAGGAAGAATTCATTTTGAGTGCCAGAAACTTAGAGCGTCACGCTATCTACAGTTAAGTTTCACATGAACCGAGAACGCGGGCGAACCTAACAAAGTGTCGAGTGCTAGAAAACCCTCTTCTGAGCTTTGCCTTGCAAATTAATCGGCGATCTCATTTCCCGTGATCCCATTGTGACCTATAACCCAGACAAAGCTAACTGAATTCAGACAAGCAATTTCCTTCAGTGAAATCTTGCATTTTCCAGCTAATTTGTAAATCATGGAAGGATTCAGCAAAGTTTGAACTACGCTTGGCCGTCGCCTATTCTTCATAATATGGTATAATTCATTGCCATCAGGATTGCATATTTCTCCGCTTGGAAGTAAAACTCCTTACAAGGATTGAAATCGCGCATTACCGTCATACAGAAAGACACAGCATGCTATATCGATACAGCATTTTAAATCGATAATAAACTGTCATCCAAACTTTTCTTGATGAAATTGTTTTTCGGAATGCTCCTTTACACTACTAGAAGGCCGACATATTTAGTCCAAAGCGGTTTGTTATCCAGGACGACACCCTAATACTAGCTTTTTTGGAGAAACGGATGGTCATCCTCGTCATTCTATAAAGAGAACAACCTTAGTTTTGAGAGTATCGGACTATTCATATTGCATCAATCAGGGCAACGGTTTCCTATGTTTTCGATCTGGCAATCGCTAAATTTGATCCAACAGAGAGTACAACATGTGTATATTCCTAAGCATAGCCGTGGGAATTATGGAGTATGCTAAGCAGTGAGTCGGCCAACATGTACTATAGCAGTGAAAATAAAAAGTTTACTCTCGCAATCACATATTGGACGCAATCAGCACCCGCAATTTGGTCCTGTTAACAATAATTGCTCATTCATTGTTATTCATCGTGAGGTTTGATTTTGAATAGGCTTTTTTTGACAGATCAGGAGTGACTCCTATCAAACTGCTTTATCATTTTTGTTCAGTATGGTTTGGCAAATCATCAAGTAAACACTCAAACCACAACAGCGTCTCCAAATTGTTCAGCTGTATTACGAAAATCAGAGTTCTGTGAGAGTTTTTCGTGATTCGAGGAACTTACGGTGCGCATAATTGACCTACTGAAACCACTATTGCCAGTATCATTCACAAATTTGAGTCCTAATTTACATAAGTGGATGATACTCAACCGAATAAACCACATCCAGCATGTAGTGATGAGACTTTAGCAACTGTAATTGAGAGTGTAAGCGAAGACCGTGACGAATCCATTCGTCGTGGTTTTCAGCAGCTTGGCTTAGCGTATTCGATAACTTGGTGTATTTTACGTGAGGATCTCAGCCTAAAAGCGTACAAAATTCAACTTGTTCAAGAGTTGAAAGCAGGCGACTTGAATTTACGTCATACTCGTGTATTTAATGAATGGGCTCTGGAAAAATTCAATGAAAATCCGTTGTTTTCTCGTGAAATTTTATTCAGTGATGAAGCCTATTTCTGGCTCAATGGATACATTATTAAACAAAATTACCGTACTTGGGCTTATGAGCAACCCGAAGAGTACCAGGAGCTACCAATGCAACTATTAAAAACACCGATATGATGTGGTTTATGGGGTGTTGGAATCATTGGTCCATATTTCTTCAAAAATGAGACAAATCAGAATGTTACCGTCAATGGTAACCGTTATCGCGTTACGAGCCATACAGCGTGTGAAAGAATGGACTTTTTGAGAAATCATTTTTGGTGAGCACTTAATTTCGCGTTTTGCTACGGTAAATTGGCTGCCTAGATCGTGCGATATCACACCTTTAGACTATTTTCTCTGGGGATACGTTAAGTCTCAGGTCTTTAGGTATGAGCCAGCTACAATTGACGCTTTGGAAGCCAACATTACTGGTGTTATCGGCGAGATACCAGTCGCTATGCTCGAACGGGTCGCCCAAAATTTGACCTTCTAAATGGACCACTTCAGATGTAGTTGTGGCCAACATTTATATGATATCGTTTTCAAAAAATAAATTCCATGAAATGTTCTTTTAACCGATAATAAAAGCTTTTAGTTCGCTTTCAAATTAATGTGTATTATTTTACATTATATATCAAACCTTACGATGAATTAACCTATATATATACTCAGTGCAGTAATATAAACGCGAGGCGATGGATCGGAGAACTCCTGACTGTGGGGGTTCCTGGTATTTTTATGAGTAATTTCTTACTCATGTTAACCCGATTTCATTTAACCGAATGAATGGAACGAATGGACATCAATTCTCCGAACCGGCAATAAACAGTATTCCCTGCTCAGGAGTGTAAAAATGCACAAGGTGAGAAACACAAATGAGTGTGAGAAGCCAGGCCTTGACCCACACCGGACTGTCGCACCCTGACTGACTCGAACTGCAACCAATTTCAGATTGCTATAATTTCCAAACCGTTCATTACTGTGAGCTTAAATTTTGACACATGATAGATAATTTTATTATTTACAAACCTTTTAAATGAATTGCGTCTCAGTTGTGTTGAAAAATTTTTATTCGCGATGGAATTCAAACGTGGTAGTGTGATTGCTTTATATTTGGTTGGAAAACCACAAGTAGCTATCGTTAGAGCCCTCCAGCACCTCAACGTGAATAAATCATTTGTGTCTCGAACCATAGCTCGTTACCGTCATACTGGCAGTGTTGCAAAACGCCATGGAGGTGGTCATAAAAAAACAGCAACATCGACAGAAATGGTTCGGAAAGTGAAGGCTCGAATTGAGCGAAATCCGCGTCGAAGTGGAAGAAAAATGGCTCGTGCGCTCAACATATCGTTGGAACGGATGCCATTGAAGTTCCAAAAAACACAAGATCTTACACCTCAACAGAAAAGACTTGGAGTCGAGAGAGCGAAGTTGCTATGCTTGCACGAATGTGATGAGTTGCCGAATTTGGTTTTTTTCCGATTAGTCGCCATTTGTTATAGAGCAATATGTCAACAAACAAAATGACCGAGTTTACTTGTCAGAGAGGTTCTTCGAGAATTTACACCTTCGGACGGTTACCAGAAAGCAGGCAGCACCGACGGTGATGGTTTGGGCCGCCATAACCGCCGATGGTCGCCTTCCGCTCGTATTTTTGGACCGTGGCGTCAAAATTAATGCGATCGTATACCGTGAAACAGAGACAGTATTGAAGCATTAGGCAAACAATCATTTCGGTCGGAGACCGTGGATATTTCAACAAGACTCGGCACCGTCTCACAAAGCGCGCGTCAACCAAGATTGTTTAAAAAACAATGTTCCACACTTCATTTCTTCCACACAATGGATTGCAAATTCTCCGGATGCAAATCCGTTGGATTTCTTTGTCTGGAGTATTTTGAAGGCGAAGGTTGGCACTAAAAAATACCAAAGTTTGGACCACCTCAAACAAGCACTTCGCCGGGAATGGGCCGAAATACCGCATAGCCACTTGCGTGCAGCGTGCAATGCTTTCTTCGGCCGTCTCAAGGCCATTATTCGCTCCAAAGGTGGACATATTGAAAACTACTGATACAATTTGAAAAAAGATGTATTTTCCAGCTTTATTTTTTGCTTTGGCACAATAAAATATATCAAAAAATTACAGCATTTTAAAAAGTTGCAGTTCGAGTCAGTCACCCTGTATATACCTTAATTACTAATTATTCGTACAGCTGCTCACAGGTTTATTCGGAATCGATGTTGAAATGGTGTTGTTACTGTTGTAAGCTGCTGGTTATAACTCCTGAACTGATGTTGCATGATAAGGATGGAGGTTCTCTCTATGAAAAACTTGCAAAATTCGTCGGCGGGACACATGGCGTAAAAACATAGAACGTGTACTAACTGATGGATATTTTGCTACCATATCCAGGATTCGTTTCTCTAATTCTGCATCTATAACAGCTACCGCAAGTAATTCCGCTCAATTATAAGTAGTTTTTCCAGTTTCTCACAATCTCCTGTAAGTTTATGTAAACACACTTTGATTAGGGCCACGTAGTGTAGGAAATCGTCGTTGATAATTTGGTCGCGCCGCCTCAGGACTGTTATTATAAAATCCGTAGACAAAATGTATATCTGCATATTCGTCACTTGAATACTCTTCTGTTAAAAAATAATTATAACGCTTCAACTTTCATATTGGAGATTAACTTATTTAATCCTTAACCTTGAAAACTGTAAGCCCTAGGTAAATACTTTGTACAGTGAACTTGTAGGTAATATTGACGGATACCAAAATAATAAAAACGAAAAAATTATAAGCACTCTTTTTAGAGATAAACGCATTATTTAAGGAACTTTTTTAAACACCATATAACTCATCGGGTATTGAGGATAGGCTGACCTATCCCATACGATCTATAACTCATAACATGATTTATAATTCATAACATAAACCAATAAATCAGATTCCAAAAGTTCTGTATTCTAAACCGGACCACTCTATGCATAAAAGAGGCCTCAAATAGAATATTACCAACCACCGCCTCATTGCTAAGTTATCCTGCATTTCAAAGATATTCGAAGACATCATTTAAACATTTTATTGGTCTACAATAGTTAGTCAAAGAAGAACGGGGATTTTTCCAAAGCTATGTACCAATACTGTCCTCGATAAACTCCAAAGCATATAGCGTTATCAGGAAAAGGAATTCGTCGTTGTATCATGCCGTATTTAAGAAATATCAGTAATGCTTTCTGCAGTCTTGTTTAATAGTTCTTGGAGGTCCACGGATGCAGTTGTTTCTGTTGCCTCCCTATTGCTTAGAAGCATTTATTTTTAAGTTTTCTTAGTTTGTTTAAGCTTGGAAAACAATATTTGTGCAATGCATTTACAACAGATCTTAATTCATTAAACTTTTGTTCTGAAAGATACAGGTCTACAGGTTTACAGGTCATTGTATCCAAGGCTTCTTGAGGAGTTAAAATAGTTTTCCATTTGTCACGATGCGACCAAAAGATCCTCTACTCCACGTTTTTTGGTCTTGTGGGAAGCTTCTTCGAATGATTTTTTGGGTCTTCCGCGACTAGTTCTCGGTTTATCATTACAAAACTTATTTGCCAGAATACTTAAAACACCACAAGGAAGTATAAAATCACTTCTTAACCACTCTCAATGACGGTTGAGAAGTAGAGCCCGGTTTCGCGAACATGGTTTCCATCGCCTGTCAAGATTCTAGTCAAAAAATCTTGAGTTTTTGCATCAAATCACTTTTAACCGAATTAGTATTTGTAACCTATTTAATATGAAGTCAGTAAGTTTCTTCAATCCTTGAACTTTCTCTAATAGAAACCAATTTTTCAAAAATGTTATAATTTTTTATGGTTTGATCTTGTGCTACAAAAACTTAAATATTTTGTAGGTTAGCAAAAAGTAACAATGAAAGTTTATACTTTTGAAAAGTACATAAATAGAAGTATATAATGTGGTAAAAGATTTTGTTATTCTTTGATAAGTTCTATTTTAAAATCTCAACTTAAAGGAATTTTCATGCCTCAAAACAGGACTATGGTAAATCTAATTACACTACACAATTATTTAAAAATGACTCATACCAGTTCCAGAGTAATCCATAGTTATTATTCTCAAGATAAAAATTTATTAGCAGCAGTAACTTTTTAACACGAGATCAATTAATGTGCACCAAAATCTTATTCCAAACTAGAACTGAAGTTAAAATTACCTTGACTGCTGATAATAAGGCCACTTAATAACCAACAATTATAAATAACAAATAACAGTTATTAAACATATATTAAAATAGCTCCATAGCATTGCAGCTGCAAATCTTTCATTCACTTTTTTGATTTTTGTCCACTGGTCAACGCACTGTGCAATGGTTCCAATGGAAATTGGAAAATTCCGGTAAGGGAAATTCAAGTTTATTTTTGAATATAGCTCGGTGCATTACCACTGCTCCGATGCAAGTTAAAGGCCTACTTATATGCTTTATTATAGATAGCGGCAGATTTGGCGAAAAAACTTCATGTTACCCCTATTAACGAAGTTAACATCTCATTGATACCATTTGGATTCAAAAAACTATCACCATTCAAAAAAGTCAAAATACGTTTTGAATGCTTCTGGCACCGCATGTTTCTTCTTCCATGGTATTCAACTAGCTGACACTCATCAAGATGCCATTGAAGCAGAAGATGGCCTCAGTGCCCTTGTTGGATCCGATTTCTATAGGTCTGTGGTCACCGGTAGACAGAAATATATTACGCATAGGTTAAGAGCAGTAGATGTCATGATTGCTGTTTGTTGGACTCAAGGATCTCACTCGTTTGGTAAGATAATTTTCACAAACATTTCACGAACATTTACGTTTTCCAACTAACCGCACTACTACGTTACATCTGCCGGTCTTGAACGATAACTCTGACACGTTGTTTTGGGCATAGGGAATTATCTGTATTACACCCGAAAAATTGAGACCGAATTACGAGTATATTACAAGATAAGGTCAACGTTATAAGGCGATTTGACCCTGAAAAAAGCAAGAGATCGAAATTGATAATAAGAAGCAAGATATACTGAAACGGTTGAAGTCGCTAACTATGCGTTTATTGACTATAGCTGAACGATTTGCTGCCTCATCATCCTGTGTACAAAACTGATAACACAACAACAAAAATGCGCATTGTTTTCGATTGCTTTTTGCTTACTTAAGATACTACTTCACTTAATGACCATCTGTACGTAGGCGCTAATTTACAACGAGATGTATTGATGATTCTTCTGAATTTCAGCTGTCAGTTGTATTATGGGCTTAAGGCGGTTTACTGACGGAAAAGGCACTACTACTGTAATCTATTCAGGGAATTCCCGAACATTTCGCAGAGCAGCTCTGGAGACGGAGAGTTTTCATACTAGAAAATGAAAACTTTCAATAGATTTTGACAAATAAACGGATAAACTTATGTCAGCAGCGACATACATTCGTGCTGGGAATCGCTTGATGGGTTGGAAGTTGGCTATTATAGAAGACATTTATTCTGTTCGGGATGGCAGAGTCCGTGCTTGCATCATACATTACTCGGATTGTTTATTAATTCGAACACCTGTGCAGTTGCTCTATCCGCTTCAGCTTGATTTCACATATTCGCCCGGAGGATCTTAAAAATTTTTTAAGATCTCTTTTATCATTTGAATTCATGTTAAGGTTAGTCGCTATCGATGCATGGTGAAGTAAAGATCAATTAAAGTTTATATTCTTAAAAGAAAGAAAAGTCTCGGCCTTTCTTTTAACGATAACGCGATTCTACTTTCGAAGTACAATTACGAGTACATACTCATTGGTTATAATTCAAATTGAAAATAATACAATGCAATGATATTCAAAAAAAAACCTTCACTTTAAAGTCTTGTAAAAAATAGTCGTTCGTCGTGCCAATATTTTTCTTTATTTTTCTGTGAAATATTTATATCTTCTAGATACCAGTAAAAGATCCGCTACCACATTCTACCCTACTGCCTATTGCCAATCTAAAATACACTTTACGACAATATCCTCGCATTTTTAATATGTAATTTCATTTTATGATCCTTAAATTTATAATTCACTTGAAAAATTACCTTCTCCCGATCGAACTCAAAGGCTGGTCATATCCTTGGAAGATGAAAAAAAACTCCCATAAATCGAAGATTTGCAATCGTTTTATACACATCTGTGAGAGTACCCAGCTCCACAGGAACCTATTTAACATACCAGAGAGAATTTATTTCCTTCTGGTTCCCAACTGAGGCATTGACTTCTCCAGCACTCTAGCACCCTCCAAAATAGCAACACTATGGCACGTAGAAACCCAGAGATACCAAAGCTCGTTACATGTACCAGAATGTATCGGATACGAGTATAAAGTCGCTTTTTATTAAAATTTATTAGCAAAAAATAACATTCCAGAAGCACCATCAATTTTCAGTTTATTGGGGATGCTCCAATAGTTTTCAATGTTTCCTGCCACCGTTTGATAAATTCTCTGATGCGTAAACCACCATCAATATTCGCTAG
This sequence comes from Volucella inanis, assembly GCA_907269105.1. Classification (NCBI taxonomy): domain Eukaryota; kingdom Metazoa; phylum Arthropoda; class Insecta; order Diptera; family Syrphidae; genus Volucella; species Volucella inanis. The sequence goes on from OU026153.1 coordinate 144,596,475, forward strand.
GACAAATTTTTATGGATAATTGAGTTATGGCCATCGATATATACTCTGATATAAGTTGTAGGTACGAGTATGTAACTACAATATATTGAGCTTGTTGCAGACAAACCAACTGGAGTATATGTAATAAATGAAATCAAATTTACCAATATTGAAATGTCATCCAAACTAGTTTGTAAACGACATTAGGAAATTTCAAAACCCAGGTGTGGGGTACGAAAAGAAGAGAATTTGTATGATTTTTAAACTAATACGATACAAATTCGAGAATTTCTGTGGAAGAAGTATTGGGGTAAGTGGGTTCTGGAATATCCTATTAGTGCAATAGCTTGAACGTTTTATAAATTATTTCAGTGTTCATTATTAAACTACATGGTAATATCATGTTCAATATTCTATTGGAAAAAAAGTTCATGGAAAATTAGGGTTTTTGCTATCAATTTATTTCAGTTTGCATTAATAAGATACATATCAATTTCATAACCGTACTAGTCAGTAATTTGCCTAATGGTTTGTTGCAGCCACTAAAAAATATTATTTTTGAATAATGCGATACGATACATAGTTTTAAGGGTGTTGTGAGTGCACTAAAGTATATTAAGCCGTGACAAGAAATGCAAGGCTGTGGATAAAACCAGTCACGTAGGAGCTATTTCAGATGCTCAGGCATGGTCAATCGTAATCTGTTCTTGGCCTGGTATGATGACTCCGCCACTTTCAGTTTCACCTGTGAAAGTATGATATAATTTATACAAAACGAGCAACAAAAAATACTCTTAATTACGGAAAATTGATGTTGGCATCTTGACGAAAACAGCGGCTCTTCCGGCAAGATAGAAAGTACCAGCCAAAATATAATCGTGCTGTCATTGCTGCTTTTATTCTCAACAGTTGCTAAAAGCACCAAACAAAGTGCCCCAAAACACTGATAAAAAGGTATGATACTTAAAGTTTACGCAAAAAAAGTAAGGTACTATGTTGGAGACTACAATAGCTAATATAAAGTGAAATCGGTTCAAAGATGAGGCGGCCAACTTAAGTTAACGCAACTTAATTAAGAGCTCAGCAGGACCTAGACACCCAAAAGTTCAGCGAAGTGGTCAGAGATGATCTCTCTCTTGGATCTACGGACGGCCTGATCAAAAGTGATAATACTGTAGCCAGCGTTTTGAGACAGATAGAAGCCAAATTATTGGGTATATATTTTAATTCGTGCGGTTTTTTTTTTTCAAAATTTGAACGTTTATTTAAGAAAAACATGTAAAATAGTATTATTCAAAGTATTGCCCATCTAATGCTATGACTTTTTCCCATCCCAAAAGAGCTGCGCGGGCTTGGCAGCCAAGAATTAATCAAGCCAATTTTTGATATTCTGCTCTGATGTGAACCGTATTTCAGTGAGTGCGTTCTGCATCGACCGGAACAAATGGTAGTCAGAAGGCGCAAGGTCTGGGCTATAAGGCGGGTAAGACTTCCCATCCACTGTTTTCCAAATAGTTCTCAACCGGAATAGCAACGTGCGGCCGAGCGTTGTCATGATGGAAAATTATTTCTTCGTGTCTGGTTGCATATTCCGGGCGTTTTTCGGCCACTGCTCTCTTCAGACGGATTAATTGTGTTCGGTAGCGTTGTCCATTGATGGTTTCACCCAGTTTTAGCAACTTATAATAGAGCACACCCATCTGATCCCACCAAATACAGAGCATTACCTTTGCGCCATGGATATTCGGCTTTGCCGTTGATATGGCTGGTTGGGGTTGTCGTAATGGATCCATTTTTCATCACCAGTAACAATCCGATGCAAAAATGACTTCCTTTTGTGGCGTTCCAGCAGCATTTCGGACATGCCTTTCGACGTCTCCCGGCTTGAGCTCATATGGAACCGAATTTTCTTGCTTTCGAATATATCCAGCTGCTTTTAAACGTTTTAAAATGGCTGCTTGAGTGACACCCAAAGATTCTGCGAGCTCTTCTTGTGTTTGGCAACAATCTTCATAGAGTAATGCCTCCAGTTCTTCATCTTAAAACTTTTTTGGCTGCCCAGGATGTTCATCGTCTTCCAAGCCAAGAAAAAAAACATTAAGAACTTTTAGAGAATGCAATGCATTGTTCAGGAGTCCTGGATAAACTGTTAGGATATCGACGGACTTCATGTCAACCAATACGGCAATCGGTTGGATGACCGACGGTTAGCAAGGAAACTAAGATCTCAGTTTTGCCGACTTAACCATTCTCGAGATAAAAAGTAATGTCCAAAGACTGTACATAACCTCTCCTTACATGAACCAGCTCCGACCAGCTGATAGGGTGTGATGCCAACGCCAGATATATTCTAGTTTTGGAATAGCTAAGACAAAAACGAAAGAGATAAACCTGTTATTGATTCTATTACCTATAACAATCTTAATACTTAATAATAATCTTAATACTGGATGGAATGCACAAATAATCTTACACTTACCAACAATAGCGATACCCAAGCGTTAATATATGGAACGCGTTCAATCTGAAATCCTTATCGGGCCATAATTGGATTGCCTTAGAATAAGTTTTTAGAATCGAGACTCCCATGTTCTATAAAAACCCAAATAATAAAGTGACAGACAGCTTTATAAGATAATCGCCAACCAAGGAAAAGCTATATCTAGCTTTTACTTTTGTAACAAAATGAGCAAAATACCATTCAAATCTGGGGATTTGAGGGGAGAGATGCTGTTACTTTTGTCTAAAATTGTGGGAGATCCACTGTCCAGGGAGAATGTTGTTTCCTGTTAGAAGAAAAATGCTTTGTGCGAGTGTTCGGAAAAGCTCTCAAAATTCCTCGGTAGAAGTTGTCCAACTTGCTTCTGTCTGCTTTAAAAGGAATAGCCAACTTTGATATTTAGACACAACCTTACATAGCTATTCACAATATATTTTCTAAAAGTGCTTGTTAGTGCTTCTTATGTTATTTTCGTATAGTCGTATTCTAAAGGTATTCTTATATGCTCTGTTAAATTTGTGGTAATGACAGATATAAAGGATCATAGTGGCCATCTTCCTGATCTGGGGCAGAGTCTCCTTCCATCAAATATAAGTTTCTTTTTCTCCGGTTGATAGGATATGCAACCTTAAAGGCGATGTAAAATGATCGCTCAAGAATATATATTTTAGCATTTAGATGAACAGCAGAGTTAATTGGCCATAAAAGTGCATTCTTAAGGGTGCATGCTTAGGATTAGCTACCTGACTACGTCAGCGTCTTTCAGTTACAGGTTTTCGTGATTACAAAGGCTAAGGAACTCCTCTATACTAACAGATAGCTAAGCTACAATTAAGGCCAATAATTTAGCTACTACTTCAAAACTTCTCAGACAAAGTCAATCTCAATAAACCTATTGTCAAGTGTTACTATCACCTTAGTGAGGTTGATGTTAATTACATAAAGAGAACAAAAGGAAACTATTGTGCTCTAAGTCAGAAATAAAATATATTGGCGTCATGATTGACTCCAGGCTTTCTTTTAAGGAACACCTGGAATATGTGAGTTGCAAATAATCCGTACTATAGGAGGACTCACGTATAGCAGGTGACTTCTCCTAGCTAAAGTAGTTACATCAGAAGTGCTTTATGAATTGCCACTCTGGGACGAAGCTATGAAATGACGAGGTTGCATGCGTTATCAAGCTTTCAATTGATATACTTGCAAAAGAGCTGCAAAGAAGTTTCGTAATAACACCGACGAAAACACGAGTTTAAAACAGAGGCAATGGTCAAAAGATCGATGGACTTTTCGGTTTGTTCCGACTATTGAAACTTGAATAAATCGCAAATATGGATCTGCATAACAAACTGCTTACGGGACATGGCTGTTTTCGGTCATATCTAAAACATTTGAAAAACGATGAGTCCCCTCTCTGTCCATTTAGTAGTGATACTTGTGAAAACGTGGAGCATGTATTCTTCAATTTTCCCAGATTCCGGTTTCAAAGAGAAGCTTTTCGGGGAATACTTTAGTCTTTCCATTAAATGTTGGATGCCACTCATGGAATAGCCACTGAGCTCAAACAACATTTTCCGAAAAACTTAACACATGATCTGCCATCATATGTGTGAACAATGCAGCAAATGCGCGGGGACAATATCGGACCATCCTCTAAAATACAGCGACGCAAGAAAGACAGGAAACATACGCCAATTTATACGTATACAAGAACACTCAAATGTGTAAAAGAAGACAAGAGCCAAGAAGAACAAACGCCGCTCTGGCAAGGAACATGCAACCGTAGCACCACTTAGTGACGACCAATAAATGATTTAACACAGCAAAACGACACAAACCTTAACATTTAGTTACAGAACTCCATCAAAACGAACATCCGTGCACATGCCCACATACACTACAAACACGTACATAAATACATTCTCACTCTTAGACATATTTATCCACAAACACACAAGTTTGCAAGTTTTCTCACACAAACTCTCAAACTGACACTTACACGCCTGTACATACCACCTATTCTTACAAACACAGAATACACAAATGATACACAAACCTATTCTTCAACATGCTTACGTACTGCCATATGCACATATCTGTTTTCACCGCGTTCAGAAACACCACACACATACACACATAAATATACCCCCAAACCCATATAAAACCCATCAAACAGATTTTACAACGCCTCGAAAGATTTAATGTTCCGAAGTATAGTACATATTAAGATTAATCAGGAGTTACTTAACCGATAGGTTGCTCCTTTACGACTCCGATAACGGGACAAAATTGTATAAAATTACAGGGGGCGTGCCCCAAGGATCAGTGTTAGGTCCCTTACTGTGGAATGTGATGTATGCAACATTCTACGACTCCCAGTTCCCAGGGAAGCCTCTATAATAGGTTTCGCAGACGATATTGCTATTGTAGTCGTGGCGAAACGACTTGAAGAAATCGAGTTATATAGTATTGCAGTGAGGCAATAGCACTGACAAAAAACTGGATACGAGATATGAGCTTAGACCTCGCGAAATATAAAACGGAATCCGTTCTCATTACGAGTAGAAGGATGCTAGAGACGATAACGATAAAAGTAGGAGGGCACACAATTATTTCCAGCTCATTTATAAAATACCTGGGAGTGATGATTGATGCTCGGCTTAATTTCAAGCATCACATCGCATAAGCTTGTAAGAAATCGTGGAAAGCAATAGGCACTCTTTCGAGACTCATGTCGAATATCGGTGTCCCGAAGCAAGGCAATTGACTAATGCTTGCGAGAGTTGTAACCTTAATACAGCAATACTTCATGACACACATGAAGGGAATCAAATCTATGTACATTTCGAACGGTATCCCACAATGCGATATTGGTACTATCCTCTATGGTACCGATCCTAGCTTTAGAAGCTAGGCGACTTTATGAAAATCGCGTGCAAATCAGGCCATCCATTAGAAGCCGCAGTATAGAAGTGTGGTAACAACAATGGAATGAGTCCCAAAGAGGGAGATGGACGTACCGACTAATCCCAAGGATTGAAAGTTAGGTAAAACGAAAACACGGCGAACTGAATTACTATCTTACATAGTTCTTGATGGGTCACGGTTGTTTCCGAGAATATCTATTCAAGCGAAACCGTGATTCGAGTGCGTCCTGTCCTCGTAGAGAACGTGGAGCACGTTTTCTTCGAATGTGCTCGGTATGCAAACGAAAGAGCTATATTGTATGAAGAATTTGGTGAACGGTCAACACCAGAAAACATAGTTCAATATATACTGAAATCCGAAGATCTTTGGGCTGCTGTTAACCATGCAGCAATACGAAAAATGTGCGGTCTAAGTTATTTAGAACAGCAGCGGAAAGGAATCACCCCGTAACGAAGCGAAAAGCTCAAATCCGTCCCTCACGAAGTAATACTTAGCGGTAATTTCGCGGATCAATAAACGGAAAGATTCCCCGGGAGGTGGTTTTAGTCAATAAGAATCTGACACTACCAATAGACGTCGGACCATTGGTGTTCTTGGCGACTTACTAACAGAAACGTCAACATTCCGTTGTCAAAGGGAACATATACCAACACTTCCTCATATTGGCCAGACATATGGTAGTCATATCAACCTGGCAGCCGAACTTTATGACTAGGTATAAGCACGCTCTGCTGCTATCGGGGAAAAAAATATAAAATCATCGAAATAAATACTAATTTTATTCCAACGCTTATTATTTCACAACAAATGCAATAAAATGACAAAAATAAATAAAAATATATATATTATGAATAAATTATTGTTCTTTTTTGAAACAAAAACCAACTCACAAAATTGTATTTAATATGCATGTGTAGGATTAGTTATGCATATTGTTACTAGCTTTTATTTCTTGCACATAGTGATTCGTTTATCTACTCTACTTGTTTGTAGTAATCAGAAATTTTCATTTGAATCGAATTAGAAAAAAACAAAATCCGACCAGTTGATTTTCAACCTCTTCTATGTTACAGTTACATAACAATTACAATTCGTCTTCATTATCATCACCAGCTTCTTTAGTGATCTTACTAGAAGATATCTTAAAGTAGACTTCTTCCAATATTCGGTCTGCTAAGAGCTGTCCATAGTATTCAACATTTGAATCGCCGTCTATTTACCGCTCAAACTTCTCGCCTGAAATAGGAAGCTGAACGATTGCTTTTTCTGATTTGCAGTGCACTTGAGTAGAGGTATCAAAACCTGCTTTTATAAAGCAGTTTTTAATTATTTTGGGTGTTATCAGCCACCAACAGTTTTTCAAAATACACGCAATGACTGTCTTTCTTCTACTACCTACAGCTGTCGCCCTATTATTATTTGCCCATAATACACTTAAGGGCTAATAAGGAATGAGGTATTTGGTGGTAAAATATGCAATACTATGGTTGAAAGATCGTCTAAAAGCCTGTGGCAAGCAGGCTTTTCTTTCTTCTTTTGTAATTGTTTGTCCCAGTTAGAGAATATAATTTTTCATCCAGGTTGCACTGGTCATCAAAGATTTTCTTTTGGAAAAATATTTAATGGGATCATTCTTACCTCTAAGCGACTTTTCACGACCATCGCAGAAATGTTTGTTTTTTTTTCGGAACCATTCATATTTACTATATGAAATGCACGATTACATAAACCGTTACTAGCCTCAAAGTGTTCTACGTTAAGCATTTGGGTAAATTTGATTGCCTGTTCTTTATGCATTGAACCAGTCACTACTGCATTCATAGTTTTCATTTCCCACAGCTAAACGATTGTTTAATATTTTGAAACAAGAGCTTAGATTTAAGTTTACATACTTGTGAGCATATGGTATGTAACATACGTTGTCTTGGAATATTTCCACACTCCAGAATTATTTTTCTTATTTGTATAGGGTGATTCGTCGTGAGGTTGGAACTTAGAGTGCGCATAATGGACCTGTTGAAATCACTATTGCCAATACCATTCGCAAATTTGAGTCTCAGTTTACATTAGTGGATGATATTCGACCGGTTAGACTACATCCAGCATGTAGTGAAGAGACTACCATATAGCAGCTGTAGATGGGAGTGTACGCGAAGACATCAGCTTCGCTTGGCGTGTTCGAAAACTTGGCGTACTTTACGTGAGGATCTCGGTCTAAAAGTGTACAAAATTCAACTTGTTCACGAATTGAAGCGAGGGGATTTTAATTTGCGTCATATTTTCAGTGAATGGGCTCTGGAAAAACTCAGTGAAAATCCGGTGTTTTATCGGAAAACTTTGTTCAGTGATGAAGCCCATTACCGTATTTAGGCTAATGAGAAACCCAACAACGGTATGGTGTGATTTATTAGCTAGTAGAATCATTGGTCCATATTACTTCAAAAATGAGGCAAGCAGCTTGGCTTGGCGTATACGACAACTTGGCGTATTTTACGTGAGGGTCTCGACCTAAAAGCCTACAAAATTCAACTTGCGCAATAATTGAAGCCAAGTGACTTGAATTTACGTCATACTTTCATTGAATGGGCTCTGGAAAAACTCAATGAAAATCCGTTGTTTTATCGTGAAATTTTGTTTAGTGATGAAGCCCATTTCTGGCTTAATGGATACATTAATAAACAAAATTGCCGTATTTGGGCTGATGAACAACCCGAAGAGTACCAAGAGCTCCCATTATATCCATTAAAAACAACGGTATGGTGTGGTGTATGGGCTGGTGGAATCATTGGTCAATATTTCTTTAAAAATGAGGCAAATCAGAATGTTTTCGTTAATGGTAACCGTTATCGCGCCATGTTAACGGACTATGTGCTTCCTAAAATTCAAGCACATGGTCTCAGTGAGCTCTGGTTTGAACAAGACGTCGCTACCAGCCATACAACGTGTTAAACAATGGACTTGTTGAGAAATCATTTTGGTGGGAACTTAATTTCACGTTTTGCTATGGTAAATTGGCCACCTAGATCATTCGATACCACACCTTTGGACTATTTTCTTTGGGATTTGTAAAGTCTTAGGTCTTCAGGAATAAGCCAGCGAAGATTGACGCTTTGGAAGCCAACATTGATCGTGTTGTCCGCGAGATACAAGTCGCAATGCTCGAACTTGTCGCTCAAAATTGGACCTTCCGAATGGACCACATCAGAGGTAGTCGTGGCCAATATTTACATAATATCGTTTTAAAGAAATAAGTGCCATAAATCATTCTTTTAACTGATTATAAAAATTTTAATTTCACTTTCAAATTTATGTTTCTCAATTAATATTATAATTCAAACCTTACGATGAATCACCCTATATTTCTTTTTTCGTAATTTTTGATATGGTGGAAACGTCGCAATTAAATTTAAGGACAATATTTTTTCTTGTTTCACCGTTTTTCAAATATTCTTGGATTTCAATGTTTTGTTTTACAGATAGAGGTTTGTTTTTGTATTTTCCTACGTTCATTCTGCTGATTTTTACCTAGAATATTCCTAAATCAAAGCAACTTATATTCAAAGAGCAAACAAATAATTTGCGTTTGAAAACAAGAATCCAATAAGTGACAGTCCTTTACAGAGAATGCGAAGTTAAGGTCAGGTAGGCAGTAAGCACAAAAGATGAGGATATACCTAGTTGTAATTCCGTTTCATCCCTATTGACGTAGAGGGCACAACCACATGAAATTGTATTTCCAAAAGAAATGTGTGTCGCAACTGCATCTTCCATAATATGTGTGATATTAAGCGGAATAAATTTACTAAGAAAATTTATTTTCAGGCATGATTTTATGCGGATTGTGATTATGAACGAGATATAAAAGGGCTTAATTCGAGTATAATATATGTAAAAAAGGCAGCTTAAACTTAAACATTTTGTCATATAAAGTGATATATACTTTGGCGTGACAGCCCGGTGTAGGCCACGGCCTAGTTTCTCCCACTCATTTGTGTTTCTCACTTAGTGAATTTGTACACTCCAGATCAGGGTCTACTGTTTATTGCCGGTTATGAACGGCTCTCCTGAGAAGCTTTTTTCATAGGCAGAATTTGACATTGCCCGCCGAAAGGGTTACTGTTGTGCTCCTACCGGGATACGAACTCAGCTAGGTGGCATGACAGCCAGTGAGTCAACCATCACGCCATCGCCACAACCGTGTCACCACCACCTCTACGCAATGTGTTATTATTCGGGTTCAACATAATTCTTTTGTCAAATTTTGTAAGACGGCTCTAACAATTCATTCAAATCAGGAAAAATTATTAACACTCGCCAACAACCAGCTCCACGAGTGGTAGTAGCGAAAGTTTTCATGACAATGCCCATTAAAAAAATATAAGTAAAGTTTCAAAATAAAGAGCCTAAGTACATTCCCTTAAGTACAATCGAATCCCTGCTGAAAAGAAAGAGCTCCTTCTAGTTTATTTCCTTTAAATGATCAAAGATATATTTAACAAACCTAGAAAATTGCTTTCGGTTTAGCGATATTCTTTCAAATTCGCACCGTATATACAAAATATTTGACTTGTTTTGTCGGTCACAATAAATTCTTTTCATTGTCCATTTTTGTGAGTTCTACTGTCGTATTTCGGTGGAGAACAGTGTGTTGGTAGTACCTCTAGGAGCGTCTGAATTTCGCCTTGAAAAGAACGAAAAAATTACCAAATTCCCACTGATCCCATATGCCGAGCTAAATTTTACCATAGTGTTACCTGTTTCACTGTTTACTGTTTCCTAGTTCTCTTCCTTTTCTCACTATCTCATCAGCTAGTTCCTATCGCCCGATACCATAGTGTTCTGGTAGTATCATTACATAGTCAGAATTTGCTCAAAAAATTCCTCTGTCATTTTAGATATATCTATCTAAATATGAATGATATTTGGCTTACTAATTAAATATCTATGACATCTATCCCTTTCTAGATATAACGTACAGAATGTCAAATTCGATGAAAGGAAAATTTTCGTTCGTATTCCTTGGATCGCCTAGAAACCTTTTAGAACTGTGCAATCTCATTGTTGCAACTCTGTGAAGTTTTTTTTTCTAAAATTAATTTAAAACAAAAATATACTCGTAATCGCACACTTTTGTTTTCCAATTCAAATTCGTTTGATTTTTTGTTTTATGGTATAAATGTATTATAATAGTACGTAAGGAAAAACTGTGATTAAAATTAACTTTTTGGTGAATAAAGCAACATCGGTTGCAATAAAATTATTTGTTTACTTCTCCGTTTATAAAAAAAACGTTAACTGTGCTGTCTAAGAGTGGTACGGAGTGCATTTGTGATGTCTATGTTTGCTATTTTCTGCATCACTGCTAATTTTTCGAGTACGGTTTTTCTGTTCAATAGACTAGTATGCCATATATAAGTGTTGTCCTCATCACCATTACGCTATTTCAGTTTTCAACCCATAATTTTTCGTATTGACATCTTGCAGATAAAAGTATCGTTGTGTACCTTCTTAATTCTTTCTCTTACATTGCGATTTGAAGTTAATTTCCTGTCCAAAATTACTTTAAGTGACAGTTCTATCAATCTTAGAGAGGGTGAAACTGGTGACTCTCTCGGCTTTTAGTGCACACAAATAAGAACATTTCCGGTTACGGGTAGAAACACTAAAACTCTACCTATACTGTCCATATAGTTTGTTTGGAAGCTCTTCATCTTGATGCCGTTAAATTTGATGTTTTCTCAAGGATCCAAAACCTCTTTGACGAGGCGTCTAAAAAAATCAACTGAGGAGCTGTTTTCATAAACAACAATATTTCGCCCACCTTCCTTACCAGTACCATCAATTGGTGGTCCCTCTTTCTTGTGGACAGTTCTTTATTTGCACGAGGTGATTTTGGAATTTCTCTTCAATGTTTTTTCAGTGGTAGGAGGTCAGATGATTTCAAAATTATCCTGTTCGTTTATAACATCAATGAGAAGCTTATATTTCGAATCGTTTTGATGTTTTTCAGATAAAGTTCCAGCTTAAGGCTACTTAAGACTATGAGACTGTCCTAGCCCTCAAGTCGCCAAAACCGCTCTTCTTCGCAGCTCCCTCCACCTGTTTTTTTTTTTATTGGTATAGCCTTTTGCTGCCCAGAGCGTTAGCTCATCGAATATCTGTTTACTTACACTCGTTTAGTGTACTGCGTACGAAGCGTTGAGCTCACTTGGGCACATTATGCTTGGCGCCTTTTGTAGAAGTGTTGGGTGGCTATTTTAACTCCTTCTGAAAGATGCTAATTATCTGCTATCACAACCATTGGAATGGGCTTGGCAGAAGTTTTTTTTTTTCATCAACGTTGCTATGGTATAGTTTCATAACCGCGAATAACAAAACGATAACCTTTCAGTGCAGCGTACCAAACTGTCCACATATCCGCTACTCAAAAGACGATACTGCATGTAAGCCCAACAAAAAATATTAAATGCTGCATTTAAATTTCTTCACAAAAGTTGTTACGCCGGTCCCTCAATTAAATGGTCCTGGTGATCTGCTCATCAGTTAGGTACTTCTTTACATGCCCATGCTCGGGCGAAAGGAAGTTAGGGAGGCGAAAAAGAGAGATACCGATGCGTGTTGGTTTTAAATGTTTGCAAGTTATAGTGGCCAGGAAATTAAGAGCTCGCCAGGGCATTCTATAAGCAAGTTGTATGGCTTAGGAAAAAATCACGATATTTCAGAGTATGTCCGAAGGTGGACTTGAGAATGTACTGATGAGCATTCACAGTAAGACGAGTGTTACAGCTAAAAGTTTGAAGGGGGGAATGCAATTTCGATGGAGCATTGGTGGTGAAAATAGCGATACATCAGTGTGAGACAGGAGACGCTACGTCGGTGTACGAAAGTATCGAATGACTGTGTAATAATGATATCACATATGCGTTTTATCGCACGATTTTAGATCCTATCTAGTAAGTGCAAAGATGTCTTAGAGGCACTTAACCAGTTTTGGGCAAATAAATAACTTATATATTGAGACCAGGTCAGAGAGGGTGAAATATTTCTTACAACGCAGCATTTTTGTCGGCATCGAATGTTTTCTCATTCCAACGTAAATTGTTATTGACACATACACCGAGAATGGAAAGTTTTTCGGTTTCTACGATGCAAGTGCCATTCATGGGTAATGACTGGGCATTAAGTTTTACTCTGTTAATAGTTTCCCAATTACTAGGTGGGGTGAAAAGTAACCTCCTTGGGAATGAAAAAAAAAAAATTTTAAATATTTTCTTATTTTATTCAATATAGTCTTCTTTTAGTTTGATACATTTATTCCAACATCTTGCTCTTGTCCGTAAAGTAATTTTCCTCCGTGGCGTCTATGATTTCCTCGCGTGATCTGAATTTTTTATTGATGAGCCATCATTCGAGGTTTGGGAAGAGATAATAGTCCGAGGAAGCCAAATCGGGCAAATACGGAGGATGCGACAGCAATTGGAGCCGTAAGTCATTGATTTTAGCCATGGATGTCATGCTCTTTTGCGTTGGTGCATTGTCTTGCAAAAACAAATTTTTTTTTCGCTTCATGTGAGGCCATTTTTCAGCGATTTCGGATTTCAAGAGCTCCAATAATGCACAGTAATACTAGCTGTTGATGGTTTTTCCTTTTTCGAGGTAGTCCACGAAGAGTTTGCCATGACAAGCCCAGAAAACCGACTCCATAACCTTTCCGACTCATCGAGCCTCCCCTCGCTGTTTCGGAGCACTCGTGCCGGCTTCAGTCCATTGCCGGGCACTCATTCTGTTCTCTGGTGTTCAATAGTTACCAATCGACGCCAAAAGTCTTCCCGATTCCGCATCAGCAAGTCCAAACACTTTTTCGAAGTGCTCTCGCGTTCGCGTTTTTGGTCAGGAGTGAGTATGCGCGGCACCCAGCGGCAGGATAACTTTTTCATATGCACAATATTGCTCAAAATATGGCGTGTGCGCTCAGTGATAATCCTTGTAGTATCTGCTAGCTCATGCACCTTCACTTTCCGGGCAGCCAACACCATTTCATGTATTTTTTTGACATTGTCCTCTGTAACCGCATCGGAGGGCTGCCGCTGCGGATTTGATCGGTAGTGGAGTTGCGGCCACCACGAAACTCTCGAAACCAATATTTGACGGTGTAATCTGCCATTAAGGGACATAAGTCCGGGAACGAATATGAGAAGTTGAGAGTACTGCTGTCAGCAATGGAATACATAGGATTAGAAGTAGCAGACAAGAAATCACTGATAAAAATTAAAAAAAATGTTTGCAACAGAACGGAGCCCTGGGGCATACCAGCATTAATTTTGACTTGAAACTATATAAGACAACTTGAATTTACCGTTCCGAAAGGTAATTTTTAGTCCATTGAAGAAGAGATTCGTCGATCTCAAAAGCACGCATTTTCGACAAAAGAGCCTGATGCCAAACTCTGTCAAATGCCTTCGAAATATCAAGTGCAACTATCTTACTTTCACTTTGATTTCACTTTTCGGTGAGACATGCTATCAAATCACTAGTGAACCTGTTGCTACAACAACCGTACTGCCGATCATTTAGAAGTTTGCGTGTTTCGAGATATTTCATGACTTTAGAAAGAAGGGACGTAAGTGCAATGGGTCTGTAAGAGATAAGAGAAGAAGATACTCCTTTTTATGTGAAGAATCCTTCAGAAGAATTGATTACCATATACCATCTGGACCAGGGAATTTGTGAATGTTAAGATCTTTAAATACTCTTGCTACTACACGAGTGTGAAAGTGGATTTGTCCCATTGACAGCTGGAATGTCATTGTTAATGAACGTTGGGGTGATGAGGATGATGAGACAGAAAAACATTTCTCTAACTCTGACAGCCTCTTTACAGCTCGAGTCGTACCATACCTTTTATTTTAGCTTGATACTCTTCATCCTATGAGGGATAAAGTCGCTCATTCCAAAGAGAATAGTGTCAGTTGTCATATCAGTGGCGGCATCCTTGTCGTTATCGAGAAAACACAAAGACCGGCTGGAATTCCTAAATAAGGTGTATTAGAAATGCCACTTATAATGTGTTGGTCTTTGTTTTTCTACCACGAAGAGTATCTTAACAAATACATGACTTTCATCTTTTCAGATAGTGAAGCAGTTATTATGATCCGATTCCATCAAAAGGAAAAAACTAAATTATTTGCTTTCAATTTTTGACGCTAACGACCTGCAAATTGAAACCTATACAAAGACGTCTTACTTTTTTAGATACGAGCTTATCTTTTTATATTAGACAGGGTATTTTTGATTAATGTATTTCCTTATTCGACATCTAGTCAGGAACTCGAAAAAGAGATCACCCACATGCCGAATCAGTAGGGGACACTGCATGATATAAAGATAAATAATTTACGGAGACCATAGATCTCTACATAGAAGATGTCACCACTATGCAAGAAATTTTATGGAGTAAGATTTTCAAATTCTATCTAAACGAATAACTCTAAAGCATAGAAATGAATTATGCAGCAAAAATTTCTATGCGTTTTATCTACAAGGAGGTTCTTTGCTTATTTATTTGGCGCAAATAATAAGATCAAGAATGTCGTGACGCTAATGAAGGCAAATTCAGGCGAAAGGGCGCATATTAACTAGAGCGTACTCACGATGTGAAGGAAGCACTGGAATCTCAGCATGCTCCATTCACAAAACGATCCAGATTTTTCGCAAAAACATCTTAAACTGTTTTTAATAAAGTCTGTGCTTGCTTCAACATAAGGCAATGTCTATGAAACTCGGGATCTTGAACAGTGCTTTCCGACTGCCTACACATAACTTCACAGCTTGACTTTCACTCCCGTATTAGCAAAATAAAAAACGCGATAGATCACCGGATTTTGAGGGCAATTCTTTGTCCTTGAATAAAAAATTTTGAACACATATGTTTACTAATCAAAAAAACATCTTCAATGCATACTGGATAGTAATGATATGGATGGAATGATCATGCCAAGTAGTTCAATGTAAAAATATAAGTTCCCCTGATCAAACTATTAAAAATTTATTGACTATGTACATAGCTTGAAGACTTCATTAAAAACTAATCACTATTGCATCAAAAAACTATCCACCGGAATTAAAATATGTGACAGTGTAGAATCGAATAGTTCTATGTTCAGTACATTAAAATGTGAAAGTTGTCAATTTTCTCCACGATCTCAAGAATGAGAATGCTTTCAAGGTCATCTTATACGGTCCGTAGTGAGAACTACTTCTATTTTGGAGATAAGTGCATTTATATTGAAATAAAAAAACACTAAAAAATATGATCATTATATCGATAGCTTCTATTTGATAGCACTAGTCAATGGTTCTATAAAGCTTACCCAGCTAAAAAAAAAAAAAAAAACATGTCACATGTTGGATGTTTGGCCATAAAATGAAGAATTGTAATGTGCAGACCTATTGTGCATACTGCGTTAGTTCGCATCATAATATAGATGAATTAAAGTAGATGGAAAACCATACTGATTTTTTCCAGTCTCATAAACTGCTCACAAAGAAAGGGTTTCCAGCAGAAAATTTTTAAGTTTACTATTAAATAGAGTAGAAAACAGCGTTATTCTCATATTCTATGTCGTCTAAATGCTGTCCATTTCTCTCTACACACTCTTGCAATCGGACTTATAAATTTGTGAACACGCGAGTGCAAACCGTTAGTTCAGTGGCAGATATTTGTTGTTAGAATCTGTATTTTTTGGGGATTTTTACTGTAAACCCCCGACTTAAAGTATACGATCCGGTAACCGAGATGCCCAGGGTATGTTTCCGGACTTGCTTGGGAAAAATTACCTTCAGTCTCTCATTGAACCTACAGTTGTATGTGAAGCGGCCCCGTCTTGCTGAAATTGTGTTATGTTATTGTCCCCGGGAAACAGCTGCAGTTGCGGTACCAAAACTCATCGATCATGCGGCAATACATGTCGGTAGTGACATAAATAAATAAGGGGCAATAATCCTTTCAACAGAAATTGTACACCACACTACCGTTTTTGGACAACACAAAGGTTTTTGATGCCATCCCTAGGGTTGTCTGAGCAGCAGTATTTCATGTTCTGTTTGCAACACAAACATCGATACGGAAATGTGCATTTGCTATGTTCGAAAACGTTCCGCTAAGGTTGCCCGCAGTCTGTATGTAAGAAAACTTAGTTTTTTTTTCAAAATAACTTGCACTGCTTATTGCGCATAATTTCGCTGCGAACTTGAGTCATATGTTTTGGCGTCGCTGCTGACGTTGATAGCCCCGGAGTATTTAGTAACCGTGTTCTTGTCTAAACTTTTGAATCCACGACCATTGAAGTGAGTACAAAATACGCAACGCGCAGGAACCAAAGTATTACCGCACTTTAAAAATTGCCTGACACGCGAACGCGCAGCGTTCCTGATCAGTGTCTCATTGCGATCATGGATGAACTAGCTTATTTTGCAAACATTACTAATCCACTTGCAATTTTCTTAATCCATCACAAATATACTCTAAGTGAATTACCAACTCTTTTTCAAACCTGTAAGTTAATAGAATTTGCTAGAGTGAGAGCAATTGATAGTTAAAGGTCACATTGTTGCCAATTCACATGTATTCACCGACAGGGTGATATTGATAGAGGCAATCATTGGAAAGCGGTCAAAATCTGGAAAATTTCTCTTTTATGTTAGCCTAAGAACGTAAAACACAAGTGTGCAAATTGCAGTGGTTATCATACGCCCATTGATCCTACGTGCAAGGCTAGAGCATCGTATATGCATCGCACATACAAAAGCGTATTGTTCAGCTAATAGTGGCTCATCTTACTAACCATTCAGTTAAAAAACTGGCTCCCTTGAATAGTATAAAAATATGGGAGAACGCTATCCAAATAATATAACAATTCCAATCTTAATAATTTTACTGCCAACATCCGAATAACTTCTCCAATACAATTTTCACAGCTGAATTACTACATCATTTCGCTTTGGAGATGGCCACTAAGTTAGATGTTTGCAAAAGGAAAGCTATACAATCCAATGTTATTACTCAGTTAGCTGCTATGTTTTTGTATCCTAGTATTAAATATTATGACAAATAAATACACAAATATTATAACTTGGTATACGAGAATACAAATACGCAACAAAACAGTAGTTTAGTAGTTTAAAATTTTTAAACGATAGCGATACTCATGTTGCTTTGGTCACCGAACTTATGATTAAGAATTATTTAAATTTATCCACAGTTACATATATGTAGAATATTCATACCCAATTGGTTTGAGTCATATCTTAAAGACAGAACTCAATATGTACTAGCCGGAAGCATTAAAGCCTTAATACTTATAACTTGGGTGTATCTCCAGGATATTTTCTTGGTCTATTCTGTTGTTGTTCTTTATTTGCACTTCCATTAGCAGGTGTAACATAAGGATAACCTTGAGATTTAATATACTTCAGCCAGTGTTTTAGACTTTCTTGCAAACTATAAATCATGACTTTTTTCTACTTACTCGTACATAGCTATTGGTTTGCTGAGCAGAGACATATTGTTACCTAGACATATTATTTCATTTATATAATTTTGTAAGTCCCAATCTATCTAAAAGAAATGTCAGCTGTAGTGCAAACCGCTTCAAAATCGAATTCCTGAATAGTTTAAAATATCTTAGTGTAGCAATTAATCAGAATCTTAATTGTTCTAAACAAGTATCTGATTAACAAAAATATTTACTTTTTGTCAAATGCTGCCTCTACCGCCTTAATAAGTATTGTTCCTTAAAGAATATATTTCAATATGATATAATATGCAGAAAAATTCAAAAATACGCTAACTGAAGAGTTTGTAAAACTCATCGTCTGTCACACACTAATACATGGGCTGAAAAGTCCGTACATAACATTTTCCATAACATTTTCTTTTAGTACCAACCTTCAAAAGATACGTATATAAATTTGATAGTTGTCGGATGATTAGTTCTCGAGATATAGCGTTGTGAGTGAAGCAACTTTTGTTATTGTGAAAAATATTGTGGATTCAATGTATTTATCTTTGCTTTTTGATGGGAAAAAATGCAGCCGATGCAAAGAAATGGCTTGATAAACGTTACCCGGACTCTGCACCAGCTGAACGAACCATTCGCAAGTGGATTGAAAAATTTAAAAGTGGTCATACAAGCACCGAAGATTATGCACGCAGTGGACGTCCAAAAGAGGCTGTTTCAGATGAAAACATCAAAAAAGTCCACAAAATGATTACGTATGACCGTAAAGTGAAGTTGATCGAGATAGCTATATATATATATAGGATACATCATACACGAATATTTGGACGTGCGAAAGCTCTGTTTAAAGTGGGTGCCGCGTTTGCTCACAGTTGACCAAAAACAATAACGTGTTGATGATTCAGAGGAGTGTTTAAAGCTGTTCAACCACAATAAAGCCGAATTTTTGCATCGGTATGTGACAATGGATGAAACTTGGCTCCATCACTTCACACCAGAGTCAAGTCGGCAGTCAGCTGATTGGCGAGCAGTTGACGAACCTCATCCAAAACGATCAAAAACTCAACAGGCGGTTGGAAAGGTTATGGCATCCGTATCTTGAGATGCATATGGAATAATTTCCATCGACTATCTCCAAAAGGGGCAGACTATATTGCGTTGCTGGAGCGTTTGAAGGACAAAATCGCAAAAAAACGGCCGCATTTGAAGAAAAAAAAGTGCTGTTTCATCAAGACAATGCACCGTCTAACAAGTCGATGAAAACGATGACAAAATTGAATGAATTCGGCTACGAATTGCTTCCCCACCCACTGTTTTCTCCAGTTTTTACCCCCAGCGACTATTTCCTGTTCGCAGACCTCAAAAGAATGCTCGCCGGAAAGATGCCAAAGACCGATGAAGAAGTAATCGCCGAAACAGAGGCTTATTTTGAGGCTAAACCGAAATCGTACTACAAAACTGGTATCGAAAGATTGGAAAATCGTTTCAATCAGTGTATCGCCCTCGAAGGCAACTAATATATATTGATAAATAAAGTTGAATATTGCAAAAATTTTGTGTTTTACTATAAAACGGCACAGCCCATGTATTATGTTTCTTTTGTTTTTTTTTTTTTACGTTCATGCAAATACTTATTTTGTGATATTTGTTTTAACATTCTTTAAAGACTTAAAGGTATTTTTTTTAAGAGGTGGCTATCTACTGAGCCTGCAAACCTTGTTGCCAATTTTTCTGCCTTTCACATTACCTATCGCAGATGCTCATACAAATTTTTTCTCTTCCTTTCGAAATTCGCCCAGTAAGAAGTCTGTGTGTGTTTAAAAATTTAATAAAATGTAGCTTATTGATTTAAATTATCAACAAATCAAAGTTTTGTTGAATTATGTAGCACAATAGCATGTGAAATGATTTGCTTATATAATAATCTAATTTATTTTATCTGCCTTCTGAAATTATATTTGTTGCAACTATATTCTTGCAGTATTTAAGTTTAAATAAAAACGCGATAACTTTTTTGTATATATCCGTATAAGAAGAAAACTCGTTTAAAAGTGATATCGTCTCTAGCTAGATGTCGCTAGCTATCCTCTTTATATATGCATTTGTATATTAATTTTTAATTTATATACAAATTTTCAAATAATTTTGTATTTAATAGTAAAAAACGAAATAGAATGAAATGATGGCAAAATGCAAGCCATATTTTTCACTCGAAAAAGAAAGGCTTATTATCTTCCCAGTAGATAATTGAATTTGAATTGGGTGGACATAAACTGGAAGCCTTCCGTTATATGTTCGGGTAAACACCTGAACAAACAATTAACTTTTAGCATTCATATAAATCACCCGCTTAAGAAAATTGCTATTGCCTATCTTCTGAAAACAAAATTATCATTCATAAAGTAATATTTCATTAAATTTTGCGTTATGGGTGAAAATACGGGGAGATTTGGCAAAATGCCATATCAGAAAACTTCAATCATCCCAAAATAAGATCGCTAAAATTATTTTCTATTATTTATTTGTTTATTTATTTACTTAATGTATATAGTATTTATTTATTGCGCTTATATTTTTATTACTTATTTATTTTATTTTTCAAAACCTCTCATATTAAAAGTTTACTTTTATTTCCCTCTAGAATTAAACTATTTTCATTTTGTTAGAACTTAAAACCTAATTATAATAAATCTATCTATGGCTTTAATTTATTTAAAGATGTTTTGTTGAGGAAATGTTGGGTATAAAAGATCACGCTGATATCATTACCGATCTATTTTGTGGTATGAATATTAGTCACCGTCTAGTACGGGAAAGTCTTAACTACGCAGAAACGTTAGAAAATCATTGGCTCTGCTAAAGATAATGCATGTACACTCTCCATATATTGTTGATTAGAAGGATGATTTGTAATGAGCTGAGTCTCTACTTGTTTAAGATAAAAATACGCTCAGTGAAAGTAGAATGTTGTATGTGTAATAATGTTTGAAAAAATCAAATTCATACCAACAAACGAGCTTGCTCGTATAACTGCAAAAAAAGAGTGATCGTTCCAATGATTTGATTTTTACTTTTATGCCTTAAGCTAGTTGTTAAGTCTTTAATTCTCTGTTATTAAATTTATGCACGGAAATTAAATATGTATGTATGTACTAGTCCCGTCCGAAAAATATATGTGTACACACAAGTACATATATGCATACATTAAACCCCCATTACAAATACCACATTCGAGGACAAATATCAGAAAATTGTACCACCATCGAGCTTAAATTATTATTTTTTTTTTGCACAACTTTTTATTTATTTATTTTTTTTTTTCATGAAAATGAATTTTTAATGGACTTTTAATAGATTACCGTAACGATTTCGTAGTTCAACTGCAGGCATAATCATCATTTTACTGCACTTTAACAAAGACCAGACCCAAACTCAACGTCCCACTCCCATCAAAGGCAACGTCGCCCCGGAATAATTTCACTTTTCACAAAACCGATACGACCGCAATTTGAACTCTGTAAACTGGCCACTGCTCAATATGCCGTAACACATAAGCTCGGGCAGCGTCAAAAAGTAATTTTTCAACTTGACGTTTCCATACAAGCTCATTCGACTGTGCCCACCCAGCGACAATCACTCTTGACAGCGAATCCAATATTCAGTCTTAAAACTGTGGTATGGATGTTGTGATGTAATTTCCCCAACCCTAATTGTTGTACGAAAACCCAGATTTGATGTAGCAGTGAATGAAGGTAAAATCCGTGAACCATTACTTTCACCCGCACAACAACAAAGGTGGCCATGAATCAAAGAATTGGCCAGTATGGTGGTTCCACAAAATTGAGAAAATATTAAATGTCGGCTAATGAAGAGTAATTAATGCACACAAAAACAAATGTGTAGGCCTAATAGATGCCACATTATGAGTTGTTGCGGAAAGTGGAATTGCTTGTTGAGTTAAATAATGCGGACTCGTTTTCGGGTAGCGGGGTTGACAAAAATGACAGAGAGGATTTTTCATGATTTGGATGTGCAGATGAATATCAGTACATCTTCCACTTACAAAAAGACCAATCGCAAATGTACTCCTACGAGTATATAATAAACTACAAGTTCATGTAGAAATTTACGTATATTTCCCTCTCCAATCTTCACCCGTTTTGCGACATCTTTTCTAAGTTCTTTGATGACTGAACAATTCTATTGCTGCGATATAAAGTACAACTCTTTAGTTTACAATTTGTATATCATAAACGTGGTACTCTGTGACTGTGATATGTGCTATTTATGGTAATATTAAGGGTCGAAAAGACTTAAAAAGTATGGATTTGAAAAGTAGAAAATGCCCTACTAAAGGGGTTTTCTAAGCTCAAAATTACTAGCATTTGACAAATGTCATACACTAGTCTTCATAAGTATTTTGACGAAATAAAAATCGTGCATTGAAATGTTGAACTTTTAAACGGCTTAGTAAAGAATTCTTCTTTATTTTTTTCCGTTTTTATATAAAACTAATACAAACTTAAAAATAAGCAACCAAATTTATTTTCATAGAAAAGTAAAAAGATACAAATTAATTAGTAATTACATGTGTTGGCATAAGTATTTTGACAAGAATGTAATACTAAAAAAACAATTTTTAAACTTAACAAAAGATAAAAAATGAAGAAGATGTTAGTGAAATGTATATGCTTCTTTGGCATCTATAACTTTTTGAAGGCGTCTTGGTACTGAATCCAATAAATTTTTAAGAATCTCTATAGATATCTCTTCCCAAAGAGAAGTAACCTCGGAAATTGTCTCCTCTCTGGTTTTATTTAGCGAAACTGTTCTTTTGCGTTTCAAAAGAAACCAGACGTTTTCAATAATATTTAAATCTGGACTTTGAGGTGGCCACTCCAAAGTTTCAACACCAACATCCTTCAAAAATTTGATATTCATCCGGGGTTTGTGGCAGTGGGCATTATCCTGTTGCAGGATTAATGATTCCCCAATAATCTTTTTTGCAGAAGTAAAGGCATTTTCATTTAGGGTGATCAAATATTGATGTTGGTTAATCGAGCCGGTAACAGGAACCAAGTCACCCAGCCCATTATACGCAACACATCCCCAAAACATGACAGAGCCCCCACCATGGCTCACTTTTTGGCAAATGGGTCGTTTCTTTTGCCTTACTACCTTTAGCAATCTTACAAAAAATGTGTTTTTTGATGAGATGAGGAGCTTTCATCTGTCCATAAAACGTTTCTCCAGATTTCCTTTGGCTTGTGCATGTGTTCTTTTGCAAAGGCCAGTCTTTTTAGCTTGTTAGCCTTAGATATATACGGCATGTTCTTAGCTTTGATTGTACTAAAATCGCTTTCCTTTAAACGTCGTCGGACAGTGCGCTCACTGATTGGGTTCTTGGCCGTCAAATTCCATTGATCTGCAGCAGATTGATGCTTCAGAAAAATATTTTTTTTTTTTTAATTCCCATAGAATGACTCGGTCTTGAGTGGGCATTGTTTTGCGCTTAGCACCTGATCTTGCTAATTTACTGATGTCGCTATCCTTTTTAAACTTATTAATTTGATAGTGCATAGTTTGACGCGACACATTTAACTCTTTTTCAATGTGTTTTACTGCCGTTTCAGCGTTAAACCTTGCTACCATCGAAGATCTGGTAACCAAACTCAACTCTGCCGTTTTACCCATGGTTTATAGCACCTTTTAATCGACTTAATCAACTTAAATACAAAAGCTGTTCGGCTCTAGCGGGCTCAGAAGTGCAAGCGTATCTACACAAAGCTTTGGTCAAAATACTTATGCCACGTTAAAATTTCTTGTCTCCATGCATTCTTAATAGCAGAAAGTGAATGCAAAAGGTAGACAATATAAAATTTGGCAAAAATAGATTTATTTAGCGCATCATTTAACGGTACTAAGCTAAGCTAGCTTCAATAGTCCGAAAAAGGTTTCGTCAAAATACTTATGCCGACTAGTGTATTTGTGCTACAGGTCGTTTACCATTTAGTCATGAATGTGTACTCGAATACGCTTCAACAATGCTCATAAATCATCCAAACTATTAAGTGCGATAACTTCAATGTTACACCATTATAATCGTGGAAAGAATATTGTGGGTAAACGCAAGTCAGTAAGTCATGGCGGAAATAAATCGAACCCATGCTGTTCTCAAGAGCTGGGCATCTTTCGAACGTTCCTGTTGCGTATTTTACGAAAAGACTTGGCTGTACGTTCGCATACGGTGGTGTTTACCTACTAAAACCAATTGACCACCACGCACGTCGAACCTTCGCTAATTGCGTTCTATTGAAAATGTAAAGATACCCCAATTTCCAACGAAAAATCATCCTGAGTAAAGAGCCACATATTTGGTTAAGCCCTTTTATAAGTAAGAGATGCACCAAATTCACCCATTGTACACTAAAACAAATTACTGTTCGATGTCATTTTCATGTCGAAGATTTCACTTGGCCATTCTTCTTTCAATATGATGTCATTAAGTCAGTTACAATCAATGAACACAATTATAGCTGAATTTAAAAAAAAATTTTGGGGCATAGTTTGAAAGAAGAAGGCTTGGAAAGTATATGGTTTGATAATTTGATGATTTGGAATGATGCGCTTATCTGTCGGGTTGTCGCCTTGTCGGTGCAGTAGGGCTTGCAGTAAGTCTACGGAACATGTGGGAGACGTAATCAACAGAGAGCCAGTTGAAAGACCAACTTCCTGAATGCCCACAGACAGTAATTTGTCCCTGCCTTTAAATAAAGGGGTCAAGTTTAAAGTTTTCTATCACTGGGCCGCGGTCGTGATGACGAAGTTAATATCGTCGAAACCAACAAGTTATTTTTGAACCTAGTGATCGCAGACAAAACGGATAATGCTGAAAATCATATAGACTAGTCTCTGGCACTGTGTGTGTACCTCCGATAATCTGTGTACTTTCTTAAAAGAGAAAAATATCGACATCGGCTCTATCCAAGAGCTCTGAATAGGTTAACGTAGTCGCGTATGCGGATGATGTAGTGATACTAGTGTCAGGGAAGTTTCTTTCCTTGATAAGTGGAATCATGGAAGCTGTTCTAGATAAGGTAAACACCTGGCCTCCAAGTTATAGCCTTGGTGTCAACCCGAGCTAAACTAAATTGATGCAATTAACTACCAAGACCAAAATACCTGATTTTACACTTCCATGACTTAAAAGTCAACCGCTCACACTATTCTTCAGTGCTAAATATCTGGGTATCCTGCTTGACCAAAAATGTAACTATGGGGCGACCAGATAAGAACGATAGCAAAAAAATTGAATAAAACAAGAAAGATGTGAGATATAAAATTATTTCTGCCTTTATTTTGAAGCTGCGTTCATTCCGTTATACATATGTGGAATAGCACATTATTCAAATGGCTGTCTCGGGTTTGCTAGCGGTACTTCAAGGGATCGGTCCAATTTCTGATGACTCGGCCCAATATGTGCTACGTTATTTCTGCAAAAGAGTGTCAAATGTTGTGTTCGTGCTCGTCCAATGTGGTTGGCTTGTTAGCGTGGACTTAGGACGCAGTCTCAGAAAAAATAATCGAGTGGCGTCAAATTGCATGAACGCGGCGGCAAATCGATACACAATAGCCGTGAGATGACCCAGTCGACAAATTTGTCTTTCAAAATTTGAGCTTTGCGTCAATTGTATAGTATGTAGCGCCATCCTGTTTGAACTGCAGCTGGAATATATCGATGCTGTGCAGCATCGGTTTACATCGTTCTATACCTGAAACCATTGACGGTAACGGTTTCTCCTTGCTCATACCGAAAGAAATATGGTCCGATGATGCCGTCATGCCATAAAAATAGATTGTAGATTGTGTTCGCACCAATAACTTCAATTGTGTTTGTTGACATAGCCGCTGCATTAAAAATGGGTCTCGTCTAAAAAGATGATTTTTTTGGTCGAAATCCAGATTTCAGGGCAACATTTCCAGCTCCCAACTCGTGGACTCATGGCGTTGTCTTTGGTCGTCCGGCTTTAATTCTTGCATCAGCATAATCTTTTATAGGTGTGGGCCCAAAACCAACTGCAAAAAAAGCCGGTTTGACACTCTGGCGATACCCAATTCAGAGGATCGGTGCCGAATTGACGGTCTTCTTCGACACTGGCCACTACGGCAGCTATTTTTTTTTTTTTCATTGTAAATCAATCTTTGTCTGGTGTTGTTTCTTTCCACGGTGCGACGACTTAACGACAAAATTTACGTTGCGTAGTTTCTAATGATTTTCTCACGTTTGGCAAGCGTAAAACGATGCATGATAAAATGGAAAACCTTACTGAATGACAGCTAGATATCATTGGTAACTTTAACCCTTTAGAACCAAAACATTTTCTACGCTTGTAGCAAAACGTTTGAAAAGAAGTGGGAACTTCAATACAATTCTCCCCTACGTTGCGTGGTGAAAAGGTTGCAATCTCATGAAATTAACTGAAACCACGGGCGCATTGCGGTCGGCCTCAACGAGTACTCTTGCTGTGCTCCTGTATAGCCTGCCTCTAGACCTAACCACACAAAATACCGCATTATGAAGCGCAGTCAGAATCGAGAATCTGGGTGCTGGACTGCTCGGCCTTACAGCAATAGCAACATCCTGCACTCATTACCAAACGTTTCCAACCAAATAAACTTTAACAAAAGTTTCCACGTAGAATTCCCCTACAGAGATCAATAGAAAAAACACCTAGGACCTCGACATGATCATCTACTGAATCACTGAAAATATTAATATGAACTGGCCAGGCAGGGCTCAGCTCTGCACGGCTCATTCACATCAAAGGTCCACAGCCCGCTAGGATCGGTTAAAGTAAAGTCCAGTTACACTTTTTCCAGAAAATCGACCAAAGGTATGATATGGCTAACCTATAACAAGAATAGAACAAAAGACCTACTGAACAGGATCTTCCTTGATATCGACAGAATCACGGCGATAATCACGGGACATTGGGCAATTGGAGACCATGCGGTCAAACCAGGTATTTCTTACAACCCCCACTGCCGCAGTTTCGGAAATAAAAATGAGAAGGAAACCCTTTCTCATTTCCTCTGCAAATGCCGAGTGCTAGCAAGAGTTAAGTAACATAACCGAAATATTTGATGTCAAAAAAGGTTTTAGACAAAATAACGCGCTGTTATGTCACTTCTTTAATATCATACCTATAAGAATAGGGGTTATATTTCCCTATACCCTTCCTCTCAGAACTCACCTCTTTAATAGTACATGTATCATATTAACCAGAAGGGAGTTTCTTAACCTCAGTAAAACTTTAAAATTCTCATCTTACGAACAAAGTTCAACTTCCCCAAATTCCCCCAACTCCTTAACAGAGTTCTGCAAGGCTCATCATTGGAACTGCTATTGTTTTTAATGTACTATGACAACGAACTTCTAAATGTCATCAAACACTCATCATCGGATGTTTTTTGTTCATGCAAGGGTTTATCTCAGTCGCTCTCTTGGCTCGGTTGCCGAGAGTATGTCGAAAATAACCGCTGACTTAGAACGTATAAGAAGTTATCCGGTAAGCACCATCTCTGTCTGAAAGCAAACAAAGCGAAAGCGATGACAATCTACAAAACCACTAAAATCTTGCGATTTGACACAACTCGATTATTTCTTCTGGAATTATGTGAACAATTTGGTCAGAATACTCGTACACCTCAAACTGTTCACTCCTTGACAGCCAATATTTATTATTTAATACATAACTGGTGAGAAAATGAAGGTGAGGAAGATATGGTAGCTTGAAGACCTATTCGAAACATAGAGTCATAAACCGCTCTTCAATGCTTTTGATTAAAACTCATTTCCTGTTGTTTTTGGTTAAAAAAAAAAAATTATTAAGATTAAAAAAAAAAAAAAAACATTTTGTTGTGCCACGATTACAAAAACTATCATCGCGTTCGGTAGTAACACATAAGCGGTTACAATCCGAACTTTCCATCCCGCAGTTACGCTACTAGTTAATATTTTCGTTAGTGTAAGCAGTTCCTTTGATGACACGGCTTTAATCATAACCTTCTCGTCACAGAAAAAAAAATACGCTGTCGTTTCTCATCAAATAAAAAAAATTTTGCAATTTTTGGCAATTTCTTAAACATGTTATCTACTTTTTTTTTTTTTCAGTTACCATGTATTGTATCATCTGTATCATCCTACATCAGTATGCAAGCACCTGGTACTAAAAGCCATTATACGTTTGCACTATAAGCCTTGCCATTCTAAAAGAACAAGCTTCAGGATTTTAAAAGTGATTTCAGGAAAGTAACAATCAGAAAACTAATATTTAGCACAGTACTGCGCGCAACTTACTCCTGTCCATAACAACCTCTTACGAAAAATTTACAATAAATTCCTTGAAATGTCATGTGAACAATATCTTCCAGTGAAACCCCTTTTACCTTTACTAATAGGTTGTGGAATAACAAGAGTAAGTTGAAAAATAGCAATAATAGATATTACATCAATGTACAAAATACCAGTAATATGCACTTAGTTTCCATTTAACTTCTCATGGAACTGCATTCTCAAGTTTACCCAATGCCAATTATCTCCACAGCTCTATGCAATCGCGATCTACTACCAAGTCAGCGGTTACGTCTCAAAGAAAAACCGAAAGAGCGTAATTAAAAAACATATTTAAGACTCTGTATAATTAAGTCCGTTTTTTTTTTTTTTTTTTTTTTTCTAAGTTATTTAAATATCACTGTCATGAAGAATGTTCGCTCTCAGTCATCTCGTTAGCAAATTCCAAGGAACAGCTTGCAAGGTACGACAGAGGGTGGCATAAGAAATTAAAATTAAAACCCAATATTCACGAGGAGGGATCAGAGAAAGTGCAAAGTGCAGCAAAAGGCAAGGACTAATTCAAGAAATTGCTTTGGCATTGATTTGCCTTTCCTGTTTTGAAACGGAAGACTGCTGTTCTGCGAAACAGAGGGGGCAAATAGCATCACTGAAAAATTCAGTGTTCTTAAGGACAACTGCAAATGGCAACTTAAAATAGCATAGCTTATTCCTGATTTTGAATAGAAAGTAAAAGTCTAAACTATCTAGTTCACTTAGACGTGTTCTTGTTTTACCTACTTCAAAGTGTAATTGAAAAGTAAGTATGCTGTGAATTTAAAACGATTCTGCAACAAATAATTGAATCCAGTTTTAAATCAGTGACTAGAGTACTTATCCGTAAGACATTTTTTTTTTTTTTTAGAAAAGTCATTTAAACAGGTAAAATGATTTAGAATCGAAAAAAATAGTGAATCAACATTTTCATCCGAGACGAAAAAAACAGCAAAATATTTGTTGGCGATATTGTCATAGATTTTAATTTTAAGATATGTTTGAATGACAGAAATCATTCATATGACAGCATGTAAATTCGAATGCGTTTACCAAATTTGATGGACAGTCTGACTCTATATAAATATTTGCATTCCTGCATTATTACATTGAATTTGTTTTTGCAAGTAGTTTCCATACACACTCTTCTAGCGGGCTTCAATGCTCTGCCAAACCCTTCAACTTGATTTAAAGTTCTCCCCTCGTTAAAGGTAATGTGCTTTTGCCTTTCTATTCATATGACCGTTGTGTCATATCAGTTAATTTGTTATATATTCGATTCTTTATTGTTTCATATATTTTTAACCTGACAATTCGTTAACTCAAAAAACCAAATGGCTTATCTACAGGAGGTTACTAAAAAAAACTTTTGAAATAGAAAATTCAATCATCTAATGAATTTTGTTTTATTAAAATAAATGAAAACAATTTAAGAAAATATCTTAAAAAGCAAGCTCGCAAAAACTGATTATTATATTTGATATTTAATTTATTCAAGCTTTTTTTTTTTCTATCCTTGACTTGTCTAATGTTTTTCAAATGGTGGGGTAAGCTGTTGTATAGTATATTTTTGGCACTATGTACTCTGGTCTCTTCCCGCCGTATTCGTTTATAAATGTATAAATGAAGGAATTTGATACATTCCATCCTCTTGTCTGGGACAAAACTGATGTCTGAATTATGTTCGGAAGATAGGGTCATCATAATATTTCAGTACCGCTATTATTTCGAACAGGTGTTCGACTTTATAACTTTTAGAACTCTTATGTTGTTGATTTTGGCGTCTTTTCTATTTTTTTTTTTTTTTTTTTGTCTGCGGAAACAGAACACCTACGCTACCAAAGAAAAACTCTATGTAACTTCCTTTAAATATAATTTATTAGCCTTCGAAGAAAGAACTTCAGTGATAAAGTGCCTACGGTATGGTACGCCGAATACCTGCAGTCTGATGCGAGCGTAAGCCGGACATTTACAGAGGTAGTGCCCCGCGGTGTGGCCATTATGGCAGCATATTGTATTACTTATGCACAGCACATTTAAGTATTTTACAAAAATGTAATGGCCCGTCACGAAGCCAGTAAGCAGCCTGCAGTCTTTTCTACTAGGGGACAGCAGAAACACCTCTTACAGATGTCGGGAAACAAGGGGAGTTATGCCCTCTGCAATTGTGCTCATATAAAACTAAACGGTCAATGGAAGCCTTAACCGATGACGCAAGCAGACCTAACGTATGTTCGGCTCCTGGAAAACTCTTCTCTGAGCACTCCCTAGCAAATTTATCGGCAATGTCGTTTTCTGTGATCCCATTGTAACCTGGGACTAAGACAAGACTCAGTGAACCTAGCTTTTTGAATGCGTTAAGTGAAAACATGTATTCTCGAACTAGCTTGAACAGGATTACATATATCTCCATTTGGAAGTATTTCTAACGAGGAGTGAAATCTAATATTGTCGCCCTCCAGAAAGACAACAGCACCGCAGACCCGACTACATTCTTTTCCTGGTTCAGCTTCTGGCCGACGGCGCACAAAGTCATCAAAGCTCCTGTGCAAAACACCACTACTTATCAAGGGGCTCTTCCTGATAGTAGCTGTATCACTTTAATTTGGCCTCCCCAAGCCAGTACACCATATTTTAGCCATGACTCTATTAGGGAATGGTACACTTGCTTCTCTGCGTCAACCGTAGATTTGTATTATAGACAGGCCAGCACAAACGGGGACCCCCCCAGCTTATCACTCAGATCAATAATGTGATCATCCCGATGAGAGTGTCTGACACATGTGTACATATGTACATGTCAATAAGCTCAATTTCTTTATATATATTATCGCATCTAAAAGGCTTTAGTGCAGTTGATGAAGCTGGGTCTTATGGACCTTAGATATGCATAAGTTTTGTTTCTAACGCGTTGATTACCAGCCCATAGTCATGACTCCGTTTGCTAAATTTAAAAAAACTCGTCTTGTAAAAATCTCGCGAGTGCTTCCTCCCGCGCCAAACGAAAAGGTATGGTGACTATTAAGAAACTGTTTAGGATTAATCAACAATTTTTTTTTAGTAGTCTTACCAAGTTAACAAGAGGTAATACTTTTTTTAATATACAGAAAATGGAAGAAACTTTTGGTCGAATGTTAAGAACATAAGATATTCAACCCCATTTTCTATCCCAAAGCCCATTTACAGTGATATTCTACGTGCCAGCTTTTTGGACAAGAAGAATCTGCAATCTGAAGAATCAGATTGCATTGTACATATCGAATTTTTACTCTCTCTTTCGTAGCAACAATTTCTAATCTGATATGCACAAATTTAAATTTTTATTAGTAATCTTTTCTTTTGCTACTTCTAATACAGAATTATCCCTTGCTGACAACAGTAATCTATATTTCTATATTAATTTTACGTCATTGCTCTTCATCTGTAGAACGGGAACGTTGTCGAGTGTTAAGCTACCTGCATAAATTTTGATATTATTAGTAAAGCTAATTGAGGAAGAAACATAAAAAAAGAGGAATTTAGTTATTTTACACCTCAATATTAGCTTCTGTCTTTACAGTGAACCTATAATACTGAGCCATTGCACAAGGAATTGCACCTGCATTATCGAAGCCTTGAAATTTGTCAACCTCGAAAGATTTAGATTTAGATTTTTTTTAGATTTCAGCGAGATAATACAATCCATTATACATACACAAAATTTACAAGAAGGATTGAAAAACCATTAATTCAAATATAGGACTAAGATACAAAAACAAGTTGATTAATATCTGTAAATATAAAGTAAATTATAAATGTTTTTAATTAGAAAATGAATAAATAGATACATTCCTTAGTTAGTGAAAACTAGTGTCGAATGTATCGAGTTAAGTACCAATTGATATGTTTCAAGGTAATATTATGGTAGAGTGAATTGAACTTTCAGGTAAACAAGAATTATTAAATAATTAAATAATTAGTCTAGAAAGATTATTTATCTCATTGAAGTTAAAGTTAAACAACCAGTTTTTGACCTTTCTGCAAAACAAAAATATATTCAGAGAACGCCTTAATTCATTGCGTTATTTATTGAAGATACGAGGTGCCACAGAAGAATAATAACTTAAGAAGAGCTGAGTATTGTGGGGGGGGGGGGGGGGAACAGATGCAAGATTACTATTAGTTCTACAAAGACCGTATGTATTCGGATTATAATTTAGAGAATAGCCGCTACTTGAAAAAAAAGTTTTTAAAACTTTGTAGTAGTAAAGATGTTTAAGAGGCAGAATGTATGAGCTGAGAAAGAGTGGGGAACTATGCACTCGGCGCCTTTTTTTCCAGATACTACCAGCAAAGATTGTATTTTGTTTTTGTATGTGCTGCTCCAACAAGTCAGCGCATACTATAGTTTAGAATGGATGAGGTCATGATAAATTGTAAGTAGTGGTATTGTATAATATTTTAGTTGTTTTTAGCAAGTAATTTTTTAAGGAAGTGGTATGAGCGCTCCAGTTCAACTTGCTGTCAATTTTAATCCCCAGATACTTAAGGACCTGTGCATTGCCAATATCAAAACAATTCATAGTGCAATCATTAGTGGTATCAAAAGAAGTAAGGGAACTAGATTCACAGCAAGTGTCAGAACTTATCAAAAAGTGGCATAATGTGAACTATGGAAAGTAAAATAAGGCAGTTGTAAATTACGAGCATACATGTCAAAGAGCATGATTTTTGTTTTATCGCTGATAACTAACTTGAGCAAACGGAACCAGTGCCTCAGTACTTCTATGTAATGGTTGATATCCGCCGCCAGATCCAAGAAAGAGTTGCTAGAATACGAACAGCCAATATTATCTGCGAAGCCGATAAGTTTGCTTTTTATATTTAGAGTAAAAATTAAATTTATAAAGGCTAGGAACAATATGGGTACCAGTACGGAGCCCTGAGGCACACCAATTTTGAAATCAAAATACTCACTAAATGAGTCACCAATTTTTACCATTTGTTTCCTGTTAGTGAGATAAGATTCAAACCATTAAAGTATAAACCCTCTGAATCCAGCTTATTCTACATAATTTATTTAACAACTTAGTATGATCAACAGTATCAAAAACTTTAGTAATATCAATAAAAAGGGAGGCATTTAGTTTCTTGTTATTGATGCTGTCATGCATCATGCTACAGTATCTAAGGAGAGCATCCTCAGTAGCTCTACCAGCTCTAAAGCCGTACTGACTCTGACTAAAAAAAGATGTAGTTTCAAGATAAGACACAATTCATTTTTTTACTAGTTTTTCGAAAAATTTTTGAGAGTACTGGAAGCAGAGATATTAATCTTAAATTATTAAGTATCTTATTGTCACCTTTTTTGAAAACTGGTATTACTTCAGCAATTTTTAACATATCAGGAAATTTTCCACAAAAGATACTTATATTAAAGATATGAGCCAGTATGTCTTCAATATTTAAAGCGATAACTTTTATAAAAGTATTAAAAAAAGAATTGAGGCTAAATGACTTTGAGTTATTTAACGACAAAATGGTCTTATACACCTCGAATGAAGAAATTGACTCATAAAAAAAGCTGTGAGCCTCTGCTCTTTCCCTGTTAAAACATTTAGTTATACATCGGCTAGAGCTGGAGTTCAGCCCTGCATCAGCTAGTGTTTTATCAACGACACTAGTAAAATATATATTGAAGGTATTGGCTAATTCTGTAGAATTACATAGAAATATCCTGATTATTATGCCTCAAAGAAGACGGTATACCATTAGAAGAATTTCTATTAAGAAGGTCATTCACTATTTCCCATACTGTAAAATTTATTGATGTTGAAATTTTCAATTGCAACTTCTTTACAAATTTTATCATAGGCACTACGAAGATGATTATTTTGTGAGTTCTTTTTACATTTTAATCTTAGTTTATTTTTTGAATTTATTTTATTTACTATTGGGTATATAACTTCGTGCGGTTTTTTTCAAAATTTGAACGTTTATTTAAGAAAAACATGTACAATAGTATTATTCAAAGTATTGCCCAGCTGAAGCTATGATTTTTTCCCATCTTTCTAGCAATTTGTGGATACCAACCCAAAAGAACTGCGCCGGTTTGGCAGCCAAGAATGAATCAAGCCAATTTTTGATATTCTGCTCTGATGTGAACCGTATTTCAGTAAGGACGTTCTGCATCGACTGGAACAAATGGTAGTCAGAAGGGGCAAGGTCTAGGCTATAAGGCGGGTGGGGTAAGACGTGGAGCTGAGCGTTGTCATGATAGAAAATTATTGCCTCGTGTCTGGTCGCATATTCCGGACGTTTTTCGGCTACTGCTCTCTTCAGACGGATTAATTGTGTTAGGTAGCGTTGTCCATTGATGGTCTCACTCGGTTTTAGCAGCTCATATTACAGTGCATCCATCTGATCTCACCAAATACAGAGCATTACCTTCGCGCCATGGATACTCAGCTTTGCCGTTGATATGGCTGGTTGACCGGGTTTCACATATGATTTTTTGAGCTTGGGGTTGTCGTAATGGATCCATTTTTCTTCACCAGTAACAATCCGATGCAAAAATGACTTCATTTTGTGGCGTTCCAGAAGCATTTTGGACATGCAAAACCGCCTTTCGACGTCTCTCGGCTTGAGTTCATGTGGAACCCAATTTCCTTGCTTTTAAATATATCCAGCTGTTTTAAACGTTTTGAAATGGCTGCTTGAGTGACACCCAAAGATTCTGCGAGCTCTTCTTTTGTTTGGCAACAATCTTCATAGTGTAATGCTTCCAGTTCTTCATCTTCAAACTTTTTTGGCTGCCCAGGACGTTCATCGTCTTCCAAGCCAAAATCACCACTTTTAAATCGTGCAAACCACTTTTGGCACATTCGCTCAGCCAGCGCATGTTCACCATAAACTTCCACCAAAACACAATGACTTTCGGCAGCAGTTTTCTTCATATTAAAGTAATGAAGAAGAACTCCCCGCAAAAACACTTTTTCAGGCACAAAGTTCGACATATTTGAGTGAAAAAAGATTATTGTTGTTTACGCTTCAAATGAATGACATATATTGAAATGACGTACAATGAAAGTAGCTTTCCAACGCATGTTCCAATGGAATAATAACAATGGAATAATACAAGTTACGCCATCTCTTAGCAAACCGCTAAGACCAATAGACCAATAGATAGTTAGATATCCAGGGCTGTATAGATATGTGTAGATATATCAATGACAATGGCATACGTTGGAATGAGCATTGAATGAATAAATACCTTACCTTATTTAATTTGGCCTTAATAAATAAGCCTTTTTTCGCCAAAATTGGAGTCTATTGCCCATACCAGATCAGGTGAACCTAAAACCACTCTGCACGTTCTAGATAAAATTCAAAATCAAACCCATGTAATAAAAAGTGTAGGCAGTGAATTTACACCCCCAATCGCAGCGTATTTTCTCTTATTTTACCTTTTTCTATCGCTTTGTACACTACACTTACTCCAATGAATTTTCGAGTAGCATTCTGACCCATCAAACTTTCAAACGAAGCTCCAGTCTCAAACCCATCTTCGGATGCACTTGGATTACTGGTATTGTTCCTTAGAGTCTTTGTGTCCTTATTACGAGTATGTGTCATATAGCCAGCAAACATTTAAAATCATCAAAGATCGATGTCTATCTTTCTTTTGACCGAGTGGAAATATTGAAGGGTATTTTTGCTCCTATGAATGGGAGCTCATTAACGAAGTTATGAAGCGCTAGAGATACCGTTAAGAAAGTTTTAGGAAAGATCTTGATCCAGAACGCAATTTCATAACCTATATCCAGAAATGAAAAACACAATTTTAATGCGCACTATTGTAAGAAGCTTTAACCTCGACTTTACTACAAAAAAAAAAATCGAAAATAAATGTCGAACAAAGCTCAAATCGAAGGTTGAGACTATAAGTCGAATACTGATTCTGTATGCAAAGTTCATGAAACGTGATTGTTTTATACTACGTATGATATGTTACACCATCTTATGGAAACTAAATTTTTCTTTGCAACCAATTTGGTCCATAAGCAACTTCAGATTTTCTTAACCAAATACAACACATGTGTGGCTCGCCAACCTCCTAACTCTCGTGATCTCACTCCCTGTGACCTCTTTGTTTTCCTAAGTCTGAAAATGCCTTTGAAAAGTACGAGGTTTCAGATTACATAAGACATCATTCAGATTGCGATGGATCACCTGCGTACCATAACAGAAGAAACTTTCCAGCGTTGCTTCCAGCAGTGGCAGCACTGTTGAGAGAAGTGTGTATCAGTCAAGGCGAGTATTTTAAACGAGATTAGTGTTATATAACTGTATTTCAATTAATGTAGATTTTATTAATAAAAGTCGGATATAGACCTCTCATATGAAAAAAATAAGGTCCAATCAGTACAGCCTTCCAAAAATCGCACAAAACTGTGATTTTCATTACTTACTCACTTAGATAACGCTTCAATCTGGGTAGCGTACTTTTTTTTTCAAGCTGCCTTCAGTTGCGCATATAAAGTTGGGTGCGGTCCTCTACCATTTATGTGTACCTCCTATAATAAGGTCATCCTTTACTGTCTTGTCTTTCTGGGTTGAAAATTTCCGTGATGTTCTCACGCTCAAGGTGGGCTAGCCATTTAAGTGGCCTTATCCAACTTTCCTGATGAGGTCGGCATCGCAATACAGCCCATGCAGTTTGCTGTTTAAATGTCTTCCTGATTCTCCATTGATGCAAACATGAAGACCCCAGAAATTGTTCCCCTGAAGCACCCGAAAGTATTCTCATCTGCTTTCGAATCATTCCCTCTTTTTTGAGTATATTAAAAGCTCCTTGTGTTATTCCCATTATATCAAAGCCATCTGCATATGTAAGTATCCAAACTTTTGAAAGATGATGCCTCTAGAGTTGCCTTGTGAGTTTCACACAATTCTTTCAAGAACGATGTTGAAAAAGTCAGATAAGAATTCATCGGTTCCTTTATACCTTTTTCTGACATTGAAAGTCTTAGTTTTTATTATTATCGACTTTGACGGAGAACCGTGACTTATCCATGTTTATCTTCATAGTCGAGTGAGCTTGGCGGGGTTGCATAAAGGAGACATTACTCTGTATAGTTCGCGATTAATGTGCAAAGATTTCGAATTCGATCATTCTTTCCGATAGTATTGCCAAAGATGTCCTCTCTTCTTTTACCCTAAAACTGTCGAGCATAATTTTAATGTTTTAGCTGAGGCACTGCTCTTCAACATTCCGAAAAATCAAGACCTCTTTCCTAAGTGTGCCCTAACTATAAATTCGCATCGAAATAGTCGCTGTTTTTGCCGTCGATAACATTTGTCATCTTCTTTTTGTCCAGGGCCTTCGGTAGTTGTTCTGAGGCGCATTGCCATTCCACGTACAGATTCGAAGTTCGGTGTCCTTATTCCGTGAGCCCCCGCCCAATTATCAAGGTTTGCCAATCAATGATGTTGTCTATTTAAAAGCGGAGGCAGAGCAATGTACTGGTCTTGTCGTTACGATCGAATGCTGTTACGATCTGACCAGTTACAAGCGGCCGCTCTGAGTTTCTGTTGCTGGCAGGACCACCGGTAGTCCCTATCAGAACTCAAAACACGGTAAGTCAGGAGCCCTCAGGATTTCGGTCCGGGCCTGACTTGTAGAGATATGTCCTCTTGTGGGAGCGTCATGGTGGCTGTGGTTTAAACCCAAAGTCGCGAAAAGGGTCTTCCACCCAATGTGGAGTTGCAAGATACTGGGTGCTGTGATCCTAAGATCAACAAGAGGTTTTACGTCGGCCTCGGCCTATGACAAGGTTGGAGCTCTGCCTCAAACACAAGTTCAACTTTGGTTCAAAAGATTGTCGGAGAGCGATTGTAAGGCGTATCCTTGCTCACATGGATGTATGGGCATACCGTTGTCTTAAGTTTACTAAACAGGCATCCACGTAGAACACTAGAGACAACTGTCCTTATTCCGTTTGCAGAAATTGTCAACAGTGGATCCGCCCGTATCCGAAACTTGTTGTTGCTTTATAACTATGTTTTTTTTTTCATGGCCAGGCAGTTACTCTAAGCATACAACCCTTAGCCCTATTATAGAAATTCCTAGGAATTCGGTTGATTAGACCGAAGCCAGTAACCCGTACGGAGATGTGAACACTGCCGAAGGCTTAATAAGGGCTAATCCGCCACCATCTCTCTTCCAACACACTGACTTTGTCTGGCAAATCCTTACCGGTCTTAGCTGAAAATATGTCAGAGTATCCCGGATAAGCTATTATTTGTTTTATTCCGTCATTTTACTTCCCCGTTGATATCACCTGGAGAATTTATCTGCTGTTCCTTTTATAGTGCTACTATTTTTGTCTTATATGTGTGGCAAATCGAGACCAAACGGACATCGACCCGATATTTACCATTTGGAGGTGAAATAAGCACAATTGATGTGCAGACACAGTTAAAACACTGGACATTCCGAACTCGATACCTCTTTTTCAAACAATAATTATAAAAGAAATATTTCCCATTGGAGAATAATTGGATTCCAATAATAAAAGTTTCAAGAAACAACATTTCTGTTGTATGGGCACCAGAACAGTCAGAGTATCGTCGTGGTATATATACCATCTAAACCTGAAAAATAATTCTAATGCACATATGCAAGGATTCATTCCTGCAGTTTCCTGGTAACCACTGGGGCGGTTTTCCGAATGCACTTGTTTCGCTGCTCAATCCAATCCAGTATCTGGCCAACCGTTATATAGGTCTCTAATACAATAATCCAGAACACAGAAAAGGGCCCTGTCTCCTTTCTGTAAGTGTGCAAATCTCATCTCAGTAAATTGTCAAAGTGGCCATTTACTTTGTGGATACCTGTAAAAACGAAAGCCAAAACGTCCCAATTTCGTCCTTTTAATTCCCTTCATTGTTCATTGTAACTAGGTTATGTGCCAGCCCTTCTATCTTAAAAGTAAATGAAAGCCGACCATTGCATAAAAAGTTAAAAACAAAACAGAAAAGGCACCTCCCGTCCTAAATAAGAAAATAAATATTTACGTGGTAAAAGCATTTTTGCCTGAGGATACCACAAGGAAAAGTAGCTAATCAGAAAGTCACCTATCTAGGCCGCCGTTGCCTCGCAGGGTAAAAAAAAAAACTAAAAATTGCATATAACACTCAAATTGTAATTTTCGTTTTTTTTTTTTTTTTTGTTATTTTCTATTATTTTCAAGCACTGCTTCATGTCCATTACATGACAGTTAAGATGATGGTTAAAATAATTAGAACTCTGTAGTATTCATGTATTGACTTTATCTACATCATATATGATATATACATACAATGCACACACAAATAATATAGTACTTTTTGAAGATTTAAGACATACGTTTTTACTGGTTTCTCTCATTCTCTAAGATTCTGGAAGATTCTGTCGAGCTTCAGAAGTGAGCATACGCTGATCCTCTTTTTTTCAGTAAAGGTGATGACTTGAATTCTTTACGAAATTATGCATTTAGTACAAAAATGTTGGATCTATATAGCGGTGAGCTTTCGAGTATATTGGAAAAAAACATAAATACATTTTTCGGTTTTGAAGACTTCCTTCAAAAACTTAATTTCTTCTAATTTAATATTTAATAAATTATATAAATTCGTATAATATAATACTTATGTTATATAAATGACGCTTTGAAACCTGCCAAGGTCGCGAGAGAGACCTTTTCTACGGTAAGCTTTCGGTAAGAGTTGCAAGAGAAGTGTCCCTGCTTTGATATAATGGTCTGAGACAGTTTTTGTTTAACCAAGAGTGGTACAGTTTTTAAATTTTCAATTCCATAGCATCGAATAGGCTAGTCAACGGTAACATCATCTTGGGCTGCTTGGCGCTTCTCACCATGAGTGTTTTACGTGGTCGAGCAATTAACTCGACGGCACAACCTCCAATCTGGAGGACAAGATCTTTTCAAGGATAGTACCAGTGTCCCATTTCGGAGACATGTACAGTACGCTGCTTCAAATATGTCCAAGTAGCTTAAACGAGGCTATCGCTGGATCTGCGTCGGACGCCGTCGCTGTCTCCGCTCGAACGTCCATTTTGTATTTTGTCTTGGTCATTCTTACGCACTGAAATTTAAAAATCTGTTAAAGCGCAGTCCCAATGTTTACATTTGCACGGCTACACTCAGCATATTGTAAAGTTATGTTATTTCAGCGACTGCCCTACCCATTTTCCAATCAAATGAATCTTGAGCCTCAAGCCTGTAAACGAACTCCTGGTAACAAGCCTTAATAAGCCTTATTTCGTAAACATCCCCCATAGAGGTTAATAACTACTATATTTTATCACAAATTGCTTTTACGAGCTCCTCGACTTAACATATAAACAGCGTTCAGCATACTATAAAAATTGTCCTTGGTGATTTTAATGCCAAGCTAGAAAAAAGGAGCATCGTCAGCCACACAGATGGAAATCATAGCCTGTCTTAGACCACATTTAATTGGAGCTAACAATGACTCGAACCACGTCCTTGTTATAGTCAAGGTACGAATGCAAGGACGACGAAACACCAAATCAGTACGTACTGAGAGAATATTTGACGTTGAGAAGCTACAACCACAAGAGACTGCTATAGCATTTTTGAGTTTCCCAGAATCTATCGAGAAGTCGTACGCTTTTCACCCAACCACCACAAGGAAATACCTGGTTTAATTAAGGGTGATAGCAATCACATGCACCGAAACAAAGCTTCTCGCTCTATTACCAAAAAAGACGATAGAAACAAATGCTTCTCAAAAAGAAAGAAGCAGAGAAGCGTTCAGTCATAGCATTGGGGATGTGCTACTGAAGGAAGGATTTGTGGATATTCCATCAAAAAGCCAGAAGAACTTGCCAAGGACACAAATCCCGAAAAAAGGCATACGGAGACATGTAATTATGAAAACGTAAAAGTCGAGTCACAGTCGATGCTGGATATTTGTAGATCAACATCTGAGGACTATTTAATAGCTCAGACAACCAACAATGCAAGGCCAGGCAGAATAAACCATTCAACTTGGACGATGACCGACAACAACCTTGTTCATGAACTAAAAATATAAGACTGCTGAGGCAGATGGACTTCTGGCCAAATTGTTTACAGCTGCCGGATATGATTTAGTAATGAGAATACACCAGCTCATTTTCAAAATCTGGTCGGGTGAAAATATGCCCAATAAATGGAACTTTAGAATCGTTTGTTCAATTCCTAAGAAGAAGGCCCTCTGAAATGCGCGAATTACAAACAAATCAGTCTCTTGCACACCACATTCACGATCCTATCTAACGTGAATTCCATAAAGAAAAAAAAACGATTTTATAGGTCCATATCAGTATGGTTTGTGGTAAATCCAGCAGACCGATTAAAACAGAAGTGACGAAAACGGGTGTTTATGATTCGAACCTCGCAAAAATTAATTAATACACAGTGTCACAAGGTTTTGGTAACATGATTAATGGAAAGCAAAGTTTTCCCATCACGTCAACTTCTTGTGTTATTGACGCATTTATGAAAGTTACCTTCATGTTTTAATTCAATTTAGTTTTCTTATTCGGTCGGTTGCCAATAGAAATAATTTAAAAACATGATTTAAATTGTGTTGAGATAGTTTTAAGTGAATGTGGAAAAAATCGGTCTTCGCACTTGAGAAAACTAACCCAATAAATTTTATTACGTATGTGGCCAATAAATTGTAAGGACCCAAGAAAAAGCTGTAACTGAAAAACTAAGGCAGGCTTATCGTTCTATAAAATAAGACAAAGAATGGATTTCGAAATTATTTTGTATCTCATGCTATGTTACATTTATCGAATGGTTAAATGGGGAAAAAAAAGTCAATACCGTTTGCTATTCCAATGATTTGGAATGAACAAGTGGATCATTATGATGACTGTTATTTTTGTTGAACTAAAGTCAAAGGGTTTCAAAAAAAAAATTAAAATACTCTTAAGTAGCTTCCGCCTCCATGCCAATACCTTATAGAGAACAATTTCCTGTGCCCACGCCAAACACACAAGATCCATGTGTAAAGTCATGTGATGAGGATGACCGTGAAGAAAAGTTTGCGTTAGAGAGGAAATATCCGAAGTTTATTGGTAGAACCACACATGATTCAGCATCAAGAGTTAAATGATTTGCTCTGTGACTTAAATTTATCCATCGGACAGTCTGAAATTCTCGATTGGAATTACGAGATTGGAATCCGTTATCACCAGAATTTAAAATATCTTTGCTTCTTCACATAAAACGAATCCGTGTGCTACTATAACGACATTAACGGATTGATGAATGAATTACGGATCGCTTACAGAACAAATGAATGGCGTCGCTTTATTGATGGATCTAAAACTAATTTAACAGCAGTTCTTCTAAATAATAGTAGAGAATATCATTCCATACTTATAGCTAGTGATTGAGTACTTTGAACGAAATATACATACAAAAGATACTATGGAATTTATATTAAACTTAATAAAGTTTAGAGACACAAGTTGGAAAATTTTTGTATATGTGGGACAGTCGAGCTAGTGAGAAACACTACTTGGTTAAAGATGATATCGGAATTTGTTACTGAACAATCAAATGTCAAATATTCACCTCTAATTGAGCCACAAAATGTTCTTTTTACACATTTATCTGGATTGAATGAAGAATTTCGTAAAAGCTATGGACAAAACAGGTAAAGGCTTTTTATATTTAGAATCTGTATTTCCTAAATTAAGTGATGCCAAATTTAAAGAAGGTATATTTGTTGAACCGCAAATACGTAAATTTATGACGATGTCAATTTAACCTTAAACTAAATACAAAGCTGTAATAAACGGGTTTTTAGGAAATCATTATGTTAGTCGCAAAGTTGTTATTGTTATAATGTTATTGAAAATATATTTCTTGCATTTACATTTTGATTTTTTTCCAAAAAACCTTGTAGCAATAAGTGAAGAACGTTATCGTGTTTGACAAGAAGAACTTATGTTATGCGAAAGGATTCAACATGTCACAAATGTAAAAGCTGAATCATAGAATTCATGTTTTATAATAAGAATTACAAATATTTATGTTTAAGAATGAATTAAATGAGTTTACCTTATAAAATTT
This sequence comes from Volucella inanis, assembly GCA_907269105.1. Lineage (NCBI taxonomy): Eukaryota > Metazoa > Arthropoda > Insecta > Diptera > Syrphidae > Volucella > Volucella inanis. Next base: position 144,639,924 of record OU026153.1, read on the forward strand.
TTAAGTTTCAATGTCAATAAACTACATAATTTTATATGTACATATTTTGATATTAATTCTTGTATCAATTACACGAAAACGGTACGTTTTACAAAATAATAATGTTATATCCTTAAATAGAATTCCCAATTGATAAAAGAATAATTTACCTCACTTATGTTACACAAAAAAATAAATAAATAAACCTGTTACGCAGCGATAATTATTGAAATTTGCCAAACAATGTCTAATTTGCCCTATTTTGTAAACTAACTTCTCATCTTTTGAATTGTGCAATGCTCTAAAATTAAAATAGATACTTAAACTAACGGGTGTAGTTACTCTTTATCGAATACTCATATTGTATACAAATATAAAATTTAATGCTTCCTTTTGGATTTGATCCTAAACAAATAAGGTTTTGCATTGCAAAAAAATTATTGAAATAAACTTTATAACTGTATTCAGCTGTGCAGTTTGACTAGTTATTCTTTTGTTTATTTTCGTCATAAAAAGCTTATACATTTAAGTCGCACAATTTACAATATAGAGAAACGATATACAAAACTATCTTTCTGCTATTACAAAATATTACATTTTTCTTTAAAGATTATAGTTCAAAAGTATTGAGAAATACAAAGGAAAAAACGAATAAACGAATAAATAAAAACCTTTATGTGGAAAAAAAAATAATTGGTAATTATACCAATTAAATGTATATATATATTAATTTTAATAATAAATAAATTAATTAGTAATATTAACAATAAATTAATAAGTAATTTAATAAATGAATGAATAAATAAATATATAAATAGATAAGTAAATGAATTAGTAAATAAAAATAACTAATAAGATAATAAATAAATAAAAGAAAGAACCAAAAAAAAAAAACGCAAAAGAATCAAAGAACTAAACACTATCATGTTTCACTGGTTGAGTTCCTTATTAGGGAATTATCATGTAAAGCAACATTCCTAGCAAAAGATGCTTTTAATTTATAAGTTCTTTCAGAAATCATCTCAATATTTGAAAACTTATGCAGGACTCTGGTGGAGTAGGAACGAGGTAGATTAAGCATCATCTTAAGAATTTTGTTTTGTATACGTTGAAGATTTTTTTATGACATTTCGCACAATCTCCCCAAACCTGGCATCCATAAAGCAGAATTGCCTAAAATATAACTTTGTATATTGTCATTTCGTTTTCAAAATGTAAACCCGATCTTCTGTTAAGAAGATGATACAGCGTTTTCATTCCAATTTGAATTTTTCTACGGATTTGTGCAAAGTGTTCCTTGAATGTTAACCTTTTATCCAAATAGATTCTCAAATATTTCACATGTGATTCCCATTGTATTACTTGACCTCTCACTTGAAGGGGGTTACACGGAAGATAACAAGGTTTTCTTTTTCGGGTAAAAAAGATTGCTTGAAACTTACCTGTGTTGGCTTTTATTTTCCATTTCGTGTGATCATGTAACAATATTTCTATCGAACTTTGTAAATTTGTTTCGATGTTGAGACCAAGTCTATGCGAAGAAAATATTACCATAACGGAAGCTCAGGGAAATCGGATGTAAATATGTATATTATAAAGAATCGGACGAAGAACTGAACCTTGTGGCACGCCTGAGAAAATTTGTTTGAGTTCTGAAGGACAATTATTAGCATGGACAATAAAACTTCTATTACGTAAAAAACTTTGTACAATTTCGACGAGATATACAAGAAAACCAAACGAAAGCATTTTTTCTATTAGTCAATCGTGCCAGACTGAATCAAATGCCTTTTCGATGTCCAAAAGAACAAAACCGGTTGATTCACCAATAAGTGTTTTATTCTTTATGTACTGACAAATTCTGTTGCTTGATGCAACGTGGTATACTGACTTCTAAAACCAAATTGTTTATTGGGAAGAATACATTGGCTCTCAATGACTGATAACAGTTTGTTTTTGAGGATCCTTTCCAGAACTTTGCTTATACTGCTAAGCAAGCTAATAGGCCGGTAGCTAAGCGGATCTTCCAATGGCTTACAATGTTTGGAAATAGGAATCACTTAAGGCATTTTCCAACCATCCGGAAAGTATTGTAATTTTAGGCACGAATTTATAAGAAAAGTTAAAAATGTTATTACCAACATCGGCAATTTTTTTAAATAAATATTTTTTTATACCGTGAATGCTATGGCTTTTCTTAATTTTTAAGCTTTTTAGAACATCTTTAACATTTTCCAGAAAAACATACTCTACAGACAAACACACATTTTGTTGTGACAAGCTGATGTACGAAGTATTCACCAAGGCACTTGTTATTGCATTACCGATATTTTTAGATACATTGTGTTTTTTAATGAAATCAGAAGCAAGGGTATTGGCTTTTTCTTTGTCCATGTGGTAAAGTTGACTATCACTTATAAGACTGGGAAAAGGGTTGTTTTTATTTTTAACTACACGCAATATTTTCCAAAAAGGTTTGCCATTTTTTTCTAGAGTGCTTAGAGTTTCCCCCCATTTTCTGTTTCTGTAGCATTGGATTTCATCAGAGATTATTTTATTAAAATATTTCATCATTGCATAGTGAGAGGGCTGGAGTTTTCTCTGCCATGAACGCCTACGAGAATTTCTGATTCGAATATATGAAAGATTATAGTCTGGAATTTTTAAATATGCGCTATTGTTTTTATTATTAACCCTAGGTATGCTTAGATTTGCAGAATGCAAAACGCTTTCTGAAAACACTTTAATATATGTGTCTATATTTTCCTTATACAAAGTGTTTTCTAAATCAACAGCTATATTGTTAAATTCATTATTTAATTCTCTTTTGAACACATTCCAGTTGGCTTTTTTTGTGCTTAAGAGAATAACACATATTTTATTAGCAAGGTTGCGATAATTAACAAGCAACTGGATTATGATTAGAGCTAAATTCTTGAAAGGCGGTTGGATCAGACAGTAAATTCGCCACACTTATTATAAACAAATCAAGAACAGATAGGACACCACGCGAACTACTTGGCACATAAGATGGACTTGATAGAAACAAAACGGAAAAATATATATATAGGGTTTTCTAATAACGACTTGACAACTTTTTTTTTAAATAAAAGGCAAACCTTTTGAGATATTTTAAAAAATTATTATTGGCTTGAAGTACAATCAAAACATTTATAATTAGAACTCGACTTCGTTCATATGGCCACTGCGGGTACGTTTGCAGCGGTCGATTCGTTGGATCCAACGACTCGGCCACACATTTCGGCCGAAACGGCCGCTATTTCGCGTTAAATGTTGGCTCTGAGCTCTTCCAACGTCGTCGGCGTGTTGGCATAAGCCAATGACTTAACGTAGCCCCACAGAAAATAGTCAAGCGGCGTTAAATCGCACGAACGAGGCGGCCAATCGACTTGCCCATGTCTTGAGATAACACGCTCACCATACGTACTCTTCAATAAATCGATTGTAGCGTATGCTGTGTGGCTTGTGGCACCATCCTGTTGAAACCACATGCCGTCTAAGTCCATATCTACCAATTCGGGCCAAAAATAATCGGTGATCATTGCGCAATCACCAACACAGTAACGTGACGATCGTTATCGTCGACGAAAAAATATGGCCCAATAACGCTGCCGGCATGCAAACCGCACCAATCAGTTATTTTTTGTGTATGAAATGGTGATTCATGAAGCACATGTGGGTTTTCACCCGACCAATAACGCATATTTTGCTTATTGACGAACCCATTGAGCCAAAAATGAGCTTCCTCACTAGAGATGATTTTGCGACTCCGAATATCTGTAGAAAATTTTCATAATTTGCAGACATTGCTCGTTAGTGCACTTTATCATGATAAAAATGTTGAGTTTACTGAATAAATTGACAGTGAAAGTTTGATGATTAGTGAAAGAGTGCGTTCACAAATTAAATTCAAAGTTGTCAAGTCCCTATTGAAAAAACTTATATATATATAATTCGTTGAGAAATATTTTAATTCCAACGTTTTCGACTAACTTTGTTCTTGTAACAGGCAAAGCTTCATGCCGAATTGATTTCCTAATCAAAACTGCTACACCTCCTCCTCTTCTTCCAGTTCTGTCAACACGATAGCATTTATAATTTGAGTTAGACAGATTCTTATTACCTTGTAACCAAGTTTCGGTCACTAAGGCAATTTCAATATTTTTGCTATTCAGAAAATTTAAGAATTCAACTACTTTGTTTCGAATGCGTCTAGAACTCCAAGTTCAATATTAATTGGACTGATTAACATACTATTTAACATTACTATACAAAAACTTAATTGCTTATTGTGCGACTGTGTAGAATTGTTCATATTTTGTCTTACATTTACCTAAACCATTAATCATTTCCATGACGAGTGCATTAAGTTAATCCATTGAGAACAAGTGATTGCTGTTCATTGGGTTTTGTCCAGTGAACTTAGAACGATTGTACATTAGCTGTGGGTACATTGTTGGTCTTCGAACATGTTACAAGTGAACGCTGGGGTAAACTTGGAAAGTCAATTTTTGACAGAAACGAAGAGGAATTTTTGTTCATATGTTGCATTCGGGAACGATAAGTTAATAAATTATTATTTTGTGAATTTTTTTCCCCTTATTTCTAAATATTTACTTCGGCTTACACAAGTAGTATCAGTGGATCTGTGAATTATCATCAAATTTCCGTCGCAATCATTTGTTGAATGGGGTCCAGCGCAGTTAGAGCAGTACGGTCGTATGTGGCAATTTTTTTTCCCCGTGGCCAAACATTTCACAGTTGCGGCATTGGGTCAAGTTGTTCTTTTGTTTGCGTTGGAAGTTACACTTAATTTGTGTGTGCATTATGGAGGGAACATTTTTTTTTAAATCTATAAACTTCACAGAACCACTTTCGAATGATATTAAATAGAATATGGCTGTGTAATGTTCATAGTTTTTTTTTATGGTTTTCACTTGCAAACATTTTAAACCACGACTAAGGAGTTTATCTTTGAGTTCATTTTCGCAAACCGAACCTAGTCCATACAGAACGACTTTAAATGCTTTTTCTCCTCTCAGATCGTGGGAGAAGAATTGACAATTTTCTTGTTTTAAAAAATCTAACACTTTTTTGTATGTTTCGATTGAGTCACACAATATATTGATGCCTATGGACATCTTTTTATTGAATAGTCTATCAGATTTAATTTGGAAAACAGGTTATGGACATATTCACTGGGTTTTTGTAACAGTTATTTGATTGGGGGAATAGACACAATTTACTTTGACTTGTGCGAAATAATTTCGTCCATTTTTTCGTTGTCACTATCACCACAAATCTGAGTGTGCAGGGGACTCCAGTAATTTCTTCCGGAATCACTATTTTTCCACTCATTTTAGTAGAGCTAGATTAAGCCTTTTTTTCTGAGGACAGATAGTAGTCCTCAGATATATTAGGCGATCGCGTGCGTTCCGACTAGTCTATTCATTTTTCATTATTTCTAAGAATTAGACGCTCATTTTTGATTATTAACAAATTCATAGAAATTCACAAACAATAGGTTTATGTCTAAATTTATGTATGTATGAATGCAAACCAAAGCATATGCTATCGATGAGAAAAGGCACAACACAACCACACCCTAGAACACTAATTTATTTACTGTAAGCTCGAATAATGAAACAACCGCAGAGATCAAACAAAAAATCACAATTTCCAATCGCTGTCTCTTTGGACCTAGACGCTAGTTAAAAAATAAGTTCCTTTCAAAGTCAACTGTTGCATTCTGCATTTTCTGCAAAAAAAAAAAAAAAAAATTAATAAATAGATAGTGTCAAGTGAGTGACTGAGTATTATTAGTAGACTCTTACAAGTCAAACAGGAGTAATATATGTCATTCGGACATCGCTATACTCCGCTGGGTTTTATCTCAAATGCAGAGAATAGCAATACTACTTATGTGAGTGTAATTTTAATTATACTTGCATACATACAAAATCTAATATATACTTAAATTAAAAGCTATTCAATTTACGAAATAATTAATTTACAACGTAAATCGTATCCCAAATCAAATTATTGTAGAAATTAATAATTTTCACTTTAACTCGAAACAAAATCCTTACCTAAATAATGGAATGAATCCAAGACGATCTGATTCAACTTAATGACAAAAGGCTAACTATTTTGGAAACAAATGCAATCCAAATGAGTTAGAAATCTCCCCTTAATGAGTTTGACCTCAAAGAGATAAGTAAGCTTCCAGATTGCGTCACAGAATTGCAAATCTTTGCAGCAACCCGGTGCAGTAGCTTTCATGGATACATTTAAAAATAACCTTAAGGATTATTAAATTGTCCGACAAAACCCATATATAAGACTATATTGTGAAGTGTAGGTATAAGACAAACAGTTAGAGGATATGACATACGAATACAGAACTCATATCTTACAATATTTTTGATGAGGACTGTGCATCAACTTAAACGTATATATCTCTACATTATACCGACAAAAGTGATATTAAGACACTGGAGCACCGATTTAGCACTATATCTCAAATGAGTTCGACGTCAGACATTATCAACAAGATCAATCCAAGGCTTCCCATATAACAAATGATTAAGGCTTTTAACGTATAGCACAGTAACCAACATCGATGAAAAAATTCCCCTCCACCAAGATCACCTAAACCAATAGAGGAAATGGAAACTAACAGGCCGATCCAAACAAAGCAAGTTAACTATTTTAATGGACCGGCAAATTAAAGACACAATTCCTAATCTAAAAGACTAAATAATTCAGAAAACTTCTGTCCAAAGCAGCAAAGGCGATTTAACATTATAACTCACGTAGAATTCAAACGAAGCAATAATAATGAAAAGTTAAAAGAATAACACAAAATTATGCTGCAAAAATTGAAGCTAATTTTTAATACCTCCAAGAATATAACCAAAAAATGGATGAAGAAGAATCAACCACCGAATTAAATTTTTTAAATTATATATATAGGGTGATTCATCGCGAGGTTTCATTTTCAATAGACTCTTTTTGACAGATCACGCGTGACTCCTATCAATCTGAATTGTCACTTTTGCTCAGTATCGTTCGCCAAGCTATCGTGAAGAGACTCACATCACAACAGCGTCCCAAAATTGTTCAGCTGTATTACGAAAATCAGCGTTCTTTGAGAACTGTTTTTCGTGCGGTTCGAGGAACTTACGGTGCACATAATCGACCAACTGAAGCAGTTATTGCCAATACCATTCGCAAATTTGAGTCTCAGTTTACATTAGTGGATGATACTCGACCGGTTAGACCACATCCAGCACGAAGTGAAGAGACCATAGCAGCTGTAGCAGAGAGTGTATGCGAAGACCGTGACAAATCGATTCATCGTCGTTCTCAGCAGCTTTGCTTTTCGTATTTTACAACTTGGCGTATTTTACGTAATGATCTCGGCCTAAAAGCGTACAAAATTAAACTTGCACAAGAGTTGGGAATTGAAGCCAGGCGACTTGAATTTGCATCACATTTTCAGTGAATGGGCTCTTGAAAACTCAATGAAAATCCGGTGTTTTATGGTGAAATTTTGTTCAGTGATGAAGCCCATTTCGGGCTCAATGGATACGTTAATAAACAACATTGCCATATTTAGGCTGACGAGCAACCCGAAGAGTACCAAGAGCTACCATTACATCCATTAAAAACAACGGTATGGTGTGGTTTATGGGCTGGTGGAATCTTTGGTCCATATTTCTTCAAAAATGAGGCAAATCAGCATGCTACTGTCAATGGTAACCCTTATCGCGCCATGTTAACGGACTATGTGCTTCCTGAAATTCAAGCACATGGTCTCGGGGAGCTCTGGTTTCAATAAGTCGGCGCTGCGAGCCATACAGGGCGTGAAACAATGGACTTGTTGAGAAATCATTTTGGTGAGCACTTAATTTCACGTTTTGCTACGTTAATTTGGCCGCCTTGATCATGCGATATCACACCTTTGGACTATTTTCTCTGGGGATATGTAAAGTCTCAGATCTTCATTAATAAGCCATATACGATTGACGCTTTGGAAGGCAACATTTCTCGTATTATCCGCGAGATACCAGTTGATATGCTCGAACGAGTCGCCCAAAATTAGACCTTCCAAATGGACCACCTCAGACGTAGTCGTGGCCAACATTTACTTGATATAATTTTTAAAAAGTAAATGTCATGTTGTTTCTTTAACCGAAAATAAAAATTTTAAATTCACTTTTAAATGTATTTATTTTATTTTACATTATAAATCAAACCTCACGATGAATCAACCTATATATTACTTACAAAGGAAAATTAAAAAATCTTATACATACAATAATTTGTAATCCTTTACATTAAAAGAGGAAAAATTACAGAGAGAGATGGTAAAGTTAATATAAAATATAAAAGAGAAAAGTAAGAATTAAATATTATAAACAGAAAAAGCAGAAGTTTAAGATAAATTCATAAGTTCTAGAGAATACATATATTAAAGAGTTGAAAAACATGTTCATATAATTTTGTGCATATTAATTGTAGCTAGAAGTGCGAGTAAGGACGACTTGAATTTATTCGTGTTTGTCCTCCTTCTCTAGTCAATGGGAAGAGAGTTCCAGAGCCGGACAACTTGAACAGCGAATCGGCGCTCAGAAGTAAGACAAAGGCATCTTAATTGAACTAGCGAGAACGATCTGTGCGATTGCAAAAACTGTAGCTTATTAAATAGGTAATCTGGCTCCCTAGTTTTTATAAGATTATGCAAAAGACATACCGATTTGTATATATTTTAGTAGGCTGGGGAAGGAGCAACCAGTTATTTGCTTAGAAAAGTGAGAGATATGATCACGCTGCCGGATGTTGAAAACGTATCTCGTGATATTGTTGAAGACAATGTTAATTTTTCTGAGACTATTGTGGTCAGGCTTGCAAAAGATTTCGCATCCGTAAAGTAAAGTTGGGAAAAGAAAAATTTTTGCTTAAATTTAGTTTTCGTTGGTAGAAGATGTTGAGTTAAGCCCACTATAAACTTTGCCGATGATAGAATAAATGTGAGATATTTCGCAAGAGATATTCAAATTAAAAGACACACCAAGGTTTTTAGCGGAGACAGCCCATTTTATGGGCACTTGATTGATTTAAATAGGCTGAAGGCCTGAAAGATCAGGAGCTTTACGGTGTTTTAAAATTCCTTTAGACTTGTCAGCATTCAGATGAAGGTCGTTTTTAGTTGACCAGTCATACATTCTGGCAAAATATTCGTTTAGGAAGTCTATAGCAGAGTTTGTTTCATTAGTAGAGCAGCTTGTTATAAGTTGTGCATCGCCAGCTTACACATGGATTTTGCAGTGTTTAACAACGTTTGGTAGATCGTCCACGTATAAGGAGAAATTAGTAGGCCCAATGATTGATGCTTGTGGCACTCCACTCTGTACACTTAAGAAACTCCAAATACTCTCACCAATGCAAATACACTGTTTTCTTTCACTTAAATAAAACTTGATAAGAGCTACAGACAAAGAATAAAAAGCGAAACCGTCTTTAAGCTTACTACAAATGACGGCGTGGTTGACTGTGTCAATTGCCTTTGAAAAGTCGAGCAATGATAAAAGTCTCTGATGATTCCTATCCATTGCATTACGAATCTCTTCCACTATTAATATCACGGCAGTGTTGCAGATCCTTTTAGATCGAAAACCAGACTGATGTATAGTTAGGTGATCTTCGTTATTTAAGTAACAACGAATTTGTTTCAGTGATAACTTTTCAAAGGCATTCGACAAGCAAGGCAGAATAGCGATTGGCCTCTATTCAAACGTATTTTTCATTCCTTTCTTGGGGTCTGAGACTACTTTTAATCTTTTCCATTCAGAGGGAAAGGTAGAAGTAGTGAATATATTATTAAAGAGGTGAGTAATTTGAGGAAGTAAATAATGCAGAAGCAGTTTTATAAAATTTGAGTTAAAACAGTCTAAACCAGTAGCATTGGATTTTAGCGAGAGGAGTGCTTCAACAACAGCTACTCCAATGACTCTATTAAAGCAAAAAGCCTCTTCAGTGTCATTTGCAGTGTTATACTCTGGGGAATCAGGGTTGCAAGACGAATTGCCGTATGAGGAGATTAAATTCAAGTTCAACTGGTCACATTTAACATCAGCGGGGACTACGATATTTTTCCTACGGATGCCTAGTTCGAGAAGATTCTTCCACATGTTCGTAGAGTTTTCCGGAGTAGACAGGTTAAACTTGTTAGTATAAAAAGCTTTTTTGGTGGATCTGATTTTTAAGACAACTTTCTTGCGTAATGAACGATATTCATATCGGAATTCATCGAGACGAAAACTCCTCAACTTTCGATAGGCAGTGTCATGTTGGGCTATGAGTTTTTTGATGTAAAAGCTAAACCATTGAGGAGACTTAGATGTCCGTTAGAAGGATGTCGTTCTCATATAGCTGTAACACATGTTACTGTAGGAACATAATTTGGTCATCTACAGAAGGCATGTAGATTCTGTCGCAACATATTCGCTTAACGTCAGACAGTTTAGTATAATCTTTATTTTTATAGTCACGGTAAAATCGTTCCAGGGTGCTGCTACATAGCTCTATGTTAAGTGATAAATATATCAAATTATGCCTAGAAAACACTGGGGCACAGATTTGATCATAAAAAAGCAGGTTAGAAATGTCACCGACAATAAAAACGTCAAGAAAGGAACAAGAGTCTTCCAAGTAATAGGTAGAATCTAACCGCGGTTAAATGAAGCAAATTCATATTTCCGATAAACGAGGCTGATTCAGATTTATTTAATAGATTGTAATTCAAGTCACCTAAGATAACTATGTTTGAAGAAATACATGAAATAGCTTTAAGAGCATCTAGCAATGGAGTTAAGCATATCCGTTTGTTTGGCTTATAGACAAGACTTTTCAGCTTTGCATGTAATTTCAACAAACAAATAGTCAATAGGACACCCAGGAGGTGATTCATACATGACTTTACCTCTAAGTAAAGTCCCTAGGAAAGCGGCCAACCCGGTTGGCTTGAAACATTTCATAACTAGTAAAGGAGCAGACTTCTTTTTGTACGTTGCTGTGCAGCGAAGTTTCTGATACACACATTGCATTGTGGAGAGAATTTCCAAATGCATAGCGGAATTCGTCAATTTTGGGCAAGATGCTTTGTGCGTTAAGATGGCAGATATGGAACCCATCACTCTGAGCTTCAAGCACCCTTATCAAGTTGTGCAGAGATCCATTCATGTTGTCAGGATGGGACTGTCTCACCATATTCATAATATAAAAAAAGCAAATTTATATAATAACTGAAGGAATGAAAAACACTAATATTTCCAATCAATAAAACAAAAAGTAGCGTGGATTAACCCTCCGCGCTCGCTTAATAAAAATGAACATGATTTTAGTAAAAAAAAACATTTTGAAATACATAAAATTAAATGTAAGGATACTACATATATAAGTTAACAACAAAAATATTCTGAAGCTCCTAACAACAGCTCCAATTCTCAACCTGAGCACTCCCACTGTATTTGCTGAAAATTGCAACTGGAGCACAATGCAAAAACGACATTCCATCACGTTCGTGGCAGCATCAGAAAAAACATGCGAGAAACTTGACGATCAACGCTTTTCACTTGTCTCAGCAGATAATTAGTATTTAAGCTATGAGTTTTGTTAAGATTTAGTCAGTCTATATTCGAAGGCAGAATGGCTGCCCGTTTAGTATCTGAAATAAATTAAAATTTTTTTTTTTTATTAATCAAACCAATAATGTTTGATTAGTTTGTATGTTAGGTAAAAAAGAATATACAAAAAACAAAACAAAAAGAGTATAAGCCATAGAGGATGGCAAAATTAGTAAAATATTTAATTATGAAGAATACGGCAACTCTATACATTTCTTTAATTACTGTTGTTGTTGCTGCTGGAAATTGCTTTTGGGTCGTCGAAGCTAAGAATATAAAAGCTTTGATCTTCTGATAAAAGCTTTACAAAAACTGATCCACGATTTGTGTAAGCTGCGAAGAGTTGAGCTTTTCGCTTGAGACGAACAGCACTTTGAAGGAGAGCACAATTAGCTCTTGTCAGGGGCCGAATAACCGCAATCGATAACGAATAACTCGTCAAAGTTTGGCACTACAACTCTAGTGATCTAGTACTCGGCATTGATACCTGAGAAGACAGCAAACGTTTTCGTGCGTCATTTCACTCGAACACTGTTGTGCTGTCGAGTCGTCAAGCAAAACATCAAAGATGTGAGTATTTTTGTCTTTTTTTTAATTTTATAAAATTTACATTTATTAGCATAATGTAAGTTTTTTTTTATTTAGTTCTAATCTTAACAAAATAAATTATCGGCAAAAAAATATTCTAACTGAATTCATAATCACGTGATTCGCATCACGATTTGGCAAAAAATATTTTGCTAAATTACCTGCAGAGGAAGTCAACATCGCCGCGATTATGGCAGCAGCTAACAGATATGCCTAATGTAGAAGGGCTACCAGTAAAAGTTGGAAAAGGTTGGAGAAATGTAATCATATTTTGTTTTTATATTAAATAAATGAATGTATTGTAGAATTTGGTAGACTTTTTCAGATCAAAAGTACCTTGTGAAGAACAAATTATCGTTTAATAAACAATCAAGAATGAAAACCGGTGGTGGCCCCTTTATAGAAAGCTGCTGTGTCAAGTTGATGAGCTGTAACTAAAAGCGAATGGGCTAGATGTTGCAGTGGAGAGCATATCCGCATGATCATTAGGAGCCACAAACCAAGTGTCAGCCACTACATCCTTGTCTGCAATAGCGGCAAAAAGAGGGGGCTGATTTTGCATCAGGAACAAGCAGCAACAATTGTATACTTCTGGGCTCTGGATTGGATTCGGAAGTCCCACTGTCTTCGCCGTTGCAGAGAAAACAAATTCAAAAAATGGAGATTCAAAAGTTGTTCTATTAAAGAAAAAACTAGAAGAAGAATATTCTTATCAAAAAGCTATAGTTCTAAAATTCCGCAAACATTTCCGCAAATTTTTATGAACTTAAATCATTTAAAATATAAAAAAATACTTCGAAAATCTTAGTACAAACATTTAAGAGACTGGTAGTTACTCATATCCTGTGTTATTAACTTTATCTTTTTTTGATTTTGTTTTTTAATGAATGTGATTTAGTTTAACTTTATTTTTCTTTAGGATTTATGTTTTGACTATGTTTTTTATTGAATGTTGTTTTGTTTTAATGAAGTATGTACATAAATACATTAAAATTTTTTTTTTTTATTCGGAGAGTTTTTAATATAGTTGTGAATTCTTTCACCAGCCGAGGTAAGATTCTCACTACTTCTATTTCTACTATTACTTACGCAGTGTTTGTCAATGAAAGGGGATTGCTCCTTTTTGCGATATTCCTTTGCTGCATGAAGAACGGAGTTTCGCTTTCGTATAGTGGCGAATTGTAGAATGATCGGCGGCGGTTGGTTGTTTTTGTTTTAGGAGAAACCCCGAAAGATGCTTTTTAGTATTGGTGGCTGACAGTTAACCTTACTGCAGAGTGCTTGAAACATAGACAGCAGATTTTCACTTTGGGAAAGTCAAATAGAAAAGCATCTGCGGGAATTTCTCTTCTCTCCAATAAATTGATTTGACTATTTCAGTGCCTGTTTCTTATTTTTTCACTCGGTCTATAAATCCGCTTATAGTGGATTGCATACCTTCTAGGAGCGCTACCCATGATTTCTCCAGCTCAGCGATGGTTTCAAGAAGATCAGTTCGGATTTCCGCTATTTGTCTCATGTCCATATTGTCATGCTTCGTTTTGGCGGTTGAGACGTTCATCAAGCTATTTAAGGGTGATAGATAGTTGAGGGGTAGAAGAGTGGGGCGGTTTCGATACCGAGTGGGGTTGTCAATTTTTTGCCAGACCTGAGAGCCATTATTAAGCTTTAAACAAAGAGTGTAGGTAAGCACTATTATGTTTTATGACATATTATAATATTTTGTGATGCACTTTTGTTAAATACACACTTTATTTAAACTAAAACCATGAGGCACTTTAGGTATACGCAAAGCAATTTAAAACACGTCTATTCACTCTGACAGACTGTCTCCATATTTAGGGTATAGAACTACATAGAGAAAACAACGCTTTAAAATTTCTTGCGGACACGGGGCAAATAAAAATGTTCTGCTTTAGCCGAAAATGCTATTCTCGTAAAATATCCGTTTTGAATTCGATCTGCAGGGGGTGAAGTAACAATTAAACATAAGGTGAGTATTAAATTCAAAAGTGTTAGTAACAATACAGATCTGAAATTCTTTGCTGTACCTGGCTTAAAGCCTTTCAATGGGATAGATGGAGATGACGCATTAAAAGAACTAGAAGATGTTATACGAGTAAACAGAAAAAGATACATATACTCACTATAAGACTAAATGTAAAAATAGAATTGAAAGAAAAGCAATCCACTCAAGTTAATATCAAAAATAGGGATAATCATTTGCCCGAAAAAAAAGAAGGTTCTCCAATCCATAATGAAGAAACAAAACAAAATCTTTGTCTGATTAACGATCAAGTAGTGATTGAGACAAGCGTAAAAGCAGAAATGAAAACAAACACTTGTGAACCTATGTTATACATTCAAAAACATACCCTTACCCAGTAAATTTACGCAACGAAGTAGAGAGATAAATTAAAAATTTACTAGAAGACCATCTTAAAGCACTTACTTACTTACCCCCATGGATAGTCCCGAAAATGATGAATGCTTCGGGAGAGAACAAGTTAAGAATTGTGATTGGCTACAAGCATCTCAATGCTGTTTCAATACCCGGCACAAATTCCGATTCCAAAAATCTAAAATACAATAGCCAACCAAGGAAAATCGAAATTTTTTTCAACCCTCGACTTAACTTCAGGATTTCACACAAATTAAAATGGAAAACAGAGATTTAGCGAGGACAGCATTCTCTACAATAAATAGAAAGTATGCGTTTACAAAACTTCCTTTTGCACTGAAGAATGCTCCAGCCATTTTTCAACGGTCAATAGATGAAGTTTTTCGTGAGGAAATAGGAAAAATTGTATATAGACGATATAGGAATGGTAGGAGAAACCGAAGAAGAATATAGAAACAATATTTTCAAAACTGGAACAATCTAATTCTTGAAAGAAGAAACTAAATTCTTTGGATATCTTATAACGAATAAAGATAATAAGCCACTTTCAAAGAAAATACACGCATTGAAAAAAAAAATAAAAATAAGACCTCCTGAAAACTCTAATAATTAAAAGGATTTATTGGTCTTGCCTTTTAGCAGAGAAGATTTATCAGAAATTATGCGAAAATAGCAAAGCTCTTGACAAATCCACGCAATTAAAAAAACCAAGTTAAAACTAAATGACAAAGAGCTTAGAGCATTTAACAGCTTACAGAAATATCTTACATCCTCTAAAGTACTAACTTTTCCTGACCTCGACAAAGGTGATTTTTTAAGCGTTTGGTTTTTAATTGTTAAAAAACACAGGGAAGCTGCAAGGTGTACGAAATTTTTATTTTTATGTATCTATACCGTTATATATTGTCGCAAAATGTACTCCTGAAAGGCTCACGGATGAAAAATGCACAGATATGAGTAACATGCGGTAAATTAGTTGAGTGACTGTAAGTGATTGACCTGTCTTTTCCAATATCGCCCTGAGATAGTACTGCACTAATTATTCTATTCGAAGCAATATATGATTTTTTAGCGTTTGGTTTTTAATTGTCAAAAAAGCACAGGAAAATTACAAAAGTGTATACAATTTTTATTTCAGTTGATAAATCAATGCTTGCCATTGTGCTTTTTAAAAATTAATTTTCGCGTCTTCCTCATTTCTTAACAGCTTAAATGATTGTAACACTTTTATGATTAATGCTTTCAAGTTTTGTTGCAGTAAATTTTAAAAAATTTTTTTTGTTACGATTATGAATTTACCTTATTCTAATCATATCGCCATGTATACTCGTATCTCATGACTATAGCTTTTAAGACAGCTTGAAAGAGGAACATGAGAAAGGGTCAGCCGGTGTACACACAATGTCTAATTCAGACTGCAGAGACTCAATGACAAACGGAGACGAGTGAAAAATGGAAGAAAGATGTTAAAATACGGCATTAGTGTATTAAGTGGGGTGAAAGTAACCTCTTTGGGAATGAAAAAAAAATGTTTTGTTAAAATTTTTTCTATTTTATTCAATATAGTCCCATTTTAATTTGATACACTTATTCTAGCCATTTTCTTACTTCTTGATCCTGTCCGAAAAGTAATTTTTTTTAATTGATGAGCCATCTTTTAAGGTTTGGAAAGAGATAATAGTCCGAGGGAGCCAGATTGGGCGAATACGGTGGATGGGACAGCAATTGAAGCCGTAAGTCATTGATTTTAGCCATGGTTGTGATGCTCTTGTGCACCGGTGCATTGTCTTGCAAAATCAAAAATTTTTTTCGCTTCATGTGAGGCCGTTTTGTAGCGATTTCGGCCTTCAATCCAATAATGCACAGTAAAACTCGCTGTGATAGTTTTCCTTTTTCGAGGTAGTCCACGAAGAGTATGCCATGACAATCCCAGAAAACCGACGCCATAACCTTTCCGACCCATCGAGCCTCCCTCGGCCGCTTCGGAGCACTCGTGCCAGCTTCAGTCCATTGCCGGGGACTCATTCTGTTCTCTGGTGTTCAACAGTTACCAATCGACGCCAAAAGTCTGCCCGATTCCGCATCAGCAAGTCCAAACACTCTTTCGAAGTGCTCTCGAGTTCGTGTTTTTGGTCAGAAGTGAGTATGGGCGGCACCCTGCGGCAGGATAACTTTTTCATATGCAGAATATTGCCCAAAATATGGCGTGTGCACTCAGTACGAATCTTTGTGGTATCTGCTAGCTCGCGCACCTTCACTTTGCGGTCAGCCAACATCATTTCATGTATTTTTTTGGCATTGTCCAATGTAACCGCATGTTACTTTGCATTAGCATTAGCCCCATAATATTTATCTAATTTTTCTTTTGTTTCCATCGCCGTTTTATCTCTCAAAAAAATGAGGTTTTATGAGAGAACGAAGATCGTTTTTGTCCATACTCAACATGATGCACAACACGTCAACAACAAAACTAAAGACAGTATCACACTGAAATTTGGCATGTCTGCCTAAATATGAACGGACTTCAAGGCATCATAACCTTTTTTGCAGTAGCAGCGTATTCTGGCGGTCAAGGAGGTAACTTTTCACTCCACCTAGTAGATCTCTCAGACAAGCTTAAAGGACAACCGCACCTAGCCGAATTGCAAAATCTACCCTCTTCGCTTCTGTGATGTCGGCCACAACTATGCTATCACATGTCTCCCATGTTATCCTCGAAATGGACACAGTCCATTAGTACATGAAAGTTAATGGTAGTCGAGCGTCCGGTCATCAAGAGAATAATAATTTTTATTCAGTTAACATGAACATTGAACCAGAAGTCTATGAATGGTTTGTCAGGTCAGTCAGGTGGCTAGTCTTAGAAGATTTTTATAAAGAAAATATTCCTGTGTATATATTTATTCAAATAGCAGAAAATTTTGTGGGGGTTAATGCTGTTTATGTTCAATGAATACAATGTAATATATATTGGAGACAATATCTATTGGCTATCGAAAGATACAAATGGAAAGGTTGTATAGTTTCAAAAGTATTATTACAATACTGCACTTAAGTTGGAAGTTTGCACGAAATATCAAAGTGTCAGACGCTAAGCTGTTTGAACTATTGAAATTGTGTTTGGTAATTATTTACTTTAATAAGAAATATTGTTGTTTTGGTTATGCTGGTCAAATATATACCTAGTCTTGCCATAAGTTCTGTTACAAATGTAAAACGCTATAAAAAAAAAACAATGTATTCAAAATTGTTTCATTTATTAGACCACAATATTGATTATTAAAAAAAATTTCACTCGAAATGACTTCCTTTTGCTTTAACACAAGCTTCCAAATGGTGTAGGAATTGGGCTATAGCGGCACATACGGTTTCCATGGAGATCGCGGGCGCTGCTTAGGTTAATGTTGTTTTAAGGTTTTCCAAATTTCTGTAGGGAGTCTTGCAGGTCATGTTTTCCATATCTGACCACAAACAATAATCTAGTGGATTCAGATCTTCTGTTGGTATAAAGCCAGACTCTGAACAACTTTGTTCGCTTCCTTAGATATAGTGGCATAGATTTGATCTTTTTGTTTGTTGAAAACTTCTTCCAGGGTTAAAATGTTTTCATGGCCATTGTACGTATGACACTGCAAAAATCGCTTCCATCTTTCCAGCCTAATTGTTTTTAATTGAGGAGTTAGAAGATGACCCGTTGACCGACGATAGGTTTTCATATGCAGATCATTTCAAATCAGCCTAGACATATATATATATCCAATTCCTTGGATATGATCTCCTGCTTCCTAAGGGGATTTCTTCGAGTTCATTATCAACCGCATTCGTACGGAAGACGTGCGGGCTGACACTTCTTGGAGTGTCTTCTACTCCAGAAAATTCGCCAAAGCGAGCAATAGCCCGATAAACGAATATTCGCGATATTCGGAATGGTCTTAGCAACTCGATTCTCTTTAACGCCCTACTCCATGTTAATAGTTTGCAAATTAAAACCGCAAGAATTTTTGAACGTGTAACAGAAAGGCTAGATATACAGCGTGTCTCCTTATTCGTCAAGGCTAATTTGGGGAATAATTTTTGTGCATATTCTAAGTAAAAATATCGTTCTATAGTACGGGTCTATCTTCAATTTAACCTTTCAGACCTGAGAAAATAATATTGTCTGATTTAATGTTGATATTAAATGAAATTTGGTGAGGTGATGTCTTTTTACCAAACAATACTTACCCTAAAAAGATTTTTAAAAAAAAGATACCCACGTTTGTGCCTTATCGGCTTTTAGACTATAATTTCATACAATAAAAATTACATTCAGTCATAATTTAAACAAAATGTGGACATAAAAATATTTTTGTTTATTATTAAAGTTCAATTATAATTATGCTTTATATAAAAAAACAAAAACAGTCATTCAGTACAATGCACAATAAAAAGCTGAAATCATAAAACTTTCGGCCAATTTAACTTTAAACTAAAAACTTCAGTAATTCAAGTATTGTTTTAGCTTTAAAGATAAGAAAAAAGTTGAATAAGTATCAATAGTGTTTAGTTTGATTTAAAACATGAATTCCCTTAGCGATACACAAAAACGCATCACACTTTATACATTTTGTCCTTGTCCGATTAGACCATTTTTTCTCAAAACTCATACGTGGTATTATCAATTTTACTGATTCTGGCCAGTGTTTATGGCGGTCAAATCGTATGTCTATAGGCGGATTTGTTGGCCAATATTTTTTTGACGCTGGATTAATTTGTAGTTTTAAATTGTCATTAGGGAAAGGCACGGGTAACGCTTTTATATCTGTACTCTTTGCCAAAACTTTTCCAATATCCAGTTTAAGTTTAAATAAGTCTTTTATATCCTTTTTCTGCATTCAGCGTCCTTTCTTTAGTCCATTTATTAGTTTAAATAAAAATTGTACTCAGGATAATGAACTGAAATACGTTTACTCTCCTTTTTGTAGCATCTATCTACTGTGCCAATAGGATATTTTCCACATTCTATGGAAACTAAGGTAACACGCCTTGAATCCTGCTTTACAAATTGGCTTATATTCCCTCTATTCATATTTCTGTCCATGCCTTTAAGGCGATTCTTCAAGATAGTTCTTATAGCTTTATATCCCATTTGAAGTAGTCTTTCGATTAATGCTACAGTTGTGAAATAGCAGAAGAATTGTAGAAACTCCCATTGGGTATTACAGATGCTAATTTTATTACAATTGAAGGACCAAGCCCTAAGCCCGAATCTCTAAGTGTACATTTAAGCCCATTAGATCTAGTGACAAAAAAATTTTTAAGGCCTACGGGTCAGGACTTGTTTTTAACATACATCGTACTGCCTCATGGGAGCTCTTCCGGTAAACGGTCTCATCTACTCGATCGAGAATTCGGTGATATCCGTACTCAGTTCACGACATCCTTTTATAACGTAATTTATAACTGGTTGTATTCTTCTGGTTTATCTGCCTGGGCAAAATATTGCCATGTGTTTGTAAATCATATATTTTTGTAAAAAAGCATGCATCCTGGAAATGCTCCTCCGGAAAATACTTCGCAAAGTAACTCATAGGCGTTTTAACGGCGATTTAATTTGTACTTTATAATTTTTACTAAGTACTTTAAATGGGCAGGGATCTTTTTTCGAATGGTAAATCTTTTCAAATTGCTTGGTGTTGAAATTGTTCGCTTGGGAACATGTGATTTAAATTATTAAATACATTTGCTGGCTCACCGACAATATCTTGTTCCTGAGCAACAGGAGCGTCCACATTTTCATCTTTAGATTCTGATGATTCTGTTGAATATTCGATTACAGGCAATAAAGTCGCAATGAGATTGATCTAAATGCTCTAGTACTTTTTTGACGTGATCCCCCCGGTTAAAGTACAAATATGCTGTAACAAGTTTTAAAAAACACAAACATGCTAGTAAACTATTGTAAAAAAAAACTAATATAAGGCCAAGCTTACACAATTATGTTAGCTAATAATGTTTTCTAGAAAACTCATGCTGTTAAAAACAATTCAACTGCAAAATTCACGTGTTCTCTCTGTTCCCAACAAAATCAGATCAGCAAAAACGGTTATTTCGCATAAAAATATCAATGCTTACTTTGGTCCATATGGGCGACTTCTTCAAACATTAGTCAATGAATAAACACAAGTGTATAGCATAATTAAGAAATGGTAGGAAACTAAAAAAAAAAAAAAAACAATCGATGCGTACCGGTCTTAGCCCGAAAATTTCGTTAATTTCTTTAGAATAACTTTTTAAAAGGATTTAAGAAGGACTTAAGGAAAGGCTAAGTTTAGTGTATCCCATTAACCCATGTTAACGGAAATTGCTCTTGTAGAAAATTTTTATAGGACCCATCGTAAACATGTGTAAGGATACACTAAAGTAAACCTTTTGTTAAATCCTCCACAAATAATGTCAACATCATTGGTGGTAGCCCCTTACTGTTGAACGTTTTTATCTTAGAGTATATTCAAAAATCATTTCCTAAATTATCCTTGACGAATAGGCGAAGAAAATTCAAATTTCATCATTTTTTATACTAGATGGGCTGAAAAGTAACCTCCTTGGGAATGAAAAAATTTTTTTTTTATTTTATTCAATATAGTCCCCTTCTAGTATGATACACTCATTCTAGCAATTTTCCAACTTCTTGATCCCGTCCGAAATGTTATTTTCCGGAAGGTCTGCAAAATACACCTCCGTGGCGTCGATGATTTCCTCGCGTGAGCTGAATTTTTTATTGATGAGCAATCTTTTGAGGTTTGGGAAGAGATAATAGTCCGAAGGAGTTCTCTGGTGTTCAACAGTTACCAATCCGCCAAAAGTCCGCCTGATTCCGCATCAACAAGTCCAAACACTCTTTTGAAGTGCTCTCGCGTTCGTGTTTTTGGTCAGGATACATTTCATGTATTTTTTTGACACTGTCCTTTGTAACCGCATCGGAGGGCCTGCGGCCATCACGAAACTCTCGAAACCAATATTTGACGGTGTAATCTGACGAAGCATTAGCCCGATAATATTTATCCAACTTTTCATTTGTTTCCTTCGCCGTTTTGCCTCTCAAAAAATAATGTTTTATGAGAGAACGAAAATCGTTTTTGTCCATACTCAACATGATGCCAAGCACGTCAACAACAATCAGCTGTCAAAACAAAACTAAAGACAGTATCACACTGAAATTTGGCATACCTGCCTAAATATGAACGGACTTCAAGGCACCATAACCTTTTTTGCAGTAGCAGCGCATTCTGGCGGTCAAAGAGGTTACTTTTCACTCCACCTAGTACTTTTTTTTAAATTTTTTGTACTAAATTCATAAACTAACTATCTATATGTATGTATTTTTCAGGCGCCTGCCTAACAGTGATGACATTCCATTAGCGGACTTGCGCCACTCGATTACATGTAAGACATAGATTAATGTTTCATTTTCCGCGTCTTATATAACATACATATATGTATACACATTTTTGTTTCTGATATTGATCTATGCATTATATTTCATGTGTAAGGTGATCTGAGGTGACAGAGTTAAAGTAAATAATTGCCGAATATTTTTTACACGCTGGACTACGTCAAGTCGAAAAAGGTTGAAGTGCGCTGCCATGGTAGTAGAAAAATCGAAGCACCGCATTACTACGGTCAGTGCGAAATGAAAATCTTCAACATTCGTACTTTTCATACAAGAATAAGTAAAATATTAGATAGATAGATATTTATTGCTTCATAGGTAAATATAGATATTTCTTTTTAGTTTTTAGCACAGCTTGCTAAAGAAAAACCTTCATTCAGATACAGGGATAGAGTCATATGTTATATGTTAAAGGATATAACTTATATTAAGGAAGTAACATATGTACAAAAAGTACGAAATTTAAGATACATGTATTTGCTTACCTAGATCAAGTAAAACGTTACGTTGTCCGTTGAATGAATGGTTCCCGCAAACAAGCGCCGACGCTACAGGATATAACATAGTTTGCTTAAAAGAATGTCGGCTATCGCAATCGCGCAAAATCAATGATCAATTTAATATAATGGATCGTAGTTAATTTTTTTTCTTCTACTCTTATTTTATTTTTATTATTTTTCTTAGGCCCAGATCTAGAATATTTTGATTTTTCATTTTCTCTTACACAAAAAAACCCTTTTCATAAAAATCTTGAAAGTAAAACAAATAATAATCATTTACACGAACATTGAGTTTTCCGAAACAGTAAAATTCCTGGGCCTCATTTTTGATATAAAATTAAACTGGAAACCTTACATTCAAGAAGGAGCTAAGGAAGCTACAGTAGCTTTATTCTCTTGCAAGAAAGCCATTGGAAACCAATGGAGCTTTCAACCTCGAATAACCCACTGGCTATAAGAATGATACTCACCTATGATGGGGTTGTCTGGTGAACGGCTGTAGTTAACTGCAAAAAACTAAGTCGATTCCAAAGAACAGCATGTCTATGCATAAACGGAGCTCTACGAGCTACTCTCTACGCGGCTTTAAATATTCTGTTTCACTTGACACCCATCGACATATTCAGCAAGCAAGTAGCTGCGACTACACAGTGGACAAATATTTTATTAGGCCACGATAATATTCTTAATATGTAAGGAATCCACATAGAGAACATTGATTACATCATATCTAAACTTCGCTTTGACAAAGACTTTCATGCGATTTTTCCCTCTAGATCCTTCTGGGATCAAGATGCTTTCATGGAGGACAAGTCAATCCAGTTCTATACAGATGGATTTAAAACCGATATCAGGGTTGGTGGCGGTGTCCTCTCAGATAAGCTAAATCTAAGTCTCTTCTTCTTTTGGCGGTTAAGGAAGCTCTGTCCTGGCCGAAGAAAAACGTGATATCTGCAAAGGGATATCCGCATCTTTTCGGATAGTCAGGCCGCTATCAAGACCCCGAACTCGGTCTCACAAAATTCTAAAATCGCCTTTGAATGCCGATCATCTCTTACGGAGATAGCGGAGCAGTTAAACCTTTACCTTTGTTGGCTGCCGGGCCACAGGAATATTCCAGGGCCAACGAATTCACCAAAATTGGAACGACTTTACCTATTCTACCGGAAAAGGGTAGCATAGATATACCAATCGCTACGTGCAAGTTATTTTTTTAAGCTGGATGCTAATAAAATAACAGACCTTAGATAGACCGCTGGGCCAACATGTCTAGCGACTAAACAGATCTGGCCAACGCCGGATCTGAATCACTCTAAGGGTTTAATTCTTCTAAATAGGAAACATTTCAGCGCCATTTTAGGTATCATCACTGGACACTGTGTATGTATATTTTTTAAATATACAATTCCATATATACATATTTAAATTATTGTGTATTATTATTATTTTTTTTTCAATACTTAAACTAAACAAAACAAACGCGATCTAATTTTAATATTGAATATATATTTTAATTAGTGCGGTTTTTTTTCCAAAATTTGAACATTTATTTAAAAGAAACATGAACATGTATTATTCAAAGTATTGCCCATCTGGCAATTTGTGAATCCCATCCCAAAAGAACTGCGCAGGCTTGGCAGCCAAGAATAAATCAAGCCGATTTTTAATATTCTGCTCTGATGTGAACCGTATTTCAGTGAGGGCGTTCTGCATCGACCGGAACAAATGGTAGTCAGAAGGGGCAAGGTCTGGGCTATAAGGCGGGTGGGGTAAGACTTCCCATCCACTGTTTTCCGAATAGTTCTTAACCGGAATAGCAACGTGGGGCCTGGTGTCTGGCCGCATATTCCGGGCGTTTTTCGGCTACTGCTCTCTTCAAACGGATTAATTGTGTTCGGTAGCGTTGTCCATTGATGGTTACACTCGGTTTTAGCAGCTCATAATATAGCACACCCATCTGATCCCACCAAATACAGAGCATTACCTTCGCACCATGGATATTCGGCTTTGCCGTTGATTTGACTGGTTGGCCGGGTTTCACATATGATTTTTTGCGCTAATGGATCCATTTTTCACTACCAGTAACAATCCGATGCAAAAATGACTTCCTTTTGTGGCGTTCCAGCAGCATTTCAGACATGCAAAACCGCCTTTCGACGTCTCTCGGATTGAGTTCATGTGGAACCCAATTTCCTTGCTTTTGAATATATCCAGCTACTTTTAAACGTTTTGAAATGGCTGCTTGAGTGACACCCAAAGATTCTGCGAGCTTTTCTTGTGTTTGGCAACAATCTTCATAAAGTAATGCTTCCAGTTCTTCATCTTCAAACTTTTTTAGCTGCCCATAACGTTCATCGTCTTCCAAGCCAAAATCACCACTTTTAAATAGTGCAAACCACTTTTGGCACGTTTACCATAAAATTCCAACAAAATACGATGACTTTCGGCAGCAGTTTTCTTCATATTAAAATAATGAACAAGAACTCCCCGCAAAAACCCTTTTCAGGCACAAAGTTTGAGTGAAAAAAAATTATTCTTGTTTACGCTTCAAATGAATGACATATACTAAAATGACGTAAAATGACAGTAGCTTTCCAACTCATGTTCCAATGGAATTATAACAATGGAATAATACAAGTTACGCCATCTCTTAGCAAACCGCACGAATAATAATAAGTTATAGACCCAATATTTCCATTTTTCTTGATCACATCCTTGTACCATATTTCTCTCTTTTATTCACTCACCACAGCCACATCATTTATTCATACACAGATAGGCTGATTTCTGGTGTTTTATAAAGGAAAGTCGTGCCTAGATTTCAGTAGTGAATAACTTCTGAACGCTTATTGTTTTGTTATGTCATCTCTGACTTTTGAGAAGTAGATACATGTACAATTTTAACCACGGATAGTTACACCCTTCAAGGAAGCATTAAAGTCAGAACTTTCGTCAATTGGTTGTTAGAATATGATGCTATTTTTTTCACGCCAAATCATCTTTGGTGATGAAGCTCATTTCGCGTTAGATGAATTCGTTAACAAACAAAATTGTGCATCTGGGGAGAAGAAAATTCTCAAATAATTCCAAAAAGTTCATGACATGGACAAAAACTACTGTTCGGAGTGGTGAATTTATTGGTCAATTTTTCTTCGAAGATGCAATGCTGTTATTGTCAATAGAGAACGATAAAGATAGATGATTGAAAATTTTTTGAAACTGAAGAAATAGACACAGACGACCTTTACTTCAATCGGATAGAGCTACGAGTTACATAACACATTCAAACATTGATCTATTGCGATTAATTTCACGTAATAGCCACATAAAGTGGTCACCTAAGTCATGCGATCTAACGCCATTAGTTTTTTTTTTTTTTTTAAATTCAAAGTCTATGTGGATAAGGCAACAACAATTGCACAGCCGAAAAACTACATTTTGAACGAAATTGATTTTTTTTTTTAAAGCAAAGCCTATGTGGATAAGCAACAAAAATAACATTCTGACCGAAATTGAAAAACTTAATGCGTTAATGTGTGAGCGAGTCGCATGAGAGCTTGCATATGTGCTCATGGTGGGCATTTATAGTAAAATATGTTATTTTTTACACATATCATAATTATTAAAGGCCATATTTTTATAAAAATAAAAACACCTAAGTATTTGCGTTTTATTAAAAAAAAAAAATAGGCGATACTTTTAAAAGACCTTTCATGTTTAATAATCTTGGTACATGTACGCTAAGTCTTACAATTTTTAGCTTTTTTTTTTTTACTATGAAGGTATATATAAAAAAAAAAACAACTCAAAAATTCAAGAAAAAATAATATTTACAATAGTTAAGTGACAGTTTGTATAAGAAACTTTGTGTTTATTTCTTATATATATAGGGTTTTCCAATAGGGACTTGACAAATTTGAATTTAATTTGTGAACGCACTCTTTCAGTAATCATCAAACTGTCACTGTCAATTTATTCAGTAAACTTAACATTTTTATCGTGGTAAAGTACACTAACGAGCTACGTTCTCCGAATTATCATCGCCAAGATGATGAATTTCATCCCAAAATCATCTTCAGTGACGAAGCTAATTTTTGACTCAATGGGTTCGTCAATAAGCAAAATATGCGTTATTGGTCTGGTAAAAACCCACATGTGCTTCATGAATCACCACTTCATCCACAAAAAATAACTGTTTGGTGCGGTTTGCATGCCGGCGGCGTTATTGGGCCATATTTTTCGTCGACGATAACGATCGTCACGATACTGTAAATGGTCAGCGTTATCACGCCGTAATCACCGATTATTTTTGGCCCAAATTGGAAAATATTGACTTGAACGACATGTGGTTTCAACAAGATGGTGCCACAAGCCACACAGCACACGCTACAATCGATTTATTGAAGAGTAAGTATGCTGAGCGTGTTATTTCAAGACATGGGCCAGTCGATTGGCCGCCTCGTTCGTGCGATTTAACGCCGCTTGACTATTTTCTGTGGGACTACGTTAAGTCATTGGTTTATGCCAACACGCCGACGATGTTGGAAGAGCTCGGAGCCATTTCGGCTGAAATGCCGAGTCGTTGAAAATTGTGGCCATATGAACGAAGTCGAGTTCCATACATAAATGTTTTGATTGTACTTCAAGCCAATAATAAAGTTTTTGAAATATCTCAAATGCTTTGCCTTTTATTTAAAAAAAGAAAATTGTCAAGTAGTTATTAGAAAACCCTATACTTTCAACACCAAAGTTCGCGCAGTTTTGTTAAAATCGACAGCTATAGCTTTCAGGTAATTAAGGATATTGCCTACCTTGGCTGCAATATTAACACTGTTAATGGCACCTTATAATAAATCAAACGAAGACTTGCACTTATCTATCGCTTTTTAATTTAAGTAATAAATTAGTGTCCCTAAGGAGACACTACATTAGACACGAATCAGCTTAGTCCCACTGTTGAACTGGTGAACTTATCGGAAAAGCGCGTATCGGTTGTCCAGGATTGCCGAAATATGAAGGACGAAAAGATATGAATGTTCTGACCCAACGAGCTTAGGATACCTTAAGTGGCATGCACAGGTGGAAAAGATCTCAATTATATTAGAGTGCGCCACTGGAGGCAGTTGGCCGAAGACCTCTTGGTTTGAAAGCTGGAGATGGACGAAAACTTAATATATTTAGATGAAAATGGTGGGCCCATATGGAGAGCGGACAACTCTATGTGAGTATAGGTAACTTGCAAGCAGACAATAGAAGAAGAAATTCGTGATTTGTTTCTAAGCCGTACAACTCGTTATGGGATGCCTTGCCTAGCTCTTTATTTTCTAGTCATTATAATCTTCTAACATATAAAACCAACGTTTAATGTTACATCTCTTTCTTTTCTCCCTGGTTTTCCTTCATCCGCGCTGTATGCAGGCATTTTAAGTGTACTTAAATCTGTTTTGCGCGCGTAAATTAAAAAAGATCTGATTGAAATAAAGTTAAAGACGAAGTGTATTACTAGCCCTACCGAGAAGTAAAATAATATGTATTAGGTTGTAACAGAAGTGTTGAACCTTTTTCGGAAGTTATTTTCCAATTCCCATAAATTTAATTGTAAATCTAAAAAATGTAATGCTAAAACCGTTATTGAATTTAGTATTTGGAAGAAAGTGCAATTCAGTCTGCAATTCCCGTCGTGTTAATATCATTGTAAGGATTTTTAACTAACATTTGAAGTGGATGTATTGGAAGAGAATATTCGGCACATTTTATAGTGGATCAGGATCTCAGTGTTATAGAAAAGGAATTCGCAAGGAAACTTAACGTGACCCATATGACTATCCATCGACACCTAATAAATATAAATGAGGTTAGGAAAATCGGTGTCATACCACCTATCGCAAAATAATCTTCAGCAAAGGATCCAAGCATGCTTCTGTCACGTCACAATCAAGAGCAGTTTTTGAACCAGATTGTTACCAGTGATGAAAAATGGGCTCTTTACAATAACAGTAAAAGGAATAATCCTTTTCAAGCTTTTACCTCGTAACCAAACAATCACATAAAAAAGCAAATTAAAGACGGCACTAGAGCAGAAACGGCCAGATCGGGTTTTTCGAAGGGTTGTTCTATCATATTCCATCGGGATTACGCTCGCCCTTATACTATACAGCTAGGACGACCTGCATATGGTTTATCTGCCATAGATTTCCATTTGTTCAAAAGTCTGCAAAATTCCCTTGATTGAAAAAAAGTAAGATCTCAGGGCAATGTCCAAAAGACTATTGGGGTATTTTTTTACATCAAATTCAAATAATTTTTTTAGTAACGACATTAAGAATTTACCTGATAGGTGGGCAAAAACGTAGTCTAATAGAGGAAATTACATTGATGACTAAAATTTTAGATTTGCTGCAAATTAATTAACTCTAAGCAGACATTCAAATGCGCAATACTTATGTTAGAACTTGATACCTCGACTTGTTGTAATATATGAAAAACTGTGTTTGATTTTGCATCAGGAATGTAATAAAATGGCATACTTCGGAGTTTATTACAAAAATCCACATATGAATATTGATCCGTCGCAGGAAAGATCTTCTATAGAAGAGCATTAATTGTTTGAAGTTATATGAAGTTTGAGTTATAATGTAAAATAAAACACATAAACTTGAAAGTGAACTTAAAATTTTTATTATCGGTTAAAAGAACTATTTATGGCATTTACTTTTTAAATATGATACCATGTAAATGTTGGCCACGACTACGTCTGAGTTGGTGCATTAGGAAGGTCCAATTTTTGGCGACTCGTTCAAGCATAGCGACTGCCATCTCGCGGATAATACGAGTAATGCTGGCTTCCAAAGCGTCAATCATAGATGGCTTATTCTTGAAGACCTGATACTTTATATATCCCCACAGAAAATTGTCCAAAGGTGTGATATCGCACGACCTAGGCGGCCAATTTAACGTAGCACAATGTGAAATTAAGTGCTCATCAAAGTGATTAGCACTGTATGGCTTTTAGCGCCGTCTTGTTGAAACCAGAGCCCACCGAGACCATGTGCTTGAATTTCAGGAAGCACATAGTCCGTTGACATGGTTCGATAGCGGTTACCATTGACGGTAACATTCTGATTTGCCTCATTTTTGAAGAAATATTACCCAAGGATTCCAACAGCCCATAAAACACACCATACCGTTGTTTTTAAAAGATGTAATGGTAGCTCTTGGTACTCTTCCGGTTCACGATAAAACACCAGAATTTCTTTGAGTTTTTCCAGAGCTCATTCAACGAAAATATTACGCAAATTCAAGTTGCCTGGCCTTAACTCTTGCACAAGTTGAATTTTGTACGCGTTTTGGCCGAGATCCTCACGTAAAATACGCCAAGTTGTCGAATACGCCAAGCCAAGCTGCTGAGAACGACGACGAATCGATTCGTTATGGTCTAATACATAGGCTGAAAATTCTAAGAGAGGGCACCACTTGAATTAAATCCATACCATTTTTAGTTAGTACTGACCCTCAAAAGATACGTGTATAAATTTGAGCTGTGGGACGATTAGTTGTCGAGATATAGCGTTGTGAGTGAAGTAACTTTTGTTATTGTGAAAAAAATGGATTCAAAGCAATTTCGTGTGTTGAGTTATCATTTCTTTTTGATGGGAAAAAATGCAGCCGATGCAAAGAAATGGCTTGATAAGTGTTACCCGTACTTTGCACCAGCCGAACGAACCATTCGCAAGTGGATTGAAAATTTAAAAGTGGTCATACAAGCAGCGAAGATGATGCACGCAGTGGACGTCCAAAAGAGGCTGTTTCAGATGAAAACATCAAAAAAATCCACAAAATGATTACGAATGACCGTAAAGTGAAGTTGATCGAGATAGAGGAGGCTCTGAAGATATCAATAGTGCGTGTTGGATATATCATACACGAATATTTGGACATGCGAAAGCTCTGTTCAAAGTGGGTACCGCGTTTGCTCACAGTCGAACAAAACACGACAACGTGTTGATGATTCAGAGGAGTGTTTAATGCTGTTCAACCGCAATAAAGCCGAATTTTTGCGTCGGAATGTGACAATGGATGAAACTTGGCTCCATCACTTCACACCATAGTCAAGTCGGCAGTCAGCTGAGTGGCGAGCAGGCGACGAACCTCGTCCAAAACGATCAAAAACTCAACAGTCGGCTGGCAAGGTTATGGCATTCGTATTTTGGGATACGTTTGAAGGACGAAGTCGCAGAAAAACGGGCGCATTTGAAGAAAAAGAAAGTGCTGTTTTATTAAGACAATGCACCGTGTCACAAGTCGATGAAAACAATGGAAAAATTGAATGAATTCGGCTACAAATTGCTTCCCCACCCACCGTATTCTTCAGATTTGGCCCCTAGCGACTATTTCCTGTTCGCAGACCTCAAAAGAATGCTCGCCGGAAAGAGATTTAAGATCAATGAAGAAGTAATCGCCGAAATAGAGGTCTATTTTGAGGCTAAACCGAAATCCTACTAAACAAAACTGGTATCAAAAGATTGAAAAATTGTTTCAATCAGTATATCGCCCTCGAAGGCAACTACATTGATAAATAAAGTTGAATTTTGCAAAAATTTTGTGTTTTACTATAAAACGGACTTTTCAGCCCGCTTTATTAATCGTTTGGGATTGAGTATGGATCATATTAATCTAGATTTTCCGAGGCGTATGAGTGGCTTGGAACCAAGCAGATTAGATTTAAGAAATGATCGGATTTAGAATGGCATGTCAAATTCAAAACGATCTGAAATAGCGGGCTAATAAATAGTTTGTTTGGTGTGCAGAGGTCCTTTAGAAAGATTGTTGTAATTTTTAGAATTATTTCTGAAGATAGGGAGATGCAAATGCATCTTCTCCTGTTGATTTTAGACCGGTTAGCATTCTTGTCTATCAAAGGTTTTTGAAAAGGTTTTGGCAAAGCAGATAACGAAGCACAGATAAGAAGATAAGAAAATAACCACAATTGTAGTACAGCTATGGTGAACCTTTTTGAAGAATTAAAGCAAGAGTATGACAAGGGTTATGTTTCGTTGCTGTGTTTGCTAGACTTTTCTAAGGCATTTGATAAAGTTAATCATAAAGTTCTGTGTTGGAAGCTTAAGAATCACTTTGGTTTCAGCGAAAGAGCAGTAAAATTGATCAGTAGTTTTCTCTCTGGCAGATCACAAAGGGTTAGTTCTGGAGAACGTTTTTCACTGTTGAAAAAAATAAAGCAGGGAGTTCGTCAAAGCTAAATATTAGGTTCGATACTCTTCTGCATGTTTATTAATGACCTTCCAACAGTCTGTTAACATACTTCAGTACACATTTAGCGAAGCCTTATGGTAACCTCAATGAACTTGTTCTTCTCATCAACGAAGACTTAAAACATATTGCAACCTTGTCTGTAGCTAATGGGCTGTTTCTTAATCCATCAAAATCTCAAATAATACCCCTGGGACTGTGGACTCTGTCAATAGTCTAGGCTTTATTATCAACCGTTATTTGTCTGGTTACAATCACACAAATGTGATCGTGGGTCGTATCTTATCTACGGATGTCTTCGCAAATTATGGATCAGTGCTGATTTTACCCCTCAGGAAACAAGACGAAAGCTGGTACAGTCTCTAGTTCTACCCCTCATAACATATGCTGAGGTGGTCTATTGCTGTCTTGACTATTCGTTCAAGCGAAAACTGCAAGTTGCCTTCAACGACGCGGTGCTTTATATCTATGGCATACGTAGGTATGACCATATTTCTGTGTTTGCCAGGGGTTTGCTTGGTTGTAGTTTGGAACAATATATCAACGCCAGGAATTGTATGTTTCTGCACAAAATTATTATAAGTCAAAGTCCGTCTTACTTCTTTAACAGACTCAATTTTACTCGCTCCTCAAGAACCATCAACTTCATTCCCTATCGCTACCATAACCTTAACTCATCACGTTTATTTTTAATCCATACTATAAGGCTTTGGAACTCTTTGCCCTCTCAATTGAAGAATATTTCAAATCCAACTAATTTTAAAAGTGCAATCTTTCAACATTTCTCTAACTTACCAATTTAAATTCTTTCCCTCATTACCCACTCCCTTTCTTTATTCATTCTTTAAGCTTTGCTTTCATCCTATCTCACACTTAGATTAAGATAAATATTGTAATTAGAGTTAAGTATTTTGAATTATTATAACTGATGTATATTACTAATTACTATAAAAGATCATATCTTAATGTACAAACATTTTAATATATGTATTGAAATGAAATGAAAAATATTATCAACAATAAAATAGCCTCACCGTTAATAACTATACATAAAATTGAAGTGATTAAAAACGTCAGCTATGTTGGCTGATATTTTAGTAGAGACTCGAGAAAAATGTGTCGTGTTTTCTATATTCCGGTTAAGAAAACCAAATGAACGTAACACTTTTATCTCCTAAGGCAAAGGCATTCACTTACATGAATGAAGCTCCAGATATCTCACTTACCTGTCTCTAATAACAAATCTAGATCCACATAAGCAATGCTTCTCAAAGCATTTGTTATATATAAACTTGCGGTCATAAAAACCGCACCACCTAATAAGTTTTCAAAAAATGCCTAATTACATCAGATCATAAGGGTTTTTCCCATACTAATGAAGGTTTTTCCCCATAGCTGAGTTCGGCCTCGGGACGAAAAAGTTCAAATATTGACTTTAGTCGAAGAAGGGCTTGGCTATCGTGAGATTGCGGTTAAAATAGGCTTGGGACGAAAACGTAAAACAACCCAGAAGACGGACAATGTATTATAACGAATTAACATGAAAGATCGCTTTAAAATTTTATCAAGTTGATCTAAGCGCCGAAACCATACGCCAACGGCTACGGGAGATAGGTTTATATGGAAGATGACCAGCGAAAAAACCCCTCCTAACCACAAAAATTAAAAAAGCTCACTTGACGTGGGCAAAAAAGTACGAAGATTAAACGCAGGATGATTGGCGATGTGTGATATAGTCCGATGAAAGTAAATTTAATTTGTTGTGTGCCGACAATCGCCATACGTACGACGGTCGGCAGGTGAAAGGTTCAAAGACGAGTGCATGGTCAAAACAGTGAAGTTTCCTCAAAGCCAGATGGTTTGGGGATGTTTTCCTTTTTACGTTTTGGGCCCTTTGCACTTTGTTAATGGAACTATGAACGCTGAAAAGTATGGAGAAGTAGTAAGGGAGTTTTTGGTACCAGCAATTGAACAGCATCATTCGTATACTGAAAAATGTATTTTTCAAGATGATTCTGCACCTTGCCACCTAAAGTTTTATAAATCAACTTCTAGATGTCTATTTTATAAATAATAAACAGACAAGTAACGAGAGTCTTTCAATAATTTTCAGCTCAAGACAACGTTTGATGACCTCGGAATAATCAGACTAGACTGGCCAGCTAATTCGCCCGATTTAAGCCCAATCGAACACTTGTGGCATGTAATGAAACGTAAGGTGGCTGAACATAAACCAGAGAGTAAAAAAAAGCTAAATGAAGTTCTGAAACATGTATGGAATACTGAAATTTCAAGGCATATTACTGAACTTCTACTAAACTCGATGCCTTCTAGAATAAAATCGGTATTGATAATTTTTTGGTAAAAGTGGCATATCTAAACATCTTATATACGCATATAAAAAAAATGTATCGTTTGATTTTGTTAACCAATGACTGTATTAAAATATTTTGAAAAAATAAGAAAATTAATATCTTTTTTTTCAAACATTCAATAAATAGATAGAAATTAGATAGAAATACTTATAAACTACTGCGGTGTACCCAACAAAAATTTCATTTCACTATTGGGTATGTAATTTAATTCGTGAGGTTTTTTTTCAAAATTTGAACGTTTATTTAATAAAAACATGTACAATAGTGTTATTCAAAGTATTTCCCATCTGAAGCTATGACTTTTTCCTATCTTTCTGGCAGTTTTTGGATCACATTCCAAAAGAACTGCACCGGTTCGGCAGCCAAGAATAAATCAAGCCAATTTTTGAAAATCTGCTCTGATGTGAACCGTATTTCAGTGAGGGCGTTCTGCATCGACCGGAACAAGTGGTAGTCAGAAGGGGCAAGGTCTGGGCTATAAAGTGGGTGAGGTAAGACTTCCCATCCACTGTTTTCCAAATAGTTCTTAACGTGGGGCCGATTGTTGTCATGATGGAAAATTATTGCCTCGTGTCTGGTCGCATATGACCGTAAGTGTACATTTGTAGAAAATGCAATCTGCTTGCTTTTTTATTTTTAAAATGGCTCACTGCACCAATCTATAGCTTTCACTGCATAATGCGTATATATACCCCTAAACGCTTGTTAAAGTCATAATCGAGGACCAACTTATTTGTTATAAAACGCCACAACCCTAAATTGGTAATACTTCTCTGCGTACTTCCACTTTTGTAAATACAGACCAGCTGTTTTGACACTTAGGCACTTAAATCTTAAGGTATCTGACTACAAACTGTTAAAATTCTACCTCCGTAAGCAAATTATCTACTATTGCTTTATATACAAAAGCTCCAAAATTGACAAAAATTCTTCCTTCAACCAGTTTGATGCGCTGTATGACTCCAAAGAACTGTATCTCTGTATCCTCATACTAAAATAGTAAAATTTGTTGGCGGGTCGTCAAAACATTAGAAATTTTTGCTCATCTTGCCTACACTTGAGTGCGTCGAATCTTCAATGCAACGAATATACAATACTTTCGCACAATTATCGTGTAGTGGCAAGAGAACTTAAAGATCTTTACATACATAAATCTGCTTGTACAGATGGTATATCTCCCCTTCTTCTGAAGAGGTGTTCTTCCATGTTGGCAAAACCATCAATCCTACTCTACAGGACCATATCCGATAAGATGGGCATTTATCCAGCCCATCCCTAATCCCCTTTTTCACTCCTACACATCCGTTTCATTTACGGTTCTTCTTTCAAGCTCATAAAATGGCTCGAAACACTAAAACTTCTTAATGACCAA
The DNA here is from genome assembly GCA_907269105.1 of Volucella inanis. Taxonomy (NCBI): domain Eukaryota; kingdom Metazoa; phylum Arthropoda; class Insecta; order Diptera; family Syrphidae; genus Volucella; species Volucella inanis. Next base: position 144,675,549 of record OU026153.1, read on the forward strand.
CAGCACGATTTTCGAGCAACAGGTCCACTATTGATTTGACGGCATGGTAGTAACAAGCAAAATAGTTGAACTTAATATTTGACAGTATTTGGCACTAGTTTCTTTTGTCAAAAACGCTTGTATGAATCTATTCTTCAAAGGAAAATAAAATAACCTTTCAGAAGTTGTTTTGTACTGTTCCAAGTCTAAAACCCACAAAATAAATGTTGCTGTACCACAGGGCTCTTTTTAATCTTCAAAAATGATCTGTTGTCTGTTACTTTTGATTTCATATATTCCTTTGTTGATGACAGTACGCTCCGCTTTTCATATTCGTTTCAGAACTTACGTCCCTGTTCTTCGGCTTGAGAACGGGAACGCCAGCGTATGCTAAGCTCATTAAGTTCTGATTTTAACAGAATAACTAGTTGAAAAAACATTAACAGAGTATAATTTTATGCCTCCAAAACACAATGCTCTCTACTGTAGTGAAAGCGAAACTTAAACACCCAACTACTATCCATGAATGGGGTTTGCTCCATCGAACACTTTTCATTTCCGGCATGTGTGTCAATGACAACCTGCGTTAGAACGGTCGCATATTCGACCGCTCTAAAATATCTACAATAGATGTTCTCAAGTGATGTAAGAAATACCTAAACTCCTCTATATAAGATTAAAAAACGTGCGATAAGACTCATAGGTCATACTCTGTTTTATCGCAATTTCCACCCCCAGTATTCCACAGAATTCGCCAGTAGTAATCCGCCCCTTCAAACTTTTAACCATAACATCCGTGTCGCTTTTAATGCTCATCAGTATACCCTCAAGCCCACTTTCGCACGTACATTAATGTGTCGATATTTGTGCCTAAGCTCTACAACTCGGCTATGAAATTCCCTGCCGAGCTCTTTATTTCCTTTCCTTCTCGGTTGTGGGCAAGCGTTTTAAGGCTTCTCAAATCCTTTCAGCAGATTATAAAGAAAAAGGATCGAGGTAACCCGGTTGGGAATATAACCCAGCTCATCTATAAGATATGGATAGAGAGGAAAGCATAACCGGAGCGATGGAGTCCCAACAGCGATTGTCCGATCCACAAGGAAGGAGAACCTTTTGATTGCACAACTATAAAGAAATAAATTATATTATTATATAAATGCTATATTATGTAAGTGTCTGAAGCTATTAAGGATTTGGATAAGGTGACATGCCGCCATGTGACTTTCAAAGATCACCCTAGAAAGAAATCGTAAGAAAGCTCTCTAGCCAACAAAAGAGGGCAATCACAGCGAGCCGTAAATGAAGCTCTCCTTAGGATATAGGCGATAGCGGTCAAAATGGGCAAAACAAAGAACATGTCCATCAGAAAAAGGCACACTCAGTTATAACTTCTAAGTAGTTAAGGACATTGTTACCCGCAGAAATCAAATGCAATATTACTCTTACTCGCTGCTTCTTTGAGTTTATGAGGTAATTGAGTAACAGAGCCCTATCTCGTAAGATTAAATTGGATATATGTATACAAGATCCTAATTATACCGATCCAACATTATTACACAGAAACATGTAGTTTGGTGAAAGTAGGTGTAAGAGCATTTAGCCATTTCAAGAGCAATAGATGAGAGTGATTGTTGATCTCGTTTGTACTGGAGGTCAATGGATGAGGAAATCCAAGCACAAGCTGTACGTACAATTTGTCGGGTAACTCTAGACTGTAGCGCCGCCTTAGCAAGTACAAGTTAAATTTTCAAAACACCAGAATGTCAAGAAATACGTACAAATGAGTATCGGAATCCTTTTTTTTCCTTAACTTAACGAGTTGGCTTGTATTCTGTAACATAGCAATGCACAAATCCATACTGCGTGTCCTCTTTATGTCCGCAGTTCTCTCAACCTCCGGAATGGATCGAAAGGTTTTGAAAATCTGTACCTCAGAACCCCTACCTCCTCTTTTGAGGGAGAAATGTTTGTAGCAGCAGCAAGGCCGTGGCCTGGCACAAACTAGCTGCTGCTAGGAGTCTTACCACTCTTTGAAGGTTTAGATTTTAGCTCGTTATGTTTGCCCTTAGAAGACGATACACCATGGCCTGCCACAGCTTTAGATCCACTCAACAATGCAGTAGCCTTGCCTGTAGTGGTATACCGCTTTTAGAATTTATCCAATAATATCTATTTGTACAGAGTTCCACTGCATACAAATAAGTCTAGCTAATTTGAGGTCGCCAGGTATCCGGATCATCCATTCACGAGTGAGCTATTTTTGGAGATGCTGAGATGTATGATACCTTGATCCAACTCTGGGGAAAAGGCGTGGAGGCGAAGATGGAGAGAGAGAGAGATGATTTAATCGCATGTCTCGGCGAGAAGTAGATCCAAAGAGTACACCAATCTAAGACAGTTGCACTCGATATATCAAAGGCATTTAACAGAGTTTGTTCTTTTGACAAAAATGCGTACTTTTTGAATGTATGAGAAATTACGAGTATCTTTCAAGTTGTCTTAGAGGGTCTCAAGTATAATATCCACAAAATAAATCCTGGTGTTCTCCAAGGATCTGTTCCATCTCCTACACTCCTTTGAAGTTTTATCAATGATCTCTCGTCTGTTACTTTTAATCCAATATATTCGTCTGCTGAGACAGTACTCTCTGATTTTCATAATCGTTCTCAGACTCACTTCCATGTTTTTCGGCTAAGCGCATTAACTTCAGATATAAACTTCATCGCCAATTCGGCGACAATCAACAGAGTGAAATTTAATTCTTCCAAAGCACAATAATGTCTGTTGTCGTTAAAAAAAAAAATCCAAACACCCGGCCATTACTAGGTGGGGTGAAAGGTAACCTCCTTGATAATGAAAAAAAAAATTTTTTTAAAGGTTTTTTTATTTTATTCAATATAGTCCCCTTTTAGTTTGATAAACTTATTCTAGCGATTTTCCAACTTCTTGCTCCCGTGCGAAAAGTAATTTTCCGGAAGGTCTGCAAAATACTCCTCCGTGGCGTCGATGATTTCCTCGCGTGAGCTGAATTTTTAATTGATGAGCCATCTTTTGAGGTTTGGGTAGAGATAATAGTCCGAGGGAGCCAAATCGGGCGAATACGGTGGATGCGACAACAATTAGAGCCGTAAGTCATTGATTTTAGCCGTAGTTGCGATGCTCTTGAGCGCTGATGCATTATCTTGCAAAAATAATTTCTTTTTCGCTTCATGTGAGGCCGTTTTGCAGCGATTTCGGCGTTCAATCGCTCCAATAATGCACAGTAATACTCGCTGTTTTGTTTTTCCTTTTTTCACGAAGAGTATGCCATGAGAACCGACGCCATAACTTTTCCGACCCATCGAGCTTCCCTCGGCCGCTTCGGAGCACTCGTTCCGGCTTCAGTCCATTGCCGGGCACTCATTCTGTTTTCTGGTGTGTAACAGTGGATATAATTTTCATCAACAGTTACCAATCAACGCCAAAAGTGCGCCCGATTCCGCATCATCAAATCCAAACACTCTTTCGAAGTGCTTTCGCATTCGTGTTTTTGGTCAGGACTGAGTATGCGCGGCACCCAGCGGCAGGATAACTTTTTCATATGCAGAATATTGCTCAATATATGGGCTGTGCGCTCAGTACTAATCCTTGTGGTATCAGCCAACACCATTTCATGTATTTTTTTTTTTTTGACATTGTCCTCTGTAACCGTCATCGGCCTGACGCTGCGGACTTGATCGGTAATGGAGTTGCGGCCACCACGAAACTCTCGAAAGCAATATTTGACGGTGTAATCTGACGGAGCATTAGCCCCATAATATTTATCCAACTTTTCTTTTGTTTCCTTCGCCGTTTTGCCTCTCAAAAAATAATGTTTTATGAGAGAATGAAAATCCTTTTTGTCCACACTCAACATGTTGCTAAACACGTCAACAACAATCAGCTGTCAAAACAAAACTAAAGACAGTATCGCATTGAAATTTGGCATGTTTTCCTAAGTATGAACAGACTTCAAGGCACCATAACCTGTTTTGCAGTAGCAGCGCATTCTGGCAGTAGAGGAGGTTACTTTTCACTCCACCTAGTATCTATGAATGGCACTTGCATCATCGAAACCAAAAAACTTTCCATTCTCGGTATGAGAGTTAATGACAACTTAGGTTGGAGTCACTACAAATATGCTACGAAATGTTTATCTTTTCTCAAGGTATGTAAGGAACAGTTTTCTCACTCTGATCTGGACTCAAAATATGAAGCCTTTATCCGTCCAAAATTGGTGTACAACGCCGACATCTGGGCAGGTGACCCCAAGATCTCTTTGCGCTAGCTATGCAAAATTCAAAAGCGTGAGATAGGCAACGCCAATATTGCACAGTCAGTTGACAACATTCAAACCGAGGTTTTGTAACTTGCCTCACCTTATGCTATCGTTATTTTTACCATCAGTGCTCCACTTAAATAGCCAGAAGCACTCCGCCCATTCAAATTCTCAACCATAACACCCGTCCCGCTGTGATAGCTCATCAGTATACCCTCAAGTCAACTTCCGGACGCACTCTTAAATATCGTGATTCATTCCTAAGCCGTACAACTTAATATACTTATGGAATGCTCTGCCGAGCTCTATATTTCCTAATTATTATAACTTGCAAATATATAAGGTCAACGTACATCGGCATCTTTATTATTCTCCTCCCTAATTCCTTCGTCCACTGTATGTGCAAACATTTTAAGGATACTAAAACCTCTAAAGCGCATACTAATTATAAAAAAAAAAAGAAATCAACATAAGGCGGGCTTAAAATCCATTCGAACAAGGCCCTCAACTCACAAGTAATTGTAATTGTTCCGACACTTGCAAATCGTAAATCGCAACGAGCGATTGCTCAACCTGCCTTTCCTTTTGCCCTTTCTTTATTTGCATACTTAGTATTCGCAAACTGTTTCCAATATGCGATCCCTTTTTTTCTCAGAATCGTTTTGTTATCCTTCACAAAAAAAATAAATAAAAATAAAAATAAAAATAAATAAAATGAAAAATTGAAAAAGGAAAGCTGAGTGAGCGAATTCGCGAAAGAATATGAAATCACGAATCACATTGAGTGAAACCCAAGTTGATTCTTCGCCAACGCCAATCCAACACACACCCACGTATTCGTTTCATACGCATAAGTATGTATATTTTAAATAAAAATTCCCCGTATTGTCAGCAAACAATTCCCTTAGATACTCATCCACCCATGCCGTCACACGAATTTACGTATTTTTTTATTATGTAAATCGAAAATTTTAGACCTTTTTCACAAAAATCAAGCGGTAAGGATACAATTTCAGCAGATTGTTAAATTTCCTAGAATTTTTTTTTTCTTTTTCGCATTTCCTATTGTAAAACAACGCGGAACGACCTTGGCATCTCCGAGTATCCTTACATAAATCAACTTTTGAATTCCCTCAGAGATGACGAAGACGACGATGAATACCTGTAGGATTTGTGTTCCGTTGTTAAATTAGAGCAAGAGTTCAAAGTACATGTGCGAATATGTTGATGTAGATTTTATCGTCTGTATTTCGACGAAATTATGAATAACCCACTAATACTTACCGGTGGCCATAACTCTACACATGCAACTACACAGGCGGTAACAATTTATGAAACCTATTCAACCCTTCATGGTTGGCTTTGGTTCGGGTGAAGGCGCATAAATATACCACTTCCTGTCATAACTGCCGGCTAATTTATCCACACCATAATTGCTTAAATGAAATATTTAGCAAACGATGACCGCGTGACTTCCGTTTAAAAATCCTAATAGCAGAGGTAAACTGTTTTTATGGCACTACATAGTATCAGCCTCTATAGATATACACTTATACTCGTATGCATGTCTGTATCTGTTTCAAATTACCGGGACTATATCTTCTCTACTCCGGCTAAGATCCTTTTTTTTAACAATTTTAAAGGGTTCCGCTAGATAAATGACAAATATATTGTTGTACCTCATTTCTGATAATGAATAAAATCTCAGGACGACGACATTACATGAACTATTGGGACATGGAACTATTTTGAATCTTTGCTTTGTAAGTAATTTTTGATGAACGGGAAAAGTATTTAGATTGTTCTCTAACGCGGATATGTACCAGTATCTACTTAGTTATATGATATGTACAAAATTTTGCTTCAGCACTTCCACCATTACCAATTTTCAAAATCATGTACGAATATTGACGGAAATATTCTGGCATGCCTAAAATGTTTATAGGTCTGCAATTTAATAATCTATGAAGATCAAAAATAATTTTTAATGCAGAAACTAAGCCGAAAGTTTGATAACATCTATTAAGACTACCAGCCTAAACCACGTTCCTCGCATCTGGAAGCTATCAATAAGGCAAAAATAAGAATGATTTTAAATTTAAGCGTACATTTGCAGGTCACTGTTTATTTACGGCAGCAGCTCCAGCAGCAATCATATCCTGGATCGTATAAAGGATCCCCTTTTTTATTGCCCTATTTTTCGATTGCCCTACGCTCGGCGAAAGGTATTACTAGCCTCATGACAGTCCATCGGCTCGAAGAAGTACCGCCACACGTCTGCCGAAACTCTTTTACGGAAATTACGGACTGTAAAGCATGATAGCAACACACTATCTAAATCCTGGTTTAATCCTCCCTAGCATCCATTTGTGTTAAATTTATTTGGTAGTGTGAGATTCCTTCTCACTAAAAAATCTCCCATTTGTTCCAGATTACGACTAAGTTTCCTTAACAAGTAGTACCATCTTCTGTAAAATGTTAACGTTTTTTAGGTAGCCTTGCAGAGAAGGCACCTACTATTTCCGTTAAATCATACGGTTTGTCCTTACAACGCTAAGTCGAACGATCTTATTCTATAGTACGTAGTTGACGCACAAGATTGGTCTCGTCCAATGTCCGGATAATTTCTGGGTTGCAGTGATGCACGGGACGAGTACGAAAATTTCGAGCAGAGCTTGCTACTTCATCTTTTACGGTAGCAAATCCTAGGTTACGGTAAATAAAAAAGCAGTTTGTTGTATAAGCTTAGTTTGGAATGTCTTCCAACAAGCCAATACATTTCTCTAAAGGTTCAGTCTAAAATGCAGAAATAGTATTGTAGTTTGGAGGCTTGGCGCATGGATGGTGCGCGGATCGACAGCGTTTCTTAACATTTCACATGACTCTAAACCAAATTCACTTTCCTAGCAGAAGTATATAGATATATAAAGGATTTTTTAATAACGACTTGACAACTTTTTTTTAAATAAAAGGCAAACCATTTGAGATATTTCAAAAACTTTATGATTGTGCTTCAAAATCAAAACATTTATGAATGGAACTCGACTTCGTTCATATGACCATCGCGGGCATGTTTGCAGCGGTCGATTCGTTGGACCCAATTTTCAACGATTCGGCCACACATTTCGGCCGAAACGGTCGCTATATCGCGTTCAATGTTGGCTCTGAGTTCTCCTAACGTCGTCGGCGTGTTGGCATAAACCAGTGACTTAACGTAGCCCCACAGAAAATAGTCAAGCGGCGTTAAATCGCACCAACGAGGCGCCCAATCGACTGGTCCATGTCTTGAAATAACACGCTCACCATACTTACTCTTCAATAAATCGATTGTAGCGTGTGCTGTGTGGCTTGTGGCACCATCCTGTTGAAACCACATGTGTTCCAAGTCCATATCTTCCGATTCGGGCCAAAAATAATCGGTGATCATGGCGCGATAACGCTGACTATTCACAGTAACGTGACGATCGTTATCGTTGACGAAAAAATATGGCCCAGTAACGCCGCCGGCATGCAAACCGCACCAAACAGTTATTTTTGGTGGATGAAGTGATGATTCATGAAGCACATGTGGGTTTTCACCCGATTAATAACGCATATTTTGCTTATTGACGAACCCATTGGGCCAAAAATAAGCTTCGTTACTGAAGATGATTTTGCGATGAAATCCAAGTGGTCCATCGGCTTCAATTCTTGAGTCAGCTTGATCTTGTATGGGTGTAAACCAAGATCCTTACGCCAAATTCGCCATAATGTGGTGTGAGCGATGCCCAATTCTTGAGAACGCCGTAGAATTGACTGATTTGGATCGTTTGCTACGGACGTCTGAACGGCAGCCATATTTTCGACACTTCGACCAACCCGTTGTCTCACTGACACGGCAACATCACACAACGAATATGTGAAAGAGTGCGTTCACAAATTAAATTCAAAGTTGTCAAGACCCTATTGGAAAACCCTTTATATATATAGGGTGGTTTATCGTAAGGTTTAATTTTCAATAGCCCAATCACGCAAGACTCCTTTCAAACTTCATTGTCACTTTTCTTCAGTATCGTTTGCAAGTCAGCATAGAAAAACTCACACTACAACAGAGTCTCGAAATTGTTCAGCTGTATTACGAAAATCGGCGTCCTGTGAGAAATATTTTTCGTACGATTCGAGTAACTTACGGTGCGCATAATCGACCTACTATTGCTAGTACCATTCGCAAATTTGAGTCCCAATTTACAATAGTGGATGATACTCGACCGGTTAGACCACATCCAGAAGGTATTGAAGAAATTATAGCAGCTGTAGCTGAGGGTATACGCGAAGACCGTGACGAATCGAATCGTCGTCGTTCTCAGCAGCTTGGATTGTGGTATTCGATAACTTGGTGTATTTTACGTGAGGCGTACAAGCGTACAAAATTTAACTTGTGCTAGAATTGAAGCTAGGCGACATGAATTTGAGTCATATTTTCAGTGAATGTGCTCTGAAAAAAACTCAATGAATATCCGGTGCTTTATCATGAAATGTTGTTCAACGTTGAAGCCCATTTCTGGCTCAATGGATACGTTATTAAACAAAATTGCCGTATTTTGGCTGATGAGCAACCCGATGAGTACCAAGAGCTACCATTACATCCATTAAAAACAACAGTATGGTGTAGTAGCTGGTGGAATCATTGGTCCATATTTTCATATTTCATATTTCAAAAATGAGACAAATCAGAATGTTACTGTCAATGATAACCGTTATTGTGCCATGTTAACTGACCATGTGCTTCCTGAAATTCAAGCACATGGTCTCGGAGAGCTCTGGTTTCAACAAGACGGCGTTAGGAGCCATACAGCGCGTAAAACAATGGACTTGTTGAGAAATCATTTCGATGAGCACTTAATTTTACCATTTTGCTACGGTAAATTGGCCACCTAGATCATGCGATATCACACCTTTGGAATATTTTCTCTGGGGATATGTAGCATCTGGTTTTCATACGCTTTGGAAGCCAACATTACTCGTATTATCCGCGAGTTACCAGTCGCTATGTTCGAACGAGTCGCTTGGAGCTTCCAAAAATGTAGTCGTGGTCAACATTTACAGGATATATTTTTAAAAGTCTAAATGCCATGAATTGTCCTTTTAATCAATTATAAAAATTTTAAGTTCACTATCAAATGTATATGTTTTATTTTACACCGTAAATCAAACCTCACGATGAATCACCCTATATATAGTACTTTACTTATAGCGGCTGGCATCCTGAATGTAAATTTTACATTTAAGAAGTGTATCCAAAAGAAATTAATAAAGTAAACTTCATAACTAGTAAAAACGCTTACTAACAAATTCATGGTGACCCTGACGTGATGTTGTGATACATACTATGATGTATATGTATATAATACATGGGCCGTGCCCGTGCCGTTTCTAGTAGAGGGCACCACTTGAATTAAATACCATTTTCAGTTAGTACCAACCTTCAAAAGATACGTGTATAAATTTGACAGCTGTCGGACGATTAGTTCTCGAGATATAGCGTTGTGAGTGAAGCAACTTTTGTTAATATGAACAAAAATGGATTCAAAGCAATTTTAGCCGATGCAAAGAAATGGCTTGATAAGTGTTACCCGGACTCTGCACCAGCCGAACGAACCATTCGCAAGTAGATTGAAAATTTTAAAAGTGGTCATACAACCACCGAAGATGATGCACGCAGTGGACGTCCAAAAGAGGCTGTTTCAGATGAAAACATCAATAAAATCCACAAAATGATTACGAATGACCGTAAAGTGAAGTTGATCGAGATAGAGGAGGCTCTGAAGATATCAAAAGTGCGTGTTGGATATATCATACACGAATATTTGGACATGCGAAAGCTCTGTTCAAAGTGGGTGCCGCGTTTGCTCACAGTCGACCAAAAACAACAACGTGTTGATGATTCAGAGGAGTGTTTAAAGTTGTTCAACCGCAATAAAGCCGAATTTTTGCGTCGGTATGTGACAATGGATGAAACTTGACTCCATCACTTCACACCAGAGTCAAGTCGGCAGTCAGCTGAGTGGCGCAAAGGCGACGAACCTCGTCAAAAACGACCAAGAACTCAACAGTCGGCTGGCAAGGTTATTGCATCCGTATTTTGGGATGCACATGAAATAATTTTCATCAACTATCTCCAAAAGGGGCTGACTATTAACAGCGACTATTGCATTGCGTTGTTGGAGCGTTTGAAGGACGAAATCGCAGAATAACGGCCGCATTTGAAGTAAAAGAAAGTGCTGTTTCATCAATACAATGCACCGTGTCACAAGTCGATGAAAACGATGGAAAAATTGAATGAATTCGGCTACGAATTACTTCCTCACAAAACGTAATCTCCAGATTTGGCCCCCAGCGACTATTTCCTGTTCGCAGACCTCAAAAAAATGCTCGCCGGAAAGAGATTTAAGATCAATGAAGAAGTAATCGCCGAAACAGAGGCCTATTTTGAGGCTAAACCGAAATCCTAATACAAAACTGGTATCGAAAGATTGAAAAATCGTTTCAATCAGTGTTTCGCATTCAAAGGCATTTATATTGATAAATAAAGTTGAATTTTGCAAAAATTTTGTGTTTTACTATAAAAGGGCACATATACATACAAAATAGTTTGAAGTGCTAAACCATAAATCGCGCAAAATGCCTAGCGAAAGGGATGTAAAGAAAATAGAAGCGTTAAGATCTTGCCGTTCAGTGCTCTTTAAACAGCTCAACAGATCAATAGCCTTTGTAGAGTCCATCGATGAAGGGGGGACGCTTTCGCAGTTGAAGCTCCGAATTTCTGCATTTGACGTCGCATGCGACTCCTTTGAAGACGTCCTAACAAAAATTGAAGAGTTTGAAACCGATTCTACAAGCGAAGAGGTTTATTATAGTGTCCCTCATCTACTCCAATACGTCCCTGTCAAAGACCTGCAAGCTTCAGTACCTTTAATTGTCGCTCGCTGACAGCGCTCTACGTACTATTCAGTCTGTAGAGATCAACGAAATGAACAACGTTGCCGCTTTGAAGATTCTCACGAACAGATATAAGAATGAAAGACTAATATGTGCCGAAAACATAAGGAGCATCTTCGATTTGACTGCTATTCAAAAATCAACTGTTGCGTCGCTCCCAGAACTAGTTGATAGCGCCAACAGCCACTTACGTGCTCTGTCCTCACTTGGGCGTCCGGTCGACAGTTGGGATGATGTCATAGTCCATCTGCTGTCATCCAAACTGGATAGAACTACGCTCGACAAATGGCAAGAATAGTGCCCTGCTGACAGGCTACCAACCCTAGCAGAATTCTCAAGATTTAACGACAAGCGTTGCCAGGTATTGGAACACGTATCTACATCTACTACTCAGGCAAGTAAAACCACCTTAATGCATGATAAAAAAGCTCGCCATAAGGCACTAACAATTATTAGGGCCGGCGATAAAGGTCGAAATAAATGTATTTTTTTCGGGTATACTTGCCACACTTTAAGTAGGTGTTATAAATTCATTAATCTACCCATTAAGGAAAAAACCCTTGTCGTAGACAAACATAAAATATGCACTAACTTCCTTAGACCTGGCTATAAATTCGAACACTGCACTGCCTCCCTTTTCCACAACTGCACATCACACCATCCCAGCCATAAGGTGCATGCAAATGCCAAAACCCTTAATCTAGCTGCAATTCAGTTCGATAGCGAGGAAGGTCGTAACAACAAGGTCGTGCAAATGACATACGACAATAACTCGCCACAAAATACTAGAACCAAAATATCCATTCTTGGCACCGCCGTAGTACGTGTGTTAGACAAACACAACATTCCTATTCCGAATTCTGTTAGACTCCGGTTCGCAACTCAACTTGATTACTGAGCACCTTGCTCATATACTAGGTGTGGATCGACATAAGACATCCACTTCCATTAGTGGAATAGGAACAATCAGCACGACTTACAAACCTAAAACCGATGTTGTTATAAAATCTCGTTTCAATGACTTTACATACGCCGTAGAGGCTTATGTAATAAAACAAATAACCCAGCAGCTATCAGAAACATACATATATCGAAATTTCAAAGTGACCTATTCCAGCCAACATAAGCCTTGCTAACCCACTTTTCCAAAAACCAAGGCACATTGACCTATTGCTAGTTGCAAGTCATTTCTTCTCCATTCTCTCAGTAGGTCGGATATCACTTGGCTACACACTTTCTACATTGCAGAATACAGTTTTTGGGTGGATCGTGTCAGGAGTTGTAACGGGTCACTCAGGATAAGAACAATGCAGCTGTGAGTAATTTGTGCATAGCAGAAAATGAAAACTTGAAAGTAATACTGTGATCATTCTACGCCGTAGAAAATAACGTAGACACACACATATTCAGCGATATTATTGCAGGCGAAAAAGACAAAGAGCCATGTGAGAAAATATTTACAGAGAATTACTATATATTCGGATCCAAGCGTCTTTGGAAATTCATACCGCACTGCCCGTCAGAGATTTTTTGGCATCAAGCGAAAATTACAACATTACACATTGGACCTCAGCTACAGTCTGATTTATTGTCGATCGCTTTGAATTTTAGATATCATAAATATGTCTTTACAGCAGACATTATCAAGATGTAGCGACAAGTGGCTATACATCCTGATGATCAACATCTAGGAGTTGAGATTGCTCCTAGATGCAGGTGGCTTTGAACTTTGAAAGTGGTGCGCCAATGACGAGGGTGTAATCAATGATATACCAGTTAGTGACAGGGAGGAATTCTTTCAACTCAAACATGATGACGTCATTAAGACACTTGGATTGATATGAGAACCATTAAATGACATGTTTCAGTTAAGCGTCAATCTGTACACTGGCTGCAGTAACAAAGAGGTCAATTTTATCGGATGTAGCCAATTTTTTGATACTTTAAGCTTAATCAATGCCATAATAGTTAGGGCAAAAATTTTCAAGCAGCAAACTGGCTTAGGACGAGGCATTACCGCCTAAAATACAGCATTACTGGAGATGTTTCAGAGAAGAGCTGAGAAGTCTTGAACGCATATCAGTTCGGCATCATGTTTTATCGGGCTCTGCTGGTATTCAAGCAGCGGAACTGCATGCCTCTTTAGACAGTTCGGAGAAAGCATACGGTACTTGCGGATACATTCGATCCATTGACGAAGAAGGCCGCATGAGCGTCAATCTACTCTGTGCCAAATCCAAGGTAGCACCCATTGACAAAAATCGGCTCTCTTTGCCACGCTTGGAGCTGTGCGCTGCCGTACTAATGTTCAACTGTTGGAAAAGATTCTGGCGGGAATGAAACAGGGATTTGCGAAACGGTACTATTGGACGGACTCAAGCATCGTATTCCATTGCATCTCCAAGGTAACTCATCAATGGTAGACACTTATTTCAAATTGCAGTTATCCAACGGTCATCGGACACATCTCAGTGGCGGCATATGAGCAGCCAGTGTAATCCAGCTTATATAGTATCTAGGTTCACAACCCCCTTGCGCTTTTGATGTCGTCGCTATGGCTTTTTGGCCCTTCGTACTTACTAAATGAGGAAGGAGATTGGCCTGTATGGACATGCGAGAGTAGAGCCGGTGTGGCCGTGGAAGAACTCGATATGGTAGAAAATATAAAACACAAGAACAACTTCATGAAGCTATTGAGAATAGTAAATTTTATCTTGAGATTCGAGCACAATGGGTTAAATCGATTGCACTGGAAGGACAAATTTAGTGGAGAAATTACAGTAAACGAAATTTAGGCGGCCACGCGTACCATTGTGAAGATTACGCAAGGGAAATTCTACGAACGTGAAGTCAAGAAGGGACAGCAAGATAAGCACATAAGCTCTTTAAGTCCTTTTCTTGATTAAGACGGGATTTTACGAGTTGGCGGACGATTAAAGCAAGCGGATATCGAGTACGAATTTAAATATCCTATCCTACTGCCAAACAAGGGTACTTTTACAATAGCGCTTATACCATACTACTACGAGAAGAACTATCATGTCGGCGCTCAAAGATTGTTGGCTTTGGTGCCTCAAAGTTTTTGGCCAGTGAATGGGAAAATCAGTTTTTTAACGTGTGATTTCCACTTAAGCTTTGCGTCTAGAATTATTCCTAAATATTTTGCCTCGTTTGCATACAGAACTAATAAATAATGGTAAATTATCTACCTTTTTTTTTATAGCCATCACGGATCTGCATAAACCAATAAAGGAGACAAGCTTAAGTTCCTACTTCAGAAAGTAGAAAATATTATAGTTGAGTTACACCAAACAAGAAAAAGTAGCAGGATGTTGAGTCGAAGGAACGCCACACGACTAGCTTGAAAGATACTTTGCTTGATGTATGACATGTAGTATTGCAATTAGAGTTCCGAAATAGTCATTCCAAATGAAAATACAGAACTGGAGTTTGTTAAAAGGTATTTTTATAATTATTGGAGTGTGCGATGTAACCCTTCTACAGAACGCTCAATAAAGTACTCTCCTTAAACTCACAGTGCCCACAGACTAGTAGGCTAGACAATAAAAAAACAAGCCATGGATAATACGATACGTATCGACACATTGACAACGAAAACATGTTCCCCAATGCAACTATTGAAGGACTTCACCAACTCAAAAATAGACAGCTGTAAAAGATGGAAACCTTGTTCGATAATGATTCCAATGCACAAAATGGCGCAGTCGGGAACAATAGTCTGCACGACGCCACGTCTGGAAACAGCAAAAGTGAATTGACTTTGCTAGCACACAGTTTCCCCACATTAAAATCGACCTCAGTCAGGGAATTTGTATACTTCAGCTCTTTTATAGCGGGCTAGAGCTAGAGCTAGCTAGAGCTATATTGCAATGACCTTAATCTTGTCAGAAAAGTGCACATTAGCCACTTAAGATGGCTAATACATATAGAGCGAATGAACACTAAGGCTGCAAAGTCTTCAATTCTCAACCGGAGGGACAATACCCTAGACTCTAGAGGAAGTCGCCACCTTTTGTGACTCTCACAAGTGAAAGAGTCCTCAACCAACTTGGAGTGCGCAATTGGAGGTTGTTACCGAAAAGCTGGGTTAGCTGAAGAAGCTTACGCATTAAAGCCCAGGTCGATCCCAAAAAATAGGGCAACTTAATTAGTACATAAGATCAATAGAGCCGTGACTAAGTGGGTTGCAGACAAAATCAATTCGATTTAAAGTAGTGATATACGATAAGCCGCATCCAAACTGGTATCTGATATTCAATGTAATAAAGAAAGAAACAATACACGGATACCTACTTGGTTGACCTGGAGAAGTTTTTCGGCACCGTATAGTAAAAGGGACTTGTTCTTCACGCTGAACGGTAGACAGCTCAACATGAGGAATGTCGATGTGACTTTTGCTGAAATATATGACATTTTCCATTATTTACATCAAGATGCAGTTAATTAACCGATCCTATTCGACATCCATATAACCGATCTTGTGAGTTCACCTCATCATACCATATCGTACATAGACGACTTGATGGCATTTAAGTCAGGTATCCAAATCGAGGTTATGAAAACGTTGCAAATCATTTCTTTAAGGCGATTTGCCTGTGGCATGTACTGATACCAGAAACAATTGGCGAAACTTTTCGACCATGAGAAAAGAAAATAAACCACTTGCCGAAATTTGGAGAGATACCAGATTTGGCCAGATCAATAAACATATAGATAATGATCTGGGCGCAGACAAAGTTCTTTTTGCCCTCATTAGGATACCGTTTTACATCAGCCAACTCAACGCAAGAGTGCGCGGTATTTGAAAGGTCTTATCTGTATGAGTTAGAGTACACAAAATCCAAAAACAGGACGAACTTAATAAGAGTGGAAAATTGCTTTAAGTTAACTCAAAGAATAAGGTTTCCTCTGCTGCTTACCACCCCAAGTATTCGTATGTGTATCACGAGAGTATGCTCTTCAACGGCTTCGTTCCCTCAAAGGCATTCCTCAATTTTGAAAGTGTAGCTCTAATCCAGAATAAGTTAGCAATGCGGTAAATTTTCCATGTTAAATCGAATCGCTGAGGATAGACGACTCAACAATGATAGAATAGTGTGAAGCGTCCCAAGGTTTAATGAGAAAGTGTGGATTCGTAACAGGAATGATATAGAAGCAACTGGATCGCTAATTCTTGCAATTCAATAGGAGGCAAGGTCGATTAGTTTAGTCTTTTAGCTATAAATTTGTTTCATAGTTTAGTTAGAATTAAGATTCTTCTTAAGGCAAAAAGAAACACGTGAGATAAAATATCGAAAAACTTGATTGGCAAGAAAGTAATTTCGGTTTTTATAAGTAGAATTCGTTATGTTTGTTGATAATTGCTTTTGTCAGTGTTGTGAATTGTTCTTCTTTTAATTTTAAACTTACTTTGGAAGCAAATCGAACTCGATTTTGATTACACTAATTAGTACAGTGTCGATTTTGACACGCAAAAACGAACAAAAGGAAGCTGTTGCGGCTCACAAAGAGCTAAGTAGGTTTTATAATGTTGACTGCTTAACAAAACACATTTGTCTGAACTGATTTAAGAAATTCCGCTCTGGAGATTTTTAACTCAAAAGTGACCAACATTCTGCTTGAACAATTGTAGTTGATAATAACCAAGTAAAAGTCATGATAGATCGTCATATGATCGCCTACAGCAACATCAGTCAAAAACAATCATGGTCTTAAAGCTACACTGTATCGAAAGAAGATTATTTTGTCAATGTGGAGACTATGAAGATGTCCAAATGGAACATAAAGATTACCAAACGATCAATTAAAATGTATACTCATAGTTGGTAAAAAATCTATATTACCCAAGCAAAAGGTAGGCACAAATCAAACGATGAAAGAGTCAACTTAAGCAAGTATGCTAAATTGCTAGATCTGTAGGTATTCAAGGTATACACAAAAACAAAAGAATTAAATATGAATGGTTTTGAACCATTTCAACTCAGATCAACAAGAATTACAGACTTCCGATTCGAACTAAATCTATTAACAAAACTTGTGATTTTGATAAGTGTCTTCGTCGCACCTTCTCCTACTTTATACCATAAGACTCGATTGCAAAAGATACATAAGAGATCGTACTAGTTCGAATAAGGACCAGTTATGAAAAAACAAACATCACTGTGCAAAGTTGATGCAATAGCAATACCAGACTCAAGCAATTCACTACGCTACTTATATGTTGCAATAGTAATAAATAAAGAAGTTGTTCAGGCGACTACCTGAGATGGACCAAGGTCTAGTCTCTCCAACTCACTGTTTTGACCGCCATATTATTTTATGCAGAGTGAAAGGGGACTTCCAATTTAATGCCGACTTCGAATGGCGGGAGAATAAAAAACTCTTTTTATGAAGAAGATTTCACTAGATACTATACAGGATAGGATTTTTAGAAAAAAATTTAATATTTTTTAACTGTGACAGACTGACAAGCTATAAAACGAAATATTGCCTAGATCCTGAGAGATGAAGCTAAAGACAACGCATTTCAACTTAAATAAATAGTTTAACTTAAAATAATTATTTTATCATATGCTTTGCAATATTTTGTTTTTTATTTTTTTTTTATAATCGGCGCGCTCAAGAGGCTTTTGTACCCTTAAAATGTTCGTACACAGCGCGGGCGAAGGAAATTTAGGGAAGAAGAAAAGTAAGGTACCGATGTTCATTGTTTTTAAACGTTTGCAAGTTATAACGACCAGGAAACACGGAGGTCGCCAGGGCATTCCATAAGCAAGTTGTACGGCTTAGAAAAGAATCACGATATTTTAGAGTACGTCCGAAAATGGGCTTAAGGGTATTCTGATGGGCATTCATAACAAGACTGGTGTTACGGTTGAAAGTTTGAATGGGCGGAATGTACTGGCGATTTCAATGGAGCACTGGTGGTAAAATTAGCGATAAAACAAAGTGAGACAGGAGACATAACGTCGGTGTTCGAGGGTGTAAATTGATTGACTGATATTAGTATCACCAATTAGTTTTATCGCACGGTTTTGAATCCTATCTAACAGGTGTAGAGATGTTTAAGGAGCACCTGACCAGATGTGGGCATTGTACTCCAGTTTTGGGCTGATAAATGCCTTATATATTGTGGCCAGATCAGAGGAAGTAAAATATTTCTTACATCGCTTGAGGAAACCTAGACATTTCGCCGAATATGTGGTCATTCTAAAGTAAGTTGTTACTGATACGCATACCGAGAATGGAAAGTTTATCGGTTTCGACGATACAAGTGCCATTCATGGATAATGGCTGGGCATTTGAATTTCGCTTTAATGACAGCAGACAGCATTGAGTTTTTGAAGCATTAAATTCCACTCGGTTGATAGTTTCCCAATTGGTTATGCTGTTAATATCGGCCGTTCCCGTTCTACAGCCGAAGAGCAGGGGCGTGAGTCTGGGAACGAATAAACTGGGTTAGAGGAAGCAGACAAGAGATCATTAATGAAAATTAAAAAGGATGTCGGAGACAGAACGGAGCCCTGGGGCACACCAGCATTTTTTTGTGAATATCAGACTTGAAACCGTCCAAGACAACTTGAATTGAACGTTCCAAAAGGTAATTTCTAATCCATTGAAGAAGAGAGTCAACGATCCGATTTTCGACAAGAGAGCCTGATGCCAAACTCTGTCAAATGCCTTAGAAATATCAAGTGCAATTACTTGCTTTCACCAGATTGATGTACGCTTTGGTTCCACTTTTCGGTGAGACACGCCATCAAATCGCCAGCGGACCTGTTGCTACGAAAACCATATTGCTGGTCATTTAGAAGTTTTCGTGTTTCGAGATATTACATGAGCTGACGGTTTATCAGCGTTTTCATGACATTGGAAAGAAGGGACGTAAGTGCAATGGGTCTGCTGGAGGATAGAGAAGAAGATTCGCCTTTTTTAGGGACGGGCTATACAAATGCTGTTTTCTATCTGCTCGGAAAGAGTCCTAAAGAGTAGGATTGATAAAAACCCTTACGCAGTGGTTTTGCCAGCGTGGAAGAACACTTCTTCACAAGAAGAAGGACCAGCAAATTTATGCATGTTGAGATCTTTAAGTACTTTTGCTATTACACGAGTGCGAAAGTGGATTCGTTCCATTGTAGATTCGACGCACTCAAGTGTAGGCGGGGACAAAGCACAATATGGAAGTGTTGAGCTAGCCGCAAAGTGTGCAGCGAGCAGATTGGCCTTGTCCAAAGAGCTGACAGCTGGAATTTCAATGTAAATAAGCGTTAGGATGGAAGATGAGGCAGAATTTCTAATGTTTTTGACGAATGATCAAAAATTGTTACTGCCTTTGGGACATAGCAGTATTTTTTGCCTCAGGTTTTGGTCGTATTGGAATTTCACACGCTTAAGAAAGACGTGGCAGTCATTTCTGGCTCGTTTAAACTTTTTTCGGTTTTTCTCTGTCGGGTTGGTCTTGTAGGACCAACAGCTCGAGTCGTACCATGCCTTTTCTTTTGGTTTGATACTCTTCATCCGATGAGGGATAAAGCATCTCATTCCAAAGGGAATAGATTCTGTGATCATGTCAGCAGCGGCATCCATGTCGTTATCGAGGAAACATAACGACCAGTTAAAATTCCTAAAGAAGTTGTTAAGTCCGCTCCAATTGGCTTTATCGTATTGCCATACGGTTCTTTTAGGAATCTTTTCTCTAACTGTGTGGTGGGTGTACGAGAATTTAGATGATATGACACAATGGTCCGACGAGCCTAGAGGGGAGAGCATATCAACGCAGTACTTGTCAGGGTGAGAAGTTAAAAACAAGTTCACAGTGTTGGCGGTATCACTATCAACTTCTGGTATGCGTGTGGGCTCATTTACAAGCTGGGTTAAGCTATTTTCCACAGCGAAGATCTCAACACACCGTCCTTCGGGTGTTGTCTGTCCAGAATATCGAAGCCAACCAAAATTGTGTATATTGAAATCGCCCGTAATCACGATTCCAGTATGGGGATACAGAGATACAATTCTTTGAATGCGGTCAGACAGCGCATCAAACTTGTGGAAGGTCGAGTTGCTGTCCAGTTTGGGGCTTCTGTAAATTAAGCAGTAGTGGATAATTTGCTTACGGAGATGGAATTTTAACCACATGAGATATAACAGGGGCTACATTGTGGTGGAATTTGGTAAGCTACATCACTACGCACATAAATGGCGAGACCGCGATGGGGAAAGAGTAGTGGCATGTGTATTTTCCTCCTTCTGCATTATGTTTGATACCAAATATCATTTAAGGCATAAAACTTTTAAATTTTTTTAGATTATTATTGTATTATTATTATTTTTATTGGTATGAGCTTTATTAATCCTAGTGAAATTTTATATTTTGTTACAGTTATTTTGATTATTAAAAAATATATATAAATAATAAATAAAATAATTACACATGGTTAAATAAATTCATAGTTTTATGAAAGAATGTAAGCCTCCTCCGATATTTTCCAAAGTTTCCTTGTTATTAGCTGTTCATTTCCACGAATTATCCAATTGGCAAATGTCATCCCCCACCACTTCGGTGGTCTGACTGTTCTTGTATCATTTCTAGCGATCCATTTTATAGGTTTTAGAGTCCACTGGTTTTCGTTGCTCTTTGCTACATGCCTAGTTTCATTTTTGTTTTCCCGCCCTGGTTATCACATCTGCAAAATTCGACATTTTTCTGACCGTTTTATTGCATAATCGTTGCCTTCTCGATATATTTAGGAAATTTTTATTCACATGTGCATTGAAAATATGTTAATGCTTCCAAAATTGCTTCCAACTGCATTATTTTCCTAGGTAAACGTAGTTACTTACTGTTAACTACAGTAATTTGCTCCTTTGCTCACTTGTTTTATTTTTTCTAGTTTCATTGATAAGCCCGAAGTAAAGTTTCTAATTTTTTTAACATTCTCTCAATATCTTCAATTGAAGTTGCAATTATCACAATATTATTCCCAAATATTATTTTTTTAGCTATTTGCCCTCTATTATTAATATTTTTCTATCCCAATTGATTATGCGGAATATATCTTCTAGTATGTACTGCCGAAAAGAATACAAGTGAAAGTGGGCTTTCTTGTCTGTCTCCCCCGTAAAGATCAAGTTTTCTTTATTTATTTTCTAAAGAAACTCTAGGACTTTTATTTGAGGATTCTTATTATTTTCGTTGACATCGCTTGGTTTTTCGGGGCTTTTCAGATTGTTATATGTTCTACTGTATCGAACGTCTTCATGAAATCGATTTAAGCTAATCTTAAGTCCTGTTGATATTCATTGCATTTTTCTATTATCTGACTGAGTGTTTGCTAAAGCCAGCTGGCTCCCTTGGTTATTGCTAATCCAACGTTTTTCGAATTCGTTCATATATTTCTATTATTAGATATTTAGATTTAATGTGACTCTTTTTTTAGGGAGTAGTATAATAGTCGACTCCTTCCATTGTGTAGGGATTTGCTCGGTATTTAGGATCCAGTTGAATATGTTGGTAAGACTAGATATTAGTTTGTATTTGTTTATTTTGAGCATTTCGGTTTTTATCGCGTCGTTTCCGAAACAATTTTCATTTGGTAGCTCATTAATAAATGCCTCGATTTTTGTTGGTAGAAGTGGGTACATGTACTTCTTCGGTGTATTCTTCTAAGGTCACTGCTTGATTTTTGCATTTAGCCAGGCTTAGTTCAGAAGTATGGAGAGTTTCAAAGAAACCGGTAGCTGTGTTATTTAAACCAGAATTCATAAATCGTGATAGCATGGATAGCGAAGTGGTTGCAATCTAAATTAAAAACAATATTGCGTATAAAATACTACCAGCCAATCCAATTATGAAGGCATACACTTAAACATTAGTCATAGAGGTAAACAGAAACATATACATGCGATTTATAGGCGACCAAGTTTTAGCTTTGCAAGGTTCATTGAGTAACTTAATGGAATGGTAAATAATTCTCTTATCTTAAAATACATCGAAATGTCATCAAATGACCCTCGTATGTTGATATAAAAAATAAAATTACAACTTTAATAGACCATATCTATGTAACCGCCACTAGTCTTAACATATTCTCAGAAGTCAATAAAACCGACCATTACACTATAAACCAGCAAAAAGTTATGAGCTAATAGTGCAAACTCACTGGTAAAATATTCTCGTAGAGAACGATATTGAGAAACTGTAGAATAGTTTTGTAAAATAAATGAATAATATGTATATAAAGCAAGCAACACAAAAACAACTTATAAAACCCACGAACAAAACCATGGATAAAGAACGAAATTATTGTTATTAGTGAAATAGGAGGTGAAGATGCCAAAGCTTTGAAATCGGGCATAAGCAATTTTCGAAACCTTCTGAAGAAAAGCATCCGATTACGAAAGAAAACTTTTACAAGGAACAGTTCTTAAACGATAATTGCCAGCGAGCCGATTAAGTATTTGTTTTTTGGTGCCAGTATAATAAAGTATTTTTTTATTATTTTATTATTTTTAAAAAGTTGAAGTCGAATTCAAGAATTCGACTGAAAAGCGAACCATCGACGTCTGTGAACACATTTATCAAGCATTATTCTTCTGTGCTATTCATAGATTGTAATTTTTTATTTTGTCCTTTTCTTTCGCACTTGAAAAATAATTTAGCGCCATTTGCGTCATTATATTTATTCGTCCTTTTTTTTTCCTTACCTTTGGTCATGGTCAGTTGGTCACGTAGTTTTTGTTTGAGCAGTTGTCGGGGGTTTTGCTAAAGTATTTAAGTATTGTAAAAGTTGTAAGGAATGTGAGTAATTAAATTAAATTGAATTTCGCTATAGGAAATTGATCAATTTTTATTGTACTGTCACAAATCTGCTTTCCGAAACCTCCTATGCCAACACTAATACTAATATAGAAGAAAACATGGAGGATTGTTAACGAACTTCTTGGAAAGAAGAAACACAGTAAATGAAACTATTAAAAAATTTTTTTCAGAAATAGATGAAGGCATGTGTGAAAGTGTGGAGAAATTTGCCGATCATTTCTCCAACCGAGTGATATCGGTTATGCAGATTTGTAACACAATAATGCCAGATCATGGGAACTGGCAACTATAACAAAACATATTTCTAGAAGAGACAACCGAACGAGAAGTAGAGAAAATATCATTTCAACATTTTAAAAGCCCTGGATCGGATAATATTAGGTCAGTTGATCTCAATATAAATGCTGAGTACTTTGCTCCAGTAATCAAAACCATCATTAACCAAAGCATTAATCAGAACTTTGTTCCAAGGGAGGAGGTAAAAAACAACACAAACACATAATTTTACGTCCAAACCAGCACGGGTTTCAAAAAATAAATAATAAAGTACGGGATTGTTATTGGGGAAGTTTATTAACTCGATTAATACTGGTCATAGTAAAAACCATCTCATATTCTCGTGCTCTTTATCGATTTCAGCAAAACGTTTGATACTCAAATGCACGAAAACCTTGTAGAAAGCGCAAGTAAAATCGACACGTGATATACACTTACAAACTGTCTTAGAAGCTATCTGACTGACAAAACGATTAAAGTTAAGATATCTGATAGCCTAAGTAGAGAAAAACTAAGCTAATATGGGCTACCACCAGGTTCTTAATTGAGTCCTATATTATCCACACTTTATACAGCTGAACTTAATCGCCTTTATAGAAAGTTCACTGCTTATGCTTATGCCATTAGTGGTAAAACAAAAAAATTGTAAATTCTGCTGTAGAGATTTTATAAAACGAACGGTAACTCAAATTGGTGGCATGACCAAATCAGTCAAAACAAAGGTAATGTATATTTGAGACCCATCGCAGTGAGAAGAAAATGTTCAAATATAGCATACGAAAAGCAACTGCCAGCTAACAGCCAATTACCAAGCAATTGAAGTATTCAGAAGAACAAAATAGCTTGGAGTAACCATACACCAACATCTCTTATAGTAATAACACTGGGCAACCATGAAAAATACTCGGACATACTGAATAGTGTTTCTTATAGTACTCGACCTGTAGTTAATGTAGTTAATAATATTTTGCTCAGGTCACGTACAGCAACCTAACTTTTACATCTTTATCGAACGAAGTCAGTTCTAATCGTTAGTTTAAATCGTTAGTAATTTAAAAAAAAAAAAAAACTAATTTGCGTAAGAAGAATATTAGTAGTGCATTAAAGTGATAAAAAAAAGCCACGATCTTGTGTTAATTGTCCAGATTTATTCTGCTATATTGTGGAGAATTTACACCAAGTTTCCGAAAAAAGAAAATAACTCCATTTATTGAAAAGTGTTACTTTTCTTATTTTAAATTTAAAATAAACCATCAGGATAAACTCTGGGTACCACACATTTGCTGCGTTAGGTGTCACCGACAGCTAACTGGTTGGTTTAACGGGTCATTTTCTGCAATGCCTTTTGGAATGCCTATGATATGGAGAGAGGCCCAGAGTCACACAGATTGTTACTTTTGTTGCACCAATGTGAAAGGATTTTCTCGAAGATCAAAGCATTCCATTAAATACGCAGATGTCTCTTCTGTAACAAGACCAGCACCTCATACAGAAATTCTGCCAGTTCCAAAACCACCTTCCGGACGCCTTTCGGACACAAATAAGTTCGTCATATTGTTCAGAAGAAATCATGGATGATACCGAATTTGAGCTCCCTACATCTTCTGATGCACAACATCTCATCAATCAGATTGAGCTTAATGACCTCGTCAGAGACTTGGATTAGTCAAAACAAAAGTCTGAAATACTGAGCTCAAGGTTAAAGCAGTGAAATCTGCTCAAGCCTGAGGTAAAAATTACAGAGTACCGTAAGCGACAAAGTGAATTTGTTCCTTATTTTTCAAAAGCCGATAACTTAGTGTATTGTAATGATATTAATGGCTTAATGCTCTCACTGGGTTATGAGCACAAAACCGAAGAATGGCGGCTATTCATCGACGCATCAAAGACTAGTTTGAAAGCTGTATTGCTTCAAAATGGTAATAAGTTTCCTTCAATACCTCTAGCGCATGGTGTGAATTTAAAAGAAACCTACGATGTTATGAAATTTATATTGAAAAAAAAAATTGAATATAAAAAAATATAACTGGTCGATATGTTCGGATTTAAAAGTTGTTGCTCTACTTCTTGGACTACAACTAGATTACACCAAATTTTTTTGTTATTTATGTGAATGGAATAGTAGAGCACGATCGGAGTACTTTGTGAGAGTAGATTGGCCTATAAGGACAAACTTTATTTGTGTAGAAAAAAATATAAGGAATCCTACATTGATCGAACCACAGCGTGTTATTCTACCATTATTACATATTAAATTAGGTCTTATAAAAAACTTTGTAAAGGCGATGAAGAAAGACCAACCTTGTTTCAACTTTTTGAAACAAAAGTTCCCATCACTAAGTGAAGCAAAAATTGAAGAAGGTATTTTTGTGGGTCCAGATATTAGAAAGCTTATAAAAGATCCAGCTTTCATTCCTACTCTGGATTAATTAAATAAACAGGCCTGGTGTTCATTTGTAAAAGTAGCAGAAAACTTCCTAGGTAACAATAAGACTCCAGGTTATGCAGATGATGTAAAGAAAATGCTGGATGCTTATTATAAAATAGGATGCAACGTGTCGCTAAAACTTCATTTTTTGCATTCTCATCTCAATTTCTTTAACGAAAATATGGTTGATGTAAGCGATGAGCACGGCGAGAGATGACACCCAAAGATTCTGCGAGCTCTTCTTGTGTTTGGCAACAATCTTCATAGAGTAATGCTTCCAGTTCTTCATCTTCAAACTTTTTTGGCTGCCCAGGACGTTCATCGTCTTCCAAGCCAAAATCACCACTTTTAAATCGTGCAAACCACTTTTGGCACGTTCGTTCAGCTAGCGCATGTTCACCATAAACTTCCACCAAAATACGATGACTTTCGGCAACAGTTTTCTTCATATTAAAGTAATGACGAAGAACTCCCCGCAAAAACACTTTTGCACAACACAGGCACAAAGTTCGACATATTTGAGTGAAAAAAAATTATTGTTGTTTACGCTTCAAATGAATGACATATGCTGAAATGACGTACAATGACAGTAGCTTTCCGAAGCATGTTCCAATGGAATAATACAAGTTACGCCATCTCTTAGCAAACCGTACGAAGTTATAGACCCAATATAAACTCCAAGGATTACGAATCACATAATTTTATCTCCGAGTAAAAAATAAATATTTATTTTTTGTTGACCAGTGTCAACAATGCCCTGCGCAAGCAGCATTAGTCTACCTAAAATGATACACAAGTCATGGAGTACAAAAGCAAGTGCACTTTTAACAATATACGAGAGTCGTCTGAAAAGTTTCCGCACTCGTCAATAAAAGCTAGTGAATGCTAGTTGTGCATCTTTTGGCAGTTACTTACCGAAGTTTCAGTCATTTTTGACGCGCAGTTTTTAGTTGACAGTCGTTTGAGTGAGTCAATGTGAGCGTTTTTTTGTGAAAATTGGAAAAATTGAGTATCGAACTGTTATTAAATTCTTGTTTTTGAAAGACAATACGCCTACTCAAATCAAAATTGAGTTGAACTCTATGTATGGGGTGCAGAGTGCACCATCATTTACCACTATGAAATTTTGGGCAGCTGAATTTAAACGTGGCCGTAAGAACTTGATAGATGATGACCGTTCGGGACGTCCAAAAACTGCAACCACTGACGATTACATTCAGTTCACCAAATGGTGTTAGACGACCGCCGAATTAAAGTGGGAGAGTTAGAAGAGGTTATGGAAATGTCCAAAGAACGTTTTTGTTATATATTAAATCAAGATTTAGGCATGAGAAAGCTTTCCGCGTGTTGGATGCCGTGCTTACTTACGTTAAATCAAAAACGTGTTCGAATGAACATTTCCAACGCTCTGTTGGCGCAGTTTAGGTGCATTAAATTCGAGTTTTGGAGCCGATTAATTACTATAGTTGAAACTTGGATACACCATTATACGCCCGAAACAAAAATTCTGTCAAAACAGTGGACTGCAAAGGGCGAGCCGGCTCCAAAAAAAGCCAAAACTGTTTTTTTTTTTCGGCTGGGAAAGTAATGGCGACTGTTCTTTGGGATAGTAAAGAAGTTATCTTAATTGATTATCTTAAAAAATGAAAAACCATTAAAGGAGCATACTACGCATATTACTTGCCAAGCTAAAGTCAGAAATTGTGGAAAAACGGCCACATTTGCAGAAAAAGAAAATCCTGTTTCACCAAAACAACACGGCGTCTCACACCTCAGCGGTTGCCGTGGCGAAAATCCATGAATTACGGTTTGAACTGCTTGACCATCCGCCTGATTCACCAGATCTAGCACACAGAGACATCTTTTTGTTCCCTCATCTAGAAACTGTGCTCGGAAGACAGAGATTTTCGTCAAATGAGGGGGCAATCAATTTCGTGAACAATTATTTTGCAGAGAAAAACGCCAAATACTATTTAGACGGGTTAGAGAAAGACAAGTAGACTATGTAAAAAAATAAAAACAAATTTAGAAATATTGTCGTTCGGTCGGAAACTTTTCAGACAGCCCTCGTATAATTTACAATATAATTTACAAATATTGGAAACAGGAGTTTTAAAGTTTTAGACCTCAAGGTCATATTCCAGATGACAACACTTATACACTACATGGATGATCAACGGTCTTTGCAGTAAATACACAAATTAGAACCCAAGATGTGCCCAATGTTCCGGAAACCTACAACTCCTATGGGAGACTTGATTCCGTTAGCTTATCTATTTGCTTCAGATGGATTCTAGTTAATCGTATGTGTTTTGTTATTTGATCGTATCAAAAATATCCCATCTGCGTTTTAATTCTGTATTATAGTATCTATGTACCTATATAAACAGAAGAAGTTTCGGAAAACATTTTTTATGTTTTCGTCGGCTTTGTGGGTTATTCTGAATATGGCCCTTACTAGTCTCTGGTCCCTATCGAAATCAAATTTATTTATGACGGAGACATTGTTAAGAATCGACTTTTTATTGATGATGATAAAATCGATTTCATTCACTGTTAGTCTAGAATCGATGTTGCCATAGCCAGATAATTAACTTTTCGTTTGTTTTGTTTCTTTCATTGTACCCATTGTTTTCCATCACAAGTTCTTCATTATCTCCTTTCATACCCAATAGGGCGTTAAGGTCACGCATTATACATATAAACTCCGTTATGTAGTCGTTTTATGCTGCTCCTATATTTTTGTAAGATGCTTCTAAGAACTCCTTTGATACTGATTCAGTCGATGCATACAATTAAATTATCGAAAATTTTGATTTGTATATTTGCAACTGGAGCGCTTCTACTCTTTCATTATTGAGCGTAATTTAATTTTATTAGTTAATTTTATTTTTCACCTCTTGTTTATCAACAAATCCAATTCCGTAAACTCCTTTTGTTTCCTCTTTGAATCCGAAGACGTTTCTAATTCTTTTTTCTATCAAGTTTTCTCCGTATAATCACAAATCGAACTACTAGATGGGGTGAAAAGTTCCCTCCTTGGGAATGAAAAAAAAAAAAAAAAAAAAAAAATTAAATGTTTTTTTTTTTTATTTTATACAATATAGATCCCTTTCGAAAAGTAATTTTCCGGAAGGTCTGCAAAATACTCCTCCGTGGCGTCGATGATTTCCTCGCGTGAGCTGAATTTTTTGTTGATGGGGTTTGGGAAGAGATAATAGTCCGAGGGAGCCAAATTGGGCGAATGCGGTGGATGTAACAGCAATTAGAGCACTAAGTCATTGATTTTAGCTATGATTGCGATGCTCTTGTGCGCCGGTGTATTGTCTTGCAAAATCAAACAAACATGTGAGGCCGTATTGCAGCAATTTCTGCCTTCAATCGCTCCAATAATGCACAGTATTAATCGCTGTTGATGGTTTTTCCTTTTTCGAGGTAGTTTACAAAGAGTATGCCATGACAATCCCAGAAAATCGACGCCATAACCATTCCGACCCATCGAGCCTCACTCGGCCGCTTCGGAGCACTCGTGTCGGCTTCAGTCCATTGCCGGGCACTCCTTCTGCTCTCTGGTGTTCAACAGTTACCAATCAAAGTCAAAAGTCCGCCCGATTCCGCATCAGCAAGTCCAAACACTCTTTCGAAGTGCTCTCGCGTTCGTGTTTTTGGTCAGGTGTGAGTATGCGCGGCACCCAGTGGCAGAATAACTGTTTCATACGCAGAATTTTGCCCAAAATCGCGCACTTTCACTTTCCGGTCAGCCAACACCATTTCATGTATTTTTTTGACATTGTCCTTTTTAACCGCATCGGAGGGCCTGCCGCTGTGGACTTGATCGGTAGTGGAGTTGCGGTCACCACGTAATAGCCCCATAATATTTATCCAACTTTTCTTTTGTTTCCTTCTCCGTTTTGCTTCTCAAAACATAATGTTTTATGAGAGAACGAAAATCGTTTTTGTCCATACTCAACGTGATGCCAAACACGTCAATAACAATCAGCTGTCAAAACAAAACTTAAGACAGTATCGCACTGAAATTTGGTATGTCTGCCTAAATATGAACGGACTTCAAGGCATCTTAACCTTTTTTGCAGTAACAGCGCATTGTGGCAGTTAAGGAGGTTACTTTTCTAGTATATCCCATATTATTTTATCAATTTTTGAGTTTAATTTGACGCTCTTCTTTCAAAGTACGTACATTAAATTTGCAGATGTGTATGATTTGACAATTTTTTCTAGAGTTTGTTTATATATTTATATTTGGTTCATTTTTGGAGAGTTTTGATCTAAACTCGTCTCGATGATCAGTCGGGGTGGGGAGTTCTTAAAGTTTTTTGTTTGATTTTGGTTCATCATATTCCGATTTCTTGGTTTCGTTCTTTTTTCTTTTATTCGTGCTAGCAGATTTCTGTTATTGCTTATATACAAATTATATATTTTATGTTAGATTCGGTGTTGCAACTTTTTTGTTGCCCTAAGTGATTTTTTGTGAACTCCTAGTTGTAATTTTGGTTTTCAGTTACTCCCAAATTGCTTACTGGAATTAAGGGTATCTTTTCCTCCTCTCCTCATCTATTTCTTTTCTCATAATGTCCACTTGCCATAGCTCCGCGATTACCTTTCTCCATTCGCTGTTATAGGCTGAGATATTTTTTGACAAATCATTGATTATGTAAAAACAATGAACTGTATCTTGCGTAGATGCGTAAATTTTTAAAACTCACACCTTATTTACACCAACTTGAAATTCCACTTCGCAGTTTTGTTTAACATCGTCGGTGCTTGTGTTTTTTGTATTTGTTTGTGATTATTATTCAGGAATTTGGGGTGCAAATACAGGGCAGTTGTTTTGGCACTTAAGGAAACATTGGCAAATTATCCACTATTGTTTTATTTACAATCCCTGAAGTACTTTTTGCTGATATCTTTGCTGCCCAAAATAGCTTATAAATGAGCCTACACGAATAGTGGACGTTGAAAGTCATACCGCCAACACCCTGTACTTGTTTTTTATTTCTCAACCTGACAAGTGCAAGGTCGATTTTCCCTCAACGCTCGTCGGACCAATGTATCATTTCAGCTAATTTCTCGTACATCGACCGCACTGTTAGAGAAAAGGTTTCCAAACGTATAGTAATACGAGAAAACTAATGAAAGCGGATTTAACCCTTTCTTTACGAATTTTAACTGATCGTTATGTTTCCTCGACAATGACAGGGATACCGCTGCCGATATGAACACAGATACTACTCTCCTTATAATGAGATCCTTTATCTCTTAACTGGTGAAGAATATCAAACCAACGAAAAATCATCATTCAAAGTATAATCCATCGCTAGCTACAACTTTTTCCCATATTGCTGGCGGAGCTCGAATATCGTTATGGTTAAAGTATTTATCTTTTGAGACTTTCCACGAATCAAACCATTTTTTAATATCTAATTCGGAGCGGTCTGATGTCTGATAAGCCGGATCATGTGCCATCGAACGGAACAAGTAATAATCGGACGGCGCAAAATCTGGGGAATATGGTGGGTGGGGTAGGACTTCCCATTTGAGCGTTTCCAGGTAGGTTTAAACGGGTTTGGGAACCTGGGGCCGAGCGTTGTTATACTTTAGAATCACTTTTTGTGTCTCAGCTCGTATTGACGCATATTAATCGGCTCAATCTCATCAATTGAAGTGGTTACCGTTCCTCAGTGATGTTTTCGTTGGGTTTTAACAGTTCATAATAAATAACACATGGTCTTACCAAATACACAACATAACCTTAGCAGCATGAGTATTTGCCCGAGCAAATGACATGGAAGCATGACCGGGCTGTCCCTATACCTTCCTTTTTTTTTTTGAATTCCTGTTATAAATCCATCATCCATTAAAAAATTACCCGTCACATGGCGATAAAGAAAACCTTTCCTTTTTTACCGCGTGAGTAGTTGTTCACAGAAAAAAAACAACGCTCAACGTCCCTTGGCTTCAAGTCATAAGGACCCCAAGTTCCTTGTGTTGTTGCATTCCTAACGCATGGAATCGCTTGAAAATGGCTTGGAAGGTAACTCCTAATGCTGAAGCAAGCTCTTCTTGCATTTGGAATGGATCCTCATCGAGCAATGCCTCCAACTCAGTGTCTTCGTAGTATTTTGGCCTTCCTTCACGCGGACTGTTGTCAACATCAAAATCACCGTCTTTGAAGCAACGGAACCAATCACGGCACGTTGTTTCACTTAGAGCAGCATCTCCGTAAACCTTTTGGAGCCGTTTTCTTCGAAAGAAAGGAGAAAATAAACACTTCCCGAAAATGACGATTTCAGATATTTTCACACAATCAAAAGTAAATGACGCCAAAACAATGTGTCATTGTCGATTCATCGTTGTTCTCAACAGCTTGGCTTGGCGTATTCGACAACCTGGCGTGTTTTACGTGAAGATCTCAGCCCAAAAGCGTACAAAATTCAACTTGTGCAAGAATCGAAGCCAGGCGACTTGAGTTTGCATCATATTTTCAGTGAATGGATTCTGGGAAACCTCAATGAAAATCCGGTGTTTTATAGTGAAATTTCGTTCAATGATGAAGCCCATTTCTGGCTCAATGGATACGTTAATAAACAAATTTTTCGTATTTGGGCTGATGAGAAACCCGAAGAGTACTAAGAGCTTCCATTTCATCCATTAAAAACAACGGTATGGTGTGGTTTATGGGCTGGTGGAATCATTGGCCCAAATTTCTTCAAAAATGAGGCAAATCGGAATTACCTTCAATGGTAATCGTTATCGCGCTATGTTAACGGACTATGTGCTTCCTGAAATTCAAGCACATGGTTTCGCTGAGCTCTGGTTTTAACAAGACGGCGCTACGAGCCATACAGCGCTTGAAACAATGGACTTGTTGAGAAATCGTTTTAGTGAGCACTTAATTTCACGTTTTGCTATGTTAAATTGGCCGCCTGGATCGTGCTCTGTTTCTATTTCCTCTGGGGATATGTAAAGTCTCAGGTCTTCAAGAATAAGCAAGCTACAATTGACGCTTTGCGAGACAACATTACTCGTGTTATCCGCGAGATACCAGTCGCTATGCTCGAACGAGTCGCCTAAAATTGGACCTTCCGAATGGACCACCTCGGACGTAGTCATGGCCAACATTTACATGATATCATTTTGAAAAAGTAGATGTCATGAATTGTTCTTTTAACCGATAATAAAAATTTTAAGTTCACTTTCAAATTTGTGTGTTTTATTTTACATTATAAATCAAACGTCACGTTGAATCACCCTATATATGTGTCAGTGACAACTTACGTTGGAATGACCACTTATTCGATGTCGCCAAAAATGCTATGTCTCAAGCTATGTAAAAAATATTTCAGTCAATTAGCACCCTCGAACATCAACGTAATATCTCATGTCTTACTTTGTTCTATGGCTTTTTCCACCACCAGTGAACCATTAAAATCGCCAATTGCATTTCGCCCTTTCAAACCTTCAACCGTACTATTTGTAAAATAATATTAAAGCTGATGCATTTTTGAAAATAAAGTCACTTGTCACAAATCAGGCGAAGTCGTTTCACATCCTCTAATGGTTCTGAATAATTCGAAGCACAATTCATTTAATTCTCAGCCTAGTCGTTCTCTTACTACTCCGACCTCTTTTAGCTCTACTTCCCTTACTGGAGCAGTTGTTCACAAACATCATTGATTTCGGTATGCATTAGTCCGAAATCAGTAAAAGAAATAATTGAAAAACTTAAGGATGAATACTCTACTGGTCCAGACAGCCCACCTGCCATCATTTTAAAAAGATTTTTGAATTACTTGACCCAACCTCACGCAGCTCTTTTCCAACTCTCCATTTCAGAGTGTATTTTTCCTAATTCCTGAAGAAGTGCATACATAATCCCTTTCCATTAAAAGATGAAATATTAAATTTATTCCCATTGTGAAACTGTCCTTTATTCCAAAGCACTTCGAGAGCATTTAACATGACTGGTAACCAAGAGTAGATCAACAACCACAAACCTAAAAGATTTCATATCAAGTATTCTGATCGCTCTTGAAGATAACAAAGAAATTGATATAATCACTACCTATCACAGTAAAGCTTTCGATAAAATCTTATCTTATCCTTCTCAAACTAAAGTGTCCTCTTTATGTTGACAGTATCTATGTAAATCCATCCCCCACGCTTACCATAAGAATCTCATTACAGTCCTTTGTTATTCGGTTTGACAATTGACGATGTGTCTTATAATTTTACACCGAACTTACTTTGTTTATAAAGAACAGCCTTTTCTCACACAATGGCAGTAATGCTCGTTTAAAGTGTTATTTGCTACAGCGAACTGAACTTCGATGCTTACTCATATGTTTAGTATTGCGGTCGTTTGCAGTCCACCCTATTAGTAACGGCATGCGGAACTTGTTTAAGTGCTCTTCCCCTTGCTGACGGCATTTTCAACCTAAGTCAAGCGTCGCGTATTTTAAAAATACCATAAATTGGTTTCTTATTCTGTTTCGTCGTCCTCAGTCAAATATGTTAAGTCAGCATACAAGTTGCAACCTTTGTAATCAAGGTTTGAGTCTTAACTAAATTATAACAGATTTGAATCCAATATAACGGCTAATTTAATTTTTGGAAAAAAAAAAACACTTTTGAACTTACGTTACGTTATCGAATTTCTCTTCTTATTCTATCAGGGAGCTTTTAGAGCACAATATTTGAGGAATTTTTTTTCCGAATTTTGTGAAACTGATTTCTTTGAATTCGGAGAATTTTTTTTTTTTTATATGCTCATACATATGTATGTACATATATGTCTAGTAATTTGTAACGTTTTGCACTTTTGCACTACCCGAAAATTGGTTGGCTCTATCAGAATTCACTCAGTATAGGTACTCATGAGAAAACTGTTATATGAGTGCGACAAAACTTGCTTCAACCCTTTGAAATAGATTAAATTTGGATGAGAGAAATCAATTGGAAG
The DNA here is from genome assembly GCA_907269105.1 of Volucella inanis. NCBI lineage: Eukaryota > Metazoa > Arthropoda > Insecta > Diptera > Syrphidae > Volucella > Volucella inanis. Next base: position 144,710,326 of record OU026153.1, read on the forward strand.
AGTAGAAAACTTTTGATTAAAAGAGAACAAGACCGATTGCTTTCATCAGAATCAGATATTGAAGCAGAATATATTGTAGAAATCAAGCAAAAGGATAAGAGCGAAAGCATTCTTAACAAGTTCGAATTCTGTTATCAATAGAAGCGTTCAAAGCGGTATAGCAAACGTTTCAATAACAGTGCGCGCTACGGAAACAACAGGGCAATACTAACTGCACTAACTGAGTTGAAATTAGTTTTGTAAATGACCACATATTGTACATATATGTATGTACAGGGTGACTGACTCGAACTGCAACTTTTTAAAATGTTATAATTTTTTTATTTTTTGATAAATTTTATGGTGCCAAAGCAAAAAATGTTGGAAAATACATCAATTTTCAAATTGTATCAGTAGTTTTCAATATGTCCACCTTTGGAGCGAATAATGGCCTTGGGACGGCCAAAGAAAGCATCGCACGCTGCACGCAAGTGGCTCTGTGGTATTTTGGCCCATTCCCGGCGAAGTTATTGTTTGAGGTGGTCCAAACTTTGATAATTTTTTAGTGCCAACCTTTGCCTTCAAAATACCCTAGACAGAGAAATCCAACGAATTTGCATCCAGAGAATTTGGGATCCATTGTGTCGAAGAAATGAAGTGTGTAACATTGTTTTTTAACTAATCTTGGTTGACGCGCGCTTTGTGAGACGGTGCCGAGTCTTGTTGATATGTCCACGGTCTCCGACCGAAATGATTGTTTGCCCAAGGCTTCAATACTGTCTCTAAGACAGTTTCATGGTATACGATCGCATTAATTTTGACGCCACGATTCAAAAATTCGAGCGGAGAGCGACCATCGGCGGTTATGACGGCCCAACTATCACCGTCGGTGCTGCCTGCTTTCTGGTGGCCGTCCGAAGGTGTAAATTTTCGAAGGACCTCTCTGGAAAGTAAACGCGATCATTTTGTTTGTTGACATATTGCTCTATAACAAATGGCGACTCATGGGGAAAAACCAAATTCGGTAATTCAACACTTTCGTGCAAGCGTAGCAACTTCGCTCTTTCGACTCTGACTTTTTTCTGTTGCGGTATAAGATCGTATGTTTTTTTGGAATTTCAATGGCTTGAGCCCAAGCTCATTTTTCAGTATGTGTTGCATCCGTTCCAACGATATGTTGAGCTCACGAACCATTTTTCTTCCACTTCGACGCGGATTTCGCTCAATTCGAGCCTTTACTTTCCGAACCATTTCTGCCGATGCTGCTGTCTTTTTATGACCACCTCCATGGCGTTTTGCAACGTTGCCAGTATCACGGTTACGAGCTATGTTTCGAGACACAAATGATTTATTCAAGTTGAGGTGCTGGAGGGCTCTAACGATAGCTATTTGTGGTTTTTCAGCCAAATACAAAGCAATCACACTATGACGTTTGAATTCCATCGCGGATAAAAATTTTTCAACACAACTGAGACGCAAATCGTTTAAAAAGCTTGTAAATAATAAAATTATCTGTCATGTGTCAAAATTTGAGCTCACAGTAATGAAGGGTTTGGAAATCATAGCAGTCTGAAGTTGGTTGCAGATCGAGTCAGTCAGCGTGTAACATATGGGCTGAAAAGTCGGTGCCGTTTTATAGTAAAACACAAAATTTTTGTAAAATTCAACTTTATTTATCAATATAGTTGCCTTCGAGGGCGATACACTGATTGAAACGTTTTTTCAATCTTTTGATACCAGTTTCGTAGTACGATTTCGGTTTAGCCTAAAAATAGGCCGCTGCTTCGGCGACTACTTCTTCATCGGTCTTAAATCTCTTTCCGGCGAGCATTCTTTTGAGGTCTGCGAACAGGAAATAGTCGCTGGGGGCCAAATCTGGAGAATACGGTGGATGGGGAAGCAATTCGTACCCGAATTCATTCAATTTTGCCATCGTTTTCATCGACTTGTGACACGGTGTATTGTCTTCAAACGCTCCAAGAACGCAATGTAATAGTCGCTGTTGATAGTCTGCCCCTTTTGGAGATAGTCGATGAAAATTATTGGACGAGGTTCGTCGCCTGCTCGCCACTCAGCTGACTGCCGACTTGTCTCTGGTGTGAAGTGATGGAGCCAAGTTTCATCCATTGTCACATACCGACGCAAAAATTCGGCTTTATTGCGGTTGAACAGCTTTAAACACTCCTTTGAATCATCAACACGTTGTTGTTTTTGGTCGACAGTGAGCAAACGCGGCACCCATTTTGAACAGATCTTTCGCATGTCCAAATATTCGTGTATGATATATCCAACACGCTCTTTTGATATCTTCAGAGCCTCAGCTATCTCGATCAACTTCACTTTACGGTCATTCGTAATCATTTTGTAGACTTTTTTGATGTTTTCATCTGAAACAGCCTCTTTTGGACGTCCACTGCGTGCATCATCTTCGGTTCTTGTATGAACTTTTAAATTTTTCAATCCATTTGCGAATGGTTCGTTCGGCTGGTGCAGAGTCCGGGTAACACTTATCAAGCCATTTCTTTGCATCGCCTGCATTTTTTCCCATCAAAAAGCAATGATAAATCAACAAACGAAATTGCTTTGAATCCATTTTTTTTTTTCACAATAACAAAAGTTGCTTCACTCACAACGCTTTATCTCGAGAACTAATCGTCCGACAGCTGTTGTATCTTTTGAAGGTTCGTACTAACTGAAAATGTTATAGATTTAATTCAAGTGGTGCTCTCTCTTAGAAACGGCACTTGCAAGTTTAATCGTAACAAGAAAAACTTGTATATGAAGTGTCTTTACAAATAAGGGGTGATTTTCAGTAGGCTTTTTTTGACAGATCACGCGGGACTCCTATCAAACTAGTTTGTCATTTTTGTTCAGTATCGTATGGGAAGTCATCATGGAAAGACTCACACCACAACAGTGTCTCCAAATTGTTCAGCTGTATTACGAAAATCAGCGTTCTGTGAAAAAAAAAAAATGTTTTTCGTTAGATTCGAGGAACTTGCTGAAACCACTATTGCCAACACCATTCGCAAATTTGAGTCCCATATTACATTTGCGGATGATACTCGACCGGTTAGACCACATCCAGCTCGTAGTAAAGAGACTATTAGCAGCTGTAGCTGAGAGTGGCTTGGCTTGGCGTATTCGACAACTTGGTGTATTTTACGTGAGGAACTCGGCCTAAAAGCGTACAAAATTCAACTTGTGCAAGAATTGAAGTCAGGCGACTTGAATTCGCGTCATATTTTCAGTGAATGGGCTCTAGAAAAACTCAATGAAAATCCGGTGTTTTATCGTGAAACTTTGTTCACTGATGAAGCCCATTTCTGGCTCAACCCGAAAAGTACCAAGAGCTACCATTACATACATTAAAAACAACGGTTTAGTGTGGTTTATTGGCTTATGGAATCATTGGTCCATATATCTTCAAAAATGAGGCAAATCAGAATGTTACCGTCAATGGTAACCGTTATCGCGCGATGTTAACGGACTATGTGCTTCCTGAAATTCAAGCACATGGTCTCGGTGAGCTCTGGTTTCAACAAGACGACGCTACGAGCCATACAGCGCGTGAAACAATACACTTGTTGAGAAATCATTTTGGTGAGCACTTAATTTCACGTTTTGCTACGCTAAATTAGCCGCCAAGATCGTGCGATATCAAACCTTTGGACTATTTTCTCTGGGGATATGTAAAGTCTCAGGTCTTCAGGAATAAGCCAGCTACGATTGACGATTTGAAAGCCAACATTACTCGTGTTGTCTGCGTGATACTAGTCACTGTGCTCGAACGAGTTGCTTAAAATTGGACCTTCCGAATGGCCAACATTTCCATATTATCATTTTCAAACAGTCAATACCATGAATTGTTCTTTTAACCGATAATAAAAATTTTAAGTTCGCTTTCAAATTTATGTGTTTTATTTAACATTATAAATCAAACTTCACGATGAATTACTCTTTACAATACGAGTATATGCACATTTGGGACATGGGCTTCCTTACAGTGAAAGTTTTTTTTATAATAAATTCAAAATTTTGTCAAAATTCGTGGAATATAAGCCAAAAGTGTCTTATAATTGTGTGTCCTTCTTTTATTGTCGACCTTGTCGTAAATTTAAGAACCAAAGGTTCCATAGTTCAGAAAAAAGCACTACCCATTGTCGTCGACAGAGAAGAAAAACAAATTCACGAAAGTGGCACCAACTGAGACCGATCAAGCCCTCAGACTTAGAAGATTTTTTTTCTTCCCTCTCGAACAGAGCCAATAAAATTAAAGCTTTTGGCATTTCCTCTGTCCTTATGAAACTAACAAAAATTGCAGTTGCAGTAGACAGAAATCAAACGAAACTAGCGATGTCGGGTAGCAAACGACCCTACAATAAGTAAAGGTCGCAGCTCTAGTGGACGTCTGTCGATTTTTAAAGGCAAATGAAACCTATTGGTGACTTTCCCCTCGCACAAAGTACGACTGAAACTGGCCCCAAATGCTACGCGATCGGCTTAATCACAACGATGCGGCTATTACTTTTCTGAAGTTTCGAATTGGGAAAGTTGACAATGACAATAATAAACAACGCTGAAGGCAAAAAAATCTGTCGATCAATTGTGGATGCTAGCCCAAGTAGAAAATATTATTTGGGTCAAGTGTTCCAAGCAATAAAGTTTCGTATGACTAAACAAGTCTATTCCGGTCACTGAAATTAGCGCACAACATTTTCTGGATTCCGAGACCTTGATACTTTTTTAAACGCAGAACCCTGGACTCAACTCTGAAAATTGGAAAATTTGTTTTCATGGGGTAATACGAAGCTTCTGGTAAATCCCATGTCCTTATTTCCTCGAAAGAGTTAATTACCACGTTATTTTCAATTGAGTGCGGAGAAAAGGCGATCATATAAACGATTTTCTCAGATTAGCCTTCAACAAAGCCAATCTACTTTTGCATTCCTATGTAGAAGGCTGTCAATGTTAAACATTAAACTAAAACATAAAAATTGCGTTTATATGTAAAGCGATCGAAAATACAGAAAACTTGTCTTTTTGTGCAAAATTCATTCTCTCATATTGCAGAACTAGATTTCCAAAATTTTCATTTCCTAACGACCTTAAGAAAAGGCGCGAAAATAAAGTACTTTCCCGCGCAAAATTATCTATTGTACAATATATATATTTTTACCAAGTTATATTCAATTCACTGTTGAATAAAATGACTCAAAAATGGTCTACAAGTTAGAACAACTGGCGACAAGGAATCCAGAAGCTGTGGAAAAGACCTTAATCAAGAGAAGGAATAGAATATATGGGGCTCGTTCTGAAAGGATTTTCATCGGGACCTACCACCATCAACAAATTCCGTGCTTTTGATCCAGAGAAGAAGTCATGGGACAGCTACCTTTTACAATTGAAGCAGCTTTTTTTGCCAAACTCTTTGCAAGACGAAAACTTACAGAAAGCGCCATTTTTATCAACGCGCGGAAATCATATACGTTGTACATATAAATTATAAAAAGAGTATAAATAAATGGACGTCTCAGGAAGTTTTTAGGCACAGCAGATTTACTCGTACGCACACTTTTAAAGACCTATCTGTAAAATAAACGAGTTACTTTCAATCTAAACTGCATGTAATTGCATCGGGATGTAAGTTTTTGGGACAGAAAATGCTACCGAGACCACCTTACGCCGATTGCAGACCTAAAAGATCTTGCTAGAGACTGTGCCTTCATATGCTAGAAGCAAGTTTGCAATACGCACTACGTCGTTAACATAACCAGAGATACGATCGCTTTATACACACTTCATGACTCTGAAAAAATCGCTGCAACACAAAAAAAAGAACCCAACACTGAAGGAGATCGAGGAACTAGTGATGGCATATGAATTGACCAAATGACATCGAACATACTGAAGGGAAATCAGCTGAACCAAGGACATCTCCAGAAACAAATAAGTAGTCCAGTTTGTAGTTGAATCAGCACGCATCTTAAAGGCGTATGGGAAAGTGAGCGTGCCTATTAAGGGAACAATTACATATCGAAACATGATGGGTTTAGCCTAGCTTTAAGCGTTTGGTTTCATTGCACTGCAAATTACGACGGAATCTAGAGAACAACTGGCATCTGAAGACAAATCTCTGTGCAAGAAGCACAAAATAGTTTTTAGGAAACATTTTGTGGCACATCTCACGCTGAAACTATGGTAAACGTCCAACCCAAGTATTTAAAATGTGTCCCCTACATTTTGCTCAAAAAGAGGAGGTCCGCCGAAAGATCAGACTTTTGCAGTAGTTAAAAAGAACGAGCGAAAATTTACGCATATAGTATGTGGCGATATAAAAATCAGCATCAATCCACAATTCGAAATAGATCGTCCTCATATACCCTGTATCCAAGAGCTGTTTCATAAGTTACAAGAAGGGCGGTACTTCACGAAAATTGATTTGTCTGATGCGTAGATTGTGCATCATTAACCCTGAGTTAGTCCTGTTTGAATATCAGCGGTTACCATTTGGGATATCTAGTTTCATAGTTATTTTGCAAGCATATTGTACATGGAACATCTGATTCTGTGTTTCTTACCTCGACGACCGACGTCATTTTATCCGGCCGTACCAATGAGGAACACTTAAAATATCTAAAAAATTTTCTCAAACGTTTAGAGAGTAATGGCTTGCATTGTCGGCTGATAAAATGCAAATTCGCCAAGTCGTTGATTGAGTACTTAGGCTATGTTTTTGGCCAAATTGGCACACGACCACGGGAATCACGCATTTGCCCAAATTTAACAAATTTCAAGAAGATTATTTTGAAGTTATTTTTAAAACTATCAATTACTTTAGCCACTGATGCTTCATCGTATGGTTGGCTATGTGGCTCCATAATCTACCCGAATCGAACTGAAAAACCAATCGCTTTCACTTCGAAGGCCTCGAATAAATCCCAAAGAAAGTACAGTCGGATCGAAAAGGAAGCTTTCTCAATTATACATATTTGGGCTAAAGAAATTCACCAGTATTTTTTTGGACGCCAATTCGAGCTGATAGTTGATCGTTAGCCACATGTAATTATTTTTAGTCTTAATAACAAACTACTTTATATAACCATTCAACGTCTCCAACTATGGGCTATCATTCTAATAGTGGCCCTACATTGATGACATTATCAAGCAAGGGGTGACACAGTGTACCGGCTGGCTACTAAATTCCAGTCGCTTGACTCGAAAGTATAGAAGGCCCTCTTTAGAAGAAGGTTTGGAACGCATCCACAACGACTTCGCTGCACTTTTTCAGAAGACTATGTCCACTTGTGACCTCTACTACGTCTCAAACCACGATCCAGGCATTACGATCAATATTTGCTCTAGAGGGACTGCCAGAAAGCTAGTGTCAGGTAATGGCACTCAATGGCACTAGGGAGGGCCGTGGTGTAGTGGTATATGCATAGACTCCTCAAGCAGAGGGTAGCGGGTTCGAATCCCGTGCAAGGAAATTCTCTGAAAATGAACTCTGACATGAAGGCATAACACTGATGTTGGAGTGGTTGCTGGCACGTACTAAGACCCCACTGGTTGAGGATGCACTGGCTCCAGTTTGACAACCACCTCTGGGAAAAATATCGAAACCTTAATACAACTGATTTTCAAACTACTATACCACCCGCCCGCGCCCTGATGAAAAGTCAGTAAAAGGGTGTTCATATCTCCTTGATGCGCGCGCGGGATTATAGAAAAAAAAAGTTTACCTCAAGGGAGTTTCAGCAATTTTGTTGAAATCAATCAATTCACCATACGACCTCAGCACTTTTCAACCCGGAAGCGAACGGCGTAACAGAAAATATGGTTCGAATTTCCAAGACGTCCTTTCTCAAAATTATGGCAGACAACAAGTAAGGGGATGATGCGTTGCCGTCGTTCTTATTAACTTATCGTTCAACACCAGATGAAAGTAGCATATCTCTGTCATAGAGATTATATTACATAGCAGACAACACCGAACCTAACTGTCAGCGATTTTTCTACATTCTTGATGTTAAGAAGAGACAAGTCATCTGCTGCTGCCTACTTATAAAAGTGAAAAATGTTAAATAGTAGAGACGGCATTGTCGAGTTGTTCTAAGTACAAGTGTTAGGGGTCCTAGCAAAATAATATGCAATGAATGCAACAACTTATTACATACAGAATGTACGAAATTAAAGCAAGTTGATCTTGAATACTTAAAAAAGTCTAAACAAGGTTGGATTTGTGCTATGTGTACTCAGAAAAGATGCAACGATATCAGGAGATTAACACCGTCTTCTACACCGAGAAATGACAGCTATAACACCACCTCTACCACTGCAGCCGAATGCAATAAATGTTTCACCAGTGAAGAGAAGGTGATTCATGCCAACTGTTTGGAGTTAACCTATGGTTGACTCATTGATACAGCCATTAATATAATAAACACTAGATTGGGAGTGCAAATATTTGGAGAAGACATTGACCCCTGCTACAGAAAGAAGCTTAAAGTAAACGGAAACCTAATTGAATCTAATGTTTTGTTACTGAAGACGCTGCGGACACGTACAAACGAGAATATTTTTACATCGATGTATACTATCAAGGAACCAATAAAAGCCAATTTAATTTTACTTTCTGCCAAGAAAAATGTCTATATTAACGATTGGTAACCTAATGCAGCTAAATTTCTTCTGAAGGAAGCTAAAATGGCAAAGAAAAAATTCAACTATGAGTCTCCCTGGGTGCGTCATGGAGGGATTGTAATGAGAGAAACAAGTCGAGCTGAGGTCAAATACACTAATACCTTTGCATTGGGCTATTTTTCACAAACTTTTCATATAAATTGATCTGCACGATGAACAACTTTCATGAATTTATTATATTCTGTGATGCACAGTGATTTCATTATATTCTCTTTCGTTTTCCGATTTTGTTGGCTGGTCGGTACCTTTTCAGCAGAATGAATTGTATTTATAATTTTTATCTTACTTTTATCCTTGTATTATAATAATAATTCAGCAACGTGAACGCTATTACAATAATTGTCTTTGTGTTACTTAATACCGGATGCAAAACAGGCAACAATGTACCTTTTAATTTCTTATCTTTTGAACAGCTGGTATATTTTACAGATTTATTACATACCCGGACTTACTTTCGCATACAGCCCGTAACAACAACCCATATTTTATAATCTTAGCAGGATTATACATTCTAAATGATAGCCTTTATCTAAAGAAACCTCGTGCTCTGGCGAATAAAATTCTTGAAATTTTGAAGCAAAGCGGTCTAAAATATTGAATTTTTATTTTTATTTGGCTGTTGATATTAAATTAAAAGAAAGTCCAATTTTGCTGAAGTCTTGTATGACTCATAATTTTTAAAAATAAATGTGTTTCTATCAAAAAACACAAGAAAAGAGCCTGACTGGGACTCATACAAAGAATACCTCAAAATGTATAAAAAAAAAAACTGACTAAAGCAAAGCGACAATTCTAGAGATCATTCTGTGACAAAATCACAGAAACATCTGAGATATCGCTGCTAAGAAAAATCCTCTCTACAGATCCTATGATGCCTAGTTGCTTAAAAAACACCGATGGCTCTTGGACAACCTCAAGTGATGAATCACTCAACCTGCTACTGGACACTCATCTTACAGATAGCATCTATTCGCGGCCAGTTGAAACCCAAACAGGACTACTACAACCGTGAACAAAATTAATGGTCTAATTACTGCTTTAGGCGCTGCATAGTATGAAACCATACAAGTTCGGAGAATATCATGAAGAGCTGTGTAGAACTGATCCACATTCCACTGTCATGGAGAGAAGTCAATGTAGTTTTAATTCCCAATGCCGAAAAGTGGTCTCATGTTGTCTAAAAAGTCTAGAACGACTGATTAATATCCATAAGAGTATACGAGCGAAAATTGATCCAAGACTTTTGTCAACGGCTCAACATACCTACTGTAAAAGAAGGCCGGTGGAAACGGCTCTGTATTTTATTTTTCCCTTCTCTGAAACTTAGTTAATGAATTGCTGATATACTTGGAAGCAAATGGTAGCAGGGTGATTGTCTATGCATATAACGTTGCTATAGCCGTCCCAAGTAGGCATTTTAATACTCTCAAAGAACTCCTTCAGCTAAATCTTAACAGATTAACCCGTTGGGCTTATGGGAGTAAACCTTCATAAAACTGATGTTGTACTCTTTTCCAGGAAATATAAAATTCAAATTATAGACCCTCCCTCAATATACGGTACCAGTTTTGTGTTTTCCGATACAGCAAAATGTCTGGGCCTCATTTTTGACAGAAAACTAAATTGGAAATCTGACATTCTAGAAGGAGTCAATAAACATCATGTCTATGCATAAGCGCGGAACACTACGTTTAACTCATTCCGCGGCATTAGATATTCTGTTTCACTTGACACCCCTCGATATCTTCTGCAGGCAAGTAGCTGCAACTGCAGCTATTCGCCTTGTAGCAACTACACAGTGGACAAATAACTTATTTTGCTTCAAGTCAATCTACTTTAACAAAGATGAATCTTAAACCGATAGCTAGGTTGGCTGCGATGTTTTTCAGATAAGCTAAGTGTAAGCCTCTCCTTCCCTCTTCAAAATCACTATAGCGTGTTCCAGGCTGATGACAAACGTGATATTTGCAAAGGATACTAGCAACTTTTCAGATAGTCAGGCCGCTATCAATTTCCTGGACTCAGTCTCATTAAAATCTGAAACGGCCCTTGAATGCCGATATCTCTTACGGAGATGAAAGAGCCTTAACCTTTGTTGGGTGCCCTGCCACAGACACATTCCAGGGAAATTTTAAATACTCTACCTATTCTACCGGGAAAAGGTAGCATAAGTATACCAATCACAATGGTAATAAAAGAAAATATCTTAGGTGACTGTTGGACCAAACATGTCTAGTGACCAAACAGATCTGGTCAATGCTGGATCGGAATCGCTCTAAGAGTCTGATCCTTCTAAATAGAAAACATCTCAGCGCCATCATAGGTGTCATCACTAGACACTGCCTTATAGGCAAGCGTGCAATAAGTCTTGGCGCCTTAACAAATGATTTCTGTAGAAGCTGCATGGACGAGGAGGAGAAGGAAGAGGCGACAACGCTTTATCATAAGCTCAAATTAGTTCCATAAATAAGAGGATCACAGATCCACTTGGCATCACATCACTTGGCTTAAGTGTGTTGGTCTTTCCAACAGCTACTTTTACCTACCTACTTAAGTGTTTCTATCAAGGAATGTTTTAACCAATAGTCTTGCAATTTACTCTTTTTTACTTGCCCCATTATATTTATAAATTCCAGAAATCACTTCATTTCTATTTTGGTAACATTAGTTCACTTTAACTCATTTTGGGTACTTCATATTTGGCTACTATCTGACTGTGACATGTATATGTTTTACAACACAGATACATGAAGAAGACATTATTGAAAACTAGCTCAGCTTAATCGAACACACTTTCATTAATTCGAGCCACACTTGGAATTCTTTTAAATTATTTTAACCGTGGCGGTGTATCAATATTATTCCATACAGGACTAATGTCAGTTTCATCACCTGCTGGTTCAGAATTACTGTCATTGTCTGTTTCATTGCACTTTTTTTTGATACGAACTAAATCACTGTCATCATCGTCACTTTCCTCACATCTACAATGAGTCCCTTATTTGAGAAATTATCAGAAAACCGCATGTCGTTTGCCCCTTTGCAACGCATTTTTTTTTTTTTTTTTTTTTTTTTTAAGAGAATTCTCGTTTTCGGATGCGAAAGTGGAGTATTGACGATCTCACAAAACTTAGACTTCCTTAGAATACTTACCTTATGTTAAGTAACTTGAACGACCTCTGTGATTAAAACTGTTTGAATGATTGTAATGAAACTTATGCTCGCTCTACGATCTCTAATACAATTTCACAATTGTACATCTGAATATAAGACGTATGAGAATAATTTTTGAAAACGTGTGTGCCCACATAGAGAATTGTTTTGCTACTTTGCCTTTATAAGCGATACATATTTTAACAGAAATCTAGACTTATAATCTTATAATAAAATTTTTTTTGAATCCTATCCTGCAGTCGAAACAATGGGTTTTACCCTGTGAACGTGCCCCAAAGAAGGCGAAGACCGAGCCTTCGGCCGGAAAGGTGATGACCGCCGATTTTTGAGACGCGAGAGGTGTGATCCATGTTAACTATTTGGGGAAGGGACAAATAATCACAGGAGCATACTACACCGATTTATTGGGCAGATTCAACACCGATTTGAAGAAAAAACGCCTACCTACATTGGCGAAGAAAAAAATGCTTTTAGACTACGATAACGCATCGGCTCACACCTCTACAGTCGCCACAGCGAAATTGGTTGAATTGCACTACGAATTGCTCCCCCATCCTCCGTATTCTCTGGATTTGGCACCTTGCGACTTCTTTTTGTTCCCAAACAGGAAAGAAGTACGGGTCGAATGAGGAAGTCATCGCCGCAGCGGAGGTGTATTTTGCAGGCCAACAAAAGTCTTACTATACGGATGGGATAAAAAGTTGTAGCACCTCTGGGAAATGTGTCTCGAGTTGAAAAGCGATTACATTTCAAAATAAATTGTCAAAACCTAGAAAAGTTATTATTATCCAGGTATTCATCAAACAGCCCTCATATGTTATATCAGCTGCAGTTTGTTAATAGGAACAATTTTCTTAAAGATCTTGAAAGTTTACTGTGCACCATCCAGAATGTTTGTTTAGTTGGGGTCACAAGTATTGAAATTTGTAATCTACCAAAGGAAATGTGAAGACTATATGCTTTTGATATCTTCATTAGGCTTTCGTTAGTGTATGGAGTACAGAGAGTAAGTTATAACTCAAAATCATGCATTTACCCATTTGTTTCTCAAGTCCAAAGAACATACCGATATCTTGTTTTTAAGAACGCTTAAAGAAAAACTTCTGTCGATAGTAGTTTAAACAAACCCCTTCGTAAAAAAGAAGTAATTCAAATTAATTTCTCAAAACTGAATCAGTGTCTGTTCTTAGAAACGTGGAATTCTGTGTACAGTGCCTTCTCGTTTTTTTATGGGCACTTAGAGATTGGATAAGTGACTGTAAAAACACTAAGCAAATTTAACTAAAATAAAACCGAGGATAACTTCTGATATCTGTGCAAAAGTAGAAGAAAAGAAAAATTAATTTTATGCAAAATGAACCCGCCCTTAACTAAGCGTATGTATAAAGAGCTGCAAATAAATGTACGCAATTTAATAGATAGACGAAAAACAGAATACTACAACAAACAATTTGATGAACATAAGCATCATCCCAAAGAACAATGGCGTATTGTTAACAATAGACTAGGAAATGACAAAACTGAGGCAGATCTAAAGCTTCTTAAGCTAAGCAAAATTATCGCGCCACCAGTAATGAGGATTTAGGAAATGAGATGAACCTCTTTTTGTTGAAAACTTAAAACCGATGTATCCAATTGTGTGTCCGAATAAATGAAAGCGATGATAGAATTGTATTGAATAAAACGACTCCACTCAATTTCTTCTTTGTTATTGTTACTTGTGAAAGTTTAAAAAACAAAAACTCATGTGGAATAGATTGCATGAGCAACATGAAAGTTATAAAAATAGGAGGGTCAATTCTTAAGGCATATTGTAAATCAAAGCTTTCAGTGCTTAGTATTTTCGTAATGCTTTAAAACCTCTCCTATTATTCCAATTTTTAAAAGAGGAGATTCTAGTGATCCGAATATTTATATTATAGATGAATATCTCTGCTGTCGGTATTCTCAAAGATATTAGCAAAGATCATAGTTGGTAGGATGCTGAAATTTCTTGAGAAAACAAGGTTCTTTAACAAGTCCTAATTTGGTTTTATTACAAGAAAGTGTACTGAATATATAATATAACAGTGTCCATTTTAAGTATAAAACAACCGATAAATTTTTGGTCCAGATAAATTATGTAAACTAAACACACTTTAATGATTCAAGTCCTATTTACGCAACAGGAAGCAGAGGGTTATATTAAAGTTAATGAATATGTAAGCCAGGAAGAGTAAGTGGTCGGTCTTAAGACCAATTCTTTTTCTTGTTTATATTAATTCAATATATAAATAACAATAACAATATAACAATAACTGTAAATGATCATTTCAGTTTAGTTTTAGTTTTAAATGCATTTTATTATCTTAATCATTAACCCTTACATACTAACAAAAAATGCTTAAATGCTAGCTTAAAATTACTTAACAATCTTATATTAACTTATTGGCCCCACACAGGCACTCTAAGCTACTCTAAATTCTTATATCTATGTCTTTCGACTTTATTTACATTTTACTTAGGAATATTTATTTTCTATACTTAAGGCTAGGAAAAAATTTTTTGACAAAAACTTTTATAAAAACTTAATATCTAACTTAAAATAAGCCTTAGTCTACCTAACCTACATACACAATACACACACATAGATATTATACACAATTGTATACATATATTAGTATATACAAAGGTATATACTAATTTATGTATATATTTCTTAAATGCTAACCTAAACCTATGTAAGGTGGCCATCGCTATTCAGAGAGCAAATAGATTGGTCAGCTCTGCCTCATTAGTGAGGCTGGTACGTAATTGACGGAAACGACGACAACGAAACATATTCTCCATCATTCAACCACCAGAAATGCTGGTTCTGCCGAACGACATCCTTCTTATCGCGATTCCCCACCGCCCTACTGAACCTGAGACGATCCACACTGCCGTATGTTGAGTCGCCTGTCCCCAGCTTTCCGAGCGACATGGAAGATTAACGGGACCGCTGATCTATCCTGGATCAACCCTATCTGATCTAGGTAGAGAAATGAATCCGGTGAAACGAAGCCGTCAGAGCGCACACTCTCGTGATAACGGTAATTGGGATAGTAAGCCCCAGATGTCAGGTTATTCGTCGAGGCCATTGCTCTTGCAATTTGCCTTCGAGTCAGTTCTGTTGTAAAGAACCTCATTATGATAAAAAATTTTATACTCCGACTCTGGTGTTATGTACAAGCGAAGGCAAGCCCTCTGAAACACCCGAATCTTTTCCATTAAGCTTGCTCGCACATTGAACTACACGTTACACCCAAATCACACCATTGGCCTGATAACTGCCATGTAGCAGATTACCTTTACTCACGCATCGAGTTGGCTGCTATAAAACAGTCTCTTTCTAAGAGTAAAAGCGCCTTTAGCTCTAGCCAGAGCAATATCTACATTTCTGTCAAAATACAGAAACTGATCTAGCCAGATCCCAAGGTATCTGACTACATTTCGACAGGCAAGAGGCTGTCCGTGTTGTCCAATGATCGAGAACTTTCTCCAATTTCTTCTGGTATCCCTAGAGGCTACAGACAACGGCATCCTAAAAAGAATGGTTTTCGACTTCTGAAAGATGATTTCCAACTTGCAGTCATCGCAAAATCGTCTTATCTTATCGAAGTCACGCTGCTGTTCTGTATGCTATCAAATCGTCTGCGTACGCAATAGTATGGGGAAGTCAACCTATCAAGTCGCTTGTATAGGGTTTTCTAATAACGACTTGACAACTTTTTTTTTCAAATAAAAGGCTTACCATTTGAGATATTTCAAAAACTTTATTATTGGCTTGAAGTACAATCAAAATATTTATGAATAGAACTCGACTTTGTTCATATGGCCACCGCGGGCACGTTTGCAGCGGTCGATTCGTTGGACCCAATTTTCAACGATTCGGCCACACATTTTGGCCGAAACGGCTGCTATTTCAAGTTTAATGTTGGCCTTAGCTCTTCCAATGTCGTCGGCGTGTTGGCATAAACCAATGACTTAACGTATCCCCACAGAAAACAGTCAAGCGGCGTTAAATCGCACGAACGAAGCGGCCAATCGACTGGCCCATGTCTTGAGATAACACGCTCACCATATTTACTCTACAATAAATCGATTGTAGCGTGTGCTGTGTGGCTTGTGGCACCATCCTGTTGAAACCACATGTCGTCCAAGTCCATATCTTCCAATTCGGGGCAAAAATAAACGGTGATCATGGCGCGATAACGCTGACCATTCACAATAACGTGACGATCGTAATCGTCGACGAAAAAATATGGCCCAATAACGCCGCCGGCATGCAAACCGCACCAAACAGTTATTTTTTGTGGATGAAGTAGTGATTCATGAAGCACATGTGGGTTTTCACCCAACCAATAACGCATATTTTGCTTATTGACGAACCCATTGAACCAAAAATGAGCTTCGTCACTGAAGATGATTTTGCGATGAAATGATGAATTTGGCACATCTTCTCCAGAACCCAATCGGAGAACGTACATCGCTTCAAATCGTCCATCGGCTTCAATTCTTGAGTCAGCTTGATCTTGTATGGGTGTAAACCAAGATCCTTATGCAAAATACGCCATAATGTGGTCTGAGCGATGCCCAATTCTTGAAAACGCCGTGGAATTGACTGATTTGGATCGTCTGCTTCGGACGTCTGAACGGCGGCGATATTTTCGACACTTCGACCAACCCGTTGTCTCACTGACACGGCAACATCACACAACGAATATGTAGAATTTTTGCCTGTCTACTAGGGCAAAAATTACGGCCGAAAATTGGAGTTAACGCAGTTGCAGTCACCGACTCCGTGTACTTTACCATGATGAAAATTTTTAGAGTGCGTCAACAAATTAAATTTAAAGTTGTCAAGTCCCTATTGGAAAACCCTATATAAAACCCTATTGAATGTTGAATTGCTGCAGACCATTTTTAATTTGAAATATTCCAACAGAAGTCACATCACCATTTTTCACGATGAACTGTCTGTTGGTTAGCATATTTTAAAAAATGAACAAGAGTTGTTTACTGATCCCCAGCCTTATCAGCTAACTAGGATGGGGATCAGTAAACCACCGTTTACCCTCTAACTATACGGTGTCAAAGTCCTTCTTCAAGTCAACAAGGCAGGCACCAGTACATTGGTTTTTGCCTTTATTCCATTTGATATCGGACACCAGTTTAAGCGCGGCATGTGAGATATCATGTCCCGCCTTAAAACCGAATTGATTATCCGGAACTATATGTTTGTTCTCAAAGCACCTAGACAGAGCTCTATTGATTACCTTTTCAAACACCTTCAATACCATCAACCAATGCACTCATTTTTCGTTACCACAGCGCGCGTGTGAAAAAAAAAAAAACGACAAAAAGTAGTGTGGTGCAATGAAGGTCGAAGTACTGTTGCTTGCACTCGGTCACTGCCGTAACTGTATTTATCATGCGGTACGCCCAGTGACTGAGTGTATGTAACAACCAACGGATAGCGAATTGTGAGTCTGAAATTCGTTGGTGCACTGTTTCATATTGTTGCAAGGTCATAACACCTAAAGTCAAAGTTTTCACTGCGCAGCGTTGCTTAGAATTGTTGGTGTTTATGTTTTCTGTGTTTGTTTGTGGTGCAATCAGTTTTCTGTGTACGCCCATGTCTGAATGTGCAGACCAGCAGATTCGGCACTTAGTGAAACATTGGTAGATCCCCGCCCATACCTCTTATATCACTCTGATCTGAAGCTACCTAGCTACGAACTAGTGCCATTGGAGTGGACTTAACAGTTTCTTTAGGAATCTTAACTTTTCCTTTTCTTTCCTCAATAACGACATTATTCTCTTTGAAATGAGATGATTCATCCCTCATCAAATGAAGAGTATCAAATCAAAACAAAAGCGAGGTACGGCTCGAGGCGAGGAGGCTGTCATGTTTTCGGTCCTACAAGGCCAACCCGACAGAAGAAAACCGAAAACAGTTCAAACGAGCCAGGAATGACTGCAACGCCTTTCTTAAGCGCGTCAAATTCCAAAACGAACAAAAATTGAGGCAAAAAATATTACAAAGTCCCAAATGTAGTAAAAATTATTGGTCTTCGTTAAAAACATTAGAAACTGTAAATCATCCTCCATCTCAATGCTCATATACAATGCTACATACACAATTTGCAGCTAGCTCAACACTTCCAGATTGTGCCATGCCCCGCCTGCACGAAACTTTAATGAGACGAATCCCCTTTCGCACTCGTGTAGTAACAAGAGTACTTACAAATCTTAATATATACAAATCGCTGGTGCAGATGGTATATCTCCCCTTCTTCTGACGAGGTGTTCTTTCGAGCTGAAAAAACTACTGCGTCAGCTTTTTCATCAATCCTACTCTTAAGGACTCTTTCTGAGCAGATGGAAAACAGTATTTGTCCAGCCTGTCCCAAAAAAGGCAAATCTTCTTCTCTTTTACAGACCTTTTACAGCCTCATTGCGCTTACATCCCTTCTTTCCATGATCATCAAAACGCTAATTAACCGTCAGCTCATGAAATATTTCAAAACACGAAAACTTCTCAATGACCAAGGGTACGGTTTTGGTAGCAAGAGGTCCGCTGGTGATTTGATGGCATGCCTTAACGGGAAATGGAACTAAAGCGTTCATCAATCTAGCGAAAGCAAGGTAATTGCACTTGATATTTCTAAGGCATTTAACAGAGTTTGGCATTAAGATCTTTTGTCGAAAATGCGTGCACTTGGGATCGACGAATCCCTTTTTTAATGGATTAATGAAATTCATAAAATAAATGCTGTTGTACCTCAGGGCTCCGTTCTGTTTCCGAAACTTTTTAATTTTCATTAATGATCTATTGTCTGCTACTTTTAATCCATTCTCGGTATGTGTGTCAGTGACAACTTACGTTGGAATGACCACATATTTGATGTCGTCAAAAATGCAGCGAAATGTCTAGGTTTCCTCAAGCGATGTAAGAAATAATTCACCTCCCTGATCTGGCCTCAAGGTATTCATTAGCCCTAAATTGAAGTACAATGCCAACGTCTGGTCAGGTGGTTCTAAAACATCTCTACACCTGCTAGATAAGATTCAAAACCATACGATAAACTCATAGGTGATGCTGATATTAGTCAGTCAATCGACACCGTGGTAATGTCTCCTGTCTCACTTTGTTTTATCGCTATTTCCACCACCAGTGCCAGTGAAATCGCCAGTAGTATTCCGCCCCTTCAAACCTTCTACTATAGTACATGTCTCGCTATGAGACGCCCACTTTCGGGCGTACTCTAATATATAGCGATTCGTTCCTAAGCCGTACATCTTGCTTATGAAATGCCCTGCCAAGTTCTATATTTCCTGGTCGTTATAACTTGCAAAGATGTAAAAATAATATATCTACATCGGTACCTCACTTCTCCCTCCCCAAATTTCCTTCGCCCGCGCTGTGTATAAACAAAAAGTATTGTATTATACAATTCAAGACCAAATACCATAAATTTTGATCTTTAACTACTTATCACCCGGCTTAACTACCATCAACTCATACTTAGCACAGTCTAAAATGATGTATTTCTCCTTGTCTAATTTGAACATCCTGATTAATCATATTACCTCTCATCATCCTTGTTGTGACAAGATGAACTGCAATGACAAATGCTGTATCTTCGAGCTCGTTAAAGAATTTAAGTATCTTGGGGTTATAATAGACAGTAAATTAAGTTTGAAATCACATATAACGTCTCTGAAAAAGATATTATAGCAACATATCCTGAAACAAAATGTATCACTTAGGTAAATCAATTTCACGTAATCTGCTTTCAGAATTTTACTATGCGGTAGTTCAATCACGACTTTGATATCTTCTTACATACGTGGCTGTATCTACGTAAGCAACCTTATTGGACAAAAGATCCTAATGCCAAACTCTGTCAAATGCTGTCCTAACTACTGCTGGTCATCGAGAAGTTTTCGTGTTTCCAGGTATTTCATAAGCAGACGTCTTATCAACGTTTCCATTATCGTGGAAAAAGGGACGTGAGTGCAATAGGTCTGAAGGAGGAGGAAGAAGGAGATTCGCTTTTTATAGGGACGAGCTATGCAAATGCTGTTTTCCATCTGCTCATAAAGAGTACTAAAGGGTAGTATTGATGAAAAAGCTAACGATGAAACAAAATGTATCACTTACGCAAATTAATTCCACGTAATCTGTTTTCAGCATTTTACTATGCGGTAGTTCAATCACGACTTTAATATCTTCTTACATACGTGGCTGTGTCTACGTAAGCAACCTTACCCCACTTATAACAACACAGAAAAAAAAATAATTCGATTAACGTTTTTTAAGAATTGATTTGAGCCCTCATTACTTGCATCAGCAACAATATCCCCATTCAGATATTTCTTTATTTTAAAAACTCTTAAAATATTTTTTTATCAGAAGTGGTAATATGCACTTTAGAAGAAACGGATTCTATTCATTGAGAAATGGATTCGTTGTAGACGGTCCTAAAGTAAATAAAAAATACAGTCGATATTTTTTGTCATCCAAAGCTGGTCATGAAAGTCAATTTTTAAAAAAACTTAAGACGTGGCTACTTTCATTATCTTAGGTAGAAACCCTGCTTCAAGTTATATTTTGGTGTGCTTCTTTGTCTATGCTTATAACTTAAAAGTATCTCTCATTATTTTTAATTCACATAATTAGTTAAAAAGCAGTCTACATAGATAGGATTTTTACATTTATCCGTTCTTCTTTCCACTTTCAACATTTGTTGTATCTTTTCTTTTCTGACATATCAGTAGTATTATGTATGCTACTGGCTACTTTCTTGATTAAAGAACCCAGAAACTTGCTTAGTTAATAATTAAATTTGTATATGTCAAATTTTGTATTCTTTTAAATTTAAAATTTATGTATGTATGTACATACCATATACGAGTACAAAAAAAAATTAAATCAAACAAACTCAAATTCAAACTCGAAGAAATTAAAACCAACTAATGGGTGATATTTTAAGAGTTTCATTTTTACACAAAAGTGTATAAAATTTTTATTTGAAATGATAAATTAATGCTTGCCGTTTACTTTTTAAAGGTAATTTCATGCAAATGTTGACCACGACTACGTTTTAAGTAGTCCATACAAAGAGTCCAATTTTGAATCACTTTTTCGATCATATTGGCTGGTATCTCGCTAATAACACGTGTAATTCCAAGGCTGCAATTGACTTTGGTTTCTTCCACGAAGTTGAGTAACATAATCCCAATTGCTGCAAACGGCGACGAATTTACCAATCACGGTCTTCTTAACACTAGCTTATACTTTAGCAATATTTTCCTCTGTACGCATTTTACGTATACGTACCAAACGCGTGCAATGGCTGCAATATTTGGTCACTATGGTATAGCTTGAATTGCTTGCTTAGTAGGTCGATTACGACGACCGTAAGATGATCAAAGTGCGCGGAAAACATTTTCCACAGAGCAATGAAACGGCAATGCTAACTAAGCATGTTTGAATTTGATATACATATATAACGAATAACGCGCGAGTTGCCAAAATTAGTACACTAAAAAACCAAGCAGCAATTAAATCACAATTTATTTAAAATTATCCCTTTATCGCCCTATGTTCAAGCGACAGTGCCTACAGGGAAAAAAGTGAGCTTCTTAAGTAGTTAAAAAGATTTTTGCTAGACGCATGTTTCTGACCGAAACCGTTTATAATCGTTCATCATGGTAATCAAAACCAGATCCGGCCCCGAGCAGTAATGGATGACAAAACAGGCTCTGTCAACAATCAAGTAGTCAATATTGCAGTTGTAATCGTGTTTCACTTCTCAGAAATTCATCATTAAACAAGCAGGCAGCAGAATTTGACGATTCGGAGATTCTCTCAGTCCAGTTTCCAGTCCGCAAATTGTAGATTTGGACTACTTCCTTCTTCAACTCCGGAGGCTGAAATAACCGCAAAAGTTTCATCACCGATTAACTCGCCAGAAGAACCAATTGCTATCCTTTCGAGCTCTCAAAAGTCTGATTGTAGATTTGGACATTTGGACTCAATTGTAAGTAAGTCTTCCTTTTTTAACTCCGGAGGCTGAAATAACCGCAAAAGTTTCATCACTGATTAACTCGCCAGAAGAACCAATTGCTATCCTTTCGAGCTCTCAAAAGTCTGATTGTAGATTTGGACATTTGGACTCAACTGTAAGTAAGACTTCCTTTTTTAACTCCGGAGGCTGAAATAACCGCAAAAGTTTCATCACTGATTAACTCACCAGACGAACCAATTGCTATCCTATCAAGCTCTCAAAAATCTGAGCGCCTAAGGAACAAGCGGGATAGATAGGTTCGTTCCTAATAAAAGGTGGAAGCAAATGATACAACCTGTAATACTGCAACAAATGCAACTGCACCAAGTGTTTGACATTAAGAAAATTTCAAATAATCTATTTATGTTTGTACCAAGTTATATTGAATTCACTCTTGAATAAATTGTATCAAAATTAACATCAGCACGGCCTGTTCAGAAGAGGAAAAGTATTTCTTACACCGTTTGAGGAAACTTAGACATTTCGCAACATTTTTGGCGACATCAAATAGGTGGTCATTCCAACGACGATTGTCATTAACATACGTACCGAGAATGGAAAGTTTTTTGGTTTCAACAATACAAGTGCCATTCATGGATGATGACTGGGTATTTGATTGCGCTTTAGTGACAGCAGACAGCAATGTGTTTTGGAAGCATTAAATTCCACTCTGTTGATTGTTCCCCAATTGCCGATGCTGTCTATACAAAATTTTAATCAGCTTAGCTTTCCGGAGCACTGTGGTACACCAGTTTTTATTTTGTGAATGTCAGAAATAAAACAATCCAAGAGAACTTGAAATGAACGCTCCGAAAGGTAATTTGTAATCTATTCAAGAAGAGATTCATTGATTTCAGTTGCACGTATTTTCGACAAAAGATCCTAATGCAAAACTCTGTCAAATGCTGTCCAAGCTACTGCTGGTCATCGAGAAGCTTTCGTGTTTCCAGATATTTCAAAATCAGACGTCTTATCAGCGTTTCCATTACCGTGGAAAGAAGGGACGTAAGTGCAATTGGTCTGCAGGAGGAGCAAGAAGAAGTTTCGCTCTTTTTAGGGACGAGCTATGAAAATGCTGTTTTCCATCTGTTCGGAAAGAGTCCTAAAGGATAGTATTGATGAAAAGGCTAACGCAGTGGTCTTATATACATGGTAGAACACGAAGAGGAGATATACTATCTGCACCAGCGGATTTTTGTATGTTAAGAACTTTGACTATTCTTGCTCCTACACGAATGCGAAAGTGGATTCGTTCTATTGAAGATTCGACACACTGTATCATGGGAGTCAGGAACCTCCAAAATTTCGGTCCGGGCCTGACTTAAAGTTTGCTCTGTAGGTTCTATCTTGAAGGACCGAATAAATATTTCTCTAACGTATTACGACACGTACCGCATCTTGTCCTTTACTTTGACGTTCTTCATCATATGAGTGGGTGGCCGTGGCTCAAGTTATAGTGTTTTGGTTTCCCAATCGGACGGTTCAGGGTTCAATACTAGCCATGCCCAAAAGACATTCTTTTTTCATGCAACTAAAATCCCGTGAGATGAATGGTTAATGGCTTAAAATACGCAAAAGTCTTTGCAAAAGTCTTCGAATTCGAATTATGTCGCATCAAATATGCATTTCACAATAGATAGGACGACCTACAGGATTAACATATATCAGAGCATTATTTCCCTAAAAACTCAAGCATATACATACGCCTACAACGCCTGAGATGGAAAAAACATGTACACATGTACGTAGTACAAAGGTTCAATGTAACTCATACGCGGAAAGTCGTTGAATCCAACTAGTTGATTGAAGCCTTGATCCAAGACGTTAGTTCATTTACTCCATAATGGTATCCACACCAAATGCGTTTCCATTGCATCGCATAGAGATCAATGATATGTTTTAATGCCCGCATAAACGCGCCTAACGAAGATGCACTGAACTCGTATAGTTTCTAAGGCAGCGGAAAATATGGCTGCTATATAAAAGTACACATGGCATCTGTTTCCTTCTTTTCATTTGGTTAGGCCGAGCGGACACAAATTGGTAAGTATTTTATAAATATGTAAAAATTTGAATTATACTTTAATTACACAGAAAAATAAACGAAAACCTATCGTGAATCCGTTAAATTTTCAACGCACGAAGATTCTACCAAGCAACATCTTTATTTTTAAATTTTCCATTGTGTCGCCATTTACATATATTTAAAATTTGATTGATCCAAGGCCGCATCACGAGAAGCAAAAGGAAATTAGCCCAAGCCGATATGTCATCGCCATCAGCATCGCCGCCACTTCCATCTCCGTCCGATTAACTGCATACTATCAAAAGACTCATGAAACAAATTGCCGAGCTGAAGTCATCATTTGCCGCATCAGAAGATGAGAAAAGAAAACTTCATGGAAAATTATCAGCCGCTACATCCAACACTTCAGCATATTCACCTGCCATCGCCTCAGAAGAGACAATTTCTACAGTTCCAGCTATAGCTTCAGCCACCGCCACAGCCACAACTTCATAACCATAGCCTTCCAATGAAGCCCCACAGTGTAAGATCACATGTGCACAGCAACAAGTAAGCACATATTTGCCAGTTATGTACCCAAATAATTTTTCGAATAATGCCACTTACGTATACGAACCATACGCTTCCGCGAATTCCCCGTCTTTAAATTAACCCAGCGCCACAAGTCCACCGAGTGCAACGTATGTTATAACACACCACATCAAGTCATTTTCATCAAGAATTTTTCGGCCAGCCGGAACAATGGCCAATTTTCATTGTAGACTTTAAAGAGACATCAGCAGTCCATCGCTACACCAACTTAGAGAACTTATCGCGCTTGCAGAAGGCCCTGAATGGTAATGCCAAACAGTTAGTCGAAGCATTGTTAATTCATCCTAATAGTGCAACAAATAAAGGATACGTCGGCGCTCTCCATCCAAACTAATGCATAGAAAAATCATCAGGCACAACATCAAGATCTTCATCACAACTTGTTCATTGTTAACAAAATCGATAACAACAACACCAGATAGTTCGAGAACCGATTTTACCCCAGCAGCTACAAAAACAAGAATGTGATACCCGTCATAACAATAAAATGGTAACTTTAAAGACAGTTTACAATGAGATAGTTGCTCTTAGATATGCGAATGCTCATGCTCTCTCTTTGATAAGTTCGTTACAAGAAGGAAAGATTAAACCTTTGCAGTCAGCAAACTTCAAAGAGAAGTGAAAAATTTTGCAACAAGTAGAGAAAAATGTGTTGAAATAGTACGTGTACCCAATGTAAACAATAGCAATGCATCGATTTTTTCTCTAAAAGATTTTTCTAAAGGTGGATGCGCAGAAATTTCTGAAGCTGATATCATGACAATTGTTTTGTGAAAAAATGGTAACAAGACCAACAATTCATTTGGCAATATTTTAATGGTTTAGTTTTGAAGAAAAAGAAAAATTTGTTTATGAAAATTGTAATTATGAAGAATAAATTCTATGATTTTTTAAAAGCTGCACAGAAAGTTCAAGTACTCGTATGTTTGGATTAAAGACGGTGAACTTTACTCATGCGAAAGATGTATAGCGATAAGTACATTGTTATTAATTCAGAGGTGGACCTTCTAGCACTTAATTAATATCCAAGATCCAGAAGTAAATATTCTAAATATTTCCTCTGTCAACTGTTGTGATGTTGACTTCCATTATCTCGTTTCTAAGCAGAAATAAATAAAAAAGCAATGACGAGTATACAGTTGGCGGTGTTGTAGCCTTTATTAAATGTGAGATAAGCGTTGAAAATTATCGTTATAATTTGCGTAGTTGTGATGTTTTAAAAGTGAAGTTTAAAGACAAAAAGTTTAATTTTTTCTGTGTTTATGCATTTAATGATTCAACTTTTACCGATTATTTGTTTTATGAGGAATTAGAAAATTTGCTATCAAGCGATAGCAAGCGACATGACATCAATATGGATATTTTACAAAATTCTACTCTTTTAGACAATCATTTTTCTTTATTGTCATCTTATGGCTTAGAGTCTTGCATAAACAGTCCAACTCGCATTTCAAACGAGCACTTGCATTGATCATATCATGTCGCGTTTTTTTAACACACAGAAATACCAGCATAGCAGCTGAATATGTTTCCGATACAAGATTTAAGAAGGTACCTTCCTGTTCTACCTACGCGACTAAGTGACCATTAAAAGCAAACTCAAGATAAGATATAAACCAGATACGGAACCGGAAATCTACAGAAGAATTGCTAACTTAAGATTAAATACGTTAAGTAAATTAGCAATAAGACTCCAAAACATAAGATATAAAGCCGATGAACTTATTGTCTATTATAAGAATGAGAATTATATAGATTTAACGTAGAAATAATATTAGTAAACACGGCTAAAGAAATGAGACAGGAAACGTTGTTAGATAACATTTATAAATCAAATTCATTTTCCCAAATAATTTCGCATATGCGTAAGAGAAGTTACGGGGATATCTATATTAAGCCAGAGTTCAGAAAAAATTACAAACCAAGGTACTCTCTTGATAATAATAAATCTAAAAAGAATCGTCCATATCATTCAAGTCATAACTGCCATAACCAACATACGAACCATTAAGGCAATTTCAGCCAACATCAGACTTCAGGTATCTACAGATATTCATCGGGTCAACATGGAAAAAATGATAGACAGGTTCAACAACTAAAACGTATTAAAGTTGAAAACATACAACGACAGGGAAAAGAAAATACCCAGGTTCATAATTCACAGTGTCAAGGGAATTATCAAAACTCAGGAAACCTTGGTGTTAATTCGCTTAAAACAGGATCAACCAGAGCAGGTTGCAGATAGTCGGGATTCTTCAACTAACAATTTGATGTTTTTTATGAACTATCCTCGGATGACTTACCAAAAATCAAAATAACAAATAATTCCATTACATACATAGCACTCATTGACAGGGGATCTACACTACAAATAATAGTTGATAGAATTAATTAATATATTGCAAATGAACCAATCCATTTTAGTTCAATTACGGGTAAAGATTTCATTTCATATGAAGTACACACAAAAGCACCAGAACAGTTTAAGGGCTTACCTAATGCAATGATCAGATGGAAGGTAAAGGAAATAAAAAAAGGAACAGAATCGTTTAAATGCCTTAATGAATTTAGAAAAGGGAATAGTAATTCTTAATAATCAGATTTTATAACAATAGTGTATACACTCGTATATGTTGAATGAAGTCTGTTTATTAGAACATATAGATCAAAATTTTAAATTTACCAAAATCAACCATTTAAATAAATCCAGAAGAAAAAATGGAGATCAAAAGATTGGGATGTTTATTCTTCAAAGTAGGAGACAAGATACCCAGTACCACAGGGATAGAACATGAAATTATCACAACGACGGACGCAACGCAAAACTGTACAGATATCCACCACAGTATGAAGAAGGCAAATTAAGGAAATGGAGGAACAAAAATTATAAAAAAAAGTTACTCAAAATATTCAAGTCATTTTTCCGAAGAAAACATTTTAAATAATACGTTCTAATTTTCAGACCGAAATTTTTAATACTTTCAAAGTTATAACCAAAAGAAGAGACTAATGAGTTCCAACACAACCAACCAACACAAGAAAAATAATTCTTTCTTTATTTGATTGACAAAATCAACTGAACTTAAAATCTACAATAACATACGATGGCGGTTCCAAAACTACCCAACAAAGGAAACACAAAAATTTTGGAAAAAAAATTATTTATTTTTCAACATAATCGAATTTCAGCTCTATACACTTTTACTTGCGATTTTTAAAAAGTTTGATACCCTTTGTATAAAAGAACTGTCTTGCCATTAATAGCCATTAACTGCTGACATCACTTCTTCATCGTTGGAAAATCTTTGACCACTGGGCCTTTTTTTTCAAGTTTGGGAACAGAAAATAATCCGAGGGGGCTAAATCTGGCGCTAAACACTCAATTGAAACATCTTCACGAAACTGTTTTTGCTCGAGTGTGAGAAAACGCGGCACCCATCATGCACACAGCTTTCTCATGTCCAAATTTTCAAATAAAATGGGATGTACCGCACTTTTTGAAATGCCTACAATGACTGCTTGCTCGCACACTTTCAATTGACGATCATCCATTACCATATTGTAGATTTTCTTCACCATTTCTGGAGTCGTTACCTCATTTGGTCGACCACTGCGATGCTCGTCTTGTCAGCTCGTACGGCCTCGTTTAAACTCAAAAGCCCAAAATTTTACTATTGTAAACGAAGGAGCAGACTTACTCAGAGTAGAATCCAGTTCAGCTGCTATATACAGGGTGACTGACTCGAACTGCAACTTTTTACAATGTTATAATTTTTTTATTTTTTGATAAATTTTATTGTGCCAAAGCAAAAAATGTTGGAAAATACATTAATTTTCAAATGGTATTAGTATTTTTCAATATATCTACCTTTGGCGCGAATAATAGCCGAAGAAAGCATCGCACGCTGCATGCAAGTGGCTCTGCGGTATTTTGGCCCATTCTCGGCAAAGTGCTTGTTTGATGTGGTCCAAACTCCTGTATTTTTTAGTGCCAACTTTCGCCTTCAAAATACCCTAGACAGAGGAATCCAACGGATTTGCATCCGGAGAATTTGCGATTCATTGTGTCGAAGTGTGGAACATTGTTTTTTAACCAATCTTGGTCGACGCGCGCTTTGTGAGAATGTGCCGAGTCTTGTTGAAATGTCCACGGTCTCCGACCGAAATGATTGTTTGCCCAAGGCTTTAATACTGTCTCTAAGACAGTTTCATGGTATACGATCGCATTAATTTTGACGCCACGGTCCAAAAATACGAACGGAGAGCGACCATCGGCGGTTATGACGGCCCAAACTATCACCGTCGGTGCTGCCTGCTTTCTGGTGGCCGTCCAAAGGTATAAATTTTCGAAGGACCTCTCTGGAAAGTAAACTCGGTCGTTTTGTTTGTTGACATATTGCTCTATAACAAATGGCGACTCATGGGAAAAAACCAAATTCGGTAACTCACCACTTTTGTGCAAGCGTAGCAACTTCGCTCTTTCGACTCTGACTTTTTTCTGTTGCGGTATAAGATCGTGTGTTCTTTGAAATTTCAATGGCTTGAGACCAAGCTCATTTTTCAGTATGTGTTGCATCTGTTTCAACGATATGTTGAGCTCACGAGCCATTTTTCTTTCACTTTGACGCGGATTTCGCTCAATTCGAGCCTTTACTTTCCGAACCATTTCTGCCGATGCTGCTGTCTTTTTATGACCACCTCCATGGCGTTTTGCAACGCTGCCAGTATCACGGTAATAAGCTATGGTTCGAGACACAAATGATTTATTCAAGTTGAGGTGCTGGAGGGCTCTAACAATAGCTACTTGTGGTTTTCCAGCCAAATATAAAGCAATCACACTATCACGTTTAAATTCCATCGCGGATAAAATTTTTTCAACACAACTGAGACGCAAATCGTTTGTCATGTGTCAGAATTTGAGCTCACAGTAATGAAGAGTTTGGAAATTATAGCAGTCTGAAGTTGGTTGCAGTTCTAGTCAGTCAGGGTGTAGTATCGGTTGGGCTGAGGCCTTTCAAATAAAAGTATTGTATCACATAACGATGACCAGTTTCCTCCATTTCCACAAATTCAATGACAACGTTCACTATTGATGGCTGCCAAACAAATACTAGACAACGTGGCGCTCTTAAACTTGAAACATATGCTTTATAGACTGCGTACTTTCCAATACAGTGATATCTTCAAACAACTACCGCCATGCCTTGGTCAGGCTGGATACTTCTGGGACCGCCCTCGTAATTAAAAATGTAACCTAAGTTTTATGAAGGTGATTGATCGAACGGAAGTTCAGCAGACGCTGATCAAGCATTTTTAGAATTCACCTGTGCAATTACAATTATAATATATTGCTGACATTATTATCTGATAGTGTTACTGTTGACCTTGCTTGATGGCAGTGCATTCTATTATAGATGTTGTTGTTATAGGCGGCAGGTTGTTCTCATGGCTCGTGTTGATGATGGTACATCTTTTATTAATGTTGTTGTTGTAGGTGGCGGGTTGTTCTTATAACTCGCGCCGTAGTGTGTATTAATATGTGTTAGCGCTCCAGCGGCAGCTGATCTGACCGTTCCCTCTTTTATTGTCCCAGCGTTGTGTTTTAGGAGATGGTTTGTTTGCTAAGAGAGGTTATTCCTCTCTCTTTGGCATTTTATCATTGATAGGAAAATTTAATAGTTAAGTCAATCCTATGAAAAGGATTCCAGTATTTAGCAATGAAAGACCCCATCGAGGCTGAGAATTTACATGATGATCACAAATAAATGCACAGCAAGCCACGAGGGCAGTAGTGGTAAAATGGGGGTCAACGGCATTTTGTGCAGCGTTATGGTGTTAAATATGTGGGGTTCATCGGAAATGGAAACAGTTAAACCCACAAACATTTGATTGATGATAAACATTACAATGGGGACACAGAAGTAGAAAAACAAGAATGAGGGTACCAAATGTACCAAACACTTCAATGTGTAAAAAAAAACTCTTAAGGGGTACACAAAAGAGACAACTAGAGTCAGCTGGGAAAAGAGAATAAGAACACCGAAGAATAAAGCTCCATGGAAAGTGCTCCAAAGAAGGAAGAAAAGAGATCGTCGACCAGGGATGAACCACCGAAACCTCAACCGTTGCAATTAACTAATTAGCTAATGTTGAAAATGGGTACTTCTACGGTTTAGCAAGAGAAATGAAGAGAGCAGTGTGGGATACGTTCTACCACATGACATCGGCAGACGAAAACCCTCAGCACTATTACTGCCATATAATTATTGGTTCTTGATTCTTGGTGCAAATATGGTATTAACAATTGAATGCGGAAAAGCAAGAGAGCACTTATGAACACCCAGTAACATGTGACGAGCAAGTTATAAATCTTAAAAAACTAGTGTACGAGACTTTAGTATCTTTTGAATAGATGTTTGTGGGGAAACACCAAAAATAATAACGAAAGTATCAATCATTGTGTATATAATTTTGCTTCGAGGCATGGTTCTACCGGAAAAAACGTTTCGAAAATTGCTACCTTTACGGCTGTCTGCATCTTTAGTGAAGGTTTTCTAGCTGTACTCAAAGTTATTGAGGTGATGGTCGTTACAATAGGTCAAACAACCAGGGATCACGCTGAGACTGTTGACAATGCTAAAGCCAAATGTAAAGAGATCAGAACCTTTCCCAGGGCTCTCAAAGCCGCTGAAAATGACAACTTTAAACGCGTTTTCCCCGACACCATTTTTTTTAATTTTTTTTTTTATAATACCGTTCGCGCACCAAGGGGATATGAACACCATTTACTGGCTTTTTCTCCAGGGCGCGGGCGGGTGTAGTAGTTTGAAACTCAGGTGTATTGGGTTTCGATATTTTTCCCAGAGGTGGTTGTCAAACTGGACGGAACGAGCTAGTACATCCTCAACCAGTACGTCTTAAGTACATCAGTGTTATGCCTTCATGTCAGAGTTGACGCCGACGGAATTTTCATATAACTACATACAAATTCTATGAAAAGACTTTTTCACAGAATTGCCTCGCACGGGATTCGAACCCACGACCCTCTGCTTGAGGAGTCTATGCATATACTACTACACCACGGCCATCCCGGGGGGAAGCACTGACTCAAAACTATTCAGCCTATTTGGCTAAAAATTTTACCTGTTATTTTAGACGTACATAGCTAAATATGTAGCCCTTCATTTTTTGTAATAATAAATTAATTTGTTAAACAATTTATCAAAGAAAAAAATTAGATTTTGAGAACCTTATTTTCACATTTTTCCGCATGCTTTTAGTTAGCTTATTAGAATAAAGTTCAACAAACAATAACTTCTTTGACTTTTTTATTTTAGAGCACTACGGAAAGCTGTGTGCTTACCCAAAATAATTCACTTTTTTTCGAGGACTCCACTTAGATATAAAAAATTATAAGCAAATTAATGTAAAATTAAGTCAAGAAAATATTTTTTGTATACTTTAAAGTACTAATAAAAACATGTATTGGGTATATAATTTTTTTTTTTCAAAATTTGAACGTTTATTTAAGAAAAACATGTACAATAGTATTATTCAAAGTATTGCCCATCTGAAGTTATGACCTTTTCCCATCTTTCTGGCAATTTGTGGATCCCATCCCAAAAGAACTGCGCCGGCTTGGCAGCCATTAATGAATCAAGCCAATTTTTGATATTCTGCTCTGATGTGAACCGTATCTCAGTGAGGGCGTTCTGCATCGATCGGAACAAATGGTAGTCAGAAGGGGCAAGGTCTGGGCTATAAGGCGGGTGGGGTAAGACTTCCCATCCACTGTTTTCCAAATAGCTCTTAACCGGAATACCAACGTGGGGCCGAGCGTTGTCATGATGGAAAATTATTGCCTCGTGTCTGGTCGCATATTCCGGGCGTTTTTCGGATACTGCTCTCTTCAAACGGATTAATTGTGTTCGATAGCGTTATCCATTGATGGTTTCACCCGGTTTTAGCAGCTCATAATACAGCACACCCATGTGATCCCACCAAATACATAGCATTTCCTTCGCGCCATGGATATTCGTCTTTGCCGTTGATTTGGCTGGTTGGCCGGGTTTCACATTTGTTTTTTTGCGCTTGGGGTTGTCGTAATGGATCCATTTTTCATCACCAGTAACAATCCGAGGCAAAAATGACTTCCTTCTGTGGCGTTCCAGCAGCATTTCGGACATGCAAAACCGCTTTTCAACGTCTCTCGACTTGAGTTCATGTGGAACCCAATTTCCTTGCTTTTGAATATATCCAGCTGCAACAATCTTCATAAAGTAATGCTTCCAGTTCTTCATCTTCAGACTTTTTTGGCTGCCAAGACGTTCATCGTCTTCCAAGCCAAAATCACCACTTTTAAATCGTGCAAACCACTTTTGGCACGTTTACCATAAAATTCCACCAAAATATGATGACTTTCGGCAGCAGTTTTCTTCATATTAAAGTAATGAAGAAGAACTCCCGGCAAAAACACTTTTTCAGGCACAAAGTTCGACATATTTGAGTAAAAAAAAAAATATTGTTGTTTACGCTTCAAATGAATGACATATATATGACAGTAGCTTTCCAACGCATGTTCCAATGAATTACTAACAATGGAATAATACAATACGCCATCTCTTAGCAAACCGCACGAATTATAGTTATAGACCCAATATATTAAAAACTCTCTGAATTAAAAAAAAAAAAAGTAAAAAATTTTAATATATTTATGCACATACTTCATCAAAAAAATATAACATTCATTGAAAAACAAAATCAAAAAAGATTAAGTTAATAACACAGGGTTTGAGTAACTAATAGTCTCTTAACTGTTTTTACTAAGATTTTGAATTATTTTTAACTGAAGTTTTTTAAGTTTTAAATGATTTAAGTTAATAAAAATTCGATGCTTTTCTTCTTCCATTTCTAAAAGCTTTTCTTGTATTTTTAAATTCCGTTCCTCGAAGTCTAAATATTTGTCGATTTTTAGAACCATAACTTTTTAATAAGAATGTTCTTATTCTAGTTTTTTCTTTAATAGAACAAGATTTGAATAAGTTATAGACCCAATAAAATATAAAAAACGATCGCATTTTATTTTCTTGTTAAAAAAAGGAAAATAACGAAAAAAACTCGAAATTTCGGCCGTCACACTGGATTGCCATTGCCAAATATCAATTTTATTTGGAATAAACTTGGAAAAGCACAGTGTTTTGGTACTATCGATCTTGCCAAAGGATATCATCAAATATTATTCAAAGAATAGAATAGAAAGAAAACAGCATTTGAAACTCCGCATGGATTATATGAGTTCGTTAAAATGCTTTTTGGTTTAAAATATGCATCAACGGCATTCCAACGACAAATGAACGAAATTCCAACAGATTAAATAAAGAAAACATGTGTTGTTTACGTAGACGTTATTCTTATCTTCAGCACAAGCTTAAAATAACACGTTAAAGCTATTACAGAAATCTTTAAAATTTTCGTTTCAAAGAAATGTAATTTTCCGAAAAAATTCCTTGGATATGTTTTGACAAAAGGTGGCTTAAAGCCTAATTCTGACAAGTGAGCAGTAATTGAAAAGTTAGAATTACCAAAAACAACAAAACAGATTAAAAGTTTACTTGGAATAGCGGGAAATTACAAAAAGTTCGTCAGAGATTAAGCAAAGATCGCTCAACCTATAACAAAATACCTAGAGAAAAACATCAAAATAAATATAAATGGGCCCAATTACATAGAAGCATTTGAGAAATCAAAAGAATTAATAAGTAATCATCCTAAATTGAAATAACCAAA
Source organism: Volucella inanis (assembly GCA_907269105.1). NCBI lineage: Eukaryota > Metazoa > Arthropoda > Insecta > Diptera > Syrphidae > Volucella > Volucella inanis. The sequence continues at coordinate 144,744,682 of OU026153.1, forward strand.
CTTTGAAAAACAATTTTCTTTCACAACGGACTCATCGAATTATGACATGGGAGCAGTGTTATCCCAAGAAGGACATCCAATACGTTTTGCTTCAAGAACTCTTAATAACCATGAAAGGAATTATTCGGCAACCGATAAGGAATTTCTAGTTATAATGTGGTCAGTAAACTATTTTCGGTCATACCTTTACTAGTATTGCAAAAAGTTTAAAATGTTCCTACATGCAAAATATAAAGGAAATGATTTATCACCCAGACACCAAAGATGTGTACTTAAGTTAGTAAGTAAGTAGCGTATTTTCTGAGTCAAATAGAAAACAACGAGGACGTTAATATAAAGGAGGGAAAAGAATCACATACTCCACAAGTAGAAAATGCAACAATTTTGTGTTTGATTTAGAAGATAAGATTATTAAAACCATTCACTCAGCTGTCGAAGAATTGCTGGATCATATTCCAATTGAAGAAAATATTGTAAACAAATATAAAACACAGTTAATACTTACCAATGACAAAATCAAAAAAATTAAGATGATACACGGGAAAAGAATAATATCGCAGAGCATGATTTCAGTAGATTAAAAGATTTTTTACGATAGTTTATTAAGAGAGAAAAGATAGGTATATATTCCGTCCTATCAGATCACATGTACAACATTTAACAGTAAAAAATTTGAGAATTGTTTTGTAAAGCAGATATCTTTATACCACGTTAGAGAAGGCCAGCATTCAGGAATATTATAATTAGATCGAAATCAAAATTTATTATCCAAAGTTAGATAAAAGTTAGATAGAACATTTACAATAAGTATTTAATCAATGTGAAGTTTGCCAACAAGTCAAATGTGATAGCCAACCAATTAAACTTAAGTTCAGTCATACGGAAATCCCCAACTGTATTAATCAAGTAATTCATGTTGATACATTCGTAATGAAAGTTTAGTTAGTTTTTTAACTATAATAGATATACTGTCCAAGTTCGGATCAGCCTACCATTCAACTGATTGCAATCATATAACAAATTTGGAAAAATTAGAGAAACACCTTACAAAATACAGTACTAAAACCAAACAAAATAGTAGCAGATAACGAGCTCAAAGCTATATAAATAAAGGAATTCATACAAATAAAAAAAACAGAACTACACTTAACTAAACATAATAATAACACAGGCAACGCCGACGTAGAACGCTTTCATAATATAGCAAAGAAGTTTGGAATTTTGTCATTGAACCAATGGAATTATTCAGTTAATCGTCTGATACAGAAAGCAGTAAAAAATTTTAATGAAAGGTTTCGCTCAACCATTAAATGTAATCCAATAGATGTTCAAACATAATTTAGCACAAGCCACTTTAAGTTTAATATCCATTTTTTCATTTCAATAAAAACAGGAGAAAATCATTTTAATAGCGTAATCTGATATTGTAACTTCTCCTGCCCATATCGATTGTTAACTCTTTTTATAAGTGAATTTTAAAAAGAAGTTTGTTTTTAAATCACCAAATTTTATATTTACAATAATTAACTAGCGTACAAGTAAGGTGAGATTCATCGTGAGCTTTGATTTTCAATAGGCCCTTTTTCACAGATCACGCATTACTCTTAATAAACTACTTTATCACTTTTGTTCACTATCGTTTGGCAAATTATCTTGAAAAGCCTCACAGCACAACAGCGTCTCCAAATTGTTCAGTTGCATTATGAAAATCAGCGTTCTGTGAGAATCGACCTACTGAAACCATTATTGCTAATACCATTTGCAAATTTGAGTCCCAGTTTATATTAATGGATGATACTCGATCGGTTAGACCACATCCAGCAGGTAGTGAAGAGACTATAGCAGCCGTAGCTGAGAGTGTACGCGAAGACCGTGACGAATCGATTCGTCGTCGTTCTTAGTAGCTTGGCTTGGCAGATTCGACAACTTGTCGTATTTTACGCGATGATTTTGGCCTAAAAGCGTGCAAAATTCAACTTGTGCAAGAATTGAAGCCAGGCGACTTGAATTTGCGTCCTATTTTCAGTGAATGGGCTCCGGAAAAACTCAATGAAAATCCGATGTTATATCGTGGAATTTTGTTCAGTGATGAGGCCCATCTCTGGCTCAATGGATACGTTAGTAAACAAAATTCTCGTATTTGGGCTGATGAGCAACCCAAAGAGTACCAAGAGCTGCCATTACATCCATTAAAAACAATGGTATGGTGTGGTTTATGGGCTGGTGGAATCATTGGCCCAAGTTTCTTCAAAAATGAGGCAAATCGGAATTACCTTCAATGGTAATCGTTATCGCGCTATGTTAACGGACTATGTGCTTCCTGAAATTCAAGCACATGGTTTCGCTGAGCTCTGGTTTTAACAAGACGGCGCTACGAGCCATACAGCGCGTAAAACAATGCACTTGTTGAGAAATCGTTTTAGTGAGCACTTAATTTCACGTTTTGCTATGTTAAATTGGCCGTCTAGATCGTGCGATATCACACATATCACAGTCTTAGGTCTTCAGGAATAAGCCAGCTACAATTGACGCTTTGGGAGCCAACATTACTCGTGCTATTCGCGAGATACTAGTCGCTATGCTCGAACGAGTCGCCCAAAATTGGGCCTTCCGAATGGACCACCTCAGACGTAGTCGTGGCCAACATTTATATGATATCATTTTTAAAAAGTAAATGCCATAAATTGTTCTTTTAACCAAAGTAAAAATTTTAAGTTCACTTTCAAATTTATGTGTTTGAATCAAACCTCACGATCACCCTTTAGGACTATATGAGGCTCAGGTTCACCCCGAACTGTAGTGCCATCTAAGCGGGTAAGTAAGTTGTGTTTTGTTCAGGTAGAAAACTTAGGTAAAAAGAATGGACGGCGACACATAGATGCCTCGAGCGTCAATCATTAATTATTGATTGAGAGCACATTCAGTCCATTTTACCTAAATTAAAAAAAAAAAAAAAAAAAAAAACAATTTCAATTATTAACTTCACCCTCCATACAAAAATGAAGTCGCTACTATGTAGCCATCGACCTTTCGGCTGGCAACGTAATACATGGGCTGAAAAGTCCGTTTGTAAGAGAGGGAATCACCTGAACTAAATCCATAGCATTTTCAGTTAGTACCAACCTTCAAAAGATACGTGTATAAATTTGACAGCTGTCGGACGATTAGTTCTCGAGATATAGCGTTGTGAGTGAAGCAACTTTTGTTATTGTGAAAAAAATGGATTCAAAGCAATTTCGAGTGTTGATTTGTCATTGCTTTTTGATGGCAAAAATGCAGCCGATGCAAAGAAATGGCTTGATAAGTGTTAACCGGACTCTGCACCAGCCGAACGAACCAGCACCGAAGATGAAACACGCAGTGGACGTCCAAAAGATGCTGTTTCAGATGAAAACATCCAAAAAATCCACAAAATGATTACGAATGACCGTAAAGTGAAGTTGATCGAGATAGCTGAGGCTCTAAAGATATCAAAAGAGCGTGTTGGATATATCATACACGAATATTTGAACATGCGAAAGCTCTGTTCAAAGTGGGTGCCGCGTTTGCTCACAGTCGACCAAAAACAACAACGTGTTGATGCTTCAGAGAAGTGTTTAAAGCTGTTTAACCGCAAAAAACCGAATTTTTGCGTCGGTATGTGACAATGGATGAAACTTGGCGCCATCACTTCACACCAGAATCAAGTCGGCAGTCAGCTGATTCCTGTTCGCAGACCTCAAAAGAATGCTCGCCTGAAAGAAATTTAAGAACGATGAAGAAGTAATCGCCGAAACAGAGGCCTATTTTGAGGCTAAACCGAAATCGTACTACAAAACTGGTATCGAAAGTTTGAAAAATCGTTTCAGTCAGTGTGTCGACCTCGAAGGCAACTATATTGATATATAAAGTTGAATTTTACAAAAATTTTGTGTTTTACTATAAAACGGCACCGACTTTTCAGCCCATGCGTTACATATCCAGTTAAAAATCGTTTAACATTTTCAAGGTCTGTTATTAGGCGTAACGATTACGAGTATACAATATTGTTATTGAAGACACAAACCTTTTAACAGTGATACGTGTAAATATTTATTTATATTTCATAAATACTGGGGAAAACTTTTGATTAGGCTTTCAAATCATTCAATTTGGCTTCAAACACAAACTTGGTTTAATCAGTCCGCTAAGCGGAGAAATCCCGGCCCACAACAATGTTAGATCCACTAGGAGCAGTGTTGTGAACAACATAATTTCCACGAAATCAACACTAAACATCGAAGCAGTCATATCACCGTCTGAGTGGTGATCACCCAACACCCGTGTGACCACTGAAACTGTCTAGCTTATGCTTTTCATTTCGGTAAAATTTGTATATAAATAGTCTAAAAATAAAGCATTTTTTGTATTCGTTGATAAATTATTGCGAGACCCCCCACCAGAGGTTAGGATCACATCTCATAAAAATCACTTTCGTTTAGCATAATATACATGTGATTTGTGAAGTTCGCGGATTTGACTTAAAAGTAGTTAAATGGGTTTGTGAACAAGCCTAATTAACAACCAAAAATGTGTACTACCTTTGGAACATTGTAGAATCCTTTGCTTTAATTTTTGGTTGTATAGAAATTTTACACTCTTAAGAAAGACTTTTTCTCTGTCGGGTTGGCCTTGTAGGACCGAACTGATAGCCTCTTTACAGCTCGTGTCGTACCACGCCTTTTCTTCTGGTTTGATGGTTTCTGATGGTTTGATTATCCGATGGGGGATAAAGGATCTCATACCAAAGAGAATAGCGTCTGTGATCATATCAGCAAAGGTATCGAGGAACAATTAAAGTTGTTAAAGAAATCCGTTCCAATTGGGTTTCTCTTATTGCCATACGGTTCTTTTAGGCATCTTTTCTCTATGTTTGCTGGTAAGACAGAATGGTGACAGTGACACTAAGAAGTTAAAAATAAGTCCATGGTGTTGGCGGTATGACTCTAAATGGGCTCATTTACAAGTTTGGTCAAACTGTTTTCGGTAGCGAAGATCTCAACACACCGTTCTTTGAGTGTTGTCTGTCCAAAATATCAAATAACGATTTCAAAATGAGGATACAAAGATACAACTCTTTGTATGAAGTCAGACAGCGCATCAAACTCCAATTTGAGGCTTTTGTAAATAAAGCAGTAGTGGATAATTTCCTTACGGAGATTTAGGAATTTAAATCACATGAAACTGAATTCCAGACTGGAACAGGGATTACATTGTGCTGGAGTTTGGTAAGCTACATCACTATGCACGCAAATGGTGAGACAGACGTTAGAAAAGAGTAACAGCACTAGTTCGTAGCCAGGTAAATTCAGGTAGAGTGATCTGATCTCTGTTTCACTAAGTGCCAAAACAGTTGGCCTATATTTGCAGACATAGACGTACACAGAGAAGTGATTACCGCTTAGCCCGCGTATATTCGCGACATCCACTCTGAGTTCCCGAGTCATTATAATTCATAAAAATTCACATGAAAAATTCACACACAAAAATTCAAAAATTGGTTTTACCGAATTTATTTGATGAAGTTGTTATGCCCTTGAATGGTACAGCAGACAGACTGTTTGCGCGAGAAGCATCATCAGACTTAAAGTTCGATATTAATACGATATTAACGACGGAATTTTCTGTCGTCTTCGTCAAGAGGGAATGGTTCATTCTACCAAACCGAAATATATATATATATTACCGTTATACAGTCTGCAAAAGTAGTCTTTTCATATTCTTAGCACCGATTGCGATTCTACTATTAGTTGTCAGCGCTCATCTTTGAAGCTTCCATTCTGGCTTTGTAGCTCTGGCATGATCACTTTATTCTCTTATGAAAAGTTCGAATATCATTCCTATAGTAACATCTCTTCATTTCCTCAATCGAAGAGACTATGGTTTTCCTTTCCCTACTTCTCGTAGAGCTCACGAGCACCTCTCGTCCTTCTATGCAGTACAGATTTATAGCTTATTGTTTGGTTGTATGTACTTGTCTACATTCGTTGCCAAACTACAGGTTTCTTTGTGGCGGTGCTTTGAAACTAATCACATCAGAAGCAGCTTCTCTGATATTTAGTTAACAACATTCGCATTTGCGTTCTGCGACCTCTTGCGTTTTCAGCTTTCCAAGCTCAAATTCTGGTCGTTTTCTTTGACTCCGTTTTATCTCTGATATCCGCATACGTACTCTGGCTACAATAAGGTAATGATCCAGGTCAATGTTGGTTCCTTGAACAGTTCGAGTTCGAACATCCAAAATGGAATCAATAAGAGCCTGAACCCATTGTTGAACGTGGTGTTATGCGGGCCATGATCATTTTTCGATGATCCGTTTAAAAATGGCTTCTTTACCAAGATCTTCTACCACAATTTTGGTGTCGTACTTAGAACGCTGAGCATGTGCTCGGTCAAGGAAGTCATATAATTCATCTGTGAAGCTTTGAACGTATGTCAGAGCATAAATAACAGTAAACCCATATCCAAATATGCATTGCCTCACTGTTCTTGAAACGTTTGCTGGCATCGTCAACATTATATCCCTCCGTATCTGAGACTGTTGGTTGTCTCTGAATTATTTTCTTACTTTCATAATAGCCAAGTTACCCGAACGAGCAATCATAATATAAATATAAATAGAGAACATTAAGAGAACATTTGGCGAAGGGTCTGGCTAAGGTTATGAGAATTCCCCTTGATCCATTTGGATTTCCGTAACGGGAATAGCATGAGTTTTTCAAGAAAAACAGAGAAGAGAAATAACGTAGATAATGAATTTTTACCTACAGGTACCTTGGAGCGGAGGCACAGTCGGCACAGTGAAGAAGCCCAACATCCCTTAAACTTTTTTCCATCTGACCAGAAGGAAAGAAGGATAGCAATATCTAAACTAAAATTCAGCAAATCAGCTGGACGTGACTGATTATCGACCAGAGTTTTAAAAGCTGTTGGCAATGACTTTGTGTACAGTATACACCAATTAACTCCTCAGATCTGGTCAAAAGAGTGTATGCCTGATAAATTAAATTTCAACACCCTTTGTTTGGTCCTCAACTGGGCCTACTCTTGATTCATTAACCTCATAAACCTCAACATAGCGTACAAGTTCCTATCTGGCTTGTTGGTCTAAATTGATACCCATCATGTCTAAAATTATTTTAAGAGCGCATATAACAGCATTTATATAAACGAGTTTTACATATGGAGCCATGTCTAATTTTGACATCGTTGCTGATCTCTTTCGATGGTCCAGATATACGATTGAGAACCCTCGCTGCTCCGTTAAGGTTGGTAACGTCTAACCGAGACCTTTGATGTAAAAAAAGGCTTATGACAAGGTGATGCGCTGTTCTGTGACTTCTTTAACACCATTCTAGCACGAATTATGACGAACTCAGAAACGACTACTGTAGGAAGAGTCTTTTAAAAGTGTGTGTAACTACTACAAAGTATATCAAAGATATTGACATAAGCCAGAACTCAGTGGGCTATCATTAAAGCATTCACTAGTATTGAAATGAAAGCTGCCAAAATGAGTTTAGCGCTAAATGAGGGTAAAGCCAAGTATATGCTCTCAACAAGAAGCGACACAACTTGAACGAATTAGACAGGACGTAACAGTCGACAGCTATAATTTTGAGGTAATTAGGTTTCAGCAGTAAAAAAATGAAGACTTACCTTTGCCAATCGCTGTTTCTTTGGGTTAAGAAGGCAAGCAGAAGTAAGGCTCTTTCCCTTATAAAAAAAAAGTCCTACTTAATGGGGCTGGAGAATGGGTCGTTTCGAGAGAAAAATATTTTGAAAAATATTCTGTCCCGTTTGCATTGATGGTACTTGGAACTATACGAGCTGTACATCGACGTAGTCAGAAAACTTCGCATAAGTCGCCTGAGATAGCTGGGACATGTAGAGCGAACGGACACTAATTCTTCGGTACAGAGTCTTCGAATCTAAAGCAGAGGGATAACGTAAAAAGAAAAGCCTTACCTTAGTTGGTGCGCATAAGTTTAGGGTGATTCATCATAAAGTTTTTATGATTTAAAATTTTAAATTTTTATTACCAGTTAAAAAAAACAGTTTATGGCATTTACTCTTAAAGAATCATATCATTTAAATTTTGGCCACAACTACATCTGAGGTGGTCCATTCTGAAGGTGCAATTTTGGGCGCTTCGTTCGAGCATAGCGACTGGTATCTCGCGGATTACACGAGTACTGTTGGCTTAAAAAGTGTCAATCGTAGCTGTCTTATTCCGAAAGATCTGGGACTTTCCATATTTTTATTTAGGCGGCCAATTTACCGTAGCAAAACGCGAAATTAAGGGCTCACTAAAATGATTTCTCAACAAGTCCATTGTTTCACACTCTGTATGGCTCGTAGCGCCGTCTTGTTGCAACCAAAGCTCACCGAGACCATGTGCTTGAACTTCAGAAAGTACATAATCCGTTAACATAGCGCGATAACGGTTACCATTGACGTTAACATTCTGATTTGCCTTATTTTTGAAGAAATATGGACCAATGATTCCACCAGCCCTTAAACCACACCATACCGTTTTTTTTAATGGATATAATAGAAGCCCTTGGTACTCTTCGGGTTGCTCATTAGCCCAAATACGGCAATTTTTATTATAAACGTATCCATTGAGCCAGAAATGGGCTTCATCACTGAACAAAATTTCACGATAAAACACCGGATTTTCATTGAGTTTTTCCGGAGCCCATGCACTGAAAATATTACGTAAATTCATATCGCCTGGCTTTAGTTCTTACACAAGTTGAATTTTGTAAGTTTTTAGGCCGAGATCCTCACGTAAACTACGCCAAGCCAAGCTGCTGAGTACGATGACGAATCGATTCGTCACGGTCTTCGCGTACACTCTCAGCTACAGCTGCTATAGTCTCTTCACTACGTGCTGGATGTGGTCAAACCGGTCAAGTATCATCCACTAATGTAAACTGGGACTCAAATTTGCGAATGGTATTGGCAATAATGGTTTCAATAGGTCGCTTATGCCACCGCAAGTTCCTCGAATCGCACGAAAAACTTTTTCACAGAACGCTGATTTTCGTAATACAGCTGAAAAATTTGGAGACGCTGTTGTAACAAGAGTCTTTTTATGATAATTTGCCAAATGATACTAAACAAAAGTGTGTTAAGAGTGTGTTAAGAGTCTTGCGTGATTTGTCAAAAATAGCCTATTGAAAATCAAACCTTACAATGAATCACCCTATATAAGGCTAATCACAACAAACTTGGAATGGGCAATGGCAGGCGGTTAACTAAAGATTGGGCTAACTGAAGAGGCTTTCCAGTTGAATTCCAGGTTTAGTGCCGTCTTAGTAAGTAAGTAAATACGTATTACACTACGCCGAAATGCAGCTTGAATTACTAAAACCTTCGGATCTATTCCGGAGATGGAAAGAGGTACGGAAATCACGAGCAAGATTAAGTGGGCTAACAAAATCCTTAATGATGGACTGTCCACTGCTCCCTCTGCTCTCCAAACACTAAAGGACTGTTCCAAGCACCAGAGATCGTTGAAGGAAACCGTGTCGGTTCCCAAAAGGCCCAAAACCGTAAATACCCCTTGGGCATCCAACATCACATCTCTTAGGTCCTTCAGTGAAGTCCTAAAAGATGCTATGATGATTGCGGTAATCGATAGAAGCGACATCAACAATAGAGGTGAGTCACTTTTTGAATACATTTTAAGTACTAACCTGTTTGTAATATTGGAAATGAACACTTTTATAACAATAAAACTGACAGGAAGTGCTAGATACCACTCTTGTCTCAGACAACATCACGCAAATTCTTACGAACTGGATAGTAGCAACTGAACACTCGTTTTCAGATCACAGATACATCCAATTTAATCTGGGTTATGCTTCCCTCAGCCAAACAGCATTCCGAAACTATCAGGAAACTGATTGGTCAAAATACAGAGGAATATTGTCAGAAACACTATCCTCTGAACCGTGGAACCAATGAGCTTGACACTTTGTCTCTCAATAAGACTTTAGCCTCTTCCGGCCCTCTGATTCAACCTTAGGACAGGAAAAAGCCGCACTGGTGAACTTCAGCACTAGGACCGTTTAGAAACACCTGCAGAAAACTTTTCAACCTTGCAAAAAGCACAAGAAAAGTGACTGACTGAGACTCATACAAAGAATCAATCAAAATTTATAAAAAAGAACTGACGAAAGCAAAGCATCAATCTTGGAGATCATTCTGTGACAAAATCACAGAAACCTCTGAATCACCGCAGCTAAGAAAAATCCTCTCTGCAAATCATATAACGCCTAGTTGTTTGGAAAAAAACCGATACCTCCTGGATAACCTCAAGTCACGAATCACTCAACTTGTTACTGGACACCCACTTTACAGGTAGCTCCTTATTCGCGGCCAACAGTAACAAAATTCATGGTATGATTACATTACATTAATACCGGCCGAACTACAAAGATCCTCAGATATAATCTTGCCCACGCTAAAGAATATCATGAGGAGCTGTGTAGAATTGATTAACATTCCACTGTCCTGGGTCCTATTTTTGATAGGAAACTAAACTGGAAACCTAATATTCAAGAAAGAGTTAAGAAAGCTACAGTGGACTTATTCTCTTGCAAAAAAGCCATTGGAAACAAATGGGGCCTTCAACCTCGAACAACCACTGGCTATATATCTCGGTCATAATAACGATACTAAGCCGAATCCATAGAACAGCAAGTTTATGCATAAGCGAAGCTGTACGCTATACTCCATCCACAGCCTTAGACACTCAATTTCACTTGACACCCATCGACATCTTCAGCAAGCAAGTAGCTGCCACTGCAGCTATTCGCCTTAATGCAACTACACAATGGACAAATACCTAAATTTAACACCATACCTAAACTTCGCTTTGACAAAGACTTTTATACTAGCTTTCCCTCTAGATCCTTCTGGGACGAAGATGCTTTCATGGAGGGCAAGTCTATCTACTTCTCTACAGATGGATCTAAAACCGATAACGGGGTTGGCGGTGGTGTTTTCTCAGATAAGCTAAATCTAAGCCTCTCCTTCCGTCTTCCAAATCACTGTAGCGTGTTCCACGTGGAAATTTTAGCGATTAAGGAAGCTCTTTCCTGACTGAAGGAAAACGAGTTATCTACAAAAGATATCCGCATCTTTTTGGATAGTCAGGCCGCTATCAAGTCCCTGGACTCTTTCTCACTAAATTCTAAAACCTCCCTTGAATGCCGATCATCTCTTACGGAGATGGCAGAACAGTTCAACCTCCACTTTTGTTGGGTGTCGGGTCACACAGACATTCCAGGTAATTGTAGGGCCGACGAATTCACCAAAATTGGTACCACTCTACCTATTCCACCGGAAAAGGGTAGCATAGGTATACCAATCTCTACGTGCAAGTTATTTTTTTAAGCTGGATGCTAATAAAATAACAGACCTTTAATGGACCGGTGTGCTAACATATCTAGCGACTAAACAGATCTAGCCAAAGCTGGATCAGAAACGCTCTAAGAGTCTAATTCTTCTAAATAGGAAACATTTGAGCGCCATTATAGGTGTCATCACTGGACACTGCCTTAAAGGAAAGCATGCAAAATAGCTTGGCGCTTTTACAAACGATTTCTGTAGAAGCTGCATGAACGAGAAGGAAGAGAAGACAATCCTCCACCTACTCTGTACATGTCTAGCTCTCTCCCGGAGACGAAAACTCTATCTGGGAGCCTTCTTCTACAACGACTTAAACTTAAAATCTAAAGAATTCAGATGTTAACAGTCTCCTGCGCTTCATCATAATCTCAAATTGGTTCCATGGGTAAGAGGATCATAGATCCACGTGGCAGCACAACAGGCCAATAGACTAAGTGGGTTTGTTTTCCAACCGCCACTCTCACCTTTCCTAACCTAACCTAACTTAAAGCAGCGGTTCCAATTCTATTTTGCATCCGTTGTCCCTTACATTCGAATTAAAAAATTCACTCCACTATCACAAAAATTCGTAAATGCTCTTAAATCGGTACTGGAATCTAGCAGACACATTTACTTCTTTTCACTGTATTTTCTGGCCACTAAGTGAACCAGCCCAATTATGTTTTCTAAATCAAAAATAAGTTCCTTTCCGATTTCATAAAAAAATCCAGAAGAGATTACACTTGAATTAAACGTCCAGTCATAACGACGATTATTGAAAATTAAGTGAGAAAAAAAGACATAAATTTTCGAGTTTTTTGTGTCGACGTAGTGTTGATCTCAACTAAGTCCACCAAATGTAGTTATAAACGACTTGAAGCTATGGGGAACATCCCTATGATTTAAAGAGGGTTAACGCCAGCGAAATGATTTATCTAGTTTAGGATTGCTATAAATTGGGTACTCATAAAACACTTTGTGCTGTGATATTGCTATTTATATGCTCTTTTAAAAAGCTTTTAAGTTTATGGATTTTATTCTATTTCATTTTATTTTCATTTTTGTACACGAGAACTGTTTTTTCTTTTATTTATAAAGCATGTATTGGGTAAGTAAGGAAATGATCTAGTTTTATTTATTAGGTCGAGCAACTAACTATTTATAAGGCTGACAACTATCGTAAATTAAAGCCTGAAAACTTTTCTTTAATTATACATTGTGACCATGCTGCTACTAGGCGAAACCAACCTTAAATAAGATATCAACTACACTAATGCGAAAATAAACCAACACTTTCACTATTTTTTAATGGGAAAGTAAAAAATATTTTATTCAAAGTATTGGCCATTGTTAGCTACATATTTTTCTCATCTTTCAGGCAATTTATGGATTCTACGCCAATAAAACTGTTCGTCTTTTGAAAAGTCGCCCAATTTTCGAATTCCTCGTAGGACTCGAAGTGTTGCTCAGCTAATGCGTGTCCCATCGATAAAAACAAATGATAGTGAAGCCAAGTCTGGTGAATACGGCGGGTGGGGTATCAGCTCCTAGTCAAGTGCTTTGGTTGTATCCAGAATCGGTTTTGCTTTGCGTGCAGGTGCTTTGTCATGGAGCAAAATTTCACAAGTGGTTTTTCGGTTTTCCATCTGTCTTTCATTCAATTCATGTGGCACCCATTTTCCAGACTTTTGGAACTTTCCCATAGCTTTTAAACGGTCAAAAATTGTTTGTTGTGCAACATTTAACATTTCTGCCCTTTGTCTCTGACTCAAAGTGCCATCTTCATCCAATATTGTTTGCAATTCGGCGTCTTCAAACTTTTTTGGTGGTCTTCCACGTTCTTCATTTCTCTCATCAAAATCGTTATCTCTGAACCATTGAAACCATCTTTTGCATGTTGCTTCTGATAGAGCATACCTTGACAAGCATTCGATGCAAATCTGTAGCACTTTTCTTCAAATGAAAATAAAAAATTAATGCTTTCCGCAAGTCATCATTTTCATCATCAGACGATGTAAAAATGTGATGTTATTTGCTCAATGACTTGATGTATACTAAATATGTTTAACAGGTGTCAAAGCAACCAAACAAACAAAAATTAAGGCCCGATCACAATAAATGTTCCCTATCGAAACATTTGTATCTTGACGCTCACTTTATACCGGTACACCTGGTATTTCCTGTCGAGTGATAAAGACTGGGGTTTCTTATTATTTTACCAGAGAGATTCTTGCTACCACTGGTATCTTTACAGCGTACGAGTTACAGAAATATGGTATTTCGAGCAAAAATTTAAATTTTTTTGAAAAGGATTTGTGCGTATAATAGTGTGAATTATCGTGAGGTTTGATTCGAGGCTTTTTTTTGACAGATAACGAGTGACTCCTACCAAACTGCTTTTCATTTTTGTTCAAACCACAACAGCGTCTCCAAATTGTTCAGCTGTATTACGAAAATCAGCTTTCTGTGAGAAATGTTTTTGGTGCGATTCGGTGCGCTTAATCGACCTACTGAAACCACTATTGCCAATACTATTCGCAAATTTGAGTCCCAGTTTACATTAGTGGATAATACTCGACCGGTTAGACCACATCCAGCATGTAGTGATGGGCTGAAAAGTCCATTTTATAGAAAAACACAAATTTTTTTGCAAAGTTCAACTTTATTTATCAATATAGTTGCCTTCGAGGGCGATACACTGATTGAATTTTTCAATCTTTCGATACCAGTTTTGTAGTACGATTTCGGTTTAGCCCCAAAATAGGGCTCTCTTTCGGCGATTACTTCTAAATCGGTCTTAAATCTCTTTCCGGTGAGCATTTTTTGAGATCTGCGAACAGGAAATTGTCGCTGGGTGACAAATCTGGAGAATATGGTGGGTGGGGAAGCAATTCATAGCCGAATTCATTCAATTTTGCCATCGCTTTCATCGACTTGTGACACGGTGCATTGTCTTGATGAAACAGCACTTTCTTTTACTTCAAATGCGGCCGTTTTTCTGCGATTTCGTCCTTCAAACGCTCCAACAACGCAATGTAATAGTCGCTGTTGATAGTCTGCTCCTTTTGGAGATAGTCGATGTTGAGTTGAGTTTTTGGTCGTTTTGGACGAGGTTCGTCGCCTGCTCGCCACTCAGCTGATTGCCGACTTGACTCTAGTGTGAAGTGATGGAACCAAGTTTCATCCATTGTCACATACCGACGCAAAAATTCGGCTTGATTGCGGTTGAACAGCTATAAACACTCCTCTGAATCATCAACACGTTGTTGTTTTTGGTCGACTGTGAGCAAACGCGGCACCCACTTTGAACAGAGCTTTCGCATGTCAAAATATTCGTGTATGATATATCTAACATGCTCTTTTGATATCTTCGAGCCTCAGCTATCTTGATCAACTTCACTTTACGGTCATTCGTAATCATTTTGTGGACTTTTTGATGTTTTCATCTGAAACAGCCTCTTTTGGACGTCCACTGCGTGCATCATCTTCGGTGCTTGTATGACCACTTTTAAATTTTCCAATCCACTTGCGAATGGTTCGTTGGACTGGTGCAGAGTCCGGGTAACAAGGCACCCCTTCGAAAAACCAGATCTGGCCGTTTATGCTCTAGTGCCTTTATTTTGCTTTTTTCTGTGATTGTTTGGTTACGAGGTAAAAGCTTGAAAATGATTATTCCTTCAGTCTTTAAACATACAGAGAGTAGCACCTTGAACGGGTGAAGTTCATCTCTGTTATATTATGCTGGTTTGCCTTCTGGACTAAGCCATTGGTGGAGGCGTTTACTGTTATTGTAAAGAGCCCATTTTTCATCACCGGTAATGATCTGGTTCAAAAACTGCTCTTGATTGTGACGTGACGGAAGCACGCTTGGATCCTTTGCTGAAGATTATTTTGCGATAGGTGGTATGATACCGATTTTCCTAACCCTATCAACATAACATATTTGTTAGGTGTCGATGGATAGTCATATGGGTTACGTTAAGTTTCCTTGCGAACTCCTTTTCTGTAACACTGAGATCATGATCCACTATAAAATGTGCCGAATATTCTCTTAGAATACATCCACTTCAATCCTTACAATGATATTAACACGACGGGAATTGCAGACTGAATTGCACTTTCTTCCAAATACTAAATTCAATAACGGTTTTACCATTACATTTTTTAGATTTACAATTAAATTTATGGGAATTAGAAAATAACTTCCGAAAAAGGTGCAACATTT
The DNA here is from genome assembly GCA_907269105.1 of Volucella inanis. Taxonomy (NCBI): domain Eukaryota; kingdom Metazoa; phylum Arthropoda; class Insecta; order Diptera; family Syrphidae; genus Volucella; species Volucella inanis. Next base: position 144,760,328 of record OU026153.1, read on the forward strand.
CTGTTACAACCTAATACATATTATTTTACTTCTCGGTAGTGCATAAACGTTGGTTTTATATGTTAGAAGATTATAATGACTAGAAAATAAAGAGCTAGGCAAGGCATCCCATAACGAGTTGTACGGCTTAGGAACAAATCATGAATTTCGTCTTCTATAGGCTGCTTGCAAGTTACCTATACTCACATAGAGTTGTCCGCTTCCCAATTGGCCCACTATTTTCATCTAAATATATTAAATTTTCAACCGTCTCCTGTTACCAAACCAAGAGGTCTTCGGCCAACTGCCTCCAGTGGCGCACTCTAATATAATTGAGATCTTTTCACTTATGCATGCCACTTAAGATATCCTAAGCTCGTTGGGTCAGAACATTCATATCTTTTCGTCCTTCATATTTCGGCAATCCTGGACAACCGATACGCGCTTTTCCGATAAGTTCACCAGTTCAACAGTGGGACTAAGCTGATTCGTGTCTAATGTAGTGTCTCCCTAGGGACAAAAGTAACCAAGGAGGTTACTTTTCACCCCACCTAGTACATACGAGTATTTCAAACGGTTAATAAAGAAAAGGAAATACAATTTAAAATAGTCCATAAAAACTTGAATTGAAAGTACTGAACTGTAATTTCTAATGCAACTAAGAGATCTGATATTAAATGCGAATGCATATTTAAGGTTGATGTATAATACTATTGTATATACATTTACTATTTTTTTCTTATGAACGTAACAATAAAAAAAATCATCAACAAGCTCGCATCAAAACCCATAGATTTTATATTACTTGGGAAAACCTGTAGAAGGTAGAATTTAAAAAAAAAAAGTTTTTTTTTTTTTTTTTTGCTTTAAGCTCCAAATGCTATGAATAAAAAATGTTTTTGTGTGGTTTTAGATAATTTTTATTTTATGTGTGTGCTCAAAATGTCCTACCTGGTTTTGTATGCATACTAGAGTCCAATTTTGGAACTCACTGGCAATGTTTATTGATGGTTACTGCTGCCTCACTTTTGACGGCGCTTTGAGAATACGCTCTTCCATTTCACTTAAAGATGTTATTTCGGTTCAATAAACAAGTTCTTTCATTCTTCCTGATATAAAAAAAAAAAATCCAATACTGTAAGATCAGGAGATCTTGCAGGCCAGTGAACTGGTATACTTTTTCCTATCCAACGACTACCGTACTCTTCATCTAGCCAGTTCCTAACCTCAAGACCATAGTTGGAAATATGATGAAGATAGTTGAATCAATAGTTTTGGTAAATCATTTTGCAAAAACTCCAGATAGTTTATAGAATTCAGCCTAGGTGGTAGTTTAAAGGGAACAATTAACTTGTTTCCAATAACACCTGACTACATACTGACGCTGAATTTGTGTTGAAATGATTTATGTCTCCTTGTATGTAGATTGTCGGCAGCCCATATATAAATATTATGAAAATTTGTGATCCCATCTCTGACTGGACTGGCAGGACCAGTCAATTTCATTAAAACGTGATTACTATGTGTTTTAAATTTCTCTAGAAAAAACTACCTACTAACCATACATACAGTTTTTATTATCGTTTTTTGCAGGAAACAGAGAAATTAATTTAACCATTTGTTCTTAACCACAGCATCATCGGAAAAACCCAAGGGAGAATAATTTTATAAGTGGTCGGAAGGAGAAGGGAGCAGCACAGGCAATCTACGGCAAGTTCGTGGCTTTCTGTCGCCAACAAGTGAAAGTTTATGGTGTAAGCTTTGCGGCTTAGATACGCCAAAAAATAACAACAAACATTATAGTATATAGGAGACCTATGAAAATTCTCCGGTCATCCATCTTCATGAAGACACGCAGGATGCGGCCATCGTCGACTTGATGGAAGTTGAGTCAAAAGTGGAAGATAGCGAGGATGAGGAATTTTCAGATGAAGAAAAACAACAAGACCTGTCTTCCTCTGACGAGAAATTTCCGGCCATTCAGCCGAATAAGCGAAAGAAGTCGGCCTCACCACCACCAATAAAAAACTCGTCAGAAACAATACCAACACTATCTGGTCTATCACAACAAAACCAGCATCGCCACCAACAGCAACAACAAAAGTAAAATTCTCACTCCCATCATTTGCAGCATCCACCAACTACACAACCTTTAACATGAAAAGCAGCGATAATGACGGATAACACTCAGAAGACATCTGAGTCCAAAAGCCGTGATATCATGCCACCGATAATCTCTTGCCAGCTCAATGTAGCAGACATTGCACGCTATGCAAATCCTTTAAGACTTTTATACAAATTACATAAAATCAACAGAACGAAATCAGTGGTGAACAGCACAACCAAGGGCGTGCTAAACAAATTAAAAGACTGCCTACATATGTAACGCAATAACAGAGTACAATACAAAAAAATCTATATTGATCCTGAACGACATACATCAATCAAGCATTTACTCAATTAACAGAGAATACCAGCCGTTAAAGTGACCCCCCCTATACGAGTAAAATGAGCATACAGACAAAATTTCAAACAACTTCGCAATTGAAGTTGTTAAAGGCAATGATTTACCTGCCATCTACTTAAAAGACCTTTTGCTGAACCAAAAGGAACTTTGGGAAAAATTCTAGGCAAACGGCGTTATTCAGGGCCGTAATTTTCAAAAATTTTGACACGTGGCCAGTAACTGCGGCATGCGTTACAGATGTGTCAAATACCAGGAATCCGTTTACCCAAAGAAATATACAAATACACCAACAACAACAATGCCAGAAGCAGAAATCAGCTGAGGAAATTAAAACAATTAACACAGAATAACCTCAAATAAAACAACAGCACCAAAAACAACAATATCTTCGTATTTTTGAGGGTACTGATAGGATTTTTGGAGCATATCTCTTCACCATACTTCAAAAAGCAAAAATAAAAAAAAAATTATTCTATCTACTACGCATCCCTAGACGATAGAGCGAAGACTTTTGTTCTAGCCATTGATTTGATTTCATTTGTATACTATGTCCATTAATAGGCTTAGTGTAGTAACATACTATATATATAATGTTAAATCTATTTATTCTATCCACAGGAAGGCCCGATATCATATTACCAACGGATGTACCTCCTTTAGAGTAAACAAGATAAGATTGAAACAAGGGAAAAATGGTACAGAAATCCTTCTTCGAAACGTTTTCAAAGGGAATCAGATTTGGATTTAAAATTTGTCTTAGATGGAAGTAATCGCGGTCATAATAACTGTCAAGGATAACGAGAATTTATAAGTTCGCTTACGTAAGGTGTAAGATTTGCAAATACTCACTGGAAAATCTAAAATCTCACTGGAATGCACGACACACCCTCTAGCAATATGAACTATTTTCACCTCATGGATTGCATTGCTTAATGCAAACAGCCAACAACACTCCTTTGAAGTCATTTCCCAACCCCAGAAGACATTTCCAACGACTCCATCAACAATCGACTTCTTCCTGACAGCATCCAGTATCATTTATGTCCATTCGGAATTCAAAATTTTTTCATATCTGGCTCATCTAAGCGACTCAGGTCGCCTTATCGTGGAGTGGAAAATTCAACTCAACCAAAAGATTGTTTTAGAACATCCCCAATAGAAGATGTATATCAACTTCAAGAAAATCAACTGAAAGAGATTTCAAAGGGAGGTAAAGGATAACCTTTTGCAACCACCAGTTGACAGAAATCTCAGTTGCCCGGAAATTCATGAAAACGTCAACTAATTCAACACGGCTGCCAAATGACTCCATACACCAATAGAAATCTGTACGATAACTTTCCACTTTACATTCAGTAGTTTTGGGGTAAACATGGTAAACTTTTATCAAACCTTTTTAAACCCTACTGCATCATACGAGCAATATCCCCACACCTGAGCTCCGTATAGGACGATCGACTTTACAGTTGCTTCAGCAAAGTATCCAAACCTGGCATTGCTGACCAAAAATATTTATGCGTGCCAACGACATCGGTGTATTCAGAGCACTGTTTCTCAGCTGCAGGAAACACTGTAACACCAAAACAATGCTTTTTTTGCCAAACAATGTAAACTTGTTGATATTTCTGAAGAGAAATCAAAAATTGTTACAGCCAAGCACTACAAATTAAGCAAACATTTCTAATTGAAAAACATAAGTATTTTGTTTATAAATTATTTGAAATAATAAATTTTATTACATTTCATTATAAAGGGTGACTTATAATGTAAAATAAAAGATATAAATTTTAAAGCAAACTTAAAATTTTTATTATTGACTAAAAGAAAAATTCATGGCATTTACTTTCTGTGAATAATATTAAGTAAATTTGGCCATGGCTACGTCTGAGATGGTCCATTCGGAAGGTCAAATTTTCAGCAACTCGTTCGGATATATCGACTGGTATCTCGCTGAAAACATGAATAATGTTGGCTTCCAAAGCGTCAGTCGTAGCTGGCTTATTTCTGAAGACCTGAAATCGCACGATCTAAGCGAAGAATTTCCCGTAGCAAAACGTGAAATTAAGTGCTCACCAAAATGATTTCTCAACAAGTCCATTGTTTCACACGCTGTATATCTCGTAGTGCCGTCTTGTTGAAACCAGAGCTCATCGAGACCATGTGCTTGAATTTCAGGAAGCACATAGTAAGGTAACATGGCACGATAGCGGTTACCATCGACGGTAACATTCTGATTTGCCTCATTTTTAAAGAAATATGGACCAATGATTCCACCAGCCCATACACCACACCATACCGTTATTTTTAAGGGATATAATGGTAGCTTTTGGTACTCTTCGGGTTGTTCATCAGCCCAAATACTGCTGATTTACGTATCCATTGAGCCAGAAATGGGATTCATCACTGAACAAAATTTCACGATAAAACACGGGATTTTCATTCAGTTTTTCCTGAGCCCATTTACTGAAAATGTGACGCAAATTCAAGTCGCCTGGCTTCAATTCTTGCACAAGTTGAATTTTGTACGCTTTTAGGCCGAGATCCTCACGTAAAATATGCCAAGCCAAACAGCTGAGAACGACGACGAATCGATTAGTCACGGTATTCGCGTACACTCTCAGCTACAGCTGCAATATTCTTTTCCTTACGTGCCGGACACAAATTGGGACACAAATTTGCGAATGGTATTGGCAATAGTGGTTTCAGTAGGTCGATTATGCGCACCGTATGTTTCTCGAATCGCACGAAAAACATTTCTCAAAGAACGGTAATTTCTCATTTTTGAAGAAATACGAACCAATGATTCCACCAGACCATAAACCACACCATACTGTTGTTTTCAATGGATGTAATGGTACTCTCCGGGTTTCTCATTAGCCTAAATACGACAATTTCGTTCATTATTGTATCCATTGAGCCAGAAACGGGCTTCATTATTGAACAAAATTTCACTATAAGACACCGGATTTTCATTGAGTTTTTCCAGAGCACATTCACTGAAAATATGACGCAAATTCAAGTCGTTTGGCTTCAATTCTTGCACAAGTTGAATTTTTTACGCTTTTAGGCCCAGATCCTCACGTTAACTCGACGACGAATCGATTCGTCACGGTCTTCGCGTACACTCTCAGCTACAATTGCTATAGTCTCTTCACTACGTGCTGGATGTGGTCTAATCGATCGGGTATCATCCACCAATGTAAACTGGGACTCAAATTTGTGAATGGTATTGGCAATAGTGGTTTCAGTTGGTCGATTATTCGCACCGTAACTTCCTCGGAGCGTACGAAAAACATTTCTCAAAGAACGCTGATTTTCGTAATACAGCTGAACAATTTGGAGCCTTTTCCGGCTGCTCCTTGGGAAAATTTGCAAGGCATAGGAAAATCCCCTTAGATGAATAAGATTCGAACTGTGTAAAGCCTACTACTTATTTTTTAGTACAAAATTAATTAACAAAAATATGGCGAAACTTGTTTTTGTTGGCGTAATGTTCAAATTTTTAACTAAATGATATAAACGTCTTTTGGTATGTGTTTTTCAATAAACCAAAAACTTTTGGGTATCCGATATTTTGGTACCCGGGTAATACGCGAAAATATGGGTAGTAACCCGGGTCTACGGTTATCAAGAGATCTTCTTTCGAAACATAAATTTTTGGGCAAAATTTACTATATCCTTGTACTTTTTTTGTACTTTACTACAATTAAATGAATAATTATAACGATATCTTATTTGTTGCGATACACCCTAAAATATAAAAGGTGTTATATATTTCCAATAGCAGTCGAAACAGGGCATCGTAAAGCTTTACTTAAAGCCCCTGTATCTCGAAGTGAATGCATTTCCTATCCTCCCACCCATTCGATATTTTTCTCAAAATGTATCACATTGTAATTCTTCATATAGTATTGTCTTCCACACAACGAATATTCTCCTGGCTAGAAGGAGTATACAAATAGCCTTTTCCAACAACGTCAACACATCTGTAATGCACTTTCAGCTCTGAAGATTGGTTTATTTGATGCTGCTTACAAGCTGAAAATAGGCCCGGACACGAAGGATTTCAAGGTAATTGCTTACTTAGATAACATTGTAACGATTAATTCCCAGCAACTGTCAAGTTGTCCCGAGTCAAAAATAACTTGGAATTCCTACTAGTTCCAAGACTGGGTTCATTCTAGTTCCAGGTAACGCTTTAAGAGACAGCTAAACCTATGGAACAAAAACGATCGAAGTTAAGCGAGACGTGATTTTTGATCGATGGAATCGTGAAACATTGGACTTGATAAAAAAAAAAAAAAATAATTTTCCCGAAAAAAATTCTAACCGACTAAAGAAAATAATTAAAAAAAACATATTTTCCACTACGTTATAACAGCCCCGTTGAAGCCTGATGATTTATTTTTAATTGAGGTAGCGGTACACTCGTCGATAGAGTGAATCACTAGTGTAACTCTCCCGAAAGCAAGGAAGTCAAGTCTACTAAGAGTCGCGTGTCTCGTCTTTTCCCGAGATATTTACGCACGCACGGCCCACCGGAGTTTCACTCAAATTCACAAAACGATTCTCTTACTGCACTACTCTGCACCATACCATCACCGAAAACTTTTTGAAAAAAAGAATTGCTTTTCGCAATCTCAACCAATTTCGCAATTCAGAAAACTCAGTTGAATTTTACTGTTGCAGGTCGTCACCAAAGTCAATTCCAGATCTTTTTTTGTTTCCACGAACTCCCGCCAGACTCTCACACACATTCACACAAACACTCATTCATACTTTTATGGCGCTAGCGGACCCCTAGATAACTAGCGGACTTTGTTGATATGTGCACCCGTGTCCAGCTATGCCTCTCAATTATTCCAACCGGACACGCTCATACTAAACTCTTCAGTGTTGGAGTTCGCTCTCACTTCCGGTCATCACTGGGAACTTCACTGAAAGAGGTTATGGAAGTTCGTGGATCTTACCTATGTCTAGCTATTGACTTAGACATTGGAATCAGGTGGAAATTCTTATTATGTTGGCCGTCCGCCTGCACGCTACAGTTGATTCTCCGTAGCTCCCTCGTTGGGTTGTAACTACCAAAGAAATCGTCATCTCCTTACCAATTGAATATTTGCTTTGCTAGCTCCCTTGCTAGCTGCATCTACATCGAGTGCGAGATGTGATGCCTTTTTAGCCTTTGTTTGGTTGGCTTGTGTTGGGGTATCTGTCAAGAAAAGACCGTCCATCCTCATCCGACGACGACTTTCAGACGCCCTGTTTGATGCTGCCCGCTGCGAGCCTCCCATCAAGCTTACGGTCTCCGACAACGGTGATCTTAGTGGATATCTTGTCGCACCTTTGCTCCTGGTTCGTCGGGTGTCTCCCTACCGTCCCTAGGGCTTCACCGACCTAACCCCGTCGACCTCCTCTGAGGAGAAAATCGCCTGTTACCTATGTGGGCTCCTTTCTGATGTCTGTGGTCGGTGAGCCAATGACTGATGGGAACATGGCTCTCGTCCAGCTCCGCCAGAGCTCGGTCGTCGGTCGTAAAAGAAGATAGCAAACGAAGGGACATGAACAGGGAAAGGGGGTTAAGCTAACTTAAAACCTAACTTCTCCTATTCTTATTGGCTATATATCTCGGTCATAAGACCAATACTTATAATTGAGGTAATTGTCTGGACGATTGTCTTGGAAAATGTAAAACATTACTTAAGAAAATTAAGGCCAAACGATCAACATCTCATACCGATAAACAGTTTTTTTTACATACAATCGGCTATGATAGCAATAATAGTAGTCTGACAGAACGCCAAAATATTTTTGGTCTGAAATCACTCCGAAACGTATTAGGTGTTTGACTTCTCTCAACAAACTGCATATTAGTGCTACAGCAGGTGTCATCAAAAGACACAATCTCATACACAAAACTTTATTCAAACGATGAGGAAGAGGAGGCAATTTTAAGTCTTCTTCATTAATGGCTTTGTAGAAAAAAAAAAAAACACCATCTGAGATCGTTTAACCATGTTCATCTAGGTCTGCTAGCTATTGTGCCGACATCCAAAAAATTAAAAAATTATTTAAAAAACATACTCGTATTAATTCCTGAAAATGTGAAGCTTTTTTTCGGATGTAATAGGTATTGACTTCACAGGCTATAATATGCCTCACATGCGAAAGAGAATAACTATGTATGTGATGAAAACAACAATAATCTCGGATACTATTGATTGAAGTGTTAACGACATTGCAAACATGAGAAGGATAACGACACTCTAAATCTGTCCATTTTTTCCAAATTTCAAAATAGGTGGTCTTAATGGGACGCTCTTTAGTTCGAATTCAACTCAAAGTTTTACAAAGTTTTACACACCAAAAAGTAAAAACTTTCTTGTATCTGTAATGTGCATTATTTTCATTTAGTTTTTTTTTTCTTATTCTATTGGTCGTGAGGGGGCAAAATGGCGTATGTATACCACTTCTTATCCATCAAAAGTATTCGGACAACAAGAGAGTCTCTGCTGCTACTTTGTTTGTTATTTAATGAAATTAAATAGGGATTGACTACAAAAATCCAGAAAAGGAAGTTTAATACTGCACTTGCAGAAATTTTTGGAAGGACCTTCGATGGCAACAGCTGTAAACGATTAAAAAAGAAATGTGGGATTTAGTCATATGATTCATCAGACTTCTCTGAAAGCTTTACAAAATCCGCCACTCACAGTCACTAGAGTAGAAAACACCACAATTTTAACTGTAAGAATATCTCTGTCAATTCCGCAATCTAGACAGCAAGCTTAGACACCATCTTCTTATAGCAAATGGAGTCGTTGCGCCTGTTCCTATCTAGATTCACATATTTGTGTGCGATCCTTGTGCAAAATAATAGGCTAAGGCTAAGTGATACCACATCTTATCCTCATGCTGCGAAATATCAAGGTTTCCCCAAGCGATATAAGAAATATGTCACTCCCTCTGAACTGGCCTTAATATATAAAACATTCATCCTCCCAAAATTGGGGTACATTGCCCACATCTGGTCTCTGCACCTGCTAGACAGAATTCAAAACCGTGCGATAAAACTCATAAGTGATGCTAACATCAGTCAGTCAATGGACACCCTCGAACACCGACGTAATGTCTCCTATCTCACTTTTTATGTGCACAAACATTTTTAGGGTAATTAAATCCCTTGAGTGCGCGCTAATTATAAATTAGCCCACCCAGTTAGCATGTTGGGGTGGTATGACTTGTTTCACTTTTTGTGTTTTGAAGACGTTATTAGGCAACGCATCCGTTCAAAATCATTGTCACTACAAAGACTGATTATCAAAAATTACTTAAGTAACGAGGAATACGTTTTACATAACTCTAATTATCCCTGTGCAGTTATGCTGGCCGGCGCATATGCATGAACATTCTCAAGACCAGGTGAAAGCAATAGATTTTCCGTGTGATTGTCATTCCCTTCTATGTTGCACTGCGTTCAGAAGGCGGTGACATCTCTATTTGACTGTCACCACCACGACAGTCGAATAGAGATCTAGTTATGTAAGCTCTCATCCAAAGTAAAGTAAAACTGGCAAATATATATTTTTAAGATCGGAAGGACCAGCTATACAAAAAAAACTTTTATAATTTGACTTTGCCAAGCTTATTGGTTGCCCTTTTGGCTATTGTGCAATAGTATGATATTACATAATATTACTTGTATTGTATTGTATTAACTTAGTTTTTTCTTTGGGCTTTATTTTCTCCTTACCCCCAACACGCAGTCAAATGAATTTCAAAATTAGGCATAAACCATTACAGAACTTCAAAACGAAGTTTTCATTTGCATCAAATAACATACCAGTAAATGTAACGAAAATGTCCACTGAATTGTACTGAAGTAAGAAACTTAAATACACTTTTGAAAGTCTACTGACGTGTTGAAATTAACTCATAACTGGACTCGTAATTGATAGATTCTGTTGATTCCGTAGTGCATTCTGCAACTATGAATAAACCAACTGGATAACTATGTCATGAAGATGGACCACAACACTCTTATGGCTATCATAATCCCTAACATACACTTCATCTTCTGTTTTACGGTTATCAATGAATTCCACTGCATCTGACTTCGGCGTGACAAAGATGCTGACTCATAGGCAGAGTCTGAAATCTTATTATGCACGCTGGGTTATTACCGTCATTGTGGTTTGCGACAATTGGAAGCGGTTCGCACATCTCACTTGTGGGACACATGGTTAAGTGTGTGAATACTTGTTTAAATATTTCATCTCACTTAATAACCATCTGAGATTCTGAAGCTGTTCTGGGTTTTTCGCCTTATGAGAGATGCCTTAAACTTAAAAAAACAATTTCTCTTCATTACCGCCTTGGAATTATAGTACGAGTTATGTCACAAGGCGTAGTTCGGTAACCTTAACTGAAACTTGATCTTTATCGTATTCAACCATATTTACACCTCAACAGTTATGAACTTTATAATGCACGATGTTTACCTGTGTACCGAATATTAAAACCGAATTATGTTATTACCACTTTGAATGCGCTTAAGAATGTGTTGATTGCCCCAAGAGAATGCACTGCCATGGCTACAGATGTAGACGGTGGCGTCGTGTTGAATGCTAACTTTTCGAGAATATTTTTTTAATGAGATAAGTTTTTTTTCTCTGGAAACAATCGAATTAATAATATTGATTGCTTTATGGAATTTCCACAACGATTTTTCACTTAAAAAAGTTGAAAGGAAAACATAGCCAATTTGTGTACTTAGCCTATATATAGGATTTTCTAATAACAACTTGACAACTTTTTTTTAAATAAAAGGAAAACCATTTGAGATATTTCAAAAGCTTTATTATTGACTTGAAGTATAATCAAAACATTTATGAATGGAACTCGACTTCGTTCATATGGCCATAGCGGGCACGTTTGCAGCGGTCGATTCGTTGGACCCAATTTTCAACGACTCGGCCAAATATCTGTAGAAAATTTTTATAATTTGCAGACGTTGCTCGTTAGTGTACTTTACCATTTTGAAAATGTTGAGTTTACTGAATAAATAAATTCAAAGTTGTCAAGTCCCTATTGGAAAACCCTATATTATTATAGCCTTATATAGGGTGATTCATCTTGATTTTTGATTTTCAATAGGCTTTTTTTGACACGCGTGACTCTTATCAAACTGCTTTGTCGTTTTTGTTCAATATCATTTTGCAACTCATCATAGAAAGACTCTCACAACAACAGAGTCTCCAAATTGTTCAGCCGTATTACGAAAATCAGCGTTCTGTGAAATTACGGTGCGCATAGTTAACCTACTAAAATCACTATTGCCAATACAATTCACAAACTTGAGTCCCAGTTTATATTAGTGGAAGATACTCGATCGGTTAGACCACATTCAGCATGTAGTGAAGAGACTATAGCAGATGTAGCAGATAGTATAGGCGAAGACCATGACGAATCCATTCATCGTCGTTCTCAGCAGCTTAGCTTGGCGTATTCGACAACTTGGCGTATTTTACGTGAGGATCTCGGCCTAAAAGCGTACAAAATTCAACTTGTGCAAAAATTGAAGCCAGGCGACTTGAATTTGCGTCATATTTTCAGTGAATGGGCTCTGGAAAAACTCAATGAAATCCGGTGTTTTATTTTGAAATTTTGTTTAGTGATTAAGCCCATTTCTGGCTCAATGGATACGTTAATAAACAAAATTGCCGTATTTGGGCTGATGAGCAACCCGAAGAGTACCAAGAGCTACCATCACATCCATTAAAAACAACGGTGTGGTGCGGTTTATGGGCTGGTGGAATCATTCTTTAAAAATGAGGCAAATCAGAATGTTTCCGTCAATGGTAACCATTATCGCGCCATGTTAACGGACTATGTGCTTCCTGAAATTCAAGCACATGGTCTCGGCGAGCTCTGGTTTCAACAAGACGGCGCTACGAACCATACAGCGAGTAAGACAATGGACTTGTTGGAAAATCATTTTGGTGAGCACTTAATTTCACGTTTTGCTACGGTAAATTGCCCGCCTAGATCGTGCGATATCACACCTTTGGACTTATTTGCTCCGAGGATAATGTAAGGTCTCAGGTCTTCAGGAATTAGTCAGCCACGATAGACGCTTTGAAAGCCAACATTACTCGTGTTATCCGCGAGTTACCAGTCGCTATGCTAAGACGAGTCGCCCAAAATTGGAACTTCCGAATGGACCACTTCAGACGTAGTCGTGGCCAACTTAAAAATTTTAAGTTCGCTTTCAAATTTATGTATTTTATTTTACATTGCAAATAAAACCTTACGAGTGTTGTCTACACTCTAGGGCAGTTATTCTCAATCTATTTTTTGTACACTTTTCGAAATTTGACGGCACACAAAGAAAACAATTAGTTTTAAAATTCTTTACTTATTATACACTGTGTTAAATAGTTTATAATACAAATTTTGAAGGTAAAATAAAATAATAAGTACTTCAAAAACAGAACTACGTTTATTAAAGAATTAATAACAAGTTAATAGAAAGTTAATAACAAGTTAATAATAATAAATGAGAAATTTAAGCTTGATATTTTTTGGTAATTTCATTAACATCTGGTCGTAAAAATGGCATTTAACAGTCTCGTTTTTATGTTGGTTAATACTGAAAATCCGAATTGACACAAATAAGATGTAGAAAATTGTAATAATATTTTTAAAGCTTTTTTTGGTTATTCCTTGATAATCGCATCTAATGTCAATTAAAAATGAATCAAAGTTAATTCAAATAGAGAAATATTCGTTATAACAAATGGATTACGAACCCAATAAAAAATTTTAAATCTAAATTTAGGAAATAATGAACAATTCTCTCCTTTAATGTTATCAAATGGTTAATAACAATTTAATGAATAGTTTTATTAAAATCTTTACAGATTTTATCAGAAAATGTCTGATAAGTAAGCTTGTTAAAAACACCATATTCCAACAAATGAACAAAATAATAATTTTTATTTTGTTCAAAAAACATCTTTATTTCGTGTTTTAATTTCAGCAACTTTTCCTTTGGATAACTACTCTACTTCTGTTTGCAGTAACAAATGTTCGTACTAAGCTTCCATACCTTGGCATAAATTACTAAATAAGCGACTTTTTAGTGATCTTGCTTTTATATAATTAACCATTTTAAGACATTGTTCCAGAACTATTTTCTGTTACTATTATGGCAAATACTTTGTAATAAGTGATTCTCGATGCCAAAAACAATGGGTAACTAATAGATCCTCATTCATTTCTTTTACATGTGCTACAAATCCTTTTAGATGTCCAGTCATTGCTGGTGCACCATCTGTGCATATGCCAATACGAAACTTTAGTTTCTTCTAAATATGAAATAATTAGGTACATCAAAAATATGTTTGCCAGTTTTAAAATTAGGTAACTCACGACAACATAAAAATTGAATAATTATTTCATTTTCTTGAATAAACCGAACGAATGCAATTAATTGAGCTTTTCCCGTAATATCCCCTGCTTATCGATCTGTAGAGCAAAATTTGAATTTTTAAGAGTATTAGCATTTTTTTTTTCAATATTTTGGTATTTTATAAATATCAATATCTGCTGATTCATCAGCCATTATTTTTACAATTTTGCGACAAGTATATAATTTCTTCAGCTAAATTGTAATAATTTAATTTAACTGCAATCAATTCAACGAATTCATAAGAAGCTTTTTCAGACACACTGATTTGTTTTTCAAAAATCTTTACTTGCTTGGATTTTAAATATAAAGACTTTCAAAAGTGGCTTTTATCTTTTGTTGAAAGCGAAGGATGGTTGGTCAGCAAGTGACGTTGGAGCTTGCTCGGAAATATAGCACAATTTGATAATTTACAACCACATATCACACTCTCGGGAACAACCATGCCATTTGTAGATTTAAATTCCATTGTAGATGTAAATTCAAATTTCAAAAAATCGTCATTGTATTTCCGTTGTACAACATATTTTTTTGGATCAAGAAATATCGTATTCTTACTTTTACTTGGCGTTGGCTCATTAGCATGATCGCTAACGTTATCATTACTATTATCGTAAAGACTTCTTCCCTTTAAAATTTCAGAAGGTTCTGTTAAAATAGAGATAATATTGTCAAAACATTATTTAAAAAAGCCTAATCAAATATTACTTTTAAATCGTTTTATTCAAGTTTGAGAACATAAAACAAAGCAAAGCAATGGCTGCTGTGGAAAACCTCCATGTCGTTTCAATGCATCAACATCCCTGTTCGGATGAAAAATCGTATGAAAGCCTGATACGTGCGAGCCGACTTGAGGCATAAAAATCAGTTTATTATTCTAAGGAAAAACGCGTTACAAAACAAGTAATTAAATTTTTTTATGAATTCAATTACCTATTCCTGTTAAAATAATTTCTACATTTTCTTTTTAAATTATATTATCTAATATTTTAACATATTCATATATATAAGTACTTTTCTTTAATTTAAACTTTATTCGTAGTAAAAAAAAAACATTATAATTTTTACTATATCATTTCTAGAATTCGGCGGTACACAACAGTGCCACGGCATAGTGATTGAGAATCACTGTTCTAGCGTATACTTATTTTAAATAATTTTAAAAATAATATTGGGTATGTAATTTAATTCGTGCGGTTTTTTTTCACAATTTGAAAGTTTATTTAAGAAAAACATGTACAATAGTATTATTCAAAGTACTGCCCATCTGAAGCTATGACTTTTTCCTTTCTTACTGGCAATTTTTGGATCCCATCCCAAAAGAACTGCACCGGCTTGGCAGCCAAGAATGAATCAAGCCAATTTCTGATATTCTGCTCTGATGTGAACCGTATTTCAGTGAGGGCGTTCTGCATCGACCGGAACAAATAGTAGTCAGAAGAGGCAAGGTCCGGTGGGGTAGGACTTCCTATCCACTGATTTCCAAATAGTTCTTAACCGGAATAGCAACGTGGGGCCGAGCGTTGTCATGATGGAAAATTATTGCCTCGTGTCTGGTCGCATATTCCGGGCGTTTTTCGGCTACTGCTCTCTTCAAACGGATTAATTGTGTTCGGTAGAGTTGTCTATTGATGGTTTCACCCGGTTTTAGCAGCTCATAGTACAGCACACCTATCTGATCCCACCAAATACAGAGCATTACCTTAGCGCCATGGATATTCGGCTTTGCCGTTGATTTGGCTGGTTGGCCGGGTTTCACATATGATTTTTTGAGCTTGGGGTTATCGTAATGGATCCATTTTTCATCACCAGTAACAATCCGATGCAAAAATTACTTCCTTTTGTGGCGTTCCAGCAACATTTCGGACAAGCAAAACCGCCTATCGACGTCTCTCGGCTTGAGTTCATGTGGAACCCAATTTCCATGCTTTTCCAGCTGCTCTTTAACGTTTTGAAATGGCTGCTTGAGTGACACCCACAGAATCATGCGAGCTCTTCTTGTGTTTGGCAACAATCTTCATAGAGTAATGCCTCCAGTTCTTCCTTTTTAAACTTTTTTGGCTGCCCAGGACGTTCATCGTCTTCCAAACCAAAATCACCCCGCAAAAACACTTTTTCAGGGACAAAGTTCGACATATTTGAGTGAAAAAAAAAATTATTGTTGTTGAATCAAATGAATAACATATACTGAAATGACGTACAATGACAGTAGCTTTCCAACGCATGTTCCAATGGAATAATACAAGTTACGTCATCTTTTAGCAAACCGCACGAATTAAGTTATAGACCCAATAATAATTTTTGTGTGACTATATTTATGTTGTAAAATCGGATTAAATCCCTTCTTAATCACATATAGGGTTTTCCAGTAGAAACTTGACAACTTTGAATTTAATTTGTGAACGCACTCTTTCACTTATCATCAAACTGTTACTGTCAATTTATTGACTAAGCTCAACATTTCGTCATAGTAAAGTACACTAACGAGCAACGTTTGCAAAATATAAAAATTTTGTACAAATATTCGGAGTCGGTGACTGCAACTTTAAGAGCGTTAACTCCAATTTTCGGTCGTAATTCTCGCCCCAGTAGACAGGCGAGTTTAGTGCAAAAATTTGAATCTACATATTCTTTGTGTGATGTTGCCGTGTCAGTGAGACAACGGGTTGGTCGAAGTGTCGAAAATATCGCTGCCGTTCAGACGTCCGTAGCAAACGATCCAAATCAGTCAATTCCACGGCATTCTCAAGAATTGGGCATCGCTCAGACCACATTATGGCGTATTTTGCGTAAGGATCTTGGTTTAAACCCACACAAGATCAAACTGTCTCAAGAATTGAAGCCGATGGACCATTTGAAGCGACTTACGTTCTCCGATTGGGTTCTGAAGAAGATGCGCCAAGATGATGAATTTCAACTCAAAATCATCTTCAGTGACGAAGCTCATTTTTGGCTCAATGGGCTTGTCAATAAGCAAAATATGCGTTATTGGTCGGGTGAAAACCCACATGTGCTTCATGAATCACCACTTCATCCACAAAAAATAACTGTTTGCTGCGGTTTGCATGCCGGCGGGGTTATTGGGCCATATATTTTTGTCGACGATAGCGATCGTCACGTTACTGTGAATGGTCAGCGTTATCGCGCCATGATAACTGATTATTTTTGACCCGAATTGGAAGATATGGACTTGGACGACATGTGGTTTCAACAGGATGGTGCCACAAGCCACACAGAACACGCTACAATCGATTTATTGAAGAGTTAGTATGTGTAAGTGTTATCTCAAGACATGGGCCAGCTTGACTATTTTCTGTGGGGCTACGTTAAGTCATTGGTTTATGCCAACACGCCGACGACGTTGGTTGAGCTCAGAGTCAACATTGAACGCGAAATAGCTGCCGTTTCGGCCGAAATGTTTGGCCGAGTTGTTGAAAATTGGGTCCAACAAATCAACCGCTGCAAACGTGCTCGCGGTGGCCATATGAACGAAGTCGAGTTCCATTCATAAATAATTTGATTGTAATTCAAACCATTAATAAAGTTTTTGAAATCTCTCAAATGGTTTGCCTTTTATTTAAAAAAAAAGTTGTCAAGTCGTTATTAGAAAACCCTATGCTTCTTTATCCACTAAAATACTAGTGTAAGACACTAAGAAGAGTGCAAGCTAATTATAAAATCGAGTGACTACTAGGATACGATCCTAGTATACAAGAACATACTCAATTTACAAGAAAACTTTTAACCTTCATGCAAATGATAAGTAACTTTGCCTTATTTGCATTAGTATTTCTCCTCCGATGCAATTAAGAAACATTAGATACAGAATTTAAAAGGGAGGAGTATTTTACAAATACAATATATTGTGCCATGTGTTCTTTAATTAACCAATCGGCTCCGTTTTTCAATTTCGAACCCTTTACAGAAATTAAAAATTTTCATTCTTACTGATAGATCTTTCGTCACTTCTTTGACATTTATGTTTAGTCTCGTTTGACAAATCATCATTCTAACTTCGAAATGTATTAACACTCATCTTCCAATAAGATAGCGTGAATTTATTGGTCCCCATATTAAACCAACTGATTGTGGATATATTTCCTGCCAAATACATTTTATTTATAATACATGACGCAAAGCCAATAATACGTTAACTAAGTGTGGTGGAAAATCTTTGCTTACTTATTTTCTTAGCTGTCGATACAGTTCATGGTGAACCTCGGCCTCTTCAGTTATCCAGATCCTTAGCTAACTGCCTCCAGTTGCGCACTCCAAAAGGGTTGAGGTAACCTTTTGCTTGTCCGCGTATTCTTTCCTCAGTCGAAGTCTCTGCGGGCCGGAAATTTGGTTTCCACTAGCCTTACATGTACTAGCCATATCAGGCGAGAAGGATTTCAATGTACAGCTAATAATAAAGTTTTCTCTTCAAAATCCAGCAGTGCAAACGGGACGGGACGATACCTCTCAGTATGACATCTGGAAACGATCTTAGGCTGAGGTTTGAAAAATTACTTAAGGGTGTCCGACGTTTACTATTTCAATACGTATGTTCATAAATGAACATGGCAGTCATCTTATTATAAAAGAGTTAACTAAATTGATCATGTCAAGGTACTATACAGTGGCAGCATTTAAGATGTCCGAACATTTGAAGCGTCAAATATAGACTCACATTAGTATCTACTCGTAGATGCAGCCAAGGTTTACAGTTATCTTAAACGGAAAAATAATGTAGCAGGATTTGTCGTTGAATAGTTTAACTACAACAATCCAATCGAATCTTCACCGATCATATATCCTCCATCATCTCGTCAAAGATGAGATAATCTGTATTAATTTCTGTAGGACTATAAAGCCAGAATGTAAGCTTTTGCAGACTGTATAACTACGATATTGGTCAAAACGTCTCTGTAAAGCAGAATGAACCATATTCAAAGACGACAGAGAATTTCGTCCCCTGCCACTGAAGTGCCAGCAAAGTTTAATGAACAGAAAGGTTTAAGACAAGGCGATGCTCTGTCATGTGACTTTTTTAACACCCCCCTAAAAAGGATCCTCCAAACTCCCTGGCAAACAAAAAATAACACAATCCTTGTTAAGTCCGCATAATAACTTGATTATGCCAATGACATTGATATAATTGAACGAACACAGCCGTCAGTGAAGCGTGAGTATTGAGGCAGAAGCGACATATGAGTATGATAAACGAGGGGAAAACAAAGCACATTATCGGCGGCTTCGCCAGAGCATTACCATTGGAAGTAATAATCAATAACGAAGTATTTGAAGACTTCGTCTATTCCGATCTGATTTCAGATCAAGTAGGATTTAAAAAATCGAACAGACTTAAATTTTAAAATCCTGCACCTACAATTATATTTTAGTTCAACATCGAAGTCGCAATCTTTTTTATCAAAATGAACTCTCCAAAAAAATTAGTACAGGAATGTCCTCACCGCAGAGGTCAGATGAAAAATTATTTTTACCAATCATTGTTTCTTTGGACTTAGGAGATAATTGAGTAACAGACCACACTAGTTTTACACCCGGTCCTACTCTATGGCGCAGAAGCTTGGACCTTGTCGAAAGCAAATGATCTGAACGTAAAGAGAACTGGACATTTTAAGAAAAAAATACTACACATGAATTTTAAATTCTATTCAACCCCGAATTGTATGGCTTTGTCAGATGCCTACACATACAACGTCTTAAATGGTTGGGCCAAATTTTCGCCTCAAAGAGTCTTTGAGCCTTACCCAAAGGGATGACGCAGCAGAGGATGACCGCAAGTAAGGTAGCGCACGCAAATGGAAGAGAAACTCAACCAATCTGGAGTGTTCGGAGGCAGCTGAGATTGATTGATTGAGGCCCAGGTTTATAGCCATTCTGTAACGCCATCTAATAAAATAAATAAGTAAAAAATTAGTATCATCGATGCTAGAAGTCGTAGACATGCTGCAATTGAATTACCATCATCAAAACAAAAGTTTTGTTTTTTTTGGACGAAAATGGTTTATGCGTCTTATTCGTAAGGAAAGAAAAAAACACTAGATTCTCCGGAGGAAAATGAAAAAGCTTGAAAATGGGAATACCATAAATAACGTTGCAGTAGATGAAAGATGAATAGATGAGTCACGATCTGCCAAACTGCTTATAATCGGCGATGATTGAAATTCTGCTGTCAGGCAGAACGAACCATCCAAGCAATACGATGAAAGCGAAGATTCAGCCCATGCGGAAAAAATTAAGTGGGTGTTGCAAACTCAATGGCTGCGGATTAGACTAGTTGAACTAGAACGACAAGGCGTCGATATATGGTGCATATTAGGGTGTCCCAAGACATAAGGAACAATTTTTTTTTTTCGCGAAATAAAACACGCATACACTCTATTTTTACTCCGTTTGACCTCATTAACTCAAATAATAAATATTATTGCGATTGTACAATGATAGCCCGTGCCGACTTGATGCCATAGGAGGAATTAAGAATTTAATTTTTATTACTTAATTAAAACTCCAATACACCCGAATAGTATATTATTTACTCATTTACATTAAAAAATTTCTTTTTAACGTTTGTTAAAACGATACATTTTCTGGTGTTCTTGTACGCAATGTAATAAAAATTGTTTTTGTTCCTCCTCAACAGTGATTAATCCATGAAAGTCCTGCATCAACTTAACCGCTCTTTCGGCTACATCGTTTACTATCCTCAGTGCCGAAACTTTCTTTCTAGCTTCTTGAAACGAAGTATTATTTGACAACAAAGTAGAATATTCATGTAGAAAACTGCCTTCAATTTTAAGGCGATTGAACAATTCCTTGATTTTTATTGAAATGAAGTCAGAGATGTTTTTTTCTGAAACAAAATAAGAAAAGAGTGTTACAAAAATAAACTTTATATAGAAGTATATATATATAAAAACGAAGGTAAAAACTCCTATAACTATTAATGCCAACGTTCTTTAATAAGCTTACCATAACAATAAACCACAAAGTTCTTCTTTCGATGGGACGTATCGTTTTCCATAAGTTATTTCCTCTTAGGTTAAATTATTAACCATTTTAACTATATTTTCTTGGTTCACATCATCGTTAAACAGTGTAATGATAATATAAAAACTTCGTCAGTTAAATACCACAAATGCTGAGTTATCTTCCGCAAGGCTGCTTTTGAGATCGTTTTATCAGTTTTTTCGTAAGACTTCATTGATCTTAAAAATCTTGGTAAGGTGCTTTTATTGTTGAAGTGCATTGGAGGTTTAATGTAGGACTTAACAATGAAGAAGCAAACGTCAATCAATGCCGCCTTGTCTTTGCTTGTGATCTTGAATTGAGCACTAAGTAACGATATTTTCAGGGAATAAATTGCTCTCGCCATCCATCGAGCTTGGTGCATGGAACCCGGAGGTCGGATTTTAAATTTCTGCTTCATATCTCCACCTAAAAATATCACAGAAAGCTCAATTAACTCTCGATAATTATCTCTAACTATTTCTTTTGTCAGCTCAGTTTGGTAAAACTCTAACAAATTGTCAACTTCGGAGTCAATCAGGTGCTGTGTAAGTTTTTCTCTATAGTTCTGTATTTTATCAGCATTAATACACCTCCAGTTTTCTCGGAACTTTTTAAAGAGTGGAATATCAGGGCTTGTAAATATTTGTCTGATATTTGCTTCAAATACGCCTTTTAAGACCAATTCATACACGTGATGGCGACAAGCAAAAATTAATCATTTCTTTATTTAATACAATTTTAATACATTTAATACAATGAACAGACAGTACCTCATTTTGGAAATCATTTTTTATGGCTTAAGCGCGCTCTTTCCGTTTTTCTGTGCGAATTCTTTGGATAGAAGGCTTACTTATCGGAAATTCATCAATATTATATCCAAGTGCTTCAATAGTTGCTTCAAGAATGAACACAGATTCTCTTATACACAATTGACACCTATCTAGCGCTGCTACTAATTTTGGAGTAATGAAATCTTTCCGCAGGTGTTTTGCTGAGTTGCGTGTTCTCGACAAGATTCAGTACGTCCTCTTGTAAACCTAAGCTTTCATTGGATTCAATAGTTCTGAGGCGCGCTCTTTCCTCTCTATCAGTCAATTTTTTATCCACTCCTGCTATGTGACCAGGTCGGCCTGGCTCTTTTTAGATGTGGAAAAAGATTCTATCCTCATTTATTTTTATTAATTAAAGAGCATCGACTCGTGCAATATTAAACAAATTATCTAAATTGTTGGCAAAGTCTTGACGGCACTGCCTAAATATGTATTGTGTCTTTTGTGCATTTTTTTTGCAATTCCTCCAAACTTGATATAAGTTTACAAGTTTCTTCACACGTTTAGGCAACAATTTAGTAGGAATACGCGAATAGTGATTTTCGCGCTTTCATTGATAGTTAAATTCACTTCACGGATATTGTAAAATAAAACTGCTAGAACTTGTCCATTAGACGGAAGTTTTGAACCCGTTATTTGATGCTATGACGTCACCTATTAAAAATATAGCCCTTTTAGAACTGCGTAATTCTACTGACATATTGACTGATTGAAAACAATGCGTGTCCTACAACAAAATAACAAGCAATCACAAGCACATCAACACGTTAAGTGGCGTTAGCCTTGGAGAGCAAGTACTGACTTGTATCAATGTAAGTTGGCACAGGTTACCATGGTCCTACCTTCTTAAAATTTTATTTATAATTGTTTTGACTTAAAAGTAAAAAATTTAGAAGATATGCGTAAACAAAACGACTTTGATATTTTTGGGACACTCTAGCATCAGTCGCCTGAGATAGCTATGATATGGAGCGTGAATGAATAATAACGTGCCGGCTCAAAAGTCTTCGCTTCCGACCTGAGTAGACAACGTAATAAAGAAATACCTCTTCTTGGGTGCCGCGCACAAGTGGAATGGGACCTCACAACTCTTTGGAGTGCGCAGCTAGCTTAACTGAAGAGGTTTATTACTTAATTGAAGCTTAAGAAATAACAAAGTCAATAAAGTTCTACGGGGATACACTACTGCACTTAATTAACACGCCCGGGTCAGCCCCGGGCGGCTTTATTATGTTTAATATACATTGAATTT
The DNA here is from genome assembly GCA_907269105.1 of Volucella inanis. NCBI lineage: Eukaryota > Metazoa > Arthropoda > Insecta > Diptera > Syrphidae > Volucella > Volucella inanis. Next base: position 144,783,343 of record OU026153.1, read on the forward strand.
ATTTTAAAAATAAAAGTTAATGACGGGGAAAAATTCAGGGTAGTGAGACTTTATTATTGAAGGCGCTTCTGACGGTACTTCGGGAAGCGTACAATTGTAAACGAACACGTTGTGCCCAGAGAATTCTTTAGACCGTTTTTTAGCAAGACCAAGCGCTGAATTAGTTTTGCTGACTATGATATCAATGTGGGTGTAGAAATCGAGTTCTGTATGACAAATAATACATAAGTAACTGAACCTACAACTGCGGTTATTATATAATAATAATATAAACCTCACTTTTTAAGTAGCCCCACAAGAAGAAATCAAGTGACGTAAGATCAGAATCAGGCCATTGCCTTGGACCACCTCGTCCGATCCATCGTTGATGGTAAACAATGTTTAATACGCCCCGGGCTACTTGGGAATAATGGCCAGGACAACCATCATGTTGAAACTACATTGTTTGTCGCAACTCCAATGGCAGTTCTTCTAGTAATACTGGAAGATGGTCCCGCAAGAAGTTTGCATACTTTTCGCCATTCAAGTTACCTTCAATAAAATATGGACCTATTAATTTATCCCCAATAATTCCCGCCCAAATGCTGGCGTTCAACTTGTCGCAACCAAAAAGGGTTTTCGGTAGCCCAGTAATGCATATTATGTCAATTGACCGTACCGTGATTGGTGAAAGTCGACTCATCAGAGAATTACACCTTGGCTAAAAAAAGGGAGGTCTTGTTCAATTTGCTGAAGTGCCCATTGACAAAAGGAAACCCGGTTGCGAAAATCCTCACTAGAAAGTTCTTGATGCATTGAAACATGATAAGGATGGTATTTATGCCGATGTTATATCTTACAGACAGTCGTTTGAGAAATTCCTGATTCACGACTTATTTGGCGAGTGCTAATGTGAGTATCTTGTACAACGGCAGCTAACACTGCTATTTCATAGTCCTCAACGGCCACCCTATCTGACCGATTCCTTTTCTTTGGTTGCACACTTCCTTCACCAGTGAATTGTTGGATGACCCGATAAAAGGAAGCGCGCGATCGTATCTGGTCTGGGAAACGTTGGGCGTAAAGAGCAACAACAGAATCGATGTTGCTTCCACTTTCACCATAAATCAATACCATTTCAATTTTCTCTTGAATTTAAACAGCCTGCATTATTAATCTGGAAAACGTTACTAATAATAATCAGTTCCTCAAAAGAAATATCAAACTTCTAAATGAAGTAGAGTTCCGTTCAAGTAGAAAAAAAGGGCAGAGTGCACATCATACACTCTCAGATAAGTTTAGAACAATTTGTCTCTTTCTGAAATTTCTTTGAGTTTTAACTTCACTCGAGGCAATAATGACTTCCTCAAAACAAATCTCGACCTTCTAACACCCTAACAACGTTGGAAACCGATTAATGATTTAGGCGTGCCAGTGAAGTCGTGTCGTGTGCCCCATTGAGGAATACGATTGAGCAATGAAAATCAGGAATTATCATTTGAAAAATCAAAAGTGACATTCGTTTTACCTTGAAAATGGGTCTCAAGGTCAAACTCGTGGTCACCATCTTATGTCCCCTTTAGAACCTTGTGACTTTTGTCTGAAACATTTTTCGCAATATTGCGTATTTTTCGAGTAATTTGGATGTCTGAAGTTAAAAAACTCACCCGTTATAGTAGGTTCGGCTAGGAAGAGTATGTATCCAACATTTTGAGATCGCCTTGAAATACATTTGTTGAGCTTTAGAATTAGAAAAATTGGAAAGTTGTCTGCAGGTTTGTTTATACTCGTAATATAAATAATACACTGATAGTCAAAATAAAAATTAGTAGACAAAAGTGACTGTCTTATGGAATAGCCGAAGGGCCTTTCATTGGTTCGGATAAACAAGAAAGAAAGTGGACTGAATATCAGCGTTCTTTCAAGTAGGATTTAATCCAATAGATCAGCCCAGGCTGAGTTCCAAGTGTATTTAGTTTAAAAGGAATTAACTTCTGTACGATTTTGTCAAAGACAATGAAAGCACATAGCAACATAACATATACTTCGAGAGATAATGGCGATGCAGGAAAGGTTAGAACTGACCAATCGTTGGATGGTATTGTGTCCTTTATGAATAGGAATTACATAAGCAAGAAAGCAAGAAAAAAGCAAGAAAAAAGCCCCTGAGAGATCGAAAGGCTGAACGAGAAGAAGAAGGGTTGCTAAAAAGCCATTTGTATTTCCTTAGAATGATAAAATTAAAGCGATAGCACTTTGACTGGTCGAGATGATTTTTTGGCAGTTGTACGCAGTGGTTTTAAATTTTCGTTTAAAAAACAGTCATCAAGCAAGTTTGTTTCGGTGTGATTAGATGCACTTTTAATTTTGAAGGTTTTTACAGGTTTCAAGTTTTGTAAGTCATTTCTTCTATTCCGAAGAAGTCAAAGAAGTACCAAATCGGGAGGTGATGTGGAAGAACTTCGGTTACTAGAGTGTGTGGTGGAGACGAGATGGTGATAAAGGCGTCAAAATACGACACTAGATTGAAGCTGGCGATGCACGTGGAAATCATCAATTATATTGAACGTCGTTCTGATGTCGGCAGCAATGTGGCCGAGAAGTAAATAAAATAATGCTATGTAATTGATCACAACATTCATTTTGCAATCAAAATTAAAAATGGATCAGGATCAGGAGCACACATATTTGATGGACTTTGGGAATAAATATCACACTGAATCATTACATAATGCGCTCTTGTTCAAAAATGTTTACTTGTCAAAGACACTACCCTCATTATGAAAGCAAAAATTATAATCTGAGTAAGTGGTTCTATCTTAGAGATCGTTCAAAGACTTTTAAGCTCTACATATCTTGATCTGTCTAAAAAATGAAACCGAAGCAATGGGGCATTTTAAACTTAGGCCACATCTTGGCATAATTCATTGAGTCACTGCATGCCAAATCCCTTTTTTCCATTCCCACTTCTTTCACTCAAAGAAATTCATCAACAGTTCACCTTTTCCTTCTATCGTTCTAATAGAACTTATTATTTCTCCAAAGTAAGTAAACTACTTTACTACCATTTTACTGCTATCAAATGTGGCGATTTGTATCGTTGGCGGTGGATAATGTTGTACTTTATTTATCGCCACGACTTCAAATTTTCCATTCCGAAAATGCCAGGTTAACACAAAACCAAGCCTAAATATAAGAGCCAAAATACTCGGAATTTATTGCACATAACATAGAATCCCTTATAAACATATTTTGTCTAACTTATAAACGATCCATTGTAAAAACAGTACACAATTTCGAAGATATAATACTGGCTTTAATTATTTCAACGCAAAGGTATATTTAAATTTAAATATATTTAAGCCAACAGATTTACCACCATTCATAACCAGACGTTCTTCAATCGATTTGAATCATGAGTTCATTGTATACATAGTCAATTTCTCATTCCAAATCTGATATTTTTTTTTTTTTTTTTTTTTTTTGTCGGAACAGAGCACTCAAACAAAGTACTCCTTGAAAATTCCCTTTCCTAAAATAAGCGCTTCAATGATGAAGAGCTTATAGTTCACACACCAACGTCGAGTACCCGCAACCTGATGCGAGCGATCACTTTCAGAAGCAGCGTAGCAAGATGTTGCGTCACTTATGGCCAGCACACTTAAGTTCTTAACAAAATCATTTTGCTAGTCAGAAGCCGGTAAGCAGCCGGGTAGCATTCGGTTGGTTTTCCAGAAACCTGGCTGGTCATACTACTTGCAATTATTCTTATATAAGACCCAACTGTTAATGAAAGAAAGCCCAAAGCGAAGAAGCAGGCAGTCAAAATGTAGTTTTTGGTCCTGACAAACTTTTTAAACAGACTTGCACTATCGAACAGATAGTACAGGTACTTAATCTGCATACGTTTGAGCATAGAAATCCGAACTATTGACAGCGTTAAGAGATAAGTCTACCAAAGTGCACCACAATAGTGAAGACACGACGCCGCCTTGCAGACAACCCTGGCTTACCCCCAGCATTACATATTGGGTTCAGGCAGCATACGTTAGGATCCTAATCACCAGCGTTGCTTTTATCCGACAAAAGCCCCCACAACGTCGATAAAAATGTCCAGGGGGTATTCCTTATTGTCAAGTGCGCCTTCAATTCCGATAACCAGCTTTTGAAGCGCATTATCGCAAGAACTTCCGTGTTGGATTTTAGACAGAGAACGAATACGCAAAACAGACTTATATGTCCGAAGCTCTTCACGAACGTGTAGTTCTCTTTCCCGCTTTTGGTATAAGGCCTACTCTCATTATGCCAGTCTCAGGCTAGCAGTGAATATTTTCTTTAGAACTACCAGTAGCTTTTGTAGTATATCTGGGTATATACCATCGGTACCAGATGACTTAAAACTATCAAAAGAAGCAACAGATTTGTGTGATGATCTCATATGTCACTACAATCGATGGGAGATACCAGCTACGTTAGGTTGTGCTATTCAGCTCACTAGCAGCTTCGTCAATGAGAGCTGGTGGCTAGCTATTTCTGATTAGGCTATCAGGGAAATGAGTCTCAAGCATGATATTGAGAGTCTCTGCTTTCGGCTCGTTGCAGGTGTCATCAGATTTACTGAGTGATTCCAGCCTACCTGATTTTCTCCTTTCAAGGACTTTGACTAACATGCTGATTTAGTAAGTCTTTCGTACTTTTCGTAAAGGCCTTTATAAGAAGCACTCTTCAAAATACAAATAAGCTTGAACCTTTAGTCTTATTTATAAGTTTTATAAGGCCTAAAAAAGTTGGCTGGAACCAATGTTGGCCCAGTCAGAGGATAATATTAATTCAGACAATGATTGGCCCTCAATTTTCATTTGCTACTGAACCGAAAAGTGTTCTGAGTATTCAATGAGCTTGGCTATTCCCTTCGGTGGTGCCAGTAATACCAAATAATAGGAGATATAAGCTGGCGCAATGACGAATTTGCAAAAGTTTCCGTACGTTTCACAGCTTATATCTGCAGCAACTAACTTGTGGTAGCAAAATTGTCCAAGTTTTGAGTGAGTTCGGCAGTTTTTTTCACGCATGATTCTTGTATGGATATTATGCGAGGTTTTGTATGCAACACGAATAGCTTTCTGCATAATACTGCTGCACACTTGGAATCTTGAAGCAAAATTAATATTATACAAATAGGTAGGTGTTCGGAGTGTTCACCTTTTGTCTGTAGTCATTTGGAGACAAAGTGGAAAATATGCCTTCCAAGTACTAGATAGGGACGTGACTCATATCTTTTTACATAAAGAACAAATATTGTCCTTGTCCTTAAGCTCCACATATTTTACCACATATTACAATCTACATAGGCCTTCATAAGAGGAATCGTTGAGTTCCCCCTTCATTATAATATGAAACCATGAATGAAATCACCGGGCACTTATCAAAACTATTTTTTTGTTACAACGCAATAAATTTAAATGTTACCTCGTTCTTCCATTGAACCTGGAAAGAAATTCATTTAATCCCAGAGCTTATCCTAACTTGCTCATAAATTAAAGTCTTCACTGGCAAAAAATCTCTTTTCGAAAAAAATCATTTGTTTTGCAAATGTTAGCTTCTTATCTATCTGCCAGATTGCCATGTTCTGGATGAAAATATTCACTCTAAGCATCTGTCTAAGCTCCACCAAAGAGTGATATCAGTAAATCATGGGCAGGTTTCTTGTATAAATTTTGGCTGATAAGAGGTTACAGTTTTCGGAAGTGCTATTCTAATATGGTATTTGGCGAAGCACTCTTGACGTGATATGAAAATTAGACTATATAAACTAAGTACTACCTCTACGAAACCACAGTCGAGCAGTTTCCAGCTAGAAAGCTCTACAAACTTAAAAGCAAATTCTTAAATTCAAACTCAATATGGTAAATATCATATTTGTAACAGCACTTACGGCAGTTTTAGCTCTCGGCGTCTGCCTGCCAATAGAAAACAATGAAGTTGCCAATTTGGCAGACAATTCAATTGGCGATGAAAACACTGCTACTTTAAAACCGTATTACATTGATCTCGCCCAATACGGTAGCTCACTCTACGGTATACCAGATAAGGAAACAACTGGCAATGCAGTAGCTGAATACTCCGCAGAATCAAATGTAAATCCTGAAGAGCTGGGCTCCTACTTTGAGGGTGATATCCTGATTCCACGTCAAAGAGAGCGCAACGGAATGTCGTCGTTAAGCCTTAGATGGCCAAAGGGCATTGTACCATTTGAGATTAGGGGACATTTCAATGCACGCGAAATGGCACTCATTGAGCAGGCCATCAACGAATTTCATAGGAACACTTGCATCCGATTCGTCCCACGTTTAAGTGAAACTGACTATATATCGATTGTTGGTGGTCGTTCGGGATGCTGGTCTTCGGTTGGTCGCATCGGTGGCAAACAGGAAGTTAATCTTCAAGCACACGGATGCCTAATCAAGCAGGGAACACCAATACACGAGTTAATGCACGCAGTAGGTTTTCTACATGAGCAAAATCGCAGCGAACGAGATAATTATGTTACCATTCATTTTGAGAATATCCAGCCGTCGGCGGTTTCGAACTTTGACAAAGCCCCTGCCGACAAAACGACATCATTTGGAGTGCCCTATGACTACGGCAGCGTTATGCACTATTCAACAAATGCCTTTACGATGAATGGAAATCCCACAATTGAAGCAAAGGTAAATGACATCGAAGGGGGGCTTTGTTTATCTGAGACAGTGCGATAAAATAAAACATTTTCGACTCTTGGTCGACTTTGTTCTTGGGGCTGTTGAAGATAATAAATTCGTATCTTTACGAGTATGTCAGATAAGCTCTGTATAAATTTTTTTTTTTTTTTTTTCATTCTTAGCAACCTGGAGCTGGAACGAAAATGGGCCAACGTGATGGATTCTCTGCATTCGATATTCAGAAAATTAATACTATGTACAATTGTAATGTTGGACTAGCACATGTAATACCTGTTCCACCTGGTCTTTCTGCTGTTCTTCCAAGGCCAGTTCCAGTAGGGCCCGGTCCGCAAGGACTGCCATCAAATCTGCTAACTAGCTTCTTGGGTGGACTTATTAGCGGCCTAGGACTAGGCGAAGAACCATCTACTGAAGAACCGAAAGAGTAAATCTTTGCCCGAACTTTCTCATGAACCCCATTCAGTATTTATTTCATTTCATAACAGATTATTACGTACTTTTAGTTCTGAATTATTAAATATATGGTATGCATAGAGAATATTCTGGAAAATGTTTTTTTTTTTTATATCAGTATTCGATAGCAGGTAAGCAAATTGCTCAAATGGGATGCTTTCATTGTGTATGAATAAAGGCGTTTTATATGCCTGTGATTCCGTTCTACAAATAAGTACTCTGAAAAAATTTTTCGAACTAAGCCACATAGGAAAACTGTTTAGTACTTCATCCATCCTAATAGCACTATTTTATGATATATTGTGCTCATTCATTACTGAATTCTGTCCGATGGACAATGTTATAACATAACTTGTGAAATATCTTAAATATGGTACAGGTCGTTGCAACAGCTCTTGCTAGAAGGCTGATGTATAATGTCAGCAGACCATACTGTTTGTGACAGTTTACTTCGAAGAATGAATTTTAGGAATTACACTTCAAATCATATCCAGGGTTTCATATTGTCATTTGACTAAGTTTTCAAAAATATTAACTCCCAACCAACATTTGTTATTAAAGGAAGACAACAAATAATAGACTTAATTGTATCCATTACGAGTGTTAAGGTTAAAGGCAACTTTAAAATACCGAGCTCCAAGTATGTTATCAAGTTTTAACCTTGCTGAAGTGGAATGAACTCAGAAAAATTAACGGAACATGCCTTTAACCTAAGCAAATCCATCCAAACCTCATCTAAGCTCAGAACGAAATACATTGCGCTCATCAAATCTTTTTAACTAACATGGATCGTCACTGTTCCATGGTGAAATGCAGATCTCCAGCGACTACATACGGAACTCAGAAATTCAAATAATGTCTTTTGCCGGGGGGAAAATTTCCAGCTATACTATAAAAATTGCAGATCAACTGCTGTCAACTCTGATTTGCTCCATACAGCATCTCTACTAAAAGGGAAGATAATTGAAGCTGCTCTCGACAAGAAGGAACACCAGTGAAACATTTTCATCGACATTGGGGCAAGGTTGGTTGTATTAGTACCTTATCCCAGTATGGCGTCTCAGCTGGGACAGACCCACCCTTTCTGGACCTACTCATAAGACCAACATACAAAAAAAAACTAATTAAACAAAAACAAATAGTAAAAAAAACTGATAGTATAAACAATACAGAGGTAGCTCCATCGAGCTACTATGAAGTGCCGTTATCGTTATCTGCTTTCAGTGACAAAGTGAAAAACGTCAACAGTCAAATGCAACTATCGAAAAAGGGTAAATTCTCTGCTACCATCTTGAAGAGCAAGCACAGTTAGAATGCCTTCATCCTAAGCAGGATTTCTAAGAATCGGCGGTTACTATACATGTGAAAGATTCTGAGGACAAATTCAAATATCAAGCCACAGTTGATGAATATACCAGGCATATATTGAACACCAAAAAACAGTAGGTAGGAAAAACCGTCCCTAAGACGAAACCACACATCCATCTAAAAGAAGCAAGGTTATCACGTTATCGAGGACGAACTACTAACGTCTAAACATACAATCATTCTGCTACCAATGACAAGGTGAAAAAGGTCAACAGTCAAAGTGACCGCATCTATCGAAAAAGGGTAAATCTTCTGCTATCATCTTGAAGAGCAAGCATAGTAACAATGCCTTCATCCGTCTCTAAGACGAAACCACACATCCCTTAAAGAAACAGGATTATCACAGCTTTAGCAAATAGTCACTCCATCGCCCTAAATCGCAAAAACCATACAAACCCTTGTTTATCGCAGACGTAGCGAGAGAAAAGCTTCAGTTAGCACTAATGGACTAGTTCTGACAAACTGACGGTAAAGTAGTACTGATTTAATAAGCCGGCATCGAAAATAGCCTCATCGAGCTAACGACGAATCATATCCTAAACCACCAGACTAGACTAATGCCCGGTTATGGCTCTGTGGAGGTCTTAAGATTAGTGATGCCTGGGCGGGTCTTAAGTTTAAGGTAATCCCTGCTAAAAAAATCTCTAGGCTCGATCAACCTAAGATCCGCGTTTGATTTTTCAGTGTAAAGATAGATAATGCAAAGACTCTCCAATGTCTGAAGCTTCAGAGCCCTGGGATCCCTATGGACGAATGGCCGGTCATCGAGGTTGAGGAGACCCTAAAAAACAGTCAAACACTTCTGCTGTCAGTAAATGAGGAGTCCTTCCGCAGTTACAAAAAACCAACTTCAGACACGGTTCGCCAAGCCAAAGAGGCCTGAAGATCACGATCTTAAAATGATGTTGGACGACATCAAGACTGAAGGGGATCCAGTTTATCTCATTCAGGAAAAGCAAGAACAATAGTGTGCTCAGTACCAGACAATTCCATCTCCAGCTTTGGCAGCGTGAATCGGGAAGTTGGATACTTTGTAGACCATCGATGGAAACCTCGCCTCGTTTAGAAATCCCAAGCGAACTGACTGGAAGAAGCATCCCCGATTCTAGTGATAAATCGGTGGAAGCACTGAAAACAAAAGTGAGAACTCTCGAAAAAGCTGTAGAAATAGCCTTCAGGATCTTTCCAAGAAAATGCCCCTACCGTGGTGGAATGAAGATCACTCCGATCTAAGACAGCTGACTAGCAAAATCACAAAAGGCTTTAAAAGACTGCCTTAAGATATACAAAAATGCAATAAGGAGCCCTAAGTCACAGTACTGCCACTGCATTGAAACTCTCAAGGATTCAGATAGACTAAGCAAAATCTTGTTCAGTAAACACTCTAACTCAACATTCGTTACACGACTTGATGAAACATGGACAGATTCCACTGAAGAATTACTGAAATTCCTCATGAATCCTCATTTCTCAGAATATAAAGATTGCTGGTGTGCAGGAAGCACGGGTTACGCTAACTGCACCCGGAATGAAATCAGCTCATTAATAACCAATGAAAAAATTTCCTGAGCCAATTCCCCACCTTATAAGTCACCCGGACTTGGTGAGATTTTGCCGATTATCCTCCAAAAGAACTGCGATGGTTAACCGCCATATATCGTGGTTCCCTTCGACTCAACCAGATCCCCTCGACCTGGAGATGAGTTCAAGTTAATCGGCAAAAGAGGCGATGAGTTGACCAAGGATTTTAGACCCATCACACTAAAAACCTTCGATAGTATCCTTAAACCCCACCGGAGACAGCCGTACATAAGGTGGTGCAGACAACTCAGCAATATATTCACTAAAAACAGTATACTTTAGCCACTTTCCTAGGCATAGAAAGTTCCTTCAATAATGTGCACACTTAATCCATTCTAAAATCACTCAACATAATAAAAATTAAAATCATTCAGTCACAATTGGGGAGTTGTTATGTCACCTCTTCTATGAGTCCTGGTCAACAACAATATCCTGAAGGAGTTCAATTACATTACGTACGCGCACGACGTGGTAATTCTAATATCAGGGGTATTTTTCTTTGTCATAAGTGAACTCACAGAGAGGACTCTGACTAAGGTAAGTGAGTAAAACTGAACTATTGCTATATTCCATCAAGAACAAAACACCGACTTTTAAGTTTCCACGTCTTAACAACCAAACACTTGTTCTATCCTCCAGTGCAAGATAACTCGGCATCATACTTTACATTAAGCTCAACTCGAAACTAAACATAGAAAACAGGGTAAAGATGCATCAAATACATCATTTCGTGTAGTGCTATCAAACTCAGAGAACCGTAAGCACATAGTAAAACTCTTGATCGATTGCCTAGGGATCTGGCTTTGACCATAACTAACAACACTATACCTAAACTCAATGTTAATAAAAATATCCAAGTTCACATTCCGGAAAGGACGGGATGGTACAATAATCTATCTAACCTGTCAAAATGCCAATATTGATTTTCAACGACGGCTTCAAATTAGAATGCGGTGCTTGTGCAGGTATCTTTTCAACGAAACTGAACGTTTATAAATCATACCGCCTTTCAGACTCTTGAAGTGTCTTCCAGATAGAGGTACTGACGATTAGAGAGGCCTGCAAGTTACTTAGCCTCAGCTACATTACTATAAATAAAATAGAAATTTTTATTGATTGCCAGGCTGCAATCAAAGCGATCCACTCACTCTCGTTGTCCCTTAAACTAGTAAAACAGTACGATCAGTAGTTCATATCACACTCCTCTGATTTACTTATTATAGTTGCATAGACCGGAATGTGAGAACCGACGAGCTAGCCAGATGTGGCTCAACCTTCGATGTCTCTCTTGCGGAGTCTGATTGGACTCATCAAGGGCGGAATTATCCAGAACTTTCTCTCTACTGCCTGGATACTCTAGTTCGAACAGTCCAGACAGATATAGCCCGTGTGCAATTAAAACAGGACGAATGACTTTATCAACTTAATCAATTCGCAGCGTGACAGCAAGTATCATTGCAATTAGTACGGGTCACTGACCAATTCGCTTACACGTTACCAAGTAAGGCATTCCGTTTAATTCCCCTGTCATAGCTGTAACAACTCACACGAAAAGGAAACTCCATTCCTGCCCGACTAGAAACAGGCATTGCACACTTGACAAGCTCCTTTTCCATCCATCTTCTCCCACATGATCCCTATTGAGCTGCGGCCAGTATTGCATGTAGAGTTGGTTTTTCGTTTTCGTTCTTACTTGCGTTGGGAGAGGTAAACCTTGATCGCTTTTTTATTTTTATTCCTTTTTCTTCAGCGAGTAAGTCGATAGGCAACATTAAAGATACGACTTTCGAAATGCGCTGGTATTAGGGCGCTAAGATGGTTTTTGGACTTGACTTCCTGCACATTAGATTTCATTTTATGCCTCTTGACAATGTCAAATGTCAAAACAATGCGTTGTCACAACAAAAAGAACAAAATATTATTCAGTTTTAGCCTTCCAATATACATACTTAGCAGCTTTGGAAGCCCACTAACAGTTCTCGATGTCTTTCCGCATAACCACCAAATTTTGAAGATGGGTTGGTACAGAAACTGTATCAACTTTTGACCTGCTATTTTGAATAACTTGTAGGTATATCGTCAGCGCTAAATTTGCTATTTTAAAACCTGGGCATGTCTATCCTCACTTGTTGAGATGAACGGAACAGTTGCCTGCCATAATTTTTATGAACTTTACAACTGTAAGTAAGTAATTAAGCATTATAAGTCCGCTACTAGGCCTTTCAGCAGTTTTGTAGGGGTTAAAGCCATGCACTAGCGTTGGTAAAAATCGTTCTCCGCAACAAAGCCGATCAGCGTAAGAATGATTTGAGACTACACTTCCAAAATGTCTTGTTTTATTTTTTGACATATAGCGTTGTAATCGCTTCATGACTTAATTTCAAAATCCGTTTCTGGGAACTAATCTGTCCAACTAATCTCAATACACTTTCATAATGAGAGATCCACTCCCATAGCGACTGGAAATTTTGATAGTTATTCGACTGTACCTGCCTTGTCTAGTATAATATCATAACACGTTGGGACGTCTTTGTCCAGTTAGGGTCGCTAACTGACATACATATTTGTCATGAGTACAGCTTTTTCAGTAGCGGTTTCTTGACATTTTTGATTTCTATTGTCGGTTAACATATATTGTATTTCAATGCTTGATGGAAAGGATGCATATTTTTTATGTATCTAATACTTTTTAAAAGCGGTACGTGACCTAGCCTAAGGGAAAAATACATAAAATTGTCATTTATCATTTGGGGAAATGATAAAACCAATTAGACTTCTACATAGCAAGAAGATAGGAACACTTCATGCCACGTGTAACCGTTGATTGCTTGATCGATTTACTCTGTAACATTGATGTACCTAATAATAAAAAAAAAAACACGCACTCATACACATTGTGAGCCATTGCAAATAAAACAAAACCAAAATCGGTGGCAAGGTGTTACGTATTGGAGCGGTTTTGCGGAATTTTGTTAGGTCAATGCGCTCGATGACTCAATTGTTTTTGGTGCACGATGTCCCATTATGATTCAATTTTAAAAGGCACCTTCAATTTGAAAAACAAATTGAGAAGACAGAAAGACACTTAGTGTCATTGATCATCATGTCGCTGATGCACTCAATAGTTTAACAAGACGTTGTGGTGCCGCAACTTGGGTTCGCTTTTTTTGACCGATTTAACAATTTATCTTGTTGAAATTTGTGCTTCAGAAAAAGAGTATATTAAATCGAGGGACACGTGCATATGTATGTATCGGCGCTATAAATTTGTTAATAAGACACACACTATGTATATTTGAGATATCGAAACAACTTTTATCTCCCATTAAAGTACATCTCATACCATTATGAATGGAAGTTGACTTTATTCATATGTCCGCAACAAGCGCACAAGCCAATTTTCGACCACTCTTCTTCACATTTCAGGCGATGTTGTGGCATTCAACATTGGCTCTGAGGACGTCTAATGTCTCTGAATGTCAGTTCAATGACTTGACGGAGTCCCAAATAAAAAAAATTCCTTGAGATAAAACGCTCGCCAAACTTTGACTTCAATACCTCGCTTATTTGGCCTGGTGTGCCCCTACTCTTAGCATAGAACTTATCGAGTTGTAGAGGCTGAGTAATATCAATGAAACTAAAAGATGCTCACCCACTTCCCCTTCTTCACCTTCCAAGGTGATATGCTACCCGTGCCAAGGATCAGCCTAGCTGAGTCTCGAGTCTCAGTATCTCGAAAAACAACTTAGTAGTGAGAGAATGCGGATACCTGACAACCTCCGGATTAACTAGCCTTATCTGTATAAAGCGGATCTCTGCAGGGATAAGCATCCCTTTTTACGTAACTCGTGGGATACTTTATTGATAAAATCTCTAAAATAAAAAATCCTGAAACCGGCACTCCTTTCATACCGGGCGGTAAAACGGTGACTGCACCGCCTACCGGCAAAGCTCTTGCAATGTCGAGCAAAGGTAAAACTGTGGCAGGCCATGGTGCACATTTAAAAGGCAAATTCATCAAACCAAAATAAAAACCATCAAGGAATGACAAAGACTGTAACAAGCCATAGTCCTACCACTTCCTCTACCCCTAGAAACAGGAAGTTTGTGGCAGGTCAATGCTTTCATCTGCTACATAAAATCCTCTCTGAAAATAGAACTCAGCGGGGGGCCGGGGCACAGAGACATTCTGGGAAACTATACTGCCTTCGAACTCGCCCAAATTGGAATCACTTTACATATCCTACCGTAGAAAGGTAATATCGATATACCAATAGCTAAGCGCAAACTAATACTAAAGCTGGATGCTAATAGAAGAACAAACCTTAGATGGACTGTTTGATCAACAAGTCTAGCTACCAAACAAATCTGACCAAAGCTGGATCTGAGTCGCTCTAAGAGTTTGATTTGTCAAGGTAGGAAACATCTCAGCGCTATGATAGGTGTCATCACTGGACATTATCTTATATGCAAGCATGCAAGGAGACTTGGCGACATAGGCGAGAGATAGGAAGAGACAATCCTTCATCTGTTATGTACATGCCCAGTTCTCTCACAAAGAAGAAAACTCCGTTTAAAAGTTTTCTAAAGCGATCTAAGCAATATAGACGTTTACAGTCTCCTACGCTAGAAGCTCAAAGCCCAAAGCCCAACTTTGGCCCGCTGTTGGACAGGTGGCGCCATTCTATTAAAGCCACATCGCACCAATATTAAGTGCACGTAATTTCGGGCAAAAATAACGTTCTAAGAGGTCATGAGAACGATCTCCATTTACTATAACGTGGCGGCCACCGTCACCATACTGCCCAATGACGCCGCCGACATGCAAACCACACCAAACAGTTTTTTGTTTTTGTAGATGTTATAGCTTTTCATAAAGCATACTAGGTGGAGTGAAAAGTAACCTCCTTGTCCGCCAGAATGCGCTGCTACTGCAAAAAAGGTTATGGTGCCTTGAATTTCGTTCATATTGAGACAGCCATGCCAAATTTCAGTGCGATACTGTCTTTAGTTTTGTTTTGACAGCTTATTGTTGTTGACGTGTTTGACATCATGTTGAGTATGGACAAAAACGATTTTCGTTCTCTCTTAAAACACTATTTTTTGAGAGGCAAAACGGCGAAGGAAACAAAAGAAAAGTTGGATAAATATTATGGGGCTATTGCTGCGTCAGATTACACCGTTAAATATTGGTTTCAAGAGTTTCGTGTTGGCCGCAACTCCACTATCGATCAAGTCCGCAGCGGCAGGCCGTCCGATGAAATGAAATGAAATGAAAAAGTTATCCTGCCGCTGGGTGCCGCGCATACTTACTCCTGACTTCGAAAGAGTGTTTGGACTTGCTGATGCAGAATCGGCCGGGGGAGGCTCGATGGGTCGGAAAGGTTTTGGCGTCGGTTTTCTGGGATTGTCATGGCATACTTTTCGTGGACTACCTCGAAAAAGGAAAAACCATCAACAGCGAGTATTACTGTGCATTGACGGCCGAAATCGCCGCAAAACGGCCTCACATGAAGCGAAAAAAATGTTTGCTTTTGCAAGACAATGCACCGGCGCACAAGAGCATCAAAACCACGACTAAAATCAATGACTTACGGCTCCAATTGCTGTCGCATCCACCGTATTCGCCCGATTTGGCTTCCTCGGACTATTATCTCTTCCCAAACCTCAAAAGATGGCTCATCAATAAAAAATTCAGCTCACGCGAGGAAATCATCGACGCCACGGAGGAGTATTTTGAGGACTATTTTGAATAAAATAAAAAAACATTTAAAAAAATTTTTTTATTCATTCTCAAGGAGGTTACTTTTCACCCCACCTAGTATATGGTTTTCAACCACAAATCTTTTTCTTTGTATTATTTGCGGCACTAGAAATCCATAAAGTAATAATGTCTCCTAAAATGACTAAGCTTTTTTCTTTTGGCCGAATCTAAATGTTGAAAACAAATTTCTTGCCATATGGTATTGCAGATGTTTTAATTTTTGTGTTAAGCAGGAAATTTTACGGGAATTCTTTAAAACAGCTGTATTGTCTCCTCTCCATAAAAAAGGAGACGCCGCGGAGTTAAACAATTACTGTCCTATTTCCCTATTGTCTGTATTTTCTAAAATTTTTGAACGAGGAAGAAAGTAGAGTATTATGTCCTTTTTAGAAAGAGCGAAATTCTGTAATGACTGTCAAAACGGTTTTAGAAGTGAAAGGTCTATGACAAGTGTTCCGCTCAACTTTACTGGCGAAATACTATGTACTCGTATACAGAACTAAATGCGCCTAAAATTTCTTCTGTAGTTTACCTGTACTTAAACTAGTTTACAATAGTCTACTAAAGCTCAAGCTGCAATTGGGGTTATCCTGTTGATGCGGCTCTTATTTTAGTAATTGAGATATATATTAAGATAGCAATATATAATATAAAATTGTTGATAATATTAAATAGTAAAAGAGCAAATAGCAGCAAACGACTTTCAGCTCTTTTTATCTCAAGATATTGGTTTGTTTTAGCTTCTCGGAGGAGTTACGAGTATAATCGTATAAAATTGTTGAGGAGGGTTGCTATTGTGCTGATAGGAAATATGGGCTTAGCAAGTATGTAACGGTTATGGTTCTTTGGCAGTTGGGACACGAGGGTGATTAATCGTTTTCGAGCAGGTATTGGTGCGTAAGTGCGGTGTGATAAAGACGTAATCGGATGAAAGTATTGTCATATCCGTTTGAATTTGAACAGCGTCATTTACATTTGATTAGCAGAAGATTCCATATTTGAATAGGAGAAGATTCAACCATTGAAGAATAGAAAATGGAAACTTTTAGTGAATATTCTAGTAAAATGGAAAGGTGATGGTACAGAACATTCTTGAAAGATGAAATATGAAATATGAACTACTAGTGATAAAGTGATTTAAGTAAATGATAAGGTAAAGTAAAAGTGGTTGGGAAAAGCGATTGAGTTCTTATAAAAGGAATAACGCACACAAATATTTTACAGTATTAAGATGTAGTTTGGCGATTTCTGTTGGCAATTTTAAAGTTTCTTCGCGTTTATCGACTTATAGTGATGTTTATAATGTTACTACTCAAGAACTCTCAGTTTCTGATGTTCTTGATTGATGTATCTTTTAATGCTGATGTGAGTAAAGGTTTTAAATGTGTAAGTAGGAACTATCAGCACAGCATTAGCAGTTGCATCTGCTTGTTCGTTACCCTTATTATTATATTATATTACCCTTTATTCCTATATGTCCTGGAGTTTTAATTTCGATTAGTTTTGATAAAATGAGGGCGGTCCCAGAAGTACCGGGCCTGACCAAGACATGGCGGTAGTTGTTTGAAAATATCAATATATTGGAAAGTACGCAGTCTATAAAGCATATGTTTCAAATCGTTTAGTATTTGTTTGGCAGCCATCAATAGTTAACATTGTCAGAGAATTTGTGAAAATGGAGAAAATTGGTCATCGTTATGTGATACAATACTTTCATTTGAAAGGTCTCAGCCCAACCAATATAATAGCTGAACTGGATTCTGGTAAGTCTGCTCCTTCGCTTACAACAGTACATTTTTGGGTTGCTGAGCTTAAACGAGGCCGTACGAGCTGCCAAAACGACCATCTCAGTGATAGAAAAAATGAGCTGACGACTCCAGAAATGGTGAAGAAAATCCACAAAGCGGTACTGGATGATCGTCGACTGAAAGTGTACGAGCTAGCAGACATTGTAGGCATTTCAAAAAGTGCGGTACATCGCAAATTATTTGAAAATTTGGACATGAGAAAGCTGTGTGCAAGATAGGTGCCGCGTTTTCTCAAACTCGAGCAAAAACAGTGTCGTGAAGATGTTTCAATTATGTGTTTAGCGAAGTTTTTTGTTTCTCAGATTATTTTCTGTTCCCAAACTTGAAAAAATGGCTCAGTGGTCGAAGATTTTCCAACGATGAAGAAGTGACGGCAGCTAATTGCCATTTTGAGGAGCAAGACAGTTCTCATTATAAAAAGGGTATATAGAGCTGAAAGGCGATTATGTTGAAAAAAATTTTTCCAAATTTTTTGTGTTTTTTTGCTGGGTCCGGTACTTCTGGGACCGCCATCGTAACTTCGTTTTGACTTTTATGAGGTTATTCTGTACCCTAAAAATTTTTATACACAGCGCGGTTAAAGGGAATTTAGGGAGGAAAAAAAGAGTAAATAACCACGGAGCTTGTGTTGGTATTTACTCGGTTTGGTTTTAGTTATGCACAGTCAAACTTATTTCGGGACTCTAAGACAAAGTAAATTGCGGATCGGATTCTTCTGTTCTGTATGTGTTTAATAGCTTTTGAAATATCGCTGTTTATTATTGAGCCTGCTAGGAGGAAAGATTTCACGTTGAGTTTGGCATTGATTTTAAGATATCGCTCTTCAATAGTTGGAAATCCAGCTTCAGTAAGTATGTTTTTGATAGATGTAGTTAGAAAAACACCAAGGCTTTCCGTAGCTGTCTGATGGTATGTAGGTGCTATGATATTATTTATTAATTTCGGGCAGAACCATAAATGGATAAATCATAAGCAATTTTACTTAAACTTAACATTTTTGAGAGATCACAAATTGAATTTAAAATGTACCTTACCTTTGCTAGATGAAAGATACTCGATAATATTTAGTCTTTCTGTTAATGTTAAGTCTTATACAATGAAGTTAGTTAGAAGCAGTTGTATATATTGTTTATAACAGGACCTAAAACATTAAGGTTAGTAACTTCCTTCCTTTTTAGTGTTTTCTGCACACATGAATTAATTTACCGGTCGGAACCGGTGGTATGTATATGACCATTGGCTTATATCGTTAAGCAAAAGAGAAAATATTAATTTAGTTTTATCTAGGTCATTGTATCTGCATAGTATATACACATTGTATGCATAAATACAGTGATCTCGGCCTTTGTATTTAGCTACTGGATTACTTGATATTTGCGGGATTCCGCTTTCGAGTGGCATAATCCTAGAAATTATGTTTTGAATTTTGATGAAAATTTTATTTTTAAATTGAAGGATCGAGACCTCATTCCCTTACCTTGTTAAGGATAAATGCAGGATTGTTATATGGTAATGTGCTGTGATGACGTTTGTTACAACAATGCATCCTCTCCAAGATTTGAAAGCCGCTAGGAGAGGGTTTAATGTTGAGTTCTGTGAATCATAACAGCCTGTTAGCAGCTATTGTTTTAAGCACCGTTGTAAAACAAGGAGGTAAGTACTTTGTGCTGTAGCTATTTAAAGAGATGATATCTTTTTGGGTTTATAAGCGGTAACAATAGTAGCTGTTTTCCAACTTTGTGGTATGATACCTTTGCTATAAATATTGCTAAACATTGCTATGGGCCGTTCTTTAGCTGAATCCGGTATATTCTTTATCATAGGATGGTTTATCCTGTTCCTCCCTTGTGCCTTGAATTTCCAACTTTGTAGTGATATCGGCCTCAATGTAAAGTGCAGCTGGAATTATGTTTAGACTCTACATTTTTTTTGTGGCAAATTAAGGTTGTGTTATTTGACCATGTTTGTGAAAAGAAATTGCATATTTCACTGTATTTAAAAGCCTCTGTGGGCGTTTTAATTGCTGGTGTGTTTCTGTCAGTAAAATATCCTGTGAGGGTTCAAATTTGTTGCAATATTTGGAACTCTTCTAAAATTAGAATTAGCTTTCTCGGAAGCTCAGAGGTTGACCTGAGTAGAATTTTTGATGAAAACCCACCAGGTTTTGAACTTTACAGCTTATTTGATAGTTATTGGAAACATCTGGGGATGTAATCATTTGTTGCGCTTCAAATGCGACACAACGCCTCGTAGGTAGATAACATATGTTGAATTCAAGTTTATCTTTCAATAAGTCCCATTTCACAATATCTGTTTTACATTTTAGAATGAGCTTTGCTGTAACTTGATTTCTTGAAATACGTAGGGATATGTTTATAAAAAATGATCGCTTTTATGCAGGACATCCGAAAAGTGTCAGGATTTTTTTGGAAACAGAATTGATAAGCAGCGTGATAAATCAACATGAGTAAGAGTATTATGTGTTAAGAAGTCGGTAAGAGAACCGTCGCTTAAGGTCAGATTTTGTGACCACGATTGTCACAAGATATATTAAGCACCGAGCTCGAGAACAGCGGATAACAACGGGATGTTAACTCTACGATTTCTAGACGTTGACTGAAAAGAAAAACAACTCCTGTTAAAAACACAAAAATATGTAACAAGAATTATGTGCAAGACCCTTAATATTCCACTTTTAAGGCAACTTTACTTCCAGAGTTTCCCAGCGTCCTGAAAGACATCAAGATCTTTCCGTTTTTCAGCTTCTGTCACTTCCCAAAATTTAAAAAAAGATCGTCAAATAAAATTGTCAATTTCACCTATTTCGCTTGATTTTTTATTTTTTTTTAACAAATAAAACTCTTTAATTTATTTTAATAAAAGTTGTTTAAGAGTCCTTCAACAAAATCATTTTATATAACTTTTTTTTCGCTCAGGAATTAAGGTATGCAGTAGAGGTTTAAGTCATTCTCAACGGGATAAAATACAAGTTTGAAGACACTTTTAAAAACGAGCAATCTGGTCTTCGGTCTCGTCCCTCCTGTGGCAACTATATCATCATAATGGAGCAATCAATATGGTATGTATGGTTACTTCACATCGTCACACGAAAATGCTGCCACCAGAAGAATATCGAGCAAAAACTTACCATCATTTCTTCGAGAATTGAAGAGATTAATTAATGGTAACCTAAAGATTGACTCACTTACTCGTAGTACCAAAGATGCAAAAGTATGTTATGCAACCTCTGTATTAATCTTGCAAGAATTTAAATAATTCCTCCGAAACTACGGAATGTACTTCAATCCCGTTACAAAATATGACAAATTTTATGTGTTCAACAAATCGTCCAACCTTGGAAGAATATTTGTCTTCGATTTTCAATAAATGACAGGCCCATATGCCATCCGAGTCAGAGCAACAGCAAAAGCAACATGATAGCCAACCTCAATTGCATTGTGTCCTTTGCTTTCTTTTTGTCCTAAAATATTTCAATGAAACCAGATTCATATTCAGATTCAGACGCCGCACACATAAACTTCATTTTCATTTCTTTTGAATGCTGGATAGCCTTTAGGCTCCCTTCAACCAAAAAACAAAAAGTATTCTCCATGACGTGCCGTGAATGCCAATGAGGTGCACCTGCCGAATTGAGGTGTCATCATGTGCAATGTACCATTTCAAAGGCAACCAACTGTCTATTCAACCAGCGTTTTGTTTTCATTCGGACACTTTTATCATATTGGGAAATTTCGTTCGAAGTTGGCGTTTTAAATTAAAGTTCCCCGATATGAAATCACTTGCACCGATAACATCTACGTATACGAATACTCGTACGAGTACGTACGCGTCCAACCAACCAACCAACAACTGGAAATGTGTCAAATCTACTTCGCTTCTCTGACAGAGCTACAAAACAATGGTTTTGTGCGTTTTGATAGCTTTCCACCCACACTGATGGCAGGGCGATTTCTCTTCTAATTCAGAGCGATTCGATTACGAATATCTGGATATCCAGAATTTGGATGACGGCGATTGACAGTGGTTTGTGCGACCAACAACCAGTTACCAGTAACCAGATACCAATGACTAAAACCAGAGCTGACTTTAGCTAATTAGATATTCCGATCAGATACGGAATGCTCGTAGTCAAGCGTGAGCTTAAATTTAACCGGTACAAGTCATAATAAATGTCGTACACCGTGGAATATGGTAGGCGTCTTCGTCTTATATCTTTAGGACGGCTATGGCCATGGCAATGGCGCGAACTACTTTCGGCGACATGATGTAAGGTTATTTGCGAGCAATTTCGACACAATTTGGTTAGTAGGTCCCTCCTGGTCTCTGCACTGGTAAATGCTCGTTTACTCGTACTTCTTCTTGTTGTAAATGTTTTCGGCGGTCTGCGGATGATGTTGTTTAAGTTATATAAAGGTGGATTGTACATACAATACTATGCAGGTACCACTGTGTACCGGTGTATACTCGTAGTATTCGGTGTTAAGTTTTATGTAAAGCAAGTCAGAAGAGC